>JAMAJQ010000003.1:0-1214076 GCA_023628975.1 Wickerhamiella pararugosa | reverse complement strand
GTTGAGGACGCTTGTTCACTGTACAGGAGACCCGTGGAAGCCGTTGACAAGGCTGACTGGGAGCTCAAGGCCTACGTTGATACGACTATCATGAAGTCATGAAGTTTTATCATCACGACAAGAGCTATTCAGAGGGGACTCATCACTTTAAAAGGGAGAGAGGCTCGAGGGGTAGAGGACTACCGAAGACGCTCCGAAAGGAGAACTTCCAGACCGGCTTCGTAACGCTAATAGTAATAATTCACAAAACTCAATCGAAGGTCCCCTGAGATCATAAAATTTCTTGCTTCGAAGCTATTTTGGAGCTTTGATTTCATGCTTTAAAAGCGTGTAAGGCAAGCAACGGCTTCGAGCTCTTGCAATTTGGACAGAGCACGTGGATTGCTACTCGGAAAACCTCATTGGTGTGCTCCAAGTACGCGCGCATTCCTTCATCCACACTATTGTCGTAGGACCAAACGATGTTCTTACCTCGTCAAGGCACTCTATCAATTCATTTATGGCGGTAATCAAATGAAGACGCAGGAGATCTGGGTCATTCATCGCTACCAGGGTTTGCTGTACTGGCTCCCTTCGCGTTCGAGTGGCGGTGTTCCTGATTCATCGTATATTATGCTGTAGAGTCCATTAGAGCGTGCTTGCGTGATCGATATCTCGGGCAAAGGCAACTTTTATGCCGCAATCGGTCTTCTATGTTGGCGCTTTGCTGTTGAATTTTCTATCTCAACGATTCTCTCCATATCCGAGCTCCTTAGCTGAAAACTGAATTCATTGCATGTAGCTGCGTGGTACTACGCGGCAGGAAATCCCTCGGATTATATATATATATATATACTATCCTTTATCTTGAATACACTGACTGGTCATATATCATATATTACGGTAAAATTGATAATATGATATAATTGATATAATAATATTATGTATTGTAATACAATATAACTAAATATCTCAAAAGGCTAGTTTCGACTTTTGATATTCATACTATATATTTAATAACTTATTACAATGTCGACGCTATATCCCATCCTTAGGCTTTGAACTCCGAGCACAATCCGAGGAGTATTTAAGCATCGAAACCCCTGTTCGGAGCTATTTACCAATTCGTACTTGTTTTCATTTCTCGCTATCATATACCCAATAAGATACGCCACAAAATATGTCGCGCAGAACTAATCACTAACGTGCAAGTAGAGGCAATACGCGTGCACGATATCCGAATATGAAACGCTCACACTTTCCTGGTGCATCGTCTCCCTTGTCACCTGGCGTCTATACTACTACTTTATCATCAGGAGCACCACAACCTTATTACTGCGCTCAGTGAGAAATCGTCATTGAAAGTACCAATAGTGTCTATAATTAATTGCATTATAATCATGCACTCAGTGGACCCTCAAAGATCCAGATATTGAGCTCTGATGAATCCAACACTCATTCTTGCGGCTTTAAGAAACGTTTACGATGTTGAACTTTCTGCTAGCTCGAGGATCTCAACTGTGATGCCCATGAACTCGCACAAATCCTCTAACGAACGTGGAATTTGGGGTCAGCAACCCCACATCGCGAAATTCCCTACATCCACGCTAAATATATCAGGCTTGGCGCTGACTACCTCACAGACCGCATATGGCTGCATCGGCTATGTACGGAAGACTCTGTGCGTTCTCGACAGTTCTCTCTGCGAGAGGAATCCGTTTTGTATTTTTGAATTGAGAGATATCACACCTCTCATGTACATAGGTTCAATGCCTCACACCACGCATCTAAGCCTTCGATGTGCAATAGGCCCATGGCAGGCACTATAGACTCAAACATCAGCATCTCCCAGCATTCACGGCCACAAAGATCTCAATTACACCCCAAAATTAGCTGAGGTATTATCGACGAAACTGTCTTGGCATGCTAAAAATACAAAGCAGCACTCTCAGCAGTAGACCGCGAGATGCCACAAATTGGAAATTAATCTCGAAGAATTGGTACAAAAAAGATCATGTGTGTATACCGGAGACACAGGTATAAGGTTTACTTGTGGAAGCTCGTCAAAACTTGCCTGATCTAGAGATTGAACATTTGAGGTCCACCCCTCCACAACGTGCACGTGGACGTCTATATTTACCTGTGCACACAGTTGTCGGAAATATAAAGACTGGCAAACAGAATCCTCGTCATGATTTTTTTGTCTTTATTGTCATTCTGCCTGGTGCAAGCTACCCGAGTCTACTACAGATTTGATGTTATATCTGCTTCTGACCATTCATCATTTGGGAAAGAACTTGATTACATTTCGTACGATGGCCTGAATATGACCAAGTTCGATGGTGAATACCCGGTTCCTCCCATGTACTTTGACGACAATTGTGTTTTGAGGACGGATGACGGTGCAAGTTTCACTTTCCTTGTTACGAGTCAAATGCAACTTCGAACAGACAATCTAGACTTCGATTTTGCAATGACAGAGGACGACTTTCTCGCGTACAAGGGGAAGACAACTTTTGTAAAAATAGAAAGCGACTTCTTTGTCGAGGACAACGGTTCAATGGAAGGTGAACTCGTATTATTCAAGGCATTATGTACGAATTGCGAGGGCGGGGGTACTTCAAGTGCTCCGCCTTCCTCGACCCAGGCGAATACCACAATAACTTTAACAATTGACGACCCTACTGTTACGTTGAACTCTTCAATTGGAGTCACAGTTTCAGCCACAATTGATGATCCCACTTTCACTCTGAACACCACGGAGATTCCCACATCCCCTACAGCAGACCTTCCCAGTATTACTTCCCCGATTCCTACTCAAAGCTCTGAATTGGAGCCACCGGTTACCGTCTCTCAGACTCTCACTGAAACTATTTGCACCCACGAAACCTGTACGGACGTCGCACCTGCCGACGGCGCGGTGTCTCCCAAGCCTACAATTGGACTGCTACTTGCGGTAGTCTGGGCATTACTGCGAACATAAATCTGTTTCTTAGCTTTACTGTAACTGATAGGTGATTTCATTGATTCACTTACAGGAGCTCAATTCATCTCGAGCGAGAATATCAAGCATACACCCCATAATCCTAATCTTGTGCAAGTATGTCAGTCGATATCTAACCAATTCACAATCTAACTAATAACAACTTCTACAAATCTAAGCACATTAGCTATATATGGCGGCCATTCTCTCTATAAATACCCTAACTGCGCTATCGGCCGCGCAAAAGGCATCATATGCTTCCACGTATTGTGCATGAGCTTCATTAGCTCGGCGATTTACCTCGTGATGCCCACCAAAAAGAGCCTTCAACTTCTGAAAATCTTGCACATCAACAACATACGTATCTGGTTGTTCCAGACCGCAGCCCATGTTAATTCGGTTGCCATTGCTGTTACGCTCATTGATACCTTTGATAACTTCAAGAGATTTATGCAAGACCTCGCTGATGCAATCCTGTTCTTCCTTCATTGTAGCCATGACATGCTCCAATGCTTTCTTACATTCATCAATCTTGTTCTCGGCCACACTGCAAAGGGCGTTAAACTGATTGATCTGGTCTGCTTGCATTAGGTCGGATAAGTCCTGGTCCTGAACATCGTAGTTTTCTGTAGCGCTGGTGGGAGAACGAGGACGATTCTCAGTACCCGAGTCTAGTCCACCGCTAGATGATTGCCTATCATCAGAATCGTTGGAATTCTGGGAATTAACAGGAAATGTCATGTTGAGAACCAGATCGAGCGGGCGCTACATTGTTGATATGGTGTTCCAAGGTAATGTTGCACACTAAGTGCAAACAGTCCAGAGTTAAACTCATGACAATAGTAACGATGAGAATATACTATGAAATAATGACAGAGTGTATTACCCAGAGCATGGTAAAATTACAATATCACCCATAGATTTATGTCGAAGTGACGCGCAGTACAACTTGCGCAGGATAGAGTAAACTCATACCAAGTCGAAACTTGAACGACTGTTGGTGTAATCAAGTTAACTGATATAATAAGACACGTCCACAAGGTGGCTACGACTAGAGAGAATTCCAAAAATGGACTTGCGAGGGCATGCGAAATGTGAGCAGATCCGTTTCGAAATGAAGCTAAATTAATGCGTTTTCATATACTTATACATAGGTAGCAAGAGATGTGAGCAGATCAGAGAGCTGTTTCGATGCCTTTGAGTTTCGCCAGAGATCTTTTGGTCCCTCGATTATTTTCCAAGCTAGGACGTTATCAGAGAGCTTGAGAAGCAGGCGTTGATAAGTAGCCCATTGCTGATCTTCACATCGCTCACTAGAGGAAACGACGAGCAGGGGAATATGGGGTGGTAACCCGAGAGTCGCATCACCGATGTCGCGCCTACTTTGGCGAGCCGCCGAGGCGAGTTGCTGCATCTTTGCTTTCTGAAACCTGGCGCCCTTCTTCTCTAATCTGCCATAAATGCGATCTTCTGGGCCGTAGGCGGACAATACACTGCTGATCTTAGACCACCTGAATGGAGCAGTGATTCCTTTGATCAGATACCAGACCGACTTTGCAACCTCAAAAGTATCGTAGAACAATTCTTCATGTTCACCATCGACCATCATCAGTCCCTTGACTTGCTTGGCATCAAGACGTGACGCCAAGACTCGCGAGTATAGAGAGCCTACGCCGGTAGAAACCAGAATCACCGACTCATTTTGGAAAGAGGGCCGAGCATGCTGCAAAGCAGTGATGAGCATGTCTACGGTATCACCCACGGCCAAGGGACTTGGGGCGTTGTCACTGAATCCCCATCCTGGGCGGTCCCAGTAGCAGACTGCACTAACTTTCTCGGCCTTGAGCGTCCATCTAGCGCTTTCCTCCGCACCGTACTCGCCGGCCTCTACAACCACCAGAGGACCCTTCGCCCCGGCAGGGGTGCAAGCGACATGAACATTGATATCGATGTCCGAGTAGGTAACAGGTACCAATTGGCCCAATGGAGGAAGGTTGGAGTCCGCGGCTTCGATGGCCAAGTTTGCGGACAGAATAATCACACCCACGAACAGAACGATTCTGAGGGCGTTGAAAAAGAACACTTCAAACCACTCTGTGAGGGTCTTGCGGTCGTCGTAGCGGCCGTACAAGCGGATCTCCTCGGCCTGCTTTGCCCACATAACAACCGAGTTGGAGAACGCCGAGGCGCTAAACACCAGCAGTGCAAACAAGAAAGCGAAAACACCAGGACTGATGCCGATTCTATGGCGCAGCTCGGGAACGCTGAGAACCATGACTACATCGACCAGCAGAATAATCGAGGTGAGGTAGCCGATGACTTGATCGACTTTCGAGGGAATAGAATAGAAGAACACTGCGATAGCGAGGCTAATTGAGGAGAGCAAAACTACCGCAACGACCTCGAATCCCGAGCCTCGGGGGTCGGTGGCTCCAATCCACTTGAATGCGTCAAAAATAAGCAGAACAAACCAGATCAGTACCAGTGCAAGCAGCAGAAGGAGCACATAGCGATACATGCGCACATACATCGAGTTTAGCGGGCTGTACGGCTTGCCAAACTGAGGTTGCCGTGGGGGCTCCCCATTGTGAGTCTGGGAGTACACGGAGCTCTGGTAGCCTCCGCGAGAAGGCGACTGTTGCACTTGGGGGTTATGTTGTTCATTGAGAAGCGGTTGCGTCTCGCTGCGGGCAGGCGACGACGGTTGCTGAGGTTCGCTCATTGAACAGTGCTGATTAAGGAGATAACAAGGCCTAAAATAGCGGTCCGAGGACATTTACAATGCACATATTTATCTAAGTTACGCTCGATAGGCTTGCTGAAAACTAGTTCATAGTCTATAGGTGGCTGACTCAATTAATTTCGATAAGATCTATACTCTTGCTATCGGTTGCCTAAATGGGAATACGGATAAATGTTTATGTAACATCAATCTCGATAGCTGCACGACTGCGGCGAAATTGGGGGCTCGCTAGAGCAGAGCCACCACGAACATTGCTGAAATTTTGAGGTTGGCAAGAAACGAGCGATCTTTGATCTTCTTGTTTGTTGAATGAATTGTGCACTTATAGCTTTAGCATCTAGCGGAACGCTACTGGGTGTTGCCTCATCTGTATAGACATGATCGTGAACGGTCGGTCATGCATTGTGGTCTACCTAGTCTTCTGATGGCACATGATAAGTGAACCTCGTTTGTTTATACGTGAATATATAATAAAAAGCCTGGTTGCATTTTGCGCTTCGCCGACTGCCTTAGTGCGCAGTGGAAAGCGTGACGGAGATAGTGTTCACTGAGACTTCAATGCCAATTCTTTATTCCTCTGCTCTGAATCCAGGGTAGCCAAAGTCAACGCAGCCTGCCCGAGCTGAACGACGTTCAAAAATTGCTTGAGCAGCCAGAATGGCGATGTGAAGAGAATTATGAGGGTTGGATAGCTCAAGGGGATGTCGTAAACGTACCCCAGGTTTGGAGGAGAGCGAAGAGGGAAGCTAGCCAGGTAGAGGCCAACGAAAAAGAGCTCGTTGCAGGCACAAACAAAGAATAGCACCCTGGTGTTTGTGTAGTAGAGCTGAAGCAACTTGCTTCGGGAGCCGACTTTCTTGTGACTCGACGAGCCGCTAGTGAGCATAGCGTACATGTGCATATAGTGTGAGGCCAGGTCGAGCGATACCAGCAACTGGAATAGCACGGTGTACCGGGGGTAGGTGATGCACAAGAAGCAAATCAAGCAGGAAGTAGTGCACCGGTCCGTTACCATATCTAAAATCGCTCCGAACGACGAAGTTTGACCAAGTCGCCGAGCTGCTGCTCCATCAAGTGCGTCGAGGAGACAAGAGACGCAGTAAAAGACTGTGCAAACCTTGGGATGGAGGCTCATGAAGAATAGAGAGACAAGTGCGAATAGCACGCGGGAGTAGCCAATAAGGTTTGGCACATAAAAGAAGACGTCCCTTGGCCGGACTGTTTCCGATGGCATTTTGTCGCTTGGGTCTGTTTTGATGGATAAACCCAACTTGAGTGGCTGACTAGTGGCAATGACCGCCGATTATACATGCGGGCAGCCACTCCGGCCATTCGGGGTCGGAAATTTTTGAGTTAGTTTAGATAAACCATTTCCAATAAAGTTTCGTAAAAAAAGGTCCTTCCCCAACGCCACTGCTTTGGCCATTTGATTCACCCCATACGGAGCCGCAGGTTGGCGTCGCGACATGCAGGCAATCAAGCGACGCATGCGCCGAAGGGGACCTGAAGACGCTGCAGACGGCTCAGATGGCGCCCCTGACAATGGAGGACTTCGAGGACTTCAAAACGTCCTTCAGAAGCTCCATATCGGCGAGCCAGAGTCTCCCACCCCAGCCACTGGCGAGGGATCCCCCACACGATCGCCGTCGCGACTACGGGTCCCCTGGAAACGACGAGAAAGAAGTAGCGAGGAATCAACTGGAAACGGCTCAAATAACAGCACTAATCGCAGCGACTTGAGCTCTGCTCACTCCCCGCAGCTCCAGACACTCCCGCTATCGCAGCCCAACCAGCTCCAACCAGCGCCACAAATGACGGTGAACTCGACCAGCAACTGGTCCGCCCGTATCCCGTTCCCAATGGTGAGATCGCAGTCGAGCGTGAGCGTTACCCCGCCCCTGACCAAAGTGGCGTTGGAGCCCGATCGACCGCGTCGACGCACTGAGGGCGAAAAGTCGATCTTGGACTCGCCCAAGCACGAGGTCGAGGGGCCGCTGCCTCCACATTCCGACGACGATGACGTGCTCAAGTACGCTCAGCTCGTCGAGCAGACCTACGCCGGAGACACGTGCTCGGCGCTCGCCCGAGACTCGTCGCCGTTCCTGGCGCGGGCAATGCTTGCGTACGTCAAGTCGCGGTTCAGCTTCGTCGACGAGCCGGTCGACATGGCTCTGCGCAAGTTTTTGCTCTACAATAAACTCCCAGTGGAGACTCAGCAAGTCGAGCGGGTTCTCGAATGCTTCGGCCGAGTTTACCACGAGGACAATCCGTGGGCGTTTGCCGACCCAGACCAGGCGTACTTCGTCGTGTTCAGCATGGTCATTCTTCACACCGACACTTTCAACAAGCACGTCAAGCACAAGATGGCCAAGGAAGACTACGTGCGAAGTGCCTACTGCGACGACATACCCGTGGAGGTTTTTGAATACATATACGATAACATCACCTGCGCACAGTTCGTTCACGCTGAGGACGCCGTCATCGCCCCGTTGATGGGCGCCCGCTCACAGTCCCAGGCATCGCTGCCCACCGTGGCCGCACTGCCCTCATCCAAGGAGAAGAGCGCCACCCCGACGATAGAGGAGCCGCTCAGCGCAAGCTCCCGACGGTCAACGTCTTTCGGGTGGTCCCGTCAGGACATTGAGCCGTATACCCTCATCCTTGAGGGCAACCTTGCCCCCCTGAGGCCCAACCTGGGGTCTGTGCTCGTAACCAGCGACCCATTCGAACCCACTCTAGTGGAGACCCCTACGGAGTTCGCAGCGCTGCGCTCGCGGTTCGCGGCAGGCCCAACAATCCAGCTCGTGAGCCAGCGGAGCCGCCCAGACGCCTGGCAAAGCGATGTCGAAGACAGGGCTCGCCTGTCGACTCAAAATCTGCTGCAGATCACTACCCCCGGCGTGGTGGAGATCAAGGTGGTAAAAATCGGGATTCTGCTACGACGCGAGCCGTCGAAAAAGATGCTCCCGTACAAAAACTCATGGCGCGAATGGGGTGCCATTCTGACAGAATCTCAACTTTACTTATTTAAGAACGTTGCTTGGGTCAAGAGCATCATCGAGACCCCCAGCACAGGAACAATTACCCGAGCTCCCATGGATGGCTTTAACGCTACTACAATCAGCTCAACAAAAGACATGGCAGCGATGCGATTGACATCAGATGTCGAGTCCCATGACAATGGCTTCATTCTAACTGGCCGAGGCGGCTCCCAGCAGTGGTTTGCCGCAAAGACCGAAGAGGAGGCGCTGGATTGGATCCACAACATCAATTTTGCCGCAGCGTTTTCAACGTACCACGTAGGCCCCGTGCCCACCGCGGGCCCGTCTTCTCAGCTCACCAAATCAAGCTCAGACACGTCTCTAGCCAGCCACGCCCACCATGTGCGTGCTACCGCGTTGGCTCAACAGATTGGAGAGATCGACAGGAAGGCTGCGAGCATCCAGGAGCAAATAACGCTGATTGAACGCCAGTCGCGGCATCTACAGATACTGGCGCCGCTCCAACAGAAAACCAGGGAAATGCTCGTGTTTGCAGTCGGCCAGTGCTCGTCAAAGTGCGAGTACTGCTGGCTTGACCGAGCTCGACTAAAGTGCTACCGGAACATGCTTGAACTGGATTTGAAACTGGAGAAAGGCGAAAACATGATACAGAGCCCTGCTCCAAGTACGAATCGCAGTATCATCCAAAGAACTGCGACACCAGAGACTTTTGTTGACGCCGCCGAGGGTAACAACACCTCAGATTGCTTGTACTTCTCTCCCCGTATGCGGACGTACCCGTCGATGGGCAGCCTAGGCCATCAGTCGGACGTGAGCCCTAGTGCCGGGCGATTTTCCTTAGTGAATGTCAATCCCGACATCGTTCATCAGAGTCCCAAAAGCAGTGATCGAAGCAGCAATTCAGACATAGCCCGGAGCTATTCGAACGAAAGCGCAACAAGCAATGCATAAAACTGTAATTTATACTATGTAGTTTACACGAACACTGATGGACACCTGATTTGGCAAGGTATTCGTGCCGTGAAACAAGCGTCTACCTGATGGCCAGGTACACTACGTCAGACACATTTGGGTAGAGACAGTTCCAACGCGCGTAACATAATATTTAGATGTGATGAAACTAAATGCAATTCAGGTGTCCGGAAAAACTATCTGCATGAACCTTAGGCGATTCTTCATGCAAGAAGCTCAACATTGCACAACTATGACGTATGTCTGCTCGAGCCGATGTGGGTTGAACGACGACTCTCGTCAATGGAACAAAGACGGGCCGATAATAAAAAGACTCTAGGGATAATCACGCAGGTAAGTGCGAGCTGCTGCGCTTTTTTGAGCCGAAATACCTATCAGCTTTAGAATAGCCCATATTTATGACATTTGGGCATCCATTCCTATCATTTTCCTGTCTTACACACTCCAAACAATAATGCGCGGGATGCGATGCAGGGCCCTCGCAGATGATGCATCGTTTTGAACTGCTGAATGCGCATTCGTCGCAGATGAATACGGGATTCTGGGGATGGACGTGCGAATCGCACACGGGACACTTGCCATCGCATTTATCACACAGTAAACCTGCTGTGGTCCCCGCCAGCCTCAGACACGTAATCAAATCGGGCCTGTGCTTGGACATGACGAGAGCCAAAAAAGCTGAGAATTCGGGCTCAGCGTCTACTTAATCATCATGTTCACGTGACGTATCACACCCCACCCCTGATGTGATAGTTGGGGGTACCACGTTTGCCATTGTAGGTAGTGCCCAGTTGTGGGCATTACCGTTTCAAACGGTCTAGCAAAAACCGGTATGATAATGGCAAAAAAGTGATGAAACACGCCAAGAAATCCTTGTTGAACCAGTATCCTTAAGCATGCGTACCACCTCGATACGCACGCCGCTCGGTTGAGAATATGCAAGCACCTGCGGTGACGTGCAGGCCACGGCGATCGCTTGGGCTGGGAGGGTCCCTCCCCACTGAAGGCGGCCAGTTCCTGACAGTTTATCCGGAACGATGGACAAGTCCTCCAAGCTACTACGGCCTGTCGAGATCGTTCTCAGCGAGCCCAATTCATCCGTGGCGGCTGTTTATTGCATGGCGCCAGTCTAGAGTGATGAGACACATGCGACGTTACCGATGCATGGACTAATCAAGTAGTGCTCGTATCTGTAGCGAGACCAGGGTGCATGTACCCATGCCATTTCACCGCACCAATGTCAAAGTGCTCCAGGGCCAGATTTTGTGCGCTTTTTCATCCCCATCCCCGGCGATGCACTCCTCGGAATTCCTCCTCCGCAGACCCAGCTGCATGTAGGTCGGCTCTTACATGCATGCGAGGTTAGGGCGGCATGCTATCAAAAACCCCTCCGAACCACCTCTTGTTGCTAGTTATCACGACATTGCGTTCGTCCATCGACCATGTCTATACTACAAATGGATGAGCACTGTGAAGCTCTAGAGATAGAGCAGCTGAAACTAATGTATGCGGCTATATATAGCGCACTTGGAATTTGCCCAGAACCGCCAAAACTGCACAACTTCAGCGACACCATATCCGACGAGGCGAGCTTTAGGCAGAGCGTCAACACTACAAATAGCACTAATCCCACATCGCCGTCTGCGGCCACCGGCCATGCAAGCACCAGCTCCCCACTTCCTGATCTCGACTTTGGAGAAAGTTTTCACGGCCGTCGGCCGCAGTCAATGGCCAAAGTATACAACTCGTTCAAACTCCCGCACATGGACTTTAATTCCATGCCTGTCATTGAGGACAGCGAGTCCCTGCCGTACCCCACCAGGTCCGGAGCACCCCCCTCAATTGTCTCTTCCAGCTCGTCTATGACCCGCTCCAGCGGATATAATGAAGAGTTCTTCGTCCCAAAGCTGAAAGCCGTCGACACCAAAGTTCCAATGTCCAAGAAACTGCCTCCCCTGGACCGCCTAATCAAGAGTGCAAAGAAGTGCCTGAAAAACGTCGACAGATCAACCGCTGTGGCGAAGTACCGGTGGCTCTGCCGCGAGTCGAGCGACCGGCTGCTGCTGCGGTACATCCGTCAGTGCAAGGGCAAGCTCGAAAAGGCGACCGTGAACCTCCTCAAGACGGTGGTGTTTCAGATCGAGAAGGCCAAGGCCGAGCGCGACCTCAAGCGAGGCGAAGTGTTCTACATGACTACGGAGGACGACAAGGGCTACATTCGCCAATTTGAAATGTGCAAGGCCTACATCTCAGGCTACGACAAGCAGCGACGACCGGTGGTAACAGTCAGATGCTCAAAGCACAACCCGCGAGCTCAAAGCAAGGCGTCCATGCGGCGTTTCGCTCACATGATTTTCGAGCTGGGCTACATGTGCCAGAATCCTCGATGCGATGGTGTTACCATCATTTTTGACCTTACTGGGCTCAAGTGGTCGAATATAGACAACTCGTTGGTGAACTACATCATCAAAAACTTCAACACCGCCTACCCTAATGTGATTGCACAACTATTTATATTCCGCGCCCCAAAGTTCTTCGAGCCGGTGTGGAAGGTTTTCAAGCCCTGGATAGACGACGATTTGTACAACAAAGTCAAGTTTTCTTACAGCACTAGCGATCTTCTGGCAATGATCAGCATCGACCAGCTGCCGGACTTTTTGGGCGGTTCCAGTAGATACCACTATAAATGGACTCCGCCCCGCGACGACGACGATGCTCCGCTAAGAGATTTCCGGACTCGCCACAAGTTGCTGAGCCTGCGGAGCTCGCAGTACGATACCCTCGAGAAGCTGACCGTCGACTGGATTCAGGAGCCCGACTTTAGGGAGTCTCTGAGGCTCTTCACTGATCGTCAATTGTGCCTTGACGACCTAGCAATCTCATATTGGCAGCTGGACCCCTACGTTCGGAGCCGGTCGGTATTCGACCGCCACGGCATTTTGGGCGAGCTTCGAGAGGAGTTGGCCAAAGGAGGGGCGGCCCAGCCAGTTTGCGTCATAGCCCGCCCCGAAATCAGTAAACCACACGCACCCACTAGACCAAGACGACCCTCAGAAAGGCTAAGCGGTATACCCATTCGCGTAGTGGACGACGTCCCCCCACCTATCCCACCTAAGGATTTCCACCGCCTCCATATATCCAGGAATCTAGTTGGAAAAGTATAGTACTCAAGCAATTAGGTGATCTTATTTATATTTTATAGCTATGGCAATAACAGTTAAGGGTATCTCGAGACATGCAGCGCGTTACAGATGCTAATGGCTAATATTACAATAAAGAGTGAGGCGACAATAAATAAGGGGAAATGAGGGTGGGTATTTTTGAGGGCATCAAGCATTAGAACATGTGGTGGGCATTGATGGAGTTGTGCTTGGAATGATTTCCCTGTCTCTGCAGATCGCCATACTCCGATTCGGGCTCCGACATCTCGGAACTGCTTGCACGTCGCCGGCGGCGAAGATAGTAGAATCCCAGTGCAAGGATGGAGAGTGCACCGACTGGAATTACTACTCCGCAGGCGACCTTGGTGGCCGTGCTGGTACCGCCACTCTTATTTTCGGTATCAGCTGCGGCGGTGGCAGACGCTGATGCTGTGCTCGAGTATCTGGCCTGGGTAGGGCTCACAGTACCGGCCGTTACGGTCTTGCCGACCACGTGAGAACTCGTATACTGCACGGTAAAGACTACGCCATTTGATGTGCTCAGTCGGTCACTAGTGTAGACAGACCACGACTCAGTGTTTGTGCTCGTGATTTGACTTGAAGTGGTGCGGGATGTGCTGCTCGGACTAGTGGAGGTCGTTGCCTCCTCCGTGCTTTCTTGCGTGCTGGATTGGGAAGCTTCTGTGCTAGATTCTTCATATGAGAAGCTGGACGTATCCGCAGTGCTGAGGCCCGTAAAGTACGAGGTGGACGAGACGAAGGTAACCTCGGTCGACGTCGGTTGCAATGAGGTCACCACGGTTGAGGTCACAGGTTCTGAAGTGCTCAACTCTGACGATGATGTGACCACGAATGAAGGCAACTCGGAGGTGCTGGGTGCAAAGCTGCTGACCTCTGGACTGCTAATCACTGAGCTGCTAAACACAAACGTGCTACTGGGGGCCTCTGACGTGCTGGTGACGGGAATCGACGTAGATTCTGGTGCAGAGCTCGTGGGCGGAATATACGTTGAGCTGGGAGCTAAGCTAGTGCTGGGCACTAGTGACGTCGTAGGCTGGAGGCTGGTAGACTCCACTAGGGATGTGGTGGGCACTAGCGAGCTAGTGGGCTCTACGGTAGGACTCACCGAAGTGAGGATAGAGGAGAGGAAAGACGACGAGAAAGTCCATGTAGGGGATACACTCGTTGCTGTCTCATTGCCCCCGTTTGACATTTACTTTCAATTTCGTTTGAACCGTGAGAAGACAGTGAGAGAGATCTACCGATTAGTAAAATCTGTAAGCTGTGCCTCTACTCCTTGTGCATGAGCTATGCAGGAGGTGGCACTCCTACATGGGGCCCAAGGAATACGGGGGCGGGGTTTTGAGACATACGGCAGTTACGATTTTACAGTCTATAGAATGTGCGAGCATTCCGTGTATTGAACTCACCGTCGCACCAAAATCAAGGCACGCTACTCGCGTAGCTATCATGTCAATCTGCGGTTAGTCAGGATGCACATGGTGTAATGCATATTGACGGTCCCTATTTTTATCGTATGGAAAACTCCACACTGTGGCACCGAAAAATGTGTCGGCGTTCAGCCCATAGACACAATTTCTACGCATCAAGAATGATAGATAATTTATTTATAAGTACTCCTTTCGATTGCCATCAGGCGATGCCTCAATGGTTGATCCGGTAACCACGCATGCTGCAAAGGCAATAGGCTAACAAACCTGCGAGAAAAGTCGCGCGGATCCAGGAACTTCCCAGCACGCTATTGCAGGAATTGCCGACGCTCTCATCTAATACTTGGCCGCGAAGAATGCCGGGTGCGTGATTTAAGAACATGGTGGGGCATCCTGTCTACATACCTGGTGACCTTGCATTGGCAGCTGCTCGGCAAATTCTCAGCGCGATGTGCGGAACTCGCTAGAGAACTCGGCAACGAGCTGAACTTCGCGACTGGGTCAGAATGTTAACCGAGGTCGTGTTGAGCCATCATAGAAAAATAGCCAAGAGGTGGCAAAAACGCAAGTATTAGCTTAAGACATAAGGCATGTGCGAGACAGACTCGTGCGCGGCCGATACCCTTACCTTAGGGGTCTCCCAAAATGTGGCGGTGTGGCGCGTAATGAATCAGAGTGACGTGTGGCGGTGTGGCGCGTTGCATGCAATCTATCCGGATCGGGAAATACATCAACAAATAATGGTGATTATTTTCAAGGTCTCACATCAACTCTTCACCATCACTTGTGAGACATGACACAAGCTAGAATGTCCAATACTCCGAACAAGCAGGGTACTAGATCTACCTCCGCATCTCTTCACCTGAGCCCCTCGCTGCGTTTGAAGCAGCCGTTCGAGTTCACAGCGTCGTCCCCTCATAGGCCCCGCAAGAACAAGGCCGTGTGTGATCGCTTTATTCCCAACCGCCAGGCATCGTGGCTTGATGGTGCTAGGCCTGCTAGTTGCGGATCGAGCGACGTCTTCCACGGTCCTGCCGAGGAAACTAGACGGCTCGCTCAGGCGTGCGGGTTGAAAACATCACGAGTGCTCGAGTTCCAAAAAACCAATGTAAATAATCCTAGCCTCGGGCCCCTCGACTTGTGTAGAGCCTACACGAAAATGGACTCCCTTAGGGCCCCCGTGCAGCGGTTCATTTCCCGCAACCCCGAGCGAGTACTGGACGCACCGGGTATTCGCGATGACTTTTACCTGAATTTGCTCGACTGGGCTCCTGATAACAAACTGGCAATCGCCCTGGGTCGAACAGTTTACGTCTGGGACGCTACTACAATGTCGGCAGACTTGCTGTGGGAGTCCTCTGATGAATCAAAATACATCTCCAGCATCAAGTACTCCAAGGATAGCACGGTTGCGATTGGACTGAATGACGGGTCAATCGGAGTATTCGACTCGTGCACCGGTCAAAAAATCCGAACCTTGAGGCACCAACGTGGAACCAACGAAAATCGCATCATGTCTCTGGCATGGAACTCCAACATCCTCTCGAATGGAAGTGAAAATGGAACAATCTGGCAGCACGACATTCGTGTGCCTCAGCACAATGTGTTCCAACTGAATGGCCACAGCGATGGGGTGCTTGGACTAACATACAAAAGTACCAGCGGATATACCTTGGCCAGCGGGTCTAAAGATCATTTAATAAACATTTGGGACTGCCGCATGAACACACCGCAATATACATTTGACGCCCACACTGCGGCAGTCAAGGCTCTGGCATGGTGTCCCTGGCAACCCAACTTATTGGCAACCGGCGGCGGCCGCCAAGATCGGAAAATCCACTTCTGGAATACCACCACTGGAACCCGCGTCAACTCAGTCGACAGCGAGTCTCAGGTGTCGTCCATTCATTGGAGCAAGGACTCCAAGGAGCTCGTTTCATGCCATGGTCTACCCCACTGTAATATGATCGTGTGGTCTTATCCAGCAATGCAAGCATTAGCGAATATCGAAGATAACGGTGCCCGTATACTGGGCTCGTCGCTGGCCCCCGATGGGCAAACGCTGGTAACCTGCGCTGCAGACGAGAATCTCAAGTTCTGGCGGATATTCGACCCCCCACAGAGGAAACTCGGCCCAGGCAGTGCTGGAAGCATGATTATTCGTTAGGACCCATGTTATTTTATTTTATGCATTCACATATCATATCTATTAGCTTACGCTACTTCTCAAGCAGTACTAGTGTTCATTGCGGTGCTACAGCGCACATCGAATATTGCGCTCGCCGCAACTCAATTGCCTCTTTCAATACTTTTACGCTTATTATCAGTTTGACTAATTCAAATTTAATTTATATCTAGAAGACCCCATATCGAATATCTTTGATCACACCCCATGGTCAAAGTCTTTGTAATGGGCGAGGATGCTCGAGCCAACAAGCGTAGGTTCTCGAACATCAGCAATTCGGAGAAGCAAGACGAAATAAACCGCATCGAACACTCCGCAGACGACATTGATCGAGTCGTGGCGGTTGACAGCGACTGGTTTAAAGAGTTTTTGGATTCAGGCAGGCCTGGCCAAATCAGGATGCCCAAGCCGGACTCAGCGGGCCATTTGATCACTCAGGAATCCTACGATCTATTGATCGAGTGGTATGGCAAGAGCTCGGAGCTACACTTTGCTGTTGTCGACAACTGTGTTCCACTGCCAGACCCAGCTGAAGATAAAGATCGGACCGTCGGATCGTACCTCCCGGACGATGCAGATTGCGATCTGTGGGTCGGAAAAATCGATCAGGACTTTGTCCGCCTGTGGGAATTCAACAATGCCGTCAAACGGCCTATCGATCCCGACACACTAGTCAAGGATCTCGATCTACAGCCCGGAGAGCGAGTAATTGTCTCGAAGCAGAGCGTCGTTGCTGGAACGATCGGGCTCAACAACTTGGGAAACACCTGCTACATGAATTCGGCGCTCCAGTGCCTCGTACACATCCCAGAGATCGTCGAGTACTTTGTCAGTGGAGAGTACGAAAAAGATATCAACACCAACAACCCGATCGGCTATGGTGGTACCGTGGCCAAAGCGTTTGCGAATCTTATCTCTGCCCTCTACACAGAGTATGATTCTGCATATAGGCCGTCGCACTTCAAAATGACAATGGGGCGGTTCAATAGAAGCTTCGCAGGATATCAGCAGCAGGACTCACAGGAATTTACTGCGTTTCTTCTAGATGCTCTTCACGAGGATCTGAACAAGGTAAAGAACAAGCCTGCCACTGAAAAGCCGGAGCTGGACGAGGACAAAGTACACGATCCAGAGGCCATCAAAGCGTTAGCAGAGGAGTGCTGGGAGCTCCATAAAAAGCGCAACGCCTCCACTATAATGGATCTATTCACTGGCGTCTACAAGTCTACTCTAGTGTGCCCGGTCTGCAACAAGGTCAGCATCACCTTCGACCCATTCGGGGACCTTACACTTCCTTTCCCGTCAGCGGCTGTTTGGATCCACCCGGTGAAGGCGGTCATGCTCGATGGATCGCTTTTGGAGTTTGACGTAGCTCTGAGCCCGCTCTCAACAATAAGGCAGCTCAAGGAGCAAGCACAGAAAGTGGTGGGCAAGAGCTGTGGCTTCTTCGCCACCGAGATATTCAGTCACAAGATATACCAGGAGTTTGCCGACCAAGATATCGTCAGCGACAAAATATCCAAGGGAGATGTCGTCGTTCTGTACGAGGTGGAGAATAATGCCGAGTCACAGTCGCTGGTTGTGCAAACATGCCTCGATGACAGTGTCACAGCAATGCCGTTCGTCTTAGTAGTCAACCACAAAGATTCGAATGTGCAAGTCAAAGCAAAGCTCACGGAAGCATATAGCAGGCTTCTTGAGAACCCTGAGCCGTTCAAACTGCAGAAGATCGCCAGGACGAGCACAGATGCGCATGATTATTTCGTGTCGTATCGTACTTTTATTGATTTAGAGGCTCCAATTACCGAGGCTCCAGAAGACGACGACCAAGATATGCATGATAAAGAAATAGACGAGCAAACGCTCCCCACACCGTCATCGGAAGCATACCCAGATCCAGATACCGAAAGTGTACCGGTCACCCCAGACGAACAGACCACGAGTTTGTCTGATTCACCTGATACTGAATCCTTCGAGATGGTGGAAGGTCCTGAACAGCCGAGTATTGGTCCATACGATATTCTGGTGGGAAATTTCGCAGAGCAGCCCGTGTTTAAGGACTTTAAGCACTGCGAAAACCCCATTGCGATTGCTGCCACCGAGAAGCTAAAAAAGGCCTCTCATCTAACTCTCGATGACCTGCTGGATCTATTTAGCACTCCAGAAGTACTGGGCGAGAATGATCTCTGGTATTGTAGCCGCTGCAAGGAGTTTCGTCAAGCGACAAAGCAGCTTGAGCTCTGGAGAGTGCCCGACCTGTTCACAGTTCATCTAAAGCGGTTCAGGGATGCGCACTCGTACAGGGACAAAATCACAGATGTAGTGGACTTCCCTATTACCGGCCTTGATATGACCAAAAAAGTGCTAGATCCGGAAAGCAAAGAACTCATCTATGATCTAGTGGCAGTGGATAACCACTATGGTGGTCTTGGTGGTGGGCATTATACGGCCTACGCAAAGAATCCCATCACAGGGAAGTGGCACTATTATGATGATTCCAGGGTCAGTGATGCCGATCCAAAACAGTCTATTACTGGTAATGCGTATCTGCTCTTTTATCGTCGAAGATCGCCTGAGCCCCTCGGAAAGCTTGAGGGTAAGTTCTTTGAAGCTGTTGCAACCGCCAGAGATGAGAAGCGACAAGCGCAGCGTCAGGAAGCACAGGAAGAGTATGACCGGCTTGAAAGTAAGAGAAAGATCACTGCCGCCAAATATTTGGCTGAGCAGAGCGATGCTGGATCGGGACATGTCCTTGGCACTAAATCGTCTCCGGCATCGCTGAAGGAGATCTCACCCACCCCCGAACTAAACCAGGATGACGACTCACCAGAACCTCTAGATAGTCCTAATTAGTCCTGTTTAACTAGCTACAAGCGCTATTTAAGTTTTTCCACTTCCTCCAGCGTAGGTATCGAGGAGGCAGCCCCGTGCCTTGTCACCACGATGCCAGATGCCTTACTGGCAAAATCAAGGCAAGACTTGAGCGACTCACCGAGAGCGAGCTTTGTGATAGTTGCGGCAAGAAAGGTGTCTCCAGCTCCAGTGGTATCGACGACCTTGCCCACGTTAGTGGAGGGACAAAAGCCGCGGTCGGATTTGTCTGCGGACGAGAACACCGCTCCTTTCGCACCAAGAGTCACAATGACTGCCTTCTTCACCCCAAGTTCTAGCAGTTTATCAATTGCTTTGTAGGCATCCTCTGTGGATTCGATCTCCGGTGTCTTGGCAATGATGCGAGCTTCAGTCTCATTCACAGCGAGGTAATCGACATACTGGTAGTACTTCCTGTCAATGTCGTAGATCGGCGACGGGTTGTATACTGTGCACACACTCATTTCGTGAGCAACCTCGAGCACTTTAAGGCTCGTCTCGATTGGGATCTCATTTTGGAGCAAGATGTACTTTGAATGCTGCAGAATCGATTCAGGAATCTTGTCAAAGGTGAGCTCGCCGTTTGCTCCCGAGTAGACTAGGATTCTGTTCTCACCTGATGTCTCGACGAGGATAGTTGCTACGCCAGTGCGTACCTTGTCGATGGTTTGAACGGTTTTGACGTCCACACCGACATCGGAGAGCCCCTTTTTAAGTTGCTCACCGAATTCGTCTTTCCCCACGAGCCCTACCATTGCTACCTGCGTGCCTCGAGGGCTCAATTTACCCAGAGCCAGAGCCGAGTTGGCACCTTTGCCGCCATTATGAGTTTCGAAATTGGTTGCATGCACGGTCTCACCGCCATTGGGCACCCTCTCAGCGGTAGTGACTAGATCGTAGTTGAGCGAACCGATAACAGTTATCATTACAAAGTCGTCTACTTGAGTCTATGCACATAATTCGTCGAAACGATATCCCATGCCGCCATGTATTTTTTGGCACAGTCTTTAGTGCACTGATTCTCTCCACTGGAAACTGAAGAGCCGGGATTGCTGAAGCAGATCTCAAAGCACTGTTTGGTCATGTTCTAGTTAGATGCTGCAGGGGCGAGAAACTACCAACTTACGTTTACGAGCTGAGTCACATCTGCCACGGCGAATTCCTGCTGAGTTTGCTCCTTGAGCCGGGCTTTTGTGTCTTGTGAATCGCTCTTGCCAAAAAAAGCCATTTGAGAACTATATTATGTAATGGGAGTTTTTCGTTTGATCTGAAATGACAGAGCCGCGAAGCTTTCCCCCAGATGTTTTGGCTAGATTAGCACCACAGCAGTACCTGTCGAGATTTCTCGAGAAGGATCTGCGCCCCTGCGGCCGCGGGCTCGGCGAGATGCGACAAATGGAGGTCCAACAAGGGAATAAAGAGCTCATCAAAGGAGCCCTCGGGTCAGCAGTCGTAAGGTGCGGCGAAACTACTGTGATTTGTGGGATCCTCGGGGGATTCACTGATCTGGCCAAGGAGGGCGGCGTCTACCCCAATGTAAAGATCCACCGCATGGGCAGAACAGGCATTCCCACAGTTGAGGAGATGTGCCTGACGCAAAAGCTTCAGGAACTAATTGACGCAGCCCAGATTCCCCGCACGAACTTCAAAATCGACGTATCTGATACGCTGCATGACTCTAGACAGGAACTGGCACTGCGAGCGAACATCCAGGTCCTGAGTCGGTCAGGGCCCTGTTTAGATGCCTGCTGGGCAGCACTAGTAGCAGCCTTGGAGGACACTTCTATACCCCCTTTTGCTATGGACGAGAAGACTCTCAAGACTGAGCCCACAGAGGGCGAGGGCCGCCCGCTGGAGTTGCCGGTCACTCTGGCTACCCAGAGCTACAACATCGGACTCGTAGAAGGCAAGACCCTCGCAGATATCGACGGGCCCACCGAGGAAAGCTGTGTTCCAAACGTGCTGAACGCATTCGTCACCGAGAACGACAGCTTCGCCGGCATCTCTATCTATGCACCCACTGAATCATTCACCGTGGAGCAGCTGAAGCAGGCCCTCAGCGCACGGAGGCAACAACTGTGATTCTATTCTATGGTCTATTCAATCATTGTGTCGATCTTCTCGAGATCAAGGGCCTCCTGCATGATGTGCTGAAGTTTACTGTTCTTGAGCACAGCCTCCTCGGTCAATAGGCCGCAAAATTTAATGGCAGACTCGGGAGGGACCGTCTTTCGCTGCTGCTTGAAAACGTACTTGGACAGGCCGAAGGCGTGGACCTGGCCGTGCTGCTTGAACTTGCAGATCACATACAGCCACTTGTTTGTCCACCCAAACACCTTGGACTCGACGTCGTACATTGTATAGGGCTTGATTTCCTTGCGAAACACCATCTGAACCGACCCCAGAGGAGTGTAGACCCATTGGTGCTTGGCCATCTTGACGGTCTCGTCCTTGTACTCGAGGAAAAAGTCCTTGAAAACGTGGGCCATCACCTTGGAACGGGCCATGTCCATATCGCTAAAGTACGTAGAATTAGACTTGTGCAGGTTAAAATCCATCTCCATCAGCGGGCAATAAGTATGGTAGTGAGCGACCTCGTACACTGATTTGGGCTTGACTCGGCGCCTGAGGTAGAAATTCTGGCCGCAGATTTTCCAGAATCGGAGATGGAAATGCAATGGCCATACCTTGACGTTGAGCAGCACCCACAGCAGTGCCAGCACTTTTAATGCGGTACCAGGAAGCGACATGTGACAACAAACGGTCAACTTACGTTATCGCAGAGCCTAATCGGATCCGATCCAATTTGTAATACGCTAGATCGTACGGCCGATTTGCCGAGACATTAATATTAGAGGTTTAATGTACCGGTTTTGAGGTATTTTTCAAGTTTGAACTAGATAAATAAATAGAGCTAAGCCAGCTTAGACTTTTTTCTTGTACTTTCGAGGGTCCTTTCTGCTCATTTTAGTGCGGTCTCGCGTGCCTTTACCACCTTCCCAGAAAGCGGTTCGTCGAGTCGAGAAAGAGTGGTGGCAGAACCGGCACTCGGGAGCAAAGTGCTGCTCCTTTGAGCATTTCCCGCAGATCATGCGATTCGCAGGCTCACACGGGTGGCCAGCCTCAGCGTCATGGCACCTGTCACATGGGAACACTCGTTTGCAGCACGTGAAGCGAAACCACCGCAGCGACTTTTTGTAGTGCTGGCACGCACCGTCGTTCGGCAGCGGCTGGCCTCCTTGCAGCTTGAGCTTCTCACTTGGCGGAGCCTTGACGTCTCTGGAGGCAGAGATGTCGCCGGTGGTGATCACGTCGAATCGGAACTGGTCTACTGTGAGCGAGACCTTTTTGTGGCAGCTGCGGCACACCTGGACGACGTTCTTGCCGAAATCGAGGTTCTTGAACGGGAGCACGGGCTCGTTGCACTCGCTACAGGTCCCCAAGAACGTCGACGGCAGCATGTCGATGAAGGTACCACCAGACACATCGAGGAAACCGGCGGTCTCTGAGAACGAGTGCAGGTACTCCTTTCGGTACGCCACGGCTAGCGGCAGCGAACACCGCTCGCAAGCTTTGCTCCTGGGCCTCGCCTCGTCCCCGTACGGGGGAGACGTCATGTTCAAGAACTCGTTGGCGTGCTTGCAGCGGCCGCACTTGACCACGAGGTTGAGAGAGGTGATCTCCACCAGTGACAGGTTGTTCATGGCAATCCTCGGTAGCACTAGCTCAGTGCCTCGAGGCTTGGGGCCCGAGTGCTCGCCAGACTGGCCGGCGTTGCGCTCTGCCGACCCGTCCGACAGCTCAGAGTCGGAGCTGGTGTCAGAGTCGTCGTCAGAGTCCGAGTAATACGACGATACGTCGCTAAGCTCTGGATCAACGTCAGGCTCTGGTGCGGGCTCGGGCACTGATTCCGCGGCTTTCAGCGGCCCCTTGCGGATGCGGCTTTTTACAATGGTAACAGTCGGTTGGGGCGGCATTGTGAGCAGCTCCTCGAGCTCCTGATCGAGCCGTGCCGCCCGGTCCTTGAGGGAGCCGGTGTACTTGAGGAACGCCATCTCGGCATTGAGGGCATATCCTCGGGGAATATCCTTGTTATTGATCCGTAGTTTGACAATTCCGTTGTGGGGGTAGTGTCTCGGAACAACAAAGTCACAATCGAGCACTGCGATGGGCAGCACAAAGTCTGGGTCGCTCGGGGGAACCAGGACCTGGAACGTCTCGTCGTCGATCGGGGTGACCTGGAACTTGCGCTTGAGCTCGTCGATCTCCTGCCGTCGCTGGGTCTTTTTGAATCGCGGCTTTGGCGGCATGCGCAGTTAGCAAAGATGGAGCAACTTATAGTCTGAGAGCACTGTATTATCTAAGCCGGATAGAGCCCAACATCAAAGATTGAGTCACGCCGTTGGAGGCATGCGTCAGCAATCTGTAGCATTTGTCTGTGCTAAGTACTGTATTATCTAAGCAGGGCTAGCCGCGATTTTAGGTTGAGATAGAATTATGCATCGACCTCGCCAGCAGACTCCCAGTCGCCGGCGAGATTCTCCTTCCATAGAGTTACTTTGTTGTCGCCGCCCGAGACGGCGAGGATGTTGCCCGAGAGAGACCAGCTGACTCGCCAAACAACGTCGGGGAACTTTTCCGATTTGAGCAGCTTCTTCTGCCACGGCTTGTCGCCGTCCTTGGTCCAGATGATCACTGTCTTGTCCTGCGACGCACTGGCGATATACGACTTGGATAGCAGACTGGGGCTCCAGGCGACATCCCGCACCCAGTCGGAGTGGCCCTCGAGGGTGTCCTCGAGCACGAACTTGGCGCCGTCAAAGTTCCACACCTTGACGAGGTTGTCGCCGCCGCCAGTGACGAATCTGCGGGGCGGATCGCGGCTGGCGGGCAGCACGGGGGCCCACGACACTGCGTTGACGCCCACCGAGTGGGCTGGGGCCACAACCGGCTCGCCAGGAGTGTCATTCTTGAGCTCGAGCAGCGAGACGGACCCGTCGCTCGAGGCACTCAGCAGCAGCAGCCCCAGCTCGGACGGAGCGAACTGTACTGAGTTCACCGACGCTGAGTGGGCGTTCGAGGTGTGCAGGGGGGCCCACGACCCGCTCTCTTCGCGCCACACAATCACTTTGCCGTCGTACGACCCCGACGCCAGCAAAACTCCGAACTTGGGGTGCGCCCAAGCCACTTGCCAGACCGGGCCGTCGTGGCCCCTCAGGGTGTCCACTAGGCGCTTGTTCTCGCCGTCGAGCTCGTAGAGCTTCACAGTCTTGTCAGAGCTGCACGTCGCCAGCACCTTGCCGTAGTAGTCCAGCTGGGCGTCGTGAATTAGGTCGCCATGAGCGTCCGAGATGGTGACCATGATGAGGTGGAGGTTGCTGACAAACCGTGATCTAGGCGAGGAGTGGTCGAGCGAACGCAATTAAAACTAAAATCATTTTTGTTTTATTGCCGCCGTCTCGCGGGGGTATTTTTCACCCCCCGAATTTTTTTTGGTCTCTTACATGATCGACAGTTGGGCGACTGGGCAGCGATTCGTGCCTACTCACCTGAGTTCCGGGCAGCAAACGAGCTCGTTCACCTCGCAGGACTCGAGCAAATCCCTCGAGAAGCCGTTCAGCTTCGCCTCGAACCAGGCCACCGTCTCCACAGTCAACATCGGAGCCCCTCCCCCTACCAAGTCGCTCAAACTCGGCAAAGCCGCCGTCACCGACACTGTTTCCTCGGGCGACATGTCGATAATCCCCGAGCAGCGCCTGCCGGCCGCCCAGGGCTACGCCGTGATGGTGTTTGGCCTCCCACCCGGCCACCGCAACCAGCTCATCGAGCACTTCTCGAGGTTCGGCCCCGTGAGCGTCGACGACAACTCTAATTTGGTGTGCGGCCGCAACTACCTGCGTCTGGTGTACCGCGAGAAGGCTGCGGCCGAGCGAGCGGTCGCTGAGAACGGCAAGGTCGGCCCCGAGGGCTACATCGTGGGCTGCGTGGCCGACCACTCAATTGAGCCCGAGCACGACCCCCTCACCCGCGGCCAGAACATCCACGTCAGCCGGGCCTCGGACTCGCTGTTCAAGGAGCACCCCCGTGCCCACAAGACGCACGAAGACACCGCCAGCTGGGTTCTGCACAAGCTCAGCGACCTAATTTTCTCCTGGAAGGATGTTTGATATTTATACTACAAGCCGCTAGGCATAAATTAAGTAGGTACCACAACGCTATAGTTACAGCACCAGTGTGCTACAGTCGTACCAGTGTATGGTGCACAGATGGTGCAACCACAGGAGCAGACGGCTCCAGAGCAGATGGCTCAATGTTCATATTAGGTTCGAGTGCGAGTTCGTGGCCCGCAGATGCCGGTGAGGGTCGCGACTCGCAGTCGACACCACTCGGCGAAATATGGGCTGCGGGCTCTTGGGGAGGTCGTACGACGACGCCCGGTTCGCGTTAAGCACCCGCAGCGGGTTCTTGCGCGGGACTGGAATGTCCAGTGGGATCTGGGGCAGCCGCTGGGCAAACACGGGCATCTCTGGCGACGGCGGCGTCATGCTCGGGCTGAGCCCCCCAATGGCCGAGAAGCGGTGGGGGGTGCGAGGCGAGTTGCTCGAGTTGCTGCGTTTCGCCCGCAGCACGGGCATGGCCGCAGTGCCGGCGTCGCGACGCGGCGGCCGCTTCTTGGCCCAGATCTCGCGCCGCTGGTCGAACCACAGCTGCTCCCGCACCGAGCACGAGTCCATGACAGCTACGGTCACCACACACAGGCTGCCGTTAATAAATAATGCAAACAGGACCGGGCAGAGCCTAAAATAGATCGCTAGCGCAACAATTGGCGAAAAGGACCCCATGATCCCGACCGCAGCCTTGGCTGGGTTCCACAGCACCGCGTGCTGAATGTCCGTTTGAGGGGTCGTTTTGTCCAGCTCCTCGGGCTCGCTCCACAGGAACTCGCTGGGCCGCGACGGCGACCGCACAACCATCGGCGTGTACGACCTGAAAACGTACACGCTGTTCATTACCGAGCACGCTACTAGTAAAAACCCCGATAGACGCGCTAATAAAAATGAAGAGTGCCGTAGGCATATTAGCACTATTGTGAGCACCCACCCCGTCGTCAACTCAGGGGGTATTGTAAAAGGCACCTGAACTGTCATTCACGCGTTCGCTCAATTAGGGAATGTGGCTCGCGTGTAAATCGTCTTGAAACAGCGAGTAAACAATCAAGTGTATACGCGCGGGATATTATGCGCTGACTCAGCATGCATGCAGATCACCGCATGCCACCCAGTCGCCAAGTGGGGCAAACCGCATGACGGCGTACCAGACCTGGGCTCAGCAATACACGCCTGCGTAACCGAGTGAATACGTGAATGCACGCCGTGAGGGCCCATGGCTCCGCCCCAACGGCGTTGCGCTACTCAGCTGCATTCCAGTGACGGTGCCTGAGTGCGGTTCGTAGACGACCTTAAATATACAACAACTAATAAATATTTAGAGTAACGGCCCGATCAGAGTACACACACAGCTGGAACGACTCGCCGAATTTGCGCGATATAGTCACCTGCTTCGAGCCCTCGATCAGCAGTGCATACTGGCCCTCGAGGACAGCATTGTCGCTGATATCGAGCAAAACTGACGTGGGATGCTTGGCTATGATCACGAGCCGGATCGACGTCTCACGGTTCCACTCGTGCTCGACCTTGCGCTCAAACAGTCCCGACACCGCACTGGCCTCTCGAGAAATCGTGCACTGGTCGCTCGAGCAGTGGATCCCGAGAATGAGACTCTCGCTGCTCGGCTTGAACAGCGACGGCACTATCAAATACTCCCCGGGCTGGACCAAGTGCAGCTGCACCGACAGAATCCCGCACCGGTACTGGCCAGAATGGCCAATCATATCCCTCATCGCCGGCCGCTGGCGGGTCTTGAGCCGGGGATTCTTGTAGAATATCGCCAGATTGCACTCCTTGTCCCCGACCAGCAAGTAGAGCTCAATCTGAGCCGCCTCCTTTATGCGCAGAGTGAACTGGGGGTTGAAAAAATACCGGTTGCTGCCCAGCTTTCCTCCCAGTTCTCCATGACCAAACTTGTCCTTGAGCCTGACGTTGAACCCCGTGCTCTCGGGTTTCCTCACTGTGATAGGCTGCTGAGACCACACCTGCGTGTTCAGCGCGATCGTCGACAGCGTGCTATTGACGTTCCGCAGCGAAATCACCACCAGCTGAGACGAGTTTGGCGGCAGCCGAAGCTCCAGGCTCAGGCAGCTGGTAGTGGTAATCGGGGTCTGGTCAATGAGATGGGTCTCGCTATGCATAAACATCCTCTGAGCAGTATCATAGGCGCTGATATCTAAACTGCCCGAAATATCCTGCTTGGTAGATGCTACAACAGTGACCTTGGTTGATTCCGTTCCACGGTTCAGCAGAAGGTACTGAGGCGCCTCATAGTGGTACGAGTGCGAATAGGTGGTATGCTCGAACGGCATAATCTCGTTGAACCGGTGAACATGGTTGAAAAGCTCGGGGTTGATGTTGATGTACATGAGCTTGAACAGCTTTTTCGCCTCTTTGTGGCTGTAGATAACGGGGTCGGTGCCCCATGGATTTAGCACTTTGAGCCGAGGAGGGTCATCAAAAATGTCCAACACCGAGTAATCGTGGTTGCGCTCCATGTCCGACCGGACATTTTCTCCGGTGCCAAGACACACCAAGGCGTTGCCAGCATGGAACGCATCATGTAACTTCTTGAACGGATTCGAATCGCCAGACATATACTTGTGTTGCTGTAAATGTAGCTTTGTGAGGTCGATGTAAAACGGGAACCAGCCTGTCATTCTGTAGGTGTCCAGGGCCGCGTTGCTGCCCTTGAACTTGTCTCCTTGCCGTACGACGCTCTTGATATATGCCTTTTCAATCAATACCGGCCCAAACGACCCGAGCGACGTCCTCAGCAGTCCGCCCGCCGAGTATGGAATGAAACCGTCCACTTGCACCACTCGCTTGGTGCCACCAAAGTCAAGCTGGATCAGGTATCGGCCGGACGGGGAATACACCGACTTTCCAGCATTGTCCTTGGGGTACAGAATCCTGTCCAATAGATTGTCTCCAATGCGGTAACTTCGGTTCAAAATCGAGACAATTGAGCACACTACTGAGCAATCTGGCTGCTTCACCTGCCGCAGGTGCTCATTCGGCAAGAACATCTCAAAACTGGGATTCAGCTGTACCATTTCGGTAATCTCCGACATCCTCTGCCACCCCTCACCCGGTATAAACTCCGAGTCGACCCACGGCTCGGAGCTCCATCCCTGGAACGTTGGTAGCTCGACGGGGGGCCAAGGCAGCAATAAATAGTGTGCAAATTTAGAAGTAAGAAAATCAATTTGTTCAGACCGCGGCAGCGGAGTTTTGCATTTTATGCGATCCCACGTTTTCAGCGTCCATTCAAGCAACTCCTTTTCCTTGGCAGGATGGAACTTTCGACACCCATTCTGGACTAGCTTTACGGCATCCCTCACTTCTGTTAGGGCCTTCGCCTCATCCCCTAATACCTGGAAATAGGTGGCTCGGCCCAAAAGCATGATTCCATCGATTAGCTCGTCCATCAAGCATAATACACAGTGAACATACATAATTATCGCCCCACTATATCTCCCATTTGCCACACGTCTCCGCGGCGCTGCATCCACCGCCACAGTTGTGGCCAGGATGGTTAATTCTGCATAATCCCCGAATAGGCAATATGCCGACCGAAACCCAAGTGGCCCAGCGGGAAACCGAGCAGGCTTGCCAGGAATTGCTCACAGAGCCCCCTCCTCCGTTGGCTGTCGACAATCATGTCCGCTACCTGACGAAAATGCTGGGATCACTGCCATTTGCGTTTCGATCTCTCGATGCATCGCGGCCCTGGCTGATCTACTGGCCCGTCAACGGTTTGGCCCTTCTCGACGTCGGATTCGCCGATTTCGCCTCGACGGTGCTGGCTTGCCAGAGCCCGCAGGGTGGATTCGGTGGAGGAATTGGGCAGCCACCGCACCTCGCAGCCTCGTATGCTGCAATTCTGGCATTGGCCCACGCTGACGACCCACAAGTCTGGCAGCAGATAGACCGCAAGTCCATGTACTCTTTCCTCAAGTCTGTAAAGAACCCCGATGGGTCGTTCAGGGTGTGCAAGCACGGTGAGTCTGATCCTCGCGGAACTTACACAGCTCTCACGATCGCCAACCTTCTTGACATTGTTACAGATGAATTGCTAGAGAATGTCGGGTCCTACATTAGCAGTTGCCAGACTTATGAAGGGGGAATCGCCAACCAGCCTGGGGGTGAAGCCCACGGAGGGTACGCATTCTGTGCTCTCGCTACGCTGTTTTACCTCAACGAGCCTCCGTCAAAGCATCTCAACATTGATCTATTTATTAGCTGGCTCGTCCAGCGCCAGTATGCCACTGAGGGGGGGTTCTCGGGACGCACCAACAAGCTCGTCGATGGGTGCTACAGCCACTGGGCTGGAGGCTGCTGGGCCCTTCTCGAGCAGTTAGTCGATGGCGATCTATGGTCTCGCGAGGCACTGGTAAAGTATGTACTGTGCTGCTGTCAGTCCGACAATGGGGGCTTGCGTGACAAGCCAGGGTGCCCTCCCGATGCGTACCACTCAAACTACGTGCTCGCAGGTCTCTCTGGTGCAGCATATCGGTACAGGCAAGGGAATTCCATATACGAATGGGGTTTTGAAAAGATCATGGATCTGCCCGTTAAACCGATCAACCCACTATTTGTTCTCCCGTTAGGCGTCGGGGAGAAAATGCATCGCTACTTTAAATCTACATAATCTAAAAGCTACTTGCAAAAGGTGCACCGTTCATACTCCCGCCACCTTCGCCACACGCATGGCAGTCGCATCGAGGGAATACTTTGGCTTCAGCCTGTATGTTGGAGCGACCGTGTTTCTCCTAGCTTATACGTTATGGGCAGCCCTCCCGAAAAGGTGCCTAGCGGCGATGTCTGTGGTCTACTACCCGTCTAGGTGGTGGGCAGTGGCATTCCCAGCATTTGTGCTGGTGCTAATGATGTATATCTACGTCGCCCTCGCCTGTTATAATACTGAACGGCTGGCATTTCCAGTAAACTCGTTTGAGACCATCACGGACCCAGTAGCGAAGATCGAGACCGACAGCTACTTTTTGCACGCTCATGCTGATGCAGTGAGAGATCTCCCCATTTCCTCGGTCAATCAGGTGCTGTACGGCGTGGACTAGCCTCCCGTCGCCGGCTGCCACCACAACTTTGCTCGATGTTGCACTGGGTATAAATGGATGTTGTTTTTGTTTTTCTCTCCTGCTATGGAATCCCAAGCTGTAAATCTTTCTAACAACGTGCTTTCTCTGGCTTATCTAGCGACGCCCTCCGTCCTCCACAATGCCTCCCGCAACTCTGCTGCTACCTATACCCCTCTTTCCACCCAGTGCCATCAGCTATTCATTCGGCGCGATAATGGGGAGCGTGACACTGTCGTGAATGTATTCGACTTCAATGGCACTCGCAAGTACACGTTTGAGCGCAATTCGAGTCGCAGTACGCTGTGGATCATGTACAATGCCGCCTCGCGGGAGCAAGTCGCTGCTATCAACATTGGGCTGTTCCAAAAGTCGATTGATTTCCTCACAAAACCCGGGCTGCGTCGCCGCGTATTGAACGGCCGAATCACCAACAGCTTCTACCTGAACGACGGCGCTCAATACGTGTGGACGAGGTCCGACCGGTTCTTGGAGCGAGTGATCAACCCCGGCGGCGGCAGTGAGGAGATCCACGAACGAATTGCCCAGGTGAATTTGCTGCGGAGGTTCCGCTTTGATTGGGAATTGCTTGTTGAGCGGCACTTTGATGTCGAGGTAGCTGCAGCCACCGCCTTCGTTGCTATGCAGACCCAGTGGTCGTTGTTGACCACTGGCAGCGCTCGCAGTGCCGTCCATGATGTAGTGTAGGCTAATAATTTGTTCATTTATATCGGATTATTACACATCTCCAAATACATAAATAACTTAGTGTCAGGTACCTGGGCTGGCGGGCGTGGAGATGCTCCGACGCTCATGCTTTTCCCTCTTCATTTCCTCCTTGAGGGCGGCCGAGTCCAGCGGTTTGAGTAGTTCGAACGAGCACAGGAGCTCATCGCTCACGCTCATCACTGCGCCCCAGTTGTCAAACTCCCCGCAGTAGTTGGGGGCGCTAAATACTGTGACGAGGGTGCGATCGTTGAAGAACTCGTAGCCGTCTTCGACCACCATGTGGGCCCGGCACACCAAATCATATCCGAATCGCGAGATGAATTTATTTATAGCGACTTTGTTGAAGCAGTACGATACTCCTCTTTCGTTGTCCTCCCATTCATTAGCCGAGTCGGTGGGATCGCTCCACAATAGATCATTCAGCAGCCCGTAGTCGGGCACGTCGGTGGGCCTCTCGATGCCGCGGATATCGTTGATGTTGGTGAGACTGGGGCTGAGCCCGCCGTGCACACAGAAGATTTTTGATGCCACCACCGCGGCGATCGGTAGCGTGTTGAAGGTGTCCACAAACGTACGCCAGGTCTTGACCGAGGACCGTCTTTTGCATTCATCATAAAATCCGTAGATCCGCGTCACGCCGGCGCACTCGTGGTTGCCCCGCAGAATAAAGAAGTTCTCGGGGTACTTGATCTTGTAGCACAGCAGCAGCACGATGGTCTCGAGGCTCTGCTTGCCGCGGTCCACGTAGTCCCCCAGGAACAGGTAGTTGGCCTGCGGCGGGAAGCCGCACATATTAAACATCCGCAGCAGGTCGCCGAACTGGCCGTGCACGTCGCCCACTATTTTGACCGGCGGCTGCAGCTCCAGCAGCGTCGGCTGGCTCAGGAAGATCTCGCGGGCCGCCTGGCAGATCGACACGATCTCGCTGTGCTTGAGGCAGAAGTTGCGGGTCGTCTTGCCCGCATACCCCGCGTCCAGCAGCAGCTGAATCACGTCGTCCACGTTGATGCCCTGGGCCGTCAACGCGCTGGGGGTCCGCGGGCTGACGCCAAACGGTAGATCCTGGTAGTTGTCGTTATTCCCCACCGAATTCTCGTGCGGCGTGCTCAGCGTCTGTGTTTGTGGCGTGCTGGGCATCTGATTGCCGTCTACGTCCCGATAAATCAGAATCGGGTCGCGGGGCTCGTGCACCTGCATACTTCTGGGCAAGTCCTCATTAGGTATTGATGATTGGTTCGGGGTTTGCGGAACAGAAGTTGCGAGCGAGCTGGGCGGTTCTTTCTGCTGTGCCGTCGAGCGAGCGCTCTCGGTGGTGCGGCGGCTCAACGCGCTCCGCACGCTGCGCCCGCTGCGGGTCGACGTCTCAGTATTACTGCGACTGAATTTGGGAGGCGCCAACCGCTTGTCTTTGGATTGGTTGTGGCCCATACGAGGTTAGGTTACCTAAAGGAGGATGACTTACTTAAAGCCAAGCATTGCACTGCACTGCAGGGGCCAAGCGGGCGAGAAGGGGCTAAGCGCGACGTGGTCTAATTGAGTGCAATTACAAATCCTATCGTCAAACATTGCAGCAGTTGGGGGCCGGCTACTGCAACGTTTATAATCTCAACTGCCGGGCTCGGCGGTGGGGCTCCAGGAACGCACCATCAAGTCTTGGCCAGCACTAATCTGCCGTCGTTTTTCCCGATTTATTTTCCTATTGCGGGGCTGGATCCGCACTGCCCGCTTCCAATCTGCTATCCCTAATTAGGCCGATCTGCAGCAGCTATATTTAGCGCATGATAATTATCTCACTAATCCATTGACTGCTCATCGACTACATGCCCGAAATAATAATACATACTTAGATTACATTAATGCTTCCCAACTGTCTTCCACTCATCGTCGTTGGCCGCATTCGCCGCCGCAATGGTCTTGGATAGAGGAATCGGGGCATTCGCGGTGTCGTCTGATGGCTTGTGGGCTGCGGGCTCGTCGTCGCTATCAGACCCCTGGTTGTGGCTCAGCACCGCGAAGCTCGACTTCTGAGCAATCGGCTTGCGGTCAGGGTTCGAGCTCGCCTGGGGGGCCCGGTTCGCAGCAGGGGCACGCTTGCGGCTCCAGTCCAGATCAGGGTCCTCGCGGGGCTCCCGTCTGGGGGGGCGTGAGTATGCCTTGGTCACAGTGGGGGTGCGACGGCTGCCCCAGTCGAGGTCTGGCTCGTCACGGGGCTGGTATCTGGGGGCCCGGGGCTCGCGAGGGGCGTGAGCGGTCGGGCGACGAGCTCCCCAGTCGAGGTCGGGCTCGTCGAACTGAGGGCGAAAGCTACGCTGGGGGCGAGGGTCCCGGGGGACGGTCGTCGGTGCTCTGCGCACGCTCCAGTCCAGGTCGGGCTCGTCGTCGCGGCGACCACCACGGCCTCCTCCTGCCCGCCAGTCGCCCATTGTGCGGTCCTCACGGCCAGCCTCGAGGCTCACACGCACCGCACGGCCGGCTACCTGCTGGCCCTCACGCTTGAGTGCGTCCGCGAGCGACTCGCGGGTGTCAAAGTCTACAAATGCGTACCCCTTGGCCTTCTGCGTCAAACTGTCCTTGGGCATCCGGATCGAGGACACCGCCAAATTGCGCAAAAATTGGCGCACGTCCTCCTCGTCGGATTCAAAGCTCAAATTCGAGATACGGGCCCGGTACGGGGGGGCATTGGGGAGCTGCACCGGCGCTTGGCTGGTGGAGGGGGCCATCCCCACGCTCGCAAACAAATCAGTGGATCCGGTGTTGGCAGGCTGGTCATCGTCTGCCCATTCGCCAAGGAACTCGCCCAGGTCTAGCTTAACTCCCTTCTTCTTGGGGGCCATGTTAATGAAAGTGAAAAGTTTGATGAATTGGTTTTATGCACGTGAGCCGCCACCGATCCGCCACGCTCTGTTTCAATGCCGCGACCTCGACCACCGGCTGCCAGCGCCGGCGATTCGCACGATCCAGCGTGTTCGCACGGTGCCCTGCGGCGGGGCCGCGCCAGCAGACTATCCTGCGGGAAATTGTGGCACCCAATCCCAACAGTCGTTTGCGCCACCGTTATCCGCACCCGCCACTTCGGAGAAAGAAGACTGCATCATGCAGCAATACATAGCAACTCCGCAAAGTGCCAGTTAGCCTAATCACCAAATCTCTTTTCTAGCATATGTATTTCAACTATCTTTTTCAACGATGCGGCCTCTTGCAAGGCACGTGACCACGGCCGGTTTAGCGGTATCGTGAAACGATACCTTCTCACAACCCCAAGATGGCCCTTGTTAGTGCCTCTCGGGCCCGCAATGGACTATTCACCCAGTATGTGAAACTCCAACTATATGTGGTTTCGCGGGCTATTACCTACCTAATTATCTTCTTCCTGGCCAGCTTTGTGTTCCTTGCGTTGCTACGGTTGTTTACCGGAATTTCCATCAAGCGGTTTGGCTACCTTTCTCTCAAGGACATCAGTTTCCATCTCAAAGGTGGGCAGCACATCTCCATTGGCAAGGTTGGTCTCTACGTACACCGTCCGACGGTCGCCCGACCTGGATGGTTTGAGATCATAATCACCAATTGCGAGATACAGCGCTATAAACATGAGGAAAGAGCTCGCTCGGAACCCGCAACTCCTATGGAAGACTTGGAAAGCGTCACCGAAACGGTTCATGACCTGTTTGGCAAGGGAATCGAGAGTATCCCGTTGATCCCAGAGAAGCATAAGTACCCGCATATGCTCCTGAAGTGGTTTGTACAAAATATCAAAGCATTCCACGTTACATTCGACTCCCTAGTGCTCATATTCGAGGGCAAGTCTTTTGTGGTAAGCTCTCTGGCACTACGGTTAGATCTCCGAAACCTGCCCACGATGCGAAACTCCAACTTTATCGGGACCTTGGACACCTATGAGTTGAAACCGCATGAGATCCGCGCTATCGCAAAAGTCAGCGTCAGCGATCTCCTGGTCGCAAAGAGTCTCGACGACGAGAACCCTTATCAGATCGTCGACAAGGTCGCTTTCGACGTCGCGTGCGTGCTAGATAAGAAGAACTTGGGGGCCAAAGGGCTATCGTTCTCTTTGAATGTTGAATCAGTCCATTTGCAAATGGAGAGAATCCACACAATCCTTTTGTCAAAAGCTGATCAAGAGCCCTCGAACCCCTCGAGCCCCCAGCACAAGCAGAAGCTCTCGAGAAGAATGAAAATGCGTCTCTCCCAAATCGGAGTCGCGCTGGTGTACCTCGTGAAGGAGGTCGAGCTCAAGATTAGCTCCCTCGAAGTCACGAGAATCAGAAGCTCCGTGAACCCCGTTGACTCGAATAACAACAACGTCACGTTCATGCTAAGTACGACTGATATCTCGCTAAACATTCGCAGAATGAACCCCAAGAGCCCAGGGTTCAAGCTGCTCTACCACGACTCCGATTCGGCACATCAGTCCTCAATATCGGCCGCATCACTAAACTTCGGAATTGACTCGAATGGCCTGCAGGAGGAGCTGCTCTATATCCCGCTAATTTCTGTTTTACTACAGACAAATGTGTTCTCGAATACATTGCAGTACATCCTAGACGAGCACGCCACTTACAACACTTCGGTCATCAGCGGCACAGTCGGCGTGAATTCTCCCAGTGTGAATATTGAAACGCATCACTTGCCAGTCCTGCTCCAGTTTCTTTCGAGACATGACAAGACTAAGCCCGCTAGCAGGCCCCGCATGCTTTGGAATCTTGATCCAGAGATCAGAAATGCGCTGCCAAAGACAGATCTCAGTCTCAATATATTTGACGCCGCATTGCGACTAGTATATGATTCCGAGGAGATCCCCAACGCTATGTTCATCATGTCAAGCTCTCGTATTCACTCCCAGATTACCTCAAAGCATATGGAAGGACAATATGGTGTGGAGCAGGACGTGGAGTTCATTCGTGGTCTCATATGGTACCGCAGCGATGTGGTTCCCCGCTATGTCATCTCGTCCAGTGAGTTGATGCAATTCACTCTTCGGATTCTAACAGATCCAGAGCTCACTGTGGATATTGGAGTGCGCTTCTCCAACATTAATCACGAAGTCACCCGGTATGAGATCTTCCACGCCGTCAGGTGCCTGGTTCAGGCAGCTTTCTTCGAAGCCAATCGTGGCAAGACCCTGGCTACGCTTTCAAAAGAGGCTGAGGATAAATCAGCTGAAACAAAGCCTTCCGCTCTGAGAAAACTTCCAGCTTGGCTCAATCAAGTTAAGGTCGAGATAAATAACTTCGACATACTGCTCGCTAGTGACAGGTTCAGGAACCAGAGCAATGACCACGTAGGCCTTGATGTTGGCCTCAGCTCATTCTACCTCAATTACACCCGCGGTAAGGGTCCTCACAATACCACAGATGGTCGAGTATTAAGTACCAGTCTCAAGGATCTTCGTCTGAGCAACATGACCAAATCTCAAATTGAGCTTCGCCCAGAGATATGCGCGGAGAACTTTATCTGCCTGCCATTCCTGAAATTCGACTTCCGTACGGTAAGCTCTAAAGATCTGCAATTTGTTCAGGCAGAGTTGAACGCTCCAAAGATCATTGTGGACTTCAATATGAACGTCTTGCTCGCGATTTCAGTGGTAAGAGAGGTGGTGGATCACTCCTATTGTCGCGACTTGATGCCCAAGAAAAAGGCCAAGGTCGGAAAACGCGAGAAAGTTACAATCTCGGGCAAGCTAGACCATACCAGGCTGAAGGTGCAGATGCCTGGTAGTGATAATGTTATGATCGAAATCATAGACGCTCAATTTGACTCATCTGCTGTGAAATCAGAACCCAGTCTAAGCGCAAAATCCATCAAGCTGTACTCGCGTTATCCTTATAATCGTGAGGCATGGTGCGTAATTTTCTCCATGTACAATCCTAGACTTCAGGCGATCCTACGAGATCTCAAGAATGCAAGTGAGGATGAAATCAATCTCGAGGTGGAAACCTTCAGAATGAATATCCCATTTGAGTTCAAGCTTTATCGCATTTTCGACAATGGTGTGACTTTAGTAAAGGCTATGAGAACGTTGATCAAGCAAACACGCACTCAGGACTTCGGACTTATCTTGCAACCTCATGAAGCGCCGATCGCACCTAAAATCCCCAAAGTGTCAGTGAAGTCTAAGCATTTGTGTCTGACGCTGGAAGATGACCCCTTTGAAGCAGAGTTGAACCTTATTTTCAAGTGTGCGCCGATCGAGATGGAGTCACGATTCCAAAAGGAGACCATTTTCGAGACGGAGGTCAAACGCATCCTAGAAAAGCATGGTGAGACTTTAGTGGATGACTACATATCGCAAGTCTCTGAGCGGAGCACTTTCAATACTTCAGATTCGGGAATGAAGCATTCCGCTACAGACAGCTTCTTCTGTCAGAAATGTAGACTTGGAGTTCCCTCACATTCTCATTCAAACCGCATCAAGAGAACCGGTAAGCGGTTGAGACTTGTTCGTTGCACTAGTTGTCGTGCAAACATTGAAACGGACACGCAAGCCGATCGTCGCTCTCCTTCGGTACAAAGCTTCCCCGAGCAGACAACCCAAGAGTCCGCACCGGTGGCCAAGGACCTGGACAGTCTCCGAGAAAGCCTGAAATCAAAACTCAAAGAGCTGCTGGATAGCCCCATGGAAATCGTGTTGCATAATGGTAGTGCATGGAGCGACTTTTGGACTTCTCCTTCTTTCGCTAGTCTTCGCCAGCAAAAGATACGTCTGGATGCTCTCAAAGAAATGGATAATACCATCTTCCCTAGCAACGATCATCTTGTCAGTATTGCAGAGGCAAGAAGAAGACTTCTAGAGCATCATTCAATGTCCTGGATCGTGTATATGAACAATTCTAAAGAGACTCAACAGGCAGGTGTCAAAAAGACGAGAGACACGCTGTATCCAGACACTTTCGATGACCAGACGTGCGCAGAGGAACTCGTCGTCGGGTATTCACAGTATCCAACACTGCTATGCGCATTGTTCACCGATATTACCTGGAATCTTACGAAAGTACCTATGGACGAGAAGCAAACTCGGGATTTCCTCTTTGATATTGGTAAAGGGCTTCCAAGAGACATGAGGTTCAGTATATTTGTTCCCCTTTATTTCGATATCTCGGCGAGTGGGTTTGATTGGAATCTCCGCGATTACCCAAGTCCAGTGTTGAGCTTTCCTCCATTGAGCCGGTCGCAAGACCCGTCAAAAACGGTATCTCTAGCCATTAAAGGTAACTTCATTATCGCAGAGGCACTATCATCCAGTACGAGGAACATTCGTCCTCTGTTTGTGCCGCTGATTCCTGATACACCAGATCACACCTACTCTCAAATGAAGAAGCCTAGCTGGGCGGTTATTGAAGTGCATAGAACGCTCGCTCCTACGAAAATGTATACCAACCTTGAGTTTGTGTCCAACTCTTCACTACCCACGCGAGCAGCGTGGTGCTCAGCGTACAAACCAGCCTTTCAGTCGATGCAGAATGCTTTCAATCAGTTTTCTAAACCTCCTATTGACGTAAGTCCAGTCATGGGCTTTTGGGATAAGATCAGATTGGTTTTCCATGCACGTTTGAATTTTCATCTCAACAACTCACCCCTCTACATGTTGCTAAAGGGTTCTCGAGATCCATACTTGTTGACACAGGAGGGTGCAGGTTTTGCGTTTGTCTGGGACAAAAATGTTAGTGTACACATGAATCCAGATGATAATCCAAAGGATCTTATTGTTGTGAAGTCTAACAAATACTTCGTGACCATACCGGACTACGCGCACTGGGAGAAGGATTACCTGTCAAGGTCGCCCGCTCAGCACGCTTATCCATTGCGGCCAGATCTTCCTGCTATGAATGTCTCCACAAAGGTAATCATGAAGTTAGGAAACTCTACTGTTTGGAAATGCGGCATGGCGTTCCAGCGTAAAGACCCTGATTCAAGTGGCATGATGCTTGCAAGAACGTCTAATTTTAAACCCCATTACGATGTCCATCTATCGATGCCAGCATTTGTGAAGGACAAATCAACGTTTGACTCATATCATGGGTTCAGGTCGGATTTCGTGTATCTCTCCCTTAGTGTGAAATGCTTGGAATCTATGTCAGATGTCCCGAGTTATAACTCAGTCCATTTGACCCCATCAGTTCTCAACTACTTTGACAAGTGGAAAGGTCAGTTCAGTAACGTTATGTGGCCACCTACTCGATCAGGGAAGCTTTGGCCCGGGGAGACCTCCAAGAAGACCAAGCTCGGTACTGTTCTTAGTGGCGAACAGTACCAACTAGCGCTGGATCCATTGTACTTGACGTTTTCATGTCGCCATAACAGTCCGAATAATCGAAAGCGACTCTGTGTTGGGTTCAAAGCACGAACTGAGAATTTCATCTTAGATCTGCATGCGCGTAAGGAGCCACAAGGAGACACCAGCAAACGTTGGATAACAAGGTTCTTCTTGGGAGAGGTCAAAATGGACGAAACCCATGCAGGTGTGTTTTCTGCCACATTCTACAACAGAAGTGCCATGCAGCTCAAAGAACAAGTGTCGGATTCTGATAGCTCGAGTTTCATATCTTCATTCACGGCTGATTTTGACTCCTCCAGCAGAAACATATACAGCTCTGCTGCATCGTCTACGAACAATACAGGCTTCAGCAAATCCACTCAAGCGAACTGGCTCGATGTTGATGACTTCACGGATTTAGGCTTTCTTGACGGAGAGATGTCACCGCCAAAGTTTACTTTCCATCCGATGCTCTACACTCCTATCTTCAGCTTTGTTCGTCAAACCGACACATCTGGTGACGAGGTTGGAGATTTCAACGGGCAGAAATACCTCAAATTTGGCAATGAAATCGTGCATGACTGTGATCTGTCAGTAGAGCTTCCAGAAGTGGTTCAAATGAGATCACTCAGGCGACGCCAAGCTTCCCTGACAAGCTCGCTGAAGGATTACGAGGCTTCTTTGGAAAGCGCAAGAGATAGGGTAACCCAGCACCCAGGGAATCATCAGTATACTAATGCGATCAAGAGTATCGAGCAAGGAATCGAGGTGACGAGGTCTAGTTTGAAGGTCATCAAGCAGGCGATACGTGACTGTGAAAGCATTGTGGAGCGTGATAAGGAACTTTACCCTTGCTCAGTGAAAATACCAAAGTCGAAATTGGCGTGTTTCGATATTGTTGATAGCCCTTCGAGTGATGATGAATCTATAGCGGCATCTCTCAGCTCGCAAGAGTCCCCAAGATCCCTCTTGGAAGAGCCGCATCAAACTCGTTTGACTTTTGAGAATGATGAGATGGATGTTGGTTTTACAGAAACGGCATTCATAAACCGTGTCTCCGTTCACATGCTCAATCTCAAGTGGAATAACAAGGTGCGTGACCTATGTATGCGATTAAAGCTTCTTTTTAGTTTTCACCAAGAAGCAAACTACAGTCGTGGGCGCCAGGCTCTCAAGTATTTGGAGGATTTGGTTAGTGAACTGGAAATTAGTGAAAGCGAAAAGGCCAAAACGCGTGAGTCTCTAGAGTCACCTTTGGAGGAAGAGGAAAGTCCCAAGAAGGTGTCGTTAGATCTTGGGGACTGTATTCCAACAGAAGCACATTCATGCACTTTGGCAAGAGAGAAGCTTAAGGCTTTTAATAAGGATTTGAGATCCATTGATGAGAAGACCGAAGTGGCTGAGAACTCGTTTCTCGTTCGTTTCCTCACTCCCCAAATTCAGGCTATTTCTGACAAGAATCCAGATAAGTGTGTTCAGTGCACTGCGCGTAACATTGATTTGCGCGTGGTTGCCGTTTTTGCTGCCAAAGACTTCCATGAGGATAAGAGTAGTTCGCAAATCGAGACTCGGTTTGGTGCGCTCTTTGATCAAGCAAGCGTCTTTGTTTTGAGTAAGGAGGATATATCAAGAACTACCATTGCCTCCCTTTGCACTTCCGACATACTTAATTCGGAACTAACGGGTCACGATGACGGCTGGCCTGCGTGGCTTGCACTCGAGTTTTGCTACGAACCGGGAGTCCTGGAGCGATTCCTTATCGCAATAAAAACTGATTTGGGTGTAAGATATGATCAGCTCAACGAATTCCATGTCACCATATCTGATAATTCTGGTCAAAATAATTACGAAGAGATGCCAGCCTTGGCTATGGTGCCAGACTATCAAGAAACCTCGAGCAAACGATCGAAATACTCACAGTTCGTGATTGACTCACCTCATATCGAAATCCAGTGCGATTCGGTACAGTATTTCACTGCTTATACTATTGCAATGGACCTGCTGAAGTATAAAGACCCATTAGAAGAAGAGAGCCAGAAGAGTATCGAGCGAGTTGCCCTTGGAGTCGATATCACCAGCGATTTCCGTCGCAGCTTAGGACAGATCTGGCATCTACAGAAGAACCTTTACTTGATCAGTCGGCTGAGGTGTCGTCTTATGACGCTGTCCCCTGGGTCTATTAACCCAGACTTGTATCCTGATCAGTTGCGGTTAGAGACCGATTATCGCCGATCCATTCTGGACTTGCTTGTTACCATGCGAGCGTTCAAAGCGGCTTTGCGTAAGGCCAACCAGACCGATACCTCCAATATCCTTAGAACGACGCTCATGTTTGATGAAATCCTGGCAACAGGGCTCAGTGGTCCGGGAAAACCATTCATCGAGGCGTCAGTCGTGCGACTCCTATTCAGCAGAGTTAGTCGCGGTGACGAGTTCTCTACCAACAGACTATGTATTGGTCTTATTCAGGTATGGAATCTACTCAAGAATTCATACTACCCTACTATCCTTAGTCCACATGGTCGATTCAGTTCATCACAGTCAATGATCGACGCTGAGTGGACCACCCTGGACTCGGTGGGAGGAATCCCCATCATCCAAAATATAGACGTGAAGATCCTGCCGCTACGATTCCAGCTGGAACGGAGAATGTACGAGTTTGTGAAACGATTCGTGGTGCCAAATTCAGATAAGAATGACCTTGATGAATCTGGGCGCACGAGCTTCGACGAGGAGATTGACTTCAATCTGAGCAGCACTGACGAGGACTCTGACAGCGCTGACTCTACTGAGAACAGCACACTTCAAGGTAGTGGAGTGCTCAGAAAAGTATTTGGAAAGAGCAGTAAGAAGCAGTCAACGAACGCCGCCAGAGTCAACGAAATGGTGGATCGTGCTGCCAACTTCATGAACATTATCAACTTTGTGATACACCCGACCCAGGTGGTTGTGTCTTACAAGGGCAGCGGTTCGTACAACCTGCTGGACCTGCAGGACATTGAGCTGAACGTGCCTGAGCTTCTATATGCCAACAAGATGTGGACCAAGGAGGATTTGTATGAGCGTATCCAGAAGGATCTTATTCGGATTGTTCTACGCAACTCTGGCCAGATACTCGGCAACAGATTTGTTCGTCACAAGAATGCAAAGAGTCGGGTGAGCGCGCAGGTGCACCACAACGACACTCTAGAGCGGATCGGCACACACGTATCTTCCTTCAGCGAGATGCACCCTGACAAGACAGTGTCGCGTCTTGCGTCGCGGATGTCAGACCATGAACGGGAGAACAGCAAGGGGTTCAAGCTGTTGCGACCGTTCCACCAAGACGACTCCAAGAGCCAAAGGAGTCACAGGAGCTCGATATGTCTGGATCCGTCGCATGATCACGGCGAGCAGGCTCCAAAGAGCAAGACCAAGGCGTTGTTGCACAAGATGTGGCACATCTAGACGATTAGCACTATAGACAAGTTGTATTTCTGATCGATTGAGCGTCTCTGCTCACATTAATTGTATGCAAATAAATAAGGTTTTTACCCCAACTTTCGTTTCTTTTCTGGGTTTCCGTCTTTGGCGTCCTTGCGAGGTTTCTTCTCGGGTCGCGGCGACGAGACGTAGGGGTGTGAGTCCACCGGGCCATTGTAGGTGGCGAGCAGTTTTGCGTCGAACCCGGGGATGCCCGTTTGCGGGCTTTTGTCAAAGCGGAGGTGCGCGAGCAGGTCCTTGGAGAGCGGCGCCACTTCCTCTGGAGGCGGCGGCGGCATGTGAGCGAGCTGAGCTAACGCAGGGGTCTCCCCCCGACTGGAGATCACGTGCTTCCCGGGCAGGTCAGCGACATGATTCTTGTAAGATTTGCGTAGCTTGCGCTTGACGCCGGTGACGGGGTCCGTCCGCGCCACGCTGGCGGCCAGCTCCTTCGGGCCGTAAAGTCCGATTAAGTCGTCCGTCCCCGTTGGCGCACCCTTGGTAAACGGAGCGTCCGGGGTCAAGTAGAGCTGATCAGACATTGTGACCAGCTGCTAAGTCAGCCAAGACCCCCCAACTTATGTAGTGACCATGTCCAAGTAGCATTAATTAAATAAATTACATGACAACGCAGCACGAATTGGTTTTCTTGGCTTGTTTGTAAAACATTCGGCTGGTAGAGCTCAGGGCCTCGGACTTGTCCACGAGCGAGTCGAGCTTCTCACCCCGCTGCAAAACGCTATCGATGGTCTTGTGTAGCACCACCTTGGTGTCGTCGAGCTCCTGCTGGACCTTCATGATGGCGTCGGCCTGGTGGGGGTCCTGGTATTTGCGGATGTAGTTGTCGAGCTCGGGGAATGCGGTGGCTGCGGTCGGCCCAGTTGCGTTGGCCCAACTTGGCTTGGGATGGGCCGCCAAATAGTCGTCCAATGCTTTCTGAACGACACTAAATGCAACTCTTTGCGGATACTCCTTATCGGTGATCGCAACGCCGGCAATACCCTCCTGGCGAGCGTAAACATACGTCACGCTTTGGCCCTCCTCCACAGACTGGCGCTGCCCGGCGGATGTGCGGCCGGCGACGGTGATTGAGGCGAACTTCATGAATTCCTCGATCTTGCCGCGCTGTAGGAACGGGAAAGACGACAGCTCCTTGGCGGATGCGAGCTCGACGGCGTTGCCTTTGCCGTCAGTCTTTAGGATTGACAGGTACTGAAGTTTCATGCTTATTCATCGTGGGAGGTTTGCCAGATAACTGTGCGCAACCGTTGCTGTGACTAAGCGGCAGTCGCATGTGCCCGCTTACGTACGCCGTTAGGGCTGGAGAGCGCTCCCCATACTAACCCACTCACGCGCGGTGAAACTATTCACAAGTATGACCGCCAGCTTGAGCCACCCCAAAATCGTAAAGAAGCATCCCAAGCAGTTCAAGCGTCACCACTCTGACCGCTATAAGCGCGTTGGAGACTCCTGGCGCAAGCCCAAGGGTATTGACAGTGCTGTGCGCCGTCGTTTCCGCGGTACCGTCCGTATGCCCAAGATCGGTTACGGTTCCAACAAGAAGACTCGCCACCTCATGCCCTCCGGCCACAAGGCTTTCCTTGTCTCCAACCTTGCTGAGCTCGAGATCCTCGTCCTCCAGACCAAGACTTACGCCGCAGAGATCGCACACAACGTTTCTTCCCGCAACCGCGTTGCTCTCGTCGAGCGCGCTAAGGCTCTTGGCGTTAAGGTCACCAACCCCAAGGGTCGCCTTAGCCAGGTCGCCGCCTAAATAAAATATATAAGCATTAATTATGTCCTGAATATTTCAGACTGAGCTAATAACAATTCCCTCAATGCCCAGACGAGTTTAGTTTTCTCGAAACTGTAATTTAGTTTCTAAAAAACTGCAGGTTCAGTGCCAGTTCATACATAAGCTAATTAGCATGTACAAGCTACATATGCCAATCAGTGATTAAAGCAGTCTATGATTATACTCAGTATGTGTAACCAGTTGCCGGTCTGGAATACCGTGCAGAGTGTGTGTTGAGCAACCCACGAGCAAACAACCGCAGACTCAGGGCCATCACCTCTGCAAGACGCCAGGTCTTGATCGAGTCGTACAGCTCAGCAATGGCCTCGGCGAGAGAAGGAGCAAGCGTCCCGTATACCTTCTGAATGCCAATCTTCTCGCACATGTGCTCAATCCAGTGGTACACAGTCTTGAGCTGAGTCGGGAACGGCTTGAAGTTGGGTATGGTGTTCTGCTCCGCCATGCGTTCTTCAACCCGGTGGCACCAGATCACAAGCCCGAGAATCACCTCGAACGCTAGGATCATGCACTGGCCGGTGATGGACCCCGTCAACGGCGACCGTAAGAACGACTGGTACATGCTCACGCCCAACAGACACATTGCCCGCAGAATGTCCGCACTTCCTACAACTACCTTGGTCATGTCCTCAATCGCTTCATCGGCTTTCAGCGATGAGAGACACGTCAACGCAGCCTCCGCCACTCTTTGAGCGCTGCGGAAGTTCAGGTTCTCTCTCACAAGACTGAGATCTAATATGAGCTGGAGGCGGGCCGATCCCAACAGCGTCCAGCTCAGAATAATCATTGGGTGCTGAAAACACTTCATGGCGCTTAGGATAGGCGACGGGCTCTCGTACACTGCCCTCTTGCCTGGTACCAGGGGATTCATCACTGCCAAGAACGGCATGTTTGCCATTGTCAACATTGGTCCTTGGCCCTTGCCGGGATAAGGGTCGCGGGCAACCTTACGCCAAAACGCAAGCTGATTCGTGAGCCGGTCTAGCTTGGCTTGCTCAGAGTACTTTGGAACGTTAGAAGTACGCAAGAACAAGATATTGCCGAGGATTCGTACTGAAAAAGGATTCAAAACACTGTCCTGGTTTGCAGATGGATCGTCTCCTGCCCTGTCTACCAACTCAAACAGGTCCTTCACCTTGGTGAATGGGATCTCCTGTAACTCTTGCATGTAGGAGTTCTGCCACTCGGTTTCGTTTTTGAATTCTGTGTTCCACAGCTTCTCCGAGCACGGCAAGGGTAATTCCTGCTGCATAGTCTCCAGCGTCAGCGCCGACGGTGAGTTGAAGATAGCTGCCAGCGTTGTAACGGCAATGAGCGCACAGAAATATGCCCGAACATACTTCTGTTCCTGAAGCCAGGTGGCCCAGTCGGTAGTGTTGATGGGCCTGTTTGGCTCGCAGAGTCCAGCGTTCTGCACGATCTCGTCAACAATTCGCACCAAAGTGACCCTTGCTCCACCGACCTCTGAGCCAGACATATCGCCCGAGTAGGAGGAGAAAATAATAAATAGAACCAGTGTCTGCGCAAGCGGGAGCTTGTCACGGTCTTCGAAATTCTCAAATAGAATCGTACGCGCGTTGTAGCTGAACAGCTGGGCAATCGCCTCCTCGTGACAGAGCATCGCTCCAATTGCGAGGATCGCAAACAACAGCTGCGGCTGCGCTGTGCGTACATCAAATGTCTGACAGTGGAACAGCGGCACAATGGGATGGAAGAAGTTAAAGTAAGCGCTCAAGTACCTATCCATGTGTAGTCTCGTGATATCGTTTGCGGTGGAGTTCTCTGTGCGAATCGATGGCCGGCTCTTGAGCAGGCTCAGCAGCGACGACTCGTCGTAATCGGGACCGAACTGGGGGATGGGCAGCGACTCTCCAAACATCCCCAGGACCGATTTCTGCACGTTGGTGTGCGGAGCCAGAGGGGTGGTGAAGTCGAACTCGTGCGGGAACATCCGTGCGATCATCTCGAGGTCCTCAGAACTGAGCGGCTCAGTGCTGTCCATCGGCTGATTGAGAGGGGGCTGTTGCTGTTGCTGGTGTTGTTGGTGCGGCTGCTGGTGCTGCTGGTGCTGCTGGTGATGTGGTTGGGGAGTTCCCAACGGTGCCATCAGAGGTGCGATCATGGGCTTGTGGCTCGAGCTCTGATCGGTTGGCTGCGGCCCCGAATTGGGGTACGCTGGTGCAGTCCCGTTTTGCTGCTCCGCATACGGCATCGAAGACATGGGCCCCTTGTAATAGCTGTTCGGCATCGGCGTGTTCACTGCAGTCGAAATAATATTCCCCCATCTAGAGGGCGACATCTCAAAGTGCCGGAGATTCTGCCCCAGAGGACTGAGGTTCCCAGACGGAGTGCGAGTGTGCCCAGTGCCAGACTGGTCCCCAAACGCTTGCTGGTTGTGCATCTCAGTCATAAGCAGGGCAGTCGACACTTCGGCGCTCTGGTTGTTGTTCATGGTCGCCAGGGACAGCAGGCTGTCGGCTACTGACCCACTGCGGGGCTGGTCACCGTCCTCGGGCCTGTGATCTTGGGGCATTGAGTCACGCCTAGTGGCTCCCCTGCTTTTCTTTGGGGGAGGCATATTGTTCGAGCCATGCACAGTGCGGCAATGTCGAAGAAGCAGGTCTCGGCGAACGAAACTTGACGAACACTCTGAGCATTGATACGGACGTTCTGAGCTGTGACTAAGTTCATGGCGGTGCCTGTGCTCACTCCTGCCAAAGCATCGATCGCAGAAATTACATTTGAACTTTTTGGCGGTGGGAGGTTTGCGTTGGGAGCGAACGTTGTTTTTCATACTTTCTACCGTTGACATTATTTCTCCCTGCACTCTGGGGAAGTTTTAAGCAAAGGTTAGAGTTTGTAGAGAACAGTGTTGGTACAGTGTAGAATGCGGGGGAGGTGAGTAGCTTGGGGTTCCAGGGTTAGGTATAACATCGCCGGTGCTAGTGGGGTTTGCACTAACGACTGTAGGGTGGGGGAGGAAGCATGACCCACTAGGGGGTTTCCTGAATCCCGGAAGGACATCTATAAAAGTAGTGAATTGCTAGTTCCCGGTAGGGCGTTCATGCGGGGCTCCGCATGTTGAGTGTTAGTCAGGTCAAGTGGGGTCAGATCAATAGCACCAGTTTGTTGCACCCGAGCGATTGACGGCCACATATCTGGAAGTTTGGCCTCTCTGCGTCAAGCGGGGACCGGCAGTAGACATTCTAGAGTTTAGAACCATAGGTTGCGCTCCCAGAGCATCTGCGCCAATGCGCTAGTGAGAGATGTTTAGATACACTGGACCTCGCCCTGGCAGCTCCACTAGTGTTCCGCAACACTGGGGCGCCCACACAACAAGAGCTTCGCCCGCCAGCCACCCTACGTATGCGCCACTCGCTTGCTCGCTTAGGCGGCCCACGCCACACCCACGATTAACCTGATCGGAGTCTGGTTAGTCATCAGGCTTCATGGCGGCTTTGTTCAACACCATCAAGTCCAAGGCAATCCGCTTTTTCGAGGAACCTGACCCCAATGGGACCATATACAACCGAAAATTGACACGAGACGAGATATTCCGCAAGGAATTCCGCCTCCCGGACCCGGAGTCACCGACTCATCAAGCTAATGCACAAGCTACTTTTGTTCCGAAAATTGAGGAAAACGCCCCAACTACCTACTACGAGGGGCGTTTATACTTGAGTCAGAGCTTTTTGGTGTTCACTGCGGCGGCAGATCCCCGAAGCATGAGCTTTGTGCTGCCACTATTTGCGATTCGCCGAGTCCACAGGTTGCCAAGCAAAAGTCACCTGTTCGCACTGAAGGTAGTAACATTTGGCGAAAACTCCATAATTCTTAACCTGGAGAGCACTATATCTCAATGTGAGCACTTTAGTGCGGCTTTCACCGATAACCTCAAAGCAAACGTGCCGCTCGCCAAGCAGATACGCAAGCAGATTGACTATTTCTACTCCGAGTTCCTCATTGAGGCTGCGTACGAAAAGAAGCCCGATGTGGTTCCTCCCCCTGGTGGTTTAGGTAAAGATTTCGGGTATCCTGGAGATGCAAAGAAACTTAGAGATAAGCCCAAAGTGCGGTTATGGCTCGAGTATTTCCTGCATCATGGTCGAAATGTCTCTATGGTTCGCCAGCCGCAATTTTATCGCCTAATCAGAGTCGGGCTACCCAATCGCCTTCGTGGAGAAATCTGGGAGCTGTCCGCAGGAAGCGTGCATCTGAGACTCCAGAACCCTCAACTGTACACCGCAATGCTCGAACAGTATAATTCACAAACATCCTTGGCTATTGAGGAAATCGAGAAGGATCTGAACCGCTCATTACCAGAATATGCCGCTTACCAGTCAGAGGAGGGTATCGCTCGACTCAGAAGAGTTTTGACCGCTTACTCCTGGCGGCGACCAGAAGTCGGGTACTGCCAAGCAATGAACATTGTCGCCGCTGCGCTGTTGATCTATCAGACAGAAGAGCAAGCATTTTGGACTTTAACTACCTTGTGTGACACGCTGCTGCCAGGGTACTACTCACGGACCATGTATGGCACCCTGCTTGACCAAAAGGTCTTGGAGAAACTCTGTGAGAAGACGATGCCGATCTTGTGGGAGCACTTTGTCAAGTACGATGTTCCCCTAAGTGTCGTCTCGCTGCCTTGGTTCCTGTCTCTATTCATCAACTCAATGCCGCTGACCTATGCGTTTAGAGTCATGGACATCTTCTTCCTGGAGGGATCCAGAGCACTTTTCCAGGTTGCTCTGGCAGTTCTTCGCGTAAACGCTGAGCAGCTTCTTCAGGCCGAAGACAACACTTCGGTGATTATGATCCTCAAGGGCTACTTCGATACTCTTGATCACAGTGCGAACCCACGTGCGAAAACTGATAGAGCCCGTGCTGTGACCAAATTCCAGGAACTTATGGTTGTGGCATTCCGTGAGTTCAATGTAATTACCGATGAGCTCATTCGCGAACATCGTGCGCGCTACGAGGGACAAATCCTCAATGACATTGAGAGTTTCGCAAAGCGTACACAGCTCCGAAACATTCCCAAACCCCGCAATCTAACCACTGACCAAATGGGGCTCATCTACGACAAGTTCTATACTGCATTACAGGAACGACGCCCCGGGCTTGGTTCTCAAACCACTGACCTCACGTTCCCTCAATTCGTAATTCTCATGACCGGCATTGTGGACTGGATGGTCCCTAAATACGCTAATTCAACCCAGCTGGAGAACCACGACTTTATCAAGAGATTATTCAAAAAATGGGACACCCGCAATGCAGGGAGACTTGTCCTTGCCGACGTGGTCGCGGGCCTGGATGCACTCTGCCAGCCAGACATGCTTGAGCTCATGAACTATTTGTTCTCCCTATACGAGGACCCTGAACAGCCAGGGTATGTTAGTGAAAGTGGCATTGTAGCGATGTCAGAAGCAATTCTGCTGATGATGCATCCCTGGTGTCAAAATGACATTAAACTGGACGAAATCACGCTCAAAGAACTGGAACAAGAAGACGAAGTCACCCCCGAGGACCTCGAAATGTTCAAGCAGCAACAGTCAACACGTTACCTGAATACTATGAGTACTTTTATCAAGAATGCACTGGAGCAAGAAGATATCCCTGGTGGGGGAGTCAAGTTTGCATCTTTGCGCATGGTGTTCTTGGGCGACCCCACACTGGAACTGTTCTTCTCGAAAACTATTCACGAAGGTACGCATATTACCGAGAAGGGAACAGGTGTATTCGCAAAGAAGGAATTCAGCCTCAGATCTATGATGGACGGCATCATGAATGACGGATTACGCATGGCCGGCGAAGTCCGAAAGCGGATTGAGGAATTGGATAAACATCAAGATGATGAGGTTGACATGAGTGTAAAAGACGACGACCGAGCTTTGCTGGTTGATATATAACCTATATTTATAGCATTAGATATGCTTCCTATCTTTCTTATCATGCATATACGACTCACCGTCATGTTTTAATGATGCTTAAGCGGGTTCCGTCTTCTTCAACCCTGCAAGAGACAGCAGAGCGACCACGAGCTACTATTTGATTCGCTTTGATTCACTCTACTAGTATGCACGACCAATGTTGTTCCTTGGGAGCATGTGGGCTCGTTGTTTCAAGCATTCCAACTAGGCATGTTTCGGAACATGTTTCAGCCTCCACTGTGTGCATAATGCATGAGTCCGCAAAAGTGCTCTCGTTCCTGCGCATGTCTTAGAATCAGTGCTACACATACAGATACGTGCAGATGTCCTGAAACTCGGCTAAAAGCTGCTCCGACCCGAAGCCGTGCGAGGTCGCTGTCAACTCTGGTAGCAAATGCAAATCAATGGTTATCACCTATTAATAGAATTAATTAAAACGCTTACAAATACTATGAATCAATCAGGATTTTCAATTTTATTCGACTTGAATTGAAAGCCTCAATCAGGGATTAGTACTGAGATTAAAATACATAAATTATATAGTACAGACCGTGTTCAGGTTATCGTTTCTTCCCAAATATCCGTTTCAAGAAACCCTTCTTCTTAGGAGGCTCAGCATAGTAATTGCTGTTTGAAACAGGCTGAGGTTCCTCTTTACGGCGGAAAACTCCACTGAAAGAACTCCGACTATTACCCCTACCATGCTGCTGGTACGACGAACGAGGGGGCACATCTATTTCGTCATCTGAGTCGTCTGCAAAACGAGACCTAAATTTCGTCGTGGTGGGTGCACTGCCTCTGAGGGAGTACGTACGTCCACCGGTAACGCGCGGAGACCCTCCGCTACTCGCGATAGAAGACGCTCGATTGTGACGAAGGCTAAAATCCGGTTTGTTTCTGTTGCGCTTGAAGGACGAGTCGCTTGTGATGCTGGCAGCATCATCCAGGCTTCCACGATACTGATCCACTGACTGGATGTCGTTTTGGGTGGGTGCCGTCTGATCACTCAAACCGCCGAAACCTGCTTGCCCAGCGGCCACACGAGCACGGGCTTTAGCAAGCAGGTCAGAGGTGATCATTGCATCATTGATCTTCATACTGGGTGAAGCCTGCAACGACTGGTGAGACACAGATTTTCTTACCTGTTGCGGCGGCTGCGAATGCTGCACCGAGCCAGAACGTGACAAACGGCCGGGCTGCTGATACTCGTTGAGTTGTTGAGGCTGCGTGCTAGAGCGTGGCATTAGGGATTGGGGACGTGCACGACCGGCAGGCTGGGCACCGCCCGGGTTTTGGTTGCGGGTATACGAGGGAACGCCGTTCCCGTTTTGTCGAAGAGTAGTGCGGGCAGAGTTCAGGGCTGCAGTTTGAGAACCACCATTAACTTGGAGAGAAGCTCTCTTCTGAGAGCTGTCCTGGCGCTGCTGAGTCGGTGGAGGACCCAGTCCAGCAACTTGGCGAGCAGCCCTCAGGGCCCGAGCACGGTGTGCCTCGCCCTCTAGTTCTCGGGCTCTCTGGCGAGCTTGTTCCTCCCGTTCACGGCGAGTGAGAGGCTGCAAGGGGACAGAAGGCGCCCTTGCTGATTTCCCATCTCCACGCGAGGGTGCGTTCTGCCCAGCCTGTCTGGCATCGCGACCTGCAGGTGGCACGCCACCCTGTTGTGATGACCGTGGATTTGCATTTTCGCCGTTTGCAGAAGGCTTGAGCTGAGGCACTGGTCCATGATCTAACTGTGGGGCAGGGGTCTGCTTGAATTGGGGGATCTCTTGCGATGACATACGCTTCTGAGGTAAAGAGCCCTCAGGTTCCAGATCCTTTCCAATATCAGCTTCAAATTCACGCTGATCTTCAGTCAAAACTTGCAATTCCTTCTCCGATTCTAGAATGGGCCCGGCCTTCACAGTTGGCCGCTTGGACCGCTCTTCTGCATCGCTCAGATTTACCTCACTCAAGGTGCTCGCCTCGGACGCTTCAGAAATTGAGTCAGCCATTGTGGTAATATCGCGACTGCTTCCCATTGCAGTGACCATGCTGGCCTCAGATACAGCAGATATGGAGGAGAGTGGGCGGGATTGGTACTCGTTTGCTTCATCCTCATACTCAGGAGTTTCGTCCCTGCCGTCTAATATTTGGAGAGGCTTGGTCGATTCTTCTTCGTACAGCCCATCAACGTGCTCACTGGGTCCAAGATCCTGGCTGAAGCCCTCATAGTAGTCGAGGCCCTCCTCGTTGTCGCCAGGATAATTCTCTTGGTAGTTTTGGTAGTTCTCTTGATAGTTCTCTTGGTAGCCTGTATCATATTCCGGCTGCCTGGGTACGAAAGAGTTACGATTCCCCATTCCTGCATCGGAGTCCCGGCGCTTGAGCGCACTTTTGATGGGCTGGGGGGTCGTTTTCTGCGGTCTTGGAGCCCTCTGTGGTTGTTTGGCCTGTCTCGCAGGCGCCCGCTGCTGCTTGGATGCACCGGCCTTGGCTGCAGCAGCCAGAGCGCTTGGCTCTTCATAATCGTACGAATCGTAGTGAAACTCCGACGCATCTGCAAAACTTACTCTGCTTCTTGACTTGCTCGCCTGTAGTTCGTCCTCCTCGGCAGGAATGCTCAAGTTTCGAGCAGATCCCTGGCCCCATTGTGCATATCGCTGCGACGGCCTCATTGGCGATGGGTTATATGGTTCTTCTTCTTCAGGGAAGCTCTCGAGCGAGTAGATTGACTCGGAGCCTCGGTTGGGTCTCTGCTTCCGCACCGGTGTCTCCTTGGTAGTAACGATCTCAAAGTTACCCATCTGACGCACGGTTGTGGTAGTCAAGCTCAGGGTACGCCCGTAGCTATCTCGTTTGACTGTGGTGGTGGTTCTGGTCATTGAATTCGACCGCATGCTATTAGATCTGGGCATAGACTGGTTCTGTCGAGAGAAACTGTTTGACCTCATCGAGTCTGACCGAGTCATGGAGTTTGCTCGGAAATTTCCTATTCCTTTCGCAGCCTCAGAGTCTAGAGAGTGACGTCTTAGTGCCTCGGCAGCGGCATTCGCTGCCAGTCCTGGGCTTGCTTTGCCCTGGTTTTTATTCTGGAACGACATTGCTGCTGCGGCAGCGGCGGGGTTAATCCCCGAATTACGACGGTTTCCAGAGTCTCGCAGTGAATTTCGACGGTGCGAGCCAAATCTAAACATATTATGATAGGAATGACAAGCTAGAAATTGGAATGGGCTGGTGAACAGCAAGCAGCCCTAACCCCTAAATATAAACACTAGCTCTTAGGTCAGGTGACGCATAGAGTTGACAGCTGGGAGGCTGGAAAACGGAGGCTAATTAGAAACTTCTTGTGCGTAAATTACCCGAGTGCTAACGGTGGCGGCCCAGGTGCCATTATTATTCGCCTATTGCGCGCCACAATTATGCATGCACTTAACTCACCCTAGAACGGGTTGGGCCCAGGAATTGCCAACAATATCCCCGGTGGGTATCGTTGGCAACTCTGAGATTCAATCGCTTATGCACGAGCTGCAGAACCGTTGTGCATAGCCTTGGCTGCATGGTTCTTGTTGAAAATTAAGGTCTAGAGCTCTTGTTGTTTACCAAAAAGCAGGCTTGAAAATAACTAATACTACGCACTTAAATGCTATTAACGAATGTATGATACAGATAAATATTTTATCTTCTGGCTGCAACCTGCTGCTTCGCCAGACGACGCACTCTCCGGGAGCGCACGGAAATGTCACCGGAACTATTGCGGTATGAATCAACCGCACGCTGAATTAGGCCCCGCTTTCCTTGCAGATCGGGGTTCAAAAATGCTAAACGCCACCCAATGTGATTGCATTCAGTCTCATATCGCTGACGATGGCCCTTGTACTCCTCAAGCGGCACCATGGCTTTAGGGTAGATGCAGTTCTCTCTGCGAAACTCGTCGGTAAGCTGAGTTTCGGACACTGTATCCACATCGCATCGGATGCGATATAGCCACTTGACTCTATTGCGGGTGTATTCGAATTTAATCCACACCACTCCGTCGCTGTCGGTGTCAACCATTACCATTGAGGCAGTGGCGCTGGGCCTCCGTCCAGATAGAGTCCCTCCTGACGCACTACGGCGAGGGTACTCCACGGGCATCGACGAAGGGGGGCTGAGCTGAGACACCGCTACATTGCCACCAGGTCCAGATGGCTTACGGGGAGGAGTGATGTGGGAGTACATTGGCACTTTAGAAGCGGCTTCATTTGGCGACGCAACCCCCGGTGGAGTCGCCGCTCTAGGTTCATAGTCATTGCGAATGGGAGGGGGCTCGTACAAAGCGTTGGAATCGTCCAATATAGGCTGGGGGGCTGCCGCCATGCCTGCTCCTCCCGGAAGTGGCTTCAATAGAATGTCCTGGGGGTTCTCGCTACGTTGGGGGCCTGGATCATAGTACTCATACACATCAGGGTAGGGAGGGTAGAGCGAAGACCCTGCACCAGGGATGAAATAGTGTGGGGTGTTATAAGATCGCGACCCATACATCGACGCTACGGCCGCTGCATGATGTTGTTGATGTTGCTGGGGGGTCAGGCTGGAGGGCATACTACGAGGGGACCGTCTGAGAACGTTCCCCAATCCACCAAGAAATTGCTGCTGTTGCTGGTGCTGGTTAGGAATTATTACCGGCATCATTTTTTGATCATTACAACTTGAACTTGACGGCGACGGAGTATTTTTATTTGATTCTTCTTGATCGGACTCTATTGCCATCTACTTTCATGAACACACTTGCTTGAAAATTCGGTAACTCTTCAGTTGATCGATTGGTTCAAAAAGTTACTCGAAATATTGTGGAAGACAGATTGTTCACAGATCTTTGTCCGATGCTTCCAGCTTATATATACGCTACTGGAGCATTTATACCCATGTAATACCGTGCAGACATACCCTTGTTCACATCAACAGAATATCTCACTACCCATACCTTGGGACGCACTTCTGTGGCTAACCATGCATGAGACGATCGGGAAACGGCTCACTTCGGGAGATCTCAAAAGCATCAGCGTAATATCGCATTTTCTGAAACGCTTTGCAAACGTACTCACTTGAACGTCAACCATGCGCTTATCTGATCGGGTAGTCCCTAACTAGTAAGATTAATGTACTATCTCGGGCCAACAGGGTCCGGAACCATACTTGGCTCTTGCATATGCAAGAGCTAAACCAGTGATGAGGGTTTTTCAATCATGTCCCACCTTCGTCGTGAACTACGATCGTGGGGCAGAATGAACGTTATCTGGCTGACTAGCTCTGATTGATTTCATGTTTCCTGCCTGACATCGGGGCCTCGTGCTTCTTTGTTTCGGCAAAATTGATTTGTATTAGGCGATTTTTTTTTGTTCAACAGCGCATCTGGTTGGCAGCAATTCTGCAGAGACTGCGCCGTGCGCACCCTGCGCATGCACTAGCGCGGGATGCGTTGCACCCATGTTTCATATGGAACACACCATAATCCTGCATGCCTAGTACCACGGCAGCTGATTTAGTGCGCATATACCTACGCGAGATCCTGACTTGTAGTCCTTAATTATGCAGTATCAAAATTTGTAGCACCATTGGACGTTTGTTGGAGGTCAACAAGCCACAACGCTCCTCAACTAAAACAAAGGTATATATTGTAGTATGATCCGAAGCATCCCTCGAGTAGGCAAGCCGAATCCCATACAACATAGAGCTTAGTGCATAAAGACGCACGATAACAATCCATAGATCTGCAAACATTCCTATCAAGTTGCGTTTTACTTGTGAGTCGATACTTTGCCTTGTTCGGCTATTTCACTGCATGCATAGACCGCGGGGGAATAGGATACAATCTGCAGATAACCCCGTGACTAAGCTGACACGGCACCATTAAAGGTTGGATTGAGAGAAAATCATTGGTTTTTCCTTATTCCTGTAAATTTCTGTACACCACTAGCAAGAAATAAACATGCACACTGCTCTATAACATTATTAATTATAGTCACCTTGAGTCACTCCCGCTCATACATCCTCTATGCACGGTTATGCAGCTTGTGTCCTAGAGTTGACCTGAAACGGGGTATGTCTTGGGGACCCTCTGTCCGCAGATGGTATTGGCTCAAGTGCACTCTATGAGACATGCAGCTCTCTCTGTGGTATTTTGCTGTTTTCAGTATTCCACATGTGTTCTTCTCCTATAGTCGTCCCTGAAATTACTTGAAATGCACCATGTTACCGATGCCTTCAATAAAATTTCATCTATAGCGCTACATATCTATGTGCAGGATAGCAAGGTATGTTCACTTGGTTGCTTCTTCGCGCTTTTTAATGGAGATTCATGTAAACATTAGGACTTTAACCCCCCATTTCCCCTGCTTTTACCTATTTCTTGTAATAACTGGTTCGATCGTTGATCCTAGTACAATACTCTAGCCCAAGACATGAGATCAGCGTGCTTCGGAAATGTCGTCATCAAAAATGCCTTGCCCATATCCAATTCCTGACATGGGCGGCTATTTTGTACAATGGTGGGGTCATTGTTTACCTTTAAAGTATATACGATGATCTGAGCTGAGATATTTTAGTATTGACCAGTTATTCTTCACTGAGTAACATATGTATCTGTATGGCTGCGTTGCCGCTTCATGCACATGACTATAAGAAGCTCGAGCCTATTCTGCGTACTTGGGAGATTTCCAGATAACAATGGAACTACTTATATCATTACAAAGTCTCAACGAATCATATGAATTTTCCACAGGTTTGAGTCAGAACGGTGTTTCACTGGTGTTTGGGACTCTCGAAACGACCTTTAAACTTCATTAGTAATGGCTCATGCAGTAGTCGGCGTCAGAAAGCCCGATATTGTAGACGATGACGCATGCGGAGCATACTATCGCGTATAGGCTAAATACATAGAAAATAAAGAAATAAATACTCTATACACTGCAGCTAATAAACTAGTGAAGCACATATCTATACTACTTAGTTTGCTTGAATTTCTTTAGCTCCTTTTTATTAGGACAATAAGCGTTTGTGATATTAAAATCACGAAGAATTTTAGAAGCAGTAGGAGACTTGATCAATGCCTTTTTGTGAGCGCCGAGATATGCGGTAATGTAGTTGCGGTGAGCAGCTCCACAAGCGGCGATGACCGATATTAAAGTGCTAGCAATTGGATCCTCGACAATAAGTCCTAATTTTATCAGTAGAGAGTCGATTGCCTGGGATGAGTCTATTTCACTGGGAATTAGCAGCTTGATAAACGCACATCCAGGCAGCGTACAGGCTAGCCGCGACCAGCCCTCGATCGACAAAGTAATGGATGTTATAAACGGATCCATGAATTCACTTGATTGCTCTAGTATCTTCCGCCAAATACGGAAAGCATTGAAGCTAGATGCACTGGCCTCGAGGTCTTCTGCCAATTCCTGATAGACAAGATGTCTCTGAGCGATGGTCGAACCATCAAAAAGCTTAAGAAGTACAAATATTCCATATTGATCGAGGGAAAGGACTATAAATGATCCTTGTAATCTGCAGACAATCATGTCTAGCACTGGTTTGTGGGCAACGTCAATAAGTGCTTGTATAACGAAATTCCCATATTTCGTACAGCTCAAGCGTACAAAGATTGGTGACAGCATCCTTAAAATATGGAACATTTCGTCCATCTGAGCAGCCTTGATTTGGTTCTGCAATTTGATTGAGCTCGCATAATCGTCACAGTCCAACACTCGCAGCGCAGTCAAATACATGTCTTTTGAGATCCATATAGGGAGCATGTCATCCTTTGGCATAGGATCTCGAGTATACGAGGATGCGCACGCCATTAGGCGCCCTCTTTGATATCCAATATAGCGAGTGTATGGCGAGCACTCCTCTTCCATCGGCTCCAGCACTTTAGCAATCACGCTATTGATGATGTCTACTTGATCCTTCATTTATATTGAGAATAGCTCAAGCTAATTGCGATTGTGCGACCTCTATATCACGACATGTTGTACTGTCATTGCTAGGCACGCAAACCTGATGTGATCAGAGCATCAATTAATTGCGCTAATTGCAAATAAATATCATCTACATACTCGATTAAATCGACTTTCAATATCTGAATGTCTCCTGATCCCACTGAACAAATAGATAGATTCACCATGCATGTATGTGGCCGATTGAGGCACACGCCACTCGATCACTCGCAGTTCACGCCACTATAGACGTCATCAACGGTCGAGCTTCAGCCACGCGTGCGTTACAGGTGTAAGAATTTGAGGTACCTCAGGATAAGTGAATAGATCTCGACCTGCGAGCTTATATGGCCCAGATCTCTGGTCTAGTTGGTTGACAGGTGAGAATAATCCTCTGTTTCCCTGAATATGAAGCATTAAGACATCCACGTGCGACACGTCACAATGCATAACGTCAGTATCTGCATAAGAAATACAAACAAGGTTACATCGCATGATCCAGAAATAGACATGTTACAGAATTGCAGGGTGCACGCACGTACAGTGCCGTGGAACTCAGCAGGCTGAATCTCCTGCTAAACATACAGCTTCATGCATATTCTGAAAAGAAAGTGAGTAAAGTGCTTTATCTAAATATGCGTGAAATAACCGCCATTGCAACCAGGTCTGAGAAGAAGCCGTAATTAGAGACTAATAAACTTAAAACAGAACATCTATGCTGCATATATTCTATGTGCGTTGAGCGCCACAGGCTCAGCACCAGAATCGATAAAACCGTACAATCCAGGGCTTTGCAGCAAGCTTTTCCTTCTCCAATTGAATTTCGCGACGAAGCTCTTCTTTATCGGTTACACGAATACCCGTGTGCAGGTCTAGATCGCGATTAGCGACCCAAGGATCCCGATAAATTGCATAGTGAACAACGAATACAACCAAAATGATGGCAGCCGAAAGCCAGGTCTGGAAGAACGATACGGCACTAGCTTTCCCGTCGTTATTGAGAGGGAAAAGGGCTACCCAGAATTGCAGCCCCAACAGAACAATTGATGTAATGCTGCCTGCAACAGAACCCCAGAGACCCAATGGGGATTTCCACTCCAGTTCTGACAGAGGGATACCTTGAGCCTTCATACCCATACGATGGCGAATATGGCAGCACATGATGGAAAGATAGATCAGTTGCCCGCTCAAACCAGCAATGGTCGAGAGCCATGTGAAGCCCTCTGAGTAATTGGGGGTTGCACAGACAAAACCAAGCAGACCGAAAGCCATATTGATTATAAGTGCAATCACTGGCCGGCCTTGACGGTCTATGTATAGCAGGAACCTTGGTGCATGTCCTTGAGCAGCCAACGAGACAAGTGTGCGTGTGGCTCCAAATACCGCAGAGTTACCCACTGACAAAACCGCAATGATGATAACTACGTTGATGACACTGGGCAGGCCCTTAATTGCAGCATTTTTGATAGCGATAACGAACGGGGATGCTGAGCCGTCTTTACTAGTACCCAGACGTGGATCGGTCCAGGGAACCAAGCATCCAACCATAGCGGTTGCCAAAATGTAAAACAAGAGGATTCTCCAAAACACCTGCTTCGTTGCCTTGGGAAGAGCCTTCTGAGGATGAGCCGTCTCCATGGCAGAGAGACCTGTGAACTCGACACCGCTATACGCATAAGCTGCAGTCGCGAATACCTTGAATACTCCTTTAGCCCCGTTAGCAAATGCTCCAGGATTGTGCCAGTATCGTCCCCCAATGTACTCGTGGGTAGGTCCTCCGCCGCAAGTGAGAATGACACCGAGGATAATGAATCCAATTACCGTAATGACTTTGATCAATGAGAAGATGACCTCTGCCTCACCATACCCTCGGACACCAAAAATGTTGATGAAAATAATTGTGCAATAGAACAATGCAGTCCAGGCCGCTTTATTGACGGTCGCCGCTTTAGTTCCATCAGTGTCCCAATACCCAATGACCACAGCTGCTGCGATGAGTTCAGTAGGGAGAGTTAGCAACCAACCGATTGCGTAGTTCACACCAATAGAAAAACCCCAAGACATGTGCACAAAACGAGAGTTGTAAGCGCCGAATGCACCAGTGACAGGATACCTTACACCGAGCTCACCCAGAGCAAGCATGGTGCACAGAACTAGAAAGCCTACGAAGAAGTAGCCGAGAATCAGACCAGCTGGACCTCCATTCTTCAGTGAATTGCCTGTTCCTACAAACAGACCTGCACCAAGCGACCCGCCTATAGCAATCATCTGAATGTGACGATTGGTGAGGTGCTTCTTAAAAGGGAGGTTAACTGTGCCATGAATGGCTCGCTCAACACGAGACATATTGGGGTCAAGAGGAGCAATATACACTGGCTTCCAGTCATTGATGAACTTGCGGAAAAATGATTCCTTAACTTCCACCTGTTCGCCCTGCTCCACGTCAGGGCTGACGGTAACGAGGACTTCCTTCTTGTCGTCGGAGATAGACATGTGTACTGAGGGATCTTCAGGGCTGTTCCTTTATATTAAAGATACTGCTGTCTGAGAATGGGGTAATGCATGGTGCGCATACGGTCTGCATAATTGGGAGAGAGTGCATTGAATGATAAAGGATATGTAGGGGGTGAAAAGGCATAAAACCACTCAGTGCTACGTCAACTATGATAATGCATACGCCAAACCCGCGATTTCCGATTTTGCGTCGAGAAAGCACCTCCAGCCGCACCTCCTCTTGGATGCCAAGAAGCACAACGTGCGATGGTGCACTTACCAGCTAGATATCAGTGACGAATGATAGGAGAATACGTGGACCGCGCTGGAAAAGAGTCCACCAGCTTCCTTATAAGATGTAATTTACGAGTATCTTTAGCGATAAGCGTTTTACCGTCGCTGTAGGTCGAAACAATCGTAAAGATTTCGCCTGAGAACATGCGGCACCATCATGCACAGGAAGGGATGGGTATCACGACGAGATGTGTCCATCATGGGGCGATGCCATTACACCTTGCCAGAGGGAAGCGACGTTGTTTCGCCGGACAGCGCCTTCAAAAGCTTGCTCAACGACCCCGAATAGCGAGCTCGGACCGCAATTTTACCTCCCAAGCTCTTGGCAGTGCCTCTAAATCCACCGTGGACAATTACAGCATAGAGCCCGTTCTTTGCAATCCAGTACAGAAAAATTATCCCTAAATACACTAGACAATACACAATTATGCTCTCCGTCCTTTTGGGACCGCTTAAGAAACAGCGTATTAGGTCATCTTCGTTTAAGTTCGTGGGACTGCGGATAATTTGTCATCCAAAATGTCTGAAACCGAACTGGCGGAGGAAATAGTTTTGCAAAGTTTGAGGCGTCCGACGCGCCATATAGCAGATGTCTCATCTCCTATGACTCCAATCCGTCAAACCGACCCGAGGGATGACTCTCGGCGCCGCCAACTGCTGCTGGATAGCGCCCGCCGGTTGCGCAAAGTTGGCGCCACACCTATGAAGGGAAAACGTGGCGTTGTGGGACCAGCCGCTGAAGCGAGTGCTCGTGCGGTCGAGGCATCGCCTTCTAAGCCTGTGCGGCCGAATACTCGAGATATTGTCGAGCAGATCGTCAGGGCTAACGAGGTTATCGACATTGAGGAAAAGCTGAGCCCTACTCCCCTACGCACTCCCATGTACAGCCATCAGTCGACGTTTCGCAGCACCCCCAAAAAAGTTCGACACATCCCCCCTCAATCAGCTCCAATCATGGGTCGGGGCCCTGTGTGGCGACATCAGCGATGGACTGCCAAATTGTGGCAGGATTTAGCATGGGCCCTACGCAACGAACCTCCTGGCGAGATCCCAGAGCGAATCTACATTGAGTTCAGTGCATTCAGTCGCGAGGAGATTCGACGCAGGGTAAAGGCATTGCAGATCTGGCAAGCGGGGAATGTGCAGTGCAAACTAACGGCATAGTATTTATTTTCACCTATTTATTCATCTAGCTAGAGCCTCGTTAGTAATGGAGGTTTATGTCAGTCAGGGCGATAATGCTCAGCAGAAGGCCGAGGAAATAGCCGTCAAGTTGCAGGAGGAGCCGGTTCACATAATTAATCAGGGCACTTTTGCGGTCCAGAAAACCATCTCGGTGGCGGAGATCGTCAAGCGAGAGTTCCAGGCAAAGCACCACAAAAAGTTACGGCAGCAGAACAAGCTGGCGCCCCTGGAGCAGCCACCAGGTGCGCACCCGGCCCCGCAGCTGTCCATTTGCCTCAGTCTCGACGAGCACCCTCACCACGGCTGGACTCTCCAATAACTAAATTACCTAATTACATAATGCAGATTGTTCCACCACACCGTTGATGAGCGCTCCACCGACTCCAATCCTACCGTCCAGCCGGGTGGGAACTCCGCTGCACCGGCTGTCGTCCAGCACGCCTGTGCCGCCTGCGTCGTCGCGCAATATTTATGACCGCAGCCTGCTGCGGAAACGGGGAGAAGTCAGCCTCAGCTCTTTTGCATACATCTTTGGCGAGGCGATCTCGTACGCACACAAACAGGCCAAGGGTATTTCCGACCTAGAAAATAGACTGAACAAATTGGGGTACCACGTCGGCCTCAGGGTCGCCGAGCTCATAGTCATTCGCGAGGGCAAGAACGCCAAGCGTGAGACCCGCTTGCTGGACGTTCTGCAGTTCGTGCACACCACGGCGTGGAGAACACTGTTTGGGAAGACCGCTGATGCGCTGGAAATGTCTGCAGACAACGAAAACGAGTACATGCTCATCGACTCGAACCCATTGGTGACCGAGTTTGTGTCGATTCCTCGAGATATGAGCTCGCTTAATTGTGCGGCGTTTGCTGCAGGAATCATAGAGGCGATCCTGGACTCGATGGCATTCACAGCTGAGGTGAGCGCTCACTCGGTGCCTACAGACACTCAGCCGGCCCGGACGGTCTATTTAGTGAAACTTACTTAAATTATTGCAAGCATAGGAGGGTCATTCTATTGTAGCTGCTAACCTGCCAAGGGTCATGAGTTATATGCAATCCTGACTGGGCCAGGGACTCGTCTTAGCTGACAGAGAGTGCCTTGAACAGCTCGGTGGGCGAGTCGTCTGTGATCAGGCTGTTGTCTAGTTTCTTCATCATCGAGTACGCATCCTCCCCGTCTGCATAGTACCCCTCGTCGATTTTGAGCACCTCGAATTGCAGAGTCTCCTTGTACAGGTGGAGGGCCGCCGAGTTGGATTTGCGTACGTGGAGCGACACAGACTCTGCCCCGTAGCTCTCTCTCATGCTACGCAGGCACTGCCTCAGCAGGGCCGCTGCGATACCCAGCTTGCGATACGACCGCATCACGCTCACACTGGTGACGTGGGCCGCTGGAAGAGAGTCCTCTGGACGTTCCTGGTTGTCGTCCTCCATCTTTGCGAGCACATACCCGACGATTTTCTCCCTACCAGCTGCATCAGTCACAGTAGCGACGTACGAGCCCTGGGGCCAGGAGACGCCATGGTAGAAAATGTACTTGAGAGTGTAATTCTCGGGCAGATTCGCAAGATTCACTTGCTGCATCCCCTGCAGATCCTGCACCGTGGCCGGGCGAAGGTTGTACATTAGCCAACTGCTATATTAGCTAACGGTCGTAATAATCGCTGCCAATTACATACTTACATAATACATTTCTGGAAACTTCGCCAGATTTATATAAACCTTGCCTTGCAGTAAACACACACATGTCTGCCGACGAATTGAAAGCGCAAGGAAACGCAGCATTTGCCGCTAAGGATTTTGCTAAAGCAGTAGACTTGTTCACACAAGCAATCGAGGCCTCTCCTCAGCCCAACCACGTCCTGTACTCCAATCGCAGCGGTGCCTATGCGTCGCTCAAGCAGTACGCTGATGCCGCCAAAGACGCCCAGGAGTGCGTGAAAATCAACCCCCAGTGGCCCAAGGGCTACACTCGTCTCGGAGCCGCCTATCACGGCGAGGGAGACCTGCTCAAGGCCTACGATTCGTACGAAGAGGCCCTCAAACTCGACCCCAACAATGCTCAGGCCAAGAGCGGACTCGCCAGTGTCAAGAGCTCGCTCGAGCGGGAGGCCTCGCAGGATGGGCAGACCCCTGATCTGGGAATGGGCCAGCTGTTCAAGGACCCGGCCACTTTCCGCAAATTGAGCCAGAACCCCAAAACTGCAGAGTACATGAAGGACCCCTCGTTCATGAAGAAGCTCGAGGAGTTCTCCAAGAACCCCATGGCCGCTCTCACCGGTGCGTCGCAGGACCCTCGCATCATGGAGGCCATGGGAGTCATTCTAGGCATCGACATGCAGCCCCAGGCTGACGACGTCAACCTCGAAACCAAGGAGGAGAGAAAACCCGAGCCTGAGCCCGCGAAAGCCAAGGAAGAGACCGTCCCCATGGAGGTCGACGAGGACAAGAAGGCTGCTGATGCCGAGAAGGCCCAGGGCAACACTTTGTACAAGCAGCGCAAGTTCTCAGAGGCCATTGCGCACTACAACAAGGCTTGGGACCTGTACAAGGATATCACATACCTCAACAACCGTGCTGCTGCCGAGTACGAGGCCGGCGACTATGACACCGCTATCGCTACCTGCAAAGAAGCAGTTGAGCAAGGCAAAGAGATGCTCGCCGACTACAAGCTGATTGCAAAGGCATTCACCCGCGAAGGCAACTGCTACCTCAAACAGGACAACCTCGAGAAAGCCATCGAAGCGTTCGAGCACGCTCTTACTGAGCACCGCTCTCCTGAGGTCCTCACCAAACTCCGGACTGCCCAGAAGGAGTTGCGTATCCGCACAGAGCAGGAATACCAGGATCCTGCCAAGGCCGAGGAAGCAAGATCAGAAGGTAATGAACACTTCAAGAAGGGCGAGTACCCCGAATCTGTCAAGGCCTACACCGAGGCAATCAAGCGCGCACCCAAGGACCCTCGCGGCTATGGAAACCGCGCTGCCGCGTTCCTCAAGCTGCTCAGCTACCCTGATGCGATTCGTGACTGTGACGAAGCCATCAAGCTCGACCCTAGCTTCTTCAAAGCTTACACCCGCAAGGCTACTGCCTACCTCGTTATGAAGCAGTTCCGCAATGCCATGGATACTCTCGACGAAGCCCGCAAGATCGACCAGAGCGGTCAGCACACCAGAGAAATCGAGGACCTTTACAACAAGGCTATGACTGGTCGTTTTGCGCCTCTTGATGGCGAAACTGAGGACCAGCGTACCGAGCGTTTGTCACAAGATCCTGAGATCGATGAGATTCGTAAAGATCCCATCATGAATACTATCTTGCAGCAGGCTGCATCTGATCCAGCAGCTCTGCGCGATCACATGAAGAACCCTGAGGTTCGCCGTAAGATCAACTTATTGGCAGCGGCTGGTATTATTCGCACTCGCTAGTACTATTATTTGCATGTAAATATGAGTTTATGATAATACTTCCAAACTACTCAATAACCTTACAGAAAGGATGGCCCTCAACGCCATACTGAATGTCTGAAACCCACTTGGATACAAGCTCGGTGACTGGGCCGGCTTCCTTACCTTCTGGCAAGGGAACCTCGATAGCTTTGCCATGGTAACCGATCTCCTTGACGGGGGAGACGACGGCAGCAGTACCGGCACCAAAGATTTCAAGGAGCTCGTTCTTCTCGGCACGCTCTTGGATCTCTTTGATGGAAATAGGACGCTCGTTGACCTCCCACTCGTCTTTGGGCAAACGCTCGCGGGCGAGCTCTAGGATGCTGAGACGGGTGATACCCTCCAAGATAGTACCATCTAGAGGAGGAGTGCAGAGCTCCTTCTTCCCGTCCTTGTTCTTGAACACCAAGAACAAATTCATGGTACCGACCTCGGTGACGTTTCCATTAAACAACCAAAGGTTTTGTTGGTAGCCACGAGAGGCTGCCTCCTGCTGGGGACGGATGCAAGGAGCATAATTTGCTCCAAGTTTCTTGTTGCCGACTCCACCGGGCCATGCACGTACTGCATAATCGGTGGCCTCCAAACGGACAGCTTTGAAACCAGTAGGGTAGTAAGGACCGACCGGTGAAGCAATAACGAAAAAGAGAGCAGAGCTTGGGGTACCAACGCCCAGGGTATTTTGAGTACCGATCATGGTAGGACGCAGGTAAAGAGCGTAGCCCTTCTTGTCGGGGATCATATCTTTCTCAACTTTGACAAATTCCGTGATAAGTTTCACGGCCTCATCTACATCAAAAGTTGGGAGACAGATGCGATCGCAGGAGGTGTTCAAACGAGCCATATTATTCTCGGGACGGAATAGACGAATATTACCGTCGGCATCTTTGAAGGCTTTTTGGCCCTCAAAGCACTCAAAAGCGTAGTGAAGTACACAGCAGGCAGGATCAATAGAAAGAGGACCATACGGCTTGATCTCAGGGGTGCCCCAGCCATTTTTGTTATCCCATGGGATCGTCATCATATGGTTGGTGAAGGTCTTGCCAAACACCAACTCCTCCGCGGGGGGTAAACTTTTGGGGTTTTCGGTCCTGTGGATCTTGAGCTTGGTGGAATCAAGTCCGGCGAGCTTACTTTCAGAGGTCATGACGGGTATGGACGGGCAGCTACATATATATACACCATCTAGCCACATTCGCCACAAACCTCAGCAAAGGAAAATATCCATGTTACCAACGAAAAATTCGAGCATGATGGAGAGAGAACAAAACAGTATAAAATTGACCTGTTGATCTGGACATCACCCCGTGCCTGTAGCAATATACGCGACTGAAACTTTTTTGTGGCGACGCCACAGTGAGTCAAATTAATCAGTCACCTCGGATAAATGAATTTCTCGACAGCCGTGGTGACTCAAAAACTTCATCCCCAGCTCCCAGTAGTGCTAGGGACGGTGATACACGCACCTCGTCAACTTCATGGGGCCTCCTCCGAACCTATAGTCATGCTCGAGCGCAATGTGAGAGGCGTCCCATAAAAGGGCGGAATATTGTCAGCCCAAAAACCACTGCCATTGTTCCCGTTACAGGCCGTTAAGGCACAGAGATCAGTGCCTCGCGTGAGTATCCATATGCACCTAGCTACCGTTATGCATGCAGCGAACTAGCGAGAGAAGTTGGGGTAAGGACGGTCACTTTAAAGACGACAAGATTCACGTTCACATGTGGTCATCGCGAGGGTTTCTTTCAAAAACTCTCAGCAGAAATTTCCTCGAGTGTGCAGGAGTGATGCCATCAGTTGCATTGATCATGCGCTGGGAGGGAGATCTGCAGGCGTTTTTTCAAAAATGAAATTACAGCCATACCGGTCATGAAAAAGGCCCCCGGATTCTACCAGGAAAATGTGGCCATCGTAGTACCGCCATAGATGATGCATGATTATACTCGCATCGTACAGAAGCATACTTAGACCCGAAAAAATAAAATATTTCTTTCTGAGACGTGATCTAGTGCTTGCACTTAAAGCATGATAAGCCTTGAAAATCTTCCATTACTAAATCGTCTATATAGCCTAACTTTAGCGAAACTGCTACTGGTTCTAGTAGACGCGACTGAGTACAAAACCTGATGGCATTTGCGGTGCTTGTTAATTCCACCGGCGTGAACTCGTCCGATTGACTTATGCTCAGCGGCGCCCTTAACAGACCCCGAAAAATTATATAATCAGACGCACTTATTCATCTGCTTGCAGCATGAATCTGCAACCCATACGCCGGATTAGGACTGAGACCCCCTTACCATGTTGCAGAGAAACTTGCATAGAGGGACATCCGCTTCGAGTATATAAAACCCTCGATCCTCGTGCAATGCGCCACCCAACACTCTCGCGATAAAGTAAAATGGAGACCTTTCAACAAGCTGCCATCAGACAAGCTATTGCGCAATGGAGAGATGATATTATTGCCCAAAACAGGATGCGCCTCGAGGGCCTCGATCCGTGCACTGTTAACTCTCAGGTAATTCACGATGTGTTTATCGATGCAATTGCAAAGCACGCCGAGTACATCAACTGTCCCCAGGACTTGATGGATGTCGCGTTCTACTGGAAATGGGTTGATCAGTTCGGCTCTGAGCTCTATTCAATTATTTCTGACTATTTATCACGTCCCAAGCGCACGTTCAATGAGGACTACGAGGTGAAAAAGATTTGCTGCTGATTCTACGTTTTATTTATATAGGTGAATGATCTTAAACTTGAAAAATCGCTTCGCGCCGGTGGCGGGTTCTCGGAGTAATTTGATGACTAAGTTAATTGGTCCCCACTTAATTCTCGATGTCGCGGCTTATCGCGATCTGGTGGGTGACATAACACAGACCCAGGCGTGCGGACGAGTGCTCAAATCTCGTCTCAACAAAAGCTGGAATGTATTTTAACTACGCTCATTATATGCCACATTGACTTGGTGCAATCGTGTACCATTGCTGTATTAGGTGCGCGAAATAAATTGACGCCTCAGAACCTGTACCTATCCTGTCGCTACACATCCTTTGGGGTGGCAGAACCAACCACCTCTGCTTATGTGAAATTATGAAAGTTTCATAGTTAATCAGCAGAGCGCAGATCCATAGATGTACCCCTTTTGTTACCCGGATGTCTGCTGAGGAGGTCGAGGTCGTGAACTCGATATGGGAAAATTGTTTGGAAGAGTGGTCGCAGGGTATATGGGTAGTGAATATTCCTGAATGGCCTGTATCGGTGAGAATGAGCTTTCCAGCCGATTACCCCGACAAGCCACCCAAAGTCCTCACAGTAAATGGTCTCGATGCCACTTACACCGAGAAATTCCAGCAGATCATCGACGACAACTTCATTGAGGGAGAAGTATTTGTGTACATGTTTGTCGACGAGGCAAAAACTATGCTCGACAGTAACCCTCCGCAAACACAAGCACACGACGAAAAAACAAACACTGCATCTAATCAATCGCAATATATTGACGACTGGTTCGTTTCTGACGAAGTAAAGGACCGCAAGTCCGTATTTATTGGGAGGGCCCTCGAGGTCCATTCAGAGGCTCAAGCGCTGGACAAGATCAGAGATCTCACAATGGACAAGAAAATAGGAAAAGCAACACACAACATAGGTGCCTGGCGTATCGTTGACAAGCAGGGAAACCTGATACAGAATTGCGATGATGACGGTGAATCTGCGGCAGGAAGCAGGGTGCTCCATCTCCTGGACATAACGAAGTGCACCAACGTGGTGGTAGTGGTATCGAGGTGGTACGGGGGTATCCAGTTGGGCCCCGACAGATTCAAGCACATCAATGCGTGTGCTCGTGGTGCATTGGTTCGCGGTGGCTTCATAACATCAAACTCCTAATCCATGCAGTTTATATTAATGTATGCATAATAAATATTATAGAGACCGCTTCTTCTTCGGTGGCTTCTCCTTTTTCTTTTGCGATCCACCCCCAGAGATTGAGTCCTTGGGAAGTGGTCGCTTCTTCTTTTTATCGGGAGGTGGCTCTTCTTGTGTTTCTTCTTCAACCTCGAATATCTGCTGGCATTCTCCATTCTTGTACCGTCTACGCCCAGCTAGTCCCACTGGTTGCTCGAGGTCTGAAAAACTTATGCTGGCTGGGTTTTTATATGCAGGTTTTGACACCCCAGGAACTGTCCAACTGAACTCGCTTTCTTCAGCCTGTGTAGTATCTTTATGCTGGTCCAGACTAGGAGATTCGGGTGCTGGTGAGCTAGGAGCTGATCCAGTGCTCCGTTGCATGAATTTCATATTCAAGATGTTAGACGAGAGCGAGGTATTGCGACCTTCTGCCGTTTTAACGTCGCCTTTCATCTTCAAATATTGTTTGGAGAAAGCTGAAAACTGTGATTTTTAAGCATGCTCGATGTCGATGCTCTGGTGGCCCAGGCTGGAACTGATCCGGCCGCTCGGGCTGAATTGAGTCAATCAGAGACTGTATGGAGCGGTATTGAGGATCTTCTCACCCGTGGGACACTTGAAACGAATGGCTTTGTACTCATCACAAATATTTCCATAAGCGAAAAGGCTAATCAGCTGGCATGGAAATTCAAAATTCAACAGTCTTTGGTACAGAATGTGGACAAATATTGTGGCATCCGTCAGTTTTGGACAGCACTATCCAACTCGTCGCAAACTGTTAGGCTCGACGTTGACGAACATTTGGTGACAAAAATGACGGAGAAGCTGCAGGAATTTCCGATTCCTATACTCAGGTTGTGTCATGCTATTGTTCGCAATCATCTCGAATTCCTTCCACCTCTTCAGCCTTTCTTCTCTGCCATTCTAAGACACTACCCCAAGTGGCATGGCACCGAACCCAGCGACCTGATATTAACAATTCTGTACGACATGCTTGGGGCGGGAAAAATCTGCAAGCTCGTTGATTTGTACAAGGATACTACAGACATCGAACTCCTGGTCGATTTGATGAGAGCGCTGGACGCTATACTCGTAAATGCATCTCCATTTGATGCTCGACAAACACTTGGCTTGCAAATCCTGGGAATATACAAAAAGGCTGTGTCTAATGGTCCGAATTTCTTCTCTGTGAAAAGTACTGAGGCGGAATGCTGGTGGAACTTATTGATTCTCTGTCCTGAGGCCCTCAAGCAGCTGCTTGAAATGGATCAAGATCTCAAGCATGTCCTATACACCCATGGCTGCGTGTCTACAGTTGTTGAGCTCTTGAAGGAATGCAAAAAGCTTCCTACATTCTCCAAACTCAACGAAAGCAAGGAGCCGGAGCCGCAGGATTTCCCTATGGTGAAAAGTAGTGCCATATCTCTCTTGTCACTGATGGTAGTGAAGAACGAGGATGCTCAAGATTATGTGCGCGATAATGGAGCTCTGGGGCTGGTTCTCGAGTGCTGTGTGATCGATAACAACAATCCATATATTCGAGAGAGAGCCATTGTCTGTATCAAGTTTCTACTAGAAGGCAACATGAAGAATCAAGAATTCGTTGCATCATTAGAGGCAAAGCAAGTCGTGAACCCGGAAATTCTTGAGAAAGCCGGATTCGAGACAGAGATCGTGAATGGTAAAATCAGCATCAAACAACATGAGCCCAAAATTAAAGAAGTAGAATAAATTATACATAATACATGTATTACAGCGCCATCTCTTATACGCTATACTGAGGAATCGGCTCCTCGGGAAAAGTGGAAACATTGTCTTTCAGGATCTGGCTTTGAACACGTCGGCTTGTTTGATAAAGGCGGAGTAGCAGAGTAATTGCAAGCACAAGGGTGATTGAGCCTAGATAGCAAAGAGTTTTTGTCAGTCCAACACTGTTGAGCCAGAAGTACTCATCTAGAATCGGCAAGAAAAGATCTCCCAAACCGTTCACAATCATCAGACAAGAATAAATAATACCAAAAGAGTCATGGCCGAAAATGCACAAGGTGTATACTATGCCTAGCGCGGCTATACCCACTCTGCATGGTCCTGCAATCAAAGAAACTACCTCCCATTGCTCGGTTAATTGCAACAGCTGAATACCAAGCGATAAAAGACTCACAAATGCGAAACCCAAGAGGATTGGCACTCCTCTCACGACAAAGAGCCAGTAGAAAATGAAAACACTTAGGGCGCTAATGACAGGTCGATACTCTAGGAAGGGTTTGAAGATATCCGCTTCAGACAGAATCCAAGCGTATTCAACTCCTGAGGAATAGAACAAATCTAGGGCCATCATATTGAGAGTATAGTAGATGGCAAATATCCAAAACCACCCAGTCTTGAGTTTGACAACGTTTCCCTGTAGAGAGTCCCAAAGGTACTTGTGGCATGACCGGAGATAGTCTTTCGAGTTATTGGGAACAAAGTCCGCATAAACACGTTCAAGCAGGCGTTCTACGTTGCCGACCGGACTTTGGCTACTGAATGGTATAATCACCAGATTGCAAAGGATAAGCACACTTGGAACCCACAGATACTGATTGAATAGTTCCACAGTGGAATCTGGTTTAAACACCTCAATCCAGACAGTCCAGAGAAGAGAGCCAAGCTCTAGGAATGAAAATAGCAAACACAGCAGTAGCAACGGGCGTTTCTGAATCACGCTCGCAGAGTCGAGCGCACTAGTGACAGCGAATGGTGTGCCAAAAGAAATGACCAGGTAACCCCAGAACAGGCGATCAATAGAGTTGAAAACTTGCTCGTCTGCAGGTACGCAGAGCACATAAACACCGGCTGCAACTATCAGACTACCGGTGATACTGCCGCACGCAGAGCCAATGTAGTTGAGCATAAAGTAGGCCAGCAAGACAGAAACGCCAGCAGCTGCCAGTGAGCATGCGACCAAGACATCAAATTTGATCATTCTGTCCATGCATAGCATGTCATTGTCGTGATATCCACCCGACACCTCCAGATTAGGGTCGTCAGGAACCTGGGCGATAATGTTCGTAGCAGCAGCGGGCCAGGATTTCGTCGCCCATGTGTTGTCCCACGACTTCGTCGCCCAAGTATTCGTAAAGTTTTTCGTCCAGGTATTCTCCCAGGACTTTGTAGTTCTGGAACTTTCCAAGGTTTTGGTAGTCGGATGACCCCAGCTCTTGGTTTTCCACGAGTTACCCCAGGACTTTGTAGCCCAGGTATTCTTCCAGGACTTTGTAGTTTTGGAACTTTCCAAGGTTTTGGTGGTCGAATGGCCCCAGCTCTTGGTTTTCCACGAGTTACCCCAGGACTTCGTAGCCCAAGTATTCTTCCAGGACTTTGTGATCCAAGTGTTTGTGTAGTTTCCGCGAGAAGAAGTTTCGAAACTAGAGGTAGCATTACCTGTGTGGGTCGTCGAATTGCTCCAGCTCGATGTAGGAGCGCTGGAAGTGATGATTGGCACTCTCCAGGTATTGGTAGTAGTACTAGAGCTTTGCTGAGGCTCGCTCGACGATGTAAACGTTGGTGGCAGCTTCCAAGTGTTATTCCTAGTGTGCGCTGTGGTGGTATCTGGAGCTGTGGTCGTAACGGTTGCATTTATCCACGAGCTGAACGGAAGCCTCCAGGTATTACGAGTAGACACACTCAACGTCGCAGTGCTCGAGGGCTCATACACATCATGAGAAGAGGGGTGCCACCAGGTGTTGGACCGCTCACTCTCAGTGGGGGGAATTCTCCAAGTGTTACCGCTGGATGTGGGTTCCGGAACCCACCATGTATTTGACGAGGTGGTAGGAACTTTCCAGGTATTAGATTTTGTTGAAGAAGAGGGGTGCCACCACGTATTAGTCCAGGTGTTCTTCCAAGAACCTGTTTTGGTGGGTTTCGTCTTGGTCTTTGTCTGATGCGGCTTTGTCTTTGTTTTGTGAGACTTTGTCTTTGTACTCTTATGTTTTCCAGTAGAGGAGGGCGCAGGTTTACCACTTTTGGTCCACCAAGTATTGGTGTACGTCGACTTTTTGGTCTTCGTTGGTTCATTCCCATTATCAGTGGTAGACGGCGTCCACCAGGTATTAGACCAGTAGTTCGAGGTAGGGACAAAATCTCCGTGGCTAGACGACTTTCCCCAATGAATTCCTCCACCAATGTTCCCTCCTATTCCCCCTCCAATATCTCCTATATCTCCTCCAATTCCCCCTCCAATTCCCCCACCTATACCCCCAGGAGGAAGCCCATCACGTTTGGCTGAATATTTGTCGGGGGAAGAGCTATAAAAGTCCCTAAAAGAAGCGAAGAAGGCACTTATAGGGTAGTGCTGGACCGGCCCTACCCTGCACTCGTCTTGGTAGATCCCATGGGACAGCAGGAACTGCTTCAGCCCAGAAAAGCCAAGGATTGGTAGGCCGATAAGCAGGCAAGTGAGAGCTGCGGCTATTATCCTCACTGCCGTGATCACAATCATTCTGGTCATGGAGTAGTTGCCCAACAGTGACTAACTTGCATATGAAGGCATATAAGGCACTCCGAGAAAATTTAACGAAATAATTAGCTATTGGAATTAAAAACTATTATATTGTGAATTTAGCCTTGATGCCGCAACGAACTGTCGTGGCGAGTCGCAATTGACAAAACACATGTGCCTTGCCCTGCATGATGCATAGATGGTTTTCTGGAGCTGCTCAAGCCCTGCTGAAACGAACACAGCTCCCTCCCCGCCCAAAAATCAACGAAAATGATATTACCGAGGTTTTCATAAAGGGTGGGGACAAAGGAGGGCAAAAGATCAACAAAACCAACTCCAAGGTGCAGCTGAAGCATATTCCCACGGGGATCGTGGTAGAGTCTCAATTTTCTCGCAGCCGTGATGCTAATCGCAAGAAAGCTCGAGAGATTCTTGCCCTGAAAGTCGAGGAGCTGACTTTGGGCGAAAATAGTAGAGCTGCAATAGTTGCAGAGTTCTACCGTCAAAAGGCGCAAAAGAAGAAGCAGCAGGCGCGAAAGCGACAACGAGAAAGAGAGGAAGCGAAAAAATTGGCCCAGGAGCCTTCGCCGGACGAGACCAAGGACATCGATGACCGCGGATAAGGTCAAAACATTAATGTACATAAATAAACTCCTATGTAGAGCTCAATCCTTGTTAAGATTAAGCAGGACCTCAGCCTGATAGACATTGTCGCGAGCAGTACCAAGGAACTCCTTAGACTGCAGCAGGAATCTCTGAGCTTGACGAATAGCGGCACTAGACTTGAGACGCTGGGAACTCAGGTATCGGCCATGGTGCTCCAGTAGAGCCTGGAGCCACAGCATCGAAAACTCCAAATGGGGTGTTTGCTGGCCTTTTTCGCCAATCAAGGTCAGCAGCTTGTCCAAATAGAGATCTGGTGTTTGGCTGACGACAAGCTCGATGTCTGCAGGGGGAATGCTCATGTATACACGCTGAAGAAGCTGAGCCTCACCCAGCCTGAATGCAAGGATCAGTGCTTTTAGATACTCGCGTTCCTTGAGAACCTCCAGGCACGCATCGACTGTAATGTCGACATCCAGGTCAAACGGATCAAACTGCACTGAGGTGTCGATCGAATAGACCAGCAAACCCTCTGTGGAAGCGACACTGAAAGATGGAGCAGTGGGACTGTATTGAATATCAGTCACTCGAATCTGAGGACGAACACGCCGCACACTAGCGTCGCCCTTCTGAGCACCAGGTAAAGTGTTATCGAGACGGTCCTCCAGATCAGAGTTCTCACCCTGCGTATCTATCAGGTCTAAGGGTCCTGCGTCAGTCATGTTTTTTGAATTGAGCTGTTCCAAGGTTCCATCGAGAGCCATGTTTTTTGAAACCTCGAACCTCCTCAACAACACTTCATTATTGACATCATACAGGCAGATGTATTTGGAGTTTCCACCGCCAATAAGAGTTTTGCCATCTAAGCTGAATGCCAGTGTATTGATATGCTTGGAGCGGGCTGCATTATCTGCGGCGAAACGATCAGTAGCGTGACGACCACCAAGAATATCCCTGCGAGCGTCAACATGGCCAATTTGAGTGCCAGCCTTGACATCCCAGAATGCAATCTGACCGTCCATAGTTGATACTGCAACGACTTTGCCATCGGGCCTGAAGACTGCACACAGCGCCTCCGATTGCAGCATCATCGGTTCGCTAAGTGCCGAGCGTCCAAAGAAGTTCCACAGGCGCATAGTGTAATCCCAACTAGCAGAAACCAGGGTGGATCCATCACTGGAGAAATCTAGCGTCGATACTGGGCCCTCGTGGCCTGCCAAACGATCAACGAGCTGGCTAGTTTGAACATTCCAAACGTGGATGTCAAACTCGTTCATAGATCCTGCGCACACAAGCTCACCGCTGGGGTCTACAGCCAGCGACGTAAACTGCAACCTGGACGCAGCAGTGAAGGTGCGGAAGTTGCGGTACCGTAGGAGATCCCAGGCTCTGACAGAGCCATCTAGCGAGGCACTAAACAGCACGTTACCTCTCTTGCTGAATTTTAATGCAGTCACTCCTGCTTGATGTTGTGTGAATGTGATAATAGCAAAGCCGGAGTTTGCATCCCATACTTTGATTTTGCCATCGTCTGCACCAGTGACGACTTTACTACCGTCGGGAGAGTAGGCAATAGCATTCAAGGCATCGAAATGGCTCTGCTGTTTTAAGACATACGACTCTGATTGCCATTCCCACACCAAGAGCTGGCCAAAAGCGGCAGCCCCGAACAAAATCCACTCTCCAGTTTTATTAAATTGAACACAGTCAACTCGGCTCTGAGATATGCTGAGCTGTTGAATCATGTTGCATGCAGGCAGTTCATAGAGTGCAAACACTCCAGAGCTGAATCCAACCACCAAGATATTGGTGGGAGCGTGGAAATCGCAGCATCGTACTTTTGCATTTGGTTGATTAAAGTAGTGTTTCTCGGTGATGACCCATCGCTCCTCATCATCGCTGTACTGCCACTGGAACTGTGCACCATCGCGAGACACAGTATGTATTGTTTCTTGGTCCTCCGAGAAGAAGGCTCCAACGAGCCGGTCACGGTGTCCATTGAGGGTCGATGCAGCATCGCTATCCTCCTTGTGCAATGAATAAATGTGAGCACTCATGTCTCTGGACGCACTCAAGAAGAATCGGCTGTCGTGGGACCACTCAACCTGGATCACTTCGTCAAAGTGACCGCTGTATACTCTGTGAAGGCTGAAGGGGGACAGCGTTCGCAGATCCTCCTTCTCGACGGTCTTCCACATCTGAATATGGCGGCCGGTAGCTACTGCAATGTAGTGCCCGTCGGGGCTGAATTTGATCGCTGTGACCGGGCCCTTGAAGTTCATATGGTGAAGGACGGTACCGAGTCGAAAATTGACAAGAATGGCCCTTCCGTCTGAATCCACGCTGATCATGAGGGTCTGGCGATTATTTATTGCAATGTTCATGACATTTTTGCGATGCTGGTAGTTGAAGGTTTTACTGCGGTTGTTCTTGACATCAAAGAGACTCACTCTGTTTCCCACGGGGCTCAGCACGGAGGTCCCATCAGGAGTAAATATACAATCTCCTTGGCTATAAACTGTGCCAAAAATATTGGCCAATTTGTAGTCTAGGCTCGACATGAAGGGAAATTTCACTTTTCCTGGTTATGTAATTTTTTCGACTGATCAGCTGCAGGTACTATAATACTGAGTTTTGCTAATTGATACTACTTAAATTAAGGCTCTTGCGGGAGCATGCTAATATTTTATGACAGAAAAACGAAACCTACCCCACCAGCGAGGATCATACTGATACCGCTGTACCAGAGGACATCGTAGGAGATCTTATTCTTGCGAAGTTCCACATTAGGCATGCTCGCGAGCCGGCGGCGATTCTCGAGAGAGCGTCTAACCCGAGCACGTGCACCGGTGGTGCCGGTCGAATTGTTGACGTCGCTCGAGTTGGCCGGGTTCATCGTCATAGTGGGCAGCATCTGAGGGGGCTTGTAGGTCAACCACAGCGGCTGCATGGGGGTGCCGTCCCACTCGTAGAGGTTTAGTCTGTAGCGCCCGTGGTAGTTGTCGATCAAAACTTCAAACTGCTTGAACGTTTCAGTTTGAACATAGGTATCGTAGCTGCTGGTCGAGCCCTGACCGCAGGGGTCGCTGGAGAGGATGCGGCCGTCGTCTCCAAAAGGAGTCAAAATCAAACGGCCACTCGAGTCGACCTCGTATGTGCCGTGCTGGAATATGAGTGCAGCTTTGGGGCACTCGGGTTTGGTGCCGTCTGAAGTGATCTGGTAGATCGCCTCCTCCCAGTAGCCATCGTTTGTGAAACTGTACGAGTAGCCAGGGAGTCCAGGATCAATCAGCAGCTCGTGGACCGGGTCGTAAAAGTCTGGGCCGGTGACGACCATGCCAGACTTGGAGCACCAGGTGCCCTCAAGGTACTCGACGTCACTCCAGGGACCCATGTCCATCGACGAGTCCGTTTCTGCCGCAGTGCTCGCGGCAAGACTGGAGGAAGCAGCTCTAGCGAAAGCCAGTACGCACGACAGTGCCAGACGGTTCATGTGCAGAAGTCAAGAGATGTAAGCAAGTCCAAAACTAATTATGTGGTGTCAAAGTAGTCGCGTTATATACTAAATATAGAGAATCTTGCAAGTTATTATTTACAATAAAAGAAGTAAAAAAAAGTCTAAAATCTGCACTCCTGCAGGGGGACCCCTTGCTGAGCCACAGCGGCGACTGGATCGGATGATGCTGATTCCGCGAGGGGCGAACGAAATTAGCGACGCGATTCTGGAACCAGATCGAAAACCTGCGTAATCAATACAGTACTACCCCCACTGCATGTATATAGGTCGCCAGACGGTGGTGGCGACGCCACATGCGGCAAAACTATGCGTCGACTGATTGTGCAGCGTCGATAGTTCAGGCCCTGGGCACCGTCAATTCAGGGAATGTTCTGAAAAGCGACAGAGACTCGTACTTGCTATACGAGTGCTCGGCCCCGCAAAAGAACCTCGTGATACGGCTGTGCGAGGACATCCTGGTCGACAGCGTACAACTGGCTAATTTTGAGCTATTCAGCTCGAACTTCAAGGATATTACTATCTATGGCACTGACGTCTACGCACACGGAGATACTAACTGGGTTGCCCTGGGCTCATTCACCATCGACAACACTCGGGACCGGCAGATATTCTCAATTGACCAATCGGCCAAGATCTGGGTGTCGCACCTGCTAATTGATTTCAAGAGCTACTGGGACAATGAGGTTTATTGCCCCTTGAGCATCCTCGAAGTATATGGAACCACGATGCTCGATCGGTCGAAAAACATGTTGACCGAGCAGCCTGACGATCGCGAGGAGTGCGACAAACCGGACGATCTAGAGCAGAGCATCAACCACATAGACCCCTGCACCTCGCCGGCTCGAAACTCGCCGCTAGCTCCGCAGCAGTGTTGCAAACCAAAGAGCCAAGAACTTGGCGGCGGCAATAGCATTTACGAGGTGATCCTTGGCAGGATCGCCAAACTCGAAACCGAGACCAAGAGGACCGAGGCCGAGCACCAGTCAATTGACTCATTCCTACAGTACCTGAACGCAACGTTGGGCCCAGAGCGGCTGCAGATCCACCAAACGCTCCAAAACACGATCCACGAGGTGCAATTCCAGCAAAAGGCGCTGCTGGTGCAAACGTTCATCCTGATGGCGATAGTGGCGTATCTGTTTGGACGCTCGTTCGCGAACAACCCGCATTTCGGCTACGCCCCATTCAGGACGCTCACCAACCAGGACCTCAAAAACTACTCGATGGATATCGACTCTGAGGACGAGACCTTCGCTCAATCCCCTCCCCTATTCTCCCCTGCCATCTCGCGGCTGCCGAGTCCCCCTAATGAGGTCGAGAGTGAGTAGTGTTATTTATTAGATTTTAAATATGAACGGCTGTGCCTAGAATATATAAAAGACTACACGCGGTGGTGTGGGTGCGCTATTAGATTTGGATGCCTGTAAATGGTCGTTTCGGAGGGTCTAGTGGGGTGGTTGGCGGCGATGAACTCATCTTCAAGTTCACGATGCCCGATAATGAACCATCCTGACTGTGAACCGTGTATGGGCTATCCTCAGCCGGGAACCGCGACGAGAGCGACGAAGTTGACCCTGAGCTGAGGTAGGGAGGAGTAAAATTGGAGTTGCGACCAATGGTTTGGGGCGGCGTCAGAGGTGCGAGGGTCGCCGGGTTCTCCATGGTGGTGGGAGAGCCCTGGCACTGCAATTCCTGCCGAGCTACGTGGTTGGCAACAAGCTTGGACACCTGGAAGCGGTCCATGGAGCCGTACTTGTCTGCCAGCGCACGCGACGGGTGGCGAATGGCCTCTCCAAGAAGCTCGAGAATGCGAGCTTCCTCAGGGGAGAGGTTCTGCGAATTTAAGCTCGGATAAAACGAAAGAATGTGCAGTGCCAGCAGGTGGATTGTGCGGGCTACCATGTACGGGTCTGCGCACACAAAGTCATGGTGATAGAGCGTAAGCTCGGCCAGGTACGAGCACAGGCTGTGCAGCAACGGCGACGAGCCGTGACTCAAGCACACATTCAGAAAAGTGTCTACGCTGCAATGGGAAATAGTCCAGTCCAGAGTGTTGAGGACGTGGCCTTCCATTTGCACAAACAGCTCTTCCTGATAGGCCTTGCAGCACATATGATTTAGCACCGCCAAAGTGGGCACTCTGCTTTTTTTGTCTTCATATTTAGAAGCAATCCATAACGCTGTGCATCCCACCAACTGAAAGTGTTTGCGAAACACTATCCTGCGGGCACAGTACCGGTTGACAATATTCATTGCCAGAAAGAATGTGGAGGGTTGTAACTGTAGTTTTTGGTGAACATCGACGAGAAAATCAATCAAGTACGGCCACATACGCCACTGAATTTCCGGCTGCATGTCGATCATGGTAACATCGGGCCGCGTGGCCTGGTCCATGGCGATAATATGTTCAACGATTTCAGCCTTGTATTCAGCAGCAGTACGACGGCTGAGTTCACGCTCTTCGACAGCAACTTGGGGGTCCATGATGCGCATCTAGATGTTTTTCTTTTTGTGTTTGTAGTTCGGATTAGAAGGAGTGACTGAGGTGAATAAATATGATACGAAGAAAAGAACCTGTACCAAATAAAGATGACCCAACTGGATGAAGTTTACCCGACGGGCACAGCTGGTCTTATGTACTTCTGCCTCAAGGGGATCAGGCATATGCAGGTATCCCTTTGTACAAACGCAGTGCATTCCAGGCTTGGTCACGAACTTTTGACGAATTGTTACATGCTAAAGAATGAAGAATACTATATAGTATCAGAGAAGGGTTGGATTGTAAACATTTGAAAGCCGCTGTTACCCACATGACCCCTCCCATCCGGAACATCATGCATGAGCCAGAGCCCGTACCATTATATTTCCCAACGCGGTGCACATGGCGAGCGCCCCGGCGCCTCCACTGCAAGTGTGCCCCAAGTAGATTGAAAATTGCAATCTGTTCATAACTTTTCGCACTACTTTGGGTATTTGGGGAACCTCATCTATGTGCCCCTAACCCTCGCGGCCACCTGCTATAACCCTTTTCAGCTGTTTCAGGGGCACTGGGGCCAGTGATCGCCACAATTGTACCCACACGCCCCACTTTTCGCTATTTGGAATTGGTTAAATATAGACTATATTATAATTGCAAGATTTAGCCCCTCCTATGCCCAGGTGTTTGTTTACGCAGTTAGTGGCAAAGCATTCCCATACACAACCGCTGTCGTTCTGGCGCTCATCGGCGCCTACTCCGTGTAGACGTGAAGGAATGAATGAGGTAAGCAAGGCTTAAAATAGTACAAGGCATACCCACGTCCAAAGTATGGGGCTGGCTAAATCTGGTTAGCAGTTTCGCGCCAACTCAGGCTTGTTATTGACTCCCAAATTCCGCCCACAAATATGCACGCCCATAGGTCTCTAAGCATGATACTAATATTTCCTGCATAATACGCAGGATGATATGCATTAGAACGCGAGATGGACATGCACCAATCTATCGCAGACGCGTTCTAGCTGGAACGATCGCATTCATACTGCACTCGGGAGGCTATGGCCATGGGCCCCTATGCCTGTTCCACTTGCGCATCAACGCCGAACAATCCATGCAGGGGTAAATTGAGTAACACAGCATCATAGTAGGGGTCATCGAACGTCACGGTCATTACTAACACTTCCGGTTTGTCTAAATCTATTTCCGTTTCGAGTATAAGCTGCAGAATTTAGCCTTCGCGTCAACGTCTAATGCATCGCCGATAAGTCGAGCCCGCGCAGCCCCAGCTAGCGACTTGGAGAGACCAACTTTATTAATTTCAGCCTTGGGAACTGGCTCACTAACTTTGATCGTGACAATGGCCCAGAAAATGTTCGTTTCCATATGCAAAAGGTAACCGAGTCTCGTGCTGTAAAGCGGCCAGCTGATGTTCTTTGGCGTGTACTTGACAGCACTGGTGTAGACTCTTGCTTGCTCGAGAGCAGCAATTTCGTCAAAGTTGACATATTTAAGCGACAAAAGCCCTTTGCCGTTCGAGGTGGTCCCCTCACCAAATAGTACAACGTAACGGCCGCTCCTGTTGGCCTCCTCACACACTCGCGACAGCGACACTGGAGTTCCAGTCGCCAATTTTAAGCTAAGTGCCTGCGACATCACCTGTAAGGGCGTGGCCACTACAAACTCCTTATTGGCGGTCGGGAGCACAAATGTACAGCAGTTGAGCGATGCATACACAAAAGCATCCAAGGGAGTGACAAAGTTCGAAATGATCAAGTCACCTGGACGAGCTCTCTTAACCAGGGCCTTTCGAGTCCTCCGCTCGCCTTCGTAAGAAAAGTCGAGATACAGGATACGAATGGTCGGGAGCACGACGAAGCGCAGAAACAGTCGGTTGAGCCCGGGGAGGAACTGCACAAAAAGAATGTAGGTCGTCAAGCTCGTCAAGGTCAGCGGTAGTACCAGCAACCCGATAATGTACTGGAACACTGCCTCAGCACAACCAATCTGAGGCTTGCGAGGCGGAATAAACGGGGAAATGCCCGTAGCCTCGTCCCTATAATTAGAAAACTTTTCCATGCTGCAAAATCAAGTAACTGTTTGACTTCACGTGCAATCTAATGGATCGTTGCCACGTTGCCACCTCAACGGAACTCCTACCATTCTGGGCCATGCTGCCCAACCATATGGTCTCAACAAATTGATTGCTATTTGTGGCCTACTGATTTTCATCCGTATACGTAGCTCGCCCCGTAACAAAGCTAATGGTCATGGTCGCCTCTTCCAGAATTAATCCTCGCCACATCCTACGCCACCAACGAATGTTCCCCAGGGTCGTCGAGTCGGGGCGAGAGTTTTACCTGAATTACCCCCGTAATAAATGGTGGTGGCATTCGCTCTCGAGACTCACTTTAGGGACCGTGGGTGTTGCTGGAAAGCTGTTCATGAAGTGGCAGAATGTCGACTGTGAAAACACCAATAATCTTTTGGAGGCACTTCGACAAGCAAAGGAGGAGGGCCGAGGAGTTATCACCGTTATGAATCATGTGAGCGTTCTAGACGATCCTTTGTCCTGGGATAGCATGCTGAGCGTCAAACAGATATCTACCCCCGACATGATTCGATGGACACTGGGGGCCAAAAATATCTGCTTTAAAAATACCGCGACCAGCTATTTTTTCAGCCTGGGCCAAGTCCTCAGTACTGATCGCTTCGGCAGGGGCCCTTTCCAACCCAGTCTAGACTGCAGCGTCTACCTTCTTGACAAGAGTCAATGGGTTCATGTCTACCCTGAGGGGTTCGTTCACCAGCCGTTTGCACCACATGAAAGTACTATGAAATACTTCAAGTGGGGTGTGAGCAGGCTCGTGTTGGAAGCCAAGAAACCTCCAATTGTCTTGCCGATATACGGAGATGGGTTGCAGAGCGTATTCCCTGAAGACAAACCAAAGAAAGCTTTGGGCTACGAGAAGTACGTCAATGTGAGGTATAAAGTCGGGAATCAAGTGGATGAATCCCAGATAAGGGATTTCCGTCATCAATGGCACGAACTCGCAGAGAAGTTCGACACCAGCGGTTATGTGCCAGAAGAACTACAAAACGGCCAAGAGGCCAGACAACTCAGAAGCAAGGTTGCTTTTTTTCTCAGACAGGAAATGCTGAAACTTCGAAGTTCCATGGGCTTTAGTGATGAGACCCTAGATTTTGGACTGGCGGAGTACTGGAAAAGTAACGAGCGAATTGCACTAAAGGAGCTACAGGACAAAAGAAAAAACTAGGAGGCAAACTGAAACTAGGATCCCTCGCGACGAGCGCTCACGAGGGTATGTGCATATATAATTCCTGTATTGGCTATTGTGAAGTTTTGTATATACAATTGAGTACACTCAGAAATCACCAAACTGTGCATATACTTGATGTGGTTTGCTACGAAAGCTAACTAGGTGTCATGAGTCAATGCTATTCTATGATGGTCAATAGTCACATCACGAAAACAACCGATTGAAAGAAAAAATACAGAAACTAACAGGAGATGCTGTATTGACAGGCCTAGGCGCTAGTAGTTGCACTGCATCTTCTGGAGGACAACACTATTCATAATACTCAGGGACTCAGCATGAACGAAAAACCATCTGTTTATTGCAGTTAATTATGCTAAAAGAAGGAACAATTGAGACTCTCTTATTGGGCACTTTCATTGTCAGGATGGCAAGGAGAGCAGTTTCTTCGAAGACACACGCACCAGGCACCAGAAATATTCCACCAGTCTTTGAGGGTTTTTATTTCTAGATCAAGAATATGTTCATTGCCTTTAGTGCACCCCTTTCCCAACAACGTCTCCCTTGACCCTGCGTCCGATCTGGCTCAACGTCCCGAAGGATACATATGAAGGCCAAGTGAAAATACTGTATTTACTTGGTATCCCGCGAGAAACCTGCTCTCCGTCACCACAGGTGCTGTCGATGGATTTCTCAAGACTCTGGAATTACAGGTTCTAGACTTAAGAGAGCTGCTCGCGAGAATGTTTCTGCATAGAATGCTTATAGCTTATATGCAGGGATAAAAGGAAATGGATCTGCGATTCAGCAGTTGCTATTGACTAGAACACCCTACAGTACCGCTTCTGAGAATTCTACTTATACAGTCGTGCTATTCACTAAAGAAATATATGCTGATTAAAATGATTCCACTACGCAGTATATGACCGATTTGCATATGCTCTTATCGACGGTTCTAAGAACCTGGAAAGCTACGCAAATAAAAACGTTTCGAGTATCAAAACGTATCAATCACCAAGATTTCTTTAGTTTGACTACTTTAACTACACTCTGTACATTTCTCTCACTTCTCTCGAGACCCCAACCTACTGACTCAGACTTGTATAGACGTACAGGAACCGCATAAATGGAGAAAACTACTGAGACGTCGCGGATAAATATCGACGATGTCATGTCCAAAATGCAGCGCCACTTGGGTGCTAACTGGGACCAGTATAGAGAGACGTTGACCACATTTCTTATGGGTAAACTGAGCAGACCTGAAATGGTCGAGCAGCTATCAAAACTACTGAAACCTCGAGATACTCGAATGCATAACTATTTACTACTGGCAATTTTAGCCAACGGATTTCGCGAAATGCCACCAGGCGAGGATCAAGCCCTCAGTGGGTGGAAACAGCCTCAGCGAAAAGTTACTGCAGATACTCCGAGCGAGTTGCTACATAAAGAGATTCTCTCATTGCCTGCACGCGAGCGTAAGAGAATCAAGAATATTGTGCGTGAAAAAAGAGAGCCTGCACCTCCCCCATGCCTTATTGCCACCAGGCAGGCAATGCTGCCGAGAATACCGTATGTGCAGGACAAAAAAGCAAAACAGCCTGCTCAGAGGCCACAGCATATAGAGTCAGTCGATGGCCTCCATCCTCCGCGGTTGTCTGGACCGCTAATGTGGACTCAAGATATCATCCATGGACTCGATGCCCCATTGGCTCAAGACAGCTATGAGCTGCCCGATAATACGTCAGTTGGCTCGAGAATGCTGGGAATCGCTCTAGAAAATGGACTCCTGCGAGGTATTGATGCTGGTACCACAGATGTGATGCTGGCCAGCTTGGATGCATACCTCAACACTTTGGTAGAGGGCCTTGCGGCGTTTGTTCGCGCTAAAGATCCGAACGTAGGCAAGAGAGGTGCTCGTGGCCGTCCTCTAAATGCCAACGATCTCAACTCTTTCTTTGATGCAAGAACCGTTGAATTTCACGAGGTCCTACCGCCTGTCTACCGGCTCAAAGCAGAATTCCTGAAAGACGAGGAAGATGCGATCCCTCCAGAGCCGGGTATCAAGAGGCCGCTGGATCTACTCGCTGCTCCTGAACGCAAGAAGCGTACAAAAGTACAACAGGAAGCATTAGACAATGCTGAAAAGGGTCGCGAAATGATCAGAGGACTACTGTCCTCCTAATTTATTCCATAGACAAATAATTTATTCTCAAGATTGTTCTATGAGATCTCTGTATTTAGTTATTTAAATTATGCACGGCGTCCAAAAACGCGGAAACGCTTGATACCTCCGTCAGGAATCATGGTGAGCTTGACATGAGTTACGGGCTTCTCATTAGCTTTGAGTGTGGAATCGACTGTGATATACTTGTGCTCATGGTTAGCTTGAGTCTTGGTTTTGGGGACAATCTCAGTCCAGCTAGCGTCCTTAGTGTCGATCTCACCCTCGCCAAGAGTGGTGCCCTCGATCTTCACGCTCTGGGGGAAGTTGCCAAAGAAGAAAGCAGTATCGACAACAACGTGGTCAACATAAGTGGGTGCACCTAGCTTGATCAGGGCCCAATCGACGTGGCTTGGCTCACGAGAGCGGGCGGTCTCCCAACCATCAGACATATCAATACCACGTCCAGGCAATAACAAATTGTCAGCAGAGCTGAAATGCTCATCAGAACAAGCAACACATGTACCACCGTTGCTAATACTGGCCATATCGATCACCAAGTTCTTATCTTCAGGGAAGACAGGTACGGGCTGGCCGTACATTCTAAAGCGAGCAATGCCACCGTCTGGGTACATATGAAGCTTCACATGTGTATAAGCTTTAGCAGTGAGCTTATCGCGCAAGAAAAACTGTTGACGAGTAGGGCCGCAGTCGAGCTTGGGAATGACCTCGTCCCACTCGACATTACTGGGATCGACGCCCTCCTGAATGGTAGCAGCATCAACACTGATAGCAGGTGCATGGTTACCATTGAAGAAGGTGGTATCGACCTCGCAACCGATCAGGTTTGCACTTGCAACACCAAGTTTGATGATAACCCAGTCACTAGCATCAGTGTTATGACGGCGAGTCTCCCAGCCATCGTACCAACGACCAGTAGGCACGAAGCGAACCTCGACAATAGGGGGGTTAGGCTTGATAAGGTTCTCGGCAGCTGCAAACCATTCGTCACTGTAGCTATCAATCTTAGCACCAAGAGGTTGGCTTGTGACATTAACGTACTGCTGGACCGATTTATTAAATTCTTGTTGAGATACTTGTTTAGCCATTGTCATGTGAGTCACCAGTCCCAGCTTATATATCTCCTTTATGAGTGCTTGACGGTAATGCAGGTCATGCATACACTATTACGGCGATCTCCGCCCATAACTCTGGTACTGTATGGAGAGGTGAAAAATCATCTTTAACGGTTTGAAAGACGCGCCAAACCCCTTTTAAGTGTAATTGATCGAGCACTCACGTTGCATCTAGCCGTGGTTGTTGATTCTCGGTCATAGTGGGGACATTACCAGCCGGGATGACGAGACCATCGAGTAAGATATCGAGTAATAATTATCGAAAATTTTCATGTTGCCCGATCGAGAATCTTCTCGTAATTGTATTGTCTAAAATCTCGAAAGACGCCTGAAAAAGGATTCGCCATATTCCAGACGTCGCTATCTGCCGAAGGTGGTGCTTGCCAAGAAATAAAGAGGTGGCAACGCAGAATGCTTGTATCAGGAATAATTGTATAATTGATAGCGACAAATGCGCTCAGACACAGACGTCAAAGAGGCGCCTGCTTACTTAATAAATTTTCAATGGGAGATCATGTACCAGCATGGAAGAAGGTTGGTCTGAAGCAGAAAACTAAAAAGCAAGAGTCTTTTGATCCGCTAAAAGACGGTATTAAGCGGTCTGCAGCCGAGGCCGAGGTGTCTGCACCCAGAAAAGAGCCGAAACGCAAGAAGTTACCCAAATCAGAGCGTCCACCTCCACCAGAGGCTGATCAATTAGTATATCTCAGAACATTTCACGAGAACAGGGCTAATTGGAAGTTCAGCAAGCAGAAGCAGAATTGGATCATCAAGAATCTATTCGAGATCTCACCCGAGTACGAGGATGCACTGGAATCTTATATCAAAGATATTAAGGGATCATCCAAGGACAGAATTATCGAGGATTGCCAGCTTATAGTGACAAAATGGAATGACTACATGAAAGAGGAGGACGAGAAAGAAGACAAGCCCGAGGACTCGGAGCCCGCAAAAGAAGCTGAGAGTAAGAGCAGCCCCTCGGAGAAACCCGAGCCAACTCAAGAAGACGCGCAGAAAAGTGGCAAACTTGGCGAAACATCAAAAAACAAGAGCGGCAAGTCAACGCCCGACGTCAAGCCTCCCACCGACGCCCAAGCCAAGCGTGCTGGGAGCCTTTTAAAGACACTGACAGGTGAAACACCTACCTTGGACTATCTTGAATAGCGTGTTGCCATAAACGTTAATTTATTTTGCTCTATGTAACTGTTTAGTGGCTCTTGCCAGCGTTAGGGTTGCGGGGGTCATTGGCGTACTCAGGGGCGGCAGCAAGCGCACCAGCGACCTTACCGAAGAGATAGAATGACGCACCAGCACCGATGAAAATGGGAAGCAAAGGCCGGAAGATAGGGGTGGGATATGCCTTGAACATTGGGTGAGAGTAACTGATTGGTTGCCTATGTAAGCAGGTCACTAGACAGGGGTACAATGAGGACACAAATTCGACCAGCCAGGACCCTCACGATTCATCGTAAGCAGCGGAACTCCGAATAGAAAGAATCTAAACGGATCGCCAATCAGAAATTCTAGACAGGTGAAATAGTTGGTTCAGAAATAGCGGCAAAAGTATTGGTCAGATTGCATCTTTCTAGCTAGTTCTTTCCGTTTACTCTACTCGCTTGGCGCCGATTTCTAAGCCGAATTCGGCTCATGGTCGCAACCCACGTGACCCTAGCGGTGTAAGAGTCAGTTACATAAATGAGTCTACTCTCGATATAAAAAAGTTTCATTTAGGTAATATAAAAGTTTCATGGCCACGCTTGTACTGATAACAAACGAGTTGGTAAAGAATCCAGACGCCGTTGCTGCCGTCAAGTCTGAATATCCCGGCGAAGTCCATACCCAGCTAGTTGAGCGATTCGACGAGCACGCAGTGCAAATCAAGTCCAAAGGTTTTGAGAAAGTCGTAGTCCGAGCTCCAGCGGGCCACCTGGTGCCCCTAACTTCTGCGTGCTCGGACGCTATCTTCAAAACTCTGACTGATAGCGGCTCGCTCAGCGGTCAAATTGACGACAAATCGAGCAATTCAACGCTGATTCTCACGGGATTTGTTCACACTGGGGACAGATGGTCTAAAATAAAAGCCGGAGGCACCCAAATTTTGCAAAGGCCAAAGGGATCGTCGGCCAAGAAGTCCATGTTCAAAAGAGCGTCCGAGCAGATCGAGGGCCTGAGCATAAACGACGAAGACTTGATCGATGAGGACGACCTAGTCGGGGATATCCGGCCTGCCATCAAATTCCCCCCAAAGTGCGACCCGGGGCCTGGCCGCAAGCGGCGAAAGGCCTGCAAGGACTGCACCTGCGGGCTCAAGGAGCTCGAGGAGCAGGAGATCGCCGAGACTACTAACCGCAGAGTTATGCTGTCTGCAGAGGACATCACCGAGATCGACTTCACCGTCCCGGGCAAGGCAGTCGGTGGGTGCGGCAGCTGTGCCCTTGGTGATGCATTTCGCTGTGACGGGTGCCCGTACCTGGGGCTGCCCCCGTTCAAGCCCGGTGAAGTGGTGTCCGTCGACCAGTTTGGTGACGATTTTTAGTATTTATTTTTATCATCTTTAGATAGGTAAATGATTTATTCTTTCACTAGTCGGTGCGGCATCCTCGGCCGTCGGCATTAGATTCCATTTAATTCAAACCGTTTCGGCAGGTTTAGCACATTTCGATGCCCCAGATTATTATAAATTCGGTTAATACTTGAGTGCCTCGATCGCCTAATCCTACGACTAAGCTACTGCAAATGCTTCGATTGCGGCGTGGATTCACAAACTTCTACAAACTATTTCCAAAGACGCTTAAAGACGGTCCCCCACCTCACGGATCGTTCAAGATTGATCCGCAGAAGCTCCGAAAAGAGTACATTCAGGCCCAGCAGCAAGTGCACCCCGATGTCGCCAAATCATTTACTGACGGGGCTCCCGATGCCGCAGTGTTCAGCACTGCGTACCGGGCGATGCTTGATCCGCTGACTCGGGCAGAGCACATTCTCAAGCTCAAGGGAATTGATTCCTTGGACGAGAGCCACAGTCTGACCGACGAGGACTTTTTAATGAACGTAATGATGATTCGCGAGGAGATTTCCGAGTGCGAGGACCCCAAACAGCGCCAATTGCTCCGGGAGCAGAACGAGGGCCGGATCAAGAAGGTCGAGGACGAGCTAACAGATGCGTTCGCCAAAGACGACATAGAGCGAGCCAAGAAATTGACAATTGAGCTTAGCTACTGGTCGAAACTAGCAAAATCACTGAGTGAATAGAGGGGTTTATAATAAATTTTCTATCTATGCTTCAACCCTATGACGTCAAGCCATGTACGGTTGCTGGGTCAATTATGCAATTAAACTATCCGCTTCTCATTGTAGACAGTCATGTTTTCAGAGTACAGTTTGGATTGGACCAGGAATACGATGCCAAACAGAGTCGTCTCTAGTGCCAATAAAAGCTTGACTGGGTTCTTGAATATGGCCCCGTAGTCGCCGGCGATGCGAGCGTCTAGCCACAGCTGCAGCGTACTGAGCACGCTCCCGAGGATGTCGAGGGCAGGAGTGATGATGGCAAACCCTTTCACGCTCTTGCGTTTGTAGTTATACCACGCTTGGGGAACGTACTTGATGGCACTCAGAAATAGCTTCACAGTGCCGAATATCACCGCCACATCGACCAGCTCGTAGTGCCGCCTCGTGTTGTTGATCTCCCAAGCATGCACGATCAAACAGCCCGCTAGAAATATTCCAATACCAGTAAGCACTTTTACAGGCCGCGATATCCGTTGGGTGTGCGACCTTGAATAGCCAGAAAAGTAAAATTGTGCCAGCAACAACGAAACCAAAATCACGCTGTGGGCACCGTATACCACGTCGTTTAGGTTGATCAGAGGGTACGAGGTCCCCCCGTGCCGTAGTGCGTATTCAGTTCGTACAATATTGCTGAAATACTCCATCGACACACTGATGAAGTAGCACGTGCATCCCAGGAAATTAAGGTATGCCGTGTCTATGGCGACCCCCTCGACCGATCGCAGTCTTTTATTAAGAAGAAGGGGTGGATAGAGCGAGACTCCCCAGCATACGACGTATCCCCATCCTAAAACTGAACTAACCGCCGATGCTAAGGTCATGAAGACTAAGCTGGAGCTCCGATCTGACAAAGAAAAGGTGCCCAGATCTCTTTGTATGATATTTCACATTCTATTATTCACGAGCGGGCTGATTAATTTCTACAATAGTTTTTTTCCTGTTTGATCATCTTTGGCATATCTTTTCACTCTACCCCACATTTTGTAATCATGAGTACCACTGCGTTGGTGGAGTTTGTACCGCTCAGGACTGACCTGGCGAATCTTCCCAATGACTTGGCGAGCGTAGTTTTCAATTCTAATACCCCCGCTCAAAATGTGGTACTGGAGATTATTTATTCCCAGGGTCTAAGGTCGGAGCAGAAAGCGTTCATGGGATGGTCTGGGATGACCTCGGCCAAGGTCGGCTCGATTGAAGTGGACCCCACGTTCGCACAAAACATTGGCTTGGCCTACCATACTAAAGTCTCAATAAAACTACATGTGAACCCCCCAATCGCTACGCAAATCTTCCTCAAGCCTGCGACTACCGCAGACTGGGAGATTGTCGAAACCCACGTCGCTTTCCTCGAGAATTGGATGATAAACCAGGTCAGGGCAGTCTCTTGGCTGCACCCTATTACTGTGTACCCTAGTGCAACCTCTATTGCCTGCTTGCAGGTGACAAAAATCAATCCTCCTCCTTCGGGCCCTTTCGCCAAACTGGGGCCCGAATCTGAGGTCATTATCGCTCCCAAGATCAAAAAGAAGGAGAAAACCGAGGAACGGACCCCAAAAAAGGAAAAGGAAGAAAAGAAGCGCTCAGATGCTATCGTGACCAGAGCCTGTGCCTGGCCGTATGGCAACATCGAGGGCTCAGAGTCTCGCCAACCGGTGTTGTATGGAGATTTCCCTATATTCGGTGACGTCGTAGGCGTCTCGCTGGTCAGTGCTGCGGGAGCGACGGAGCTCCAACAACGTCCGCAAGAGAAAATCGAGGACGACGCAGTGCAGCCGGCAAAAACAATCGCAGCAAAGCTAGTGCAAAGAAAAGGTAAGCCCGTACTATCGTATGGACTGAGATGTGCCCTTCGAGAATCAGAAATGGTGGGGATCATAATCAAGATCTCCCCAATTGCGTCTCCCTCCAAGAAACCTGTAACCTATCACCCGTACAGTATCACCAGCAATCCACAGAGCCTCAAGCTCGGTGAAGATAAAAACGGCGACTTCCTCAACCTCGAGCTCGTGTCCAACGGTATGGTCATCCCTCCTACTCCTGAGTTCGCGTACGGAGGCATCGTGGAGGCCCCCGAGGACTTTGCCTACGCCGCCAAGGTAACAATAGGCTCGGAAAATTTGCTTCCTGAATCCCAGGTGCAGCCCACGCCTGAAATGCTTCTGCAGACACCAACGCGAAAAGTCGTTGGCCGCGACTGCATCATCAAGCAGACTCTAGAAGCCTGCATGAGCGGTAGTGGAACCTTAGTATACGGCTCTATTGGTTGCGGAAAGACGGCTATTGTCGAGCGAGTTGTCCACCTCCTACAGCACGACTACGCTATACACGTAGCTCGTTTCAACTGCGGTTCGTACGTCGACAAGCCCATTTCTCAAGTACGCGATGCGTTTAGACGTACATTCCTCAATGCAGGCTGGCGCGCACCCTCAGTAGTGCTTATGGAGGACCTCGACAAACTTATCGAAGCTCAGCTCGAGCACTCTGACTCTACGCGCAGTGAGCAGCTCAGCGAGATCTTGCAGACTGTGGCTCGACGTACAATGAAGAACCGCAAGATCACGCTGTTCGCATCTGCACAATCCAAAGAAGCACTAGAGTCATCACTACTAAGCTCTCACTTGTTTGACGAGCTGATCCATATTCGCTCGCCAGACAAGCAAATGCGCGAGACAGTGCTTTTAGAGGCTATGACCTCTCTAGGACTTTCTATGGATAAAACATTCGATATCCTGGACGTGGTTAGCGACACGGAAGGTTATCAGCCGGGAGATCTCTGGACACTTACTGAACGCATTGCTGCTCTTATGGCTCTCGAGGATAGTAGCTATGTTACGAATGCACTTCTGAAGCAAGCTACTGATGAGTATACTCCCGCTTCTCTACGAGGAGTGAAGCTTGAAAAGTCTTCTGTCACCTGGACTGAAATTGGTGGCCTGGCTGAGGTTAAGAAAGTCATCCTCGAGACCCTCGAGTGGCCAACTAAGTATGCTCCTATTTTCGCCAACTGTCCCCTTCGACTTCGGTCGGGATTACTACTCTATGGATATCCTGGATGTGGAAAAACTCTCATCGCTAGCGCAGTGGCGGCTCAGTGTGGCCTTAATTTCATTAGTGTCAAGGGTCCCGAGATTTTGAACAAGTACATCGGTGCGTCAGAGCAGAGTGTTCGTGACCTCTTTGATCGTGCACAGGCAGCCAAGCCCTGTGTACTTTTCTTTGATGAGTTCGACTCCATTGCACCCAAGCGTGGACATGACTCCACAGGTGTTACTGATCGTGTTGTGAATCAGATGCTCACTCAAATGGACGGTGCTGAAGGGCTTGATGGTGTTTATGTGCTAGCTGCTACTTCGAGACCGGACTTGATTGATGGTGCGTTGCTGCGTCCAGGACGACTGGACAAGTCGCTACTCTGTGATATGCCTAGTTTGGAAGATCGGATGGAAATCTTCAAAACTACCGAGAATAAAATGAGCCTGAGCTCAGATGTTGATCTGGCAGACATAGCCAAGCGTACAGAAGGCTACTCTGGAGCAGATTTACAAGCGATCATGACAAACGCCTATTTGTATGCAATCCACTCTGTTATTGACCAGGACATGGTGACCACTCCAGCAGGTGATGATGAGGATATCGAGATGTTTTCTGTGGGTAATACCAAATCAATCAATCCTGAGCTCACCAAGAACTACGTGGCACGTGAGAAACCAGTGTCTCAGAGCAAGGGCGCTACCCAGAAGACAGGAAAGGTGGTTGTAACACGCTCTCATCTGGAACGATCCTTGGAAGAGACCAAACCATCTATTTCCAAGAAGGAAGCCCTTAAGCTAAAAAATATTTATCAGCAGTTCGTCTCTGACCGTGATGGACAAATGCCCCCCGGAACTTCGAGCACAGATATCGGTGGCCGAGTCACATTGCAGTAAGAACAACTTGGCAGCCACGGCCAGCCAAAGAACTGCATATCTAAATACACTTGTTAAATATATAGCGTGAGAGAGAGGTCTCTCATTTGCAATCTATTTACTTGAGCTCAGCTGTCTGCAAGCGTCATTGGTACAACTCCTGAACTTCAGCATCGAAGCCAGCTTCCTTTGCTAAAACCCGCACCAAGACATCGGCCTCCATTTCTCGTGACAGAGGTGCACCTTGTCCTGCCCATTCAACGTTGAACTCATTGTATCCTTGGGCAGCGGCTAGGGAAGCCACTTGCTTGACGACATCATATGCGTAAGGGTACGGTGCAAATTCACCTTTCTCACCCCACTCGATGATCTTATTCTTGATGCCTCTGGCAGGACGCCCAGAAACCGAGGAGGTCAGGACAGTCTCATAGCTAGCGGGCGACTGCAAATCTCGTCTATGAGTCTTAGTTGCGCTGGATTCAGGACAGGCAATAAATGCAGTACCCATCTGCACAGCAACGCAGCCCATATCAAGAAATGCTCTGATCTGTGTGCCATCCATAATACCGCCAGCAGCGATGACTGGTATCGTAACCGTCTGCGACAGCAGCCGTACGAGCACTGAAGTAGGGTATTTTTCATCACGAGCATTCAGATTGAAAACGCCCCTGTGACCACCGGCCTCGATACCCTGGGCTACTATGCCATCAACTCCACTAGCTTGAGCGGCACATGCCTCGAGCATATTCGTGACCGTCGCAAACACCAAGATCCCTGAATCATGCAGCTTCTGGATCCACTTTTGGGAGGGCACACCAAAATGGAAGCTAACCACAGCCGGTTTTTCTTCAATGACCATCTCCAACAATGATGGATCTTCCTTCACCGAGGGATAGACATTTTTCAGAGAGGATGGGGGCTGTCTCCGCAGAATATCAAATAGCGGCTTAAAGTGTTCGATCCAGGCTTCTTCTTTGGCGCTGTCTCGAGGAATTGGGTCATGGCAGAACATGTTTACATTGAAGGACCCGTTGGTTAGCTTGCGAGTCTCGTGAATCAGTGCCCGAGCATCAGCGACGGACTTGCCCGTTATCGCAATGGCGCCAAGACCTCCAGCATTGGTGACAGCTGCAGCGAGTTGGGCTGTCGATACTCCGAGCATTGGAGCCTGCAATATGGGGAACTTGCATCCAATCGAGGATAAAAGAGTCATGCTGAATAACTAGGAACCTTTGCTCACTTATAATGGATGTTGAATTGTGGCACGCATGGGGGTCTCTCAACACGTACAAGGATCTGAAATTTCTCCACGAGACTGAAAATAGCCGCGAAATGGGGTGATTAGTATGATTCGCTCGGCAATGTTTTCGCTACGAGGCACATTTGCAACATCTCAAAGTATCAATTTGAATTTTTTCAGAGTTAAAACTAGATATGGTAGGGCTCGTTTCGCTGTATTCGGTAACCTGCACCCAAGCTAAGGTGACTGCATCGGCTGCACACGGAATGAACCCCACCACCGATAGAAAAGCAATTAAATCTAGCAACTAAAACACGCGGCTAGCAGTCACGGGCGCCGAGGAATGCATGGCTTCACATGCTGCGCTTCCCCACAATCTTGGAACTCACGTGACGCATCCCATTACGAGAATCCCCGGCCCCTGACTCTTACCATGTTCCGAGGACGTCTGGTGTTGATACGTCGGTATTCCGGGTGGAAAGAGACTCAAGAACTCAAGGAAAAGATCAACCACTATGCACAGTTTCCTGCAACTGGAGTTTCTCTTCGCCAAATGGTCCAGTTCGGCAGCAATCCCAGCGATGGGGTTCTGTTCAGAGCATCGCAGTTTATTATCGAGGAGTTACCAATTCGGCTCGCGCACAGGGTCAAGGACCTCGAAACACTGCCTTACCATATCGGCGAAATGCCCAGCATCAAAAGAGTATCTGCCTGGTACAAGCAGAGTTTTCAGGAACTCACCTCAATCGAGACTCCAAAGTTACCCAAGGAAATAAAAATGAAACTATTTAATCCGGCTAATAAGCAAAAAATAAAAGTCCCCGTGCACACCTCCAAGGCAGACATTGGAATCCATGCTGAACAGAGTCATTACAACGAGAACCAGGTGTCAAGCTCTATGCCTACTCGCCAATACTACAACGAGGTTGAGTCTGGGGTGCAGTGGCCCAGCGAGATCCAGAACTACAACACGCATGTTACTCAAACGCTGCAAAAAATCAAGGCTCGCCACGACGGTGTGGTTAGCACCGTTGCTCTCGGCGTCCTGGAATGGAAGGGCAGCAAGTACTATGACAAGGACTGCCCTGATGTCCAGCCGTTCCTCGATCGATTTTACATGAGTCGTATCGGAATTCGTATGCTGATCGGCCAGCATATCGCCCTCAATATGGACCGAGGCATTCGTGACGACTACGTCGGCATCATCTGCACCAACACGAACGTTAAAGAGATTGCCCAGGCTGCAATCGACAATGCCCGTTTCATCTGCGAGGACTGGTATGGCCTTTTCGAGGCCCCTAAGGTTGCGCTTCATTGCAATGCCGAGAACATCAACTTCATGTATGTCCCCGGCCATCTTTCCCACATGATCTTTGAGATTGTGAAGAACTCTCTCAGAGCCGTTGTGGAGTCCTATGGCGTCGATTACGATGACTTCCCACCAGTTAAAGTCATCATTGCACAAGGCGATGAAGATATTACTATAAAGATATCCGATGAAGGAGGTGGTATTCCAATGCGGGCGGTAAATCGGGTATGGACATATATGTATACCACTGCTAAGGAGAAGCCTCAATTGGATGAGAGCACGAGAGGAGATTTCAAAGCCCCTCTGGCAGGATTCGGCTACGGGTTACCTGTGTCCCGTCTTTACTCACGCTACTTTGGTGGTGATTTAGATCTCATATCTATGGAGGGATACGGCACCGACGTTTATTTGCATTTGAATCGTCTCTCCTCCGCCTCCGAGCCCCTAGGTTAGATGAGTTATGATTTATTGACATTGATGTACGTAGTAAAGCTAATAAGAATAACATTCCAAAATTCCATGATTGAACGCTTAATTTGTGCTGTTATCACCAGTTGAATGAGCATCTACCTGAATATAATCTGAAATTTGGAACCATAGTTTGGGTCTAGGGGTATGTACACTATTAGAGATTAATAAGTTGATTTCGCCTGTTTAGCTTAGGGGTAGAGCGTTGCACTCGTAATGCAAAGGTCAGCGGTTCGATTCCGCTATCAGGCATATTTTTTGCATAACCGGACATTGGGAGAATCAAGGTTTTTTTGGGTAAGTCTAAACAAGAGTATTGAAATGAGAAAATTAGGATAAATAAATTAGTGCACTTAGGGACTCCAAACAAGACATTCTGGGTTTATGGCAGGAAAGTTCCTTTGCTCCCATTTCGCAATGATTTCAAGGCATTGAGGTTTGTTGACGACAAGGCGACCGCCTTTGATCCACCCTAGAATCTCAAGACCATATACGACATCATTGTGTGTCATACCTGACTGCACCGAGAGCTCTTGGATAGATATGATAGTGTCGCCTTTGTCTAATAAGCTCTTGAAGGCATATGCGACGGCTAGTTTCCAGTAATTTTCGTATGTTTGCTGTCCAAGCTTAGAAAGAGGTCTTTCTGGACTCCCAGTGGTCTTTTGCAACCTGGTTAATAAATAGGAGAAGGATATGAGGTACTGGCCCATTCCCTTGTATTCGGGCAATGGCAGAGTCATGATACAAGAGACATTGTTTATTGGGGTATTCTGAATTCCGGCGAAAAGCTTTTGCTTGCTAAAGTAGCCCGCAAAAGAAGGCCCATTACTATCAGTCACCGTGAGCACATAAAATAGGAATGGTTCAACGTCGTAGTAGAGAGTCTTGGAATCCAGAAATAGTTTCGCCAATAAACATAGATTCTGACAGTAATTCGGATCCTCTGTGCCATCTACCTCCCAGATACTGAACTTGCCGTCTCTATATATTTCGTTTCCTGGGGGATGGGTCATGGGACATTTGATCCGATGTCTGCGACCAACGAATTCATTCCGCATGTACTTTAGGCAAATCTCACAAACACTGATCGATTCACTTTGCGTATACTCTGCTGGATACGGTGCGTTGTACCGAGTCGCCATACTATAATTGCCAATGTGTAGAGTTTTAATTTCCGAAGCCGTGTCCGAAGCTTGACGACGAGTTTTAGGTAAAACCTCCTTCTGGGGCTGCCTATAACGTTCAAATAAGGCCTTATCCTCAGCTCCAGGAATATTCTCATGCACCTCGGCATGATCTCCCGTCAGAACTCCCGCGAAGGGGGGCTCTGTATCCCCCACTAGTTCCGCAAAATTCTGCTGCAAATTATGGAACCGAAGTTTCACTGGATAGCGCTGAACAGGCATGATGCCCTGAACCTGCAGAGCTGCAAATGCTTACGAGAATCCATTGGTGTGGCGTTTATGTGGCGTCAACGGAATCGTCAGTTAATTAAACATACGAGCGTATGTAGTTTGAATAAATAACAGTGTCTATGAATTGATCTTTTTGGATTTTTGTTGTCTCTCTTGATTCATCTTTTGAATGTGTTCTCGCAACAAGCTTGAAGACGACGAATGTGATGGTTTCCGAACCCAGGGCGCGGCAGGTGTGTTGATGGGCGTAGAACTTGTGGGCACCGGCGTAGCCTCTCGCGACTCGATCTCTTGCTGTAATTTTCTGCGCTCCTTCTGGGAGAGACGCTGCTTTGGGACTGAGGGTGTCCGAGGCCGTGGCTTACCTGGATTATCGCCACTAGCACCCAGTGCCCCAAGCTTTGGCAGACTTCTTGGAGACGCGCTGGGCACTGATTGAGGGGAGCTACTCGGCCTGCTCCAAGGGTTGATGGGTGACCGGTTCTCTAAAGGAGAAGGCTTACGCTCGGGAGTAATAGCTGGCGTCGGTGCCTTCAGGGTAATTTTTGTTCCACGGCCACTGACAGCTGGGGCCTGAGAAACTCCTACAGGCTTTGGCTCAGGCTTGGGTTCCGGAGAAGAGCGCACTGAGCTCGCCACCGAGCTAGACGAGCTGGACGGAGCAGAGATGAATGCGGAAGACGGTGTGCTTGTAATTGTGAGCTTCTTGAGGAGATCCTCGATATTCTCAGTGTCTGGTTTGTCTGGGTGGTTAAGGCTCTTATATGTGGTCTCCAGAATATCAATGAGACCTCCAGAAGCTGAGGAAAAATCGCGAATGAAGTAATCCATATGACGAGCTGTCAGCTCTCGTGCAGCCCTATGTAGCAAACGGGTATTCTGGACCACAGTTAGCATTTCAAGGCAGGTTTCAAGGTTGACGAATTCCAAGAGCACGCCTTCAATTACTTGTTCGAGCTGGCTCAGCAATAGCTTGTTGGCGATTGTCCAGACCTCTATCAAAGTGTTTAAAACCTCGAATTCAGATCCCTGTAGAGATATTAGTGAATCCCTGCTCTGCCCACTGTAGAGAAATCGAAGAACGATCCGAAATGCCTCGGAGTCAAATTGAGTCATATCAACTTCATTGGAGCCGCTCCAGCGCGATCCCAACCTCGTGTCAAAGTATTCAGATCGAGCACGCAATATGTAACTGTGGGCTTTCATGCTAGTGTCCGCCAACTTGATCTTCACATCTCCTCCCATATCCAGCATTCTGAGAAATCCTTGAGGCAGCGTGCCTTCAACGAGCAGTTGCAGATCTCGATACTGCTTGCCTATTGAATTCGGCGGACTGTTAACAGGCTGCCCACTGTACACAAAGGTCAAGAAGGCGATCACTGCTTCTTTGCATATATTCTCGATTGAAAATGTACGAGTGGATTTGTCGTAAGTAATCTCGCAGCCCCCACGTGTTGCTACGAACTGTTGATTTTGGCGGAGTGGTGCAAGCCTGGGGCACCGGGCTATTAGAACGTCACCGTGAACGGGGAAACGCGAGCCTTCAACGGAGAACCATGAATCCGCACTTTCATCGCTTGGGTAACTGATTACATCCCAATTGAACGAGTCCACGACTTTGGGCTCTAGATCGGAGCTCGATTCGAAATACGAGAATGGAGATCTGCCAAAGGCTGCGCTCGTGTCTGCGAGCTCATAAGGAGATAGCTCCCGAATATCATTCACCAGCGAGCGAGCTTCAACCATCACTTCAGGACTCATGTAAAATTCCTGAGCTCCCATGAATTCCTTGAATTTTGCATCACAGCGAACGATCCTGATATCAAGTCCTTGGGTATTTGCCACCTCAGCAGCTTCACCGCGTGTCCATGTGTAGACACTATTATTAGTAGAAAATACAACTGACCCTGTTTCGGCCACGTCAAAAGACCGCACACTATCGATCTGAGCGCGTTTGCAAGACCAGATCTTGGTGGGTTCCGGGAACGCTTTGGCTTTGGGAGGGAGCACAAAATGCAAGAGTCGACCAGTTTCTGTTTGAGCAACCATATAGTTTCCTCGGGCCTGGATATCGACAGTTTTGCCTCTGATAGGTACGTTTGCGCTGGTGTTGTCAGTTAAAAGCAAAGTAGATCCGTTGGAAAGCAGCACCGCTATAGCCTTGTCAAGGCACACCACTTTGACAATCCGACACGACAGACGTGAGGAGTCTAGTACCATTGTGGCTGTCTCCACAATGCCTGATGCGACCTTACCCATCATCTGGCCATAATTGAACCCCCAGGCCCAGACCTTTGTTCCAGTATATACAGCAGTGAAGGATGACGCACACGAGCACCCAACAAGTTTTTCGACCGGCTCACGATCCATATCACGAGAAGACAATGCCCCGAATGCGTTCTTTTTTGAGTCGAGTCTAAACTGGAGAAAGTCGTCTACTTTTGTGGGGGTAGGAAGGGCTTTCTCGTCAATGTCTTGGCCTAACTGGCCATAATTATTCTGTCCCCATGTCCAGCAGCAGCTATCGGACACAACAACCGCGTGGCTATCCGAGCAGCTCACAGCTCGCAGCTGTCCAGCGTACGTACGAGGGAACTCGAGAAGCTGGAACCGAGGCGAGCGAGCTCCCAGCTTCGACCCACAAATGAAGATCTGCCGGTCAAAACTATTGATGGGCTTGGTTATACAGATAGCAGCCCCGGCTGATACTGCAAGATCGCAGATCTGCTGTGGAGTGTACAACTCGGCGAAGGAGCTTGAGCCTGTGAGCCGAAACGGGTATGTGACATAGCCAGGGCTCAGCCACGGGTCGTTTTCCTCGATTCGTCCTAAACAGTCCATATTAGTGCCCCAAGATACCAATTTCGCCCGAATCTGGTAGTCTATCGGGGCGTCTCGGTGCCGCAGAATGTCAAAGACGGTCATCCCGTTGGTATCCCGAAGATTGGCCGACTCAGGACAGGCCTCAAGCAGGATTTTGACGATTCGCAAGTGGCCCAATTTGGCCGCGATGTGCACCGGGAGGTTTCCGGCGTTATCGCGGGCAGTGAGGGCGGCATTTTGAGACTTCTTGTTGATGTTGAGTAATTTGGACACCGTCCGTGGCACACCATTCGCTGCTACGTGAAATGTATTCCTTCCATTTGCATCAGTAGGAATGTGCATTAGGTTCACGTGCTTTGACTAAGGAAGATTAACTTAAGTGCTAATTGATCAGGAACGCTTTGTGAGTTGTGTCGGTAGATAGACGAACGAGAAATTCCCACAGTTGTTGTTTTCACCGAGGATATCCACTGGTGAAGAGATTGCAGTGCTTACAAAATTGCCGTTACAAACTGACTGATTAGTGGATTCACCTAATTGTATATACGCAATGTGGCCAGAGTTGATACAGGTCAAAGGGCTGGAGCCAATTCCAATAGATAGACATAATTTCGACAAGAGCGAGCTAGATCTGCCGGAGTTGGTGGCCAAACGCCTGTTCACGGACGCAATCGACCGGAGTTTGCAGCTACTCAAGGCCGCTCAGGAGCCTCAAACAGACGCAGAGCTCGGCCAGCTGCTGTATATCTGGCTGCAACGATTCAGGTGCCTTTTAGCACTCAAGCAAGGTGCTAGAGTCGCTCAGGAAGCCCAAACCTGCATGTCGGTGCTCGACCAGCTACCGATGGATGTGGATAATGTATGGGAGCTGAGGCTACTACTGGTCCCGGTGTGGGCCAAGGGAATCAACCAGACAGCCATACTGATGTTCTACAAGCTTGCAGCCGAGGCACGAGTCCATCTCATGGAGGACCACGATTCCAAGTTGTGGGATAAACGCATCCGCGATGTAGGTTTATACGTCGCGGCTGCGTTGGTGGGAATGAAAGATTACAACACAGCCCTCGCTCATTTGGCGTCGATACACGCTGGCGAAAGCTATGCCAACGCCGAGTATGCGACTGAGATCGCCCGACTCTTGGCAGTCACTTGTCTGTTTGTTGGAGATACCGAAGCTGCTAAAAAGTGGGCCGAAAAGTACCGTCCAGATGGCTCGGAGATATTCATGGCTCTCTTTTGGTTCTCCGAGCGGCAGCTGGACAAAATCATCACCACAGAATGGAAGGAGGAGACCCCAGACTTGCTCAACATCAAAGCATTGGCATATCTACATACTGGGCAGGTGCAAAAATGCATTGATCTACTGGAGAAAATTGCCCTCGAGGCCACTAGCTCCTCCGTGCTGTACAACTTATTTATGACCTATGACTTGGTGGAACGAGTACCATCAGTGAAAAAACAAGAAATGGCAGAGAAATTCATCGCTAATGGCACCACCGTGTTAGGTAATTACGATTTATTCTAGATAATAACCCTGCGTTAACCACCTGCATCTATTTTAGCTAAGATGATCCTGATCGTAGGAGGCCCTGCTGGCAGTGGAAAAAGCACTACCGGCGAACTGGTCAGTACAGAGTTGGGTGTCAAGTTCATTGAGGGCGATGAATTGCATCCCAAGGCCAATATTGATAAGATGGCCCAAGGAATTCCCCTCACCGACGATGACAGATGGGGCTGGCTGAAAGCAGTTGCAGCTACCGCAAACGAAAATGATCCCTGCGTTGTTTCATGCTCTGCTTTAAAGAAAATCTACCGCGATCTGCTTCACAACCTGTGTCCCAAGGCAGTGATTGTGCTTCTCACCCCTAGTCCCGAGGATCTGATGGAGCGGTTAGCAGCCCGGAAAAACCATTACATGAAGGCAGACATGCTTCAAAGCCAGCTTGATATTCTCGAGTACCCCAAAAACGAGCCTCGCAGCGGATTCGTGATTCCAAAGTCCCTGGAGAATCGTCAGGAGGTCGCTGATGACGTCTTGACAGAGGCTAGAGAGCTCGAAAAAAACCAGAGTTAGGTCACTGCTGTCATCTATGTAAAATTTTATCGGTGTAGCACCATCAAAGCTACGGATCAACTACTGGCTCCGCACGTTACCCCACACCACATAATGACGTCACTTGATCTAAGTAGAACGGAATTCATCATCGCTAAAACCAGTGCATTGAGGGCGAGGATAGTTCTATGTACATGTAACAAAATAAATTAGCGTCTCTTTTGCTTCCTCTTGCGCTTGCCGTGATTCTGAGCGTCTTGCGGTGTCGTCAAATTGCGGCGTGACCTCAATCTCTCATCAATCTGGGCCTCGCACAAAACACGCAAGTCCTGGGCACCTTCAGGATCCAATAAATTACAAGGGTACCGAAGAGCGAGCCACATATACAAGGTCAAGATTTTGTGAATGATCTCGAGCTCGCTGAGGATGACCTGTGGTCGATCCAGGCCACGCAGGATACTGCATATTTCCAGCACATTTCTTGACTCGCGATTTGCAATGACTCGGCTGAATGACTGGAAAGCCTGCGCAATCTCAGGGCCCCTGTGGATTGGTGCGTGACCCAGCACTAGACGGTCGCTCACCGTCAACCCCGGAATATCGTCAATGAGCTTGGCGATGTTTACAAGCTCCTGATAACGGGGCCGCATATAAGCGGGTCCTAGCTTGGCAGACGTCAGTGCGTCGTAGAGGATGTCTGAAAAGGCTCCTTTCTTGTCAATGGCGAATGCTTTGATGCTTTCGCTGGGAGGAAAAATAGACGCATGACACGCACCCGGGGATTTCTTCCACAGTGCCTTCTTGATTAGTTCTTTGCCTTCACTTGAGATACAATTGGCGAGGCCTCCATCGCCGGCTGTAGTGTCTGGCTCTGCGGGGTCACGATTTGGAACTCTGAATCTGCCAGCTCTCCCCACGATTTGCTTGACTTGTGCGATGGGTAACTCGACTACCCTTCTGCCATCAAATTTCGTGGTTTCTGTCAGGATTACCCGTTTGATGGCCAAGTTGAGTCCCATGCCGATTGCATCGCTGGCAACCATGTAATCGACACCGCTATTGGGGTCATTAAATAGTCTTGCCTGTGTTGCCCTCGATTCAGGTGGAAGCGACCCGTACACTACGGCGCATTGCTTACCAGACTGGACGATTTTGTCTCTCAAAGCCCTGACCTTCTTGGCACTGAAACATACTAGACAATCGCCCGGCTGTAGCTTGCGCAGGAAGTTCCCCTGTGTGAGCACTTGAGGATCCAGTTGCAGGGGCGAGAGTCGCTCGTAGTTTTTAACTATTAGTTCGTCGCCTGTTTGAACGCAAAGTTGTCTGACGATGTTCTCGGCGTTTGGGTCGCCACACAGGTGGATGTGTTTAGCTTGTACGCCCAGAAATGCAGTTGTCCATGCTGATCCGCGGTCTGGGTCCTCGATCATCTGGATTTCGTCGAGCACGGCCACATCGAATTTTTTGTGCAAGTTTACCATCTCGACAGTTCCGCTAAACAGTCCAGCGGGAGTTCCGTCGGGATTTGTCCCTTCGATGCGCTCGTCTCCTGTCAACAAGTTACAGGGAATGTTTTCGGACTGCATCCTCTCAAATACTTCTCGAGCGAGCATGCGGAGAGGCCCCGCATAGAACCCCGATTTTGCGGCCTTGAACTCTTGCAATGCAGTATAACTTTTACCACTATTAGTGGGACCGATATGAAGGGTCACTTTTCGTCTCATTCTTCGAGCATCTGGATACAACCTAGCAGGGAAGCATATATCCAGCGAGGACAAGCGATTACTTTTCGACGGGTTGCTGGCTTTCAATGCTTCTAACGGGCCTTTCACGGTGATTTGAAGCCAAAACCGACTCGGCCGCATTTTTCAAGCGAATATTTCTTGGGGTGATCTGCGCAAGTCTGAGGTCACGTGAGGGCGGTTTATTAGAGCACCCCCATATCGCGATGTACACAAAGACACGTCATGAGCACCACCTATTTTGATACAATCGGGCGCAGCTTCAAGGATGTTACTGTAGTCGATGAGCAGATTAATACGACTGAATTTTTAGAAGCTGCCGAGTCCCTGGTCAAGCTGTTCGATGTGCTCGAGAGCGCCACGTTTGGACGCGTCCAGGCCGATATGACGGGGAATATTGAGAAAATCCGCAAGCGGCAGCTTCAGTTTCCCGACAAGTCGAAAACTCTCCAGGAAATAGTGCTGAGCGAGGTCACTGAGAAGAAGAAAAGCGCTACTCAGGCTTTGCTGTGGCTGAACCGGGGCCTCGAGTTCACTGCCAGTGCTATGTTCAAGTCGCTCAACCAAAAAGACCAGGAGCTGGTCGAGAGCTTCACCAAGGCCTACGGCGAGACCCTCTCCAAGCACCACAACTTTGCTATCCGTCCGATTTTCAAGGTCGCGATGAACGCTTGTCCTTATCGCAAGGACTTCTACGCTAAGCTCGGCGAACCGCTCAGCAAGGTCGAGGAGCAGCTCGACGAGTGGCTCGCGGCACTCGAGGTTATCGTTACTATCATCAACGCATTTTTGACCTCCGGTAACTACGCCAAGGGCCTGTAAAGGATATACCATAGATTATATGTAAAGTTCAACCTAATATTTACAAAAGATATTCCAGCTGGTGGCGGTGGCGGACAATGGACTTTCCGCTAGCTTGCTGGGACACGATTGCTCAATACTGCCGCAAGAACGCCTACACGTACTTTCAACTCGCGACAATTAGCCCTGTAGCCCGCATAGCCTTCAGACGACTTGTGGCGGAACTTCACTCCGTACAAAGTGAAGGCTGAACTCTATCGCAGCTGGATCGATAGGGTGTCGAGATTACCACCCAAGGACCAGCAAACGATCAAATTGTTGTCAAACATCAAAGAGACAAACGACCAAGATTGGGAGGAGTGGCACAATTATAGTTGCGAGCTGCCAGTTGACAAGCTCGACATTGAGATGGCGGTTTTGGCAATGTTGGGGCAGCACGATACCTTTCTGCAACTTTTGCATGAGAGCCTCCCTAACTGGCAGTTTGTGCTTGCTGTATCTTCTTCTGAGTTTCGAGTCATCTTTGACACGACTTCAGGTGGTCAGACCGACAAAGATATAATGATATTACGATTTGTTGCACGCATTCCCGACTGAGAAGGCTTGATGGACACATCCATTTCTAATTATTCCAGGCACGAGAAATCAGATGGTCTCGACCACACGCATGACGATCCTCGAGCATCCCTGAACGACGAGCCTAATCCGGACAACAGTAGCAATACTACAAGCAATTGATTTTGAAACAACAACAGACTTTGTAGTACCCCCATAATGTATAGTGACAGACTGTAGAATCCAGCTAACTCTCGAGACTGTCCTCGATCTCCGGCCGCAGATCTTGCAGCACAGAGTCAACAAAGTCGTCAGTAGCTCCACCGTCGAGCTGGCCGTTTCGAAGTGCCGTTCGTACGAGTGCCATCAGCGATGCGAGGCCCTCAGAGCGGTCGCGAAGCAAGTTGGGATCCTCCCGAACAGCCCGATCCACCAATTTTGTCACTGCATTCTCTAGATTCACCCGCTGCTCAGAAGCCTTGAAATCAGACAGAGCCTGCGTGCGAGCTTCATCAAATTTACCACTAGCCTTAAACTGGTTAGTCATGGGGGTTTCCCATAGAGCATTGGAGGTAGCCAAACCAACAATTTGATGGGTGGGAACTCTACTGAAAGGCAGTTTGGCGTAGAAAGCGCCCCGGTGGTGCGCCCCACAGCTCAGCAGTTCAAAGACCCGCATAGCTACATCCAAAGCTTGTCAAAGCTCGGCACCAAAACTGGAATCATCAAGATAATTCCTCCCCAAACATGGAAACCTCCGTTCAAAATGCCTTTCAAAGGCAAGTCTTTTGCGGCTATAAAGGAAGATTTGCATCTCAAGGGCCTCTTCTATCGCGAAGCTCGAAAGTGGGTCCAGGACCTCAAAGTCTTCCAGCAGATGGCAGGCATTGACCCAGGGCCTGATCCAGCTAATCTGTTGGACTTTTGCCACCTGTCCAGACTGTTTTCGGGATTGAGTGGCCAGAAAGACCGCCTCGATCTCGTCAAAACCACTTATCGCTTGGAATGCGGCCCAGAAGGAGACGAGATAATTCACAAGACCTTGGCGTATTACGACCGCTACATCGCCCCGTATCAAGTATTTCTTGAAGAGATCGAGAATTCTCCATTGCTCAATTCCGCTGTGCTCTCAACTACAGCATGTTCGGTGTGTGGCCAGTTGGGTTCTGCAGCGTGCTACACTTGCAGCGAGTGTCAGGGTCTGTTCCACAAAAAATGTCTCAAGCCACTCTCGACTCTTCCTAAGGCTCAGTCTGTTCTCCCGAAATGCCCACTGTGTTTCCGCAAGTCTGCCGAGCTACCCACTCCCGAGGCACTTCCACTAATGGCCTATAATGACTTCCGTAAGATTGACGCAAACCTACGATCTGAACTTGGTCTCGTAGATGCCGACCCAGAGGTGGTGGAGGGGTCGTACTGGGAGAAGCTTTTCCAGGACGCCCCCTTCTACATCCAGCACGCCCTCAACATAGACGAGGCACAGAGCGTCTCTGCATTTCCCACATCAGGACCATATGGGCCCATCAAAGATCCTTGGAACCTTCAGGCATTCAACTTCACCAAGGACTCGTTGTTCAATCTCATCCCAGATGCCCAGGACATGTCAGGATATTCGACACCTTGGTCCTTCGTCAGTTCAGTGTTCAGCACTATGCCATGGAGAGTGGAAGAACACGCCGCCTACTCTGTAAGCTATCTACATGAGGGCTTTCCTCGGTCCTGTTATGCTGTGCCCCCTCAGCATTCGACCGCATTCGAGGAACTGTCGGCATTTCTTACACCCAAGGCGTATAAGGGGGTTGCGCAGATGCGCCCACTGGATTACAAGGAGCTGCTCAACCCAGAAACTCTCGTCTTTAATTCTATCCCAGTATACGGAGTGGAGCAGAATCCAGGCGAGTTCATCGTTACATTCCCCTATGCGTATCATCTTGAATTCAGCCATGGGTTCAATTATTATGAAGCTATCAACTACCTGCCTCCCGAATGGCTTCCTGTTGGCTTCCTGGCCATTGATCGCGCCAGGGCAGTAGCAAACCGGAATCTGTTCAGCATGGACCAGCTGCTGCTAAACTTATACGAAACCAAACCCAAGCTAGTTAAGGACCTCCTCAAGCGGGACTTGAAGAAAGAGCTGGCAAACCGGGCCAAGGTAATGGCACTTCCTGGATTCAAAACCTCAGTGTGCAAATTTCCTGAGCATGTCTCGAAAGAAGAGCTATCGAAGGATCTGCTCGATGAGAGCTTTCAATGCTCTCTGTGTGGGTTCATCCCATACTTTTCGTGGTTCAGTCTCAATGGAAATATAGTGTGTCTGGCATGCGTTGCCGAAGAGCAAGTGCATAAAACTACAAATGGCTGGGTTTACAGAGAGTATATGACCGAGGACGAACTACGCAATCTTGTGCCCTGATTATTTATTGTAATTAAAATTTGTGATGTCAAGTAGCATAGGCAGGCAGCCCGCAGGCCTGAAATCATGGTCGTCCGCTGAATAATCAGTCTACCAGGATGTGCCGATTCATGATCTACAAGTCCTCGGAACCTATCCGTTTGGAGCATCTCTTGACCCGGCCGGCTCACTCCATTATAAACCAATCATTTGACAGTCGGCTACGTATCGACATGCGGCGTCCCATCAATGGTGACGGCTTCGGTGTTGGATACTATCCTGAAGACATGGACGTGGACGAGGAAAAAGGGCCCTGCGTTTACTGTGCCACTACTCCAGCCTGGAATAACATGAATCTTGCAAGGCTTGCGTCTAAAACCAAGTCACGGCTTGTATTTGCTCACGTGCGAGCATCAACTGCCGGTGTACTAGCCGAAACTAATTGCCATCCATTTGTTTACCACACACTCATGTTTATGCACAATGGAGGAGTCCTACTGTTTGACCATGTCAAGCGTAGAATGTGCGATGCGATCGACAACAAGTACTTCATCTTCATTCAAGGCTCCACCGACTCGGAGATCTGCTTTGCAGTATTCCTTGACACTCTTGACAAGATGGGTTATGATCCAGCCTCTCCCGAAGGCAACTTCCCTGCAGATGCCCTAACAACTGCAATTCAAAAGACTCTCGAAAAGATCAACAACTGGACAAAAGAAGCAGCCAAGGAATTGGGACTGGCCAAAGCCGAGCCAAGCTTGCTGAATTTTGCAGTGACAGATGGCAACACAGTGGTAGTGTCCCGGTATATCTCTTCAAGTACAGACGAAGCTGCTTCTCTTTACTACTCCACGGGGACTCGCTTTTACGAATACGCGCAGGGCCAGTATCGTATGGAGCGATGCTACCGACTCAACAACATTGTCATGGTTGCATCAGAGCCGCTCACGTTTGAAAGGTCCGACTGGATTGCAATCCCCACAAACACTATCCTCACCATCAAAGGTCAGACTGTCCTCATGTACCCGATAAAAGACGAGTACTACAATCCCACTGTACAAAGATCAACCGATCTCATGGTTAGCAAAGGTTTGGCTAGCCCACTAGTTGCAAATAATCCCTCAAATGGCGTACCCCCCATGGGACCTGAGGGCCGCACATTTGACTCAAACCTTGTCGCTGTTGCTGCTGCAGAGTAGCCAGTGCGAATTATCTATTATATGTAGTATTTATCAGTTTTCAAAGTTGCAGATCTCGATTGGTTTACCCTGGCTGATAATTCTCGCTCGCTGGGCCCGTTCAGTCGAAGTGGTTGAGAGCCTTGGCGGCGATTCTGTGCAGTATATCTCGGCGATGCCGCTGCTGGCCTTGAATCGCGGCATATAGGTCTTTTCCCAAATGAAAGAGGAGTTTCTGCGCTGCGAGGGGGTAGGAGGAAGCTCTGGCTCTGCTTGTTTGCAGCTCAGAGATCGACCTACTGAGCATATATCGAACTTCAATGCTTCGAGGTTTGATTTCGCAGTAGCATCGCCATTTTTAGCTGCCTTCTCGAACCACTCTCTCGCATCAGCAAGACTCTTGGCTCCCTGAGGGGATCCGCATGCAAGCACAGTACCGAAATCATTCTGGGCAAGAATAAAACCATTCTCTGCTGATTTTCTGAGCCAGTAGAAACCATCTTTTGTCCCGAATCCGTAGATGATGGCTAGACGATACTGTGACTCGGCATGACCCCGCTGAGAGCTCCTGGTATACCAATATTTTGCCATGGCTCTGTCTGCCGGGACACGCTCGCCTAGCAAGTACATGGTTGCGAGGTAAACTTGCGACTGTATATGGTTCTCCTTTGCTGCCTCTGTCAAGAGCCTGACGCCCTCGTCGACATCGGTGCGAATATTCAAGCCGGAGGTCAACTCGACTCCCAGGTGGTATTTTGCCGGGCAGTAATGTAGATTATTCGCGGCGACTCCCATGTGGCCCACGTAGTACTGGTACTTGTGGTTTTGAAAATAAATTAGGCCCATAAAGTACTCAATAAGGGCATGGTTGGAGGACCTTGCTCTCCTCTTGAACCAAGTAAGGGCTTTGTCTGGATCACGAGCGACCACTTGATACCACCATCCAAGGACGAAAACAGCGTCTAAGTGGCCGCCTTTTGACGCTCGATAGAGATAGGTCGCTGCAGTCTTCATATGCAGGTTGAGCACATGCTTCTGGTTGTCTCGCTGGCTGATAGCTAGTAATAATCGGTGTAAGCCGTACAGGAAGATGGTATCCACGTGGGCTTTGGGCGACGAGGCGTCCTGCTCTAGGGCCAGGCCATCGATCTGAGTAGAGGTGGTGATGCCACGAAGCTCCGCTCGCGATTGATCAATGACGTTGAATCCATACACTAGCACAGCTCGGACGATTCGGGTCGCGTCGAGGTCCCCGTTGTCTCTCGCCTTTTTGAACCAGCTTAGCGCTTCGTAGTGATCACTGGTAACCCCAAATCCAAAATAGTAGCATATACCGAGGTTGTACTGGGCCGTTACATTGCCCCGAGTAGCTGCTTTACGGTACCAGGCACAGGCCCGAGGGTAGTCCTTTGAACTATAAAAGTGGGCTGCGAGCGAACACTGCTTTTCCGGACAAGAGATGGAGGCTTCGTGTTTTTCGAGCCAGCTATTACAGTTTTTGACGTACAATGCCTGAATTTCCATTATTCCTGGGTAGTTTTTGACACTAAGAAGATTCATGGTATAACGCAGTGGTGATCGGTGGTGCCTGCATATGTGTAGCTGGACCCACAATGTGGGAACTCTGGCTGATGATCATTTACAGAATTATATAAGTACACCTGCGGTCTAGAGCAGCTTGGCGTGTTTATTTTTGCGCTGCAAATAGGAGTTGTAGCCAATATATAATACCGATTGAGTAACCGTGAGGACGACCACCAAGGACCAGAACCCTGGGCCACCACTGGCACTCTGAACGAGGTCCCTGACCGATTCAGGCACACTCTTGGAGCTCTTGTCAACGTTTGAGGACACCAGGTCGACTCTGCCTTGCAGGTCGTTGAGCTTGCCGAGAAGCTCTTGTGTGGGCGTGACGCTCTTGAGGCTATTCTCGATCTTGTCTAGGCGTGTGTCGAGGTTCCTGAGATGCTTCACCAGCTCCAGGACACGTTCTCCGCCGTCGTTCGAAGAAGCCAAAGACAGAGCCTCCTTGAGGTTCTCGTCCTTGGTTGTGATATCGTCGATGCGGGCCGACAGTTTCTCTACTGCCTGGAGCACGCTGTCAATGGCAGGGCCGGATGCGTCCTGCTTGACTGGCTTGGTCAAGGGATCAGAGCCGGCGACCTGACGCTGAACCTTGGCCGGCTCCAGATCGGCTTCAGAAAAGTAGCCAGCAAGCTCCTCGTGAATGCCTGGGGTGACCTCGAGCGACTCCAACGCAAAGGTATCCTCGCTCGTGCCAGTGCTGGCACTGATCCCGATAAAGTTCTTGGGCAACACAATTCGATTTGACAGGAAACACTTTTGACGGTTCACTTCGACCACAAACACGCCTCTTCCGTAGCCTATGCGGAAAGAGATCGGGCCCTGGGCCTTTCTGTACGGAATTCCGCACAGAGAGAACGACTGCTCAGGAGCACGCAACGGGTCAAACACCTCGGAGCCGTCGCTCAGATGACCACGAATAGCACCTCGCTCAATACTGGGGTCGGTGTTATCGACGTGTTCGTCATAGCCCAACGAGTCCATGGTGATAGCGAGGCCATCGAACCGTGAGCTCGAGCCGTGGAAATTTCCGACATTCAGGGGCTCTGAGGTGTAGAAAAGCGCGATACCAGAGTCGCCCGGGTCCTTGCTGCCCTCAAAGTTGCGCACAACCATCTCTATGGTCCATTCGTCGTACGGGAGGGGCTCCTTGGACCACACTGCAGCAGTGACAAGGGACTTGGTTCCCAGCATGAGAACATCGTTCCCCTGCTTGTAATCACCACGAGCGTACCAGTTGTCGAGGTTGAATGGTTTCTGGAGGCTGAGGGCCACACCAACCGCTAACAGAGTCCACAGTGTCCACATGTTACAAAGACAGTGAGCGAATCGCAGTCTTGAGACGCGGGCATATTGAACCGAGTTGGCGACATTTACGGTAAATCGGGGGGAAATCGCTAATTACTGCCGAAAACGCTCGCGAAACCCGTCTGAGACACGGGCGATTGCTGTGACGGTCAGCGACTCGGCACGAATCCTCGACTTAAAAGGGCTAATATTACATTAAAACTAGCTAATACGCTGCAATCGGATCGGCCATCCTCGACCCTAAGGCCTCTTAATTGATATTTCACCTGAGTCAGCGAAACTTTTCAATGTCGATGTTCGGACTAGGTGGAAAGCAAAGCTCAGTGCCCTCTTCAGTTAAACTGCAGGAGGCTGAGGCTGAGCTCGATATGGTTACTGATATGTTCAACAAGCTCGTGGACTCTTGCCACTCCAAGTGCCTCGACACTCGCTACTACGATAGCGATCTCTCGAGCAAGGAGTCCCTCTGTCTCGACCGCTGCGTGGCCAAGTACTTCGATGTCAACACCCGAATTGGCGAGCAGATGCAAAAGATGGGACAGAGCTTCATGGGCGGCCGCTAATGTACATAGTCGTGTAGCTAATCTCAGTGCATGGATAACTCAGTGCATGAATAAATCTCGAGTAATACTATATACAAAACGATGCCTACTTAAACAGGCCCCACAGTCTCATTTTAGCCCCTTCCCACGAGTTCAGCTTGGGACGAGCGTCCAAATAAAAAGACGGCCGCTCCGGGTGCTGCGGGTCGGGCTCGCCGGAGTAAAAGTCAATAACATAGTCAATGTGCGTGCCGCAGCGGTCGACGACCCAGTCGTGCCGGTCAAACGGCTTTGAATTCCCTAGGAGCATCCCCAGGCGAGCCTTGGGCGTGAGCTTGGACGAGTCGCCCTCGAAACGCAAAAGCTTCGGGCCCCCGCACTTCTCGGCCCCCCAGCCTCTCTCCCACCGCAAGATCTGGTCCCAGGCCTTTTCGTTTACTGCGTTGTGGATGGGAATGATCGACATCATATCCTCGGCGTGGGGGCTGTGGTTCTTGCGTTTCATGGCAGAGTAAAACTGCTGCTGCGACGGGTACACCCAGTTGCCGTCAGCACCGGCTCGTGGTATTGACGACACCTCCCGCTCCGCACTCAGGGTCTTGGGCACATCGGGCAGCGGGGGGAGCCCTTCTCCGCCGTTTTCGCCATGATCCTTCCATTTTGAGTGGTCCACGGGACACTGTGGCTGCGAATCTGCCGATTTTCCATGATCCACCGGGCATCCACCCATTTGCAATTTACTAAGGACCCACCGACATTGGCTTGTGCATACGCCCCATCGCCAATTCCCATGACGCAAGCATTTAGTGCCCCGGGCAAAGCCCTGATTGTTGGAGGATACCTCGTCCTGTTCCCAGAGTATACCGCAATGTCCATTGCCCTTTCCAGCCGCATGCATGCAGTGGTCGAGCCCTCGAGCGAGTTCGTCGTTCGCAGCCCACAGTTCGAGTCGATTTGGAGATACGACCTCGATTCGCTCGTGTCGACTCACGAGCCCCACAAAAACCCGTTTATTACTGCTGTGGTTAAAACTATTCATGCCTACTTTGGGAGCCTCAAGGGAGCCGACATCACGCTGTGGTCAGACTCGGGCTTCCACTCGCAGCCTGAGACCGCGGTGCCGGGGTCCTACACATTCCACAACAAGCACATCACTGAGGTGCCGAAAACTGGCCTGGGGTCGTCGGCCGCATTCTGCGTCGCCCTCACTGCCGCAGTCTACGCAGCCCAGCTCGAGAAAAAGCTGGTGCTCGATCTGGAAACTAAACACAAGATCCACAATCTAGCCCAGATCGCCCACTGCATCGCCCAGGGCAAGGTCGGGTCGGGCTTCGACGTCGCCACCGCAGTGTTCGGCACTATCAAGTACTCACGGTTTGATCCGGCACTCATACCGCAAGAGCTCGACTCAAGCATTCGCAGCGTTGTCGACAGTCGCTGGAAAATGACGGCCGAGCCATTCGCCATGCCCGACCAGGTGTGCATCATCATGGGCGACATAACCAGCGGATCAGAGACCCCTTCAATGGTCCGCAAAGTGTTGGAATGGCGTAACACCAACCCCGAATCCGCCAGCAAGATCTGGAAAGCCCTCAACTCCGCCAACATTCAGCTCATGCATCAGCTGCAGACGGCAGCCAACCCCACTGATCTCGCGGCTACAATAGCAGATATCCGAGCCCAGCTGCAGCTAATGACGAAAAATTCTACCGTTCCAATTGAACCCCCGCAACAGACCGCCCTGCTTGATGCAGTGTCTCAGGTCGATGGTGTCATTGGAGGTGTCGTGCCGGGTGCAGGCGGCAATGATGCGATATGCCTGCTGGTCCGACGCAATCAAAAAGATTCAGTCCTCAAAGATCTTGGCAAGTTTCCCAACGTAAACTGGCTTGACCTAAGCGAGGATCCCCACGGTGGGCTAATCGAACAAGATTTTGGCAATTATCCTAGCTAAAAAAAATAAATTAATTCCGCTTAACTGATCATCTCCTCATCTTTACCGAGGTGACTTCACATTAATAAGACGGCACATATGATACCCCGATACCCAGTGCTGCGTGGGATCAAGTCGATGTCGACCAAATCTTTCTACGATTTCGCCCCGATTGACAATAAGGGCAACCCATTCCCCTTCAGCCAATTGAAAGGGAAGGTGGTCCTGGTGGTCAATGTCGCCTCAAAATGCGGATTTAGCGGCCAATATGAGGAACTCGAGACCCTGTATGAAAAATATCAGAGCCAAGGGTTTGTAACGATCGCATTCCCTTGCAACCAGTTCGGCGGGCAGGAACCCGGATCAGACAGGGAAATCCTCGAGTTCTGCAGATCTAAATACAATATTTCGTTCCCCATCATGAAGAAAGTCGATGTGAATGGAGAAGACTCCGAGCCGGTCTACACCTGGCTCAAAGATCAGAAAGCTGGGTTCCTCGGATTCAAGGGAATCAAATGGAATTTTGAAAAGTTCTTGGTGGATCGCTCGGGCCATGTCGTGGAACGGTGGACGTCCATGGCCACCCCCCTTTCACTCGAGGAGGATATTGAGAAAGTTCTTTAGCTACATTAATTATTCAAGCTTAGCTTTCTTGGATTTGTCGTCGTACTCGCGAGTGATGGCCCCGAGCAGCGTTTGGCATCGTCGAGATAGCTCCTGCGGTGTGCGCGATAGGAAGAACCAATCGAATCGGAATAGTGGGGACTCCCTGATCGCTTCGCGGATCTGCTCGTACAGATTCGGTGCATCCAGCCCAAAGTTGTATAGACTGTACACCAGAAACCGGTCCTCCTCGTCGCTGTAAGTGCGGCGGCCGGAATTCGAGCTCGGCATGTCGAATGTCAACTGCTGCAATGGGGCGTCGCACGACTCCACTTTTCGCTTGATCAGTTCTGACTGCGTGCGTAGCCGCTCGGTTTTCTCTTGACCAGCCTCTACCAACGCCTTGTATCTTTCAAATAACTCAATCTCAGTTAACCTTCGCCAGAACGCCTCGTGGTAAACCTCCACCTCTCTCATTTGCTTCTCAGGGAGATTGGCAGCAATCTCCGCTAGGTTGTCTCGGCCGAGAGTGGCCATCAGATTGACAAATGAAGTGAACTCACGCCTGCTCCAGTTGCTGTAGCCGCGGCGACCGAGCTCCCTCTTCTCTTGTATCTCCTCCTCGGTGAGAGGCTCTGCATGGTCAATCTCCCACTGCTCTAGCTGCTGGTCTAGCTCACGCTCCTCCTTGTCCACCTTGCTTCCGTCACTCAGTGGTGCCTTGTATCCAACCTGTTTGCGGAACCAGGCAGTTTCCTTGTCTTGCAGGTCGTAGAGGCGCTGTGGCCAGAACTGGTGGTCCTGGAGGTTCACCAACTTGGGTGGTTTTGGGGCGCGAGGCTGCTTTTCCCTGTCGTCCTTCTTCAAGACTCCCTTGTAGTATTTTTCAATAGAATAGTTCTCACGTCGCTCACGTTTTCCGATAGAAATAGTAGTAGGCGCAAACTTCTTTTTGTTTTTAAAGTTCTTTCCATCCCATTCATAGCTCGCGCCGGTATTGCCATCAAACTTGTTGAGATCATCGAGGCCAAGCTTCTCATAGCGAGAATTCAGCTGAGCAGTACGCTCTTCTCCTTTAGACAGCAGCTCCTCGATATCAAAGCTGTTCTTGGTGATGGTGCTGTTGGTCTTGTCCATAACATCTTGCGCACCGTGTTGAATCATATTTATGAGCTCCTCCTTGCTGGACGAATTCGCCGATTCCTTTTGCTTCTGCGCACGTCCTTGTTGGATAACTAGTTGATCCAACCGGAGCTTCTTGGCCGCTCTTTCCACCACTTTTTCTTCAACCGAGTTCTCAGTAACGAAACGATACACATATACTTGTTTCGTCTGGCCAATGCGGTGAGCACGATCCATCGCCTGTAGATCGGCCTGGGGGTTCCAGTCACTGTCGAAAAGGACAACCGTGTCGGCAGTCACGAGATTGATACCAAGACCGCCTGCTCTTGTGGTGAGAAGGAATATGAATTTATCTGAGCCAGGACGGTTGTAATCATCAATTGCTTCAATGCGGTTTTCGTGCTTGGTGGATCCATCAATACGACAGTATTTGTGTCCACGAAGGTAGCAGTAATCTTCGAGGAGGTCGAGCACACGACTCATCTGGCTAAAAATAAGCACGCGGGATCCATTTTCTTTGCACCTGTCCAACAGCTTGTCCAGTACCAGCATCTTTCCGCTATTGAACACCAAGTGCTCGTCATTGGTATAAGGCGGGCCGGGCTCGGCGCCATCAAACAAGTATGGGTGGTTGCTGGCTTTACGCAGCTGCATCACGATATTCAAGAGGCGAGACTTTTCGCCTTTATTAACGGAGCCATTGATGGCAGCGATATCGCGCTCGAGAATTTTGCGGTACCACTGGCGTTGCATCGGGCTCATGCCCACGTACAAGTTGACCTCTTTTTTGGGCAAGAGCGAGTGTTCTACGTCGGCCTTGACACGTCTGAGCAAGAACGGCCTTAGCACTTTGTGCAGCTGCTGGACTACCAGGTCCTGGTCGCCACCTTGGCCCTCGAACCACTCGTCAAACGTGCCCGAATCACTAAACACATCCGGGAGAATGTAGTTGAGTAGCGCCCATAGTTCATGGAGGTTGTTTTGGAGTGGCGTTCCTGTCACCAGTAATCTGTTTCTGGTGCTGAACATGCGAATAATTTGACTGAGCTGCGACTCCTCATTCTTAATTCTGTGAGCCTCGTCAATGATTGTGTACTGCCAAGCGAACTTGCGGAACTGCGTCTTCTCGCGTAACACCATCTCATAGGAGGTAATGCAAACGTCAAAGTCGCACTTGAGCAGTCTGTTCTGGATCAGGTCTCCACGGGTCTCCTTGTCACCCTGAATTACTAGTGTCGAGACCTCAGGCGTCCACTTTGCAAACTCGCGACGCCAGTTGTCGAGAGTAGACTTGGGCACAAGCACCAAGTGCGGTCCAGTGATACCCTGGAAGTAGCGAAGATAGCCTAGAAAGGCGACTGTCTGCAAGGTCTTACCCAGACCCATCTCGTCCGCCAAAATACCCGAGATGTTGTTCTCGTACAGCGAGATCATCCAGTTCAATCCCTGCACTTGGTAGTCTCGCATCTTTCCCTCAATATAAGCGGGGCTCTCCGTGAACACAGTGACGCTGTCCTCCTCCTCGGTCGCTCCCTCTAAAAGCTCAGAGTCCTCCTGCTTTTCTGTCTTGCGGTGGCGCCGATCGCCCGTCTCTGCCTGTTCCTGCTTAGGAGCGGTTTCAATGGCAGAAGACCGGATAAATTCAGCAAACTCTTTATCCTTTTGGGCCCGGGCATCAATGAAATGCCGGAAAAGATCAGTGAGTCCAATCAGGTATTTGAAGCGCTTTGCCGACGCCTCTGCTTGCTGCTGTTTGAGCTCGTCCTTCAGGTCGTCAACAAAGTACGACTTACGCTGCTGAGCAATGTCATCGGCGCTCAGCACCACCGGAGTCATGGCTCTTGACGACACCGCGGAGTCTGAAGTCATGATTACGAGGAAGATTGCACGCGCTCTATACTGATATAGTTGTGGGGCAACAGCAGCCGCTCCTTGAGGAAATCTCTTTTATATATGTACTATAGAGTATTTACCACTATGCTCACCTGGTTTTTGCCTCGCTGGGCGAGGATTTCACGCGAATACTGGGTCGCAGTGGGCCAGGCACCGCTCGTGGCCAATACCACTGCGTTTGCTAAATTAGTTATCAGTTTCAGGTCTCAGGTAAAGAATTCAATTGGAATCTCTCTATCGGAACGGAATCGCACCCCGCTGCGGCCAATCTCGTTTATTAGTATCAGATTTTTCAGCTCGCCACTAGGAGTGCAGGTATTGCATTTGCCCCGAATGCAGTCGATCCTTTTACTTGCGTCTGTTTGTAGCCAGTTTTATCAATACGTCGGTAAATCCTGAGAATACTTGCCGATTCCACGCCTATGCACTCACCGACCACCTTCACTCGGGACTTGCTCAAGCTAGCTCCATACCTGGAGTTGTTTTATCGAGTTATTGTGCATTCGAGGTGTTCTCAAACCCACGACTGTCACCGTGCATGACCACGTCAGTAACAGCCACCAAGACCGAGCTACATCGAATTTTACACGCTGAGCCAGATCGCACCAGTCCTGAGTGACAACAGCATTTAGATGCATCGTAATTTGATCACAGGTCGAGCTTGGCGCTCTGATTGACGAATCCAAACTCTTCGTCCTTCACATCTCCGTCTCTGATCATTCGGGCGTCCAGGTGGGCGAGCGGGTTGGCAGCTGGTGCCTTGGGCTGGCTGGGGGCCGTGTTCTCGAGCACAAACTGATTGTCGCAGTGCGGGCAAAATGAGTCGGTCTCGGGATCGAAATCTCTCAGATCTTTGCGGAACGCTTTGCGACATTTTTTGCACACCAGCGCCAGATCCAACGTTTTCCGGAGGGGATGATCCTCGGCCTCGTCATGGCATTGCGGGCAGTCGTAAAATTTCCTGCAACAGGCGGTTCGCACCGCGACTTGCGCGTCTGGAAAGTGCTTGCACATCGTATTTCGGCACGTGACGCGCTGGCAAATTTCAGTCCTCGGGCGTCTGCTTTCCGTCACGTGATCGAACATCCTAGATTTGCAGCGAGCAGTTGGGAATTTCCACATGGATCCACAACTCCCGGAACACTGTCCTGGGACTGAGAGCGAGCAGGCTGGGCTCGCTGACGCTTGCGAAGGCTGCCCAAACCAGCAAATATGCGCCACGGCGCCCAAGGGCCCCGATCCTGACATTCCGCTGATTACCGCTGCCCTCAAGCCGATCCAGCACAAAATCCTCGTGCTGAGCGGCAAAGGCGGGGTCGGGAAGTCGACTTTCTCGGCTCTCTTCGCTTGGGCGTTCGCCCACGACCCAGATACTGAGGTAGCCATGATGGATCTCGATTTCTGTGGCCCCTCCCTGGCCCGAATTGTAGGGGCCCACGGCGAGCGAATCCACGCCAGTGCCTCTGGCTGGACCCCCGTGTACGTTTCGGACAATGTCGGCATTATGAGCATCGCATTCATGCTGCCCGACAACGATGAAGCGGTCATTTGGCGAGGCCAGAAGAAGAACGGCCTCATCAAGCAGTTTTTGAGAAACGTCGACTGGGGCGACCACGTCGACTACATGATCATCGACACTCCTCCAGGAACCAGCGACGAGCACCTTAGCATCAATCAGTACATGTCACCGAGCGGAATCGACGGTGCAGTTATTGTGACCACCCCGCAAGAAGTCGCTTTGCTCGACGTGCGAAAAGAGATTGATTTTTGCCGCAAGGCCGGAATCCCCATCCTGGGCCTCGTCGAAAATATGGCTGGATTTGTGTGCCCAAAATGCAAGGGGCAGTCAGATGTGTTCCTGCCTACGACTGGCGGTGGCAAGCATCTGGCAGAGGAGCTGGGCTTGACGTTCCTGGGCTCGGTGCCGCTCGATCCCCGCATCGGCTCGTGCAGTGACTCGGGAGAAAACTTCCTCGAGGAATACCCAGACTCGCCATCGTCGGACGCGATATTAAAGGTTGTTGCGAAAGTACGAGCCAAGGTTCAAGCACTTCCAACCCCTATGCCCTCACCCTAGATGACGACATGAATGACGATTATTTATTCAACTAGCTAGAAACAATAGAGCAACAGGCCATATAGTCATACCAAGCATAAGTGGAAGCATGGCGTACGCCGCATTACTGGCGTCTGGCTCGGGGAAAATGAAGCTTCCGTTAGAGAGGTTCGCACGAATGGAGCTGTTGCCTTCGTATGAGATGTTGAAGCGCATCAAGGGCTTTGCCGTGAAGTAAATCTGTCTAGATGTCTCAGTCAGTGCCACTTCGGACACGTTATTCTCCAATGATCCTGCGCTGTTGCGGAGTGATGCGGGAACGTACACCGGTATATTCTGAAGATCAGCGAGCTCCGCCGAGTCGGGCCCTTGGGGATAGTCCTGCTGCGGTTCGTTCGAGTAGCTAGGCTCCTTTTCCAATTGCTTGTCATTTGGCAGAGACTCGAGATCTTGTACGTGACTCTCTCCCTGTAGTTCGTTCGAGCTAGATTCCTTTTCCATTTGCTGATCATTCGGCAAAGGCCCGTGATCTTGCACATGGCCCTCTTCCTGCAGTGGCTTGTTTTCAGCGCTCGGCTCTGTCCATCCGTATAAACCAGCATCTGGGTTTTCGGCGGAGTTACCTGGGGTGTATGAATCCCCAAGCGCAGGCTCAGCTGAGGGGGCATTCTCCAAATCATGAACTTGATCATTTCTCGGCTTCTCTGGGGAACTATCAGGTAGATAGCTCTCAACATTCGAGTCCCACTTTTGATCTCCAGGAACAGGGTCTGCGCCATATGCCTCTGTTGGAAAAGAGGGGTCGTTCACAACCTCACCGCCTTCTCCAGGTGCAGCTTGAGCCTCCGTCCAAGCGACGGGTTCAGGATTCTCACCCCCATCTACTTGAGCAAACGCAACAGTGTCTGAAGAAGCGTCGGCCCCCCAATTTCCCTCGGGGTTGGGGGTTTCGCCGTCGTACTCAGGGATAACGAAAAAAGATGCGCTGTTGCGTTTCGCGAGAATTTGCGGGCCCTCTTTCGGGTAATCCCCGTACAAATGGTACGTATCTAAAGCGGTTTGACTCTGGTCAAGACTATCTGGGCGATTGCCTGCATAGCTACTCGCCTGAAGGCCCTGCGAAAGCGCACTTTCCGGAGAGTTAACAGTATCAACAGAGTCCATGTATTGAACAGCGAATACAAGAGCGTGGTCTAGCGATTTCATATAGGAGAAGTGCAGCGTTTACGAGGACACAACATTACAACTAGATAGATATACATACACGATCATCACTGCTGAAGTGCATTGACATGCAAATCACATAGACCTCATATATACTTGAAAGAATAACTCGCATTTGGAAAGCTTAATTACTTTTTCAGACCAGGACCCTAACCTCTGTGCAGGTTTCTGCAAGACACCTAGGCTCGATGCAGCACTTATGCTACACTGAAATTCTGGGGCCATGATTTACAAACGCCTTTTATAAGCCTATTTACATAGATAGGCACAGTGGGGCGTGCTCAGTACCATGGGTATTTTTCGACAAACTCGGCAATGTAGTCATGCCCACAGCTTGGCAAGTACTCAGTAGGCGTGGTTTATCACCTTTTTTCGCTCGAATCTACCATGGGATACCTGAAAATGAGTCCCCGGGTTTTGCAGGTTAGGGTTAATATTTAGTCACTGGTGGGCCTGAATCCATTCTCACAATTTTCAGAAGACTCACTTCCAAAACCTTACGTGTATTCAAGCACACCATGAGCGACGCTACAGAAGGTGCACCACGCCAGAAAACGGCAAAAGAATTGGAGAAAGAACGTAAGAAGGCCGAGAAACTCGCCCAGTTCGAGGCGAAGCAGGCAAAACTCGCCGCTAAACAGGCCAGTGCCAAAGAAAAGAAGCCCAAAGCCAAGAAGGAGGTCGAGCCAACTCCCAAGTTTGAGGACAAGACCACCCCTGGTGAGAAGAAGATTTTGGTGTCTATTGACGACCCCAGTCTGAAAGCATATGATCCTCAAGCTGTCGAATCCAGTTGGTACAACTGGTGGAAGAAGGAGGGAATGTTTGAGCCCAAGTTCCAGAAGGACGGCTCTATCTTGCCCGCTGGTAGGTTCTGTGTGCCGGCTCCTCCTCCTAATGTTACTGGTGCTCTGCACATTGGACACGCCCTCACTGTTGCCATCCAAGACACTCTAGTCAGATACAACCGCATGAAGGGCAAGACTACCCTGTTCATTCCTGGTTTCGACCACGCAGGTATTTCCACCCAGAGCGTTGTCGAGAAGATGCTCTGGAACAAGGAGAAAAAGACTCGCCACGATCTTGGCCGTGAGAAATTCATAGATCTCGTCTGGGAATGGAAGGAAGAGTACCACGAGCGTATCCGCAAGCAGTTTGAGGCCATGGGTGCTTCATTTGCGTGGTCTTATGAGGCCTTCACTCTGGACGAAAAGCGCTCCAAGGCCGTCGCTGAGGCTTTTGTTCGCCTCTTTGAGGATGGAACTATTTATCGTGCCAACCGTCTCGTCAATTGGTGCGTGGCCCTGAACACAACCCTGTCCAATCTGGAGTTGAAAAACCAGGAGATCCCCGGTCGCACCTTGCTCAAGGTGCCTGGCTATACCGAAAAGGTCGAGTTCGGTGTGATCACCTCATTCGCTTATCCCGTCGTTGGATCTGACGAAAAGGTTGTTGTTGCCACCACTCGTCCCGAAACTCTTTTCGGAGATACAGCTGTCGCAGTGCATCCTGACGATCCTCGCTACAAGCATTTGCATGGCAAAACTCTTCAGCACCCCCTCCTGGATCGCCAAGTTCCTGTGATCACTGATTCGGAGGCCGTCGATATGGAATTCGGTACTGGTGCTGTCAAAATCACACCTGCCCATGATCCCAACGATTACAAGACCGGAAAGCGCCACAATCTTGAATTTATCAATATCTTCAATGATGACGGTACTTTCAACGAGAATGCTGGCTCATACAAGGGCATGAAGCGCTTCGACGGCCGTGTGAAAGTCCTTCAAGAACTCAAGGACAAGGATCTCTTTGTAGAGCAAAAGGATAATCCCATGACTATTCCCTTGTGCGAAAAGTCTGGAGATGTCATTGAGCCTTTGATGAAGCCTCAATGGTGGGTCAAACAGAAGCCTCTTGCAGAAGAGGCTATCAAGGCTGTCAAGGGTGGTAAGATCACCATCACCCCCAGAGCTTCAGAGTCGGAATTTTTCCACTGGATGAACAATATTGAGGACTGGTGTATTTCTCGTCAGCTTTGGTGGGGTCACCGCTGCCCCATCTATCTGGTAGTGGTCGACGGCGAAGAGCGCCCAGACCCTGCTGATAGTACCAACTGGATCGCTGGCCGGTCCCTTGAGGAAGCTCAAGAAAAGGCGAGCAAGAAGTTCCCCGGCAAGAAGATCACCTTGGAGCAGGACGAGGACGTTCTTGACACTTGGTTCTCCTCGGGCTTGTGGCCCTTGACCACCCTCGGCTGGCCCAAGATTGACACTAACGACTTCAAGGGATTTTTCCCTCAGTCTCTTCTTGAAACTGGTTGGGATATTCTGTTCTTCTGGGTTGCCCGTATGATTATGCTTGGTATCAAGCTCACTGGCGAGGTACCTTTCACCGAGGTCTTCTGCCACTCTCTCATCCGTGATGCCCAAGGTCGGAAGATGTCCAAGAGTCTTGGTAACGTCGTTGATCCTCTGGATGTGATTTACGGCACCCCTCTCGAGAAGCTTCACGAAAAGCTCCGTGTTGGTAACTTAGACCCCGCCGAAATCAAAAAGGCCGAGGCTGGTCAGAAGCTCAGCTTCCCCAATGGTGTTCCTCAGTGCGGAACAGACGCTCTGCGCTTTGCCTTGTGCGCTTACACAACTGGTGGTAGAGATATCAACCTGGACATTTACCGCGTAGAGGGATATCGTAAGTTCTGCAACAAGATTTACCAGGCTACCAAATTCGTTCTCATGCGTCTCGGCGATGACTACAAGCCCCCTGCTTCTGCAAAACTCACTGGAAAAGAGACTCTTGTCGAGCGCTGGATCCTGGCTAAGCTTAGCAACGCTGCAAAGGCTGCCGCAGAGCACCTTGATAACCGTAACTTTTTGGAGGCCACTAATGCAATCTACAACTTCTGGCTTTATGAACTTTGTGACGTTTATATTGAGAACTCTAAATTCTTGATTCTTGAGGGCACACCTGAAGAGAAGGCAAGCGCTCAGGCCACTTTGTACACCTGTATTGAGGAAGCCCACAAGTTGATTCATCCATTCATGCCTTTTGTAACAGAGGAGATGTGGCAACGCTTGCCCCATCGTGAGGGTGACTCTGCCAAATCCATCGTCGAGACAGAGTACCCCTCTCTGGATGCATTCGATGAGGCTGCTGAGGTGGACTATCAGCTCGTTCTTGATGTCGTGAGCAAGGCTCGCTCCTTGTTCGCTCAGTACAACATCCTCAAGAACGGCAAGATCATCATCAGCGCTGTTGGTAACGCCAACAAGGTCATCAACGAGCAGAGGCAATCGATTTTGAGTTTGGTCAAGCCCGCTGCTGAGCTCGAGCTCACTAAAGAAGTCGACACCCCAGAGGGCTCTGTCGTTGAGGTGGTTTCTCCCGAATGTCGTGTATTTGTTGTGGTTAAAGGTCATGTGGACTTTGACGAAGAGATCAAGAAGGCACAGACCAAAATTTCAAAGACCGAGCAGCAGAAGGAGCGCCTCCAAAAGCAGATCTCTGTTCCTGACTACGAGACTAAGGTCAAGGAGTCTGTTCGTGAGCAAAACACCAAGAAGCTTGAGAACTTGGATGCAGAAATTAAGAGTTTGAACGCTGTAGTTGAGGAGTTCGAGCGCTTGAGAGTTTAGGTACATACATAGACAGAAAAACATATATTATCACTTGCGAGTCTCTGACAGTTGATAGCTTGCTGATGGACGCATGGTGTCTGCCCTGCCTGTATGCGCAATTAATCCCCCGAGGTGTCAATAATAAATTAAGAATTAGCTATGCCATTTTGTACTGCCTTCGTAGTACTTTTCGATTTTTTCACGCATGTCTGTATAAGTTTCCAGAGAGGTCTGTTGAGCAATATCTAGGCAGTCCAGGAACTCTGGAGTGTTGAAGGACCCCAGACTATGACAGAGAACCAGTCTGATGTCGGGGTTCTCTGGACCATTGGAAATTTTGAATGCAAAGGTATGTGTAGAAGTACTTTTTTCTAGGTCGTCGGCTCCAGGGTTGATGAGAATCTCTCCATCGACATATGCAGCAGCCACGGCCACTACAACGCCATTCAACGGAACACCTGCGTTTACGAGGGCAATCGTAGAGGCATTTAGTGCCGCTGTGAGTTCATTGACGGTATATTTGGAAGACTCTCCAGCTGAGAGCACTTGAACGACGACCTCAATCAGGCTTCGGGGCAGCAAATGACGGATCACGATACTTCTTAGGCACGAATGAATTTGTTCTTGCATCAGAGTTTCTCTGATGGTTGTCAAGCCCTCAATCGGTCGCACAACTACTTCAATAGTAACCTCTCTTGGAAGCTCATCTCTGGATTTCACTTCCAAAGGACCGTTTACTGAGCAAACCACTTTAGTGCTTGGCTGGTGAAAAATATGCTCTATTACCCAGTCTGCCGAGCCATCGCTGTTTGATAATGGTTGGTTCATATCGACAAGATATTACACTAACCAAGTTTTTCAGAGGTTCGAGTTTTGTGGCACTGTGGCTGTATTGGTGGCGCCTAGTTGAGATCGCTCAGATTTGTTGAATTTTCAGCGGGGATGAGCCACCTCAGTAGTAAAACGGATGTTTCTGCATTGGAAAGCATTGTGGTTGGTGGTGTATCTGGTTTGGGAACTCGTTTCGTTATTGCCCCAATAGATTTTGTCAAGATAAGATACCAACTAAATGGAATTCACGTTGGAGGACCTCAAAACGTCTGGCACATCGTCACAACCGCCTATAAAAACGAAGGACTCCGTTCATTTTGGAAGGGGAATCTACCAGCAAGTTTTCTCTACGTCAGTTATAGTGCGTGCCAATTTGGGACTTTGAGATCAATGAACAAATTCCTTTCTACATTTAGCTACACAAAGGAGTTTTCCGAACCAGCCAAGCAGTTCCTCTCCGGAGGTGTGTCTGGGATCGTTGGTACGTTCCTCACGTATCCATTCGACTATTTACGAACTAGAGGGGCTGCGTCGACTCGTTCAGGGACTATGTGGAAAACTATAGCAGAGACTTGGCGAAGAGAAAAGATTTTCGGATTCTATCACGGTATTTCGTCAGCTCTCGTTAGTGTATTTCCCTATATGGGAGTGTTTTTTGGCACCTACAGTTACTTGCGAGATGAATCGTCGCACATTTTTCCTGGATGGTTTCCCCAGCTTTTATCTTCATCTTTTATTGCTGGAGCATTCAGTAAAACTTTGGTATTCCCTTTCGATACTGTAAGGAAGCGGATACAAGTGCATGGCCAGCGAACTCTGGATGATAAGTCCTCATTTGCGCACGGAGTGCGATATTCGCATAGCTTCAACAAGACTGCAGCCTATATTGTAAGAACTCAGGGTGTCAAGGGCTTGTATCGTGGGCTCTCCCTTGCGTTATTCAAAGCAGTGCCATCATCCTTTCTCGCAGTTTACCTATATGAACGCACTATCGATTGTCTCGACTGGCTCGGGTCCCGGACTGCAGTGCGATAAAGAATTAGACGAGACTGTTGAGATTGTGTTTGGCTATTGTTGCACCAATGGGTTAATTAATAAATAGCTAGATAGTGAACGTACCCATAAACTCCCCTTCCTCAAAGCACTTGCTAGATTCGTAGTCCAGCGCTGGTACACCATTGCCCTTGCGTTTTCGCTCCGTGTTGTACAGGGTTTCGTATGAGTGTACAAGGAAATGCTCAATCTCATAATGAGCCTTGCGGAACGGCTGAGAAAAGATTCTAGCCAGCGCTGCAACGTTAGGCTGGTAGTGATGGGTCAACTCTTCTACCTCCCACAAGCTGGAATCTATGGCATTCGTGAGAAGGGGATCCTTTTCTGTTGCAACAAATGGGTCAGAGTCGAATCCACCAGTACGATGGATGATCACCATGCACACAGGATGTCTTTTGAGTTGGTTGTAAATAAATGGCAGGATAGCCACGATAGCACCTGGAGGGCTAAAAAGTGCGAGGCGTGCCATTCTCTTGATGATCGAAGCAGGAATGGCACTTGGTAAATGGGTGCTCGTCAAGAAAAGATCTAGCAAGCGCAGAAATCTCGCCCTATGGGTCGATGCAAACAGGCTACCGTCTTCCAGCAGTGAGTACAACTTGGTGAAAAAGTGAGGGTAGTCAAGGTTGTAGTGTTGAATCATCTCAAAGATACTGTTCAAAACTAATAGAGCAATGGTTCCACCATAGTCATATGCCTCTGTGAGAAAATCCATGAGCATTTGTGGCTTGGCGATATTCGGTATGACCCGTATATGCACAATGCTCAGGACCTGTTTGATGTCTGGCATAGTCAAAGGGAGACTCAGAAAGGCAAGCCACGCTTTTTGGGCACTAGATTTGTGGCTCGACACTTTTAAAATGTTGCCCTTTCCACCGGTAATCATTGACTTAGTTACCTTGGGTTTGCCAGCATAAAATGTCTCGATATCCTCGTCCTCCTCTGGGTAATTCTCAAATTCTAGGAACAGATTCAATAGTCCATTCTTGGCAGCTGTCTTGTTGGTAATGCTATCGAGGGCGGATGCGACAGCCCGGAAAAAGTAGTACCTCAAGTCATCGTATTCCAAATAGTTCCCCCAGCACTCCTGGAAGGCCCCATTGTCGACCTCTAGTTGACTCTTTACCATGTCTACAATGAAGTCGTCGTACTGTTGTTTCAAGTACTTCCCTTCAATAAGAATTACTTTGAGGCATGCTTCGAATGCAATCTGCGAGATCTGTACTTTCTCACTCCGGAGTAGCTCTTGGAGAGCTGACTTGTAGTCTTGCAACTGAGATCTGAGCCACTCGCTGATCTTCCTACTCTTCTCTGTACTTTGAGATGTGGCCAGTTGATCAGATTTCGCCAATTTTCCAAAGATTTGGCTTAATGCATTGGTGTGATCGTGTATTAACTCTGTGTTACTAGCATTAATGGGGAGTTCCTCGATCAATGAGAGAATTTCGTCGTAGTTCTGTTGTGAACTTAGAATATGATCAACTCTGTCCATGCAAAAAAAATTCCGTGAATAATTCTCAAGTCCCAATACTACTGCTGACTCATCAATTTCGAATGCTGAAAAAATTATGTCGACAACGGCAGGACTCGAACCTGCGCGGGTATAACCCAAGAGATTTCTAATCTCTCGCCTTAACCGCTCGGCCACGTTGCCTAGTTATATAGAGGACCCCGCTACAGTTATAGGTGGGTACTATGACTTTTCAAAAAAGATTAGCACAGAAATAATGAGTATTAGTGATAAAATTATTCTTTTAATTATCTGTATCACAATATAAAGGCGAGACATTGGTAACAATTTGGCCTCATCCCGTGAACAGCAATCATGTGAGGTTTGAGCTCACATCCGGGCAAGCAAATTTCAGACCTGTGATTTCACTGGGTTGAGCGTATTCTATTAGCCCTTGATATGGAACAGCACCCGAGGAATCCGAGGAGTTCTGCATTAATTTACAATATGCATGTTTTCATTGTCTCAGGTGCTCACCAGGGATGCTCTTGTGGCGCTAGTAGCTTATCGCCACTACGCAAGTGATCTCTTAGTTGCGATCAGCCAGTAAAGACATCTAACGATCGCATCTGTACGTAATATCTGGACTTTAACTGCTCGCGCGGTCCAGGTCATCATAGTCATTTCACGTGCCTCAGTATGGTGTTCTACTCGACAGATTATGTCGCAAATGACAATTTCGAGCATGTAGATCTTCATCAGGGAGACATCTACGAGGACGAGGAGGTAGCAAAGTGGCACATGTTCTGGTACGGGCTAGATGCCGGAATATGCCTCTCGCAAGTTCATGCCAACAAGAAAAAGCAAGGTGCTGTCAAAGTTGCGTTACGGTTCGTGTGTAACGGCTGTCAACTGGCTATAAAAGAGCACAGCAGGACCAGTGGAGCTCAAATGCCTGAAGTGGATGAGGACGGTAACCGGACATCCTCGAAGCGACTGTGTGTCGAGAAGATAACGAAAAGTGCAATGTTTGATCACGCTTTCTACGTTGACTTTATCAAACAGAAAGATGAGCAGCACTTTCTGCCAGTCAAAATTCAGTTCTTCAATGACCATTTCAGCGGCTGCAGCACTGCTTCGGTTGCCAAAATACAGCGATTCTCTATCCAAACGAAGGTGAGATATCTGAGTGTGTTGATACGGTGCAAAATCAAAGGGTCGTTCAAGTGTACCGATATTGCGGCAACTCTCAACCAGATGTACAATATCCACCTAAACGGAAAGCAAGTAGCCGATGCGATAGTGGTGCAGAGATCAGTTGTGCTCAAAAAAGTCCAAGGTCAGTTTGATCTGTTAAAGTCTTATACAAAGACTCTGAAGGACCAAAGTTGTGGTACCTCTTGCGAGCTCAGACAACAGCAGAACGTGTTCACAAGTATATTTATTGCTCCATCAGCGGCGAAGACTGCGGCTCACCATCTTATTCCGGTGGTGCACTTCGGCGAGCATGAGCTTGGCATGAATTGTGGGAATAGCATTTTGTTGTTCGCATGCGCTAGAGACAGGAGCAACCGCATGGTACTTTTGTGCTGGTCCGTGAGTGCTCATGTGGTTGACGAGGAGAGCCCGTGGAAACAGTTCATTCGATCGTTCGCGAAAGCCTACGAAGACGTTATAAGCCATGGTAGTATCGTTTTGATGGTCGACTCTTTACAAGCCTTGACTGAAATAAAATCTCATTTTGATCAGAGTAACCCCTATAAGGGCAGTGTCTTCCCCTCCTTTTGCACAGATAAGCTACGAGAGCTTGTCATCACAAAGCTCGGCAAGAAGGAGGTCAAGCCTATTGACAGGCTATTGAACGCCATCTGGAAACACAAGTTTGACAAATATTTCGCGGGAATTACAAATGTAGCGCTAAAAGATCTGCTGCTGGAGGTACCCCCCGAACTCTGGTCAGACTTGCATTTCCAAGTTCCTCGGTTCGGCTCATCGTCTAACAAGAATTGTGAGTTGCTGAAAAAGGCCATTCTACCTTTGGTTGGCTACTGCGTGTTAGATCTTCTTAAAGGTCTTTGGGACTACCAGCAACAAACCTTTTGTAGCCGCCACGATGCAATCTGCGCTCAGCAGGACTGTGTTGAATGTGAGGGCCAGTTAGTGCCGATGGATATCCAGAGCTTCATTGGGGACATGCACTTGGTTTTAGAATCGATCATTCGAAGCATCAATGAGATCGCAAATCGAGGCGAGAATCAAGTGAGGTTCGAGGTTGTTTCGGAGTCAAGTCCCTACAGCAAGAAAGGATTATCCAAAGTGGACTTAGACCTGGAAGACATTGATTCTCACATAGTGATTCGTGGCAGTTGCAGTTGTAGCAGATTCCAGGACACCTTACTGCCATGCGTGCATGCTCTTGCTGCAAGACGAGAACTTGAGAATACGAATTCAAAGTCGTTACTCTTCGACTTGAAGTTCTATTGGTATGACGATAGCTATCGTACAACCTATCAGAACATGTATGAGGACATCAACTTGAATGATCTGTCGCCTTCAAAGTTATGTGCTCCCTTCGATCGGCAAAGTCCAATGAGTAAACTGAAGTACGAAGAAACCTCCTTCTAGCTTATTTATGAAAAGTGTATTTATTTCGTAATACATAAAAAGGCCGGTATCGGTTCATTCGTGCATTGAATATTGTTCGTGCCCAATGTTTACGCACAGTGAATGCCTGACATTAATAAATATATCTAAATGCCCTCGTCATCGAGGTCTTCAAGTGTAACATGATACTTTACTGGGGACCTGTGCAGGTCATCATTGTCAGAGCTGTCATCAGTCATCGGCTCATCTACAATATCAGTGGATGATGCCTCTTGTTCGCTGACCAGGCTCATGAGCTCGTTTCGAGATGACGCTACTTGTGACTCTGCGATACCCTGTAAGCTGTGAGGTAGTCTGAGAACAGCGAGCTTACGAGCTATTTTGTTGATCTTTAAGGATAACGACGCAATGTCTTGCAATCGACCTGGACCAGATGGTCTCTTTGATAGACTGTAGATTTTACGGTCGTACCCATTCAACTTGTGCATATATTTCTTATACTTTAAGAATGTTGCAGATTCCAGGAATTGCTCGGGGCTATTACGGTTTCTAGGATGTCTGAACAACTTTTTAGATGAGTTACGGGAACACATCCGCTGAAGAGTGACTAGAGGCATGACACTAGGGTGTGGCTATGCAGAGGCGAATGTCGGATCACTTATATATAAACTGCATGGTAATGCATGCGCCACGTCTCAGCCCCATCCAGAAGCTTCCAGCCGCATCCCGAACAGCTAATACTTTGTAGCCCGAGGCATGCATTGTTGACGCTTCCATTCAGCTGCATGTGCTCGAGAATATTCATTCCTGGTCCTTAGTTTTTCTCTCATCACTGCACTGGTGCAAATCTATACATGCAGTACAATACACTTGCATAACTCATTAACTAAATTAAAGAATACGAAATACACACCGTCAGATTTCATAGACATTTGAATCGAACCATTCGCGTTCTTCTTCAGAGAGATTGGGCCATAGCTGTTGCTTTGCAAACTTGTTGTATGAATTGAGCCACTGACGTTCTTTCGCCGTAAGTAGCGAGATATTGATCAAGTTCAAGGCAATTGGGACTGTAGTAATGGTCTCAAAGCAGTAGAACCTTTGACCCCCAAAGTGCGCGTGTGTCTTTGCCTCTGTCACCAATAGTAAGCTCTCGATGCGAACGCCGAACTGGTTATCGACATAGAATCCTGGTTCATTAGAGATGATATTACCAATTTCGAGAGGAATATTACCGTATGAGCTGGAGCCCCCGAAACCTGCTGGTGGTTCATGCACATTCAAAAACGATCCTACACCATGGCCAGTTCCGTGGCGATAGTCAAGCCCTTGTTGCCACAGATATTGCCGTGCCAGCACATCTAGATCATTTCCGGTAGTCCCGTGACGAAATACTGCTGATGCAAGGGCTATGTGTCCCTTAAGAACCAAAGTGAAAGCCTCAATCTCCGAGCTGGTGGGGTCTCCAAAGTGCACAGTGCGCGTCGTATCGGTTGTTCCATCTAGAAACTGGCACCCAGCATCTAATAAATATATATCATGACGAGACAGATTAAACTTTGTGTCTTTTGTTGGGGCGTAATGGTTCATGGCTGCATTTGGTCCAACACTAGAGATAGTCTCATACGAGAGCCCCTTGAACTTGGGCTGTTTCTCACGAAACCACAGTAGTTTCTCTGCGGCGTCCCACTCCGATACTTTCTTGCCGGTGCTGAGCTGGTGTTCTAACCAGTTGAACAACTGCACAAAAGTTGTCCCGCATTTCACTTGAGCGCTCCGGGCACCGTCTATTTCGGCATGATTTTTCACGGTTTTGAAGAGCTTTACGGGAGATATCTCTGTGTAAATTTCGTGAGTGCAAGCATTGGAGAGGGCCCATGAGGATCCAGACGGTATCCAAACCCTAATGGGAGTTTTCTCGCTCACACCCGCACTGATTCGCGAAAAGACAGAGTCATACGGGCTTGTTTTCACACCGGTGAGATACACATCCTTGATCTTATCCTCATCGACAAAGAGCTCGACCGTGGTTTGAGACACAATAGCATATGACTTGAACACTGGATTGTACTCAATGTCACTTCCACGGAGGTTGAGCAGCCAGGCGATCTCATCAAGTGCGAACAATACAATATATGAGCAGTTCTTCTTGCGGAGCTCGCTTCGCAGTCGCTGTATCTTGGATTGTCTCGCCTCGCCAGCGTACTCGATAGAGTGCTCAAAAACTGCCCCATTAGGTTCGGCAGGCTTGTGCTTCCACACTTGGTCGACCAAGTCCTCTTGAATAGGCACAATATTGGCGTCAACAAGCAGGGTCTGTATTGCCTCCACCAAGCTAAGACTGATGAATTTCGGATCGACGCCAATATCAAGGCGGGACTCATTGGCTCTGGCACAAACGGCTTTGTACCAGGGCTCTACGCCCGGGCTCCCTTCCTTACGGAGCGTCCACTCGGGGCCCAGCTCTTTGCTGGCCTGAAGGTAGTAACGGCCGTCTGTGCTCAATTCTGCAAAGTCAAGGCCGATAATTGCGACCCCTGCCGAGCCAGTGAACCCAGAAATGAACGCCCTGCGCATATCTGCGGCCGCGACGTACTCTGAATCATGCTGATCCTGAGTGAGAACAAGATAGTAGCCAATATTGTGTTTGCGCATCAGGGCCCGCAATTCGTCGAGACTGGACAAGCCACGGACATTCATTGGGGGCCAGAACACAGTGCGATAACTGCTGGAGCCTTCAAACAGTGCCATTAAGGTATGTAAGCGAGCTGATGGCTCGTGAGATGATAAACAGTGGTGCAGGCGGACTTGCATACAATTTCATAGCAAAAGATATATATTATGTACTGTAGTCCCGTTCACGACCCCATCTTTTCGAGTGGCTGCTCTCATGAGAGTACCCATAGCCCCCACCCTGATGGTTGTTATGATGGTGGTGGTGATGATGGTGATGATGGTTATTGTTGTGCTGATGAGGACGCGATCGAACCTTTTCCTGAACTTTGGTCATGCTCTCCGAGTGCGGGCTGTACTCCAGACTCACCTCCTCAAGGTTCGCACCTGTGACCTCGAGAATGGCTGACCGAATAGCGTTGATTATTGTCACATCTGTAGCAGTTTTGTTCCACACACTAATGACGTACTCTTCTCGACGAACACTCACCACGATGCCCAGCACCTCGAGGTCGTCGAATACCCGGTCTTTTGCAAATGAGCCGCTAACAACTTCTAGCAGCAAGCTCTCCCACATTTGCGCCGCCTGGTACTGTGAATAGCTCAGCAGCTTATTAGTATAATCGTAGTCGGGCTCCCCGACCCGACTAGGCTTCTTTCTTTTGAATCTGAGGGCCCATCGACCCCCGTGAGCATTATGGGGATCTTCCCACATGGGCTTGATTCCCTCGCGGAATATTTGGTACTCCGTCCAGAGGCTCAGGGCATTTATAGTCGTTAAATTTGCGTATAGTTGCCAGAATGTCTTTGGGGTCGTGAAATCCATCACCTTGTGAGTTCCTGAGAAGTAGTTAGTGGACTTTATATTGCGATCCCGGTGATAAAACCAGAACGTCCATGTGCCTGGTAACGGTGTATCTGCTAATTCCATATCTGATTGGGTTGTGATGGTTTGTTCTTTGGTTGAAAAATTCATGTAAAGTGGTGGCGTAGTGGCGCATTGCCAAGGTGATGGCAAAGCGCAGCCTGATCTTGGCTCCACGTCTAAACAGCCCAGTTTGAAAAAAAATCCGCTGGGGCAAATTTGCTCGCCCCATCCTGACTGGGCTTTTAACCACTGCCCAACCACTCTCGTCCCTCCCAATGCTAAGGCCCCTATTTAGAAGGTTAGCCCCTCAAGTGCCACACTATCGCAAAATGTCCGACTTGAAGCCATTGTTTGCAAAAATCGACGAGCTTTCCCCGAAATTCGTCGACCGTTTATCCGATGCAGTCGCAATTCCCTCTGTGTCCGGTGATGCTGCTCATCGCCCCGATGTCGTCAAGATGGCCCACTGGCTCCAGGGCCAGTTGACTGATCTGGGGGCAACCGACGTTGAGCTCAAAGAATTGGGCAAGCAAAACGACGAGCTCGACCTCCCTCCAATTGTCGTTGGCCGGTATGGAACTGACCCCAGCCGAAAGACTGTGCTGATCTATGGTCACTACGACGTCCAGCCTGCTCTATTGGAGGACGGTTGGAACTCTGATCCATTCAAGCTGACCAGAAAAGGTGACATTTTGTACGGCAGAGGCTCTACCGACGACAAGGGCCCAGTCATCGGCTGGCTCAATTCCCTGCAGGCTCATCGGGAACTCGGTCTAGACATTCCCGTGAACTTGGTCTTCTGTTTCGAGGGAATGGAGGAGTCGGGCTCGGAGGGCTTGGACGACCTCATCAAAGCTGAGGCCGACAAGTATTTCAAGGGCATCGATGCAGTCTGTATTAGCGACAACTACTGGCTTGGAACAAAGTATCCCGTGGTGACATACGGTGTGCGTGGTGTTAGCTACTATACAATTACTATCAAAGGACCTGCTGCAGATTTGCACTCGGGTCTGTTTGGAGGTCTGGTGTATGAGCCCATGATCGATCTCTCGCATGTGTTTGCGAAGCTTGTAACACCTCAAGGAGAGATCCTGATTCCAGGTATCAAGGAGATGGTTGCACCTCTTACCGAGAAGGAGGACGCCCTTTACGACAAGATCCATTTCGATGTCGCCGGCCTCGAGGAGAATATCGGCTCCAAGACTGTCATTCAGGACGACATCAAGAAGGCTTTGCAGGCTAGATGGCGGTACCCCTCGCTCAGCATCCATGGCGTAGAGGGTGCGTTTTATGAGAAGGGTGCGAAAACGGTCATCCCTGCGCAGGTGGTTGGCAAGTTCAGCATTCGCACTGTCCCTGATATTGACTCCCGTAAGCTCGACGAGTACGTTTTCGATCACGTAAATAAGGTTTTCAAGGACCTAAATTCCAAGAATACCTGCAAGTGCGAGCTTGTCCACGATGGCGACTACTGGGTGGCTGATCCGCACGGATGGAGCTACAGAGCTGCCGCTAGGGCCACGAAGGAAGTCTGGGGTGTCGAGCCTGACTTTACCCGCGAAGGTGGCAGTATTCCCATCACTCTGAGCTTCCAGGATAACCTCCACACCTCGGTGGTGTTGTTGCCAATGGGCCGCGGCGATGACGGTGCTCACTCTACGAACGAGAAGATCGACATGAGTAATTTCATTGAGGGAACCAAAACCTTGAGTGCTTATCTCCACTTCTTGGCTGAGGAGAAGAAGGACTAGTGTAGGTCCAGACTGGCGAGCTAATCTAAAGACTGAGTCTATAATAATTTCCAATTACATACATATCCCTCCGCTCTGAAAAGATTAGGGCTAGAACCTATTCCCGAGTGGCTACTAATTTGAGGTAAAGGTGGCGTTCATCTATGGCTAACGCATCCGAAAAGAGGCTGGCGAGCCGCAATACTGCAGCACTGAACCAGCTTCATGCCATCTCTGGCGGTGTTTTCTCGGTAGTACTCCTTTTAAACTGGTATTTCAGCCGTTCCTTGCGGCCGCTATTTTTCATGAGTGTTCCCGCAGCTGCAATCGAGTATGTCTTGGAAAAAACTGGACGGCCCACCTTCTCCGGAGGACAGCTGGTCCGTTCCGGTTCTGACCTGTCTCAGAGCGGTTTGACCGAGTACATGCACGATGTGATCTATTTCACATGGATCTGTGCCATTTTGTCGGTCGTAATTGGCAACAAGGCCTGGTACCTGTACCTGGTGATCCCTGTTTTCGCCATCTACAAAGCATTCCAATTGATGAAGGCCGGAAAGCAAATGTTCAGCCAGCCAGCCCAGACCCCAGAGCCGCTCCCAACTGAGGGCCAGACCAGGCAGCCTGCAGCCGCCAAGAAAACTAAACAACGTCGTAGAGTTTAATTTATAAAAATTTACTTATGCAAATGCCATACTCTTCTTGATATTTGCGATGGCACGGCCAGGGTTCAGACCCTTGGGGCAGGTCCTAGAGCAGTTCATGATGGTGTGACAGCGGTAAAGCGACATAGAGTTCTGCAACTTGGTACGACGGGACTCGCCAGCCTCATCACGGGAGTCAATCATCCAGCGGAAAGCCTGCATCAGTACGGCAGGGCCCAAGTACTCCTGCTGGTTCCACCAGTATGAGGGGCAGGAGGTTGAGCAGCACGCGCAGAGAATGCACTCGTAGAGACCATTGAGCTTCTCACGATCCTCAATACTCTGGAGATTCTCACGGCCGTCCTCGGGAACGGACTCACGCTGCAGGTATGGCTCGATCGACTTGTACTGCTTGTAGAACAAAGTCAAATCGGGGACAAGATCACGCACAATGTACATGTGGGGCAGAGGGTAAATTTTAGTCTCGTGGGTCTCCCGGTTGATGCGGCACAAGCAAGCCAAAGTGTTGGTGCCATTAATGTTCATAGCACACGAACCGCAGATACCTTCACGGCAAGAACGACGGAAAGTCAAAGTAGAGTCCTGTTCGTTCTTGATTTTCAAGAGAGCGTCCAACACCATGGGGCCGCACTTGTTAAGGTCGACTTTGTACTCTTTGAGTTCAGGCTTAACATCAGGAGTGTCGGGGTTCCAACGGTAGATGTTGAATGATTTGATAAGAGGCTCCTTGACTGGGGCAGCAACACTATAAGAGCGAAGTCCAGCAACACCACAACGACGGAACATTAGTGTGATTAGAGGAGAAGAGTTCGCGCGTGTTTCCCCGGGATATTGTCTGTGTTAGTCAGCCAGAATTGCAAATGCCAGTGATATGATTGGCCAACAGGTCGGAGTCGGTGGCCATGCATAGAGGCGATCTATAGCCCGGCATAGGCTGGCTGAAAATTATAGAGGTCGGAATAATTGTGCAATGGTAGAATTCGGACTTGGGTCGTGCATACGCCCGCAGCAGCCTGCATCCCGATGCATGTCGGCCTGAATATGCAACTGCATGGACTAAACACGCAGCAGCAACTCTGGAACCGTCCAGCAGTAGTTCCAATCAACATTTGTCTTTTTTGAGGAGGTCCATGTGCTGATCTGGCAAGTCTCGTCAATTGTTCAAACATACTACCGGTGTTGCATTTTTAGCGTCTCTCCCAATGGACTATTTCTTAACGCCCATTGGCTGGAGCCCTTGACACTTCCAGCGCATATCCGGATTAATTTACCAGTCACGACTACCCTCGCAAGTGGATCTTGATTACATAACTGACAAATTAATTTTGGCTAACTGATGCAGCTGGATTCCATCCTCTCGCTAGTGAACAAGAATCCAGATGATTTTCAGCATATAGCGTTCACACTCATTTCTCAGATCGAGCAGCAAAAGTTGCTGGACTCAGCTCACGAGTCTCTTCGACACAAATTCACTGTCAAGATCAGTGCGTTACTTAAAGGAAAGGGACCACAACGAGCATTCGGCGCCTACTTGGCCTCAGTTGCTGTCAAGAATCCCCACATCCTGCAGAGCCATGCTAAAACCTGGTTCCCTATTCTTCTGCACGTTCTTGAATTGCCCGATCCTACTGCATGGCCTGCAGTGATCTGTGCTCTTCGTAGCCTGTTCAACGAATGTAGCAAAAACCAGGCAATTCTGCGAGAGATTGGCGGGCCCTCTAAAGTTGGTGACTTTGCAAAGAGACTGGCAGCAATTCTGCCGAACGCTGCTCCTCAGGTGCTGAAAGCGATCCAGCAGCTCTGTGCTCAATTCCCGGGACCAATGCGTATGCAGGAGCCGAAACTGACAGCTAAACTAGACGCTCTCGTGGACTCACAATATCGCAGAGAAGTATATCGAGCAAAAAGCTCTCTCGTGTTAGTGGACAAGGCACCTCAAGCAATTTGGAGACAACGTGTGGTGTCCTTGCTGAGCTCGCTCGAGAAAATACCAGACGGCTTGATCTACAAGTGGATTTACCAGTGGCAGGAACTGGCTGCCTATTTCAGCATCCGTCCTGCAAAGGTCAAGGTACCCGTCTCCAAGCTGGTAGCTCTAGTAGGCAAGACCCTGAGATATAATGGCAGTGACGTCTGTCTGTGTGGACTGGAGTTCATCCTTGCCACTCCTGATCTTGCAGTGGTCTGGGCTCGGGAATTTGACAACTACATATACCACATGGTGGAAGCGAGCAACCTCGGACACTCTGTAGCTCTCAAGTGCATCGAATGTACCACTCTTCTGCTGCGAACCCTTAAGCGGGTTCCTGCACCTTATCTTAAGGCACTCAAGTCCTTGTACAAGAAGGCAACTGGCTCTTCTACATCAAAGCTCAGCAAGGGACTAGAAGATGTACTGTCGGAAGATCCGCCAGCTCCTGAAGTGTCTGCGTTTGCAGAAGCGATTTTGTTCTCGGTCGAGGGTATCCCGCAGTCCTTCAGGATAGAACTGGAGGCCCTCCTGTTGAGAGCAGGCGGATCTGAACTGAGGACTGCGGTTCTGTACCCTGGTAGGTACTCTGTACTTCCAATGGCAGTCAATAAGTGGGGTCTCCATGGATACGAAGCCTTGGTACACCCTCGTTTTCCTGCATTACACCAGCAAAGTACTGGTTACACTGAAGAAATACAAGAAGAGCAAATGCCAATGGCAGCAGTTGTGGTTTCAGAGAATGTAGAGCCACCTATTGAAGTTGAGGAAGAGGTTGAGGAGGAATTGCCGCAAGTCGAGTTGGAGGAGATTCCAAAGGCCCATGCTCCGACTGCTGAAAACGAACCTGAGGAGCGTGTGGTGCCTCAAGTAAGCGTTATTGAGGAGGCGACCTCTGTTGAGATAGTGCCAAACCAAGGAACTGAAATTCAGGCTGAAGAGTCTCAAGAGACTCGGGAACCGCCTGAAAAACGGCAAAAGCTCGACGAATCTGATGATGATGACGAAATTATTATCCCGGAACTAACTATGGATAGCGATTAATTTAATAATAGAGGCAGCATAGTAAATGCTCTTGCATAGTGTATCTGCATAAGTTACCTAAGTGGAGATTAAAAAAATTACATCAGCCATGGACGAGATAGATGCCCTGTTGGACCAGGCTAAAGCGGACTATACAAACGTAAAGCATGATCCCAAGCAGATTTCCATTAGAGAAGAGGTTGCGGCTATCCCAAAACTCCAAACTGATGTTCAGGATGCCAAAGTGAGCCCGGCAAAGATTCTGGTAACAAATCTCAAGGCATTGCCCACTAGAGAGAAGCCAAAGAAGGCTGATACAGCCGGCAAGGACTGGTTTGACATGGGTACCCCCGAGATCACATCGGAGATCAAACGTGATTTGGAGCTCCTGAAGATGCGTCACGTTTTCGATCCAAAACGTCACTACAAGCGTGAAACCAGCACGCCCAAGCACTTTGCAATCGGTACAATCAAGGAGGACAGCAGTGAGTTCTTCAGCAGTCGTATCCCCCGGAAAGAGCGCAAACAGACGCTCGCTCAGGAGCTACTGGCCACTCGCAAGGATTACTTCAAGTCAAAGTTCTCTTCTATCCAGACAAAGAAGAGAAGCGGAGGAAAGAAGCACTTCAAAAAGCTCAAGGACATGCGAGCGTGAACTACTCCACTTCGTGGCCGCTGAGAAATCCAACCACTTTATCCATATTCCAGCCATTGGGCTCAGTCTTGGGAGGGAACATCTGGCTCGCTACCTCAATAGTCCCGAGCTCGTTTGCAGTCTCCAGAGCCCACTCGCTAAAGTCATCATCCATTTTGTGATCAACGTCTTTACCTGCCTCGACTCCTTTGGCGATCCATTCGTCGACCTCTGGGAGGTTCTTCTTTCGTAGTAGCGTCGTCAGTAACCAAGCATTAGTATTTAAAGGAAACGTAGGCATAGGGTAGGCCACGCAGCGCTGTAGTGCCGGTGCAAACGACAGCAGAGTCGACGCCAACGAACTGAGCTGCAACAAAACGACGTTGAACTGCTGCTGGAGACCAGGCCACGCAGGAAGCTCTGCTGTTTGCACTCGATTACTCAAGTTAGTTAAAGAATGAACTAATTGTGCTAAACGAATGCGCACGCTCTCTAAAACGACGATGGGCACCCCGCTAAACTCTGCTTTATTCTCCTCCATGAATGGTTGTATTAGGTAACTTAGGCAATAGGAACTAGCGACGAAATATACAATTGTAACTAGACAGCCTCAAGACTGGAAATAATATTCTTCTGGTTGACAGCATTGCAAGATACCATTTGAGTATCGTTCCAGTCTTATTTTTATGATCCCTGACAGCTTCATTTCACTTGCAGGTTTCGCATGATTCGATCGCATGATCGTACGAGTGTTAATTTATCGCTTTATGCCTTGCCATTGACTTGGCCATTCTGGTGGTTTTGTTGGGGCTGGGCTTGAGACTTCCCTTCAAACATCTCTCTGACACGACGGTAGTGAGCTAGCTCGTCTGCGCTCACAGACGGCACAAGGTCGTTTCTCGCCTTGTCGAAATCCTGCTCGGTCACCTGGACATGTGTATCCTCTTCTGTCGCCACGTTCTGGAACCATGACCGAATACTGATTGGCGGCTCTCCGTTCTCCTCCCTTTCTTTATTATAGGCAGCGATCTTTTCGTCAACCTCCCCGGCTGTACGTGTCATTGCATTGAGCATCGCATCTGACGACATCGCATAGAAGTCTGCACCGGTAAAAGTAAACGGGCACTTTTCGGCTATTTTGGCCAGATCAACCTGGGACGATAAATCAAACTTGCGTGTCAACGCCTGAAGGATTGTCCTCTGTTTTTCATGGGTATCGCTCACACCCAAGTAGAGCATCTTGTCAAAGCGTCCCGGACGGAGCAATGCCTCGTCCAGCAAGTCAGGCCTGTTGGTGGCACCGATAACGAATACCCCATCTCCACCTTCACTCATACCATCGAGCTCGGCCAACAGCTGTGAAACTATGCGGTCCATCACACCTCCGGAATCGCCTTGGTTTCCACGTTTGGGTGCAACGGAATCTAACTCATCAAAGAAGACTACACAGGGCTTTGCGTCCCGTGCTTTTTGGAACACACGACGAACGTTGGCTTCAGACTCACCAATATACATGTTCAATAGTTCTGGACCCTTTACAGAGAAAAAATTGAGGCTGAATGAGGTAGCAATTGCTTTCGCCATGAGCGTTTTTCCTGTACCGGGTGGACCATAGAAAAGAATGCCACTGCGCTTCTTAATTCCAGAAGCAAAGAGTTGTGGGTACTTGAGAGGCATTTCAATAGTATCCATGATCTCTCCTTTTACGTTGTCAAGACCACCAACATCCTTCCAACCAACGTTGGGGATCTTTGGTGCTCCAATGGAGTCACTATATTTGGCCCTCGCGTCGGAAATAGCGCACTCAAAGTCTTCGTTAGTGATTTTCGCGATACCTCTCTGACAAACGACAAAATCACTATCATTGTTGAGACGTGCGTTGGCTTGTTGACGCGCTACACGTATAATGCTTTGTAGATCAGGCGGTGTCAATCCAGCAGACTGCAGGGCAAGTGAATCGTGGCTGATGTTGCCCTGCAACTGAAAGCCCTCAAGATCTTTGACAGGCCATAACTGAGTGTCGGCAATATCTGCCGTTATGATCTTGAAAATGCACTTGCGTTCACTCTCTGTGGGCACAGTTACGTCAATCTCAAACTTGAAGAGATTTCTAATTGTATCACTCAGTTTGTCTGGGTCGCTAGTGGTGGCAGCTATAATGAGGTTCGACTGCAGATATTGAGTCATAGTTTCATTCAGGCTGGAGATAATATTGGGGTCGCGACCGTCCTGTTGAGATTTTTTGGCAATAGCATCCAAGTGGCGTAAAACTACCAAGCATGGAGCGATTTGGCACGCTCTGTCCAATCGAGCTTTCAATGTTCCCACAGTTTTAGCATCCGAGTCCCCAATCATTTGAAAGCAGTCTAACTCCATAACATGGATGCCTAATTCTGCTGCGATCGAGTTCAGCACTGTAAACTTTCCGGCCCCTCGCTTGGAACTCGTCATCAACAGGGTCGCGTGGAGTGTAGCGCCCTGAGGAGTTAGAGAAGCACGTAGTAATTGATGGGTCTTCCAAGCATACTTGAAGTTGTCGGTCCCAAACGATAGATATCGAGGTGTAGGTTCGAGCCCATAGTATCTCTGCCATTCGAGAGAAGAGGGTGGGTATTTCTCTTGCACAAGCCCGCTTTGTACCATGCGTGTATGAGCTGGATTCACGACCCACTCGCCCTCCTCCTCATCTACGGAGATTTTGAACCAAACAATAGCATCTGGAGTTCCCGTAAGAGACTCAGCTTGTTCCTCGGACGATCCAGGTGAGAATAGAGTTTGGGCCAGCAAAGTATCAATCGGCACTGCTATGATGTCATTGTTTTTCACAACCCGATACGCCTGCTCAAAATAGGCTCGCAAGCCTGACAGGAAAGCTTGTTGGTAAGTCCTATCGGTAGATATTGCTGAGGCAACCCTGGAGATAGTCACATCCTTGATTGGCTGAGGAGGCTTACCATCCGTGCTGATCTCGAGATTTGATGGGGTGCCCATGTTATACGCTAGAAGAGGGGGCAGGTATATGTCCTCACCAAGAGTATTCGGTTCTGGGTACGCATATATCTTGACAACTCTAGTTTTTGTATCACTCTTGAGTGTAATCCAGTCACCACTGAACGTACCAAGCTTGGCAACCTGGTCTACACGCATGAAGACAACGTTCTCCAGGTCGTCATATGGCTCGGGTCGAGGATTCATGCTCTGAGGTGACACTGGTTGTGTCAAAATTTTTACTGGGGCGCTCAGAGACTTTTTCTCAACTTCGAGGAAGCTCTCAATGTCGACGTCGTCATTCGCTTCGTCACTAGTCGCATTTGGTTCACACACCACACTTATACAAACATTGTCAGAGACAATTCCCTGGTCTACTGGCTCGCAGGCCTTTATTCTGCACTGCAATTCCTCGAGAAAGAGTCCCTGGCGTACCAATGAGGGGATGTGCGAAAGCAGATTCTGTCGTTTCTCCAACCGGGCATACTCCGGTGCTGGGGCCGTGAGAACGATGTGGCTAACACTTTTAGGCTCAATATACTTTTGAATAACAGGAATCTCCGAGAAAGCCTGAGTTGTGCCAACATGAACTGTATTTTTTGGCACCTGAGAATCTGTTACAGCTTTGAATAGTGTCCAGGGCATGGCAGGAGTATATCCAGGAGCAGTTTTGACTGCAATGTATGGATGTTCAGCATTCTGAACATGGGCTTCGTCCCATGGGATATTCGGCTTCGGCTTGAGCATGCGAAGCTAGAGTGCGGAGGTGGCTACTTGTGGCGGAGAATTTCTTTAAACGAGTCCGCCATGAATGTGGCCATCGAGTTGTGGCGAGGGTAGCTATGTCTGCATCGGCTGCACCAGCTGAACAGCAACAACCTCATGGGATCCATCTCTTCCTAAATGACCTCGTTGTTTTCCCTACAATGTCGTCTGCCTTGCCAACTTGTTAAGCCGCACCTGACTTGTAGGTCAAATTAGGATCTGTTTCTTTGACAAATAATTTGCGCTTGAGCTTGCAACATCAAGCCGCATTGCCTAATATGACCCACTTTTGAAGTGATAGCGCCGTTTATGCACGATCTGACATAGCACTATATTGGGGGTGAGAGCTCGCCGCCCATTTTATAATCATTACCCTGAAAAGGCAGTGGTAGAAAAATGTATTAATTAACTTCGAATTACATGCAATAATTCGCTCATAAATCAATGAGCGGTTTGCAGATATTGCTTGGCGCTAAAGCTTCACAGATTGGCTGTACGAGTCCAAGTGCAGCTACACATAAGCGACTTTGGTCAATTGAATAACTTACGTAGACTACCTAGCGGCACTTCAGTTAGGCCAGTGCTGTTGATCAATACATGTTGGATTCTCTTTGTAACTAAATTGGATCACGAGCTCCGAGTGCTATCACGCCAATCGCCTTGCCACGTAAGCCGTCCGTGCTACTGAATCAATAAATCAGCTAGATAGGTTGTTATTAAGGCACTTTACAGGACACCAATCCAGCCCTACGAGGTGACAGGAGCCAGAGCTATTTTTGAAGCTAACTTTATCCCACGATTACGAGCAGTGGAGCCTCGTATTCTCACTGAGCCGCAACTGAGCGAGTGGTCACGCGGACCTGCATGCATGGCCGTTTGGCATCTCGATGCATCCCGCATCACGGGTTGGAGTCCATGAAGATAACGCCAGGGGCATAGTAGAGACGATGTCGGGGCTGTTAGGCGGGCTGCTGGTGTGTATGATCTTTCATCTCGTGGTAGGTTTCCATCGCATTGGGTAATTGAGCCCCAACATTCTCCTACGATGAGCCTTACCAAGATTAAGATCAGAGTGGGTAACGTGGGGTAAAAACTCGACAAAAAGAACAAGGGCGAGCAGCACGAGTCATTGGAGCTCGCTGAACTATTTATTGGGCTCGCATATCTTTCTATTTTTGAAGTTCTGTTTTGTTCTCCAGAGGGTTAGGACATTATTGTGCATAGCCACGAGACCTTACGGGGGCATATGATCATGCATAATGACGCATGCAAGTCAATACGGCAGCTATAAAAAGCTGAAATGCCCACTCATTCAGGGTACTGAAAACTGCAACAAACATATACTCTCTACAATGACTCGCACTCGTCGCTCTTCGTCTGGCTCCGGTAACCTCCCCAAGTACTTCGCCAAGCACGGTATACCGTACGAGGACCCGAATAAAATAAAAAAGAGCGGGCAGGGTCGATTTAATTGGGGCACCGGCTTTGATGATATCGACGAGGCCAAGAATGCTGGCGAGTTCAACTTTGGGCGAACTCGACGACGTTCGAACTCAACGTCGGAGAAGGAGGGCCCTCGAAACTTGAGCGTCGCTTCTATCTCCAGTGAGGATGTATTTATCGAAGAATGATTTTTCTCGCGCACGCCATACATATAACCATTGATATTTAGCGCTATTTAACGAACCTGATCTACTATCTCGTACTGGCGTACATAAGCGAGCATCGCTGGGCATCTCAGCAGCGACGGAGCGTCTGCAACCCGCACTGGCGTTCTGACGAATGGTTCATGATATGGCGTATTGCATGAGCGAATTGTACATGATCGTCGGCAGGTGCGAAAAGTACTGCAGCTTTAGTGTTTGTTTAGCCAAAGCCTGGGTCGAAGCCCTCTGATAATCTGCATATCGGAGGCACTCGTCATCATGCAGGCTGCGGATGTTGAGTGGGCGCAGCGGAGCTGAATTATTGTCGTTGAACCTCAGCTAAAAACGACCACCACAATTAGTTTCCTGGTAGCTAGCGATATCGTCTCCGCACGTCGCTTCTTATCCTTGGCGGGATTCGAGCGGCGAGCCGCATATCTAGCGTTTCTAGCTAATTAAATACTACAGTGGCAGATCATTGTCCTCCAAAGCCAATCTAGCCAGAGCTAGAGATTTTGGCGCAGGGGCTAACGGCCCCGATCTGAGTCATCATGAATATTTTCTATCCACAACATTTTTAGGAATTATCGTTCCAAAATAGCTAGATTGAGCGCAAAGCATGGCCTTAATTAAAAAAATTAAGGCAATATTCCTCGCGGACGCCCCTCCTGGCAACGCCAAATACGCTCTAGAGAGCTCCTGGAGCTTGCGCCAAGGTGTCCAAAATTTCCGCCAACATCAATGGCGAAAGCGCGACTTGCAGTACATTCTGATCCTTCCCGTTCTTTTGTTTTGCTTCATCATCTGCGAAAAGCCACCAGCTCTCGCTCGTATTGCAATGGCATTGTTTCTGCTAACGTTGTGCACTATTCCCGCCACTTCGCAGTTTTTCCTAAATTTTCTGCCCACCGGCACCTGGCTGATCCTGTTCTACACGTGCCGGTATATCCCGCCAGCTTGGCGTCCCAGTATCTTTGTCCGGGTACTGCCTGGGTTGGAGAATATCTTCTACGGTGGTAACTTGAGCGCAGTGTTGGCGTCCAAGACTAACACTTTCCTCGATATTCTCGCCTGGATCCCTTACGGACTCGTGCATTTCGGTGCACCGTTTGTAGTGTCACTGATCTGCTTTCTGTTTGGTCCGCCGTACTTGTTACGCTGCTTCATGTTTGCGTTTGGTTACATGAACATCATTGGTTTAATCATTCAGATATGCTTTCCTAATGCCCCTCCCTGGTATCAGGAGATGTATGGCTTGCAAAAGGCTAATTACGGAATGGACGGCTCACCAGGTGGCCTGGCTCGCATCGACAAGATCATTGGCATTCGGTTGTACAGTGACAGTTTTGGAGCCAGCCCTCAGGTGTTTGGTGCATTCCCTTCTTTGCATTCGGGCTCGGCCGTAATGGAGGCCCTGTTTATGAGTTATTTGTTCCCCCAGTTCGCACCATTATTTACGTTGTATGTTATGTGGATTTGGTGGTCAACCATGTACTTGACCCATCACTATTTTGTGGACTTGATTGGAGGTGCTATCTTGACACTAACGGTCTACAAGCTGGTACGCATTACCATCATGCCTAGAATCGACCATGACAAGTTTAGTCGGTGGTCATATGACAATGTCGAGTTTGGCATAGAAAACGCGGTGTCCAAGCGCCGCCACTCAGTTGATATCGAGGCACCTGGTCCTAGAGACTTTGATATCGAAGATGAATATGAGGAATCACACGAGTTAAGCGTTCTGCCATCTCGAGTCATCGATTCACATCTACTGTCGAGAGCACAAAACAGCACCCCGATTTCGCGCACCTCAACCAGTACCCCGGTTCCCCGTGCTCCAAGTCGCTAATTATTTAAATGCATAGATCACTGCTGGAACGTTCCTCTTCCTAGAATACTCGAATATGTACTAATCTAAAGTCTCAGCAGCCTCAATGAGTTTGTCAACGCTGAAGTTTGCGTCGCCAGTGTTGAATTCCTTCAGCAGCTGGAGCTTTGCCACGCTATGGGACGAGTCTCCCTTGGCAGTGTAAAACCGCTGCAGGTTGAGTGCAAGGAGCACCGCATCGTGCAATGGCACTTTGTTGGTCTGTACAATTGCGTTCATGAGAGCAAGCCCTTTAGACGCAAGCAAGTCTGTATGAATCAGAATCGTGGTGTGAGGGCTAGCGAACTCGCCGTGCAGCTTGTACTCGGCTAGAGAAGTGATCAAGCAGTGAATGGTCTCAGCTTCGGTAAAGCTCCACTGCACGTAATGGAGTTCGACTCCCTCTTTCTCATGTGGTAGCGGCAGCACGAATGTGGGGTACCTTCTCGCATTCACGTACAAGCGTGAAAATGTATCGGCATTAAGCGAGCCACAGAAGTCGTTGGTCTTGTCCACAAACCGGGCTTTCCAGATCAGTTCAATCTGTTTAGTGTCATGAAGCTTGAGTTTGTCGACATCGATGAACGAATCCAGGTTCTGCTTCGATGCACCAGACTCGGTTTTACCAGGACTAGGCTTGGGCTCCTCCTGCGCAATGGAGTCCTCTGCTTCCGGTTTCTCGGTCTTTTTGGCTTGTTTTTGATGTGCCTTCTCAACCAGGCGCAACGGGTCGTATATTTCGGGTTTCTTGTGCTCTTTGGACTCCTTGAGAAGGTCCTCTATAGTCTTGTTCTGGTCCCTTGCCCGTTTCTCTAGTTTCTCTTTGTACTTTTCGTATATACTGTAAGGCCTATAAAGGCTCATGCCAACTGGTCTAATCACACGACCAGCGAGCAATGGAGCTCGGGTGCGCCTCAAGATTTGGATCATGATGATATAATTATGGAACCAATTGGTGGTATAACTTCCAAGCAGCTGTCAGGTGCAAGAACAAATAACAAGTATTTATAACGGCGTCAAAAAAGCGATATTTATCTCCATTTCGGTTGGATGCATATCATGGTACGGTGCTATTCGTATGTGCTCTGCTCTTTAATTTTTACATCAAGAACTAAAAGTAGTTATTCTACTGATCATTGCCCTTGTGTTTGTACCTTGAATGCTTTCTTGCGTATGCTGATTAGGGTTCCTAACGCATCAATCCAATCAGACGCACTAGAGGGCTAGCCTAAGTATAATCTACAAGGTGCATAAATATCTAATCAAAATACTAGCTGTAGATGAACCCGCAGCTTCCTTACTATGCTCACTTCGCTGAACAGTTATCACCGCAGAGAAGAAACATCGAAAAGCGACGATGTGACTGCAGTATTCAGTAGAACCAGCGAGGGCTCCAATTTCTGAAGGATCTCGCTGATGTCTGAGGGCACTTGCATGACTTCGCTGATCTCGGCAGAAAGCAGCCTAATTGACGCGAGAAGCTCTCTGTATATACCCAAGAGCTCTTGTTCCCGGTCAGTCAACTGCTCTTGAACTGCTGCATGCTGCGCTCCGATTATTGTTTGTCGACGATTCATTGTGTAGTACAATGTTGTGTGGCGCAATATTTGGCTCCGAAATGCACCCCCATGACAGATCTACAGTCGACCAGTAAACGTGGGGCTAAAGCTTGCAGGCTTCACGTCTTGGTGAGTGCCTCAATTTAGACCGATGAATCAGATCATGCAATTACTAACAGATCAGCTTGTGCGAAAAAACTCAAGCAAAGATCTTCTTGAACCAGTATATCACGCGGAATCGGACAGAAATTCCGGATCTGACCCTAAATAGTTGCTCCGACCTCGGCCGAATTCGCTGCAAGTCACCACTCGTCGAGCGCCTATAGTCACGTAGGTCTGACTAACGATCAGATTGATAAAACTTTGCTCCAAACAACAACACGAACTTATGGAAGTCAGTCCCGTTGACGATAAGTCCCTACGGAGGGCAATCACAGATAAATGGGGTGTGTACTCATTTCTGAGCGCAATTCTGGCGCTCCTAGTGGTCGCTCTCGCTAATACCCTCCTGGCCCCTAAACTGTACAGTACGTTCAATACGGCGCCAGTGACAAGCAGAACGAAGCTCAAGAATTTGCCATGGGTCAATATCGGCATGCTCTCTTGGACTGGGTTAATTATTTGGATGGCATTCGTCCAAACTTACGGCGACCTCATCTGGTTCGCTAAGCGAACTGGCAGATTAGCAGTAACGCTCATGCCAGCGATGTATTTATTAACATTGAGGCCGTCACCACTTCCCCACACATTCTACCTTCAGGTGCTGCCCATGCACAAATGGTTGAGCCGACTGGTGGTAATAATGGCAGTCGCCCACGGAATCAGCTATGCCCATTACTATCGTGCCAATGATATGTTGGACAAACTTCGTAAGCCAGAGAACATTGCTGGTTACCTCGTTCTTCTCATGTTCCTGATCGCCGCCATGACTGCATTCTCGTGGTTCAGGCGCCAGGCGTACCGCGTCTTTTATTTTTTGCACATATGTACCGCTTGGGGCTCGCTGCCACTCATCTGGTACCACTCGCGGCCCCCCTGCTCCAATTACTTGCTGGTGTGTTTTGGAATGCTGCTAGCCCAGGTAGTATTCCGAGTCCTGAGATCTTGCTCGGTGCGATTGCGAGTCCAGGCGGTGTCAAAGACTCTCTTGATTGTCGACATCCCGAAATGCTACCTCCCGCGTCACTTTCAGAGATGGAGCCCAGGTGCGCATGTGCGGCTATCGCTCCCTCTCACCCAGCTGGCGACCTGGTTCCAGGCCTCACACCCTTATACGATTAGCTCACTCGACAGCCAGAACAGCTTGCAGATGATCATTCGAAAGGGAAACTTTCCCGTGAAAATGCGTCAGCCCTATAACCTGAGTGGGCCTCATCGTGCCGTTCCCTATTATTTTGACAAACAGCTCAAAGAAAACAAGATTCGGAGATGCCTTTTGGTTATTGGTGGGTCAGGAATAGCATTCGGAGCCCCGATCCTCCGCTACCTGCGATTATATGGCGTCCAGGTGCGGATGCTGTGGTCGACTCGTGATCCCTACGACGCCAAAGCTCTACCAGCACTTAAGCTTCACGAAGACATGCTTGCGGGAAGGATCGAAATCTACTATACTGGTGAGGCAATATCAGAAGATAGCGACGAATTTGAGGACGAGGGACTGGAAGTCGTCACCTCAGACAACTGCTGTCAAGAGGAGCCGGACGAGAGGACGCCCTTGACACAGGCAGACAGAAAATTCCGCAAGGCACTCCACTCTGATGATTTATTGAGCAATTACAACGACAACATGTACAACGCGCGCTGTCATCTCAATCTCCGACTCAAGTCATGGTTGTACGGTCTTAGCCCCGACAACGACGACTGCTGTTGCGCAGACCGACTAATAGATGCAAGCGATGAAGATAAGCTGGGCGTGTGGGTTATCTCCACTGGGCACCCTAAACTAGTACAAGACGCGAAGGCATGGGCTAATCGTGCAGGGGTGAATTTCTTTGAGGAAGAGTTCACTCTTTAATATTTATGATGTAAAGATAACGATATTTGGTTAATGATATCTGCGAACAGGAATAAATACAAGCATGGCTATTTGTAGGAGTCACGCATGAGTTGTCGGCGCTTTTTCCGTTGCGGCCGCATCGGGTCACGGATCATGTCGATTTCGAGTAGGATCATGACAACAATCAGCCCGAAGCACACTGAGCCCATTACAGCTATGAGCGCGACACCATTACGGTTGCCCTCAACGACGTTGTACGGACACACTGCTTCTGCTCCTCCGGATATCCAGCAGTTTTGTAGGGATAGCGAGTTCTCGTCGATCCAGGCACTGGAGGCAGACGCTCGTAGCAGTGCCTCCTTAGCGGAGCGGGCTTCTAGTGCTGTGGCTGGCACCGTGAAGTTGTAGCCAGTTGGACAGCCGATAGCGAACTGATCCATCTTGTCGTCGGTGACCTCCCAGGAAAAAGGGGCTGACTCGTCTTTGCAAAGCACAAGGTGGTGCTCGAGGCAGTCGCTAACGATCCAGCCTTGGTCGGTCTGTTGTGCGCACATGGTGTAGTTCTGGTTTGAGAGCATGTCCTTTCGGATTTCCTGGTTGATGGAGCCGGGCTCACCTGGGGCCCAGGACCAGCTTCCAGCTTCAGACAGGGCTAGCAGTGTTGGATCATTCACGCTCACGTTGAGCACTGCTGTGTAGCCAAGACCCATAACGACTCGCCACCGATCCAGCAGCGTTTGGGAGTCTGTCGAGTTCACTGTGAGGGACCTGAATGAATGATCGCTGAGCTCGGAGAACAGGGTGCCATTAATATTGCCCACTTGCGTGGTGTTGTGCGGATCGAACTCGTCGGTGCTGCCGAGATCGATGAAGGCACCGTCCAGCGGCTCCCAGGTCTGCAGCCCGGTGCTGTTGAGCGGCATCGAGGTCCTGTCGATGTTGACTATGATTCGCTTGGTTCTCTGCAGCAGGAACTCCCGCAGGCTCGGCCACATAGAGCTGCTGTCTGTTCTGGCGGTGCCCAGCGACACCACTTGGTTTGCGGTTCGAGCGGCGGCCAGGTCCTGGGGCCCAAACACCCGATTCTTCAGCTCGGGAGTGAAGTTCTCAGCAAAGTAGTCGCTCGACATAGCTGCAGTCGGCAGGTAAGTCAATGGCGATCGTGGTCGCAGGGTCAGCCGCATGAAACCTACCCCGATGTTGGTGTCGGTCGAGGTGATGTACTGCCACAGCAACGAGGTAATATCAGAGAGAGTAACCTCGCAATTCGACACCGACACCGGGCAGAGGCCCCAGCTGCCCGAGGTGAAGTTCCACCAGACGTCGGCATACAGGCTGTGGAACCCGAGATCAATAACATTCTTGACACTTTGCAGCGAACTCGAGTTGTAATCGACGGGGTCCAGCACCGTTCGAAGATCGACCCCCATCTGGGTCACCTGGTCGACCGAGGCATCGTAGCTGGCATCCCGCTCGCTCAGCCGAGACACCAGCGTGGAATCGGTCAAATTCGAGCACAGAGTGTCGTTCCAAGCGCAGGACGTCATCCTAGCCAGCGTCTGTGATCAAGATATTGGTCTCACGTAAACCATGGAATCGCTCGCCGACACTGGGGCGATTGCCCTGCTAGGAGGAGCATTCTATGCAGTTTCCAGCGCAGTGCCCAGCCCATTTATGGACGAGGTGTTCCACGTGCCGCAAACGCAGCAGTACTGTGCGGGCAACTGGTGGCACTGGGATTCGAAGATCACCACTCCGCCTGGGCTGTACCTGATTGGGTATATTTTCGGCAAGCTCGGTGGATGTGACACTATGAGTCTACGGGCGTCTAATTTGGTCGGCCTGGTCGCCGGGGCCTGGGTGGTGGCGAGGCTGTACAAGCGGTCGGTGTTCTCGTACCTGCTGTCGTTTCCTTTCCTCTCGTTCTACTCGCTGCTGTACTACACCGACGTATGGGCCACAATGGCGGTGCTGGTGGGCCTGGGGCTGACGCTGCGGCACCAGTACGTTGCCTCGAGCATCGTGTTTGCATTCAGCCTGCTGTTCAGGCAGACCAACATCGTGTGGGCCGGGTATGCGGCGGTGTGTGCGTTGAGCGAGGTCGATCTAGCGTTTCTGGCAAAAAAAACCCACAGTGGCCCGCACATGGCCTGGACGCAGATGAGCCTGGCCGCGAGTAATTTATTGAAACCACGCATCAGCCTGCCGTTCGTGGGGGTAGCAGCGATCTTCGCAGCGTTCCTCGGGTGGAACGGGGGTGTTGCACTAGGAGACAAGTCGAATCACGAGCTGAGCATCAACCTGGCCCAGATCCCCTGGTTCTGCTTGTTCAGCGCTGGCCTGAGCTGGCCGCTGATCCTGGCAGACGGCGGCTGGCTCCGCGGGTACCTGGGCCAGCTGCGAGGGCTGCGTCTCGCAGTGTACCTGGTCGAGCTCGTGGCGATCCACGTCGTCGTTACGAGGTTCAGCGTCGTGCACCCGTTCGTGCTGGCAGACAATCGCCACTACACGTTCTACCTCTGGAGACGGGTGCTCTACCGCAGTGACGGCCTCAGCGTGGCGATGCTGCCGGTGTACCACGCCGCCATCTCGTGGATGTCGTGCCCGCCCGTCAGCCTGCACGTTATCTTTTGGTGGTTGGCGCTGGGTGCGGTGCTCGTACCGTCACCACTCCTGGAGCCGCGCTACTACATCGTGGGCTACTTGATCTGGCGCCTGGTAGTGTGCGACCGCAGAATATCTCGGTGGGAAGTGTTCTGGAACTCGGTGGTGAGCTTTGCCACTATATACGTTTTCTGCGAGAGTGATACCCATTTCATGTGGTGAGCCAAAGTGACCCATTTCATGAGCTTTGCTTCTATATTTGATACCATTCACGAAGCCTAGCAGCGCTGGCATCTGTAAAAATTCATATCTGTAGATTGAATATGACCAATATGGTCACTTAAATACACTTTATCGCTATATACTCTCACCTTCCTTGAAGGTAGCAACAGCGGCGTCGGCATCCTTCTTTTCCTCAAGCTCGCTAGTTGTGGGAGCCACATCAACGGGCTCGTCCGATTGTGATGGCTGGCTCTCGGCGGGTTTGGACTTTTGCTGAGTGTCCGACTCGGGGTCTGACTTGGATGCGTCCGGCTTGGTGTCTGGCTTAGGGTCCGCCTTGTCTGACTCCGATTTGGTGTCCTTGTCCAACTCGGGTGTGCTTGACTTGGAGCTGCCCGGCTTGGCGTCCAGCTTGGGCTCGAGCCGCATGATGCTTTCTTTGCCCTCTTTGGGCGGGATGCCCCTCAGCAGGTTGGTGGAGGACTGTGCGGGAGAAACTAATCGTGGGGTGCTTGCACCAGACTTGCGGGGCAGGGGCGGCGACGACGGGGCCGACTTGGGCTGGGCGTCGATGGCCCGCTTGCGGAGGATCTCAAAGTACGGCACGAGCGCCCCGCTCTGGCGCAGGGCAAACACGGGCCACTCGAGGTCGTCGTCGATGAACGGACGGCCATGCTCCAGATCATTAGCAAACATATCCAGGAATGCTCCCCACGACGGGGCTATGACGTACTTGGTGTCAAAGTCTCGGCCGAATAAAATAACCTGACCCCAGCGGCCCTTGGGGCCGGGGTTGAGGTCAATCGAGATGTTGTTGCCGCCGCCGTCCTTGGCGAGCGGGATCCACGCGGGGTGCGAGTACACCGCCTGCACCGCGTCCTTGGGCACGGACTTTTGCTCGCCCCAGCCGCGGCGGGCGGCACTTTTGATGCGCACCAGCTCGTTGTACTTGATGGCCGCGTTGCGCCAGATCGACCACTCCTCGAGCACGCTCTCGAGACACATGAGCTCGATGCCAAAAATCAAGCCGGTCGGCTTGCCACCGCGCTCCTGGCCGTCGTGGAGCGCGTAGCTCTCCCGCACGTCGGCAGGAATGGTGCAGTCGATGTCGTACTCGAACTCCTCAATGTCGTTGAGCGTCGCCCCGTCCATTATCTGATCAAACAGCTCGGGGTAGCGCTCCTCGATCCACCGGTAAATGCGACCCCACGCGACCTTGGGGCTCGGCCCGTAGCTCTCCATTTGAATCCCGTCAGTTTCGCGGCTGTTCAGCTGCGCGCTGCGGTTGCCGTGCGCGTAGCCCTGGCTCAGGTCGACGGTGCTCGACTGACGCGACCCCAGGGACCCCGCGCCAGACGCGGGCGCGAGCGGGACGGCGTCGCGTCCGCGGGGGCGGTCGCCGTCGAAAGACGCGTAATGATCGGGCGTCGTTATCGAATGCACGAGCTCCTTTAGAGACCCAAGAAATGTCATGATGATGCTTGTGATGTCCGTTGGCTTGGAGGACCCTGAATTATGTAATGGGGGGTCTGAGATTTATGCATGCGAGCCAAGCCGCTTAGACAGAACGGCGTCGCTCGCGGGGAGTTGTTCGTCTGGCTGTTGTGTGAGCTGTTGTATAAACTGATTGTGAACTGATTGTGAAATGTTGGTGAACTGTTGGTGAACTGTTGGCGTCTGAGATCGATGCTGATATTGTTGCAGTGGCGTCGTACATAATTCATAATACATAGCCAACTAATTGCGTGCCATACTCCCGCAATCTAGCTTGTTGCCCACGCTAGTTCTTCGGCATCGCTTACTGTTATCGGTTATCATCTGACCTGCATGAACCTTGCCTAAGATACAATGTTTAGTGGCCGCACGACACCGGAAATCCCGTATACGGTGTGGAAGCAGGTGTCTGAGTACTGCGAAACCCCACTAGAGCTGATAAACCTGTCCAGAGTCTCGAGAAATGCCTACGTTGCAGCGACGTCCGACGCACTGTGGGCTCCGTTCACGCCTTATAACCTCACAAACCATTTGTATCGCAATTTCGTCGAGCGGGTGCGAAAATTGGCCCAAACAGACGTAGATTTGATCTTGGAGTTTTGGCCAAACGCCGTACTCATACGCACCACCGCGAGGGCTGGCGCGGCGCCCTACTCCGAGCCGCTGCCTGAGCACAAGCCGTTCGATTTTTCACAGCTGGACGTCGCCCTGGCAGTAGCGTGCGGGCACGAGGACCTCGACGACTACGATGCGTTCATCACCATGTTTGAGCAGTGCCTCACCGATCCCCACTTTGCAACTGCGCTCTTGCAATACGACCCAGCCAAGTTCCTGCGCTACGACCTGCTGCAGCGTCCAGAGTACCTGCCGTTGGCGACGGGGCTGCCCGATATTTGGATGCATGTTTGCCCGGCCCTACTCGAAGAGCTCCGCCGCGACACAGAGCTGATCAACAACACCATCCGCAACTATCCACTAGCATTTATCTGGATCTTCTCTGCTCAATACCCCTGCACGGACCGCGATCTCGCCCTTCAGTGCGTCGAGGATCTGGAGACGATTCTCAAGCCCTGGCATTTCGCCGACGAGTTCTGGGACGCCCTCCACCCAACCCTACACAGCAGCTCGTTCTACCTGGAGCTGGGCCGCCGAGGGTTCCCCATCAACATCTATGTCCCTGAGATGGCCAAGGACAAGCACTTTTATATCGACTGCCACAAGCTCAAAAAGTTCCCTAGCGAGTTCCTCAAAGATAAAGACACTGTGCTAGCGGCAGTGCAGCGCGACATGGACAACTACATCCGCGCAGACCCTGATCTCAAGTGCGATAAAGACGTGGTCCTGCAAACGCTCCAGAGCGACATCTACTCCCTGAGTCTTTTCAGTGACCACATCACCAAGCAGCCGTGGTTCGCCACTGCCCTCAAGTCGGTCCTGCTCAATGTGAGCCACAAGCCATTCTACATCCCAATCCCAGGGCACCTGCGTACGCGCGAAATTGCCGAGATCGCGGCGAGAAAAGGGTTTCTTGCCATGTTCCCAGAGTTCCTCAAAGACCTGGACCTGCTGAAAATTGCCGTCACGGTCTCGCCAGATATCCTCTGCCAGCTCGAGGACTCGGGAAAGTACGCGTGGGAGCTCTGCCAGGTGAATCCCGTCGCGGTGTGGTACACCACCTACGAGTTCTTCACCACAAACCCGAGAATAGTCATGAAAGCATTCCAGTATGGACTCCAGCCCGACTATCTAAGCCGATACCCGATTATCTGGGACAATCACCGCAGCCTCCTACTGCACGCGGTGCGGAGCAACCGTAACACATTTAAATTATTAGCATCGTGCCATCACGAATACTACCAGGACAAGGAGCTCATCCTAGCCGCGCTCGAGGTGTCAGACGGCAGCATCCTGTGGGATCTGCCCTACGAGCTGATGGACGACCGCGATATATGGGCCAAGGTTGCAGCCACGAGATCCCCCCAGCATAATCAAGATCTCGACCGTCACCTCGAGGAAACTATGGCCAGGTGGGGCAAGACCTCAATCACCCTCAAGTCGCCGTTCTGGAGGGTGAGCGTGCAGCGAATGCCGCTCGTCAAGCACCACAGCTCGGAGGAGATAAAGTTGGGAGCATGATCGGTATTGCAGTTAAGTTAGACCATTAGGCTATATAGTTATTATTTTAGATACATATGCATCGATTACTCGTCGTCGTCCTGGGCGACGGTTTGAGCGGCGATACGGTCAAGATCACGCTGACCGTTCTCAGAAATGCGGCGGCCACCGTTCTCAGACTGCTCGACGATGTCAAGCTTCTCGAGGGCCTGGAGGACACGGCGGTTGACGGAGCCAGAGGCGTCCTTGTGGTGGGAGGGGCGAGTACCACGGTTCTTGGAGGTGCCGTAGCGCTTGTTCAAGCGGCCGACACCGATGTCTTTGCGGAGGTAGATGTGGCGGGCAATAGAAGCAGTGCGCTTGTAGAACCAGTCCTGGGCCTCGAGGGGAGGGAGCTCCTTGGAGATACCGGTCTTGACGACCTCAACGTAGCCAGGAATCTCGAGCTTGGCCTGACGACGCAAGAAGGCAGCATAGGCGTTGATAAAATCTTGTGCGGGAACGTCGCGGACAGTGACGCCAGACATTTTTGGATTACAGACTTCCTGGGGGAGACTTGAGTGGTGTATGGAATTTCAGCAGGCGCAGCCCTATGTGCTTTGTAAGCGAGCCCTAAATTAGTCGGTGGCGCCAGCCGGTCCGCCACATACAGCTCGCCGCTCGCACCGCACGGCAGCCCAGGAACCAATCTAAACGGACCCCGTCAGACCCAAAGCTCGCCCGGCATCCAAAGCACGCCGGCAAAAACACCCGACACCTATATTCCACTCGTTGCTCACGATTACTCATCATGTCACGTCCAGCCTGGGATCAGTTTCTCCGTCAAGTCCAGCAGGCCGCACGCCAGGGAGGATCCCGTGGAGGATCCTCGGGAGGTCGCGGTGCCGGAGCCGCCGGAGCCGGTATTGGCGGCCTCATTCTGCTCGGAGGAGGCGCCATGCTCGTATCGAGCTCGCTGTTCAACGTCGACGGTGGCCACCGGGCGATTATCTACTCGAGATTGAGCGGAATCGGGTCGCAGCTCTACAATGAGGGCACCCATCTCGCAATTCCTTGGTTCCAGACCCCAATTGACTTTGACGTCCGAGCCAAACCTCGCAACGTCAGCTCCCTAACCGGGACAAAAGACCTGCAAATGGTCAACATTACGTGCCGTGTGCTGGCCCGGCCCCGGGTCGAGTCGCTGGCCACCATCTTCCGCACGCTGGGTGTGGACTACGACGAGCGGGTGCTCCCCTCGATCATCAACGAGGTCCTCAAGGCCGTGGTTGCGCAGTTTAACGCCAGCCAGCTCATCACCCAGCGCGAGAAGGTCAGCCGCCTCGTGCGTGACTCACTTGTACAAAGAGCCGCCAAGTTCAACATCCTGCTCGACGATGTGTCGCTGACGCAGATGTCGTTTAGCCCAGAGTTCACCGCTGCGGTCGAGGCCAAGCAGATCGCCCAGCAGGACGCACTGAGAGCGGCATTCGTCGTCGACCGGGCCCGCCAGGAGAAACAACGGACCATCGTCAAGGCCCAGGGTGAGGCCAAGTCCGCCGAGCTCATCGGTGACGCCGTCAAGAAGAGCCAGGGCTACCTCGACCTCAAACGCATCGAGACCGCCCGCGAGATCTCCCAGATCGTTGGCCCTAGCGGCAACAGACTCATGCTCAACGCAGACGAGCTGCTTCTCGACGTTGCCGGTTCAGTAAAGAATTAGACAGTACATAAATTATTTACGTTGGGCAACTCGCCAGTTGATTACCCGTGCGGTGTTCACCTCCATGGTCGTAATGTTCTCCCGCAGGAACTCGAGATCCTCTCGGCACGAGTCGAGACTGCTGTGGGCACCCTCGAGCTTCGAGGTCAGGAGCTCAATTGCCTCGTCCAGCGGGTACTCTAGCATCGTGGACGCACCAAGCCACAGCATCACTGTCTTTACGGGCTGGATCTCGGCCGCAGAGTATACAGTGTCGTTGAGCTCATACTGCGTCCTGAATGGCTTGTCCTGCTGCTGGAGAAATTTCACCATCTCGAGGCTTTTTTGAATATCGGGGACTTTTTCTAAAAGCGACTTGAGCCGCTCTTTCTGCGTGGCCTCCATGAACTGGTACTTCTGCAGCTGCTCCTGTAGAAGCTGCAGCAAATGGGTGGCGTCTTCCTCGTTTTCGCAGTATTCATCGATTTTCTCTAAAAACGGGGCCTGAGGAATCCCCCTCGGGTTTGTATATTTGGCTTTGGGGAGGTCCTTCTTCATGTCCGATGAGTAAGAACAGATCAGGGGCCATAGGCGACTCGCCTGACAATTTCACAAAACAATGACCAGCTATTATTTCATCTATAATTAATTAATCAATTATCTACACCACTTCACTAAACCGGTAAATGCAGCAAGCGCCTGTGGACGCTGTGACTAAGCGTGATCTGGGCTTGATTAGTAATGCTATAGGGTCCAGCCCTAAGAAAGCCACTCGAAGTTGTACCCACTCTGGAAATTACGAACAGTAAACTTCACGAGTATGGGAAAAGCTCATTACCAGAAGCAACACGTTCGCAAGTCTCAGCGTACTGCCCCCGCTAGCGAGAACCCCTACTTGGCTCTGCTTGTGAAGCTCTATCGCTTCCTCGCTCGCCGCACCGACTCCGGTTTTAACAGGGTCGTTCTCAAGAGCCTCTTCCTCTCCAAGGCTAACCGCCCCCCTGTCAGCTTGAGCGCCCTTAAGAAGGCCACTGCTCAGCCCGGTGCTGACAAGAAGACCATCGTCGTTGTTGGCACCGTCACCGACGATGTTCGCTTGTTCGAGGTCCCCAAGATCTCTGTCGCTGCTCTCCGTGTCACCGAGGGTGCCCGTGCCCGCATCCTCAAGGCTGGCGGTGAGATCCTTACTCTTGATGAGCTCGCTCGCCGTGCCCCCAAGGGTGAGAACACTCTTTTGATCCGTGGTCCTCGCTCCCACCGCGAGGCCGTTCGTCACTTTGGCTTCGGTCCTCATAAGGGTAAGGCTCCCCGCATCACTTCCACTGGCCGTAAATTCGAGCGTGCTCGTGGTCGCCGGAAGAGCCGTGCCTTCAAGGTGTAAAAAAACCTCGATATAACTTAAATTAAAAATAATCGCATTATAATGAGCGTATATATCAAGCGTTTGAGATTCACCACTTTCGACAATCCCTTGCGGAGCCGTCTACAGATCTGATTATATTAAAAGTACGTGACTGTCAAGCCCATTTTGGCAGCATGCTTGGCTGATTCGTACACCCACCGGCCGACATCAGCGACCCGTGTGCGCACTCGGCGGTTGAGTCCAAAACTGCACAGCAGCAGCAGAACCAACACTGCGTTGGTGAATCCACGACTGGCAAGCGTAGAAGTGAGCCAGTCACGCCAGTACGCAGGCAGGCTTTGCCGGGGACGAGGTTTCGATACCTGATTCTTTGACTCGGACTTTGCCGATTCCTGGCCCTCAGTCTCTCGCTTGGACCCAGTGGCTTGCGGCGACTCGGATGCAGCAGCAATGGCCTTTTGAACGCGGTCACGCTCTAATTTCTCGACCCGCTCCTTTTCTTTCCTTTGCTCGGTCAGTTCCTCAGCGGCCTGCTGCTCCTTGACCTTCAGACTCGCAGACAACACAACTTTTTCCGACTCATTGAAGATCTCCGAGTGAGTGAGAAGTTCTCTAGAGTAGTCAAAGTCGCCCTCAGCAGGCAGTACGTCTAGTACCAGCAAGCGGACCAGCTCCTTCTGACCAGCATTGGCTTCCCCGTGCTGGTGGCTCAGGTACTCTTCAATAGCTTTTATCGTTTGTTTCGTATTACCATGGTACTTAACCACCAGCCTAGTGAAAGTGAGCATAATCTCTGGGCTAACTTGGTCGCTCAGTGTTCCGTCGAATCCTTGTCTCAAGTCGTCCCAGATTTGGCCATTAATCCGATTGCTTAAATTCGCAACCGATCCACTGCCTTCCAAGCCTCTATCGACTAGTGCACCGTAAAGCATCCATATTTTCGTGCGGGTTTTGACCGAAATTTGGTCGCTCTTGACGAGCTCCGTGCTCTTGGCCGTGAGAGGCTCAAGCAATTGCCAGCACTCCCCAAAGTCACGGGTAACAAATTTCTTAGACGCTGAGCGGAAGTTCTCCGCCGCTAGAGACCGGTAAGAGCTCTCGGATAAATCCTGCATATATTGTGGGGTAAGTGTGGCGATAGGAGGATCTCGAGTATTAACAAGTACCGAGATTGCTGAATATGCAGGGTAGAATAATGCTTTCTAATGAATACTCGAGTAATCTTCGTTTTTATTTGAATCTGACCCTACTCGCAGTATCATTCGAATAAATTTCATCACATAGTCATACTCTACTTGCTGTTTAGTTGAAGCTACAAACGATTCTACCATCAACAGTGCCTTTAAGCAGGCGATCGAAAATATCATTCACGTTCTCAATTGGCTCGCGGGCAATATGGGCCTTGACCTTGCCTCTCGCCGCCCACTCGATAGCCTCATCGAGGTCTTGTCTGGTGCCGACAATAGATCCTTTAACAATGATACCGTTAAGGACCAGCTGAAGAATATTGAGATCAAAGCATCCAGGAGGCAACCCATTGCACACTAGAGTACCTCCTCTCTTGACAATATTCATCGCTTGCTCAAAAGCACGGGCACTCACAGCGGTAATCAGCACGCCTTGGCATCCGTTGCCTGTGGCCTTCATGACTGCTTCCTGTGGATCCTGGGTTTTAGCATTGACAGTAACTTCTGCCCCTAAACTCTTGGCTAACTTGAGCTTGGAGTCATCGATATCTATCGCAATCACCCGGTATCCTCGAGCAACTGCGTACTGCACGGCGACATGTCCAAGGCCACCGATTCCTGAAACAGCGACCCACTCGCCGGGCTCTGCACCAGTCATTTTGAGCCCCTTGAAAACAGTGACACCTGCGCAGAGAATAGGAGCAATCTCGAAAGAGTCGACAGAGTCTGGGAGTTTCCCAACGAATCTGGCGTCCACAGGCACATACTCAGCGTACGTCCCTTGCAGCGTAAAGCCAGTATTCTTTTGTTTGAGGCACAACGTCTCCCAACCCTTTCTGCAGAATTCGCAGTCGAGACACGCAGTTCCCAGCCAAGGAATTCCGACTCTGTCGCCCTCCTTCAGGTTCTTGACATTGGATCCAAGCTCAACCACCTTGCCCACGCCTTCGTGGCCAGGGATTGCGGGCAGTTCAGGCTGAATAGGCCATTCTCCTCGGGCAAGATGCACGTCAGAGTGGCACATGCCAGTAGCTTCGATCTTGACGAGAACCTCTTCAGGGCCGATCTTTGGAATATCCACCTGCTTGACCACCAGGGGCTCCTTGATCTTCTCGATAACAGCTGCTTTCATTGTTTTAGTCATTTATAAGTATAATCTATAGCTTGTTTGTGCCGCTTTTATAATTGGGGAATATGTGGGGTAGCCCCTTGGCCCGCATCCCGAAACGCACCTAGACTAATATCTGGCCATGTCTACCTGCAGCACGCATAAAGTCAATACTCGAGAATTGGCATGAACAGTTCGGTGGGAGTTAAAAATTAACCGATAATTCCTGGATTGCGAGAGTAGGAGGCGAACTTTGCCGTGAGTGCAGAACTATGTGCCTCAGGCAGCACTACCGTCATCAGCACGCAATCATTACACGCCTTAGACGAGCCCTTGGGTAGCATTGGTGGTTTCCAATTGATGTTCTTGTGCCAGAGACCACACCTAGTTTGAAACACGATTCAATCAGTGACTCGACCAGGCGATACTTGTTGGGACCACAGTGCGGGGGCCCGTATGCGGGTGATCTCGGCTGGTATACTCTTGAGCACACTTAGAACTGTGGTCTCGACGATTGATAGCAGCCTTATGTGAATCTGCCGGACCTGCATCGTGCAAAAGGTCGGGTGCAAGCGATTCAGTACTTTTCAAAGAAATTACTGGGAACTCTATTGTATTGGTGTATGCTGTTCTCAACCGCGCCGCAGCAAATGTGCATAACGTGATGGTGCATATGCGAGCAGTCATACATGTTGGACTACTCGATATGAGACGGAATAGTCCCGGCAATTAGTGATATGCGGGGAAGAGGTAAACAGCCACAAGATCATATTTGGATCGACAATGGATTATGTGGCATGGAGATTATAAGCTAGTATTCTTCGACAACTCTTGCGTATGTACACGTCTGTGTATGCAATACAAAGCATCGCTTAGTTCGGCCTCAATCTTGTCTATCATGTTTTGTATAGACGTGCTATAGGTTGTGGTACATAAATTATATACAATTAAACAAGTGCTCGCCCTGGTGCACGACGTAGCGAGACCGTGCATATCCTCGTGCTTATATAATATTTTTTCGGACATCTCATTAGTGACTAATCCCAGATACATGTTTAGGGCTTAGGGCTCGAATGAAACCCACTCTATCTCTAAGAGTATCCACAACGTCAGGTGAAATTTCCATACTCATGGTCGACAAGAACGTCACTCTTGGCCTTCAAACCCGCGAGGGTGAGCTCGTTTTCGGCGTTGCTCGTATTTTCGCTTCATTCAACGACACATTCGTCCATGTTACCGACTACACCGGCCGTGAGACCATCTCCAAGGTTACTGGTGGTATGAAGGTTAAGGCTGACCACGATGAGTCTTCTCCTTACGCTGCCATGCTTGCTGCCCAGGACGTCGCTGCCCGCTGCAAGGAGGTCGGTATCAACGCTCTCCACTTCAAGATCCGTGCCACTGGTGGTACCGGTCCCAAGACCCCTGGTCCTGGTGCTCAAGCTGCTCTCCGTGCTCTTGCTCGCTCTGGTCTCCGTATCGGCCGCATTGAGGACGTCACACCCGTGCCCTCTGACAGCACTCGTCGCAAGGGTGGTCGCCGTGGTCGTCGTTTGTGATTTATCTACTTTATCATATAATCTGTATACACCTAAAAATGACGCTCTGCGTCTACTATTAATTCATTTCAACTCAAACTCTTCGCACTATCTTTTTCTGCGAATTATGGTGGTTTAAAAGTCATGAATAGATAGAGGCTAAGGATGTGCCTACAGGGCAAGACCACGGGGTACAGTTGACTACATCGATTCTGAGTTCAAAAAGTTTGCGAGTCCTGGGCGCTATCGTGCTCAAGAAATGCAAAAAAAGCCCATCCCACACGGGACTCGAACCCGCAGTCTTCCGCTTAGGAGGCGGACGCCTTACCATTTGGCCAATGGGATCACCTAATCAACTGGGCTGCATCAACGTCTCGAAAAAACTTGGTCTTTGAAAGTACTTGTACCTCAGATGATTAGTGAGGATCTAGGTCTTGTTTTGAACCCAGAGTTTTCCCCCTAATTGTCGCTTTCTGAAATAAAATAATTAAATTTTTAGTCTTTTATTAGTTTTTTAGCTGCATCAAGACTCGATCAAGCATCTGCTTTCTAGCTAAGTTATTGAGATGGTGTGGTTTTACAATCAAGCTTTGTCTTTCTGTCGTTTCCACACGTGAGAATCCTCCTTTCGTCCCCAAGTTGTGATGCAAGGAATGTATAACCGCTAGTTTTGTTAGTTTTGTTTATCATCCTATCCTAATGGAGAAGCTGAGAGTCGTGGTACGCGCGCGCCCATTCTCTCCCAGAGAGAAGCAACTCTTAGCACCAACTGAATCCAATGAAGAATGCTCGAGAATTGCAAACCCAGGAAAAAAGCAGACTCTCATAACAAATATTCTAGAAATAGTCGCATCTTCAGTTACGCACTGCGCACCGTCGAATCGCCTTCTATCATCCGAAGTCGTACGGAAACCCTTCTTTTTCGATGATGCTTTTGACCAAGACTCTTCTCAGCAAAGCGTATACGAGGCTACTGCCAAGCCGTTTATCGATAGGCTTTTCACTGGCCACAGCTTGAGCATATTCGCGTATGGTGCAACTGGATGTGGGAAAACCCACACCACTTTTGGAACTGATGACGATCCTGGAATTGTCGTAAGGACGATTGGAGATATTTTCAATCGGGCCAGACAAAGTAACTCGGAATGTGAATCCAGAACGCGCATTAGTCTGTCATACCTTGAGATCTACAATGAACAGATTCGGGACCTTCTACCTCTCGATGACCAGGTGCGAGAACTCACTCTACGCGAAGAAGGAGGGAAAGAGATCGTCGTGATCAATTTAGCGTTGCACGTTATTCACAACGTTCGACAAGTTTTGGACCTTGTCAACGAGGGGAATAAACGTAGATCTGTCTGCAGTACATACAAGAATGATGCCTCATCGCGCTCACATGCAGTCCTGCAAATCCATATCACGCACAGGGAAGATCACACTGAGCACAAAAGTAAACTTTCTTTCATTGATCTCGCAGGAAGTGAAAGAGCAAGGATGCACACAGCTGGAAAGCAATTCATTGAAGGCTCACACATCAACAAGTCCCTTCTGGCACTGGGGAACTGCATCAATGCGCTCAATACTCGTAAGGGTCACATCCCATACAGAGATTCGAAACTCACTAGGTTACTGAAGCATAGTTTGAGTGGGAAGTGTCTAACTATGATGGTTGCATGCGTCTCCCCTAGCAGTACAGACGCTCAGGAAACCCTTAAAACTCTTATTTATGCCCAGAGAGCGATGTCGATCAATTTAAAGGTGAAGCCACATACAGTACAAAACAGCAAAGCCCTGATGGAACACATAGAGACCTTGAAGATGGAGTACTCCACACTGTCAGACAAATATAACCAAATGGTGCGAGATAACGAGCAGATACCTAGGGTCTTGACCGAAGTCACAGCGAAGCTACAATATCTCGGTACAGCTGTCAGCGCGTCGCAAGCAGAGCTGTTTGCCATGAACATCGTCCAGGAAGTATTATCCTCGTATCCTCAAAATGAGGTGCTAGCAAGAGTTGCAAAAGGATCAGCCTATCAATATCTTTGGGGAATGTATCATTTGACAATGCCTCAAACCAAACCGTACAAAGAGGAGGAAACTAATTCAAAAAAGAGAGTGCGGTGGCAGTTTTAATAGATCATTCTGGGGAAGCGGTTTAGTCTATAATAAATTGAGTTCTAATTAACTATGACTTTGTATGAATGAGTGATGAGATGCAAATGGAATTCCTTAGATCAGGCGGATGTCAATGCCAGTGTAGTCGGTGCATGGGGTGGGAACACCTTCGCCGCTGTAGTAAATGTTATAGTTGTCGTTGAAGCAAACAATAAAGGAATTCTTGTCAGAAAATGCGAGAGAGCCATCCTTGTTGCTGAATGCAGGTGTGGAGGACTGGGAGGCCTCAATGCGGCCCTGATACAATTGCAAGTACTGGTCAGTGCCCAGAATCTTGGCGGTGCCATCGTCGCCAATCTCCACTTCCAAAGACTGTTCACCATTCAAGCTTAGAATGTTGTTAGAAGCAACCTTAATCTCTCTAAGATGAACGCGGGTATCTCCAGAGCGCACGGAAAGAAGACCATAGGCAGTAGAATCAGCAGTTGCAACAGAGAGAGAAGCGGCAGCGAGAAGCATGGAAGAAATGATGGAGTTCATTGTGGTTTAGTGTTGAATGAGTGGCATTCGGGGCCTTTTAAAGGCTTTCTTCCTAGCTACACAATGACATCATTACGCGACCAAAAATAGAATCCATGACGTCATTATCATATTATGGGGTAACCTACGCATTTGGTCGTTAGAGTAGGTGTGAAAAAAAAACGTAAAAAACTTAAGCAACCGCCGGGCACGGCAACTGTTTGTAATCCACTGTTAGAAACGACGTATCACTGCGTTTTTCGTTGGTACCCGCTGGTCAAGCAACTGCACTATATGCATGTAGTGAGGCTCATGCGCAAGATCTGTAGGCCGCAAAATCACCAAGAAATCCATTCCCATGAGTTAATGGGAAACGCACACGGGATCCTCGTATGATTCCTCGAGGCCCTCGAGAAGTGGGTGAGATCTACCTGTCTCCACCCGCGGAGGTAGATCTCGGTTCGAGGATCTGCACTGGAAATCTAAGAATAGAGCCCTATACGCAAACCCTTGCTGTCCAGGTAGTCTTGCGGAGAAAATGCGCCAACTAATGAAATACTCCAAGTGGGTCGTTCTAGGCAGCTCGCAAACCCTATATCGTCCATAAAGTGACCACCTCCTATCTGAACGCGGACAGAGTGAACACATTGCAAGCAGCGTGAGCTACTGCTACACCGTAGTCCATTAATACGTTAATTTAGATAACTTCTACGCTCAAAGGGTACCTCGGCAAGCCCCACTTCTCACCATTACCGTGCTTCCTTCACTACCCGAGCTACGAGGGAATCTAACATATACATTAAATTAGGGCTACAATTGCGAGCATAATTACAAATTGATGCTCTCTATACCTCGAAGTTTTCGTTGTACCTGGCATTCCGAGCCTCGTTGAGCAACTGTGCCCTCATCCCTGAATAGACGCACCTCATGCATTACCGCTCTCGGGAGAGTCTCCCGTAGCGCGTAAGGATCAGATACTCCCACGCCAAGACCCGGTGACTAACGCATATGTATTGTGCAAAAAAGGGGTAACTGCAGGGCCAAAACCGGCTACACGAATCGAAAAGTCTGAGACCTCGGGTATTAGATGATAATCGAGTCTGCGAAAGGGATCTGGCGCTGACCGCCGTACCACCAGGTCCTTTCCCCTTGCAAGTTGCTTTATCTTGGTGGGTTGCGATCAGCCACATTGAGTTTTTGTGGCGCCCGCATATCCCATAGCTTTTCAATTTAATTCCAAGCTGTGTGTACTTAGCCCATCATGCGGCCAAACAAGACTGTCCACTTCCCAGAAGGCAAGAGCATCTCCGTCTCGAGACAGGGCTCACCTGTAAGCGAGTATAGCGAGGAATCCACATACTTTTCTGTAGAACGACGGCCGTCCGTAACTGATACGATTGACGACGACTCCGATGAGGAAGACGAAGTTACCAGAGAAAATACCTGGGCTAATCGTTTGTCTAGCGGCCAGGAAACCCCTCGTCTCACTGTCACACCGCCGCCTCCTACGATGCCTGAAGCAGCGGCAGGGCAGGGCTCAGTGTTTGGAGCGGGTCTCCAGGCACTGGGAGACATAGGAAACATAGGGGGACTAGTTCCAGGAGCGCACTCTGGCCAAGTTGACGACGACCCTTTTGACCAAATGTATCGGGAACGTCGTCGAAAGTTGCTCTCGACCCTGACTCCAGATCAAATTAGAGCAGCTCATAACCGTGCAGCAAGTACCAGCAACACACCAGGGCACCTGACTCCTGAGCATGATACTGTCGAGCACATGGGGGATGCAATTCCTCTGACGACCTTTTACGACTCTGTGAACGCACGGCTCGAAGATCTTGAAAGAGAACAAAATGATGGCCCCGGGGGCGTTTACTCCGAGCACTCGCCCACGCTCCGAGAAGACAAGCAGGATACTGCTGGAGAGAGCCTCGCGAGCGTCACCAGTCCCGAAACTGCAGCACGTCTGGAGGCACAACAAATCGCGCAGCAATTAGTTAAATCGCACGTCCTGCCAATCAAGAAGAAGGACAATGATGGGTTCGTGATGAACAACCAGTTTTTGAACAACGCAGCAGAATTCAACGACGACACCGAGGTGACCGCAACACAGGAAAAGGAGCCCTCGACCCCAGAGGAGCAGGCTCCTCCACCAGCTCTGGAGATGGAAATAGGCAACGATCCTGCTGCTGAAGAGCAGCCCTCTCGCGTCCGTGAAGGTATTCTGGGATCGTTGCTGAGGTTGTACGGTGAGATGGAAGCAAGCAAGAGCCAGTCAACACTGGTTTCGGCAGCGACCACTCCAATGTTTGGCTCTCCGTCACACTCGCCAACGCATACCCCTAGTCAGACACCACCGAACATGAGCCGTAACTCTAGTGGCTCCGTCAAAAAGCTCAAACACCTACGCCCGCCCTCATTTATTCGGGCCCACTCCTCCGAGGATGTTCTCGGAAGGAAACAAGCGCGGCCCAAGTGGTACGATAAGCATCACTCAAGCCACAGTCCGTCTATGTTAGCTGCGAGCTCCCTGGGGGCGCTAGCATCATTTGGAGACGGAGAGCACGACCAGCATCCAAAAGAGAAAGAGAAGAAGAAGAAAAGCTTTTCGTTAAGTGCCCATGCAAAAGCTCAGGCCGCGAAGAAGAAGCGTAAAGCTCAGTTGGCCGCCGAGCAAGCTCGCATTACCATTCACATTGCAGACTTGCTCCAGCGCCAGCGGTTTATTCTACGGTTCGGTAGAGCTCTCATGCTGTTCGGCGCGCCCTCCCATCGTCTCGAGGAATATCTGCGGGTCACTGCTCGCACTCTTGAGATTGACGCCCAATTCTTGTACATGCCTGGATGCATGCTTGTGTCTTTCGGTGATGCTGCCACTCATACCTCAGAAACTAAGCTCCTGCGAGTCCAGCAGGGTCTCAACCTATCCAAGCTCCATGCGACACACCTTATCTATAAAGAGTTGGTCCACGGTATCACTGGCTTGGAGGAGTCTGGAGAACTTATTGACGAGCTACTTCGGACCAAGAATGCCTATCCACAATGGCTCACGATTTTGTTTTTCGGCCTAGGATCTGGCTTCCTGAGTCTGTTCGCCTTTGGCGGCTACTGGTATGACCTTCCGCTAACATTCTTTCTTGGAAGTCTGGTTGGATTTCTACAAATCTGGGTCGCACCAAGATCTGATTTGTACTCCAATGTATTCGAGGTCAGTGCATGTGTTTTAATTTCCTTCCTCGGTCGCGCTTTTGGGTCAATCACGCATAATGGTAAAAATCTGTTTTGTTTCGGCGCGATGGCCCAGGGCTCGCTGGCGTTGATTCTTCCCGGCTACATCATTCTCTGTGGATCACTCGAGCTCCAGTCAAAAAACTTGGTAGCTGGTGCAGTGAGGATGTTTTACGCCGTTATTTATTCCATGTTTCTTGCTTTTGGTATCACTATGGGTAGCGCCATCTATGGGTGGATCGACCACGGAGCTACTAGTGAAATCACCTGTGTTACGCACTCATTTGACGCGAAATGGAAGATTCTCTTCGTTCCTCTATCCGCGCTATTCCTGTCCCTAGTGAACCAGGCAACCTGGAGACAGCTACCTGTCATGGTAGTAATTGCAGGTGCTGGCTACACTGTTTTGTACTTTGTACAAACCCAAGTTGCTAACGCATCGTCATTTACCTCAGCCCTAGGTGCGCTAACCATTGGACTCTTGGGTAACTTTTACTCTCGCATGGGTCATGGTCTTGCATTTGCAGCAATGTTGCCGGGTATTTTTATTATTGTTCCGTCAGGTGTGGCCGCTCAAGGCTCTCTGATCGCTGGCATTTCTTTAGCGGATGATATCACCAACAACAGATCCTCCACAACCACATCCTACGATCAGTCCAATGTCACAAGCTTGGGAGGCACAATGACGCAAGTTGCCGTCGGCATCACCGTTGGTTTATTTGTGGCTACTCTTATTGCTTATCCGCTAGGAACTGGCAAGAAACGCACAGGCTTATTCACGTTCTAATCAGGAATTATTTACGACACTCATTTATATATTTGCATACGATCCATACTTACTCTTAGTTTGCCAGTATTCTCTCTGAAATTCAGAAAGCTATGGTCGCCATCAAAACTGCATCCTAGTGTATAGACTAAGCGGAGATATAATCCATACTCAATGAATGAGGCTTTGAGAGAGACCAAGGCCATCGGAATCAAGAGGCTGATGCCTGGCAATTCTTCTGAGATCTAGTCAAAACAAAGGCTTGAAAAGTTTCGGTGACTAATCTCTGTCCATATTTGTCGGCAACATAGCTGACGACAGGGCTCAGATGGATAGATCGCAGATCCTCACTGTGCTCCAGAAACTATAAACCACGACCTATCGCACCTCGGATAACCAGTCCATACTATCCGATAGAGAGGCCAAAAAAATGATGAGAGCGACGAGATTCGAACTCGCGAATCCGAAGATACTAGGGAATTTGTTTTAAGCTGAGCCTAAACCTAGCGCCTTAGACCACTCGGCCACGCACCCACAAACCGATGGCTTACTAGCTTTGTATAATATAAACCACAACACACGAATATTATAATGCGTAGGTTTTTGACTGCAGGTCTTTAGTCCTAGCCTTCTAACTGTACGTATATAGTGCAGCGCTGAAATATTTTTTTATCAAATGGGATTATACTTTCGGTACTGAGATTATTCGTGCATTCATCAAACTCTGCCTCTAATGATAGGAACAAACGTAGGAAAATAGCTGATCATTCAAGCGCAAAAGAAGCGTATACATACCCCGATGTCTTAGCATGGTTCGAGTAGTGAAACGCCTGTGGTATAGAGAGTATTTATGCATAGCGCAAATCTGGTTACAATGTCAATCACAGCGAGAAAAAATTTTCAACAACAAGAGGTTCTCAATACATGGATATGGTCTTCATTGTTTGTTGCTCACACCGATTGATATCGTATATGCAGCAGATCACTCTCACCCTGGCGGAAAACAAGAGAGCAGTCCCGGTTGTGTATTCATGCGCTCGTCTATTACACCAATTAAAATCACTGCGGGCCCTGGAAAGGCGCGCATTCAGCGAACCATAGAAGATAGTATTTTCGCGGTGATGTCATTGTTTGCATAGATGCATGCAGAAGCAATGCATCTGTGTGCTCAGCGTCCCAAAGTGGGAAACCTTGAATGGATATGCCCAGCGGCAACATTACGCTCCGTATACTAGTAGGCTGTAGGATATCGTTGAGATAACGAATGTTCATTCAGCGCATAGACACTTTCTTACTCTTCTTTTGACAGTTACTAGAATAAGGTTTCGTGACGCATGATTGTGTATTATACAGGAAATGACATTATACTACTAAATCGAGTTTTGGGTATTTAGAACAAAGCAAGGGCAGCAGCGGCGAAAGCACCGAGGGCGACGCCATTGGAGCCAGCGCCGTTGGCAGAGTGAACACCAGTGCAGGTCTCGTGGGTGCAGACGGTCTCGGTAACGACCTCAGAAACGATCTCAGTGCTGCCAGCAGCCTCAGTGGTGGAAGCAGGAGCAGACTCAGTGGTAGCAGGAGCCTCAGAGCTAGCAGCAGCCTCAGAGGAGGTCTCGGAAGCAGAAGAGGCAGCCTCAGATGCACCAGAAGACTCGGCACCACCAGAAGATGCAGCAATAATGCTAATGCCAACAGAGTCTTCGCAGCCAGAGGGCTGGCCCTGGCCAGAGAAGTAAACGTCGTAGTTGTCGTTGCGGCACACAACGAAGCTGTTGGAGCCGTCAAAGGTGAGGTGGCCATCAGTAACGGCCCAGACACCAGGAGAGGAGCTGACAGACTGGTCAACGGTCAAGCGGCCCTGGTAAAGGTTGAGGTTGCCGCCAGGGGAGATAGTAGCAGCGCCATCATCACCAATGGTGAGGGTGATATCAGTCTCACCGTTGGCGGAGAGCTGGTTGTTGGAAGCAAGCTTGATGGGCTTGAGGTGGACGTCGGAGCCAGAGGCAGCGATAATAAGACCGTAGGTCTCAGCAGCGGTAGCAGCAGCGATGAGTGCGAGGATAGAGTACATGTTGATGATGAGCTATGATATTTCGTCTTCCTTATATACTGATCATCCAAATATAGTTCGGTCGGATCCCAGTTGACGTGCAGATTTAAATTTAGGCACGCATATGACGTAGCAACAATGCCGGATGCGATGCATGATAAAAGTCCCCAATTCCCGAGGAAGTGGGGAGATAGCCACCATTTCAGCATTCAAGCTACCGTAGTCTGGAGATGTACTCAAAGTGGCTCACTACAACGACAGGTGACACAAGGTGGAAGGTATCGTTGTATCTGGCGCGCGCCATTAGCACGTTAGCATGCAGGTACCCCAGTTATGCAGGTGCAACATATGGAATGTGCAACCTCTTTTAAGTATTTTTCCAGTCCAATGAGATAGGAGAAAATAGACAAAAATAGAGACCAGTTATTCTTGCACATTATCTGATATAGTCAAAAATTACGACCACATACTTTCGGTTTCTCCCCTCTCCGATTCAGTGCCAAGACTTTCCGGCACTCCCTCGGGTGTTCAACATCACGGCCGCTCCCAAAATAAGACGGCAATCTCCTGATCGATCAAACATGAAACTCGCTTGCCGCGTGTAAATGAACAATATATAGCGATATTCCGGGTTGGGTTGATGATTTCCCGACCAGCTACTAACGGTCCTGCAGGTAGCCATTGCTTGGTATTGAGAGATATTGGATCCATCGGATCTATGCTTAGTAATGTGTGGCGAGCGGTCTCAGATGGCTGGGTTTGTCACAAATAGTTCGAAAAATAGCACAGGAATGTGGCGTGTGGCGCTGGTGAATGCTTCGCAGAAATCGGAGAGCCTTTAATGGGGACATCCCACTGGATGAGGATGCTCAGCAGGAAATAGTTGAAGACTTGCAAACGGAGGCACTCTCCAAGCAGCGTCTCTTTCGTTTGGTTTTTACTGTCGTCATACTGATACCGACCCCAATGCTGGTCAGCCTGGACTATTTTAGATCCAATCCGGCTCTAGCATTTGAGTCTTTAGTCTGTACTATTTGTGCTGCGTTTGGCCTGTACTACAACCTTCGCAAGATCAGCGAGTTCAATGTCGGGCTTGCGGTTGCAGTGTCGCTTCAAGCCTGTCTCAAATTCTACCCACTGAAAATAGTGGACGTTTTGTGGTTTATGCCGTTAATTTCAGCAATTACGTCGTATGTACTGCTCTCGTGGTTCGAAGAAATCGATAACGAGATCTTTGGTCTACAGTCTGCCAGACAGAAGCTCAAGACGACTTAAGGCTTTGAATGTTTATTTAGTGTTTTCTATCAAGCGAGTTCCAACCTTTGTTGTGGACAGACACTGCTAGAGGGCATCTTACTTTAGCGAAATATTTCTGAGAAATTTTAATAACTAGTGCGCTCCATTTCAATCCAGCACTATAAACTGCTATGACGACGGTTGATTGCTGTTCCAAACTCATCAGGCATTACTCGTCACGTGATAGCGTCACTGCAATACCAAGCTCGTCTAGCTTTCTATCTCGTAGCACTTGAGAGAGATTGATATACTTTTGTCCAGGATGGAGTTCGCAGAGCACTGGAGAAGAAGACAGGCCTGTGAACGGTGCAGGCACCACAAAGTTCGCTGTGAGTATGAGAATCTCGATGCACAAAAGTGCATTAGGTGCGAGAAGACGAATTCTGAGTGTGTTATCAAGGACAGAGGTTCAAAGAAAAGAGATGGCCCAGAACCTGAGCTAGCATCCCGCAGGGCTAGGAAAACCGAGACCAGGCAGTCGCTTCCTAGGCCATTGCCTCGTGATCCAAATGCAAGTCCATTAGCCGCTGCAGTAGACCAGAATCTGTATACGAGATTGGAAGCTTCACAGTTTTACTCTGTATATTTGCAGAATGTCGAGAATCAGCTGCCAGTCACAATATGTCCTGGAGACGTTTGGGAGTTGGACAAGCACTATCCAAGCCTGGCCCTTGCCATAGTCACATCTGCAGCTCTGTCTACCTGTGCTCTCAAAAGCACAGAAAGATTCGCCGCGGTAGAACGCTTAGCAAAGACCGGCCAAGACGAGAAGAACTCAATAAGCGTCGACACACATAGTGCATTACTAGTGCTCTGTTCCTATCTACTGCAATTTGGTGATCCTGGTGTACTGCGTTTGTCGTTGCTCCATGGCTCCATGTGTGTCCTCAAAGCTCGTCTTGGTTATAAGACGGCCTTGTGCCCCCAGAGAGAGGGAACCCTCATCTTTACAAAGGAGAATGCCGCATTCGCTAGATTGTACGAATACACTGCTGCTGTTTTCCTAACGTCACTGCTCTCAAAAGCGTATATGGGACTCTATGATATTGGTGCCTTGTATATTAGTTTGGATTCATTGGTCGTACCCGAACATGCTCACTATCTGGCCAAAATTTTCTCAGAAACGTATCTTACCATCAATCTTGTGCGAAATTCCACGTCTTGGCAGGAAGCAGTCACCATATGCCAGCAAGGCTTGCAGCAGTTGACGATGGTTCAAAGCACAGTCCCGAAATTCTCAATTTACGCTATAGCCTGCCGTATCAAGTTGGTCAAGAGCGCAGTGGTTTGGATGGTTGGAGCCCTTTCGGCAGCCCAGCTGCCTGCTTGCGTATCGTTGATCTATGAGGCCATTGCTGCTACTGAAGCCTATCTCAAATTTTTCAAAGGGCTGAATATGACCGTTACTATGGTACAGCCGATCTGGGTCTTCTTGATGGAGGACATCTTGATTGCGTTATGGATTTTACGATTTTACAGTTTCGCCGGTGAGCTCGATATTGACGTTCCCGCTGACCAGTTCTTCACTGCGGTGAATGCGAAATGGCCCGAATTTTTAATGTCTGGGTTTATAGGGCGACAAACTTACGTTTCCCATGTGGTCGCGACTGATACTCTTAGTCTGAAAATTGGGGTATATAATCCGTCTACGGGCCAAGTTAGTGGAGCGGGATCAAGCACCACATTCTGTGTTTATAGCATGGGCCCCGGTGGCAAACTGGAGCTTGAGGCTCCCATTACCGCTGCTACTTTGTGCGAAGTCATGAGGGTAGAGTCATACCCAGTAGGGAATGAGCCAATACCTGCACTGACACCCCGCACTCCTGAGGATTTGTTTCAGGCTATTAAATATGTTTTGAGACAATACAGTTTTTGAACTTGCATAGGCACCCCAAATTGATGAGAAAGCATCGTATCGAAGTAGTTTGCCGCACGGGAAGATCGGGTATCGAGCCCACACTGTACCATGCATCGGTCAAACATGACTGAGAACTACGTCAACCTATGTGCATCCCACCTTGGAATTTAGTAAGGAATAGATGTTTTACATAGGCGCACCACTTGGCAATCTGAGACACTGCGTCAGGATCTGCATGGGATCGCATTTCGTCTCCCCGATATAATTATCCCACTTATAATCGGTACATCCCACTGATTTACCGAGTATAAGCGAGGGGCCCAATCGGCTGGGGAGAATCGAAATCTTGCTCATTTAGTCAATGTTATCATATTCTTGCAGTTTAAGGCTCTAGACGCCCTTGCATGCCATTCAGGTGTGAACGTGATGCTGTGAGTTATCCCTGCAGTTGCTAAGCGACATCCAATTAAGCTTACTAAGTACATAACACCGCAAGTGGAACTATTCACGGCCGCTCATGCAAAGCTGACGCAGAGGGCAGAGATTTTTTTTGCAAAGTTTAGGGAACCTGCTATCTCTGGGTCATGTGGTTACTCTATACACGCTTATTATTTTAATAATAGTTCGGTACCAATCGCCAAGCGGGCCCATACGCATTTTGGGGTTCGTTTATGTTGGTGAGCCACATGCGGCTAGGTTCGGTTGTGCATGAGACACCGCCTTGAAGTCGAAAATGGGGGGAGTTTCCTCGAGTTTGCTCAAATAGTTCGGTCAGGCGAGCTGCCGACTACGTAATTTCACTAATGCTCTCAGTATTCCTAAATTGTAAATTTCACTCAGCATCCCTGGTGGCAAACTAAGCCTCAGTAGAGCATCTTCAGGTTCGCTTAATAAAAATTCTGTGGGATCCAAACCTCTTGCTGTGGCTACCTGCAATGCCAGTCGGTGATGTATGCAACTCCTAAGCGACTCATAAACTCTTGAATACGTATGCTTCAGTAAACATGTCTTATGGGGGTAGCTAGAATCACCATACCGAGGATCATGCACTATGCATGGTCAGTGCATCTCGAATAACGTATGTCAGAAATGCGTTATGCAGAAATCCTGCAGGGAATCTCGCCCATAAATACTGGGCGTACACTCAAGTCGCTCCACTATGTCTAGCGCTCTTCCAACTACAGACGCAAAGTTCCGTCCCAGTCGCCGTTCAGCTGTAGGTTTCAGCTCTTCCAGCATCCCTGACAAGCTGAGGAATGATCTCATTGCTGTTGTTGGTGAGTTTGTTGGTACCTATCTGTTTCTGCTATTCGCTCAGGTCATTGCCCAGATTTCGGTTTCCTATGAGAAGTCACATGCTAATCTCGGTCTGTATAACGCGAATACCCTAAATGCGATTGCTGCGGCCGAAGGCATTGATGCCGCTCAGTACAACAACTTGACTGGTTTCGCTGGTGCTCTTGGCCCCACCGTCACCAATGTTCTTGGTTTTGGTGCCGCTACTCCAGAGCTGACGTCGACTGCCACTTTGATGATGATTGCTATGGGTTTCGGTTTCTCCGTCATGGTCAATGTTTTCATTTTCTTCCGCATCACCGGTGCTGCCCTTAATCCGGCTATCACTTTGGCTCTCGCCCTCATTGGTAAGTGCCCTCCCGTTCGTGCCGTGCTTGTAATGGTCACACAGATCATTGCTGGTATTTGCTCTGCTGCCACTGCGTCAGCGCTCACTCCTGGCCCAGTATATTTCGATAACGCTTTGTCGTTTGGCTGCTCTCGTGCTCGCGGTATGTGGATTGAGATGTTCGCCACCTCTCTCCTAATTTTGGCTGTGATGTTGATGGCTGTTGAGAAGAGCCGTGCCACGCACTTGGCACCTTTGGTCATTGGCTTTGCCCTGTTTGTTGGACACTTGTTCGCTGTGGCCTACACTGGCGCTGGTCTCAACCCTGCTCGCTCTCTTGGCCCTGCCATTGTGAAACACTCTTTCCCAAGTTATCACTGGATTTATTGGGTCGGTCCTATACTTGCCTCGCTATTCACTGCCGGATTCTACCACTTCCTCAAGTGGATCGACTATGAGACCTGCAACCCCGATGCGGATGCCGAGTATTAGAATCGGTATATCTGGAAGCACTCAAAAAGCATAAGCATTCCTTAACCCTTAATTGTAAAATACGCATAATTATAGTTTTAATTCCCTCAGCCTATATGAGCAGGACCATATCATGAATTAGTACAGCACAGGCGATGATCGGCGTGCTGAGTTGTCAAGCCACTCACAGTCCCAAATGTTTGCCACTGCGGTCTGCATAACGCTATAGACAGTCAAGTGCCGCAAATCTGCTCAGCCCCTTGCTCGTGCAGTGTCTAATCCTTAATTAACGTTCAGAATGTCTAATGCGGCATGCTCAGGCACAAAGGTCCGGGCGATAGTATTGTTGGACCATCAGGTTGTATGCACGGCCAGTACCTTGATCCGGTGTATTGGTACCGTTAACAGCTTCGTTGGGAATTCGGCAGTGCCCTCATCGATCGATGTGCATAGCACCCTACATAAGCGAATTGCACAGCCACTGCGCCCCTGAAACGGGACTGGGAAAACTCCACAACTGGACTCACAGCGACGTCAGCCGGAAACACCGTATCCAGTATTACCATTCATTTATGCGCTCATGCGGGTTTTCAGCTCCCAGCGACAACGGTATGCAACTCAAAAGTCTTGGCAATACCTATGGGACATTGACGGGAGCTCCGTGATCATGCGAAGGCGCAGAGTCTATGGATACCTGCATGGAGGAACTCTAATTGCGATAAAGAAGCAGCAGCAAATAATTGACGCTTAATCGCGCCAGTTATAATGCCGCAAGTTGATGAGGGATCGTCGCCGCTGATCAGGTGCCTAGCAGAACTCCCAAACAGCATTACTTGTAATCGATTACTAACCCGTCTTACGTGAAACGGTCTGCAATTGTTCATCGGGGAGTATTCCTTTTAATTCCAACTGATGAAAGTTGAAAAGGAATTCAACATCCAGGATTACCTGTCCCTGGCCGAAGAAGAGGATAAGCACCCCCAACAGTATGACCAGGACCTCTACGATAACGCAGACATTCCAACTATCTCAGTTCAGCATGAGCCCGTTGCCATGAGCTACAACGACGACTTTGATTATCAGCAGAGTATGTACCCTCAGGCACCTGTCGACAACTACTCCCAAGTCCCTCAAGCCCAGCAGAGCTTCCCTGTGGGACAAATGGGACATGTGAACGACAATGGGACTCGCAACGCCGACCAACAGCTCGACTCGCCGCTAGATTTCCACCAGCCATTCGAGAGCCTCGCCCCGACGCCCGAGGCGGCCAGCCCCATCCCGTTCCCGAACCCGGTGTCGCCCAGCTCACCGTTCCCGGACGTCGATTATCGCCCTCAGGTGCACGTGGGCATGCCCGACTCGGGCTACGCATCGAGCTACAACTCCCCTCTGGACGGAGGCGAGTGGGCCGACGCCGATACTGAGCAGATCGACGACTTCATCTCGGGGTACCTCAACGCAGTGCAGCCGAACCAAGGCCCGCAGCAGGGACTGGGCCAGCAGATCTCGCCCCAGCAGATCCAGGTTCAGCAGGAGCCGTCTCCGGGCCAGGCCCCGTACTACCCGCCGCAGTCTCCGATCCACGACTACGGACTCAACGCCGACTCGCCCAGTTTCTTCGCGAGCGACCAGTCGCCGTACGACAGCTTGCAGGTCCCGGGATCGGAGTATATTTATGGCTCGAGCGCCTCGGAATCCGGATACCTGAGTGCGCCTTCGAGCCCAAGCCTCAGCCCCGCTACGTCTCGGCGGAGATCGTCCTCGTCCGGCGAGCCGTATGCTCGCCCCCGTTCCTATTCCAACCCCTACGACCACACAACCGACGCTAGCAGCCCTGGCGGCTCGCCGGGGCTCACCTCGGGTTACCAGCGGCGGCGAACCAAGAAGAGCCCCAGCCTCTATCCGTGCGAGATGTGCGACAAGAAATTCACCAGGGCCTATAACCTACGCTCACACATGCGCACGCACACCCACGAGAGACCTTTTGCTTGCAGTGTATGTGGAAAGGCGTTCGCCCGTCAGCACGACCGCAAGCGGCACGAGATTTTGCACACGGGAGAGAAAAAGTACGTTTGTGAGGGCACCCTGGCAGACTCGAGCACATGGGGCTGTGGCCGCAGGTTCGCTCGTGCAGATGCGCTGGGACGCCACTTTAGAACCGAAGCTGGCAAGCTTTGTATAGCGCCACTGCGCGAGGACATTATCGCTAAGCAGGGACAAGTGGATAATATATCTGAACAAATCATCTTCAGTGGCTTTGTTAACGGGGCACCGCAATTAACGCTCAAATACAACGACGAGTCTAACCAAAGTCGTAGGGCGGTGATCATCAGTGCGCTCAGTGAGCAAATACTGCCTTCAATGGTGCACCAAAAGGGAGCACTAGACTGAAGTTTATTTATTTAGTTAATTTATAATGTAGGATTAAACGGACCGAAAATCTCCGCATACGTGCCACACCCCCGGTGAAAACTGCTTGATCCGCTCGACATGCAAGCATTTTCCCATCTCAAGCGCGACCTCATCCTCCCACCGCTGCATGTCGTTCTCATGTACGTTCTCATGCACATGCACAACGGTCTCAGAACTCTTTAACTTTTTGGCAGTGTCCCACGCGGCTCGGCAGTCTGGCAGCAGTCCCATGTTGATATGGCTGATTTTGTCTGGGATGCGGCTCAATCGCTCTAGTGCATGAGCGTTATCTTCGTTGAATATCACTAGCTTGTCAGACTCTTGAGGGGTGTATTCTTCGTTGCGATGAATTACTCTCACGTTCCATTTGTTCTCTCTAGCGCCTCTGACCAGCCCCTCGACGCTCCACGGGTTGAGTTCCCAGCCATAGACCACCTTGGGGTTGTTTCGTGCGTAGCTAAAAGTAAAGTACCCGATCCCGCAGTACAAGTCTACCAGCACGGAGCCCTCAATCTTGTTCTGGGACGCAAACGTGTCCAGCACGCGTTTTTTCTCGGTAATATTTCCCCGGCTGAACATTGTGTATAGCGGTGCCCATGTCTGGTAGATTCCATTCTGCTTTGAGGTGCACCAGAACGAGCGTTGTGCGTTTTCCTGGGAGAAAGTGTCGAAAAACGGTCCGAAATCACCAATCAGCGGGGTTATTCTCGGCCTCCGTACGATATCGTCGTCAGGAATCGGGGTGTTGATAGCAGCATGTGAACAATTGTTTGCCTTGAGAAGAGATGCTGCATCTTCCACCGACACATCGGATCCTGACGAGAACAGTATTAACGGTGGGTAAACGGTGTACCTAAATCGCTTATTTGGGCGGCTGCTGGGCTGAGAATCTTTACACAGGTCGCAGTTTTGGCACTGTGGGTACTGCAGCAGGGTCTGAGGACCGTCAGTAGCTACATGCAGCGTGCTCTCGAGTTTCTTGATCACGGGCTTGAATCCCTGCTTCTCTAGTTGTGTTTTGACGGCTTTTCCTTCATTTACTGGAACGAGCCATGACATAAGTCGGGGTCGATGTTGATCTGATCTATCTTTGTTTGGACATAGGAAGCCAGTCTTCCAGTGGCCTGCCGGTCGAGGAGATTCATTTCAGCCTTGCAGCCCATAAACAGGAGCCGCTGGGCTTCTGTGCGACACTCATCCCGCGAGATCCAGTCCTTTTTCAGCACCGACGCCAGTAGACGCCGCTCGTAGCTGCTGATTGTGATCCACTCCTCGTTGTAGTCCAAAATGCATACCCCCAGGTACCTCAATTTCTTGATTGGGTAGTGGAACTCGAGCGTCCGCTGCCCGCTGTCCTTGTAGGTGTGAAATATCTGCAGGCCGTGCACGTCGCTGTCAACCAAAGCGTAGAACGGGATCTCTGGGTACTCCCTGGCCAGCACGCTCACGAACTTGCGGGTGTAGTGGTCTGGGTAGCCCTTGCCGGTGATGAGGATTGCGTTGGTCAAGTTGGTGTGGAGGTGGGTGAATACTGCCTCTTTCTCGACGATCAGAACGTAGTCCACCCGCTGGAGCAGCTCAATTCTCGAGATCTCGTCGCCCACGGGGATCAGGGCCGGCCCGTTGGAGCGCGAAACCTCAAACTGGCGGTGCTCAAAGTCCACTCTGATATCCCCGACAATCAGGCCCGATTGGGCGGGAATTATGTTGAGCTGCCTGCGGTGGACGTGCAGAATCGAGCAGATCTGCTCAATAGTCCGCGATACCCGGTTCTGATTCCCGAATAACTTGACGTCCTGATAGTACAGGTCTCGAGTGGTTTTGACCGAGTCCTGCTGGAGGTTCTCGAGAATCAGGTACAGGACTCGGATGACTATAGTTGTTTTCACAGTTTGCGCTGGGGTTTTGCCGGGAAAATCCAGGCGCATTCGCTTTCTCTGCGCCCGACTGTTGAGGGTGCACAGATCTGGGGTTTTGCGGCACATTTTCGGGGGCTGGAGACAAGTAGCGATATATCCGTCTTTAATTATTGATTCTTTGCAGTCTTGCAGTAGAGTCTCGATGTGGAGGGCCAGGCATGCTCGACACATAGGAGAGTAAGTTAGAGTGCGTAGGAGGAATCGACGAGAACGACAATTTCAGTACGATTAACATTTTAGATAAATTCGAATTTCACTAAATTATTAAATTAATTTAACTAACCGTACATATGCACGCACATGCACAAGCGTCTACCAGATGCAAACTCGAGTCGACGACTAGATGTCGGCGAACGCAGCGCTGCTCGGGAGCTAGGGCAGCCAGGAAACGGGCCAATGCGGGCGGCGCCGCCACCGAGGCAGCCAACTCCCCAGCTCGCCCCTGGGCGCTGGGAGCTGCGCGCGGTGAGATCTCGCCCAGATCTCGACGCCCCAAGGCGAATTCGCCGCACTGGGAGCGAGGGCCAGGCGCGAGCCGAGGCGGGCGAACGCGACGAGGGGCGAGCCCGAAAAATCGGCCACTGCCAACGCACCCAATTTAAGCGGTAAACCGACGCCCCTCGGCGGGAGCGGCCCCGACAAACTCGGGTGATCGAGTCAGCGTATTTTGACGAACTTGACAGGTCGCCACCGGGCGCCACACCTGCCGAGAACGGTGCCACTGGTTCCCGGCGCGCTGGCGGCGATTCGAGAAGCAAAAACCCCAAAACACCCACAAACACCAAAAACAGCTCGGTTGGCGGCCGCTCTCGCCGTCGAAACGGGGCCGTTTACACCACTCACGCTTCGTGGGTTAGGGTCACTCACCAATCAAGTCTCGGAGAAACCAGTTACTCCCAGTACTCCTCATGTTTTCCGCAGGCCCCAAAATCGCGGCAGCGGCTGGTGCTGCTGGCGCTGCCTACTATGCGACTACACAGTGGAAGGCTGATGCTATGACTGCGGCCGAGCACGGCTTGCACTCTGCGTCGTATCCCTGGCCCCAGTCTGGCCTCACCCAAACGTTTGATCACGCCAGTATCCGCCGTGGTTATCAGGTATACCGCGAGGTTTGCAGCACCTGCCACTCGCTGAACTTTGTGACTTGGCGTTCGCTCGTCGGTGTCAGTCACACCAGCACTGAGGCCCGTGCGATGGCGGCCGAGTTCGAGTACGACGACGAGCCCGACGACGAGGGCCAGCCCCGCAAGCGCCCCGGCAAGCTCGCTGACACTCTGCCCGCGCCGTACCCCAACGAGCAGGCCGCCCGTGCCGCAAACCAGGGTGCTCTCCCCCCTGACCTCAGTCTCATGACCAAGGCCCGCCACGACGGCGTCAACTACGTCTTCAGCCTGCTCACCGGCTACCCCGACGAGCCCCCCGCGGGCGTGCAGCTCGCCCCCGGCCTCAACTACAACCCCTACTTCCCTGGAGGCGGTATTGGTATGGCCAGGGTGCTGTTTGACGATCTGGTGGAGTACGACGACGGAACCCCCGCCTCCACCTCCCAAATGGCCAAGGACGTTGTCACTTTCCTCAACTGGAGCGCCAACCCCGAGCATGACGATCGCAAGCGCATGGGCCTCAAGGCCCTCACCACCTTGGGCATGCTCATTGGCATCGCCTGGGCCGTCAAACGCTACAAATGGTCTAACATCTGGACTCGCCGCGTCGTGTGGAGAGGCCCTGGTAGTCCCAAGAAATAAAATTAGATAATAAAACTGTGTGCACTACCATTCACGCCGTAATTACTATTTTCTATTCATAACTTACTGATGGTCCGGCGGGCGAGCTGGGCCATGTGCACCTCGTCGGGGCCGTCCGCCAGACGCAGAGTCCGCAGATTCGCCCACATGTACGCCAGAGGAGTGTCCTGCGACAGGCCCTCGGCGCCGTAGGTCTGCATTGCCCGGTCGACGACCTGGAGGGCGATCGAGGGGCACTCAATCTTGGCGATCGAGATCTCCTCCATCGCTCCCTTGGGCCCGTCGCTGTCCATTTTCGCGGCCGCGTTCAGCACCAGCAGGCGGCCCTCGAGAATCTCGATGCGGGACCGGGAGATCCACTCCTGGATCCGCCCGTGCTGCACCAGCTTCTTGCCGAACGTCTCGCGGCTCTTGGCCCGCTCCACGAGCAGCTTGAGCGCCTCCTGGGCGACTCCCATCGACCGCATGCAGTGGTGGATGCGGCCGGGACCGAGACGGCCCTGGATGATCGCGAAGCCGTCGCCGTCCTTGCCAATGATGTTGGACTTGGGGACCCGAGCGTTCTCGAACTTGATCTCCATGTGGCCGTGGGGGGCGTCGTCGTAGCCCATCACCATCATGGGGCGCACAATCGTGACGCCGGGGGTGTTGCGGGGGACAATCACCACGCTCTGCTGCTTGTAGGGGTCCTTGTTGTTGTTGGAGCGGCCCATCACCAGCAGCAGCTGGCAGCGAGGGTCGCCGGCGCCGCTCGCCCACCACTTGGTGCCGTTGAGGACCCACGAGTCGCCGTCGGACTTGATGCTCAGGTCGATGTTCCTGGCGTCAGACGAGGGGTTGCCCTTCTCGGTCATGCAGAACGCACTGCGAATCTTGCCCTCGAGCAGCGGCGTGAGCCACTCCTTCTTCTGGGCGTCGTTGGCGAACCGAGCAAGCACCTCCATGTTTCCAGTGTCGGGGGCGTTGCAATTGAACACCTCAGCGGCAATCAGAATGCGGCCCATCTGCTCGGCCATCAGAGCGTACTCGAGATTCGAGAACCCAGCGCCCTCGCTGTAGTAGTTGGGCAGAAACAGGTTCCACAAGCCGGCCTTCTTGGCCTTGTCCTTCAATTCCTCGAGGATCTGCGACTCGTAGCTGAATCTGTCCGAAAGAGCGTCGAGCTCGTTTTTGTAGGTGACGGAGGCCGGGATGATTTCGTCCTCGACGAAGGCCCGCACCTTGGCGAGCACCTCCTTGCCGCGGGGGCTGAGATTCGGTTTCACGAGAGCAGGGATTTCGTACAGCATTGGTCTGACTCTCCCACTGGTGACGGAAGTTTTATGGCTAATCAGCGCCCTAACCCAGAACCGAGGCTCCCCTCACATTAGTTCCCCGGATTATAGGGATAGGGCTTCTGTTGGGGTGCTGCAATTGAGCCGAGCTCGCAGCCCGGGGTGAAAAATCACCTGATACACAAAGAGGGCGCGAAAAGACGAGACTCGACAAAACACCCCCCGCGGTACCCAAGTTCTAGCCGACGCCCATCCTGCAGGGTCGTGCATATATACGTGGGGGAGCGTTTGCAACTTTCAACATGTACTCTTACGATAACAAAGTCGCGGTGATCACTGGAGCCTCCTCTGGGTTCGGCAAGGCCCTGGCCCACAGATTGGTCTCGTCGGGCGCGAGCGTCGTGCTCGGCGATGTGGACCAGAAATCAGGCAGCTCCATCGAGTCTGAGCTGAACCGAATCCGCGGCAATTCGGCTGTCTTCGCCAAGTGCGACGTTACCAACAAGAAGGACCTCGCCAACCTGTTCGATCTGGCGGTGAAGCACTTTGGCCATTTCGACATCGTCGCCAACAACGCCGGCATAGGCGACCACACTGACTTCTACTCGGCCGAAAACGACGACAGCTGGACCAAGGTGCTCGACATCGACCTGAATGCCGTCATCGCCGGCACCCGTATCGCCTACAAGTACTTTAGCGACAACTCTCGCTCGGGGATTATCATCAACACCGCCTCCCTGGCTGGGCTCTACCCCTATCAGGAGCAGCCGGTGTATGCAGCGGCAAAGGCGGGGGTTGTCAATCTCAGCCGCTCGGTGGGCCTCAACGGGGCCGCCAGCAACATCTACTGCGTGGCAATGTGCCCGTCGTTCGCTCCCACTGGCATCGTGTCCGAGGAAATGCGCAAGGTGCTCAAGCTCATCAAGGTCGAAGACGTCATCGATGCGTTCATCATGGCCATTGAGGACGGCAAAAAGTTCAACGCCAAAGCCATCCGCATCACGCCCCAGAAGGGCACTCAAGTGTTTTCGTTCGGAGGCTCCAAGATATAAACGAGATTGTAGCTAGCTTGAGTATGATTGAATAAATTATATGGCTCGTAAAAATATGCTAATAAATTACAACTCTATGAGCATCGGCTCGGGCTCAGGACTGGGCTCGCGCTGCGGCTCGATAAAAGTGGTAGGAGCCGATGGCAAGGATGCTAAGTCCGGCGGAGCGCTGGGGGCATTAGGGGCACTGACGGCAGGACCGGCGAGATGAGGTGTGGGTGCTTCGGGGGCACTGGGCGCCGGGGGAGCGCTGGGGACCGCCGACCCAGTGTTCTGTGACGTCAACGGCTGGGAGTAGGCAGGGGCGTACGACGGCGCGAACGACGGCACCCGCTTTTGTATCTCGGGGTGCGCACGCGGCGGCGCCCGCATCTGCGAATCCCTCTGCATGTTGCGGCGGAGCTCCGCATCCAAAAACTTGTCGTAATAGGCGCTGATACTCATGATTCGCCCGTGGAGGTCCTCCAGCGTCTGGAGCTTGTCAGCGCTGTCGGTGAGATCGTGCACGACCTTGGGCTGCAGCGTCATTGCCAGGCGGTTGAGGTCGATGATCTTCTGGTCGTATATTGCGTCGTGGGGCTGAGCGTTCTCGAGGAGCGACCGCAGCTCTGCGATCGCCTCAAAGTCGGCCTCCTTCACCATTCCCTGGTCGATCTTGCGGGGGAGCTGCTGGTGGCCTGCTGCGGGCTTTGGTGCCGTCGCCTGGGTCGCCTGCATGTCGGCGAGGCTCGCGGCGATGGCCTGCTTCATGTCGTCGTCCATCTCCTGCTCGGGGACGACGGGGGGAGCCGCAGTCTGCGGGGCCTGATCAGACAGCGATAGCTCCAGGGCCCGCTTGAGGTCGCGGTCGAACGCAGAGTCAAAGTCCTTGTTGTTGGAGCCCGCGAACGCCCCCGACCGCTTCGTCTGGCTCTCAGGCTCGGCTCCTGCCAGCTTGGCTTTGCAATCAACGCACACTCTGACCGGCGTCGAGATTCCAAACTGCGGCAGCGGGATAAAGTCCTTGCAGTACTCCTGGAGATACACCCCGCCACAGTTGCGGCAGTGGTGCTTGCGGTTGTAGAACGTGAACGGCTGCCCACTCTTCATACAGGTGTCGCTGTCGACCCAGTCGGGGGCCGTCTGCGAGTCCACGAAGCTCGACTTGATCTTGCTGTCGAGCGGGGGAAACTTGACTCCCGAGTCCTTCATGTCGGTGTAGGTGTTCCAGATCGCATCCAGGCCTTTCTTGTCTTTCGTCAGATGCGCCCACAGCTGTATATACTCGGTCATGAGCGCAACGACCTCGGGAGAGCGGTTTTGGATGCGCAGAGTCCGCACTTGGGCCGCTAAGGTGTTCATAAAGTCGGGAGTGGCCACTGCCTGGAGGAAATGGCTCCCCCCGTTTTTGATAAATAGGTCTAGCAGATTGAGAGCCGATATTTGCACGTTCGGATTGAGGTGCATCAGCCTCTTCTTGATTGCCTTCACCGCTTGCTCAGGCGGGATCCGTTTGGACCGAACCATGTCACATAGGTCGAGATTCAGGGCTAAATTCTGCTCCCCGGGCGGAATGCTCTCCGCCGTCGCTTCGTCAATGAGCTGGACCGGTGGCTTGTTGAACCAGGACATGTACAAGTTGCTGAGGTAAGACGACTCTAGTATGAGTGTCGAAGAAACTAGAATAGATAATCTGTGTGAATAGCGCTGTGTGAATAGCGTCTGTGTGAATAGTGTACTGGTAGAACAGTCTAGAGAGGTATTGCAATGCTGTACCGCCGGGTGCGCTGCGTGGAGTGGTGCGGTTTCTGCTGGTGGGCTGCGCCGCCATTGAGGAGTTTCCGAGAAATATTCCGGCGATTGACGTTTCTGCGCTAATTGGCCCCCCTCGCAGCGCAGCAGCCGAATTCGCAGTCGACCAAACGTCCACTGATCTGTTTGCCACGAAACCCGGACGCCACCGGATCCGGCCAACCACTGCTCCGCCAAATCTAAGCACCCACTCACACTCCCTTAGTCATCGCTTTTTTTTCACATGCCCGACAAGCTAACCCGTATTGCAATCGTCAGTGCGGATAAATGCAAACCGAAAAAATGCCGCCAGGAGTGTAGAAAAGCCTGTCCCGTTGTGCGCACCGGGAAACTCTGTATCGAGGTCACCCCCGACTCAAAAATCGCATTTATTTCAGAAACTCTGTGTATAGGTTGTGGTATTTGTGTCAAAAAGTGCCCGTTCGGCGCGATCACAATTATTAACTTACCCACAAACCTGGATAACGAGGTCTCGCACCGTTATTCGGCAAACTCGTTCAAACTTCACCGGCTGCCCATGCCGAGACCGGGCCAGGTTCTTGGATTAGTGGGATCTAACGGTATTGGCAAGAGTACAGCACTAAAAATTCTCAGCGGAAAGGAGAAACCCAACTTGGGACGCTACGACGACCCCCCCACTTGGCAAGAAATTCTCACTTTTTACCGCGGGTCTGAGCTGCAGAACTACTTCAGCAGGCTCCTCGAGGACAAGCTCAAGGCCGTCATCAAGCCCCAGTATGTCGACAACATCCCCAAGGCGGTCAAGCCCCCCAACAACAAGGTGGGAACCCTCCTGACTGGAAAGACTGGCCGTGTAGACCAGCAACAGCACATCATCCACATCCTCCAACTCGAGAAGCTGATGGAGCGTGAGCTCGCCCAGCTCTCGGGTGGTGAGCTCCAGCGTTTCGCCATCGGTATGGCCGCGGTTCAGAAGGCAGACGTGTACATGTTTGACGAGCCCAGTTCGTACCTCGACGTCAAGCAGCGTCTCAACGCCGCCAACATTATTCGCTCCCTGCTCAAGGACGATGTCTATGTTATCTGTGTTGAGCACGATCTGTCGGTGCTCGACTATCTTTCCGATTTTGTGTGCATTCTCTACGGCGTGCCATCCGTGTACGGTGTGGTCTCCCTGCCGTCCAGTGTAAGAGAAGGAATCAACATCTTCTTGGACGGTAACATTCCTACAGAGAACCTCCGTTTCCGTACTGAAAGCTTGCAGTTCCGCCTTATGGACGCCGGTGACGCCTTCCTCAACGAGCAGGAGCGCGCCTACCGCTACCCCAAAATGACCAAGACCCTGGGCAGCTTCAAGCTCACGGTGAACCCTGGTCAGTTCAACGACTCGGAGATCGTGGTTATGATGGGCGAAAACGGTACTGGTAAGACCACTTTCTGCCGCATGCTCGCGGGTGCCCTCGCCCCCGACGATGAAAAGATCAAGATGCCAGAGATGTCGGTGTCAATGAAGCCGCAGAAGATTGCCCCCAAGTTCAAGGGCACCGTCCGCCAGCTGTTCTTCAAGAAGATCCGTGCTGCGTTCTTGCACCCTCAGTTCCAGACTGATGTGTACAAGCCTCTCAAGCTCGACGACATCATCGACCAGGAGGTCCAGCACCTGTCTGGTGGTGAGTTGCAGCGTGTCGCCATCACCCTGGCGCTTGGTATCCCCGCCGACATCTACGTCATCGACGAGCCCAGTGCTTACCTCGACTCTGAGCAGCGTATCATCTGTTCCAAGGTTATCAAACGTTTCATCATGCATGCTAAAAAGACCGCATTCATTGTCGAGCACGACTTCATCATGGCCACCTACCTGGCCGACAAGGTCATTGTGTTTGACGGTGAGCCCGGTATTGATGCGTACGCAAATACACCCGAGTCGCTTCTGACCGGCTGCAACCGATTCCTCAAGAATCTTAATGTTACGTTCCGTCGTGACCCCACGTCGTTCCGCCCGAGAATCAACAAGCTTGATTCGCAGATGGACCAGGAGCAAAAGTCTTCTGGAAACTATTTCTTCTTGGAGAACCCCCAATAAAATAATATTAATGCTCGGCAGGTTTAGATAAATACGCTAATACTGTAATACCACTAGCCGCCTAGATGCCTCTGAACTACTCTATCTCCGCCCAGCTCACCCGACCGCGAAGCAGCCACTCTTCGGGTCGTTCGCCACAGCAGCGCCACCATTACCAACCACTTAGATCGCCGTGAAACTATCGAACCTTCATGACTCACGAGCGGCCTGAACTTGTGTCCTTCGACAGTATCGACTATAACAATCCTCGTCAGGTTAGAGATGCTCAGCAGACCCTGATTCGTGAACAGGCTGTCCGTGTCAAGGCCCTCGAGGTCGTACGCAAGGCCCTCGAGCGCTGCTTCGAGACCCAGGGCGTCAACCAGTTTGAGAATTGCAAAGAAATCGCCGAACGCTACCTGGATCTGCTCCCCAACAGTGAAATGCGTGGCTACCTGGCCTACCAGCGCAACGACTGGACCAAATGATTTATTTAGAATGTATCTAAAACTAACTGGATGTACACTTAATACAGACAAAATACACACATAAGAACGCTCAGTGCCCTCACTCGCTCTACGCTCCCTCCGCACCGGCCCCGAGACGCTCCTTAGCTCTCGGGCTCTGCTGAATAATCACACAGGACACGATGATCCAAGACAACCAGCTCGAGAGCGTTGTGTTGACGCTGGGTGTTAGTGCCATGATCCTCATTTGCGTATACCATTACATTTCAGCGGCCCAAATTCGGGAGTAGATTCTCGAGCAGCACATGGCCCCGTACCACTAAAAATCCCTGGCCCACGGATCTCTGTAAATAAATAGCCTAGTGATTTCTTCTTTTGAACGGATTGAACTCGTACCCCAACTCCTCCCGAAATAGCTTGAGAAATGCCTTGCGTTTGCGTTTCTTGACTTCTTTCTCCATGCGATGCAGCCGGTTGATCTCGGCGATATCCGGGAACCTCGTCTCGTCGTAGCCCTCCCGATCTAGCAGCCGAACAATTCTGTGAAATCTCGGCGACCGTAAAAATGCATTCACCAGGTACTGGTGTATTCTCTGCTGCCACATTCAATTATGTAACCGACTTGGACAGTTTGCGAGCTACAAGAATAATTAACTACATAATTAGGTACATAAATATTACGACAGCAAGGATTTGCGGGTAGGCCTCCTAAGAGCCTTGCGAGAGACCACTCCGACGTCGTTCTCGAGTGCAACAATGACTTTCTTATCACTGCCATACTGGAAATTATCAGCAGTGACGGTGCTGGAGTATCTCTTGATCAGATACGGATTCTTCTCTCCGCGAAGCACTCCCTTGAGGTTCCAGGTGACTACGTACGGACCGGTGGCAGTGACAATTGTTTGCTCCTTGGCATCAGGGCCAGTGTCGAATCTGGCAGGCGTGAACGAAATCGGCTTTCCAGACTCCTGGAACATGAACGCAGCATTCTCCGGTGAAATCTGCAACCGACGGGGCCGGGGTTTCTTCTTCTCGGGGAATGCCTTGGTAAAGCCGTTGTTCTCGTCCGTAGTGGTTTCAATCAATAGCAAGTAGGTCTTGAATGTAGCAATCAGCCACTTGCCATCGGCAGTGACGTCTAGCGCCAAAATCTCGTCTCCCATCGAGGGTAGATGGGTTTTCGCCATCTTACCCAGCTTGTTGTACAGACGAATCTCGCCACTCTTCGAGCCGATGGCCACGTTGCCATCTCCGGTCGTGGCCGAGGCAGTGAAGCCCACTTTGGACGAGTAGTACTTTGAGGAGTCCTGCACGACCTTTGTTCCCGCCAAGCGAGGATCGATACGGAAGACGCTTTGACTCGACGTGCCCACTAGATTAGTTTCGCCGGTGGTCTGGGCGAACTTTGACACTGGGTTGTAACTGGTGAGGTCCTTGCCCACATCCCACTCGTCTACTACTTTGCCATATTCGATGTCCATGCGGTAGAGATGGTCGGGGTTGGTGTCACCCTGCATCACCAGTGCCGTGTCTTGCTCGTGCAACAGGATCCGCCCGGGGTTGATATTGACTCCCTCACTATTTGCAACCTTCTCTATGGTCGCAACATAGTCAAGCTGCGGGCCCTGCTTGAACACGCCGATCTTGCTCCCGCGCACGACGTATGTTCTGTCCTTGGCATGGCCTACCTCGAGTGCAGAGTTCTTTTCCTTAGAATCTGCAAAGGTGGCGGCATCATCATTGTGATCAAGAGTGTCAAACGTAGGCGGAGCGTCGAGCTCCTCCTCATAGTCCTCGTCATCAGAAAGCTCCATAGATTTGTCGGGCTCCACGTCGGTATAGCTGTCCATGATGTACTCGCGGTCCGTCTCGTTCGAGCTTTTCCAGGTAATCTTGGTACGGGCCTGCCACAAGCAGATCGCAAAATCCTCGCTGAAGCTTTGTAGCGCCTCTAGCGTCTCAAACTGGATAAGGTACGTCACGAGCTTGTCCTGTACCAGCACATTAAAAATGAACGACTTGTGCTCGTCATTAGACATCACATTGAGATCTTCGGTAACCGACGTCTTGAGGTCCGCTACTGCGAGCACGTAGGTGAACGGCTCTGTCTCAATAATACTGGCAGTGGTATCTGCAACCTGCTGGACGAACAGCTCTCTTGCAATGTCGTAGACGCACAACGCAACCCCGGACGATTTCTTGATCACGGTGCCTTTGACCTCTGTCGCTTTCTCAGCTACTGGGACAGGGGTGATGGGCTTGGTCTGCTCAATCAGGGAGTCGTAGTCGAATTCCTCAAGAGCACTGCGATTTGGAGGCGACCGGTGGTACTTGCGTTGGTACTGCACAGTGCGGCAAGCGATGTCAAACTTCTGCAAAGCCTCAGCAGTGACTGACGGGGCACACACAAACTCGTATCTGTCGCCAGCATCGCCCTCCGGATCAACCCAGGACACAACTGTGCGACCATTCAAGTCAAAGTATGCGACCCTGAGGGCAGAATCGACCAGGAAGCTCCGCTCTTTTTCAAGACGGCTAAGCTCGTCGTCCTCTTCGTCATCAGCACTAGGGCGAACTACAATCTCATACTCATTCTCGTATCCCGCACTCGCGAGGGTGACCTCTGCGTCGGAGAAGATAGTCGACCGGCCTGATTTGGGCGATTGAGGGGCACGGGAGATCCATAGCTCGCCCGGAGCCAGAGTGACCTTCTCCTGAGCGGCTTCGGAACCCAGGAATCGTTTGATCAAATTCATGATAACCGAAAGTCGAAAGTTTCAATGACATAAGCAGAATGTGGGTCCTTAATAGCCACCGCCGCCACATTCCCGCAGCCGCAAGCTGCACTCCATGAACTATCCTTTGGCCGCCGCCCTGACGGCATTGGCAGTTTTTTGCGAGGAGAACCCCCACATCATCGCCAAATATGGACTCAAGATCCAGCTGTTGCACCAAAAGTCTTTCGTAGCCCGACATGTTGGTGCCCAGCTGAAAATTCTCTATCAGCTGCTGGTGTTGGTGCACCGCACAATCCACGCTCACAATCCAGACACAAGGTACGACAGGCTAGCGTCGGTGCTTTGGGGAACTCCCCAGGATAGCCAGTACACTAAATATCTTGCCCAAAAGCTCGACGCGCCGGTAGAGTGGGAGCAGAGTGGGCCAAAGCTAGTAGAGTGCTTCCAGAAGGTATTCCCTGTGCACCCTGAGCCTGTTCACAGCCGTGGTCTCGAGAACATTGACTGGGTGTGCCTGGGGTTCCAGGGAGCTGACCCAACTAGAGACTTCAGGGCAGCTGGCGAGCTAGGACTGGACCACTTTTACAATTTTTGCATCTACAATCGGGAAAAGGCTTTGCAGATCTGTGAGGAGTCCGGGTCCTGCCGCAAAGACCGAGCTGACCTCTGGTACAGTGTCGCTCTGGCCTCTATTCACATCACCCACAACCTGGGCAGACTGTTGATCGATCAGCCCGCATACGTTTACTGCATCCTCCCGGAGAACGCCAACCTCGATATCCTGGAAACGCTCGTGGGCGAGATCCACAACAGGATGCTCGTACTCTTCCACGAGTTTTGGCTTGAGAGTTGTGAATCTGGGAAAGTAAAAACGGTGCTTGATACCGACAATGCGCTAAAAGAGTTCGAGGCAAGAATCCCAACCTTTTTGTGGGCCCTCGGTGAAAGCAGGTAGTGTCTATAACTTCTATCATGCCGTATGTTTATGACTAGCGGGTATGCGAAGGTTATTAGTTAATTATGAACCTATTTAGTCCTGACGCAAAAGAGCCTTGAACTCAGCAGGAGTCTTGGACTTGGTGGCATCAGCCTTGACCTGACCAAGCTTCTTCTCAGCGTAAGCCTTAGCGTAAGGGTTGAGTTTGTAGAGAGCCTCCTTGTTGCGAAGAGGGTTCTTCTTTTGGGCACCAGCGCGGTGAGTCTTGGAGTCGCCCTTGGGCTTGAGAGCACTCTGGATCTCGGAAGAGTTGATGAGACCAGTGATGTCAGCGTTAGAGACGATGTTCTTGGGGAGGTGGAAACCAGACTTTGCGGACTTGGTAGAGTCAGAGCCCCAGATCTTGTCGAGCTGCTTGAAGGCATCCTCGGTCCAGATAACGAAGCGACCAAGGTGAGCACCAGGGGCGAGGTTGAGAACGGAGAGGGTGTCAACCTGGGCGACCTCAACACCAGGGATGTTGCGGAAAGCCTTGACAAGACCCTTGTCCTCGCCGTAGACGACGAGAGGACCGCGGCGCTGAGTGTGACGGCGGCCACGGAGCTTACCCTTACCAGCACGGAGCTTCTTGGTCTTGAGGACCTTGGCAACGTCAGGCTGAGCACCAATGGTCTTCAAGAAGGCAACAGCCTCCTTGGTCTTCTTGAGGGACTCGACCTCGGAAGAAACAACCAAGGGAACCTCAGGGACCTGCTCGATGCGGTGACCACGGGCCAAAACAAGGGGAGCGACAGCAGAAGCGGCGATGGCGGCAGCGGTGGCGTAACGCTTCTCGTTCTGGTTCACCTTGACGTTCCAACGGCGCCAAGTCTTGGTGGGAGCGAACATGCGACCGTCACGGCACATGTTACCGAAAGCAGCCTGGCCAGAGCGGTAAGTACCAGAGCCACCAACACGGGGGATACGGGCAAGAGCACGACCAGTACCCCAAGAGGTAGCGGAAGTCTGCTCACCAGAGTTCTTGCCGACGGCGTAAGCCTGACGCTTGTTCTTGTTGACGGCGGTGAAGACGTCGTGGATGATATCCAAACGGATAGGAGTAGAGAAAACAGCGGGAAGGGTGGAAGTGGCGGAGATTTCGCCGTTCTTGCGGACGGAAACAAGGGGCTGAGACATTATTAGGGAGCTAGACACCCTCGATCGGCCTTGAGTGGGTTGAGTGGGTCAGGGTTCTCTGTGTTAAAGCCCTAGTTTGTATTATTCATCTGAAAAATTTACGTGGCGGATTGGGTGGCGCGGTGGCGACGGTGCGGCGAAAATGGATGTGCTCGACGCTGGGCCAGTGGGATTTGGGGCTTTAGACGAGGCCCATTCAATCAGGCTGCACTGGTCGTGCGACGAGAAGGTGTGCTTCGTATGCCTTCTGGGAGCACGGTCCCGGCATGGAATCATCTCAATAGCTGAGGACGTGAACAAGTCCTATATGCAGTGCGAGGTGTTTCGACAGATTTTAGCGAAGCAGAGTAATGCATTTAGGGCCCTTTGCACAGCCGACGAACCCTTGTTCAAGATTGATCAACTAGGGTCCAACGCTCCAACTATCAGCGTAGAAAGTGCTACTGTAAAGGGGATCTTCAACGATGATATTTTAGAGGAACTCGACGAGCTAGCGAGCACGCTCGAGACACTGTTTCAGCCTGGAGTCAAAATGGCTAAAGCAGCCATAGCGAGAGCACAGCTGGCCGAGTCCACAGGATCATAATATTGTATCATTAAAACACAAGCTGACTTCTGCATGTATTCCATCAAACGCACAAATAGAGTTCGCAGACTCGATCCAAGATACAAGCGTTAGAGAGCCCTATTTTATCAAAAGTTTGCTATTTTGTAGTTTGCTACATTTCTCATCACTATGTACATTAAATTAGGCCGCAGGGGGGAACGCGGTGTTGGCAGCCATAACCCGGTTGACCGCAACACCTACACCCTCAAAGGCAGCGAGAATAAGACCACACACTATAGCACCGTTGCGAGAGTGACGCCAGCCACCACGAACAGCTAATGTACCACCAGTAAGGAAACCAGAGATGATGCCGTTCCATGGATCCTCGGTCTTGCGCACACCCTTGACAATACAATCGAAAATACTGAATGTACCACCCCAAGCACCGAAATTACCACCGATAGTAGGAGCTCTGAGGCGAATAGCAGACTTGGAACCCTGCCACCGTTCGCCGTAAGGAGAGTTTCTGAAGCCTTTGATACCGTGCCAAATACTGCCGAAAATTGCGCCCATCGCAAATGCACCGCCAAAGTCATTCACGATAACCAGAGGGCAGGGATCCTTTGAATGGTCTCCGCTGCTCATTTTGATGAATCTGGAAAATTTCCATTTAGTAAGCTAATGTGGGCCTGGCAATTCCGGGCATCTCACGGTTCACTCCACATAATGCTGAAAAATAGGTGAAAAATTAGCAGAAAGTTATAGATTTAGTATCCCTGTCGTATCCGGTGGCAGCAATCTGGGGGTGCGAACCAAGACCTGATTCTGAAAAATAGCTAGTATACATGCAAAAGACTTAAATAAACTGTGGATACATAGCTAAGTGAATGAGAATGAGAACTCGGATTTCTCGATCTCAGGCTTTGCGGCCTCGAGTTTGTGTGAAACAAGCTTGACTGGCTTGGCCGACTTTGGAGCGACTGTGGCAGTTCCCTTGCGTCTAAAGCCTTTGAAATTCCGAGTGTCACCATTTTCTACTTTCGCTCGCTGTTTAGGCGGGCCACCAACCCGAAACGTGGTGAGCGGTTTCACGGACACCATGCCAGACCTGAATGGCGGATTTGTAGGGGCTGTGTGGGGTTCAGCGACCGACTTATCAGACGGACGAGCTGGTGAGAGAGCATCTAGTATTCTGGAATTCTTCTGGCCAGCTTGTCGCGGTGGGCGCGGCGAGTCGAGTGATGTGTTTAACTGAGTCTCGTCCGCTTGTTCGTCTACTTTGGGTGGCTCAGTGGCTGCTGAGGTACTCTGTTTCGATGTTGTCTCGACCCTTGTCTGGCTTTTGAGGGATCCCAATGCCGGACTGCTCGAAACTGGCTCAGGCAAAGTGTCGTCTATTAAATCCAGTAGTCTCCGTTTAGATGGTCGCTCTGTTTGGGTCGTAGTGGGAGTGACTTCGGGACTATCATCTACGAGATCGAGCAATCGTCTCCTATTTGGTTTCGAGGTGGAAGATGGACGGACCTGGGACTGCTCTTCTGCTTTGATGATGGGTATGTCGCTAGATCCGCTATCATCCATCAGGTTCAACAAGTTTCTCTTGGCTGCTTTCGGCTTAGAATCTGGGCCCTGGCCAGCAAGACTCTCAGATTTCACTTCACTGGACGACCTGCTCACGCCTGCAATGTAGTCCATCATATTTATCTTTGATGGCTTGCGCATAGTGAATGATTTCGTGACTTTATGGGGGTCGACTAGCTTGAAGTTGACCGGTGTCACGTTTTCAACGCTGGACAGGATCTCAGGCTGATCGATGAGCTTGATTTGCTTGCTTCCAGGAATGGATTGTAGATACGCCAAGTTGTTGGGCTTGATTACAATCTCGTCAAGCGTAGGACTTTGCCCCTGAGCCAGCAACCGCATGCTTCCTTGGGCAGTCTTGATAACGGACTCAAGGCTGAGGAGCTGATCACTCTCGTAAACTGCAAAGTTTTGGCCTTTGAAGCATTGCTTGCGTTCTGGGTTAAGTAACCAGCGAGGATCCTCTACATATAATCTCCAATCTGGCCAGTTTTGGTCGAAATCAACTGATAGCGATCCCTGTACCTCACGAACTCGTTCAATGAACCTGAAATTAGTGACTCGGACATTCATCACTAGAGCGTAAACTAGTTTAGATGTCACGCAAGTACCTTTTATAAATAAATTGACCTGGGGAGTAAAGTGGCTCATAACCTTGATCCCCAGCGGCTCAAGCACCTCTTTTGCTCGCTGTAGCATCCTGAGGTTTTTGGGTCCCTTTTCCCCAGTACTGATGTGCACATTCAGAGGCATCCACTCGAGATATGCCTTGAACTTTGGCCCAATGTCAATAGTGGTGGGCTCGACCACTTGAATGGTTCGCGAATCGAGGTCGGCCAAGCTCTTGGAGTTGATTGTGGTGCCGAATCGAGAGTTGAGATCTTTAATTGTGATTACTCCTTTGGCATCTGGATTTTCCAGGTCGTTGGAGGCTACTGGAGAGATCGATATTTCGAGATGCTTTCGACTGACACTAGTCTCGTCAATGGAAATCACTCCATCTATTACCTGAGTATTACGTCCTATTGTCCATTTCCGGCCGGGGGTAAGCAAGTGTCGCTTGCCTTTGGCGGACAACAGCCACATGTAACTGGTGGTGATTCAAGTGGCGCTAGGGTATGTAGGGTCGGTGATCCGGGTCATTGAAAGTTCTTTTATTTTATATTTAAGATTCTATTCAAGCAAAGTTCAATCCCAGTCCCAAATAGATGCCAGACCGAACGGACTCGCCCGGCGACGAATGCATGGGGTGCAAATACAGCAGCTCGAACTGGGCAGCCGGGGTTTTGTAGCTGATGCCGGCGGCGGCAGCCAAACTTGGGCTGATTTTGAGGAGTTCAGAGCAGTTGTCGGCCACTGTTTTGCCTTTATTGAGTTGCATAGCAGCACCATTCAGCAAGCCTACGAGCCGCAGGGGAGACGAAGGGCGCCATGGGAGCGAGCTCTCGAGAGACACCCGGCCGCGGTAGAACGACTGCGCACCGACAAAGTCCTTACCGTCTTTGGGGCCCATACGGTTCAGCTCGAACCCGTAAACGGACCCTGGTCCTCCCAGCACGAAGTTGTCGAGGACGCTGGACTTTCCGTCGATGTAGCCGAACTGGCCAAAGATCTCACCGCTCAGGGGAGCCACGAGGTTGCGGGCCTGTGACAGGGTAGCGAGTACCTTGGTGTAGCTGGTGTCGCCCGGCTTGCCTGCAACCTCACCACTGAGCGTCACCGGTCCGCTCGTCAGAGTGCCAAAGAGCGACGCCTTGGTAGCCGGGCCGGCAGCAGCGCTGCGGACGATGTCAGACGCGGCATCGGCTACGGAGTGGACGTGGCGTGCGACCGCTTCGACACCGACTGACGCACTCACTGCCTCGCCGGGGAAATCGATTTGCGAGCTGACCCCGTGAGACGCCAGCTTGTAACTCGACCAGGGCCTGTCCTGATTGAAGAAGTATACTTTTGATGAGAAGAGCGCATTGGACGCACCAGGTAACAGCAGGGGCACCTTGAGAGCAGCGGTGCCAGAACCCAGAGCGTAGGGCTCAGGCTGGAAAGCAGCCGACACATCGAGGCTTTCGCCAAGACCGAAGCGGTTGAAAAACGTTCCAGTGCCAGTGAGGCCGCACAGATCAGTCGAAGTCACCGCACTGACCGAAAACGGCAGGGTTGGGCGGCTCTCGAGCACTTTGACAGTTGTGAGGAGCTTTAGCGGGCGTCCCGGTTGAAACGCCTCCTGAAGATCCAGCTTATATTGGATGGCACCGAACGGAGACATTGCTTTCGCGACCGAGTCCAGGTTGTCGAGGACTCCCCCGATGGTCTGGGCGTCCAAAAGAGGCTTTACACGACTACGCAAGACCCATTCGCTCACATCGTATTTATAATCCACTTCAACGGTGTTCAGAACCGGAGTTAACCGATGCGACGACAGCTCGAGGTCCATGATGACGAACGGGCGAATAAGGTGACTTAATAGCAGAACTGGGCATAAAATTAACCACCGGCGAGAGTCGAGTAAATAGGCATTATTTGCGGATATATAGCTATTTACCGAAAGATTTGGCTGCTGGGGCGACAGGGCCGACCCTGACGGGCAGCTGCTAGCGACGGTGTTCGACGAAAATGCAAGTCGTGTGCTCAACTACATTCGTTTATACATTAACGTGAGATTATTTCTTACCCTTCTTCTTTTTGTTTTTCTTTGGTGCACTGGTCACGACGGTGGTCGCTGGGCTCGCAGCTCTGTCGGATCCCTGAGTAGCACCCTGAGACGCACCCTTCTTCTTCTTCTTGTAGCTCGACCGGTCCATTTTCGGCAGCCATCTCTCGGGGTTCGGCTGCTTGGACTCGTCGTAGTTCTTGGGAAGGCGACGCTTGCCGCTGCGCTTTTTATGGATGGCCCGAGTCGGCTCAAGGATGCGTCGGCGCTGCACAAATGGCTCTACGCCCTGGTTGTACAGACTTTCGGGGTCGATGTCGTGGACGAGATCGGAGATGGAGTTAGCAGCCTGCTCAGGCGCCTCTCCAGTCAGAAACTGGCCCGCGAGCTTCTCAGACGGATTCTGGCATAGCGAGAAATACTCTTTGGCGAGAGCGACATCCTCCTTGACGGGGGACTGCGCAAGGTAGCAAGCCGAGAAGGCGTCACGCACGGGGAACTTGCGCAAAAACGTCGGGATCTGGTCGACGCGGTTCTTGAGCTTGAGCGCGGCCACGATCAGGCCATTGAACGCCGGCGAGCTGGTCGAGCTCGCATGGGCCGCCTCGAGGATCACGTCGGCCCTGTCCTCCTGGGATAGTTCAGTAGCCAGCGCTAGGGCGACGGCCACGTTGGTCTGATCCTTGGCAAACATCTTGCGAAGTTCCTTCACAGTATGAGCCTGCCTGAGGGCAAGCAGCTGGCCCGCCAAGCAGTGTGGATAGGCCACAGAGTGTTTATTAGCGAGAGAGCCCAAACGACGGCCAGCCTGGTACTGGAGAGCCAGCTTGTTGACCGATACGAGGCTCGCCTGGTGGGCAGTGAGGGTGCTGAGATCGATGTCGTCGTACGTTAGAAGCGCCTTTTGAGCAGCCAAAGCGGTGTTGCACGCAGGACCCAATGCCAGCAGGTTGTTGCGCACAACTTCGTCTAGGCTCTTGTCGCCGAGATCTGAGTCGAGGTTGTCGAGGATCGACTTGGCCTCATCAGCCCGGCCGGAGATGGCGTGCACGTAGGCGGCCTGAATCAACACACTGTTGTGCTCAATGTCGTCGCTGGCGAGCTGCTTGGCCTTGGACAGGCCGTCGAGGGCAGCACTCGGGTCCAGCAGAGACGAGTAGGCTTGAGCAAACACTGCCTCGAAATCCTGCCCTGAAACCGAAAAACCCCTCGACGCCCTAATGGCATTCAGGTCAACGTCGATGTCCTCGTCGTTGTCGCTCTTCTTCACCTCAGTCAACAGGCTCTCCGCCGCTGAGAGATTCCCCGCTTTGTACTCAGTCTGGGCCAGTGCCAAAAGCACTGCTGGGTTCGAGTGCTGGGTCAGATCAGCCAGACCGTTCAGTTCCTCGAGCTTACCAGTCTTGTAGAATATATAAGCTGCTTCAGCAGGGTATTTTTGTGCGCACGAGTACTTGTGTAGCGTATGAACACCGTCCTCATATTTTTCAAGCTTAATTAGTGCTACCAGCTTGGATTGCAGCGCAGAAGCGTCATTAGGATTACTTTTCAGAGTCGCCTCTGCAACCTTCAAAAAGTCTAGATCGATATTCTGCTCAACATTGAGGTTTGCAAGATCATCAGACAAACTCATCGAACGCTAAGTGCCCTGACTAACCGGCCTGTGTAATACCACTGGTCTTTATTACATAAGACTATCAGCCCCAAGCGACCAAGCGATGCAGAGATATACGCTGTCGCAGGCGGTCTCGAACCCAATGAGCCGCTACAAGGCGAGGAGGAAGAGCCAGCACCGAGAGGCGCTGCAGAACTACGAAATCCTGGGGTACATTGCCGCAGGAACGTACGGCAGGGTCTACAAAGCGAAATCAAAGGACGAGAGCGCCAGATTGTGTGCAATTAAAAAGTTCAAAGCCGACAAGGAGGGCGAAGTCAGCTACTACACTGGTATAAGCCAGAGTGCGTACCGAGAAATGGCTCTCTGCAAGGAGCTGAATCACGAGAACGTCATAAATCTGGTCGAAACTATCCTCGAAGACAAGTCTATTTATCTGGTGTTTGATTACGCCGAGCACGACCTCCTGCAGCTCATCCACTACCACTACCACCCCGAGGGAAGGCCGATTCCTAATACCACTATCAAGAGCATCATGTACCAGCTATTCCAGGGAGTCGATTATTTGCACAAGAACTGGATTCTGCATCGAGATCTCAAGCCCGCCAACATAATGATCACCGCCCAAGGAGTGGTGAAGATAGGTGACCTTGGCCTTGCGAGGATTTTCCGGCGGCCACTGCAGTCGCTGCTCAGGAGCGATAAAATCGTGGTGACAATCTGGTACAGAGCCCCTGAGCTGCTCTTGGGGGGCAGGCACTACACACCGGCTATCGATCTCTGGGCAATTGGGTGTATCTTTGCGGAGATGTTGAGTTTGCGGCCAATATTCAAGAGCGAGGAGGTCAAAATGGACAACAAGAAGGTGGTACCGTTTCAGAAAGACCAGTTCCAAAAGATGATTGAGATATTGGGCTCGCCCAGCCAGGATCAGTGGCCCAACATCGTGTGCTATCCAGACTACCCACTGCTGCAAACTATGCGGAGCTACCCGAACCGGCTCAAGACGTGGTACAAAAGGGTTACTACTGCCGAGCCACAGGGCCTAGACTTGCTCCAGAGGCTGCTCAGCTACAATCCTCATGTTCGAGTCACTGCGGAGTCGGCACTCGCACACGCCTACTTCAACTCTGGAGGCCACCCCCCGAGCAAGAACGCATTTGAGGGGTCAAAGTACACGTATCCTCCTCGAAGACTGACGTGCGACACCAACATCAAAGCTCAGCAACCTGCCAAGCGTAGCGGAACTGACCTCAAGGGCTCTCGCAAGAGGGCTCGCAACTAGAAAAAGACGCAAGAAATGAAATGAGTTACGATATTTAAATGCATTATAACCTAGATTAGAGCTAGCACTGATTAGGCTGGGTATTGAATAAATAGTGTCCGGGTCTTTACTGGTCCTTGAACTGCTCAAGATCCTCGGGCTCGAAAATAACCTCAATCATTAGGCTGCAGCTGGGGCAAGTGGCTATGTTTTCTCCGTCGGCCAGATCGTCAAATGCGACCTGGAACTGATCGCCGCACGGACAAGGGTAATAAAAAGCTTGAGTGATGGGGTCATAGGTCATGTCCTCGATTTCGATGCTATCATAGACGATCGGCTCTTCAGCCGGTGCGTTCAAGGCTTCCTGGAGAAGAGTCTCGGACATTGGAAAATCTCAAAACTTCGAAACTATTAAGTAATATTTTTTCAGGCTTCCCCACAGTGCCAAGTACGGCATTGGCAGGGCTCTCGAGATACACAGGCCCGTAGCGGCCTATCGACGGGACTCTCGATGCCTGCCAGTACACTGAGCATCTCCGCCTGTGCCTAACCGGCGGCCAGTAGCACCCTAACCCAAGTGAAATTTCACTGACAGTCAGCAGCCACATGAAAGATGGAGGTGTAGATAGTTATGCTTATTTTACGCCAAATTATTTAATAAATTTATTTCTTGCCGGCGGTAAGTTTCTTGAGGTAGAACTGGAGCTCCTCGCCCTCAAGAATGTAACCGTCAACGCGGCCAGACTGGCCGGGACGGGAAGCGACGCAAGCATAGAGACGACCAGCACCGAACTGGGGCTCAAGGCCCTGGCTGAGCTTGGCCTCGTTGTGACGAGCACGGGTCTTTTGGGTCTGCTTGATCTCACCGCTGGGCTTACCACGCTTGGTGACGGGGGTACCGTAGTGAGACTCAAAGTACTGACGGAAGGGGGTAGCGTCGATCTGGACGATGGCACTCTTGGTCAAGGTGTTGGTACGGACCAACTCGTTGTTAGAGGGGTGGTAGACGACAGAGATGACACGAGTCTTGCGAGCGACGTTCTCAGTACCCCAGGAGAAGTTACCAGCGTCGAGACGAAGAGCACGGAACTTCTTGTTACCACCGCGAACACGGACGGGGTGGATACGCTTGGCACCGATACGGGTGTTTGCAGGCTGACGGCCCTGCTCGAAACGCCGCTTCTTGCGGAACTGAGCGCGTGCTGCACCAGTGGCGCTGCGCTTGAGGTAAAGCGAGTTTCTGGTAATACCCATTTTAGTGAACTTCTAACGTTCGACACAGATATTGAGTGGGTTATTAGTCAGGACTGCGTTTTTGGCAGCCCTAGAGGCTTAAGTAAACCAGGGCTGTCGCGACCCGGGTGCCACCGGCGCCACCGGCCGCGGCGTGGCAAGCTTGGCGCGCTCTACCCGAGCCTTGTCCGCGTATCGTTCTGCAAGATAGCTTATCAACAGGGCCGCCGCTGGCGCCCTGAGCGCCCTCCTGCCAAAAACGCGCTCGCTTCGCCGCGCCCTCGCCGCCCTCGCCATCAGCTTTATCAATATGCCCCCCACATGCAGTCGCCAGTCGTCTCCAGCCACTCCGCCACCCGATTGCGCATACACCAGAGACTTCACAGCGTGCGCCACCGCCACTCCTTCCATATGGTCGAACAAAAGAAACCGAAGGTGTCCTGGCTCCGCAAGATGGTGAGACGCTCTACTATAACCGGCGCCGACGCTGAGGGCCCCACTAATTTGGAGCAGCCCGCTACTCCCCACCAGCCTGAACCTCAGGAGGCGGTCGCAACGAACGAAAGCCTCCCCACCGCGCGCCCGAGACCGGAAAATGTCGCTCCTCCAGGCGACAAACCTAAGGTGACTGTGGAGTCTCCAATCGAGTCAAGAGCGACTACGCCCGGGGTGCGCTCCAGCCAGTTGGCCCCGACTTCTCACGTAGACTCGGCGTCAGTCATGACCATTGCTTCCAGTTCGAAAAGAAATCGCAAATCCCTGGACACAAACGCATCCACCACCGCCCTGGCCGCTGAGTCTCTCTTCAGTTGGGCCGCGGAGGACGACGTCTCCAAGTCTGAAAGTCGCACTGATCGGTCTCTTTACGAGCCCACGAAGCTCGATTCTCGCGATGTTGCGCCTGTGGTTTGAGCGATATATATATATTTAACACCTATTTATTAGTTTACTCGCAGCATCTCCAAACCACGTCTTTCCTAGCACTAGCGTTCAATATCGCAAATCCCCTGTTCCTGCATAATTATTTTCTGTGCTCTGTGGGTTTCGGTTCCTGAACAAGCCGCACACAGCGATCGACGAGATGTGCGACTGTGGCGTGCCCATCACAGCCTGCAGGCGTGCCTCAGGATATAAAGCGAACCCTTAGGGGCCGTTTGTGACAAATTCGTGCTCGGAATCGTGGCCCTGCAAATGCTTTGATGTAGCTTCCATAGACCGCTCGCAAATCGGATCAGACACCATAGCCTAGGGCTGTGGAGGGCAGTCAGCTACAACACGACGGTCTGTTTCACAAGTGCCCAAAGTGGCCAGTGCTCCCCAGTAGTTGTCTGCAGCTGCACCCTTTTGCAGAGAATGCATGACGGTTAGACCCGGCTCTCAAGTCTCGCGATGAAACAACGAAACTAGTCAATTCGACTCAGCTCAAAATTTCACTCAAAAGAAACTTGGCCGTTCGCCACGCCTTAAGCGAGAGCGTCACCATATACTTGCATGACTGGTTGTTCAGGCCCAGTCACAATGCGTGCCAAGGCATTAGAGGACTCTATGTATCCAGTGCCCAAATGCGATAAGCTCATGCACTTTATGTGCATACGTCCAGCGTTGTTTTGCAGATTTCTTGCATGTTTCTTGCAGCGCGGTGCTTTCTCCCAATCACACTGTACGACAGGTTCCTAAACGAGTAGTCACCAGACTGAAACTTGAGCGAGAAGGCAATTTTTTCGTGCGCCCGCACAACTCGCGCCGCTCAAATCAGCAACTTGACCACCACGGCTGCGTGAGAAACAGTCTCACACAGGCGTTACCTCTGCACTGCTCGAAGCGCTCGACAGACGGCGCTCGAGCCAGCAGCGAATACCCAACAGCCGGCGGAAAGCACCATCAAAGAATGTAATAAGGATTTGTTTAACTATGTGCTTACAATAATCACCGGCTACTGACTTTGCATCTCGCAGGCTCTTGGTTTATTCGTTTTAGAGTATTTTGACACTGGCTCGTACGGTGACTTGACGTTCGTCGGGTAGCTTCACCTCTGCGTGTTGGCAAGCATCATGCATTCAGGCTTCAGTTTTTGGCTCGTCGTACGACCTATCATCATTCACTTGCTCAGAGTAGTACTGCTGGTTCTGTTGTCCGTACCGGTAGGCAGAGTCCTGGCCGGGGTAGTAGTACTGCTGCTGCTGCTGGTTTCCGGGAGCAGCCTGAGCCTGCTGCTGAGGGTAGTATTCCTTCTTCTCTGCGGTCCGCGGGCTGGTCTGGCTGGGGGGCTGTGAAAGCTTGGGCGTGTTCTGGCCAGTGTTGGGCTGCTGCTGCGACGGTTGGGCCTGCGTCTCCTGCTGGACCTGGGACTGCGCTGGCTGGCCGGCCTCCCGCGACTGGTTGGGGTGGTACAGCACGCTCTTGATGTCAGTCACGAACAGCGGGTACAGCAGGTCGATGATCTTCTCTTTGTTGGCAAAATCGAGGGCGCGGTCGTACGGGATCCACACGCCCTTCAAATGCATAGCTCCGGCCTTGACGACGTGCCGGTTGCGCTCGCCCTTGAGCAGGCCGTCGCGGCGGCCTCTGGTCATGCCCGCGACGTTCAGCAGCTTGGTACCGTTGATCATGTCGTTGTCCTCGCGGCGAGCCACGCAGATCCCCCGGGCCTCGACCTGGAAGCACAGCGTGCCCTCGTCCTCCCACAGCGTCGTCGACACCTTGGGCTTGACGCCGGGCGGGGCGATCTGGCCGGTCGGGTCGGTCACGGTGGGCGTCGCCATCATCTGGGTGCTCGGCGGTTGGCTCTGCGCCTGCATCTGCTGCACTCCTCCCTGCTGGGGCATCATTAGCACGTAGTCGTTGCGGTACTGGTACTGGTACGGCTGCTGGGGGTCCTGCTGCTGCGGCTGCTGTTGCTGTTGTTGCTGCTGCTGTTGGGCATGCTGAACTGCTTGTGCTTGGGGGTACACGCTCGGATACATCGTCGGCATAACGTGGCCCATGTAGTTGGCGGCGGCGGCCGCGTGCACGTCGCCGGATTGCTGCTGTTCCTGCTGTTGTGTGCCCTGGGGATAATAATAATTAGGATACTGCGCATAGTAGTACGGTGGCGCTTGTGGTGACGCGCTCTGGCCCTGCTGGGGCTGGTGGGATTGCGCACTCGTTTGCGGTGAATACTGGTACTGAACAGGATGTGCTTCGGGATGCTGACGGTCGCTCATTGCTTGTTGTCGGGGTTGTTGATATGGAAACATAAACTAGCGGTCAGTGGGAAGTCGAAGGAAAAGATGCGTGCCCCTGCACAGTTTGCAGTGCCCTAGCCCTCCAAAGTCAGCGGCGGTGTAACCCGACTTACCGAGGGCCTGCGAGCGAGGTACGGTCGATCGCAGATTGGGATCAAAGATTGCATTATTTTCGGAGAACGCGAGACCCATTCGCCCGCTGGCCTCCGCAGATTCGACGATTGCGCATGCAGCAAATGGGCCCCCCTGCTGAGTAACTTGCAGCTAGGAGCAACTTCGAGAGGTTTCCGGAGTAGCTCGCACATCCGACAGTATTTAGATACTCATTGGGACGTGTGGCTCAAATGCGTGCTCGATGTTTCTACATAGAATAGATTCTTTATATTCTCATTAAAGGAGCTGATGCATTTGCTGTGCGTTGTACAGCACAAGCGGAAGCGAGCTTTGCAGGCTATGCACTACTTACTGTCAGCGCCTCCTTGCGCCACTGCGCTCGAGGATGGTTTGGTGGCATGGTGCACTAGCCACAGCGCCTCTGTAGCGTGCGCGCGCACAGTGGCGCTGCGTGTTTGGTCCGACGCCGCTTCCAGCAGCGTCTCCTCGACGCGGTGCGCTTTCACCAGCTTTTCCAGCGCATACTGTAGCTCCGTAGACTTGTTGAACTTGCCACTGTACAGCTTGTGTAGAACTCGACCCACCGTCTGGATCGCCATCGCGCGCTGGCTCGCGACCGAGCTCCGAGCCAAATGCGCAAGCTCTGGGATAGTGTAGCCCGCCGCCGACGGTGCGTCCCCATGATGGTGCAGGCCCGCAGACTGGTCGATCATGCGACTCATCCGCGGCGTGATCAGATCCCCTCTGAAATCAAATCGTAGCTCGCTCGGAGCTACTGATGCAAGCTGATCAGAGTACTCAGCCTCTTCCTCGTCTGCGATCGGCTGCATCCAAGCCAGCTTGGAGGTCTCGACCGGCGTGTCGGGGAAATACTGTTTTAATTCCTCAGGAGGAGGAGGAAAGTGCATTGTGATTGGCGCTGCCTCGTCGGCAATCTGTCCTGCAGGCTGCGAGGCCTTGGTCGCTTCTGCGTCGGGCACGATCTCGTCAAACGACACCGTTTTAGTCGAGGCCGCAGGCCTGCTCGGCCTCGCTTCGGCATCATACGATTCACGAGACTCAGCCCGTACTGAGTCACCTGCAGTGGCATTCGCATTTGCAGCGCTCGGCGTATACCCTTGATCCTGCTGCTCTTTGAGCTCGGCTCGCCGCAGGAGGCTCGACAACACCTTGGGATCGAGCGTTCCCAGCAATTGCTGCTTCTCACGCTCAATATCCTCGGGGGTCATAGCAGCCAGTTTTTTCACATTCTCAAGGTGGATGCGCTCCTCGTCACTTAGTGGGGCCTGCGCAGCGGGAGCAGGTGCTGACGCCCGGGGGGGTTTCCCATCGCGCCATTGCCGGAACCGAGACGGCTTCTGGCCGGACTTTGGCGCCCGCGGTGGGGCTGATACATCGTGCTCCACAATGTCCCCGATCATTACCAATCTTAATAGATTTATGTCTAAGCGAGACCCATTATTAAGCCCCCTGCTGTTGTATCCCTGGTAACGCCAAAACAACTAGCTACTCACGTGATGCAGTGGTCGCCACGTGACTAATACCTCAAAGCACCCGCCTTAGGCCACCATCAGCTGCATTTGAATCAGTGTTTAGATAGAGCTGCCAAAGATTTGTCGGTATGGTGCATCGTCAGGAGCCAGACTTCCAGTCTGATTACGAGCTCAACAATATTGGAACAAGTCCGAGCGCCGCTTCAACCGCTACGAACCCACAAACATACCTGGCGAAAAGACGCAAACGCCCCTCAGTAGTAGACTTCAATTCAGGAATGGGTTTTTTAGAAAGAGGCATGGATAATATGATCCAAGCGATGGAGCATGTTATTTCCAAGCCCATCAATGCGGTAGGAAACTGGTGGAGAATACGAAATCAGCTCCCCCCCACCAAGAACGGAAGGCACATCTCGGTCAGTTTGGACCAGGCAGTGCAAATTGACGAGAGGAATAACAAAGAATATTGCTCAAACGTCATCTCGAGCGCCATCTATACCGTCTACGACTTTATTCCTCGGCAGCTCATCGTGCAGTTTTCCAAGCTCGCGAATATTTATTTCCTGTTCGTATCCATTTTGCAAATGATCCCATCTTGGTCGACCACAGGAACGTACACCACAATCATCCCGCTAATGATTTTCGTCGCTATCTCCATGGGTCGCGAAGGATACGACGACTGGTGCCGACACAGGAACGACAGGGTAGAAAACAATAGACAGACCCTGGTGGCGTTTAGAGACCCCAAGGACCCGGAGAGGGTCGACTACGCCGCTACTCGCTGGAAAAACATCAAGGTGGGCAACATCGTCCGGGTTTTGCAGAACGAGTGGATCCCCGCAGATATCGTGATCCTTCACAGCTCTGGTATCAAAGGACAAACGTACGTCGAAACCATGGCCCTGGATGGCGAGACCAACCTCAAAAACCGCGAGGTCAACCCAGATCTTCAGGAAGCATTCAGCATCGACTCCATCCCTCACGTCCACGCGACCTGTATCACCGAGGATCCAAATATGGACCTCTACAATTTCGAGGGCTCTTTTGTGCTCGGCGACAAGAAAATCGCCCTTGGAAATTCCCACATTATTTATCGCGGCAGTATCCTCCGCAATACTGCTTCAGTGACCGGCGTCGTAGTGTTTACCGGCAAGGAATCCAAAATCCAGCAAAACGCAACGCAGAACTCGCGGTCAAAGTCGCCAAAGCTACAACGCAAGGTCAACATCATCGTTATCTTGATGGCAACCTTCGTCATCCTGCTCTCGCTGTTCTCGGCTCTATACTCGAACCGGAGTCAAGCAGGGCGTGAGGATCGTTATTGGTATCTCAGCGGTGTCGATGTTACATTCGTGCAGAACATCATGGGTTTCATCATCATGTTCAATACTCTTATCCCGCTGTCGCTTTACGTGTCGATGGAAATCTGTAAGTTGATGCAGAAGTATCACATGCAAGGTGACCCTGACATGTACGACCCAGTGTCGGATATCCCTTTCAAATGTCAGACAACGAGTCTCAACGAAGAGCTTGGACAGGTAAGCTACATTTTCTCCGACAAAACTGGAACCTTGACGGATAACATCATGCTGTTCAGAAAGCTCTCGGTAGCGGGATATGCATTTATTCATGATCTCGATGTGCTCGAGGAAGCCGCCGAGGAGGATGCCCAGTCGGTAGCTAGTGAATCTCAGAAAGGCTATCTGTTCCATAAGATCGGGGTTGCCAATGTGCAATCCATGGATCTTTTGCGGCAGGTAATGGAGCTCCCGCGAGAGAGTTTGAGCAGCCCTCGTCAGGCCACGCTCCCGAGAAATTCTACTGTAGGCCGCCGTTCCTTGTCCATTGCTCAGAGAACCACCACCGGTCGCAAAAGTGCTGTTGCTAAGACCTCTACCGCAGAGCCTCGCAAAAGCACTGCAACTATTCAGAGACACTGGACGTCTACAGCCAATCCACAGAAGCCGCAAGACGAGCCAAGTACGCTGTTACTTCTGCAATATATGATAGCCTCTCCAAGAAGCTTGTTTGCTCAAAAGGCTAAATTCTTTTTGCTCGCATTGGCCCTTTGTCATTCTGCCAGCCCAGAAGTTGACTTGGCGGAGGAAGCCCATGGAGACAGAGAGATTGAGTATCTTGGCTATCAAGCAGCATCCCCAGACGAGCTCGCACTCGTAAGCGCCGCCCGTGACTTAGGGTTCCTGGTGATTGATCGGCAGTATAATTCAATCACCCTTCGTACCTACCCTGAGGGGTTCGACAAACCCAGAGTTGACGAAGTGTATGAAGTACTGGACACCATCGAGTTCACGTCCACTCGTAAAAGAATGTCAAACGTCATCAAATTTCCGGATGGTAGAATCTGCCTGTTCACGAAAGGTGCCGATAATGTCATGCTTGAACGTCTCAATTCGGCTCTTGTTGGAGCCGCCAGAAGCAAGATGGGTGAACTCCAGCGTGAGACTACTTTGCGCAGGAGTATCGAGAATGACATCGTGATCAAACGTCGCTCAACCGAAATCCATCAGTCACCCTTGGGTGCTCGCCCATCACTCTCCATGGATCCGACGGCTGCATATGTTTCGTTAGATCAGCATTTGAGAGAGCAAGGTGAGGACCAACGTCTTCAGGAAACTAGTCGACGCTCCATATCAATGCGCCAGAAAAGTATGGATAGCCGTAAGCTCAGTGGTGAACACACTGGAGATCAAACACCTAACCTGGAGCGCTATAGTACGGCGCGCGCGAGAAGACCAAGGTCTCCCAGCCCACGACGTTCGGGACCGATGCAACCGGAAACTCACAGTGCAAAGCCCAAGCTAGAACTGGACACAAGAGTACAAACCGAGGACCTGGTGAATAACCGCCAGATCCTTGATACTCGTTTTGTGATCGAGAAAACATTGGAGCACGTTGATGAATTCTCCACTGAGGGTCTACGCACTCTTCTATATGGTCATCGCTTTTTGCATCATACAGAGTATGAGGAATGGAAACAGAAGTATGACGAAGCCCGTCTTAGTCTAACTGACCGACAGAAAAAAATAGATGAAGTTGGAGAACTCTTGGAGCGTGATTACGAGCTTACAGGGGCCACAGCCATTGAGGACAAGCTGCAGAAAGGTGTCCCAGAGACGATCGAACGGCTACGTAGAGCTAGCATCAAGTTATGGATGCTTACAGGTGACAAAAGGGAAACTGCTATCAATATTGGCTACTCTTGTCGACTCATCAAGGATTACTCTTCAGTAATTATTCTGAAGCACGAAGATGATGTGGCCACTGTAATTATGGCCTCGCTCGAGGAGTTACAAAGCGATAGTATTGCTCACTGCGTAGTTGTTGTTGATGGTCACACGTTGTCAATGATAGAGCGCGATGTGACTACTATGTCTTTGTTCATCGATCTTTCTCTGAGAGTGGACTCGGTGATCTGTTGTCGCGCATCACCAGCACAGAAAGCTGCCATGGTGAGCAAAGTGCGTGAAAGAATGCCCAAAAAGGTCACACTTGCGATCGGCGATGGCGCTAATGATATTTCAATGATCAAGGCTGCCGATCTAGGTATTGGAATTGCTGGAAAAGAGGGCCTTCAAGCCGCACGTTCATCCGACTACAGTTTCGCGCAGTTCAGATTTTTACAGAAGCTGTTGCTTGTTCAGGGACGTTGGAACTACGTTCGTACTTGCAAGTACATTTTGGCTACTTTCTACAAGGAATTTCTTTTCTATATGGGTCAGGTTGTTTTCCAGCGATACGCACTGTTCACTGGTACGTCAGTGTACGAAAGTTGGTCTATTTCCATGTTCAACACTTTGTTCACCTCACTCCCAGTTATTGCTTTGGGTGTCGTGGACCAGGACCTGAGTGCATCAACCCTGATTGCTGTGCCAGAGTTGTACAAAGTTGGGCAACTGAACATGGCATTCAATGTCAAGTTGTTCCTCTACTGGCTGCTTCTTGCGATGTCTCAATGTGTCTGCACAGTGTTTCTGTCAGTAGAAGCTTGGGGCAAAAATTTTGCTAACTTCGAAAATGATCTCTATCCTCTAGGCGTAATCATTTTTGCCACAGTGGTGATAATTATTTGTTTCAAGCTGCTCTTTTTCGAGATACGCGAGATAACTCTCCTTACGGGTTTTTGTGCAGTTATTTCAATTGCTGGGTATCTTTTCTGGAATTTGTTGATTGGTGGACTCAACTCCAAGGAAAAAGCATACTTTATCAAGAATGCGTTTTTAGAAGGATTCGGAAGACATCCCAATTTTTGGGCATGTATTGTGATTCTTCCAGCAATTTGTTTGTTGTTTGATCTCGTTCTAACACACATCCGCAGAACATTTAAACCGACTGATGTGGATGTGTTTGAAGTACTCGAGTCTGATCCCCTCATTAGAAAGCGCATGGAGGACGAGTCGCAGATGGAGCTTGAAGCTGGTTGGGAGTGTCAGGCTCAAATGCGTAAAGGGTGGGACGCTATCCGCCATGGACAGTTCCCAGCTGAACCTCTTCCTAAGAATCCCACAGTTCAGGCTAGCCGTCGTAGAAGACGTGATGTTTGGATTGAAAAACTGACGCGTGGCCGATCTTCTTCACACTACGAAAGAGAGATAGATGATATCCTTGAACGTCGTGAAAGAGAGCTTGAGCATGTATAAAACTAATAATTTATTTAATATACTGCAATAAAATGAGCATACATTTTTGGGGATGTAAAAAGGCATACCTGGCTGTTCAGTGCAAACTCAAAGCAGGTGTAGCTTGAACAGAAAAAAAGAGCATTGAAGAGATCTTAAACTGAAAAAGGGCGATCCACTCAAACATTCGGTTAGGTCTGCCTGGCTCTACGAGCACGCTCCTCGTAGGTCACATATCCTGTGCTTTCTCTAACGGTAATAATTGGAAAGTTATAATCACCGTAAATCTTACGAGCCTGGGCATAAAGGGGTTCGTCCCCCTCGATGTCATCTTTATCCCACGATATCTCAGGGGCGTTACTAGGGTTCTCGGGAGCTGGGCTAGGCTCCGCTGTCGAGCCATTCTGGGACTGCACTGGCGAGAGAGCAGGTGAAATGGAGCCATAATCTGGGAATGATTGCGTGTATCCTTTTGGGAGCCAGTACTTTGATCTTCCACCATTTTTATAGCGCATACCGGCTGCTAAGCGGGCTGCTCTGGTACGGGATTGGGGATGGTCCAAAACAGCTTCGACTGAATCAAATTCCCTGTAGCCGTACTTTGATAAATAGAAAGTGCACTTGAAATCATATACAAGATCTCTTATGCCAAAGGCATCTCGCATTGCATAGATCATTGGCAAGCGAGCAAAGCCGATCAACTTTGTAGTTGCATAGTCTGTATATGGAAAAGCATCCCAGTGGAAAAAAGCAAAAAATAGCGTTTCGACGCACAACAATGTGTTGGAAACAGTATTCAAGGTTTCACGGCTCCTTATAATCCCGACTGCGTGGAGCATTGTGAGAAACAACGATTGCCAGTAACTGAAAAACACAATGGCTTTAATGCTCAAAAATTTCGGGAGAGCACGGTAAGGCCGTAAGTCTGCTGCTAAACAAACCCAAAATAGCATGAGCGCATTCAGTGTCAACGTGAGGGAGACATTGTAAAGAATCAGGTTCAACAGCCACACCTTCTCCCCAAACAGTACCTCGAGAATGGTTATGAGGATGCGAATCCAAACATACTGCATAATTAAACGCTTAATCCACAAAAACGTGTACGGGTCACTGATATCGACTGACTCGATAATTCTCGAAATGGGCCAAGGCATATGCTTTGGAGGACGTCCAGTGGTACTGACGATGATGTCACGCTCTCCGCCCAGTAAATTAGTGAGAAGGCTAAAAAATGTGTAGATAACGAAACCCTCATACAGCTCCTGTATAGGCAAAAGGAACTTCGCAACCTTTGGGTGGTATAGGCCACACCAGGCTGTGATAGAGAACATGGGAACCATTAATAGAATGCGGACAATGAGTCTCTGATCCATTGGCTTCCGGTAATTCTTGAAATGGCTAAACAAGTTTGCGGTCGTAACCAGGCAGGCTCCAATCACGCAAAAGTCATTTAGGGCACGTAGCATTGCTCTTAACGATTTATGAGTGAGACTATCAAGTGAGGAAGAGCTGTTTTCCCTTTTGCAGGTCCTGACGCAAGGCTCGAGTTGTGGCGAACGCCTCGTGGCAATGAAGTAGTTGCGGCCAAGATCAAAACAGTATCAAGGTGCATGCGGGAGGCAGTAGACGCTTGATTTTTAGCTAGAGCACATACTATATGGATCCATGTACCAAGTTGACTTCTACGACAGCGGAACGTCGCCGTAGGGTTCAGATTGCTCACAACTGAATACGTTATAATCTATTCAGGCTACTTAATTTTCATCAGCATGGAAAACGGTAACTCCCTTGTCCTTGCCAAAGTTGCAGTGACGACGAGTGCCCTCCTTAATGTGGATCTCGTTGATAGTGTTGATATCATCAGCATCGAGCTTGATATAATCCAAGTTGCTCTTGATACGGGCAGGAGTCACAGACTTCGGCAAGACGACGGTATCGCGGAAGATTCCCCATGAGATCACAACATTGGCAACACCGGTGTTGTGCTTCTTGGCAATGGACTCCAAGACTTCATTATCAAGATCACCGCGGCCGAGAGGACTGTAGGCCTCCACCACGATACCCTTGCTGTGGCAGAAATCAATCAGCTTCTGTTGAGGCAGCTTTACATGGAGCTCAACCTGGTTGGTAGCAGGCACAGTCTTGGTTGACTCGGCCTCTAGAAGAGTGGTGAGGTTCTTGATATCAAAGTTGGAGACACCAATGGCCTTCGCCTTGGACTTGTCGAGCTTCTGCATGTTGGCGTAGCCCTTGACGAAGTCAATGGTGGAATCGACCTTTCCATTTTCGTCGAGGGCGAATGGCCAGTGCATGAGATACAAGTCAACATAGTCCAGACCGAGATTTTTCAGCGAGGTCTCGAGCCCCTTAGCGGGGTCGTGGAAGTTGTCCAACCACAACTTGGTGGTAACAAAAATCTCCTCGCGGGGCACTCCGGCCTCGCGAATGGCTTTGCCTACGGGAACCTCGTTTCCATAGATCCAGGCAGTGTCAATGTGGCGGTAGCCATCCTTGAGGGCTGCCAAGACTGCCTTGTAGGCATCATCAGGAGCGGATTCCCATGTACCGAGGGCAATGACTGGAATCTCAGCACCAGTGTTGAGGGTCTTTGTAGTGGTAGCGATAGCTGGAGGAGACATGATGCTAGGTTCGCGCCATTGCGGTGGTTAATATAGGCCCCGGCCTAACCCCGTACCATGCACAGCGTGCATGAAACCTGCATATTGGAATCCCCAATAGATCGCAACTTTGCGGATAGCAAGTTCAGCCTCGGGGGAAATTCAGCGCAATCCAGCCCAAAAGCAGAGTTTATATATATTTCAGCTCACTGCAGTTGGGAGGATAAAAATTTCACCCACGCCGGACCAGGAATCTCACTAGTGATGCCGAAACACGCTGATACCTGTGAGATGACGCACTCCCAATGCGGTGGCATTACTCAGCTTGCTTTGAAGGGTCGATAGCCACTATGACTACGCTTGTGTTACTAAGATTTGGGACTTTATCTAGGTGGGGCAAACATAAGCCAAACTGTCACCTGGTGGATGCTCTCCTGTAGCGCTAGCATAGAGCTAGAACATCCAGATATCTCGTACACATGTGGTGACGTCGTCCAGGGTAACGTGGTCGTGAACCTGACCAAGAACATCAATGTTAGCGAGATTGTGATTAAATTTAAAGGGAAAACTAAAGTCACCATTGGCGAGGGCGAGTACCGCAGCGTACTAGTGAACACTCACTACCACGAGGAGATGAAGGTATTCCCTCCTCCCGAGGTCAATGACCAGCACAAGTTTGGCCGCCTGACTCTCAACAAGGGCACTTATGTGTATCCGTTCAAATTTACGCTCCCAGGCCATGGAGAAGGCCAGGAAAGCGTACTGCTGCCGAGTTTCTCGCACGATTTCAACCGCATTTTCGTCCGCTACTATATAAAAGCCACGATTCGCAGGCCCTCCAGACTGGTATCCAACATCAGGGCCGAGCGTGACGTTGAAACGAACCCCTGCATCGATAGCAGAACTTTTGACAGCTTTGCCCTCAGCTCCGTCACATCTGAAGTGTCGTTCGCTTCATCCAACCTGGTGGCCAGGAGTTTCCTCAAGCAGGATGGGCAGGCCGACGCACGGCTCGCCGTCGAGGCTCTGTACCCCAAGAGGGGCATCAGGCCAGTGGTCGAGGACCTCTCTGACGTGCAGCTGCACGTGAAGCAGATCGGCGATCTAGGGGGGCCTGTGACGCTTAGCAGTATTCACGTATCGCTGTTCCGGGTCGGGGTGTACAAAACCCACGTTGCTGAAGTCAAGAACCGCGAACGTGTGTTTACAGAAGAGGTCAGCGCTAGCTGCTCGCTGGATCTGTCTCAAAATGCAGCCAACTTATCGTCCTTGATTTCGGGCATTCACATACACAATGTGCATCTGCCCTCGTTCTCCTCGAGACTTATAGACATGGAGTACGAGCTAAATTTCCTGCTAACGTTCAACACCGCAAAGGGGCGCAAATCCATAGAACTCAATGGGCCAATCAACATCCTGTCCACCGAAGTCCATCATCATGTCACCGACTATCAGCACAACGATCTACCGGCCTACGAGACTGATGCTCCACCAGAATATGGACTCAACCATGTGCCTCCTATTTATTAGTATTTATTACCCCAAACTACCAACTGTTCACGCGAGCTGGGTCAAAGTATAGATTTGTAGAATGCGATGCAGTAAACCTTAGACAGCGCCGGACTCCAACTCTAATGCAACAAGATTCGGAGTTTCTCGAGCCACTCAGATGCCTTGGTTCTGGGCAGAAAGCTCGGGCTTAGATCGGCTGAGTCCATTGTACTTCGGTGGAGTCCGAACTCAGCATAGTCGCTTCTGATACGGGTGGCCGATCCCAGCCACGATCAAGCTTAGCCCTCCGCAGCAATCTGCATACAACTGACTTTAGCCGTCCGGCATGACTGCATTGGAATGTCGCCCTCGGCCCCGGGCCGCACACAGTCAGCTGTCTGCCCAAGTTTTTTTCAAAATGAACAGAAGCTGCCCAAATCTGGCGCTCGCGTGAAGTATTGCTCGAGATATTGAGGCACCATTACGTCACCATTTTTCAGCCCCGAGTTCCAGCCTCCGCATCACAGAAATCTCGGCGACTCATACCGCAAAGTTCGAACAACACCTTTTCTCAGCATTCCGTAAATAACATAATTTTCATTAAATTTTCCCGGCCCCTGCAGTCACGCGAGCTCACCGTTTAAGTTGACAAATAGGCTGCATGCATGCGCCCCTATAACATATTTGACACATCCATCTTGATCTCAGTACAATGCTCAAGTATTTCTCTTACTGGTGTTTGCCTATCCTCTCAGCGATCATATGGTGGGGTATGTTGATTGCGCTGCTCGTATACTGGTGCGCAGACGGCCGTCCAGTGTATCCTTGGATGGATGATGGTCAAACCTTCCCATACATCTCTCATGTGGCTGCTACGAAAGTCCAGGGAGTCTTCATCAGTTGTGCTGCTGCTCAGGGCCTTTTGTTCGTTCTCGCCATGGCCGCTGAGAGATATCTCCGTCACGCAGGACGTTTGCCCAAGAACTTGCGTCGTCGCGAGAAGATCATGTCTGGATTTGCAATCGCGTGGTCGATTATTGGCGAGCTTGGCATCCTGTTTGTGTCTATTTTCAACACTGTGAGCTTTAAATATGTGCACGAAGCCTTTCTCGGAGTGTTCATTATCTGCATCGGCATCTCTACCGTGTGCAACTGGATTGAATACTTTTACCTGGATAAGAACAACAAGGATGTCGCACGTATCCGTTGGAGCACGTGCCTCAAAGTACCCTGGTTCTTTATTGCTCTGGGAATTGTCATTGGTTTCTTGGCATGCCAGAAAGGCTATGGAAAGAAGTTGGATGCGAGTGCGGCTTTGGAATGGACTATCTCTTTCTGGTATCCGTTCTATTCGCTCATTCTGGCGTACGATCTACTGCCCGCACTCAATACACCAAAGCACACTTATACATTAGGCCCCTCTATGATTGAGCACTCCACCAGCGAGATGACGGAGATAAAGGAAGCATCGATTGTTTAAAATGCCTCGGCATGACCGTAATACTTCACGCTCCTACGCTTGGCAGGTTCGCCAATGCGCACAACGATTCATGAGCACATTTCATGAGATTTATTTATAGCTATGACTGCGATCGGGTTTATTTGCTGGTTCGTCCGTAGTGATAAGGACTAATGCTACTAGTTTTTTAATTTTTCATGGCATGCAGAGAAGGAAGATGAATCCATACAAGTTGTTAATCAAACATTACGCAGTTATTTAACACTATCTATATACTTCTCAAAATCGTAGCCCTCGCCTTTTTTCGGCATCTCTAGTGTTAGCGAATCGATAATCTCATCAGGGAGAAGGGCCTCTTCTAAATCGCTCCTCGTAACATAGCCTTTTCCACCGCTGATCTCCTGGAACGAGCTCTCAACTTGCTCGAGAGACTCCTTATCCTCGGAGATTGAGACCATGTAAACTATGAAATTGTGGAACGATATCTGGCTTCGCCCTTCAGACACCTTCTCAAAGAGCTCCGACAGCTCGTCACTAGTATGCAATATTCCCAAACTCGCTAGAGCAGCGCCAAACTCGCTCTCCTGCAATGCGTTGCGTCGCGACCGGTCAAAGTGACGAAACACCGACTCGAACTCGTCCATGAGCTCTGGGGTAAGATTTGAGACTTTGCGGGCCACCATCTGGTTCTCTACGAATGAGAGCTTGCTGGCAACCGCAGCCTTTGCCAGATTCATCTCATACACCAGCTCTGCGTAAGTATATACAGTATACTCGACGTCGCTCAGCCCTATGAGAGTGCAGGAGTTATTGAGCTTTTCCAATTCGCCGAGCTTTGTTTCCAAGGGTCTCAGAGCTTTCGACTGTTCAAGAATTCCCGAGAGCTGGACCTCGAGTTTGCCGTCCAACTCGGATATCCTCATGTTGAGGTTGTGGAGCTCCTGAGCGATAGAGTTTGCGAGCTCAGAGAACTCCTTTCGCAGCCGTTCTCTGATTTCGCCAAGCTGCTCGTTCACTTTCTCAGAGAAACTGATCTCGGCGTCTAGTAGTTTGAGCCACTGCGCATTGAGATGTTCCGGACGCAGCTCTGGAGCAGGGTCGTACGTGTTGAACCCATATGTGGCCAGCTTTATACGGATCTTTCCAAACAGCTGAATGAGCTCAGTCTTCTCGGTGGTCCATGACCTTTTTGTGGTCTCTTTGTAGAGTTTGATAGCGTCGTGACTTCGTTTGATTTCATCGTAGGACTCCAGCTTGCAAGTCGACCACTCCTGTTCCTTCTTCTCCATAGACTCGAGCAGTGCTTTGAACCGTTTCTCGTACTCTTTTCTCATTCTCAGTGCTGTCGACCACACCTCGTGGAACTTGGCGACCCGCCGCCCTGCAGTCTCGATTGCGTCCAAGGCACTAAAGCTGTGAAACCAGTAGGCGAGATATGCAACCATTGATCTCTCGTCTGGCTTTTGGAGAATATCTTCCACGTCCAGCAGCGCCGGAATGCCGACTGTGGATGCAGCATCCAGCGCAGCACGCACACGCTCGCGGGGACTGGCAGAGCGAAGCTGGTCAAAGTCCAGCAAATCTGGCCGATAGTGGTCCATAAGTGCGCAGAGTGCAAGGCCGTCAGTCCAGCTGGAGGAGAAGTCCCTGATCTCTACGTCATAGTCCTGAGTTTTACGCTGGCACCACAGCAGCAGGCCGTCTTTTGCGTTGACACCTTCTTCTGAGATTTCTGCAACAGCATAGTGCAAGATCAGCATCCAGAGTAGCCCTAGAATCAGTTTGAGATTGCCCTCCACCACGTCGGTGGCCCCTATGGAGGCCAGGTTGATGCCCTGGTGCTTGATAAACTCCAGAGCAATATTCACATTCTCGTAATTCTCCATATATTTCGGATTCTTGTGGTATTTCCCTACGAAATCACCACTTATGCACTCCATCAACTCACACAGCACCACCCCAGACTTGAAATCATCGATATCCTTGATAGCGGGATAGCCCTTTGGCTCCAAATGGATATTGCACCACCGAATGAATGCCGTGCGCTGGGATTGCACCCAATGGGGAAGCATGCACACGAGAGCTTTAGCAACTGACTAAAGCCTGCACACCACTTTCTACCGAACGGCTGCACGATTGTTTCCGCGTTTAGCACCGCGTCTATTACGTCATTCAGAGTGCGCAGCTGCGCGCGGGCCTGAGCTCTATTAGGTAATTTCGAAATATTTCACCATCCAGCCATGTCAACTATCACGGTGCGAGTTATTAAATCATTCGAATATAGAACTATCAAGAATATCGTATTCCACCACCTCGATCTAGATACTCTAACGTTTGCCAATCTCCTCGATATGGTGCATAAGTATGTCAAAGAGAATGGCGGCTTTCGGCCCTACCGAAACGTCAACCTCGACAGCCTGAAGATCTACTGGCACCCTCACCTCACCAAGACCATGGACCTGGCGATCAACCTCGACCACCCGGACTGGATCATCAAGGACTTCTCCCAAACCCTCGCAAGCGTGGGGTGCGTCAACGAGACGGAGGTGTCATGTTTTAATATGGAGTTGTATAAAGAGTACGAAGCTAACCCTGTGAACAAGTGGGACTAATTTATGCGGCTCTTCTTCTGATATCCGAACTCGGAGATTCGGTTGCGGTGGATCCCTCGACTGACTCGACGACGATATCAACCTCGTCGACCTCGTCCTCGTTCTCGTCGCCGTTCTCGTCCTTTTGCAAAGCATCGCTGGGGACCACCTGCTCAGCAATCAGCTCAGCAGTGCGCACCCACCTTCTCCTTCTAGTATATTTTGAATAGGCAGGCTCAGCACTGGGCTTTCTCCACATGTTGTCGTAGTAGATATAGCCGTCGTCCTCGCCGGGATCTGGGGTGAACCGGACCTTGGAGCGTGGTATTAACGCCCCGTCGTTGGACAGGTCCACACGCCAGGTCTCGTCCACCCATTTCCACCGCATCCCCGTGCCCTCGGAGTCGGGGAGCTCAAACAGCTCTGGTGCCGGGGCTTCGTTGAGGAACTCGTCCGTCCAGGGGGTCCGCTCGTACGACAGCATGTTTGCGGTCCAGCCAATGCCGAGCCATCTTCTCTGGTTCTCGTACAGCACGTAGGTGAAGTTCACCTGGCCGCTCGACTGCTCTGCGGGGCTCACAGCCGAGTTGGCGGCGGCTGCGACCGCACTCTGCACTGTCGCCCGCCGGGTGAAGTCTACGCCCGTGCAGTAGAACACAATTAGCCGCACGATCTTCCACCTCCAGAGGATCGCCCTGGTGACCCGGGCCCACAGCGAGTGCCAGCTCAGAACCACCGCACCAGTGACCATAACTATTCCCTTTGTGCCGAATATGAGGTGCGTCACGAAGACGTAGGCCGGGGTCATGAACAGGGCAGCAAACAGGAACCTGGTCAGGTCCTTGCGGCTCAATCCCAGGCCAGTCAGCGGATCAAGCATCAGATTGAACCGACGGCTGCAGTTGGACAGCCGCTGGACAATCGTGTCGAGGCTGGGGTGCTCGTCGACCTTGCGTTGCCGTGCAGAAACGATCAAAATGCAAACTACGGCGGCCCCCAAGTGAGCAAAATACAGAACAAAAAAATCCCACCAGTGCACCAGTGCACACCACCCCACTAGCAGCAGAAAACTCTGGTAAACGTCGTCTTCAGTCCATGTGACGAGCCCCAGAGTTTTATCTACAGCGCTAATAATGGGGTATGCCTGGCTAAGGACTTTGGTGATTGCCGGAGGAGTCGTGCTCAGGAGCGATGACGAGGCCGGAGGCAACGCTGCTCCATCGCTGGGAGCAAACGAAGCGTATGTGGGCATGCTGGAAGTGGGCAAGTGTGGGGGAGTTAGCTGTGGGGAGTTGTGGCGCGTGTGGCGTCGGGCAGCAGCTTGCTAAACTGCTTGTGCTCGACTCGCCGACGTGCTCACATGAATGGCGTACTGTGGCGCACCAGCTGCATAGTCGAGATTTGACGATGTGCAGGTCGGCTAGCCGAGGAATATGAAACACTGTTTATCATCTAACTTTCACTCTATATATCCTTGACAGAGTCGCTGCTCTGACTCTCTTCGTCCACAGGCTTCGGAATACTGTTTGGCAACGGAATGGCCATGACCCGAACGAACGAGTTCTCTTTGGTCATAATTCCGGCAAACGCATTGTAGAATGCCATTGTTCCCGCAGCAATACAGAACGCACCTCCTGCTGTGATGGCGGTAGAGTTGTCACGAAGGTACCCGATCGCCATGCACAAATAGATCGTAGCCACCATCGTCAAACAAAGACAGAACGCTACTGTAGACTTGAATAGCATACTTACCTGCATGAATGAAACGAACGTCATCCCCAGTAAGAAGACCCCGCTAAGTTTCATCAGCAAGTACGTCGCCCACTCTGTGGCATCAGTGAACCGTGACGGCATTTTCTCCGGATGCTCAGTAACATACTTCACTATGTTGTCAGTGACTGCGAACGAGGGGGTCTCAATTGCCGCTTGAACCCACCAGTTGAGACCGTAAAACGAGCAGGACATTGCACCAAAGGTGTTCTCAAGCACAAACTCCCACATCCCTGCTACGAGCAGACCAACGCCTCCGACAAACCAGTTCGTAGATGCTGCCATAGTGGTGATTGTCACCCCTCGAGTGCCTACTACCAATAGGCCCATGTAGAATGTCGCCACGCCAAAGCCTATAAGACCGGCTGGTACCATAGAAGGAAGATTCCTCTCGGGAGGAATATACGCACCAGCACGGGCAACACCTGCGTAAGCAGTCAGGACACTTTCGAGCGGAACATTCTGCCCATCGATAACCACATGCCCGTGATGCTTCGCTTGTAGGGGTTCAGGTGAACTTTCAACGTGTTCCACCTCTGCAGATTCAATCTTGGTTTGCTCAGCCATAGTTGTTGCTCGATGTTAATCATTCTTTTATACTCAAGGTGGGTGTTCGTGCATGATCTCAACACGGACGTGCGCCTGAAGCTATACGGACTTTGTTGAGAGCCCATTGTTGTTTCTTAACATCAATAGCTGCTTATATCTACTTACTGTTATACACTAAGGCTACGAATTAGCGATATAGTTGTTGCATGGCTATCTTCAATAGCCGAAGAAAGGCGTTGTGGGGAAAGCGGAGACCCGAGTTTTATGTGCAGAAAGCTGGTTGCCCCACAGTCTCAAGCGAAGACATAGTAGAATAATATCCAAACCTCAGTTCTCACGGTGACATACATCGTCACCGGATAAATGCACGCGATGTCGTACCCTTATGTCTGCCAAGAAACTTCCAAGCAAGTTGTACAGAGAATTGATCCGTTACCAGATCCGTGGCTCTATCCAGGGACCCTGTCTTACGAGAAAAATTGCATGCTTTCCGCAATGTCTCATGATGCATACAGTGTTTTCGGCACTGTACCGAGATCTGATGCAGAATGTTGCGGGGTCTGCCCACCTGCAGCACGTACCGAGCCCAAAATTATAGATAGGAAAACATGGATGAATAGTATACCTTTCAAAGAAATTCACAATCAATGTTTCAATTGTGACCAAGTCTCAATCTGGGTCTAGCCTGTGACCAAGGTCAGGTTCTCATTTGATCTCACGACCGCGAGATCATAATTAAATACAAACTATAAATATGAAAAAATAAGGCTATAGCTCGCCTCCAATACTTTGCTAGATAAGACCCGGAGCACTGCTCACTATGCCACCACCGCTGAAAGCACTTCGACCATATGCGTCTTGATCTCGAACGATGACATCTCAGAAAGCGCTGGGACATGTTATGTGCAGGTGACCTGCACTTCTGCCTGGGTGCTCGAGAGTCTGAAGCTCACTTTAACATCATACGGCCATATACTCAGCTCACCGAACCCCAACGTGAGCGCCCTCTACCTTACTACGACCATGAACTATTAGACAATCCTGATCGGCAACTAAGTGGAGTAACAGTTTGAATTATTAAGTATCTGATATTAATTAGGCATATTGATTTAATCTTTGTTTGCTTCTGTGTGAGCGATCAAATACTTCAAAGCTTGGTACCAAACTCTGTGACGCGCACGATTGGGACAGGTGATCTTTATTTCACGATACAAGCTCTTGATGACAATTGACTTGTAATGCAGCCCTGTAGGTAGTGGGTTATTGTCCGTAACTTCCGACACCGCTATGATAGGAGCAGACTTCGGCATATGAAGTCCATGACCGTTAGTATGAGAATAAATAGCAGGATTATCCTTGTCCCAGTATAGAGTCATGGAATACGGGTGCACCCAGAAAAATCTCTCGTGTCTACCTCCAGTCAATCCTGACAGCGAAAAGCCATGCGTATACTTATACAAGCATTCGCCGATTACCACTGCAGTAACGTAACTCATAACTTGCTGACGATCGATTTCGGTTCCCACGCTACTGCTTCCAATAGAGTTGACGGAACTCGAGGATACGGAGGCTTGGAGCGGTCTCCTCGAAAGAGTCTCTCGCACGTTAGTCTCCTCCTCTTTTGACAGCTTGAGTACCGGCGACATCTCAGAAGTCGACCTCACTGTTCGTGACGAGATTGCACGAGGAAGCGAGCGCGAGTTCACACTGGATTTGGGTGCGTTGCGTACAATTTCGTACTTCCTAACTTGGGGAATTGAAGGTGCCCGTACTGTAGGCGCGGATTTGCCAGATAATGTTGTAGTAGGCCTGCCTGCCTTCTCTGGCGAGCCGGCGGTATTTATTGGCGAGGCGAGGCCAACTTCTTTTGGGGGTTTCAAATCCCTGGTGTGATTCCTAGAGTCTTTTGATATCTCAGAGATATCCGATTTGGGAGACTCCGCAAAACTTATTGGCAATCCTAAGTGTGGATGTGGTAGTGGGTGTGGATGTGAATGTGAGTGTGGCTCTGGTCTAGCATCTAGCTTGGTGCCGTTTCTTTGCACGAATCCCATGCTCTTTGCCTTGGCCGCAATAAGTTTATCACTTGGTGGCTCGACTAGTCCAAGAGATTTAGCCTGCTGACGGATCTCTTGTTCGGTTAGTGGAGGTCCATAACCAAGAGATTGGGCCTTGTTAAGTATCTCGGTATTCGAAGGCTTGTGGACAAGGCCAAGCTTCAAAGCTCTGTTGACTACCTGTGCATCGGACAACGTTGTAGAGACCTTGCGAGGACTGCCTGTAGCTACAGGGACTGGCTGCGGCGGAGGCAGAGTGGTATCTTTGGGATCAACAAGTCCAAGTGCTTTAGCCTTAGAAATAATCTCAAAACTTGACAAGGGCTTGGGCTCCACGAGACCAAGATTTTTGGCCTTGGCAAGGATGTCCTGCTTGGAAAGTGGCCTGCTTAGTCCAAGTCTGTAAGCCGTTTGGATAACCTGTTCCCGGGTCATAGGCTTTACCAACCCCAATGCACGAGCTCTTTCCACAACTTCCCTATCAGATAGGGAGTTTGCAGAATCTCCTTTCTCGGAATTGCCTGACTTCGCATCGATGGCACTAACAAGCCCAAGTTTCTTGGCCCTTTGCACAATCTGCTGTTTCGACATCGGAGGTTCCAGACCGAGCGTAAGAGCTCTACGCTTTATCTCGTCGTCCGAGAGATTACTGTTAACGACTTGCTTTTGCACTGGACCCCAACCTAACTTGCGAGCCCTCGCAAGAATCTCCTGATCGTCGAGCGGATCGGTCATACCAAACTCACGGGCTTGCTCAATGACATCTCTTCTAGTCAACGGGAATACGAGACCGAGTGTCTTTGCCCTGGTGATGATTTGTTCCTTGGAAAGCTTTTCAAGACCAAGGGTTCTCGCTTTGGCAATTATTTCGGAATCTGAGGGGTATGGAGATAAACCAAGGGATTTTGCCTGCTTCAATATGTCTTCTTTACCTGGAGGGTTTACCAGACCGTATTCGCGTGCTCGTGAAAGAACCTCTTCCTTCTCCATAGGGCCTGAGAGACCTAGTGATTCCGCCTTTCTTATAATCTCCCCGTCCGATAGTGGACTTACGAGACCAAGTGATTTGGCTCTCTCTTTTATCTCAGCATCTGTAGGTTCACTCACCATGCCAAGTTCTTTAGCCTTCTCAGTAACTTCTGACTCCTTGAAAATACGTGTTAAACCCAGGCTACGCGCCCGGTCAAGTATTTGCGAGTCAGACAGAGGGTCGGTTAATCCAAGGTTACGCGCCTTCGCAATGATATGTTCTTCTTGCAAAGGATCAACCAGACCAAGGCTACGAGCCTGAGACAAGATTTCCTCCTTCGTCAGAGGATCAACGAGACCGCTGTCTTTAGCAATACTCAGTATTTTATCCTGGGGCAGAGGCTCAGCTAGACCAAGCGTCTTCGCTTTGCTAATGATAGCCTTGTCATCGAGAGGTTCAGCTAGGCCAAGCGTCTTCGCTTTGCTAATGATAGCATTATCATCGAGAGGCTCAACCAGTCCCAATCCCGAGGCTTTATTTCTAATATCTTCTTCGGTGAGAGGATCGACTAAGCCCGCAAGCTTAGCTTGCGAAATGACTTCATCTTTGCCAGGAGGATAATCTAGTCCTAAAGACTTGGCTTTCTTGATAATCTCATCGTCATCCAATGGCTCAACCAAACCAAGATCTCGAGCCTTTTTGAGAATGTCTTCATCGGAAAGAGGATCCACAAGCCCAAGATGTCTAGCTTTACTGATGATCTGGTCGTCACTAAGAGGATCGATCAGACCATACTTACGTGCCTCAGAGAGGATCTCTTCTTTGCCCAGCGGCTCAGCAAGGCCAATGGATTTGCCCCTCTCGCGCAATTGTTCATCTGACAATGGATGAATCAAACCGAAAGTGAGAGCTTGAGAGATAATGTCCTCTTTAGAAGGAGGCTCCGTCAGCCCGAGGGTCTTTGCTTTAGCCTTCACATCTGAGTCACTGACAGGAATTCCTTTAGCTAGAATTTGCTCTTCAAATTCTTCTTCCTTAGATTTCTTTGAGACCCGAAGACCAAGTGTAGAGGCCAAGCGAGAAACCGACTTTTCATCTGGATTCTTGAGAGCTTCTAATTCATCTTTGGGGATTGCAGAGAAGCCGATTCTCTCCGCCGCATCTATGACTTCTTCAGATGTCGGATGGTCGATTTTACGTGAAAGAATATCGTAATCCCCAGAGTCAATTGGTACAAAGCCTAGTTCCTTCACCTTTTCAAGTACGGCATCATCCGTGGTAGGAATACCAAGTTCAGCAATGCGCTCGTTCGCCTCATCCTCGATGGATTTCTTTGTGATTCTAAATCCATTTTTCATTGCCCTCGCTTCCAATTCATCAGGCGTAGGAGTGTCTAGAAGACGTTCCATCTCGGAATATTTCGCAGAAGGAACATATTTGAAGCCTCTTTTCTCTGCCAACTCACCCAACTTTGCATCATCGCGCAGTATCGCAAGATCGCTGTCTTTCTCAACAAGCGCGAATCCACGGTCCTGCGCAAGTTTATCTAGATCATGCTTGCTTGGATCATACTGGTGGGCACTAGCCTTACGTTCAAGCTCCTCAAAGTCCTCATTGGAAACTACTCTGTGATTGAGCTTCTCCGCGTGGGTGCTGACTTCATCGATACGAGGATCTGATAACTGTCGTTTCATGGTCTTGAGTTCTTCTTCCGGCAATACCGAAAGATGCTGCTTATCCGCCAGTTTCTCAAGCTCTTCCTTCGTAGGAGTCGACGTCTTCCTCTTAAGGTCTTCGTAGGCTTTTGCATCAACAACAACCTTATGGTGCACTTGTGCATAGGATTTAAGTTCCTTGACACTGGGCTTCGTAGACTTGCGTTCCAATTCATTATACTTGGTGGTGTCGACAAGAACTTTCCTAGATTTCTTTGCGAACTCCTGAATCTCCTGTACTGTCGGCTCTGTGGACTTGCGCTGGAGTTCAGCAAACTCAGAATCGGGAACAACTGTATAGCTATTAGCGTTCGCAAAGTTCTGTAGCTCCTCGATAGTAGGCCTATAAGCTCGCCGTGTCAGATCTTCGTGCTCGTGAATTGGGATAGCCAACATTTGGCTCTTCTCTGCAAATTTCCGCAATTCCTCAAGCGTGGGAGTTTCCGATTTCCTAGTGAGCTCATTGTGTTCCTCCTCTGGAACCAATACATGCCGAGTTGAATGAGCATGTTGTTTCAACTCCTCCAATGTGGGTTTAGTGGCCCTACGAGACATCTCCTCATGATCGGAGGTTGGCAAGATGACGTGACCTGCAGACACAGCATGAGCGTGAATTTCTTCAAGATTAGGCTCGTTCGCTTTCCTAATGAGCTCTTGGTGCTCACCTGTATTGAGAAGAACATGCTCATTCGCTTCGGCGCGGTTTCTTAGTTCATCCAAGGTGGGGCTGCGAGCCGTACGAAGTAGCTCGTTATGATCGTCTTCGCTTAGAACAACGTGCTTTTTAGCAGTGGCGTACTTTTTCAGTGCGTCCAACGTAGGACTGTTGACTGCTTTCATGACGTTTCCATATTCCTCAGAGTTCACAAGGACATGATTTTGCTGATCAGCATGTTCCTTAATCTCTTCAAGAGTTGGAGTAACAGCCCTGCGATAAATTTCATCATGCTCAGCAGAATCAATAGACTTATGGCCATGAGCAGACAATTTTTCCCGGAGAAAGTCCAATGTCGGACTTTTCCAATTAGAATAGTCCTCGCTTGTGACGAATTTAACGTTCTTAGTCCTCCCAATTGCCTCAAGATCCTCCTCGCTCGGCTCGTTGAGTTTGCGTTGCATCTCACGAAACTCATCATTTTTGAGGACATGAAACCCATGTTTACTCGCCAGCTCGATAACATCCTTATCCGAGCGAAAATTGTTGGCTCGCTCTAGAATCTGTTCATCTGTGAGAGGCTCCACTAATCCAAGTGAACGCGCCTTTGTTTTGACGGCCTCGTCATCAAGAGGCAGTCCAAGTTCCTTCGCCTTCTCATTGAATTCCTCGTCGAGAGATTTGGAGGACAAGCGCAAGCCAAGCTTCTCTGCACTTTTGGCAAGTGTAGAGGGATCATTCTCGAGATCATGAAGCTCTTTCGTTGGTACAGCAGAATAATCGTTCGGTATCATGTCGACAATCTTTTGGCTATTGATGATGTTTCTCGCTTTAGAAAGGAGCTCCTGTTCACTTGGTTCATCAACCAAGCCAAGCGTCTTTGCACGCTCAAGAACTTCATCGTCACTCAGCTTATACACGCCAAGCTCGCGTGCTTTTTCTAGGAGTTTCTCATCACTCATATTGTCGACCAAACCGAGAGACTTCGCTTTGGAAATCACCTCTTGGTCGGTCAGAGGCACCCCACGGGCTGCCGCAATTTGCTGGAATTCCTCCTCTGGGCTCCTCTCGGCAAGACGTAAACCTAGAGTGGTTGAGTGGTGCTCGATCTCTTCACGAGTGGGCTCATTAGCTTTACGAACAATCGATTCGTGTTCGGGAAGCGAGATCACGCGATGACCCAACTTTGACGCAAGGACTTGGAGGTCTTCTGGAGTAGATACATCAGCTTTCCGCTGTAGCTCCACATACTCAGGCTCCTTCACTGCTGCAAATCCGTGCTCCTTCACAAGAGATACTAGGGTATCTAGATCTGTTCGTTCAACGAGTCCCAGTTCGCGTGCTCTCGCACGTATTTCAGCGTCCGTTGGCGGATCAACGAGTCCCAAACTCCGAGCCTTCGCCAATAATTGCTCGTCTGTAGTAGGAAACGCGAGTTCGTTGACCCTTTCATCAAACTCCTGCTGAGCGCTTTTAAAGCTGGTTCGCAGGCCAATTTGGGAAGCAAGGGCACTGATCGATTCAGGGGTATGTTCTACAAACACAGAGCCATGTTTCTTGGCCTGTGATTGAAGTTCTTCTTTGGTAGCTTCTCGGGCTCTACGATTGAGTTCTTCATACGCAGCACCATCGACTGCCTCAAATCCTTTACTCCGGACCTCAGCAAGTAGATCATCGAGAGAACTCGAGTGCCGCTTAGACTGGGCAGCTTGCTCCTCTTGTGAAACTACACTTAGACCAAGCTTATTCGCCATAGCCTCAATATCCTCCTTAGACGGATCTTCAACGAGTCTTCGTAGATTCGTAAGATATTCAGAGGGCACTACTTGTAGATCGTCGATAATGTCGTCTTCAACGTCAGAAGAATTACGCCGGCTTCGCGTCTTGATCATCTGGTGATACTCTTCCGTAGATACCACCTCAAGTCCAAACGCTTTCGCGCCGCGTATGAGCTCACCCTTGGAAGGTTTGAAGACATTCTGATTCGATACAAGCCTCTTGTACTCATCGTTGGGTACTGGTACATAGCCTAGATTTTTGAGGGTATCACTCACACGCCCTAATCTCGTAGGTGAAGAGTTGGTCTTGATCAGCGACTCAAAGTGATCACGACGCTCAGCGACCGACGAAGACGCGAGATCCTTGGCGGGTTTTTGAAGAGTCTCCACACGCTCAAGCAGATCATTGTACTCTGTGATTGGTATCACGACTGCGTCAGATTTACGAGCCCAGGCGCTAATCTCTGCGCGAGATGGATTCGCCACCTTGGCCTCCAGGTTAGTGAGATCTTCCTTTCTTCTGACCTCAAAGCCCAGATCCTCAGCCATTTGCTTAACTGTGTCCAGCTGGGGATTCTTGAGCTTGTCCTCCATATCCGCAAGTACGTCCTTTGGTACTGGGACAGATCCGTTCAGCGCACAGATAGTTTCGAGGCCGTGCAAAGACTGGTCTTGTGCAAGATGCAAGCCGCGACTCTCGGCCAACGCCAGGACCTGTTCTGTGCTAATGGTGTCCAAATCCACGTCACCAACAAGCTGCTCCTGCGAAGCCATGAAATCGGCTAATGCCTGCTCAGAGATGTGCTCTTCCGGGCTTATACTGAGATCGACGTCCTCACTTTGTACCAGAGTCCTGAAAAAGTTATCCGAGTTGCCAGTTGCCGAAGTATTCGGACCGAAACTGTCAGAAAATGTGCTGGCGTCAGGATCCTCATCGAATGCCCCCGCAAACGAGCCTGGCTTGAGCTCATCGTCGCTCTCTCCACCCTCGCTAGAGCCCTCCAGAGATTCGCTGTCATGCACCGTTGGCTGGCCTAGTTCGTTGAATTTGGGCCTTACTCTGGGAGTCTTCACCTTCTTGGGTAGTTTCCTATTGCTAGGTTTGGCCGACTCTTTCTCTGGGATCTCCCGCTTCTCTGCCCTAAGGCGAGTGACTTGGCTTCGCAGGGCCAGAATCTCCCTACGGGCCTGTAGCAAGGCCGCATGCTCACCCTCGCTCGAGAGAGGCATGAACTTCACAGGACTAATAGGTGGAGAGCCAGTAGTCAGGTCTGGCTCCAGGATCGGCTCCTCGCCCTCCGGACCGAGTGGCTGCAAATCGGGTATTTGATGGAATGATCTTCGACGAAGGTCTTGTTGCAGTTCGGTTTTCTCCTTTTCTAGGTTTGCGATCTTTTCCTCGGAAGATGCGACCAAGGCACGCAAATTCTCGAGCTCGCTCGCTGCCCGAGCGGTCTGAGCGCTCAAGGCACTTTCAAGCTGAGCTTGGCGGGAATGTAAGGTGTCGAGCTCCTCCAGCTGCTGGTTGCGCGTGGACTCGAGCTTGGTGGTTTCGCGGGTCATTTTCGACGCCTGGTCGCTGTGCTTGCTTAACTGAGACTCAAGTTCTTGTAGCTTGAGCTCCAGCGTCCAGATATTATCTCTCAACTCCGCTTCGTTCGTGCTCTGATTGGCTACGCGACTTTCTGCGGAAGCGATGACTTTCTGGAGAGCTGCAATTTCTTCATCTTTCTTTCTGGTCGCTTTTTCTGCTTCGCGAAGGGCCATTTGCTGACGCCGACACTCGAGCAGAAGATTCTCCGACACTTCTGAGGCGAACATGTCTTCTCCGGGGCCCGTCTGTGACCTGCCAAAGCCGCTGCCTAAAACGACATCAGTAGGAGACATATCTACCCCCGGCGAGCTCATGATGTGCGGGTCGAGGCCCTTGAGCACGTCGACCGGTTGGGACCTGTGGCTCGAAACACTCCGAGCAAGTGCTTCCTGTTCAGCTTCAAACGAACCGTCAAAGTCGTCGGCCTGCTCCATTTGCTCGTTTAGGAACTGCAGGCTCGACGACAGAGACATTCGCGCGTCACTGTCACTATCGTCCATGCTGACAAAAGTAAACATTGTCCGGGGCGACATAAATCAAGTCTCGTGACTAGACACGAACTAAAAAAAAATAAAGATGCGTCTAACGTGCATTCTACAGTACTAGAAAACAGAAATATGTTGTTGAATACTCCGCGTAGCGCACGTCGGATGTCGGCGAACGTGGGGTGATCTGTAAGGCTAGACACCACAGGTGCATATGGTGTAATTAGTTTCAGTTAAACAGAAAAAATGTATGTGTGTGTCGCAGGCTGCGGACGCACGTGCGTCGAGCCCAATTTGGAACTTTCTAGCTAGGACTCCTGATTCACACGCGTATCCAGGTGACTATGCAGGTACATAGTTTGGGACGCTCAACTGCAGTGCACTTGATGAAAATTCATATGTGACATAACTACATAATTTGCTGCGCAGCTGCTGCGCAAGTTCCACAATATTTATAGAACGAGTCCTTGAGCATCGTGTCATTAGATTTTGGCATCAGAATTTGAGCCTCGTTACATTTACTCAGTTCAAACATGAGCCACTTTTTCCACTCAATTTCGAGTCTCGCGGTCTCCTTGTTGTCCAGAGTGTGGAGCTGAGCGAGCAGCTGACTTCTTTCAAGGGCAAGATCGAGCCTAAACCTCACTACACTCTCAATAATCTCCTGGGTGTCTGGATCCATCGTCCATGCATTCAAAGGACTATCATACTCAAAAGGTTCGAGGGAAACGAACCGGCGGAAGCTATCATAACACTGGTTTTCGGGGGATGCAATACTAGAGAGCACCTGCCCTTTCGCGAGTTTCTGATCAATGTCCTTGGAAAATACCGCTCTGTGGAACACACTCCCTGATTTCGGGGATAATTGTAGACGGTCCACATACTTCTCCACCTTATTTACCTCCCAGTAACCTCTCCACGCATCGAGTCCCGTTTTCGTGACAAGAATGGAATTCAAAACCAAAGAAACAGCAGCAATCAAGATAAGCAGCCGATTGCTAAAAATGAATCTTGCCAAATTTACTACTAATTTCCGAAGACTGGCCTTGAAATCAATCGTTTGTAACCAAACGAACTTGAATAATAGATAATTCAACCTAACAGGACCGCCCTGTTGCGATCGAGTCACGTCTTGAGCCTTCCCGACAGTTGTGGAAATTACAACACGACCAAATTGAGAAATATCAAACGACATTGGATCGTCCGGTTTGCGAGGAAGGTTTGTTACGAGACGATCCAGCGTATTCAATTCATCGTCTACGCGCTTGCCCAGCATCTCAGTCAAGAACTTCTTCAGGAAGGCTTGCCCAATGGATCCCCCGCTTTCGAAAACTAAACCATAATAAACCATAACGCTAGTGCCAGTGGTTGTAAGCGCAATCACATACTTCAGTTCCACGTAGAATCTGCATGAGTACAGGACATTGCTAGCACTCCTTTCAGAAACAACGTAGAAGTAATTTTCGTCTCGCCGCTCAAGAGTCTGGGTATAAGTGACTGCCTTTCCAAAGGCACCCGATCCTTGTCCCTTATACTGAAGTAATCTTTGAATCTTCGAGTTTTCAAAGTGCCACTTCAACGAATCCTTCGTCTTTGCATCAGCTGCGAACAAGGGCGACTTATCACCAAAGAAAATGGTGAAGAGAATCTTGGGCTTGACATTGTATTCCCTCTCACCACTCAACATCAAGTTGTCGTTGTCAACCTGGGAGGTTTCAGTGTTTTTAGAAATAAGGTTCGGCCGCTGGACAGGCTGGACTGGGATGCTTTGCTGCACTTCTCTTTGAGTGTAATCATAGTTAGTTTCCTGAACAGCTTCAAGAATGCCCCTTTTGATAGTACGCTCGCGATCGAAGATAAGTGCCTCGAACTGATCACGGTACTCTTTGCCCATATTTTCAAGCACAGGAATTGCTTGTTGAGTGCCCACTGGCTCACTTGCTCTCGTATTGTCGAACAAAAATTGCATTCGTCGTTGTAAAACCGTGCCCGGATCGACGTGACACTTGATATCGATTTCGCAGTAATCGCCACTATGTTTGACAGTAAGTCGAAGTTCATCGAGACCAGCAGCACTAGAGAGTGCCTCAATTGATACAATGTCACGCAAAGAAAATTCCACAAAGCCTGTATATCCAAGACTATACTGCAGAAGGTAAACTGACTTGCAAGTGCAATACATTTGACAGCTTACGAACAGATTTTCTTTTACCTTGGTGAATACCCTGGCTACGAGCACCACTAAATCCGTGGGGCCGTCATACGGCATGCAAAAACCATATGATGAGCGGATCTCAATATCGTGATATTGCAGATAGGGCGGATACCACGCTGGATAGTCAACAGTGGTTTTTCCTTCAGTGTACTTGCTGTTGATCATTGCCCAGTTTACTGAGCCAGCATAGTTCCCAACTAACGCGTTGGGAACCTGAGTGGGCGCGAAGTAGTGACTAGCAATGAGTGCTTCTGTGGTTCTCGAGGTGCTTAGGGGTTGGCATCGAATCAAGAGGGGGGCTAAGGTCTGCGCAGCGCGCCCAGCAGACCATGGATTGTCTTCATTATTTACAGCCATGCCTAAACTGGTAGCATGAACGAAATTTTCCAGTTGCTCAGCAATCTCACTGGTAACCTCATCGGATTGCTTTACGTGTTCCTCCGATTCGTCGGTCCTATTATTAAATACTGAGGCAGTCCGAACAGCTGTAACCTCAAGCCATTGAGGTGGAACAATGGTGGAGTTTGACTGAACCTTATCAGCCATGGTCCTATGCTGAGAGTTGGTGAAAACCGAAATCCACTTTTTCAACTCTACAAGACTTTCAACCTGTACGAATATGGGGAACTTCGGAGTGGTAATTTGGAAGCAAAAGTTACGGTCTTCTGACGCTGGCTTGAGGGAGCACAGCAGTACGCTGATCTTTGGCGACTCCTGAACAGATGTGCGCGAAGGGGATCTTTCCAGCCAACCGAATACACCGTCTTTCACAAATGCCCAACAGCGAACCCATAAGTATCCTTTACGACCTTGGGGCTGGGCCTTTATAGAGACCCAACCGAACAACTCGTTGATGCGGGGATCAACAACGAGCGCAGGGTTTTCTAGCCACTCTTCAGGTACAGCAGCATAATCATTGGCATCCTTAGATGGGGAGCTCCTAGCAAGCTCGGCCAAGAAGGATGACTTTGCACGCTTGGCCCCATTAGAATGGAGGCGAGCACCAGATTGGTAAGTTTCAGCACAGGACGCAAGCCTGTATAAATCAAAGCCAATCTCCATCCTTTTCTCCACTGGAATCATCGAGGGGGCATCAGCTTTAAAGTGCTTTGCCATGGCATCCACAAAGAGGATATTAAGTTGATATTGAAGCTCGGCAATCGCATCACAGTAGTTCAAACTCTCTTTTAGATAGCGGCTGTGGTATTTGAAGATCTGTCCTGCACCATCTCTGACCTTCGTTGCTTCAGTCTTACGGGGCAAGCCCAGATACTGCTGCAGAGATTCATCGTATGCGTCCTGTGCCTGGCAGAATCGAACTCGAGCATTATTGTACTTCTGAAGGGGCCCATTCCGGAAGAGCTTGTATACTTTGACCATATGTGCGTGCTGTCTCCGAGACTCATACATAATATTTGTCCACTGAAGAGACTGCACTTCTGCAAACCGCTCCAGAACTAGTGCCACATGGCTTTGATCAATCACATTTGTGTATATGAACGTTGGCATGAACAACCCGATAAAGCTGTTGACAGAATGACGGACCTTGTCGAGACTTTTGTCAATTACACCCATTCGCTGTACAAGCTGATTGATCCATGAGTCCACTTCCTGAAACTGAATGTGGATATGCTCGCAGTGGGCTCGAAAACTCGGTGAGTCGATCGTTGCTTCCTTGAATAATATCGGGATCACCGTTAATGGATGTGGCTTGACATGCCCAGGAATCGGGGCACTGCTCTGATGTGGCTCTGCAATTGGAGTTGCTTCTTTGTCCACTTTTGGCTCTTCGCTCTCTTCAAAGCTGATTCTTCGTTCCGGTGTAGATGAGTATTCAGGCACAGTCTGAATAGAATGTTCGTTAGTTGAGGAACCGCTGGTATCCTGCATTAGGGGTATATTAAACAGTGGCTGAGTGTTTGGATTCTGGACGCTCTGGCACGCAAGGTAGTCTGCAGGTACAAAGTTACAAAGGTACAAATCAAGGACGCAACAAGCATTGAAACGACGGCATGGCTGCATGAACTGCATGAACATCCATTCTCTCAGTCAACGGAGTTTGTAATAAATAATTTTTACTGATTTTTAGGCTATGTTGCTCACTAGCGATGCATATGCAGCTGCTTATCTGCATGGCGCAGCCGACAGTACGAGGATTATCCTCGATGGCCAGGAGTGAGTCGAGTACTTCGAGACCAGCAAGTTTTTGCGAGTCTTGGAACGAGGGCGAACAACGGAATAGGGACACCATTTCTCGAGTGCATTTGCATTCCAAGGCTTTTCTACATTCCATGCATAAAACTCTAATACCTTGATAATTGTGACTTAGTACAACTTGACATCTCAGTGGCGCTGAGGAGGCAAACAAAAAATTATATAATCATCTCTATTTGTGAAATTTCAACTCCAGTCTAAAGCTTTGAATGGCCAAAAAATTCAAGAAAAATAGCGCTCGAGTGAAAAACAGAGCGCTTAACGCTTTCGATATCGCTATCGATGACGAAACATATATTCCTGGAACCCGTCAACAGCAGGACATCGATCTGGAAGACTACTCAGACAAGAAGATCAAGCAGTATCTGAGTGGTAATGTGAACCCTGAGGACGACGAAGAGCTTGATTCTGACGTCCTAGTCGGGGAAAATGAGTCTGATTATGAGTTGAAGACGCAGGAACAAGAGTCAGACTGGGGAGACTCTATTGATGAAGATGAGCTAGTACCACTATGGGAAGTTCTAGAAGAGGACTCTGATAGTGAAAACTCCACAAAAGCAAAGGGCCCTGCAAAAAACAAGAAGCGGCCCGCTGCGGAGGCTGAAGAAGAGAGTATTAGTTTGTCGGACTCTAGCTCATCTAACAGTATGAGGTCTGCGAGCGATCTCGAAGGTGATAGCGAGAGCGACGAAATTACAGAGAGTGAGGAGTCTGACGGAGGCAGTGAGGATGAGAATTTGAGCGACGATAGCCTAGAGGACGACGACTCTGACGAGGATGTTGACAACAGTGCTCTTCACGCGGCTATCAAGAGGGCCACTGCGAAATCAGAGGAACGCAACTCCAAATATGACAAGTTCGCTGGCCCAGAGAACTCTTTTCTCGCGACAGGATCAGGTGAAAAGGTCAGTTTAGGCGATCTCACCGGTGGAGCAGAGCTCCGTCTTCTCAAGTCCAAAGTCACACCTAAGAAGCTATCTGTGCCATTGGCTAAACGCCAGCAGGAACGTCTTGATCGCGAGGCTGCGTACAATCTTGCTAAAAAAGAAATCTCAGAGTGGGATGACACCGTGAAGGCCACTCGGCGTGCAGAGCATTTGAGCTTCCCCCTCAACCCCAAGCAGCTGCAACAATCGAACCCCTTCATTCCGGACGAGAACGCCAGCACAGGCTCCCTGGAGTCAAAAGTTAATCAACTGCTCGTTCAAGGATCTCTAAAAGATGAGAAGGCGGCGTCTGCGTTCGAAGATATGGCTTCGACCACCCTCAGTTTGGAAGAGATGAGAAAACGACGACAGGAGTTGCGACATATGCGTGAGCTCATGTTCCGAGAAGAGCAGAGAGCCAAGCGAATTAAGAAAATCAAATCCAAGACATACAGAAAAATTCACAAGAAGGAACGACTCCACCAAGAGGCCCTGATAAAAGCAGCTCAAGGCGACGAATCAGAAGAGGAAAGTGATGGACGTAAGAGAGCCCTTGAGAGAGCATCGCTACGTCATAAGTCAACGTCCAAATGGGCCAAGCGTATGATTGACCAAGGAATGACCAAAGACGCATCGACTCGTGCTGAGCTCGACGAAATGCTGAACCACGGCGAAGACTTGCGCAAAAAAGTCGTGGGCGATCAAGACAGCGACAGCAATGATGAAGTATCCGATGAGGAGACATTTGAGTTCAAAGATCTTGACCAGGAAGATACCCCCAAAAAAGGTATCATGGGGATGAAGTTCATGCAGGAAGCCGAAAAGCGTCAACGTGAGTCTAACAGAAAGTTGATCGACGGTGAAGATTCTGAGGAAGAGAATATTGGCCGTCGTGCGTATGGACCTGGTAGGGATGAGACAGAAGAGGCACTCTCTGTAGCAGAAAAGCGAGCCCGCGAAGAGGCAGAGTTGGATGATTCACGCAGTCTTACGAGGCGTCTGAAGAAGGGAAAGCAATCGAACCGCGATGAAGTTGAGCTCCGAGCTGTCGAGTCGAGCGATGAAGAACAGAAGAACACTGCTGCTGACGAGCAAAATCCGTGGCTCCATTTATCCTCCAACAAGAAGAGCTCAAGGTTTGACTCTGTTGACAAGGATTCATCACAGGCGGTAAAGGCTGCGGCAAAACTCAAACGGTCTCGCAAAGAAGCTAATAAGCAGGCAGATATCGATGTCAACGAGACGCTAGAAACGTCCATGGTGCGTGGAGACAAGCTCAGCTTTGAGCAGCAGAATCTCATTCGGAAAGCGTTTGCTGGTGATGATGTAGTTGCAGAGTTCGAAGCGGAAAAGGCGGCACTGGTCGAAGAAGAAGATGACAAGGAGGTTGACGAAACATTACCTGGATGGGGTTCTTGGGGCGGTGATGGTGCCAAGCCCAAGATTCGCCGGATCCGCAAAGTTCAGGGTATCGCTCCCAAGAAGCGTAAGGACCACGAGCTTGAAGGGGTGATATTCAGTGAGAGGACGAATAAGAAGAACCTCAAGTACAACGCTAGCGCTGTCCCGTTCCCCTATGAGAACGCGGCACAATACGAGCGATCCTTGATGATGCCAATGGGCAATGAATGGGCATCGCGGGACACATTCCAGCGCCAGATCAGACCACGGGTAACTGTCAAGAGAGGTGAGATCATCGATCCGGTCAACAAGCCTAAGAAACATTAATGCATTATTATAATATTTGATTGAGTAGCATTCTATTGGTAGGGCAGGATGTGGCGAGCTATTGCACCTACAAAGAGTTAACTACATTTACATACAACAAATCATATTCATCTGCGTCACATTGTAGGTAATGGCTCTCTGCGTCGTTTGCCACTCATCTGGGAACATTATGCATGGCGATGCATAACCATGCTCGGTGGCGACGCTTTTCTGGATGCGGAATCCTATAGCTCTCACGTAATGCTCAGTATCGCACTTCAGTGTAACGTATCCTTCTTCATTCAATATCTGAACTGCCACAGCCCTGAATGGTCGGGCAACACCTCATAGGCTACCCATCATTATCGAATGCAGAGGCGATCGCTTATTGTGACGGATACATCGCAGGCACCATGCACTGTTGGGACTTATTGCTAGGTAGCAGGGTGATCATTGAAGCCAAAAAACAACTCGCCTCCGTTCTCTTGGTACATGCAAGATGACATCATGTCCAGGGCCCTAATACTTAAAAAGGAATCTACCAACAGACTAGATGCATACGAACCATGTTCTCGAGTGCAGAGGTATCACTACAATTGAATAGCCCCAATGCCACAGGAGTGTATGCGAATGGAGACACCATATCGGGAAAGGTGATACTGCGGCTCCAAAAACCCACCGAAGTGAAACGCATTACTGTCCGATACTTGGTATATGCGACAACACGAGTAGCTGAGAGGAGAAATAACGGAGGCAATGGCACCAGGACAGTCTATCATATGGAGTACGAGACTTTTCGGAACGTCGAGATGGTATTGTTCTCGTCTGAATATGGAGACGATCATGGATCTACCTTTGAAGCTGGCGAGAGAGCCTATGATTTCAGTATGCAGATCCCCATGACAGCTTCGCCACCATCCTTTCGTGACGACAGTTCCTATAATTGTATCAAGCATGAACTGAGTGCAGCGATGGCAAGGCCGTCTTGGTACAAGATGGACTCTAAATTCACTACTCTAATTCCTTATAAACCTATTGTGGTTCCGCAGTACATTTCTTGTCCGTTGATCGTTTGCCAAGAGAAGGTGGATTTGCACAAAGAGCGACAAGGGTATATTCACAAGAGAGAGAGTCTGGTTACAATGACAGCGGCAATTCCTGAACAGCTTGTTGCGAATGGTGGATTCCCGTTGAATGTGTGGTTTGACTCCGTGCCGTATAAGGGGGACGAGAAACAACCTATGCGGGTCACGGACCTCCAGGTATCACTCAAGTCGAAGCTCTTCGTTACTGCCAAAGGCAGGACAAAACGCGAACCCTATCAGAAGCTGGACATCATCAATAAGCGATTTCCGTCGGGCACCGAGGGTGAAGCTGTTGACATTTCACGCTATCTCAACAGCTGTGCGATTGGAGCGCTGGTCCCGTCGATTGGCACCCGCACTTTGAATCTGCAGTGGAGGGTAGTCGTCAAGGCCAAAGTCGAGAACTGCTATCGCTCGAAATCAGAGAGGATTAAGGCCAAGAGGCCCGTGCAAATAATAAACACTGGGCCGTACCGTACGCCGTTTCAGGTAACGAGTGCCCCAGCGAACCTTGGCGCAGCACCCCCTCATGACGATATGTACAAGGGAGAAAAGCAGCCAATGGTTTACTAGGGCTACTAGCACGACCACGATTACGTCGACTATTTATAATTTAGCACTCGCCTGGGAACATCATGCATGACGATGCATAACCATGCTCGGTGGCGACCATATGGATGGAGAATCCCGTAGCTCTCAAGTAATGCTCAGTATCGTACTCCAGTGTGTGATTCTTCATACAGTGTGAGCTGCCACAGCCTTGGATGGTTGGGAAACATTTCACAGGCTACTCATAATTATCGATTGCAAAGGCGATCACTTATCACAACGGATACGTCGCAAGCACCGTGCACTATTAGGACTAATTGCTACGTAGCCAGAGTGATCATTGAGGAGTAGCTCGCGTCCGTACTCCTGGTACATGCAAGATGACATCATGTCCAAGGCACTGCCCTGACACTGCCTTGGTACTTAAAAGGAATCTACTAACACATAGATGCATACGAACCATGCTCTCCCATGCAGAAATATCAATACAATTGGATAGCCCCAATGCCACAGGAGTGTATGCGAATGGAGATACCATATCGGGAAAGGTGATATTGCGGCTTCATAAACCCACAGAAGTGAAACACATTACTATCCGATATTCGGTGTATGCGACAGCAGGGGCAGAAGATAGGCCGAAAAGCGGAAGCAGTGGCACCAAGACAAAGAATTTTTTGGAACACGAGATTTTTCATGAGCTCGAGAAGGTATTGTTCTTGTCCGAATATGGAGACGATCATGGATCAACCTTTGAAGCTGGCGAGACAGCCTATGATTTCAGTATGCAGATCCCTATGGAATCTCTGCCACCGTCCTTTCGTGACAACAGGTCCTTTAATTGTATCAAGCATGAACTGAGGGCAGAGATGATACGGCCTTCCTGGTACACGATGGACGCTATGGTCAGTACTCTAATTTCCTACAGACCTATTGTGGTTCCGAAACACATTGATTGTCCGTTGGTCGTTTGCAAAGACAAGGTGGACTTGCATAAAGAGCGACAGGGATACATTCACAAGAGAGAGAGCCTGGTTACAATGACAGCGGCAATTCCTGAACAGCTTGTCGCTAATGGTGGGTTTCCGTTGAGTGTGTGGTTTGACTCCGTGCCGTACATGGGGGACGAGAAACAACCTTTACGGGTCACGGACCTCCAGGTAACACTCGAGTCGATGATCGTCCTTACTACCAAAAACGGGAGAAACCGCCTACCCTATGAGAAGGTGGACATTACCAATAAGCATTTCACGTCGGGCACCGAGGGTGAAGCTGTTGACATTTCACGCTATCTCAACAGCTGTAAGATTGGAGCGCTAGTCCCGTCGATTGACACCCGCACTTTGAGTCTGCAGTGGAGGATAGTAGTCAAGGCCAAAGTCGACAACTGCTATCGCTCGAAATCGGAAAGGATCAAAGCCAAGATGCCCGTGCAAATCGTAAACACTGGACCGCACCGTCCGCAGTTTCAGGTAACGAGTGCCCCAGCGAACTTGGGTGCAGCACTCCCTCATGACGACATGTACAAGGGGGAGAAGCAGTCAGTAGGTTTCTGAGCACTAGGGTCTAGAGGTGTGACACCAGCACGCTACAGTGTCAGTGGAAACATGAGCATGATTACATGACTATTTATAATTTAGCATAGTCATAACTAGGGGCTTGGCAGCAAGTCTAGAGTGAATCCAACCGGTCCTGGATCTCCTGCACGCTGAGCTTGCGGAATCGGGGACCCTTTACGTTTTCGACGCCCTCGAAACCCAGGAGGTGGTCAGCAGGATCGCCCACGATCGAGATCTCCACGTTCTCGCCGTTCATTTCGCCCTCGATGGACTCCTTGAGCGTGAGGAGGGTGATATGCACGGCATCCTCGAGCTCGAGCTCCTCGTTCCAGCGCTTCTCCAGGAAGGTCTTGGCGCTCTGAGAGCCCTTGCCGATCGCAGTGGCCTTCCACGGGTAGTACGAGCCCGAGGGGTCGATCTGGTAGAGCCCGTACCCGAACGCATCGTCCCAGCCCGCGACCAGCAGCGAAACGCCGTACGGCCGTACTCCACCCTGCTGGGTGGCCTCCTGGACGATTTTGGCAATCTCCTGCACGAGAATCTTGGTGGGAGGGTACTGATTGTAGATCTGCTTGTATTTTGTGTGGGCGACTTTGCGGGCCTTGTCGACGAGGACCCGGAAATCTGGGCCCATTCCAGCGTAGATCATGCCAATGTCTGGGGTGATTTCGCTGACTTTGGTGAGGGAGTCGTTGTCCATGAGCTCGCTGGAGGCCTTCTTCTCCGTGGCGAGCACAATTCCGTTTCCGGCTTTGATTCCCACCGATGTGACGCCGTTGTTGACCGCTTTGAGGGCGTACTCGATCTGCACAAGCTTGCCATTGGGGGAGAAAGTCGTTAAACTGAACGAGTATCGGTCGGCCATGTTAGTAACCACAAACCACCGCTGGGACTAAGTGTCACTACGTGCTGATTAATCCTGACTAGTGCCATGGATGAAGGTCGACCGGTTCAAGTCTGAGAAAGTGCAGCAAGCGCGGCGGGAGCTGCAGCGAAACAGTCTCCGGGCCACGAGAGAGGCGGCCATCCACCAGCGGCGCGGCGGCTGGGACCAGATCGAGCGCGAGATCGACGAATCCGTCGACGAGTCCCAGCGGCTCGAGCAGGAGCAGGCCCTCGACGTCGAGGCCGAGCTGAGGCTTGCCCAGGAGCACTACCAGGAAATTACTAGATGACTAATGAACCCAGATGAGTAAAAGTAGTTGCTGAGTAGTAATATTAGTATGAAGCTCGTGAGATTCAAGTCGCGGCTGCGGCTGCTGGAGCAGAGCGTTGGCCGGTGGGCGAAGCGGCTCGAGGGCGCGGATCTGCCCGAGATCGACCAGCGGGTCCAGACCCTGCTGCAGCAGCAGATCGAGCGGCAGACGCCCAACAGCGCCCAGAAGCGGCTCACGGCCCACTTTGACGACCTGCTTTCCGGGCTCGACGCCATCAGCACCACGAGCGAGATCCTGAACATGACTGATACTGAGCGACTGTCGCTTCTCAAGGGACATCGGACCGAGCCGCCGATCGTCAAGCTGTTTAACCAGCTGTACTTCCACGCAAAGCTCAGCCCGCGGGTGGCCCAAGCGGTGCTGCTGGACCCGGTGCTGAGCCTCGAGTCGGTCGACCGGCTCGTCAAACAGGTGAGCGACTCAGGCACGCTCGTGCGGTGGTCCACGGGCGACAAGATCGAGGTCCAGCTCGCAGCCGCCTCGCGACTGTGGAGACAGGGCGAGAAGGCCGCCGCCAAGCGCATCATTCGCGGCGTGTTCACGCTGCACTCGGCGTTCATTCTGTCGTCGATCTCGCGGCTGCCGGCCGAGCGACTGCGCATGCTGTCGCAGGCCTCGCTCGTGCTCCAGGACGACACCAGCGCCCAGCTCGTGGACGCAGCCCACTCAGTGCGCTCGGCGTTCGTGCTGTGGCGGACGTTCCTGTCTCGGCCGGGCCTGGCCCTGCGTGCGCTCGACCGCCTCGAGCAGCTCGTGGGTCGGCCGCCCGTCGACCTCCTGCGGGCCGCCGGGAACTCGGACGTGCTCGCCAGCGCCGTCCCGTCGTCCTACAAGCAACTGCTGAGCGTGCTGGTGCAGGTCGTGCGGGAGTCGCCCGAGCTCGAGCCGCTGCTCGACAAGTGCCGCACAAACACGCTGGACGACGCGAGAATCGCCGCCAGCATGGTCCTCGCCAAGGACTGGACTACGTAGACTATTTATTTATTTATTAACCGATCGTACAGCCAACAGCTCGCTGCCGGTGGCCCTGCAGGCCAACTAAGAAATATGACCGTCATATTCTAGCGCATAATTGTGTTTCCGGCACAATTCGTCCTCCCTCATGGAGTGCCCGTACTGTACCACCGGCAAGAGATACAAGGCGCTCGAGGGCCACATCAAGTACAAGCACAAGGGCATGGAGGTGCCCGAACGGGCGCGCCAGCAGCGACGCGACACGTACGACAGCCCTCGCGGCTCTGAAGTCCTCCACGTCTCCGACTCGGACGCGTCTGCCCCCGTCGAACCAGTGACGCCGCGATCGGACGTCCCCAGCGGCTACCCGCACCTGGGGGTGGCCCGCAAAGCTCACCTGCGTCACGCGGACGAGCAGAGATTCCACAAACCGCACCAGCCCAGCGACTACCGCGAAAACGCGATCGACCCCCACGCCGACCGCGACGGGCACTACCCCACGAACGCGACGCCGTCGACAGAATTCACGCCCACCCCGCTGTATTCGCGACACGACCCCAGCGCCATGGCCCGCAGCTCGCACGAGCTCCTGACACCGCTGTTCTCCAACGCCAACGACTTCCTGCCCCCGAGCCTGTCGCTGGAGCAGAAAATCAACCAAATCAACGAGCGACGGATGTACCACGCAGCCCACCTGCTTTTCTACGACCAGATCCGCAAATTCATAACCTAATGAGCCTGGACCTCCAGGATGCTATAGCCACCGCCAGCACAGTTCGGACTAGCTATATACGAGATTACTTAAAATCTGCCATTAAGCTACGCCCCGGCAGGTGTTCTCGCTCTATGGGCACTCATGTAAACTCCGCAGGTCGATCCACCCTTTGTCATGGACGCCCCTGGAGCCCCGGCGCCAGTTCCTGGAAGTAGTGCAGGCAACAGCCCAGGGATTGATCCTGAAGAAAGGACCCTGAGAGCCCTCGAGCGACGTGCTGTTGATGCTGAGGCCCGGTTAGAGGCTGCCCAGCGTGCCCAGTCTGAGCTGACATCAAAGGTCCTCAAGGCTGAACAGAAAGCCGCCGCTGCTGAGAGCCAGATCGCGTATTTGAAGTCCGACAAGTCGTCGCTGCTGAACCAAACCAGCCGTTTGAGCAGAGATCAACGCAACCTGCAAATTGAGCTTCAGGACGCTCGCACCTTCAATGAACAGCTCAAGGCCCAGCTCCGCGAGTGCAATTCCCAAAAGGCTAAATTCGAGTCCGAGTCTAACCAGTTCAGGTCTATGACGGAGTCCTCTCGAGTGCTGCGCGAGCTCGCTGAGGCCAACGCCGAGTGGGCCCAGAACCAAATGGAAGAACGCTCGCGGGCAGCTAAAAGACAGCTGGAGATGGCCTACGCCCAGATCAAGGAGCTGGAAAACGAACTTTTCCAGAAGAAATCCGACGCTGATAGTGCCCAGTCCCGACTCGAGTCCCAACGTACTGCAGTCGCAAGTCTGAGCAAGGAGCTCGAGGACAAGACTACCGAGCTGAATGAGGCAAGAGCCGCCCAGAGAGACTTGGAGCGTGAGTTTAGACGCGAAGTGTCCTCTCTGGAAGCGAAACTCGACCAGGCGAAAAACGCGTCCAACATCGTGTCGGGCGCCTCTAGTGTGCCAGTCATTCAGCCGACGCCATCCCCTGAGACGCCAGAGCATCAGCGAATCCGCTTCCAGAATGAATTCGCTCATGTGGCCGCCCTCCTGCAGAACACCGATAGAGTGCGGGAACAGTACGATCGCGCCGTCGAGGAATTCAACAAGGTGTCCAAGCGATGCACTGCTCTGGAGCTCGAGAAAACCGAAGTAGCCGCCGAGAACAATGCCCTGAATAACCAAATCAAGGAGCTCGAATCGTCGCTGAAACGAGCAAATGAAACCACCAGAACCCTGGCGCTCCAAGTCCAGTATCTAGTCTTGAATGCTCAGCTAAACGAGGATGATGAACCTAGCCTCTCTGATGCCGAGAAGGCGTCTCTTCAAAAGTATGTCGACCAGCCTCCCAGCAGCTCGGCTAAACAGATCCTCGGAGAGAGACTGGCTTTCTTTTTGGACGTCGCCGAATTGCAGCAACAAAATGAAAAGCAGTTGGCTGTACTCGCACAGCTCACCGACAAACTCGAAGCGTACGAACTGCAGGAGTCCTCTATAGAGAGCCCGACGGTGGCCGAGGCCAAACGCGTGATCAGCGGACTACAAGCTAAGCTCGATGAAACTCTTGCTACTGTCGAACATCTCAAGTCTGAGCGGGATGCCTTTAGGGACCTTAATGATGGTGCGTCGGAGCTGGACTATCTCAAAACTGAGCTAGACACCTCACGAGTCGAGGCAAGCAACCAGGAAGATCTGTACAAGCATCAGCTCCGTGCCAAAGAGCAGGAATACCTCAAATTGGAAACAGAGCTCTCGAAACTGCAGGCTCAACTCGATGTCTCCAGAACGTCTCAGCGCAATACAGAGCGAAAACTCCTGGAAAGTGACGCCGCATTGAAGGAGCTGGAAATGAAGCTTGCGCAGTCGCGTACAGAGAGCTTGCAACTACGCGAGAGAGTAACTCAACTTACCTCAGAGTTCTCCACATCTGAGCGAACGCTTAGTAGCCTTCAGAGCGAGAAAAACAACCTCGAATCCCGCGAGCAAGTGCTGCAGACCCAAATCACTAATTACGAACGTGAGATCACTCGTATCCTTGAAGAACGATCGGCGCTGGACTCAAGTATTAGAGATCTAACCTCCCAATTGCAAACGGAGCGCCTCAACTCGCAATCCTCCCAAAGTCGTCTTCTCGATCAAGTTTCCCAACTTCAAAGCGAGAAGTCAGATATCCGAAAGCAATTAGAAGACATGAATGCCGAATTTAGGAATGCCTCGAGTCAGCTAGACACAGTTCGTCAATCAAGCGTGGAAGCACATGCTAAGCTCAGTATTGCGCAGGCCGCTACTGAGCCACTGAAAATGAAGATCTCCAGCTTGGAAAAGGAACTGAACGCAGCAGAGGATAGACTGAGCGTTCGCAACCTCGCTTTTAACGATACTAGTGAACTCGAGTTGACGAAGAAACAGGTCAATGAGCTCAGAGGTCTTATTGGAGAACTGCAGTCCTCCTTGAGAGAAAAGGAGGAAAAGATTGCACAGACGTCTAGCCTTTTGGAAACAGAGAAATCGAACGCTGCAGAGCTTCAGAAAAAGTTCGAAGAACTGCAAAGTAGACCTCCTCCTGTTGATCCTAAAGAATACGAGAAGGTTAAGGCCCAACTGGCAAACTCCGTCAAAGCCGAAAATGATAGCAAAAAGGCATTAGAGGACCTACAATCTAAATTCAACGAGGTGAACGCAACACTGGACAGCGCGCGGGATAAACTATCTACAACAGAGCAGCAACTTAGCACTCTGCAGTCCGAGAAATCATCCACAGAGGCTTCTCTTCGCAGTGAGCTTGAGAAAGCTAAGACCACCACTTCTCAACTGGTCGACGACAAGTCCAAACTCGCAACCGAGGTGTCGGAGTACAAAGCCAAGTCCCAAGAGCTCTCTCAAAGAATTGATTCCTTGGTAGATCAGCATTACGAACCTTTGGATGCTGGCACCGACGAAGGTGAACATCCTGGTGGTTCCGCGAACAAACTCCTAGTCATGCTGAGAGATGAAAAGCTCAAAGTTATGAACCAACTCCAGGTTGCCGAAGAAGAAAACGTCAAGCTGAGAGAAGAAGTCAGCTCTACCACAGCTATCCTGGAGCAAAGAACTCAGCAGGTTCAGACGCTAGAACAAGAGCTCGGCAACAAACCGAGCAGTTCGGAGGCTGTGGAAGAGCTTAAGCGCGAAAACGAAAAGATAATGCGACAGTTCGAAGAGCAAGCCACGAAGCTACAGGAATCCGAGAAGCACGTAGAAAAGATTCAATCCGAAATAGCACCTCTTCGGAAAGAATTACTCCGACTAAAGGTGCAACTCCAAAGCAAAACCGATCAAATCAACTTGCTGGAATCGGAGTCTGGAACGGTATCTGCTGCTTCTCATGCCGAGTTGGAATCGACTAAAAAACAGTTGGCAGAATTCGAGTCCAAGATGGCTGAAGAGCGATCCCTCAATGAAGACAAGTTGAAGAGAGCAGACGTTCAGCGGCGAAACTTGTTGACCCAGGTTGCTACGCTCAATAACCATGTAAATCAGTTGAATCAGGAAATCTCCACTAAAGAAAGCCAGCTTCAAGAGGCAATTGCTTCTAAGGATGAGGCTGAGAGATCTGCGAAACTCGCAATTGAAGAAGCAAACTCGAAGGCTGAAGCTGAGATCCAGGCTGCCAAGTCAAAGGAAGTCGACGAGTCACAGCCTGATGCACAAGTCAACGTCGCAACGGAAGAACATGGAACCTTGGATGACGAATCTGTTGCCCAGCTCAGGGCTGAAATGCTAGAAAAGAATAAACGGATCGACTACTTGGAAGGTGAAATTAACAGAGCATCTGATGACATCATGGATCTTGAGACAACCAAGAAAAAGCTGGCCGATACAGTCAATGAGCTGACCCAAGCTAGAAACGAAATTGCGTCTCTTAGGTCTAGAGTAGACGAACTCGAAAATGCAGCCAAAAATTCTGGTGATAAATCTGAGAAATCGGATGCAGAGTATGACGCTCTGAAAAAGAAGCTTGCTGACGCTGAGGCGAAGCTCAATAACATGAGCTATGAGATGTCCTCCACTGAAGAGAGCGACACTGTGAGACGTCTTGGGGAGGAGTTGGCTGCCAAGTCATCTCAAGATGAGGTTGGTACTTTCAAATCACTTCTTGAGCAGTCGTTCAAGAACAGACTCACGCTCGCCGTTAATTCGAGACTTGAGGAGAAATCGAACGAAATCACAGCCCTCAAGGCAGAGTTGAAATCCATCGAGGAAAGAGTTGATAGGAAGTACCAGATGAGACTCAAGCTACTCTCTGACTCCAGTGTGCAGCTAAAAGCCAAGAACGAGGAGCTGAAGAATGCCATGAGAATGGTCAAAGGTGGTGGAAATGCCCCTGCTGTCATGATCATGGGCGACGGGACAGCCAAAGTGGTCCAAGACCCTCCACAACAGCAGCATCAACAGAATTTTGGTCAGCAACAGCAGCGCAGACAGGGTCAGAAATTCCAGGGAAATAAGCGTCCGGGCGTTCAGCGCGACATTCAAGTGCCCAATACTAATAAGAACCAGAATAACGATCTTGCAAGCCGGTTCCAAAAGCGCTCGTTCAACAACGATCAATCTTCTAGTAATAAAAAGCCAAGAGGCGAATAAATTGTCCATTGATAGGGCAACAGTATGTACAGTATTTTAATTATAATTCACAATTCAGGTTACAGGATATGGTTGCTAAAACGTTCACGTTCTTACAAAAGCGCTTTCAATTTTCAGAGCATAGAGTATAGCCTAGCTATGATAATGATAAATTACAGTTTGACTACTATGTAGTCTTACGAGCTTTTAACCTTTTTGCGAGACTGAGTCTTCGCAGTGTTCACAAGACCAGTACTAGTTGCCGCGAACATGCTACTGGCATACTCAATAAGAATGATGAACAAACAAAGGAGGCTGCAAATACAGTAGTGACTAATTCCTGTACCAATATCCAACCAACTGCCTTCATCAATCACAAGATAGAAGAAATTAAGGGACAAAATATCAGAGATGCTCAGAACCATTGCGAAGATACAGTAGGATGGGAGCCTGATTAACGTATTGACATACCCGAGACTGGCACTCAGGAGGATGAAAGGCACTAGGAGTTTGAAAATCAGCAATGCAGACATAGCAAAGGGATTGAACACCGGGATCAGGCGATAAACTGAATCCAAAGAGAAGGACGAAATGGAGGCTATGTTTCCGGTTCCGAAAAATGCAATGTGAGTATAAAAGAGGAAGAATATGGCCATTCGGAAGTCGGTGAAACGAATCTTGCGCTCACCAACAAAGTGATGCGCTAATTTCTTTTCGAGCTGGATCCATGAGAACATCATGAGAGAGAATGCCAAATAGAAGTAGCACTCGTAACTAATGCTCAAGATTACCATGGTGGGAGCGAACATCGTGAAGATGTTCAGGAACTGAAACCTCCAATCTGTGACTGGGCTGAGACTATGCATAGCTGGTCCCATAAAACTGCATACCAGTGTCATCCAGCCCACCAGCTGGCTGCCGATGGGCAGACCGTTACGAGCCTGAAGTGAAAGGACGCTAGACCGAGTCACGATCACTGAAAGAAGAATCAACCCGAGTTGTACTCCAAAAGTGACCATAGTGATTCCACCCAGCTTAAGAACACGGCTCAGATAAACCGTGTATACGAATGCAATGGAAAATGCCAGGATGCCTGATCCCACAATCATATCCAGATTCTCGACTTTAACAACGGGCTGCAGACTAATTACTGCTAGGGAGATGCAGCTGATAACCCAGATCAGGGACAAGAAAGCGTTTTTGACTGCCACACGCCAATTCGACACGAAAGGCCAGGGCAGGAATCCTAGCAGCAATACCACCGAAAAGATCTCACGATGAAAGTAGCCATACACCATGGCTTCTACAGAGCCAAATCCCACTCCAAGAGCTGCAAATTTGAACAGCAGACTTGGCATTGATGGTGACCGGAACAACTCACGAGTGCCCTCCTTTATCGTCGCAACATTCATGAGGATGTTGTGCCAAAAGTACACTGGGAAAAAGGCGTATAAGTAGTAATTGGGTGGAGATCGTTGCTGGGCCAAGATAGCACACAGGCTCGCAAAAACTGCTGCAGATATCGCGTAGACGATTGGGGGACCCTTTCTGGCTTTAATAGACTCTGAGACTATAAATAGCCACAAGAAAGAGGTGTAGGCATACAAGATCCATCCAACGAATCCAAGCGTAATAAGAGAGCGGAGGAAGAGCCAGTTGTACTTCTGCAGGTATTTTAACCCATCCAGAGAGGCGCCCATCAGTGCCTCTGCTCTGTCGGTTGCTAACTGGAAGTTCTTCCGTTCGACTGCTTCGTCAATACTCAATTTCCTCGCATGCACGGTAAGATTCCCGGCGAGTTCATCATATGGTTTGAATTTATACTGCACCTGCGAGACCTGATTCTCTTTGACAAGGTACTGCTCAGCAATGGTCAAAGCGTTTGCCTCTAATGCCTTTGCCTTCGTAACCACGTCTGCATCAAGATAGGGCAAAGGCAGCTCTCCGACACTGTTGGCGGGGTAGTTGATGCCTACGAGGTACGCCATAAGACTGGCGATATCGGCTTGGGAAACATCGTGACGCTCGACGGGAATCTCCCACTCGAGGGTCTCCTCGTCATGGCCCTTCTGTCCAGCGACTGGAGCGTTTACCCCTGAGCCCCAAACTACAAGAGGGGTTTTCGTGTTGTTGGGATGGCCGTCACCATGAGAGCCAAAATCGCTCATACCGTGGTCGGCGGTGAACACCCAGGCGGTTTTCCCGTCGTTGTCGTAGAAGTCGTTTATCTTCTTCTCGAGCTCCTGGATCTTGCCGTCTATGTATTTGATGTTGTCGTAATACTCGGCGCTGTAGGGGCGGTACGAGTGCCCAGCGGTGTCGATACCCAGCAGGTGGAGGAAGAAGATGATCTTTTTCGAGTGCAGCTGCTCGTTCAGAGTCGCGTTCGACTTTGCATCTTCAAACAGCTTGTCGACCCTGTCGAACACGAACTTGTCCAGCTCAATAGAGCTCTTGGTGAAGTCCTCAAAGGTGTGGTCGTACATGTTCATCTCGACCTTCCCTTTAGTGGCACCTCTGCCGAACATTGGGAGGATATCTGGTGAACCCCACGACCAGGTGTGCTCAGACTGGTTGAAGACCGAGTCGAAATCCACGGGATTCTCCTGCCAGCCTTTTGTGACGGCGCTGACGTCCTCGTAGAAGCCCGCAATAAGGGCCACATGGCCTGGCCGACTCTCAGTTGGCACTCTGGTGTGGGAAATTCCAAAAGTGGCTTCCTGGAGGATTTTTGACCGGAGAAACGGGGCCAGGTACTCGGGGCCCTCCACAGGGTGCTGCTGCTTCCCGAGACATTTATCAGCACGCAATCCGTCGCCCACAATGAGAAATAGTCGATCGGCGACGCCCTGGTCGTCGGTGGTCGGGTTGTGGTGCTGCATGCCGTGTACGAGCGGAGACACGAAGTAAACATCGAAAATAGACATAAGAAATGCCAAGTGAAATATGATGGCAGTGCCTAGCACGGCCCACTTCGTCAACAGCCCCATCGTAACACGCGTCGAGTAGTAAGCAGCTGGATATATCCAAGTCTAGAAAGGTACTCAGCGATGGGTAACTAAAATTTTTTTGGCGTACCCAAATATAATACCAGGTAACTAGCGGGAAATAGCTGCCGACCATATGCACCGGGGCACGTGGGGTCACCCCCAGGGTTTGGCGGACAGAATGGAGTCGTCGAGGTTGACGTTGAGACAACGGTAGATGCACGCCGACGCAATACCAGCTGCTCAATTGGGTTCACGGGACCTGCCAGGGCCCGAGTTCCGTGTTTGACACGCTAGTCGTAAACGAGTCATTTTCATGTAGGCTCGTGAGCCGCGTGCAGTTGCACGGCATCGTTCTCCCCCACCACGATGTACGCGTTTAATTAGCCATCGAAGCCAAATCGATTTCGGCAATCATTAAGTTCGAAACATGCTAATCAGGCTTAAGGCTCATTACGTCAAGCTGAAACTTAGCCTGAGGACCCACTTATCTGAAACATCTGCAAGGGACATTTCCCAGCCTAGATTGAACGTAACCAACTATCGGCCCCGTGGATTCGCATAACAAAACAAACCCGTGCGACAATGAATACGTCAGCAGATAAGTCTCCTGTTTTGCTTGAGCCATGTCGGCATTGGTGAAACATGCGTCCCACCGATTCATTGCCCCAGTGACAATTTCCCCTCCCCCGCCGGGGAGCACCTGACTACAGTTGCTGTAATTCACCAAGCAGGTGGGAACATGGGTAGGCTGCGCATGCAGCACTGATATGCCGCCAGTCGTCGAGAGGCCTCCCTGACACAACAGGCGTCACTGGCATGCGCATGTGAAACAATCAAAACCTTATTACTGTATTGCTGCATCGTTGATGTACTCGAGGAGCTTAATTTCGCGAGCCACTGAGGGTTCGAAATTGACAGTTGACTTTCCCGGTGTGGTTCGTCGGAAATGCCTCCCAATGTTGATAAAATCCATTTTATTACCATTTACAGAATCTATTCCCCATCGACCGAGACCTTCGCCAAACGGCCGACTCGCCATGTGCTGACTCGTCTCTATAATATTATGTTGGCTCTAAAACATACTTCGCGACTAGATCTATACAAGACAAAGGCTTACAGCACTTAACTTCCTTGTTGATGGCAAAACAGAGCCGCGATGAAGAGATCAACATATCGGCAGAAACTTCAAAACAAAAACCCCGAATTGACGAAAGTTTCATCGAGCAAGGATACTCACAGTCTAAGGCTCCATCTAACCTTAACCCGCTGGCACGCTCGCAAGTCCATGGCCCATATCCTCCATCTCAACAGACTTATTCTGCCAAAACAGAACCCCAATGGAGTAGCCTGCCACCCATAGTACCGGAACGTCCATCGTCCAGTGGTGCACTCCAACCAACGGGCGTACCTGCAGCTACGCATGCAAGCTTTGAGCTTTCTGGACTCAACTATCGGCACCCGAAACCATCCCCAGAAGATAAACATGAGTACATAAGTGGTGAAGAGGCGATCTGGAGAGCGGAAATGGAGCAGTACTTTAATAATTACTCGTCACTACGGGGCGAGGTCATGGAGCCTGCTGACGGTGCTGGGCAGCATCCAACTCCAGCAGGGAATGCAAAAGTCAGTACAATAGCCTGGCCCGAAGAGTCGACGCTGTGTATATTAGTCGAAGCCGACGGAACGTCCATCGCGAGACGATGCGACAACAACATGATTAATGGCACAAAACTCCTCAATTTTGCCAAGATGAGTCGAGGCCGCCGAGACGGGCTGCTGAAACAAGAGAAAGCCAGGCATGTTGTACGCATCGGGAGCCAACATTTCAAGGGTGTGTGGATTCCGTATGAGAGAGCGCTAGATATCGCCCGTTCTACAAACGTCGTAGACGAACTCTTTCCACTTTTCCTAGCAAAGCTCGAGAATTTCTTGTATAGCGAGAGCAATATCACCCGCACAAAACAAATAGTCAGAGCAGCCCAACAAAAGAACCCCGTATTCAGACACTGGCAGGACGGAATACCCAACCTCTACAGGGGCGACCAAGAGCGGCGACAACAACAACAGTTCCAGCTGGCCCAGTTCTATGGACGCCATCCGCCTCAGCAGTACTATGCCCATCCCTATCAGTTCCCTCCTGGTGAATTTCCCCAGGCTGCTGAGGGATATTCGGGGTACATTCCCAGCCAGCAATATGAGACTCCTGCGGTTCCCCAGCAGCCAGTCACTCGACTTGATGAGCCAAGGAGACCAGACACTCAAGGTGTCCATCGCAGAGGGTATTCGTTTAGTCGCACCCTCAAAACTCCCTACGCAAGGCCCCCCTCGTCTGCACAGCAGCCAGCTCCGGCACCACAGTCAAGCCAAGAATCTAGGCAGGCGCGCCCGTACTATTACGAGGGCTACGAGTACCCTGAATACCCGCCAGGCCAGCAGCCATATACTGATCGCAGGTTCCATCAAGGTCAACCTCGTCCCCCGTTTCGCCATCCCGAACAAGAACAACCAAAAAAGGAGGGGCCCGATCAGACATGACGGTGTGAGTCCCATAGTGCATGAATTAGTCTATGTCCCAGTTATTGACGACAAAGTCAACAAAAAACGTTTCTACATTGTCAGGAGCTATCTGCGCACTCTTGTTAAGCTGTACAAAATTCCTCTTGATTCGATTCATTTGTGCGATTGAAAGCCGATAGGGTAATGTAATGGTTCTTCCTGCAATTGTCATCTCGGCCCCAGGAGCATCTCGGTGAACGTCCATAATTTGTTTAGTGATTTTCGATGCAGTTTCATTAAGCAGGCTCAAATAACTAGCTGGAGCCGCAGGTTTCAGCGTCGTGGCGGCATTGGGCTTCGGAGGTTTGCGATGCACAAGACAGTCCCAGATTTCGTCTATGGGTAACTCATCTTGAGGCAAAAGAATAAATAGAGGCGAGTCCCAGCGATTCAGCGAGTTCGGCTCCTCGTATCTGAATATGAGAGCGTTTAGCAGCTCTTCGTCCCATTTTTCCCCATCTGGTCGCTTTCTGTTCCAGACTGCACACGTATCTGCAGGAGTACCCACATGAACGACGCATGAGGTAGTTTGTATAGCTTTGGCTTCGCAAAACAGCTGGTAGCGAAAGCCCTTGATGTAAGACATATTATCTAGAATGACAATCGTGCTGGGTGAAAGATTACGCTGAACAGCTGCCATTTGTGCACCTCGTGCTGCCTTTTCGGGGTCCCTCTCTTTGTATTGATCTTTCGACACATCCAGAGAGCTATCATCTATGACCACCACCTTCTTAATTGGACCATCGGTTCGAGACTTGAATGCCTGCTCGAGTTCTCGAGCCCTGGTGGTAAGCCCACTGCAAGGAAAGCCACTTAAAATGATCAGAGGCATACAAACCTTGCCACACAACGCCACCGAAATATCGAGAAAGGTAGCACATCTCGGGAGCTTCGAGCCATTTTGGTTGCCATTGAGGGCCAGGAAATTTTTCTTGGGTTAATTTTGTTGTATTATGTATTTTACTTAGTGCATTACTGGTAGATAGATCCACGTATTCTGAATCTTCACGAACACTTATTTGCAAGGAGCAGGCTCGCAAACGCACTCAGACTTGTGGCACTCGTGACACTTCTTCTTTGCACAAAGGCAGTCCTTGAGCTTGCCGCAAACATCGCAAGGGCAGGGAGGCTTGGGGCAGCAGCATGAAACCTTGTCGCAGACCTCGCAAGGGCAAGGAGGCTTGGGGCAGCAGCACTCAGGCTCACCGCAAGTATCGCAGCACTCAACGGGGGGAGGGCAAGGCTTGGGGGGAGGGGGAGGGCACTCGCACTCGGGCTTCTCGCACTTGATGCAGCATGGTTTGGGAGGGCAGCAGCAGGCGAGCTTTCCACAGATGGTGCAAGGACAAGGAGGCTTGGGGCAGCAGCACTCAGGCTTGCCACAAGTGTCACAGCACTCAACGGGAGGAGGGCAAGGCTGGGGAGGAGGAGGGGGAATGCACTCACATTCAGGCTTCTCACACTTGTGGCAGCAGAAGTTCTGAGTGACCTGAACACCCTCAGTGGTGTCGAATTCAGGCAATTCGTCGACCACAGCATCATCAGATGTAGTCTCAAGGGACTCGGTGGCTTCACCATCAAACTCCTCACGACGGACAAGATTGGCGCCAAGGGTGCTCTGCTGGGCAAAGCGGCGACTCAATTGGACCTGATCCTCAGTGAGGGGAGCGGCGGTAACCAAAGAAAGGGCGAGCTGGATGAAGATGAGAGAGAACTGCATTTGATGTTCTGAGAACTATCTTGCTTCGGTTATATACTCGTTCATGTGGTGCTACTATGCAGACCACCATATTGCGACTCGTTGTGATGGGAAATGGTGCATCGAGGCCTGACGGTCAGACCCCTCTGCAACCTTGCCAAGAAGGAAAGGCTGCCCTGAGGTGGTACATGAAATATCTATTCAAGTTTTGTAGAAATGAGTATTTCCAGATATTTTTGCGTTATACACAATGTCATGCACCGAGCTGTGCACTAAGCTGCACCCTTGCATACCCAACATGAAATTTCATGTGCATCGAATCCATGATATTTTTTTGCTGATCAGTTAAATAGCCTCATTGTTGATATTCTATGCTAAAGTTTATGTGCATTCTGAGAAAACCTCGTTAATTGCAGATTGGACATGTCCAGTCACTAGTGATGCCAAAGAGTGAAAAACTAGGCTGCATATTCGCATTTCGTGTCGTCTTTGGATCCCGCAAAATATGGCCCACAAACCGTTCCTACACACCCAGCGAGGAGTGGTATTTCACTCCATCCATCCCACACTTATCACGTGATGAAGTATCGCACTTTTAAGATCGTTACGGGCGATACATTTACACCGCGGAAGGTGTTCCCGCATCATGAAATTTCACTGGCCGGCTTCCAGGGTCACCATCGAAAAGCACTACAAAGCTTGCGTCAAATGGCGTTCCGTACGGATCTAGTTCTTGAGCTACGAGACTCTCGGGCCCCTATCTCATCTATTAATCCACTGTTCGATCAGGTTCTCGGAGGCAAGAAAAAACTCATTCTCTACACTAAAACAGATCTCGCCAAACTCACTCATGGCACAATCCAGCAGTGGCATCCGCACCAAGATTTTATGCGGGTGAACAGCGGACTCAGACAAGATTGCAGAAGAGTTCTAGATTATATGCGAGCATACTTTGAGAGTCTGAACTCTCCAGTTCCTCCGCTCGGGTACAACGTTTTGATCACTGGCATGCCTAACGCGGGGAAGTCCACGCTGATCAACACGTTGAGACGTCGAGGACTTAAAAACAAGAGACTACCTCCAGTGGCTAAAACCGGTGACCAGCCAGGGGTGACTCGCAACGTCAGTGAGATTGTTCGCGTCTATGAATCACCGAAGATCAACTGCTGGGACACCCCAGGAGTATTCGTGCCTCAAGTAGCCTCCAGTGAGAGTATACTCAATCTTGCACTGGTGAACGCGGTGCAGGTTCCAGGTGTCGATCCAATTCTGCTTGCAGACTACCTGCTGTTTCATGTCAATGGAGAGTATCCCGGTGGTGGTAAATATCCTGGTCCCCAAACCAATGATGTCCATACACTGCTTAGATCCTTGCGCACAAAGGAACGGGGTAAAGGGAAGCTCGATGAGACTCAAGTCGCCAACATGTGGCTTCAACGGTATAGTAACGGTGGTATCTGTAAGCTCTGTCTCGACGATACCTCGATCGAAAACTACAACCAAACGATGGAGCTAGGGCGAAACATGAATCTCGATCTTGGTCCTATGAAACCAAATCACCAGTTGAGAAAACGCCTCATGGTTTGAGGTGGTCTGGCGAATCTTTCTAACGTAGATTTCTCCCACGCATTGCACTCTTCCCCAATCAGTGGTAAGACGATTTAGCCCATGTCTGAGGTATTCTAGGTACATACGACATGAATCTTTCTGTATATATTGAAGGTTAAGAGTTTTAACTAGTTAGATATTCCAGGTATATAAAATCTGATATATCTTCAAAAATATTACGATTCAGAGTCTCCTCTAAGTGTTTCTTTGTGTGCAATGACTGCGATTTACAATCTCGACTTTGCTTTAACGCAATAATACACAATAACATTCAGGGTTGGCTAAGGTTTGACTTTCATCCCTCACTCGAGATACTACCGCGCACTGCACATTTTCAATAAAACCCAGGTCAAGCTTTGATTCTGAGTAGATGAATCATAGGAGATTAGAGTCATAAGAACCGTCGTTGAGATGCTGGCTCGTCGAGCCATGGATAGAAAGTTGAGCATGCAACATGTGGTGGTCCATTCTACGGTGAAACAATTGTTCTAAGCGAGTATAACACTTGCATGTAGTAAACACTATATAAGCCAAAATAACCCTCCAAGCAGGAGAAAAAAGAAATGTCCTTCATTAGTTTCTTCATCATTATTGCTGCGGTTTCAGCTTTGCTTGTGAATGACACTTCTTGCTTTTCAATCAACACATTGTTTACTGTCTGTCTTCAAAACAGTACCACCCCAAAAGTACTAGCGCCCCAATGCTTCGTAGAGCTCTCAGGCGCATACAAATGCTGCGCTGTAAATGGAGACGGTGCTGTAGACGAAAATAATTGTAACTGGTCCGAAGGCTGGCTGCGTGATGGGTGCCTCACTGATCCTGTATTGCTGCAAACATTCTGTAGATCTACTAATGAGAGCTTCCTCATTTCCCCCGAGTGCTCAGCCAGTAGTGACGGGTCTACGAAGTGCTGTGCACGCCTTAGCGATGGATCAGAGACAACACAGTGTACTACCACACCCAGTATCACTGCGGGGACACTGTGTAACGTTAGGCGTTCTGATCTGACTCTGCAGTGTATTTACCCTAATGGCACCGTCATAAACACGCCGCCGCAGTGCAAAAGTATTGGAGATACTCATACATGCTGCGCTTATCATGTAAATGGCACTGTTTCGCGTCAGTGTTATAGCATTTCCTGAGTTACCTTGTGCACTTGCTATATTTATTCAGAAGTTTATCACCCTAATTTACAGAGTTCATTCCTTACTTTGACTATTTGTTCCAGTAAAATAAGCATCATTTACGAGTTTATATATTGATGTTTCGCGAGTAGAGACCCTGATGAGAGTCAGATAGATGAAGCTCTGCAGAATGCTAGTCCACGCATGCACGTACGCTGTTCTGCCAATATAGCCAACATAATATATAGTTTTAGACCGAGAATGAAATACGGAATGAGCAGCGTATTCCACGAACTCTACATGTAAGGCTACGGAGCAAACGACTGTACTGGGATTACTAGATTATATAATTCAGAATGATCCGAGTAGTAGTTTGTGGAGACGACGGTGTCGGCAAATCCTCCTTAATTACAACTCTGGTCAAGGATAGATTCGTGCCAAACATCGAGGATGTCCTACCCCCCTTAGTGATCCCTCAGAATGACCGGAAAGTCATGGTAGTCGACACTTCACCTGAGCTCTCAAATAGGCATCAGCTATCTAAAGAAATTCGTACAGCAAATGTCATCTGGCTAGTTTTCAGCGATAACTATACTTTTGAGCGTGTAACCCTGTTCTGGTTGCCTTTTCTACGATCAATTGGTGTCAATCTTCCCATCATTCTTTGCCAGAACAAGCTCGACCTTCACAATGAAGACGAAGATGAAGACGAGATCGTTGATTTGATCACTGAGTTCAAGGAGATTGAGAGCTTCATTCGTTGCAGTGCAAAAGACAAGGTGAACGTTGTGGAGGCGTTTTATTTCTGTGTAAGGGCTGTCACCTCACCTCTCGCACCCCTTTTTGACTCTAAAGAAGGATCTTTAAAACCCCTGGCCTACCACGCTCTTAGCCGTGTGTTTTTTCTGTGCGACCAGGACCAGACTGGCTATCTGAGCGATGAAGAGTTTCTTGGACTGCAATATGCCTGTTTTCAAACTCGACTTAGTGCACAAGATATGCAGGAGATTCACACAGTGCTACAAGAAAGAGAGTTGATAGATGAGGTGCTAGTTGGAGCCTACACCTGCGAGTACGGAATATCGAAAACAGGATTCTTGATTCTGAACCAAATATACGCGGAAAAAGGTCGACATGAAACTATTTGGGGGATTCTTCGGCACTTTCACTATACTGATTCCCTCAGTTTAGATGATAAATTCCTGCACCCCAAAATAGACGTTCCCGAGACCGCACATATTGAGCTTAGTCCCGATGGATACAAGTTCTTAGTCGATTTATTCACACTATTTGACAAAGACAATGATGGTGGGCTCTCACAAGAAGAGCTTGATAATCTCTTCACGCCCACTCCTGGGTATCCGAAGTTATGGATTGAGACACAGTTCCCTCTTGGGACCGTAAGAAACGAGCAAGGCTATGTCACATTGCAGGGCTGGCTAGCCCAGTGGTCCATGACATGCTTTCTTGACTACCGCGACACGATCGCATATCTCGCAATGCTTGGTTATGAAACAAAATATGGTCAGGGGAAACTAAAAAGCGCACTAAAGACTACACGTCCAGCCAGGCAAAGGAACCCTCGCTCGAAACTCTACCGAAATTCAGTTATACGCGATCGAAATGTATTTCACTGCATACTGCTGGGGGCGTCTATGGCTGGCAAGTCGAGCTTATTGGATGCATTCTTACAGCGGAACTTCAAGCATGAATATAGTCCCACTATTCCAGTTCGTATGGTTGTGAACTCAGTTGAAATGCCTGGAGGCAAGCAGTGCTACCTTATTCTACAGGAGCTCGGAGAACTCGAACCTGCTATCCTTGAGAACCAAAAAAGGTTAGATCAGTGCGATATCCTTTGTTGCGTCTATGATTCGGCAGATCCAGACTCTTTTAGTCATTTAGTGGAACTCCGAGAGAAATATCCCCAGATCGACCAGCTGCCAGTGGTATATGCAGCTTTGAAGGCTGACCTAGATCGGCAGCAGCAGAGAACTGATGAGCAGCCTGACCAATGTTGCACACGCCTAGGTCTAAATATACCTATGCATGTCTCTGCGGAGTGGCCCGCCTCACTGAATGCACTGTTCATGCAATTAGTTGAGGCTGCCCAGAACCCAGGATCTGCAACTCCTAGGATTGGTGAAATTGATGACGACTCATTCCTGGAGCTTGCGCTGACCGTTGGAACCGCTGGGGCAGCGGTGGGAGTATTGTACTGGTTTTGGAGGAAGTATGCGTGAATTACGATCTATGTGAGACAATCAGACTTGTGTTCTAAAAATATATAAAGATGGCGTGCGTGTAATGCTGCGAGCTAAAAAAAGGTACGGTGATGGCTGCTTTCGAAATTCACGCAATTGTAGGCTGCTGATGCAAGTTTAATAAATATTCATACCGTTAGATGCATCGCAATGTTCTGGTCATTTTTCACTGATTGTGGTCAAGGCCATGCTTTGAGTCCTAGTGGGGGTACCCCCAGGTGTACTAGTCGGCGAAAACAGAGTTATCACAGTGTGTTCGTTTTTCTGAATTCGCAGGGATTGCATTCTTGCAACCTGTGGTCGCTCTGGTCCTTCTAGTCTTTCCGACTGGGAACGAAACAGTGCATTGTGGTGAAGATCCTCGGGGTTGACCTCATTCACTTCATCTACAAGTGCATCATAATAAGCGTCATCTTGCTCGAGGTGTGCTAGGTCCTCGTGATCATCCCACACATTGAGATCATCGTCGTAATCACTCAGGTCTGAATCACTAGCGAAAGACTTGGGTGGATCGACAACAGGTGACTCGGGCTTGTAATACTTGAAAGAGTTCTGTCGGTATGGGTATTCAAACGAAAATTTCGAGGTATTTGAGGCATTGGAGGCTTGTCGACGCATATCTTCATCAGCTCGACGAGGCTCTGGAGGAGACGGCTCCTCAATGCGGACATTCTTTTTCCAGAACCTTTGCATGAAATTCATCATTGATACTTTCTCGTCCAGGCTTCTCGATTTCTGGTGCCGACGCATCGGATTCATATATATCACAAGGTTTCAGAGGCGTGATCGGCTATTAATCAGCAGAAATATCTATCTTGGGGCGTGATGCATTGAGGCCGTTCAGGAGCACACAGGTCTTGCAAATTTTCTGGGAGGTAATTGAGCCACATTGCTGGCATTTGCTGGGCTCGCTTTGGCGTGTGCTGTGAGACTTTTGTGAGAACTGCTCGCCAGAGTGAATAACGTCTATGATTGCTGAAGGCCTGATCGCTTCAAGATTCTTGATTAACGCTCGAGCAGTTCCTCGGAAAGCTTCTGGGGAGTACGTGCACTCGGTACTGAAATAGTCAAGTTTCTTGTAGTGCGCATACAGCACGATTTCTTTCTCATAGCAGTATTTCAATGGTTTAGATCGCTTGATGGGAGAATTCGCACCAGTAGTAATGATTTCGGTGCAGCGACTCAACCGAGCACTGTCTCCCCTCAGCAAGTTCATCAAGACTGTCTCGGCCATATCGTCGGCATTGTGTCCAGTCAATACATGAGTAATTCCAAGCTTCTCACATCCCCGATCTAGTGCCTGACGACGAAACACCCCGCAGTATGTGCAGTTGTTCTTTTTCCCTATCTGGGAGACTACGTCGTCCATTGACCAGCCATACAGTGATCTGTAGCTCACGATCTCTAAAGGCATGCCATATTGATCCTTGTTTCGCTTGACCGTCTCTAAACTGTCATCCCTGTATCCGGTGATACCCTCATCAATCGATAAAAGGACAAAGTCAACCCCGTAACCATGCTGCTCGTTTAGCACCTTCATGACGTGAGCCAAAACCGTGGAGTCTTTTCCACCGGAGGCTCCAATGGCAACTCTTTCACCGTTGTGAAAAAGTTTATTGCCGACGATGGTCTCGTGGATTTCATCCTCAAACTCCTTGAAAAAGCACGGCTTGCACACATTGCGGCCAGTTTTTGGTCTTTTTAAGGATGGAGGATTTTCTCGGCACCTCTGGCACTTGCGAACTAGAGGAACTGCCGACATAGATACTTTCAAAAAATCAACACTGCTGAGCTAAGTCTGTAGAAATATTACAAAAGTCGAATTAATGAAATTAATAGAAGCACTACCTACGAACATCGGCATCAGCATAACATACATCAATTACGCACAAATAAAATACCAATAAAATACCAATATATGATGGTATAATTATCCACTTAAGCCATGCCCGCTTATCCAAGCTGAAATATATGCGACCAGCATGACAAAGCAATTCGTCCCTGTTAGCTCAATTGGCTAGAGCGTCGGACTTTTAATCCGAAGGTTCGGGGTTCGACCCCCCGGCGGGGAGTTAAGCGGGCTCGCTGCCCGTATTTTTTTAGAATGGCACTTCTGGGTTACCGCCACCAGCTAGTCAGTTCCTGTTACTTAATTTGCCACACCGCCACAGTCGTAGGCACTCCATCCGGAGAAATTTTCACTTGCAAAGCCGACGCACGTAAATTCACACAGAGCATTCCTATATATATGCTACATGTTTGCGTTAAATCTCGAAATGACCTAGCAGGCAGAATTTTCTGTCGTGGATCAGAAACCAACCGTGCGATTAATCCGTGAAAATAGATTCATTCATATTCATAATTCATTTATTTATTCCTGACAATCGCCTTGGTTGCTCAAGTTGTGACGCACCTTTTTCTTGTAACCCTCTTTCTCAGTCATCAATTTTTCATGTCGAGATTTTTCGCTGGTGGACCATCCGACAATGATTATTCTTCATCTGAGGAAGAAGATTTGTATGCCAGCTCTGTAGAGTCCGAATCAGAGGTTTCTGAGGACCTCGAGGCCTCCGTCTCCGCCTCTGAAGACGAAAGCGGCAGTGACAATGGTAGCGACAGCGACACCCCCCAGAAAGGTCAATACTCAGCTAGCCAGTTTCTTAAAGGAGCAGACTCCAGTGACGAGGATAGCGATGATGATCGTGTCGTGGTCAAATCCGCGAAAGAGAAGCTTTTGGACGAAATTGTCACTGCAGCAGAAGCTGCGGAAGATGCACAGAACGACGGTGACTGGGTTACTGCTCTCTCTGAGTTTGATCGCATGATCAAGGCCCAGCAGAAGGCCATTCGCCAGTACAACAACGTTCCTCTGGCCGTCGTCAAGCTTTTGGTTGAATTTGAGGACAGCATTGCTGAAGCACGATCCCAAAAGCTCAACCCAAGTAATTCCAAGGCCGTCAACACTCTCAACCAGCGCACTAAAAAGGCAGCAAAGGAGTACGCCGATCGTTTGGAGAAGTACCATAAAGACCCCGGGAACTACAATCCCGAACCGCCTACTCTGACTGAACTTACAGAGAGTGCACGTGGATCTCCTGCCCCTCGCTCCGGAGATGTCGACTTGTCTAGCGAGACCGTTTTGCCAACCCTCCTCGGTATCGTCCAGACTCGTGGTAAAAAGAAGACTGATCGTACCGAACAGATTCAGGTGTTGGAGAAGCTACTGTCCGTTGCTGACACTCCTTACAAAAAGATCAGCGTGCTCATGATGCTCATCCCAATCCGCTTCGATGCTAATAGCAGTGGTATTATGCCAACCGATGTCTGGAAAGCTATCGAGTCCAACATCTGCACACTTTTCGAGGTTCTCGACAAGTATGGTGACGAATATATCGTAATCGAAAGTGCACGCGAAGCTGAAGATTTCGAGGCTGGTCCTAAGCCTGGCCCAGGTGGCCTCAAACAGATCCCAGGAAGTGTACCAAGCCTGGTCGAGAGATTAGATGATGAGCATACTAAGGCCTTGCAGGTTATTGATCCCCATACAACTGAGTACATTGAACGTTTGCGTGATCAGACGCAACTCTATTCTTTGTTCTTGCATGCTCAGACTTACACTGAACGTAATCTCAAAAGAATTGGGAAGGATCTCAACGGGAACGAGGCCCTGTGCCGCTTACTCGTACGTCGTTTGGATCACATTTACTACAAGCCTAGCTCTGCTATCGTCGCTAGCGAGCTCCAGGCTTGGCAGAAGGTGCCCAGTTATTTGGACTCGGAGATAACTCCTCGCTTGACCAAGCCCCCTGCGGATGCTCAAGAGTATACTATCGACTTGGTCAACTCTATTTGCCAAGCGCTCTACAATCAGCCGAACACAGTGTTCCGCTCAAAGGCCATGCTTACCTTGATCTACCATTACGCCCTGAATGATCAATACTACAAAGCCCGTGATCTCATGCTCATGAGCCATCTTCAGAGTAGCATTCACAACTCTGAGCCTATGCTTCAGGTGTTGTTCAATAGAGCACTGGTTCAGGTTGGCCTCTGCGCTTTCAGGGTTGGGCTTGTCCCTGAGGCTCTCCAATCCCTGCAAGAGATATGCTCTTCAAGTCGTCTTAAGGAGCTTCTCGGCCAGGGTGTAGCCAAATTCGCTACTGGAACTGTTTCTGATCGCTCTCAAATACTTCCTTTCCACATGCACATCAACATCGAGCTCATTGAATGTGTTTACTGGACCTGCTCTCTCTTGATTGAGGTTCCTCAAAGTGCGAACCCTCGTAATAGTACCGATTTCAAAAAGCGTACTGCGTCCAAACCATTCCGTCGTATGCTCGATTTCCACGACCGCCAGGTGTTTAACGGCCCAAGTGAAAATACTAGGGATCACATTATTCAGGCCGCCAAAGCTCTTCAACAAGGTAATTGGAAGGCAGCAAGGGATCTGCTTCGTTCAATCAAGGTATGGTCTCTATTGTCTGGCACCTCGAAGATTTTGGCGATGCTCGACGAAAAGTTGCAGGTGGAGGGTCTGAGAACGTACCTCCTAGTTTACTGCAGCGTTTACGACTCGTTGTCTCTTGAGTACCTGCAGGATCTTTTCCAACTTCCCTTGGAACAGGTTCGTGCAATCATCACAAAGATGATTGTTACTGATGAATTGAGTGCTGTCTTCGACAAGTCTGATGAATATCTGGTATTCAAACCCGAAAGCAGCGTACCCAAGCTGCAGATCTTGGCGACTCAGCTAGCCGAAAAGACTATGACTCTTGCTGAGCGTAATGACCGCCTCGCTGGTGATGGCCATGGCCCCGATTCTGTCAATAAGCCAATTGCTAAAAAGTCCCAGAGCCAGTCTCGTCCACGAGTTCGCGCCTGAGCACCATAGATGTTGAATTCGTAACTTATAATCCTTTGATGTAGCTATTGAAGTTTACTAGTATCTCTCACCTTTTTATCGATGTCGCACAAACGTCCTCTATACATTCGCATGAACACGAAGATAATGTATCATTTCATACGTGAAATGCGATAAACGCAACTATAAATATCATACAAAATAGTTTTTGAAGAGTACCCCTTCAAGGCTATCCAGCTCGTCTTGAGAAAATATCTGTTGATCGATAGTCCAAGTATCCTGCCGAAGTCGCTTAAAGTCTCCAAGGGTCCTTTTGACACTCTTTCCAACGACACCACCATCTATTGAGCCCGCCAAAGAACACAAAACTGAAGGCACCCATTCAGGTGGTGGAGAGTTGTAAGGAAAAGCTGCTACCAGAGCACCAAGGCCAAGAACAGCAGCGTGACGAAGGTTGTAATCAGCCTTGGATCTTGCGTTTCCTAGCTTCCTGAGCCTCGAGGAGAAGGTCTTCTTCAGATTAGTTATCAGATCAATCTGCGCCGTTTCCGATGCAAAGTTGATATAGATAGTAAGGACAGCAGCGGACAAATCTCGAACCTCGACCTGTTTATCTTCAAGACCAATTAAGATGCAATCAAGGACCAGCTCACGCTGTCGATCATCAAATTGAAATCCATTATGAACATACAATCCTTGAAGGTAGAGAAGAATGCGCAGTTTTTGATGCCATGCACTTTTCTCAAGATACTTCTTGACGAGGACCAGGGCCGTATCATGTGTCTTTTCTGGGTATGCGGCTGTTGAGAGCTTCGAGAAGACCCTCGTAACCGAAGCAGTTAGCTCTGTATCATCGCGAGAATTCGACAGGGATACCATAATCGGCAGGGCTTCGAGTAGTATACATTCCATTGACTTCGTGGATAGCGGAGTGCTCAGCAAATTTTCCAATAAGGAGCAGAGGGTCTTCGCAGATTTATTATGATCATCAGCAGACGAGTCTTTTACATGCGAGAGCACACGTTTGATCAAGGTAACATCTCCATGGTCTACACATGGCTTCAATTTCAGGAGCTCGTGTAGATTCTGGTTGCCTTCATAATATCGTGTCTGAATGATTGTTGATAATTGCAAAGCTATCTCATCTCGAACACCTTCAGATTGATGCGAGAGGTTTGTGATCAAGTTATCAACGGTGTCATCAACGTCCCGATATCTCCACGAGTGAATAGTAAAAAGTTCAGATCGTATCGATAGTCTCAAGGCATCCTTCAATCCTGAATTCTCGGATACGCGTAAGTTTCTTACCATGTCGACTATCTTCCAAGCTCTGCGATGGTCTACAGTGTGAAACGACCAACGCGTGAACGACCTCCAAAAACCTAGCGTTTCGTGACTTATCGCACCGTTCCATGCTTTCTCAAATATTATGAAGGCAAGATCTTCGGCTCTTTCACGATTCTCTTTGCCTAATGATGGTGTTCCGGTGATTAATCCGAATGCAACTTCTGCAAACGTTCTTTGCCAGTGAGGATCGTCAAAATTAGGGAGTTGCTCTTCAACGGTCGCCACAACGTCGTCAAAAGGAAGTTTAAGAAAACCGTGATCCGACAATAAAAACAAGTACTTTAGAGTCATGCCATTGATAATTTGGAAGTGATTGTCCTCAGGCTTTGGTTCAATCGCATTCCTTTTCAGGTAAGCTGCTAACCATTCTCTGGTGACACTCTTCCCGAATTCATGAAGCTGAGTTTGTTCCTCGGGTAGAAGGCTTAATTTCAGTGAGGAGTCCACTGACTGCATAAGTACTTGCTTTGGCCACAAGAGCCATCCAGGGGTTGAATATTGGGCGAAATAGATATGCAAGGGGTTTATGAGTCCACAGTCATTATACCACGGCGGATTCTCATGGTTATTCAAATCCTTAAAGAATCTGCTGGTAAACCCCTCTTCTTCAGGATCAAGAATTACCTTGTCTTCCAACTTGGTTTCGTCAGAGTCGACACAGTACAAAGCGAAGTTGTAGTTCGTGGACCCACGATGGCACATCTTATGCATGCTCATAACAAGAGCTTCTTGACAAATGCGCTTGATGCTCGATATTGAGCTCACTGTGCCATCAATTACACTAGTTAATGATGCACTATCGCTCAATAACTGCGGGGACTGCAAAAGATTCGAGAAAATTGCTGAGCTCATCGCTTGGACTCGCCAGTAAGACCCAAAGCTGTTGGAGGTAATGTATTCAAGCACTGCTTTGCATTCCCTCTCTGCTAATGCTCTTCTTCTCGTGCTCAGATTCTGGAGAACTTTCACCTTTGCTACGTCACTCTGATCGAGAATCTGTTGACCGTGCTCTTGAATATGTGGATAATTTGGGCCCAGATGGATTGGCAATCTGATGTCGCCAACTACATGTTGGAACAAAGCACCTGCCACTTGATTGAGTTGAGGGTTATCGACACTGACTGCTCTGAATACTACCCGCACGAACAGATTAAGATGCTTGAAGCCACGCTTGACCACACTACTCATGCTCCTGTAATTCAAGAACTTGAGTCCGCTCTCAGCCCTTTTGAACTCCATATTATCGATGGCTGAGTTTACTTCGTTCAGGATCTTAGGGTACACGATTGTGCGAGATTGGACGAGGACCTTGATTGTAGAGTAGAGAGAGGACTGGGTGTGCCTGCGGATATCTGGGTAGATAGAAAATGCGGAGTTGACAAGATCGAACAATAATAGTCGGTCTAATGGCGTTATAGATCGAGCACCAACATTGTGCACCAAACGCTGAAGATGGTAAAGCATGGCACGTCGAGCCATCACAGGACGAGGCAAGAGTCCTTTCCTAAAGCCCTGAATGCTAAATGGTCGCGATTCATAGTTGTAAATCGTTCTCTGATGGTGATCGTATTTGGCGCCGCGCTCATAACCAACATCTGCAAACCAAACCTTAATTGCAAATAGCAGCTCTTTAAAAGCCGAAATGTCATGATCATGGTTCTCGCTAAGGTAAATATGAAGAGAGTGGAGTCGCTCTCCAACAAGATGTCGCAGTTCATGAACCTTCTTGTAAAGAGGGTCTGAACTATCGGGTAGTGGTGAGTTGGTTGCATAAGTGCGATACTTTCGCATAGACGGGATATCAAGATCATACTCGATCTCGTCATCAACACGACTTTCGAACTCTGGGGCAGGAACGTTCTCGAAATCCATCTCAGAGGCCTCAAGTGAGCCAGATTCCTCATCGTCACTTGGATATACTGAGGGAGGCTCATCCGATATATCATTATCATTTGAATCATGATTCTGGTCGATTAGTAGGGCAACGGAGCTGGTAGCGGTACCAATGAAGGTGAGATTATTGGAGATAACATCACTTCTCTTGAGAGACCCCTCTTTTTCGTCACTTTGACTAGCCACATCGATGTTGCTCAGGGAGAGGAGAATATGCTTTTCATAGAGTTCTACGGCGAACTCAATTTCCTCGCGGGTAGGTACGTGCCAATGTAGCTGTAAAGTCTCAAGGTCTACCTTCTCTCCCCAGCGCTCTACATTGATTTTAGCACCTTCAGCCACAGTGTGCGAGTCATCACAATAAGTGCTAATCAACGACATGATTGTGTGATGTATGGTGTTGGTGGTGTGGTAAACAGACTGGCCTCTTGTGTTGTCTCGTAGAAAAAAGGTGAGATCGGTTATTTCCTGTTTGAATTTGAGAATTGCCTTGTTGGCAGAGGCTAATGACATGTTGAGGATGCTCAAATACCATATGAGTGCCCGGTCTCGATGAATGAGATTACGGGATGTACCGGCTTTGTTCTCAACGACTTCATACCGAATGTTTCTGTCCAAAATAGGGAAGATAACTGGAAAGATCGTCTCAGGATCAGCACCGACCAATCTGCCACATATATGAGCAACAATGTCTGTTGAATTGTGAAGGACGTTCTCAGTGATGAACTCAAGAATTCTAACAGTGACTCTCTGCAGCATATCTTTATCGATGCTGTTCAAAACGGATGAGACCACATAAGGCATGCAGTGGACTAAACTTGATTCTGGTGAGTTCTGAATCTCATTGGACTGGTCAGGCATGTTTTCTGCCAAGAGCAGGATCTGGTCGAAGAAGGTTGTGACAATATTGTCAAATGCATACGATGAACTCGCTACAATGGCAGCAGCATCTTCACTGGTGTAGTCTGGGTACTCGAAATCAGTTTGCTCCAGCAAGCCGTTCACGATATAAGACACTTGTTCCATTGCTAGTGCTTGCTGGTCTTCAGATAAATTAACAAACGGCACACAGTATGCAGCGATCTGGACGAATCGCAGTGCACCTATAGTCTTGGTTGGATCATTGGCGTCTATGGAAGGCATTACCAGTTCCAATAGCGCAGTGAGATGCATTGCGTATTTTGGAATGGACGCCATGATGGGGGCCAAAGCGCTCAGTGCACTCAGGCAACTCAGCGTGCGGTGCGGGGTGAACTGATTCTGTAGTGATGGGTAAATCTCCCGCAAGAACTGCGGAATAACCATGTCAGGAGCGAGAAAGGTGAGACGGAGTAAAGGCGTCAATGCAAGCGATGTTGTAGATCGCGATTTGGAGTATATCCCATACGGGATAATGCGTAATAATGCTGACACGAAACGGTCGCGGATCGCGTGGGTTAGATGGCGCTCTTGGGGAATGCGACTTTCTCCACTGCGCTCTTCGTTCCAGCGATAAGTGAACAAATCAGTAAGATCAGCCACCAACGAGAAAATATGCTCCGTGTACCTTTCCTGGTTTGATGGGTGGCAGAACGGCTCCAGGCCCTTGAGGAGCCTTTCCAGCATATCCAGCGCCTTTGGCTCATTATTACCACTCAGGCTATATATGATGAGCTCTGCACTTGGACTTGATCTCTGGGCAGATGACAACTTCAGCGTGAGAGCGTTCTCGTCCTTGTTTCCGGAAAGAGGTGGCTCGAGCATTCTGACAATTGCATTGAAAACAAAGCTTAGCTGCTGCTCATCAAGAAAGCCATAGGGGCCGATCTCGACTTGAGGGGCCTGCATGGTGACCTGGGCCATGACGTTCACGATGTCGATGAACTGAAGGTCATTAAGGATTGACTTTGGGCAATATGTCCACAGGTGAATTAGCGTGGGCAGGATTTCGTGGCATTTCTCAGCGCTCTGCACGGGTATCTGGGCTGCAACTAACGTGATAAGGCTCAGCAAGTTGTTTGAAATATAAGTAGTGGGTCCACTGACAAGCGGAAGCAGATCAGACCACACCGCGTCGATGTCATCCTCGGTAGACATTACCGGCACATTATAGCATAGCTTCGTGAACGACGTCAGGGTTCGGCTCATACTCCCCTCATAGCACGACGTCTTGACGTTGAGGAACAGCAACTTCTTGAGAGCCCCAAAAAGTCGTGGCCAGTCCAATTGCAGGTCACCGACGTAGTTCCGAAGGGTCTGATCGCTCCAAAGCTGACCGAGAATGTTGCTGAACCGCTCAATGCTGTGGCTCTCTGTGGCTCGAAGGCACATGTCAAAATACAGCTGTGTGAGGTCTTTACGGACCTCAATGGGCATTTCGAACTTTAGCCGGAGCCAGCTGGCGAGCTCTCTGGTCCAATGAATGAACATCTGGCCACAGGAGGTGCCAAAAACCCCGTCTAGATCGCGGCCTTGTAATGCTATGTAGAGGTTTTTCATGATATGCTTGAGATGCTGGAGAGCCTCATCATCCGTTTCGGTGGCGTACGGAAGGAGTCGGCGATAAGGGAACGTCCGCTCGCGGTGCGGGCGCATGGAATTGCTCATACAAATCGTAGCTGGTAGATCACGTCTTGTGAGTGTCACTTATGTAAGCCTCATTTGGGGTCGATACCACATCCTCAATCAGCTTGACTAAGTTTGAGGTTGGAGGCCGCCGACTTGGCGGGTACGTTCCATAATTGTTGGTTTGGCGTAGTTTCTTCGTTCGAACCCCGGTGCTTGCCAGGCTCAGTCGCTCAGCGAGCCAAATGACTTCTGGATACGCATTGTGTTGGTGAACACAATTATGCGTGCGTTGCCAGGATATTTCGATCAATTTCCTGCGCTTACAAAGTCTATCGACGTAGCTAAGCGGAGTTGCACAGATTTCTTGGCAGTCATCTCCACCTTGAAATATGTTGCATATTGATTGAGGCACGTGATTGCATGTGCTAAACGTTGAACTGAATGTACAGGCAATCCGTTATACCCTGGTAACCCCCCTGTATTCGCACTCAGAATGCCATAGTCTAGGCATATCGTAGCAAAGAGTGTCGCTGCTTCCCCTCATTTCACAGCGGTGCGGCTCACTACAGGAACCTGCAGCGCAGATCCCTCAATTGAACCACGTCTGCGACAGTGGAGTAATAACCTAATAAAAGCAAATTAAACGCCACTAATGTCCATTATAGCTATCGATTATCCATTATCGCTGGTATTGTCGCTGGAATTGTTGGGGACGCTCCACATCGAGAGCACTTGCAGATGGTGGGTCATGCAAATACCGGGGATCGGCCTTTTAGAGGCGATTAAACCGTGTACCATTCACATATCCACGTCCGCATTGCCATACTCGGTAATTCCAGCCGAAACACTGCGGTTGCGCGTGCTGGACCGAGTCGAAATATGCATACGCCAAGTACCTGCTTGTGCTTGCATCTCGCCCACGATTATGGTAACGCTAAACATTGAGAATAGGCACGTATTCGCAAAAGTAACAATCACCCATTACGGGGGTGAAACATTGCCCCTAGCACGGCATCAGAATGTATGTACCCAGATCCGGACCTGAGCTCCTCACTAGCGCCGCGGTAGATTCAAGCCAAGAACGCACTCCACGCATCTAGTACGCATAGGTATTTATCTGATTTTGTGCTTAGCATTACATGTTGTCTAGAATACAGTAGCGTCTCCTCAGTTGTCTAATAATTGCAAGTAGCGTGATAGATATCTCCCGATTGAACTCACCCCACGCGTTGCCCTGATCAGGCAATATGAGGTCGTGAGCCTCCTATATATTTAGACCCTTGCAATATCACGCGACTTATGCATTGTCTCGACACGAGGAACACGTCTGTGAAGACGAGGCGTTGTAGTTGGGCGTAACCCGCTACGAGACGACAGGCACATTCTTAGTCCTATTAAGTTCAGTGAGATTTAGATCATGTACTCGCATAATTGAAGTCAACGGCTATGCTTAACGGTTGATGCAAGCGTTGCACGGCACGAATCATTTCATGATCCGAACTATGCAGAGAGCTCGCTATCACTCGTTAATTCTGACATTGGGCTGCATATCAGCTTCACGTGGGGAGAGTGCGTAGAGGGGGAAGGGCTGCAGATATTCCCTCTCGACGCTTAGGGAAAAATGCCCTAACATGATGTCATTTCGCGCCACCAATCTATACACGTGACGTGCAGCCACTGGGTAATCGTATCCACGCCGAAGTGTATGCACTGATAGGCGCCCAGCATTTTCAAGCATAATAGCCAAATGTTTATACATTATAGAGCCAGCTCCGATTATATCCCGATTTTTCGTGTCAAGCATCGTATAGGAATAATTTTTCAACTGTTTAAGCATAAGGCTCACTCGGAAATGCTGCAAGTGACTCAGCGGTTGGTCATCTTGCAACGCTGCCCAATACCTGATTAGGTTACACCGCGTAATCTACTCAGGCTTGCATGCGATGTTTCATGTTCCAGACCGTTTGGCTCCGGCGCGGCCGACAAACACACGCGCTTTTCACGTGGAGTTACTCCCTCGAGCTTATATATTCATTCCCCTGTTGCATGGTTCTGCAAATCCTCCCAGGAGGCCTTGAACCCTTGCAAAGCTGCGACATAATAACCTTGCAGGGGCTTCGTTTATGCATTCTCCAAATATAATCTGCATACTTGGCTCCTAATGTATGTATGTAAGAGGCAGTGCATTGCATAGGGTTGGGGGAGCAATTCATCCGACGAGGATAGGTGCATCTGAGTCAAGAGTTCGTGCGCAACTACAGCTCGAAACTGTGCTTCACAATGATTGTTAGTTGACGGTGAACACCCAACGCCGTATTATCGCGGCATGACGGGACTGATGATTCAAAACACAACTATAACACCTGCGGTATCTAGGTTACCCCCTTGGTCTGCATACAAACTCGAAATCAATATGTTGACGCGTACATACCAACAAACATAAACACTAGACTAGACTTTGATGAAGAGTATTCCTTTATAGCATTGATTTTAATTCCCGAGATGTTCGCCGATCAGACGCCTCCGGGCAATTGAGGCCGCCCAAAAATAAGCCGAAGATATTAATCGGCACGCCGGGGTGTTTCACCGCATCACAGGAATCTACCAAGACAAAATATTGCAGATGTTAATTCAGAAAATATTAATTTTCATAAACGTAAAAATTATGCCATTCAGCAAGATCCAGGACGACCAAAGTGACTCTGCATGTCGAAATTAAGGACACAGAATTATACCCATGCAGCATGCCAGGACCTCACCAAGCGACTTCAAAGCTTCACAGGGAGCCTTATAGCTTGCAAAGAAATTAGGGTAGTTCATGGGGTCGTGTCGGGGGCCCCATCCGTAAAAGGTCGGCCCCACTCTCGATGATAGTGATACCCAGTGCCAGCACACCAAAACAATCCACATAACCTGAGTCTAGTCCATCGAGATAAGCTCATCAGGGCAGTCCCGGTGCCGTGCCCACAAGTCTGTAAGGTCTCTGCGAGCTCGCCCCGAGACCAAACCCTCGGGGAATCGTGCGATTTTCATAACTATTCTTGTATATCAACCATGTAGCTACTGCAGTCTATAGCTATTCTTGCCTTTTCAAGGCCTTAGCACGAGCGGGTCCGAACAAGCTGATGGATACATTAGTCTAGATCATGAACATAAATATAAAAAAATATTAACTGAATCAAGCATTTAACTCGCGGAGGTGTGGCGCGTGTCTTTCAATGGTGTAGACGTGGCACTGAGCACAAGTTGAGGGCAATGCTTAGGCTTCTTGCGAGGCTGAAATTTATAGTCGGGATGCTTCTCCTGGTGAAGATACTTCTCAACGCAGGCAGCATCATTAAAATAGGCATGGACATAGGGCTCCTCGGTTTGCCAAAGCAGACCCACCGTACTGGAGATTGTCTGATGGTTGATCTTGACTCCAGCCAGAGCCGCGTTCCGGCAAGCTCTCTGCGTCTGTGCCTTGCGATAGATCATGAATGAATTAAGTGGTCGTTTGATGTGTCGAGCACCTGTCTTCTTTAATGCACTTCCTCCAACAGCAATATGAACCACGGGCAACTCCATATCCTTAAGCTCCTCAGGGCAGCCGGTATCCCAGTCATCACAAGGGAATAGCTGCAGATGATTGAGAATAACATTTGTATTGAGGTTTTTGGCCTTCGCTTTGTGCAAAATTAATGCTTTTCTCTCAGGGGTGAGGACACTGAGGGGGACCCAGATGTTCAACGACCCTTGCTTGGACTCATCAGAGATATAAGGGTGCGCGCCGGGGCCCATTTCCGCGTACTTCACCTGGAGCTCCTGGGGAGTGAGCTCCGTCTTGTTCTTCTTGATCGGAGTTGGCTGTGCAGACTTGAGCACCGATACTGGGGAAGTTGCTCTGGGAGTCGACACCCACGACTCTTCAGTGAAGGAGAGCTGCGAGGTGTCGGTGGTAGAATATGTTGGCGATGGTATATTAAGGCCCCAGCTGTTGTAGCACGGGGTGAGATGAGCAGGGTAGGACGTTTGCTGATGCGTGTAGTATCGGTTTTGAGAATGCTGATGGTACTGATAATGCTGGGGCTGTTGATAATGATACTGCACTTGCTGCTGAGGGGCGAGGCTGAGGGAAGCGGTGGATCCGTAAAGGTCGTCATAGAGAGGAGAGCTTATTCTGTCCAGGATTTGCTCCTCAAACTCCTGCTTCATAGGCATGGATTGCACGCTCATAACAGCTTTTTGAGGGGTGGACGACACCATCAAGGGATCATACCCATAGTCTGGGTACTCAAAGTACTGGTGCTCGTCGAATCCAGTGGAGTACCCGCTATGAATAATGTCGTGTTCTACGCTCATTAGTTTATGGGTCCAAAGGGTATCTGCGTCCGAGCATTTATATGGAGCCCATTCCATCTGCAATGTACACGGTGCATCATGCATCCTCCTCATAGAAAAACCCTACAGGAAGCGTTCTGCATATATATGCAGTATGCTAGCAAATCACATGCGCACTCTTGCATATGCTGTTACCGTCGCGACCATAATGTGCATGGTCCAGAGCTGCGCTCAACTCTTTCGGAAAGCTAGAGCGTAATCGACGACGCCCGAATCTTGACCGCGCTCAAGCGAACGCCTTGATTATCGGGTGGTCCTGTTACCGAGTTTTCTTTTTGTTTGTGATTTCACAAGTGCGAAATGAAATTCCTGGGCCACTACGTCACTACTGAACAAGTAACATATGCGGGTTTCTGAGGGTCAGTCGCAAATACCGCTCTGATGACTCAGCCATTCGGTTGTTAGTCATGTGGAGGAATCGTGCTATCAGGAAATGCCACCGGCACCACTTTAGCGGTAATAACTAGTCTCTTATAACTCTTAAATTTTATGTTTGTCTTACCAGGCTCTATTATTACCGTTAAAAATGATTCGAAATCATCTGCAAACTACTCAATGTAGTGACGTAGTACTAATACTGGCTTTTGATGACTGTCGGCACTTACGGTTCTAGGTAGGCTCCAATAAGCCATGCAGCCTGTGCTTAGCCTGTGCGCGGCTTTTTTTGAAATGTTGCATTAGCAAAGCTACGCTTTGCCGAACCGCTATGAAGATCAATATAGAAAATCACATACGCAAATTCTCCTACCACTGACATTATACCCTGAGCCACATTATCGAGCTACAATCTAGAGATCAAAACCTTCTTTCTGCTTAGGTAATACAGTATTGCATTGTGGCGTATGGTCCTCACCGCTTGGCACTCAAGGGCCCATGGTGGGCCAACCGGCCGACGCTACCATAATCTCTGGTATCCAGTAGCAGATACTGCCTATCGTTGCGGCCAGCTAAACTCAGAAGGGAAATGTGCATGTTTCCGCATATGCATGTTATGCCCCACTGAGCAAATGACGCTAATGTGGACTACCTCGGTTTCTTCCCAGCGCATTTGTAGGTGACTTTGCACGGCCTATTACACATACTAAAAAACTAAAAAAAAATGCTCTACAACCCGTGAATAAGAGGCTGGTCATATCTCTCCTAGAACCACCACCCATGTCTATTTCCACAGGGATCATGCACGATATGCTTCTTCATGCATATGAAAAGAAGAGGTAAATGGGGCAGTCATAATGAATCAAAATCCCCGTCGTCCGTTTGAATCAAGGACCTCATCAGTGAAAAAGTGGCTGCATGATACGCGACACCTCTACCAGCGTTTTTACAGTATTATATTCTTCGTGCAGGTTGGAGCACTTGGACGCTACCCTGATAGCTTGGTAGTTGTTGTGCAGATGTCCTCATTGCACGCATGCTCAGCAAACATGAGCACCACACATCAAGCTTGCGTAATTTCTGGGCTACGAGAGTCGTCTATGGACCAGAACGTCCGTGAGATACTTGGCTTGACATACTATCAGTGTGTCAGCTAGCCCATTGCAGAACTGGTGGCAGTACATAAGTGGTGAATAGATATGAGAATTAAGCAATTTTAGGGAAGATCTGGCGTACTCTCGCGTAAGTGAGCGAGCCTTCTACTCTGTTTACGATTAGCCATGGCTTGCTCCAATTGCAAGCGTTTACGCTCTGCACGCTCGTGTTGTTGACGTGCTTTGAGGTCCATCGTTTCGTTGTGCTCTATCACCGGGAGAAGGCTGCTAAAATATTTGTGCAGCTTCTGGGCCGCGCGATTTTTTTTATTCTCCTGGCTCTTTTTTTCCAAGTCCTCGACAACGCTCGTCCAGGTTTCCAAATTCCACGCGATACATTGCCACCAAACGCCACTCTGCAGGTAGATGCGATTATTGTCGAGCAGATAATACTTGTTTGCTCCGTCGGCGGCGATTGGGGAGATTCGGGGCTCCAGAGTTTTGCGCTCGTCCCATATCTTGCGGAATTTCGGTGATCTCAACGCCGCCACCACGAGCCAATGCAGTACCCCAATTTTCTCAAACACCGTTAGTCCACTCCACGCCACAGTAGCTCCAGTGGCGGCGGCCACCTTATCAAGAGTTGGTTCTCGCATAAGCTGGAGAAATTTCGCTAGATAGATAATAATGAACTCTAGAATAACCGGAGGGTTGTTATCCCCTAGTAGGTCATGTTCTAGAGCGTCCACAGTCACGTATGGAAAATTATCAAAAAGATCTGTGAATGACAGAAACACTTGAGAGGCCTGCGCGAGCCTCCAGTTGTTTCGCAGGGTTGTCTTGGTCGGGCGCGGTGACCTGAGTCGGAGAATGTGTCTTTTGTTCGGTCCACGCGTAATTACGTCGCGGTTTGCCGGCTTGCGTTTCTTCTTCGGTTCTTCCATGCTGACTAATGGGCAACGCTCAACCCATTCCAATGCACGCTGACGCAATGACTTCAATTAATGCGTGTGGCTTAAATTCATGCAAGCGTTTGATCTTTGTTCGACCTGTGCTGCAAACCACGCAGTACTCTGAAATGATCTATGACAGTTGATGTTTGGTGAGTACCATGGTCCCAGTATTGCCCGAATGCCTAAGGCCTTGTGACTGCTGGGTTTTTTTTGAGCTATTTTTCAGAACTTTAACTGTATTACGCAGAAATGGCGTAACCTACTGCTAATGGTGGCGTCAGTTCGCACGTAGTATGGAGAAATAAGATACAAATAATAGACATGTCTACGATAGGCCTAAAAACGATGACCAAGTGCTCCAGCATCCTCTCAATAGAGCACATGTATCCCAGGAGAAGGGTACAGCTCCTTGATGCAGATGCAGCCACTTGCAGAGATTGGTTCTTGATGTAACGCAGCTCGGTTTATGGGCCCTCGCCAAGCTCGGGGTCACTTCGGTACGGAAATTGGCATGAGTGGCGTACTTCCAGTGTACGCATGGGAGCGGAATATTAACCATAACTCTCAGCGTAAAGAGCGATTTTTTGCTATTTAGAATATCCTTTTATAGCTTTATATTTCCAGTTTTTTCTCTCCGGACAAGTGGGGGCATCGTGACGCATGCTTGCTTTGATCATATGCAATTTCGTCAGTATAGTTGATACAATCTATGGCCTCTACTTAGCAGCTGTTCAATTTAGATCTGTAAACAAGCGTCCCACATATCAGGCAAAGCTGCAGCGGCTCATGGAGGAGATGGCTCTTGCTCAGGTAGCTGCTTCTATATAACAATTGCACTGTGCACGAAGCGTGAGAGTCGAATTCACAGCAACTACATGTTCTTCACGCTAGTCCTTAGAGGTAAAGTAGTTAGCACCGGGCTCGTCCAGGCTTAGTGCCCTGAATTCCGACGACGTCCACCGCGACGTCCAGTACTAACAGGCGGGCGCGACATTCGTTTATAAATCGAACAAGTTTGGAGATTAGTTTTATCGATTTGTGAGTAGGCCTCCTGTGTCTCCTCTGCGGTCTCGAAATGCACAATGTATGTATTTTTGTTATCGTCGTGCACGACTTTCTGCACTTTTGCGCGAATCTTGTCGGGGAGGCAACTGAGGATCTCTGCCTCAGTCATAGACGCTTTAATAAACAAGGCATGGATCTGTTTCTTGGGATCAATGCTATTTTTGGCTCTTGGGTGGCTGGGAGCAGGAGTACTGCGCTGTTTGAGGGTAAAGTCGCGGCCCTTGGAGGTGATGGTTGCCCCGACCTGCTGGCCCTGGGCCTCGAGCAACACACCCCCGTTCTGTACATCATTAAGAATTGCATGCCATATCCGGCGGTAAGCGGTACGCAGTAGATTGCGGACCTTGTCGTTGGTCGGGGGCTCGAACACGGCGGCTGCCTTGACGCAGAACGTTTTGAGAGCGCCTCCAGCTTCGTTGACCGCGCTCGCGGCGGCGTCCCATGCATTGTTCCACTGCCGCTGGGCCGCTCCCGCCAGAGGATCGTATCCCGCGAGCGGAGCCGGGTCGACGCAGAACCGGGTTAGCAGAGTCGAGTATGCGAGATGAATGCTGCCGCTGATGGTATAGTCTGCCTTGAGGCTGAGCGAGAATATCTCGAGCAGAGGGTTCTGGGTGGGGCAGGCGTAGGTCACAAACAGCCTCGTCTCTCTGGCTGGCTGCGGCAGTTGCTGGAGCGTCGACACCAGTTCGCCGAGCTGCCACGCGGCAACCCAGGTCGCCTGCGAGTTTCCCGGGATCGTGAGGGCTCCCTCGCCGATGTCGAACAGCGACGCGACCCGAAATGCTCCTCCGAGCCCAAACAGCCGCACAGGGCGGCCCTCGGGGGTGTCGAGCACAAATGTGGTACGCTCGTCGAGAATAAACAGGTTTTTGACGGCGTACTCGCCCTTGCGGAACTTCTCCAGCACCCGGAGGTCCTCCAGACCTCCCCAAACCGTATACACCGGCACATCGAGAGTTTTTTCCCCCTGCAAAAACTGCGGTAGCTCGCTGAGGCGGCTCTCCATGAACCGGCGAAGCTGCACGTCTCCGTCTGGCAGCTCTGTGTCGACCAGGGGGCTCAGCCGAGCCAGGCTCTGGCGCAGAGTTTTGGCGTCGAGAATGCTGGCGCTGTTCTCGTCGAAGAAGCCGAAGTTTCCGGTATGAATGATGGCGTCGGCACGGTGTTCCCGTGCCAGCTCATTTAGTAGTCCAAGCTTGCCTCTGATCTCGGCAACGCACAGAATTCGAAGTCCGTTTACGTCCATGACACTAGAGATTAGGTGTACACCTCAAACCACTGATCTATTATGTAATTTAGTAATGCCCTCGTACGATGAGTTGACGTTGAGTGTGCACACTAGGGCCGACTACGAGCGGTTATTAGCGGCCTATCCGCTTTTGCACGGGTACTGGATCAGGTATGCCCGGTTTGAGTTCGCGGGGGGAGACAATGCCGCCGCACTCAATGTGTACCAGAGGGCCCTCGACGTTCTACCGAGAAATCTCCAGCTGTGGGTCGACTATTTGCGGTATCTCATCACCATAAATACCCCGCCGCCTAAAGTGCTGTCTGAGTTCGCCAGGGCCGAGCAGCTGGTCGGGTCGCATTTTCTGAGCCACGAGTTCTGGGACCTGTGGCTCGAGTACGTCGAGCTGTATCGTTTAGACGTTGACCTGGCCGTCGATCCGCACGCTGGCTTGAGCCCCACCGCCAAAATCCTCTTTCACATTCTGAGATCCAAGACCCTGCACCAGTTCACCCGCTACTACAAGCGGCTCGTGGGGCTACAAGTGCTCGAAGAGACGGAGCTGCACCAATTGTACATGAAGCAGCAGCAGCGGGTCACGAGGGTGTGGAAATTTGAGAAGCTCCTGCACCGGCCGTTCTACCACCCTCGGCCCCTGCCGAAAGCACAGCGCAAGGCGTGGCAGGACTACATTGTTTGGATCTCGCCAGCAGAAAAGCCACGGCTCTACGAGTGGTATCTCGAGATAAACCCCGATCCGCAGATCTGGCTGCAGTACCTGAGATGGCAGATGGGAGCCAAGCTGGAGCCGAGCTTCGGCAAGGCGATCAAAACGAGGAATTCTGACATTATGCTGTACTATGCACTGTGGCTCGAGTACAAGAAGGATATCGACGGGGCTCGAGACATATACTCCCAGCTCACGACGGGGCCTGCCATTGTGCAGTATGCTCAGTTCAGCGGCCGCCATGGGGGGTCTGCACGGGAGATTTTGGAGCAGCACGCGGACAAGATCGAGGTGCTGAGCGAGCTCGCCAAGTACGACCCCACGGTTTTCGACCGGCAGCCAAACACCCCAGAAATACTCAAAGCGTGGGTCGCGGCACAGCCAGAGCGGGCCGACGAGATCTACGAACGTGGTTTAGATGACGCTAGCTACTTGGATATTCTCAAGCGAACTAATGTGCGGCGGTTCATCGAGATGGATCGCATTCTCAACCGGAGTGCACTAGGCTGATCGTGCAGTACACAGGCTTCTAATTATCTTCTATCTGCCACGGCATCTCGAGCTGACGATACAGAGCGGTCGACTCAGGCACAATGGAACAGGCTCCCACATTGACACAACTGTTAGACAACTAGTTTTTAAAGACCATACTAGTTCACAGTGACCTCAACTTCGAGCAAAACTCTCTGGCACCCATCCAGTCTAGACTCTAGATATTATATTGCATTTTCGTGTGCATCAAACGTGATCGTCATTGGGTGTGATCGACAGCAGCTGATCACAGGCGAGCAAAGTAATGGTACATAATAAGTCGCATTCACATAACTCCAGCCTGATATTGTTGAGGAATACAAACACACGCAGTATGCACGTTATCATCTATGATATCTGTTTGATGTGCGTACGCACGGACGTGACGAGAATCGTGGGCACAATCCCCCGGGGCCGATGCGAGCAAAATTAATTGAATAGCAACAATCTACTCAAATTAGTCGACATTATACAAAAAAGCCGCTTAACACTACCCCACATTGACGGTACACCTGCGTTGCATCTGCAACGGTGCAATAACGTCGAGGCTGCACGCTATAAGCATGCGCTCAATACTGCGGCCCTCCTGTGCGCAGCGACCTGCATCTTTCATTGAAGTTGGAAAACAGCTAGAGACCCTACGCTATAGCTTTTCTACTCCAAGCGCACCCCTGCCAGCGGGAGTCATCTGAGGTCGGCCCGGCAAACGCAGCACACAAAATCTCGAGATCAGGATCGTTGATCTAATAGGCTAGCGCTCAACGAGCGCCAGGAACGCTCAACCTGCCAGGCCCTGGCACATGACCGTTGGACGCTGCCACTGGCACGCATAAGCTGCACGCTGCAGCCCCTCCCCCGCGGATCATCCATGCTCTACAGGTGGTTTGCAGTTGCTCGCGCGCCCTCACAGCCGTTGGCGATTAATCTCGACAACCAAATATCTGCACGCGCGACGCTATCTTATGCACAGCCGACAGCGATCAGCCGCCTCGGGCCGAGGGATATTACGGCAGTTTACTATTTTATTCTCGGTCTACACTAATACTATCTCCTAATTCCATTGCGGCCCGCACCTGAACGACTTACGGCAGCAACCTTGGTTCGTCAGCATAGCCACCCTCTGTATGGATACCACCAGAGCCAGCACGCGGGCGTACGGACCTGGTGCTCGTGGGGCCACGATGAGCGCCCATGAAGTAGAAAACGGCTCGCACGACAAGTTTGTGCAAGCAGTCAAGACGTCGCTCGATTCGGAGCCGGTGGACACCGCCATCCCGAAGCCGCAAGATAAACCGGCAAAGACGCCGGACAAGTTCAAGAAACGACCCAAAGTCCAGAAAAGGACCGCAGTGGGGCCGTGGGACTTTGTCAAGTCGGTGGGGGCCGGGTCGATGGGCCAGGTGAAGCTCGCAGTCAATCGCAACACCCACCAGACCGCCGCGGTAAAGATCGTCCCGAAAGCGTTCACCCAGCAGGGGGGGTCCGAGTCCAACGAGACCAGAGACGCTCGAGTCATCCGCGAGGCGGCCCTCGGCAAGCTCATGTACCACCCGGGCATCGCCCAGCTGTACGAGGTGTACTCCATGACCTCGCACTACTACCTGGTGTTCGAGTACGTGGCTGGCGGCCAGCTGCTCGACTATATTATCACCCACGGCAGCGTTCCCGAGGTGCAGGCTCGGCGGTTCGCCCGCGAGATCGCTAGTGCCCTCGACTACTGCCACCACAACTCCATCGTGCACCGCGACCTCAAGATAGAAAACATCCTCATCAGCAACAAGGGCGAGGTCAAGATCATCGACTTTGGCCTCTCCAACATGTTCAGGAGAGACTCGCTGCTCAAGACGTTCTGCGGATCGCTCTACTTTGCCGCACCGGAGCTGCTGAACGCCAAGCCTTACGTGGGCCCCGAGATCGACGTGTGGTCCTTTGGAGTGGTACTCTACGTGCTGGTCTGCGGCAAGGTCCCGTTTGAGGACAAAAGCATGTCGGCCTTGCACGCCAAAATCAAGCGTGGGGCCGTCGAGTACCCGCAGTGGTTGACGCCCATGTGCACCGATTTGCTGTCAAGAATGCTGGTCGTTCCTCCCGCTAATCGTGCATCGCTGAGAGAGGTCATGCACCACCCCTGGATGAACAAAGGTTACGACAAGCCGCCCAACTCGCACATCCCCGCTCGCCGGCCACTGGAGCTGCCGCTCGACCCCGCTGTCATCAGCGAGCTGGCGTCGCTCCAGTTTGGGACTGAACAGGCTATCAGGCAGGAACTCGAGGACATTCTCCGCTCTCACACCTACAAGGAGGCAGTGCAGCACTGGAAAAACAACGGCCAGCACTCCAACTTCAGAGAGGCAGACCCGCTCAACTCCTTCCACCCACTGATCTCTACGTACTTTTTGGCTTCGGAGCGTCTAGCACGCGAGGGCCATGTGTCTGACAACGCCGTCGTGCATACGCCCACGCTGCAGCTGGAGATCCCGCAACCGAACAGCCCGGACTTTGGCTCCACCAAGCCGAGTGTGCAAATTCCTATCCCTCCCCCAGCGGGAAAGTCAGCGCCAAGCTCTCCAAGCAAGGCCGTCACGCCCGAACCTCCTACGCCACCCCCCGCCCGAGCGTCAAGAACCCGTTCGCGTACGCTGGGCTCGGAGAACAAGCCACAAGGGCTCGGAATCGAAGCCCCAGGCACACGCTACGGCTCCCCAGCCGCCTCAGGACACGGCAAGCAGCCATCCATCTCGGTGCAAACCGAGTTCGATGGCAATAGAGAACAGCACCAGCAGTTGTACACCCCAAGTCAAGATGACGATAGAAGGGCCGGTGGACTCAGCTCGCTGTTTAGACATATCTCCCTTCGTAAGCGTGGAAGCAACGTGGACCGCGGCTCAAGAGGCGAGTCTCCCGTGAGCTCCCGCAGAGGTAATCGCATGCGCTCAGCTACTAGTGCTCAAGGAGCAGCCCCTGTTCTCAAAGTCAACGGAAACGCTGAGGGCAATACTAGTCCCACAAAAGAAAAACAATCTCGTACCAGCGCTCACTCTCGCGCAAAAAGCATGGGCTACGCCGAACAGCGGGTTCCTCCAAGCTCGAACTTCGGCCAGGTCCCAGGAACTCCATCACTTCCTGAAGAGAAGGAATACATGCCCTCGATCATTGCGCCAAAGCCGGTATTTTTCCGCGGCTTCTTTAGCGTGCAAAGCACCAGTAACAAGCCACTACTGCAGATTCGTGAGGATATCATTCGGGTCCTAACTGACCTTGGCATCGAGTTTGTCGAGATTAAGGGAGGATTCAGCTGTATCCACGGTCACAGCGCTTCCAATAGTGCTGGGCCCGCGTCACCAAAGGTTCAACAGACTAGTAATTTCGGCCATGGAAGAAATCTGTCAGTAGGTACTCCAATGGCCTCCCCTCGACGAGCTGATACCACTTCAGAGTCCTATTCGTCCTCAGAGTCGTTTGAGATGAGTGGCTCGGATATGCTTGGACACGTTCCCTCAAACGGGCACACTCCAGTGAGATTCGAGATCAATATCGTCAAGGTCCCGGTGTTGGCGTTACATGGTGTTCAATTCAAGCGATTGGGCGGCAACGCATGGCAATACAAGACCATCGCGCAGGAAATTCTTGAGAGGCTGAAACTGTAGGTAGCATTGCATTATTTATCTATATATTTGAGCGCATATTTATTCTCTTTGGCTACCTACACTTTTAGTAACAACTGCTAAAGCAGAACGGATCTCAGCGAGGATTGCTGGGAACGGTAAAGGCACGGATACCAAGATATCCGGTGAGCTTGTCGATAATTAGCTTTGAATACGCGAAAAAGTAAACAACCGAAAAGACTGCATAGAATTTCAGGTACGCAAGCTCTGGCAACAAGGAGTTGGCATTGAATCCGAACCAAGGGAGGAATCCATACAAAAACGCACCCACGTAAAGAAGCATGAGCAGCAAGGAGTTGGTCGGGAAAGACTGGTGGCACAAATGGCTTAGAATGATGATAGTAGAGGTGCGGCCAAACGTGAAGCAGAACCCTACACCAAACAAAACCATGTGGTTGTCCACAAGGATGGTGGAGTGCGAAGAAAATACCCAGATCATGCAAGCTGCCATAATGAACCACAATGGCCTCAAGGTCCTCAATGGCTCTGCGATAGAGATGTCACGATTCTCCCGGGCCCGAATGGCTTTATTGACATTGATAAGACAGCCGGGAGCATGTGCGAAAAATTGGGTGAATAGTGAAAATGCCGTGAAACAGACGTTGCGATCATATCCCCAAAGCAGATCGCAAGGCTGTTGCCACCAAGATACACCATACACGGCAGTGATGAGATGAACAAAGCAGATCACCAACATGCCCTCAGTGGGTCCATTCATGAAGGCCAGGTACAAGGTATTTGTGTAGTAGGTCTCCCATGTGCTCAAATACATGGAGATGCAGGTGCATGTGAATAAAACAAACCCCCAGACGGTCGAACCAAGCCCGATAGAGGCGACACAGCACAGGCCGCAGAAACAGCAATTGAGCGAGTCAATACCATGGTCGAACAGCTCACCTAAAGGAGAGCTCGTGCCAGTCCGACGAGCCTGTTTTCCGTCTATGTTGTCCATTGTTTGGTAAAAAAATAATGCAAAGGATGCATAGTAGTAAATCCACGAGGGACCTTGGCTGTAAAGGTCAGGCACGTAGTGACTGATTAGTAGAACATCAATAACGACCGCAAAGAAGCCAATCAGCGTGATATTGTTGGGAGCGAGCCACTTTGGCATAAAAGTGACAACGTAGTTCCACCAAGGACCAAGGATATACTTCGACACAGGAGAGTCATCAACGGCAGAGTACTTGTACTTTCGTAAATTTGACAACGAAAGATCATCAAGTAGCTCGACGTTCTGGCCAAGGCTTCGCTGCTCCAACTCGAACGCCTCCTCGAGCATGTTGACTAAGCCAGCAGAACCCGTTATAAGAGTGGCGATCTGCGCACACGTGCGTGGACAGTAATCAGGGGTTCAATTATTCATGGTTCTGATCCACACTGGCACATTCGCAAAAGTCGGCAATGACGTCAATATGCTCGCATGATCGGTAGGTCGCCTGATCATTTGGAGAAGCACGAAAAGGCCACCGCAGGTGCAATTGATTATTCGGCCTCGATAGAATTTGCCAAGGGCTACGACAGGGGCTGTTTTTTCACTCTGAGTTCAAGGCATGTGGGCCTTTTCTGCTCACTCGGCTTGATGCACGGATCATGCACGACATGCGTATGCCGCCCAAGACACTGCCGTGATGATAGTCAGTTCAATTGCCTCTACGGTCAACAGAAATGCTGCCAATACCGAGATTGATACCTCTAGCTAACCGTCGAATGTTCTCGATAATGGTAGCAACTTCCTCGAACCCTAACCGCATATATGCACGTTATATATATGCCTCTGGTGACAAGTCCTCATCAGAATTATGAGTGATCCTAATCTTACAGACCGTGCTACGAAAATTGTTCAAGATGCTCTCGAACTTGCGAAAGAGCATGCACATACCCAGGTTACCCCAGTCCACTTGATCGCTGCGATGACCCCTAATGACGAGGATGGAAACCCCAGCTATTTGAAGACTCTTTGCGAGCAGGCTCGCTATGAATTCCCTCCTTTGGAGCGTGCAATCAATCGCACGTTGGTTCGTCTTCCTTCACAATCCCCCGCTCCTTCACCTGATTTCAGTTCTGCAGTGCAGAGCGTTCTCGCTAAAGCGGCAAAGATCCAGAAATCTCAAAAGGACACTTTCTTGGGCCAAGACCACCTATTCTTGGCGCTGCTCGAGGACTCCACAATCAAAGGTATCCTCAAAGAGCTAAATTACGACCCTGAAACGCTCGCTAATGCCGTCCAGTCTGTCCGTGGCTCTCGCCGAATTGATTCCCGCACTGCTGATTCCTCACAAACTTTCGAGTACCTCAGTAAGTACGCCATTGATTTGACACAGAGAGCCCGCGATGGCAAGATCGATCCAGTAATTGGCCGCGAGGACGAAATCCGTCGTTGTATCAGAGTCCTCGCCCGTCGTACCAAATCAAACCCCTGTTTGATCGGCGACCCTGGTGTTGGTAAGACCTCAATCGTTGAAGGTGTTGCTCAGCGCATCATTGACGGCGATGTTCCAGCGGTTCTGAATAACTGCCGCCTCTTCTCCCTCGACCTCGGTGCCCTCAAAGCTGGTGCCAAGTATCAGGGTGAATTTGAGGAGCGCATGAAGGGTGTTCTCAAGGATATCGAGGACTCTCCTGAGATGATCATCTTGTTCATTGACGAGATCCACATGCTCATGGGTGATGGTAAGGCCGACGCTGCCAATCTGCTCAAGCCCATGCTCGCCCGTGGAGACCTCCACTGCATTGGTGCTACCACCGTTGAGGAGTACCGCAAGCACGTTGAGAAGGACGGTGCCTTCGAGCGTCGTTTCCAGAAGATCGATGTTCCCGAGCCCACTATCCCCCAGACCATTGCTATTCTTCGTGGTCTGCAGTCCAAATACGAGCTTCACCACGGTGTGCGCATCCTCGATAGTGCCCTCGTTGCTGCTGCAACTTTGGCGTCTCGCTACTTGACTTACCGCAAGATGCCTGACTCTGCGGTCGACCTGGTTGATGAGAGTGCCGCTGCGGTTGCCGTTGCGCGTGACTCCAAGCCTGAGGAGCTTGACTCCCTGGAGCGTGAGCAGCACTTGGTAGAGGTTGAGATTGAGGCCCTGGAGCGTGACAAGAAGGCGGACTCCTCCGTTAAAGAGCGCTTGGTTCTTGCAAAGAAGAAGCTCGCCGACATTGAAGAAAAGCTGGCGCCTATCCGCGCTCGCTTTGCTGAAGAACGCAAGGGCTTGGACGAGCTCAATGAGGCCAAGAAGAGATTGGACGAGCTTGAGGTCAAGGCCATTGACGCAGAGCGTCGTCGTGATAACGCAACTGCTGCAGATCTGCGTTATTTCGCTATTCCCGATGTCGAGCGCAAAGTCGAACAACTCGAGGCCGAGTACAAGAAACGCGAGGACACTATGCTTGTAGATGTGGTGGACTCCGAGAAGGTTGCTGAGACCGCAGCCCGTCTTACTGGAATTCCTGTTTCTAAACTCAGCCAATCTGACAATGCCAAACTCGTTACCATGGAGAAGGTTCTTAACAAGCAGGTTGTAGGACAGCCTGAAGCCATCAGGGCTGTTTCTGATGCTATTCGTCTCAGCCGCTCTGGCCTGGCTAATCCAGATGCACCTGCTTCTTTCCTGTTTTTGGGACTTTCGGGCTCTGGTAAGACTGAGCTGGCAAAGAAACTCGCTGGCTTCCTGTTTAACGACGAGAAGGCCATGATTCGTATCGATTGTTCTGAGCTAGGTGACAAGTGGTCTGCTTCTAAGCTTATTGGTGCTGCACCTGGCTACGTCGGTTACGAAGAAGGTGGTATCTTGACGACACAGCTTGCTCGTCACCCTTACTCAGTCGTGCTCTTTGACGAGGTTGAGAAGGCTGCTCCTGAGGTACTGACTGTACTCTTGCAGGTCCTGGATGATGGACGTGTCCGTGCGTCTAACGGCAAGCTCGTAAATGCTGCTAACTGCATTATCATCATGACTTCTAACCTTGGTGCTGAAGCCATTCAACAGACCGATGCTACGGAGCCCGATGCAATTACTCAAGACAAGGTCATGTCTGCCGTCAAGAACCATTTCCGCCCTGAGTTCCTGAACCGTATCTCCTCCATGATCATCTTCAACCGTTTGAGTAAGTCGGCTATTGGCAAGATTGTTGACATCCGTATCAAGGAGATTGAGCAGCGTTTCAAGCGCAACAACAGAAACCTGACTCTGTCTCTAAGTAAGGATGCTAAGGAGTGGTTGAGCGTTCATGGCTGGGACAAGGACTTGGGTGCACGCCCACTTAACCGTCTCATCCAAAACGAGATCCTTAACCCTCTCGCAATGCTGCTCCTCAAGGGTGCCGTTAAGGACAAGGAGACTGTCAATGTTGTTCTCAACAGCAAGGGCACTGGATTGACTGTGAAGCCTAATCACGATGTCCCTGATCTCAAGGACTTGGAAGATGCTGAAGACGATGTTGATATGGATCTTGACTAGATTATTTAATAAAATCGTACATAAATGCGTGTAAAAAACACTTTAATTAAATGCCTAATTTGCAATTCCCAAAACGATGCGATTCTATACATTTCAGTGGCGCAGTGGCGAAGTACATCATGGCCGCTCAGGTTTTCAGAGAGCTCTTCAGACCGACTCTCCCTCCACCGTTCCTCAATCCCATCGACTATCCGCCGGAACAACGGAAAACTCGCCATATTGGCGGGTTATCTGAGTTCCTCGGCAAAGTGGAGCCCGATGAACGATTCGTACCCAGTTTGACAGAGTACCAAAAGTCCGTTATCCGGCAAAAAGAGAAGCAAGAACACTTCAAGAAAAAGCTGGCTAGTGACTTGCGGGCCTATAACCCTCTTGAAGACAAGCACATCATCGGCGAGGCAGCCAATACTCTGTTCGTCGGCCGTCTGAGGTATTCCATCGACGAGCTAGAGCTCCAGCGTGAATTTGAGAAATACGGTCCAATTGAGCGAGTGAGAGTTGTTAGGAGCCCCGACAACCGCAGCCGAGGCTACGCATTTATCGTATTCGTCCATGCTCAAAACATGCAAACTGCCCTAAGATCGGCGAACGGCAGTGTACTCAGGGGACGTCGTATCGTGACAGACTTTGAACGCTCGAGGATTTCCTCGAACTGGCGTCCGCGTAGGCTCGGGGGAGGCCTCGGGGGCCGCAACGCTCTCAAGCATCAATTGAAGGAACTGAGGGACAGGAAGGTCCCCGGAGCCGTTGAAAGCAGCAGCTCTCAGAAATACGATAGAAGAAGAGGGTTTGGGAACCGACCACGAAGATACCATGACAGAAGCTATGGCCCCGATCGCAGCTATGGTCCTGATCGTAGTTATGAGCGTAGTGGAGAGCCTTACCAGCGTGATGACCGATCCAGGGACTGGAGACGGGGCCCACGGGACCGTGATAGCAGAGAATCCCATAACGACCGCACACCGTATCGCCGACCAAATCGTCCCGAGCGAGATCGCCGAGAACGTTATCCAGACACATCCCAGGATTCCCGCAGTTCTGGACAGCCTGCTCGAGAGTTCGGCGGGAGAACCTTGCGCAAGTACTGATCAATGACCCAAAATATTTATTCGCTCTCTTGAGTCGATATAGTTCGAGAGTGGCTGAACTGTAAAACTAGATCTAATTTAATGTGTACATAACAAAACTATTCTCACAAGCTCGCAGCTTGATTAGATGAAAATTTTGGCCCAGCTTGCTTGGGATTTATAATGGATCTGCCCCCATCGAAACTAGGCACAAAAGAGTACTGGGATGAGTTCTACGCTTTAGAAAACAAGAATTACCGAGATAACCCCGAGGACTCTGGTGAATGTTGGTTTAGCGAGAGTGGGGCCGAGGAAAAAGTCGTTGAATATATTATGGATCTCGGCGGATCTCCGTCTATCCTGGACCTGGGGACAGGGAACGGTCGACTCTTATTCAGTTTAAGGGATGAAGGAGTGAGTGGGGAGTTCTTAGGTGTCGACTATAGTCCCACGAGCGTGGAATTTGCACAGAATATCGCCAAGACCGAGAACTACGATGTGAACTTCCAGCAGGTAGACTTTATGGCCAATCCTAACTGGACTGACCGCAAATTCGATATAGTGCTCGACAAAGGAACGCTGGACGCAATTGCTCTTAGCGGGCTAGACAATGCCGCATTCAAGTATGCGGCTGCGGCGATTCCGCTAGCCAAGCCAGGCGGTCTTTTCATAATCACAAGCTGCAATTTCACCGAGCAGGAGCTTGCCAAGGTATTTGATAGACCCTACGAGACTATCGAGTACCCCAAATTTGAGTTCGGAGGGCAGCAGGGCAGCACTGTTACCACGCTGATTTTTCAGATGTGACTTAGATACAGGATATTTAATCATCTAATAATAGAGAGATTTTCTCGTGAAGTTCGTTTGCCAGGTTCGCGGTCTGTAATCGCAGTGCGAACTGCGTTAGTTTGCCAGTCTCTTCACTGCCGGTAATGCGCACGAACCGTTCAGACGCGGCCGAGCTCGGGAATCCGCGAGTGACCTTGGTGCCAGATCCGATCGGGAGGTTGAGCACCACCTTGTAGAGAGAGTCTGCCCTCATAATGATTCTATGCTTTTTGGTGGCCCTGTGGGTGTTGAGGTGTACGCTGCCAGTGGCCCGTTCCTTCCATCCTGCGAGAGTGTCGCTGAGAACCAGTGCATACAGGCGTGCTCTGGCGTCGAACAGCACGTCTTCCTCTTCCTCGCCGGTTTTCACATCTGTTTGCTCTTTTACATCAACCACAGCGTACTTATCAGTCTTAGATTCCTCAACCTCTTTACGTTCTTCTGCCCACGGGTTCTCGACTGATTTGGCTTTTTCTGATCCCACTGAGGCGAGGGCACCGAGGCCACTGCTCTCGCCAAATTTGAATTGTGAGCCGAATGAGCCAAACGGTTTTGCGCTACTGCTGCTGTCCGCCTCCTTGGAGTTCCCAAAGCTGAACTTTGATCCAAAGGCTCCAAACAGCGGGTTCGGTTTTGTCCCTGCTGGTTCTGGCTTTGCCTCTGCGGCTTCTGTCTTTGTAGGCTTATTATCGTCTTTTTGTGCATTGTTTCCCTGCTTTGCAAAATTGAAACCCGAGCCGTAGGCACCAAACAGAGGGTTTGCCTTGGGTTGAGATGGCTTTTCTGCCGTTGACTGGGAGTCGGCCGATTTTGCGGTTTCCTTGTCCGCCCCTTTTGTGTCTTGGCCCTCCTCCTTCAGGTCTCCTTTTGGCGAACTAGGTTGAGGCTCCTCTGTAGGTTGCTCCTGTGGTTCTGAAATGGCAGTGGAGCCCTCAATTGCTGGCTTGACTGTGTCGTCGGTTTTCGTATCCTCCGCAACCTTCTGCTCGAAGCTGTTTTTCTCGCTTGCCGGGGCTGATTCGCTTTGATTTTCAACAGGAGGCTCACTAGAATTACCCTGGTTGCTTTCAGCAATTCGATTCGGGTGCCCGCTAGAGGAATCGTCGATATCCTGAGAGGAGTGCGCGGGCTCGATTGCTGATTCTGGCTTTGCAGCGCTGGTTTCAGCTGCCTGAGTTGATTCTTTGAGTTTCTTCGGCTCTAAACCGTCCTCAGGGTCTGAGAGCTTGCGTTTCATCTCGTCGTCCGTGCTCATCAAGAATGTGTAATCAATGGCCTAGTGACAAAGTCGCAGAAACGCAAGATAATGTGCTTGGAATCAGAATATTGATTTAACGGGTAAATGGAAATTATTGAGCAAAAGTAATTTATATGCATGGTGCATGCATCTGACCTAATATGGCACATGGTAAACATCGACCAAAACAATTTTAGCTTCTCGACTTGTCAATGATTCCTATTTATTTGCGGGCTCGGCCCAATACCCAGGGCCGGTCGAATCCTTGGTTGGAGTTGCACAACTCTACTAGCGTTCGCCGGGGCACCGACGAGCACAGCTTTCAGAAGGTGTTTGCCCCTCGAGCCACCCAGCAGGAAGTCTACGAGGAGTGCGTCCAGCCGCTGGTTGCTCGAGTATTGTGCAACATCAACGCTACTTTCTTTACTCTAGGTGCCACGGGATCGGGCAAGAGCCACACTATCTTTGGGAGTCCCCAGGACCCAGGAGTAGTGTTTCGGGCTATCAACGACATTTTGGAGCGCAAGGGAGACTCTGAGGTCAAGATCAGCATGATTGAAATCTACAAAGACCAGATTTACGATCTTCTCGAGGAGTCGCGGATTCGCCGACCGCTCACCCTCAAATCGCACAGCCTCAGCCAGGGCTGCGGGCTCGACACCAATAAGACAGTAATCACCAGCGTCGAAGCAGCGAGGGCCTGCTTGGAAAAAGGGTACGCTACTCGCAGTGTTAGTGCTACTAACTGCAACAGCCACTCGAGTCGGTCGCACGCTCTGGTGTTCATCGAGGTCGGGCGAGCAGTCATGACCGTCGGCGACCTAGCAGGAAGCGAGAGAGTTAACGATGCGGGATCATCGACCAAACAGCGCGAGGAAGCAGGTGCGATCAACCGCAGCTTGATGCAGCTGGGCCAGTCTCTCCAGGCACTCCAGAATGGCGGGTCGCCCATCAAGGGCTCGAAGCTGTCGAGCCTGCTGCTGCACAATGCCCGCGAATCCCAGCCAGTCATGCTGGTAACGATGGACTGCACCGCCAACGAAAAATCCGGGGTGCAGATTCTGCGGTACGCATCAACTGCTCGACAGATCAAGCAGCTGCCCAGCCCGAAAAAGTGCGACTCGGCGCTCTCAGAAAAACGGTTGCGGGAAAGTCTCTACGCAGAGATGGACGCTCGGCTCGCGAGACTCGCCAAGGGCGTATGGGCATGACATACATACTTTACATCTAGATAGTTCTACGGTCGGTCAAGTGTTTTATAATAGGAGCCTCACCAGAGGCCTGGACGATCCGCTCGTGCCACTGCAGCAGCAGCCCGCCGTTCGCCTGGCCCTGCTTCGTGCCCATTGCTCGGTACAAGAACTTCATGAGGACGTTGCGCTCGGCTGACGACAGCTTGCCCACCAGGGACGCGATGTCGCCGCTGCGAGCCGACGCCAGGACCTGGACCACTCCGTTTGTCGCCACATCCTTGGTGGCGTCGTCGCTGCCATATGGTGGAGCCTCGAGCAGGGTCTGGAGGGCACTGAAGGTGTTTCCGCTCTGGAGTGCCGAGCGTGCGGAGCTGACGAGGCTCTCAGCGTCGGAGAGCGAGATTCCCGACGCCTCGACCTCGGGAAAGTTGTTCACGACGCTGTCCGGGTCAAGCTTGTCGACGTCTAGCTGGCGAAATGAGGCCATGAAGCTGACACACTGGGCAACACCAATATGTAATGACTGGATATTATGCAGCTATGAATCAGAATTATACAGATCGGAGCGTGTTTTAAAAGTTGTGTAATTGCGATGGAAATGGCGTCGTCGACCGGTCGGCACGCTGCAGGGAGCCCCAGCTGTAATGGGCTCAGTTGAATCGAGGTGACTCGCACCTGGCGCAGCCTGCAGCTGTTGCAGTGGGGCTTGGTTCTCGCCGCCAGCGAGGTTGCAACTTGCCACGGGGCCCAGATCAGGGCCGAGTATCGCCCAGCTGTCTGACATGACAATTTAAGCTTGCATGAAAAGAAACGTTTCCACCACGATATGTGCGATAGCGAGCTGCCGATCCCACAGCGTCAGGATACGCAGGCTCGCATACACGCAATTGGATCGAGCCCCAACCTTTGTCTGGGAGAGCGGCTATCAACCCCATTGACACGATGATCGGGATCTTGGCTGCGTCTGGTCGTGACGAGCCATTAACCGTCACGCTAGTCGCTGCCCTGGCTGAACCGTGAGCTATCGCCGGGCCTGAGCCATTGCGTTATCTAGCTGCAGGGCCCACCGCCAGTCGTGTAAGCCGCCGTGACGCAATTGATATTGAGGCAGAGCCCGGACGAGCTGTTTACATTAATTGGACAATTCGCCCTGGTGCTATGCAGCATCTGAGACCGCGTGTGACGATCTGCTGCACGCTGCATAGGACAACGTGGACGCCAAACCGGTGCCCACCACCGCACGGGAACGCCTGCTAACCCAGCTAAATCCTGTAAAACTATTTGATAAACCACCTGAACTAATACACGTAGCTTCGCACCAGCCGTCACGCGGGGTCGCGGTGCCGCGATTCACCGCCTCGCGGCGATTAATCCACGCAACACTGCGACTCCACGAATTTTTTTATTGGTGTTGTTTTTATTTCTCTCCCGTCTTTATATTCGTTGTCTCCCATTGTTTATAAGCAGACTCCTTAATGCCCTCTAGCGACGGGTGGCTTAATCGGCATGTACCAGGCGTGCTACCGCGGGACGGGCATAACTGGCGACTAGTTCGTGCGACCCTTAATGACGGGACTCTAACTCTCCGCGTTTACCCTGGGGTGGCCGTGAAAGCGTTCGACTCCAAGTTGCAGGGCCCCAAGAAGCCCCCGAAACCGGTCAAATTAACCACTAGCGAGGAAGAGCTGTGCCAAAACGCGATCCACGATTCAGAAGCCGCGAGAATCCTCCCCTTTGTCGTCAACTTTGAGGCCGCCCTCAACTACCTCGCAACGCTGCAGATTGAGCCCCAGCGGGCAGCCAACCTAATTCGGTGTGCGCTCTACCCGGGGCTGGTTCTCAATGAAGCGGTGCACGCGGGGCTGCAGACCCTCGCCGACCAGATGGGCCGCTCAGATGCCAATCTCAGCACCGCCCTCAAGAAGGAGATTTACGAGGCGTTCAACACCGCGTCGGACTACCTGCCCCAGAACACCGCCCCTGCCCCAGAGGACCCCCTCAGCAGCCGGCTCAATCAGCTCGCGAGAGCAGCGGGGGCCCTGTGGCTCCCCCCAGACCTGTTTCTGAACGAGGACTTTAGCCGCGAATTCGGCACCCAGATCGCCGTGTTCCACACCCACTTCTGGGCAAAGTGGCCGCCCACCGAGGACCCCAGCATCTTGTTCCACTTCGACGGGGCGTCGGCGGTGTGGAGGCTCAACCCGCTCGTGTTCGACCTCGACACCCCGCACTTCCTCGGCTCCCTCGTGCTCGCCCACGCATTCGCGTCAAACATCAGCGAGCGCACGCGAGGCGAGCTGCTGTCGGCCTGGATCAAGCTCGGAGACCGCCTGCGCTCGTCCGGAGATATCGTGGGATGGATCGCCATCGCGACAATCTTGTGCACTCCGGCAGTGCTGCGGCTGCGCGACGCCTGGTCCTACGTTGCACCGGCCCTCAAAGACAAGGTCTCCCACGAATGCGGGTTCGAGGTGTTTGAGCTCGAGAAGCGCGCCTCAATAGACCTGCTGGAGAAGTCATCGTTCCGAGCCTCTACTGAAGAGCTCGGCGAGGCTTACCCAAAGTCGGCTTGTGTCCCTTATTTCGGAGACGTTATTATCTCAAAAAGGCCCACCCCAGAATCTGCAGCTCAGGAGCTCGACCGCTTAGCAGCTGTCACAGACGGGTGGTTCTACTACTTTGAGAATACTCCCGATATGCATAATCCCCCCAAGCCGCCTACGCGAAACCCGTACTTCCAGGACCTGTTCGCGGCCTGGCTGCGGCTCAACGCCACTTTACCCAACCCGCTGACCTCGGCGTACGAAAACTCATTGCAAATCCAACCCAAAAACTGGGGTAACTATCTTCAGCATCACTACTCCCAGGCACTCCCGCTCGCAATCGGTTCTTTCGTCCCTGTGTTATTCACAGAACCAATTCCAGCATTCAGACTCCTCGCAAAGAGCTCATTAGCGCAATCTGCCACGGCTACCACCAAGCTACCCTCCCCGCGACGCCCATCGGCTCGCCACTTGCAAATATCAGGGCCCTCGATTGAGTTACCCACTTCTGGAAGCCTACATCGTAGTAATTCGTTCCCTCCGCTCACCACCGGAGTCAGAGAACTCGAGATGGGTCCACGTGAGTATCTCTCACGGCACACAGGATCGCCCCATGTGCTCGTCAAGGCATTTCGCGATCTGCTGAACGTCGGAGTGAAGACATACCTCATTGGAACCGATCTAGTCCTGAAAAGCTGCTCTGTCGATAAAAGGAGTTCAAGACACTCGTCAATTTTTGAATTAACCAGCCAGCGTTCGCTAGATCTGCTCCAGAAACGGCAGTCAGTCCAAAGCATAGAGTTGGCAAATAAACTCAGCAGCATGGACGTGTCTGCTGCCATTGATGTCGTCGTAAAGGCGGCGTCGTTGCCCAAGCTCGTGGATACCCTGGTTCTAGGTGTCGGCGAGTACTCAAACGGTGGCAATCGCTTCAAAATCAACCTCCCGGTTCACACAGAGACTTTTCTAGCTACTTTTCGAAGCTTTTGCTCACCTGATGAGCTGCTGAGGATGTTTGAGACACGTTTCTTTGGGGCCGCAAGCGCCGCATTCTCAATCGTGCAGAATCGCACTAATCAAGCAAACCAAACCTCTAACTTCCCATCATGGGCCTCCTCCAGCGAGGTGCCATCTGGACAGGCTATGAGAGTGGTCACTCAAATCTACTGCAATATCCTTGAGGCTCTTCAGTTTTGGGTCACAGAATATTATTCTGACTTTATCGATAATGCAGACCTCACCAACAATATGCGCACGTTCCTAATGAGGATCGAGTACATTTTGTCGAATCCTGCATACCAAGAATCTCTGGGAGCTCAAGCCCGCAAGCTCAACGCCACGTTTGTTAAGCTACGATACAAAGCACCCGATTCAATCGCCCTTAGTGCACTTCCCCCAGTGTCCCGCCATATGGTCCACCTCGTGCCTCAGCCAGAAAATGAGCCATTACAAGCTATGGAAAGATATATTGACGATATGGATGCTGTCGTAGCAGAGCATTTCGGCGCAGTGTCTTTACCAGAATGGATGCAGCTCTTCGAGATTATGGAGATGCAAACTGCTGACCCGTTAGCACTCTTTAATTACTCTCCTTCATCAACCACAGCTGAGGACGAGCTCCCGATTGAGGACATTTTCACTTATTTGGCTTCGCTCTATAAGACCAATCCCAAGGATCGCACTTTCTCTTATCTCCCTAATTCTCTAAAGGCACTCTTCAAGCTGCATGTGAATATCACTGATTATTTCGCATACCAAATCACAGACCCTATGCTGCATGTCCTCAACCGTAACCGTGTGAGCCGACTAGCATATGTTCTCAAACTCCTTGGCATCCTTCGAACTCGCATGAAGCATTTTGATTTATTCCCTAATACCACAGAAGAGTTCACCACTCGAGTTCCAGCATTCCTTGAGTCAGCTATAGTAGCTGCGATTCTCAAGCCAGAAAGTCGATGGTATGCTGTGGCTTGGCTAAAAGCGGGAAGAGACCTCCAGTCTGAATTTGGAGCTGCAAACGACCACGCCAGTGTTCTTAGTCTCGGTAGCACTACTGAGAGCTCGTCCGAAGCTGCCCCGCAATGCGCAGTTGCAAACTCTCATACCATATTTATTCCTCACATTCCAAGTGAAATGCTCGGTGAGGGAGGAGCAAAGTCTATAACGCCTTGTGCAGGCTGGGTCCTAGAACGACTATTGGAAATTGTTTGCTATGTGCCCAATATGTCAGTCGAGCATCCTGATCTCATCAATTTCGATAAGCGTAGATACGCTTACAATCTGGTGAAGAACATCCAAAATGAGTTTTCTAAACCAGTGGGTGCCAATATCGAGCAGCTTTACGCTCAATATGACTATTTGATTAATCCTGATCCAAGTTTGTACAAACTGGATAAAAGGGCCATCAAGGACTCTGTTGCAAGAGAGCTACAAGGTCTACCTAAGTGGCAGCACAAACAGAAAGCATTTACAGGGTGTGTATCAGCAGAGCTTGACAAAATGCGCCTGGAAGCGAAACAGTATGATATGCTCATGGGCCGTCAGAGCTCTACATTACCTCTGTCCTCATCTGTGAGCAGTGTGAGTCTACTCGAAAAAAGACTCCCACGCGTTACTCGGCCATTGTCATCGATTGTTGCGGCGCCTCCAAGCTCATCAGGTTCTTCCGCCACGAGTGCGGACAGAGAACGTAAAAGCCGTTCGCGATTTGGTGCTGGGTTACTAAAAGCAGTGCGTCCTCTATCTATGGCGTTCAGTAGTAGTTCCGCCAGTCCCGTACACTCTACCTCCAGCTCTGCCTCCGGTGGGCTTATTGTCCACCCCTCCCAGTTACCTGAGCTGGATGAGCTCGATGAAAACTCTAGCAAAGTAGTGGCCACGTTTGACCTGAGCTCTTGGGAGATTAAAGGACGTCCTCCTGAGGTCATCATCAAACTCGTCTCATCGTCCAGGAGTAATCAGGTATGCATGCTGCAGGCAGCTAGCGAGGAGGATGCGAAGGAATGGTTTGTTGCATTGTTCGAGGCGCGCAAGCACGCAGTTGCCCATGCGCAGATGCGTCCGGGGTCCACAAAAGTATTCGGAGTACCAATCGAGATTGTCTGCAAGCGTGAACATTCCAGAATTCCCAATGTGGTCAACCTACTACTCGAAAAGATTGAACAATCAGGCCTTGACGAGGTAGGTCTTTACCGAATTAGCGGGTCGTTGACTGCGATCAACAACCTTAAAGCCGCTCTTGACAATGGTGAGAAGCTCAAGTCTTCGGACTCTAGGTGGCAAGACATCAATGCCGTTGCCGGTTGTGTCAAGCTCTACCTTAGAGAGCTCCCCGATCCTCTCCTTACTGACGAACTCTTTGGTGATTTCATTGCTATCGCCAGTATAAATAGCAAAGAGGAACAACTAAGGTCTTTGAGAAACTGCCTTAGGAAGCTCCCCGCGCCGAACTATCACCTGCTGCAACGAATTATAGAACATCTGAACCTGGTGGTTCGTCATGAAGCTACCAATAAAATGTCCACTCCCAATCTTGCCATCGTGTTTAGCATGAACTTCCTGCCACCCAACGCGATGGACCAAATGAGGCCCATGCAAAACATCATAAACACAATGATTGTGAATGAACTCTATCTATTTGGAAATCCTGCGACTTCGGGAACTGTGGACAACCTTTTTTAATTTATACATAAAACAATGCATCACGTACGAATTGGTTAAAGCATAGCTCCCTCATTGAATCAGGATTATCAGTCCTGCAGGCTTGTGGCTCGAGTTGCAGCACAATGGAAAGTAACTCACGCAATCTCAATGCGAATATACTTGCAAGCTAGCATTCTTCTGGACTCTTGTTGAATCATCAGAAAAATGAACGTGCTCACTCGTTTTGCACGCTGCTGTGGTGCCTCCCTAATCCCGCAGTTGGGCACACTAGATGGCTTCTTTCAAACCACAGCTGCGCTTCGCATATTAAGAAAAATTCAACAGATTGCGTCGGAAATATGTACTTTTCAATATAGTTTATAATCGTGCGACTACATTGTGCTCTAAGATTCTATGTTACCAAAATGTGTCAACTTTATAGTCAAGCAAACACGCTTAAAGTGTGCTGTTGTCCAACACAAAGCGATATCTGACGTCGTTCTTTTGCACACGAACCCAGGATTCATTGACCTTGGAGTAATCCGCGATCTCGATGTCAGAGACAATGTTGTGCTTGGCACAAAAGTCAAGCATCTCCTGAGTTTCCTTGATTCCGCCGATGAGAGAGCCCTCTAAAGACTGGTTTTTCATAATCAAAGCGGCACCACTAATATCAAGAGGATCAAGGGCACCGACAAGAGTCTGGACACCGTCCCACTTGAGCAGATTGAAGTAAGGCATAACATCATGCTTGACAGGTACAGTGTTCAACACATAATCGAATGTGCCAGCATGCTTGGTCATGTCGTCCTTATCGGTAGAGACCACAACACCCTTGGCTCCAAGTTCACGAGCGACCTTGGCCTTTGATGCAGAGGTAGTAATAACCCACACCTCAGCACCCATTGCATTGGCAATCTTGACACCCATATGGCCCAGGCCACCAAGTCCAACGATCGCAACCTTGTGACCTTTTCCAATTTTGTTCTTACGAAGAGGTGAGTATGTGGTAATGCCGGCACACAAAAGTGGTGCAGCAGCTGGCTTGTAGATAGTCTCGGGGATACTGAGGACGAAATGCTCTGTCACGACAATTTTCTGGGAATAACCACCCTGGGTAGAACCGCCAAAGTCGGGATCAAGCGCACCGTAAGTGCTGATATTCTTAGGACAAAACTGCTCTTGGTCGGCTTTGCATGCATCGCATTCACCACATGAGCCGATCATGCAGCCTACTCCAACTAGATCACCGACTTTATGCTTCGAGACTTCACTGCCGACCTTCGCAACCTTGCCAATGATCTCGTGGCCGGTAACAATAGGATACTTGTTGTTTTTAGACCAGTCTCCATGGGCAGTGTGAAGATCAGAGTGACAGATACCGCAATACGCAATATCGACCTCAATGTCCTTGGGCTTCAAATCACGACGCTTGATCTCCATAGGCTCAACCTTTGAGGTCTCACTAGTTACACCATAGGCTTTAACAGTAAAAGGCATTTTTTAGGAATGCAGACCACCTCGCCTTTTATATCCATAGGTTTGCATGTGATATGCACACCTTATAAATATCATACATGAATAACGCGATCAATGAAAGATTCGAATCAAATCGAAAATTCGGTACGTTCATCAGCACAACTAATCCAGAAGATGTCAAATATAACTATCAAGTGCAATATGTTTTTCTCGAATTTTTTTAATAATGCTTTGATATGGTTTTTATTGAAATTGCGTGCTGATGACCCGCCTTAGTCATCCTTAGAAATCAGATTGGTCGTCTTTCCAAGCCGCCGCATAGACATAGCCTATCGCGAAGGTCACATATTCGCAGCTTGAATCATAGTCATCTTGTAGTGAAGTCTTTAAAGGGTACTGTTGTCCAACACAAACCGATACCTAACATCGTTTTTCGCGACACGCACCCATGATTCATTGACTTTGGAGTAATCCGTCATCTCAATATCGGAAACGATCTTGTGTTCAGCGCAAAAGTCAAGCATTTCTTGGGTTGCCTTAATGCCACCAATAACTGAGCCCTCCAAGGCTTGATTTTTCATAATCAGACCAGCACCGCTGATTTCAAGCGGATCAAGGGCACCAACAAGAGTTTGGACGCCATCCCATTTGAGCAAGCTGAAGTAGGGCATAACATCATGCTTCACAGGTACAGTGTTCAGCACATAGTCGAAGGTTCCGGCGTGCTTGCTCATGTCGTCCTTATCGGTGGACACTACGACTCCTTTGGCCCCAAGCTCGTGAGCAACCTTGGCCTTTGATGCAGACGTAGTGACAACCCACACCTCGGCACCCATTGCGTTGGCAAGTTTGACGCCCATGTGGCCCAGACCACCAAGCCCGACAATCGCGACTTTGTGTCCCTTTCCGATCTTATTCTTGCGGAGAGGCGCATAGGTAGTAATACCAGCACACAAAAGTGGTGCAGCAGCTGGCTTGTAGATAGTCTCGGGGATACTTAGCACGAAGTGCTCTGTCACGACAATCTTCTGAGAGTAGCCGCCTTGAGTCGAACCGCCAAAATCGGGATCAGGGCTACCATAGGTAAGCACTTCCTTTGGACAGAACTGCTCCTCACCAGCTTTACACGCTTCGCAGTCTCCACATGAACCGATCATGCAGCCTACTCCAACTAGATCACCAACTTTGTGCTTCGAGACTTCGTTGCCGACCTTCGCAACCTTGCCAATGATCTCATGACCAGTAACAATGGGATACTTGTTGTCTTTAGACCAGTCTCCATGCGCAGTGTGTAGATCTGAGTGGCAGATTCCGCAAAACGCAATGTCAATCTCAATGTCCTTGGGCTTCAAATCACGACGCTTGATCTCCATAGGCTCAACCTTGGAGGTCTCGCTGGTTACACCATAGGCTTTAACTGTAAAAGGCATTGTACAGAATCATCGATTCGTCGCCTTTTATACCCATATCGTTGCTTGCATGAATATGCACAGCTTAGAAACTTCGTACATGAATCGTGCGGATCCATGAAAGATTCGAATCAGATCGAAAATTCGGAATGTCAATCTAGGCATTCAACAAATATCTTATCTACTCAAACAACACCGATGTAATTCTATACTATTTTCACACGTGTTTCGTTTTTAATCGTGCTGATAGCTTGGTTAGTCATCCTTCGAAATCAAACTGGTCATCTGACATCGTTGCACAGATGCAAAGCCAATTCTCAGAACCTCACGATTAGTATCTATTTTCTCTACTAAAAACTCTAAAGAGTGCTGTTGTCCAGCACAAACCGATATTTAACATCGTTTTTCTCAACACGGACCCAGGAGTCATTGACCTTGGAGTAATCGGTCATCTCAATATTAGAGACGACGTCGTGTTTGGCGCAAAATTCGAGCATTTCTTGAGTTTCCTTGATACCACCGATGGCTGAGCCTTCTAGAGACTGATTCCTCATAATCAGACCTGCACCGCTAATATCAAGAGGATCAAGGGCTCCGACAAGAGTCTGGACACCGTCCCACTTGAGCAGATTGAAGTAGGGCATAACATCATGCTTAACAGGCACAGTATTTAGCACATAATCGAATGATCCTGCATGCTTCGCCATGTCGTCCTTATTAGTAGACACCACAACTCCTGTAGCCCCCAGCTCGTGAGCGACCTTAGCCTTTGATGCAGAAGTGGTAACAACCCACACCTCGGCACCCATTGCATTGGCAAGCTTCACACCCATATGGCCCAAGCCACCAAGGCCGACGATCGCGACCTTGTGGCCCTTTCCGATCCTATTCTTGCGGAGAGGCGAATAGGTAGTGATACCAGCACACAAAAGTGGTGCTGCAGCAGGCTTGTAAATTTTCTCCGGAACACTTAGGACAAAATGCTCTGTCACGACGATCTTCTCAGAGTAGCCACCCTGAGTAGAACCCCCAAAGTCAGGATCAACACCGGCATATGTAAGGACTGCCTTCGGACAGAACTGCTCCTTACCGGCTTTGCACGCTCCACACTCCCGACAGGAGTCGATCAAGCAGCCTACTCCAACTAGATCACCAACTTTGTGCTTCGAGACTTCGTTGCCGACCTTCGCAACCTTGCCAATGATCTCATGACCAGTAACAATAGGATAATTGTTGTGTGGAGACCAATCTCCGTGTGCAGTATGAAGATCTGAGTGGCAGATTCCGCAAAACGCAATGTCAATCTCAATGTCCTTGGGCTTCAAATCACGACGCTTGATTTCCATAGGTTCGACCTTGGAGGTCTCGCTGGTTACACCATAGGCTTTAACTGTAAAAGGCATTGTTCAGAAGCGTCGACTCCTCGCCTTTTATACCCATAGTATTGCTTGCATTGATATGCACCCCTTATAAATAGCGTACATGAATCAAGCGGACTACTGAAATTTGCACTCCGTAGCCAAAGTCCATGATTCGGTGCAGTGTCAACATCCTTAGAAAGTCATTTAGATACCTACTGACGCTCTCTATTTCGCCCCTGTGGTACGCTAGTCCAGTGTCGGTGACAAAATCTTAGTCATCCTTTGAAATCAACATTTCTAATCGCTGATGTATGATTTCTCGTAGTAAACAGGCCTCACGTGCAATGCAAGGGCGTAATAAAAGGCTCTTTAGAGGGTGCTATTGTCCAGCACGAACCGGTACTTCACATCGGTTTTTTTCACCCGTTCCCATGCTTCATTGACCTTGGAATATTCAGCCATCTCAATTTCAGAGAAGACATTGTTCTCAGCACAAAAGTTCAGCATCTCCTGAGTTTCCTTGATGCCACCAATGAGAGAGCCCTCTAAGGTTTGACTACCCCAGATAAGACGGCCGCAATTGATGTCGACGGTCTCAAGCACACCAACGATGGTTTGAACACCCTCCCATCTGAGCAGATCGAAGTAAGACATGAGATCATGCTTTACAGGTACAGTATTCAACACATAGTCGAAAGTTCCCGCATGCTTGGCCATATCGTCCTTGTCGGTAGACACCACAACTCCTTTAGCTCCAAGTTCATGGGCAACCTTAGCCTTGGATGCAGAGGTGGTAACAACCCACACCTCGGCACCCATCGCGTGCGCAAACTTGACACCCATATGGCCCAGACCACCAAGCCCGACGATTGCGACCTTGTGACCCTTTCCAATTTTGTTCTTGTGAAGAGGTGAATACGTGGTGATACCGGCACACAAAAGTGGCGCGGCAGCTGGCTTGTAGAGATTCTCTGGAATACTCAGGACAAAATGCTCGGTTGCGACGATCTTCTGGGAGTAGCCACCCTGCGTAGAGCCGCCAAAGTCCGGATCAACACTGTTATACGTGAGAACACATTTAGGACAATACTGCTCCTGGTCTGCTTTACACGCACGGCACTCGCCACAGGAGTTGATAAGGCATCCTACCCCCACAAGATCACCAACTTTGTGCCTCGAAACTTCATTGCCAACTTTCGCGACCTTGCCAATGATCTCATGACCAGTCACGAGAGGATAATTGACTTTGCCCAAGTCTCCATGGGCAATGTGAAGATCGGAGTGACAGACTCCACAATACGCAATGTCAATCTCAATATCCTTGGGCTTCAAATCACGACGTTTGATTTCCATCGGTTCGACCTTGGAGGTCTCGCTGGTTACGCCATAGGCTTTGACACTAAAAGGCATTGTTGAGAAACACAAATTTTCTGCCTTTTATAACTGCCCTGTTGCTTGCATTTCCATATGCACGACTATGATCTTCACGCATGAGACATGCGGACTACGAATTTTAGCGTGATAGCTAACGTCTGTATACCCTAGTCCGTGATGATGTCTTGAGATACTTTACATAAAACATCAAGTTTACCCTTGATGCTCTCTATGGAGCCCTTACAGTGTGCTGGTCCAGCTCTACTTAAATGTTTCTTAGTCATCCTTTTGAAATCGAGATTTCCAGTTGCTCATGTGATTACAATAAACTTGCACCTGAGTGCCAGAAACTCAATTCTTCGCACATTTATTATTTTTAGATACTTCAATTAATAAATCACAAGATTATGCTCTAATATACTCTTACAGTATTTTGATCCAGCTCCGTGAAAACATTCTTATCCTTTTAATTCGGAGCTCAAAGATCAAGGCGAGTATGCTTGGCGTGCAATACAACGCTGTAGTGACTTAAAGAGTGCTATTGTCTAGAACAAATCGGTATCTCACATCACTCTTATGCACACGTTCCCAAGATTCATTAACCTTGGAGTAATCCGTCATCTCAATATCAGACACGATGTTGTGTTCAGCGCAAAAGTCAAGCATTTCTTGAGTCGCCTTGATTCCACCGATGTCTGATCCCTCTAGGGATTGGTTTCTTAAAATCAAGGTAGTGCTCACAACGTCGAATGTAGCGAGTGCACCAACAATGGTTTGAACGCCATTCCACTTCAACAAACTGAAGTACGACATAATGTCATGCTTCACAGGAATGGTGTTAAGTACGTAGTCGAAAGATCCAGCGTGTTTGCTCATGTCGTCCTTATCGGTAGACACCACAACTCCTGTAGCCCCCAGCTCGTGAGCGACCTTAGCCTTTGATGCAGAGGTAGTAACAACCCACACCTCGGCACCCATTGCATTGGCGAGCTTCACGCCCATGTGGCCCAGACCACCAAGCCCAACGATCGCGACTTTGTGGCCATTTCCAATCTTGTTTTTGCGAAGAGGCGAGTATGTGGTAATGCCGGCACACAAAAGTGGTGCAGCAGCTGGCTTGTAGATAGACTCGGGAATACCTAGGACAAAATGCTCGGTTACAACAATTTTCTGTGAGTAGCCACCATGAGTTGAGCCCCCAAAGTCGGGATCAATCGCGCCATAGGTACCGACTCTTCGAGGACAGAACTGCTCCTGGTCAGCTTGACATGCTTCACATTCCCCACAGGAACTTATGAGGCATCCCACTCCCACTAGATCACCAATTTTGTGTTTCGAGACCTCATTGCCAACCTTCGCAACCTTGCCAATGATCTCATGACCGGTAACAATGGGATACTTGTTGTTCCTAGACCAGTCTCCATGCGCAATGTGAAGATCAGAGTGACAGATTCCACAGTATTCAATATCTATCTCAATGTCCTTGGGTTTCAAGTCACGACGCTTGATCTCCATGGGCTGGACTTTTGAGGTCTCGCTGCTCACACCATACGCTTTAACAGTAAAAGGCATGGCTCAATGTTGCAATTCCTAGCCTTTTATGGCCAGCCCAACCTGTGCCTCTGATATGCACGCCTTATAAATATTGCATATATCCAAGACTTCATTTCGTACTCTAGTTCACAAACGGTAAAGAACCCTTGTAATATAAGTCAAAGGCAACACTTAAATGTAAGGAAAGAACTAATACCACTCTTCGCCTGTGCGTAGCCTGTTCTGCTCCACGAATGCTCCACGAATACTCCACAGTGGTTATCTAATGCAGTCACACTTTACGTGCATGACGATTTCCAATGGTGACTAAGACAGCACACCTTGATTCTGCCTATTAAGTCGCCTCCCACGCTTAATAAATTAGTTTTTCCGAAATGGTTCAGGTACTAGTGACCTTGGCTAATTTCCGGAACTCAATGGTCAGCTTCTTAGAATCAAGGTGGTGCTAGCAACGCCTGATAGATGGGTCAGCATATTCTGATAGATTGTTGAGAAAGTAGTTGTGTATAATATAGAAGTAGTCACACGCTTGAAATGTGCCCATCAATTAATCTGCATCATATCTGCACGGACGTGCATTCATGAAATTTAGGATTTCAAATGCTGACTGAGGAGAAAGACATACTAATTCTCAGAGGATGCGCGAGTAAGCTTATTCACCATGTAATTGTGGTTATGAGTTTTAACATGTTTCCCTCTACAAATACACATTCGTCGGACAGCAAATAGTAAACAATATCGTGAACAACAGCATACTCTGAGCTTCACGGTTCTCCGTGTCATCTGCTTGGAGAGTGCTAAAAATCCAAATCTGGATCGCAGCCAGCGAGTCCCAAGGTGAGCTGGTCCATCACTCGTCTATTTTCTGAGCTTCTTTCTCCTCTTGCTTTTCTGCCTTTTCCAACACTTTCTGCTTGCTTTGGTCGTCTGCCTTTTCCGTGGCTTTTCGTGCTCTTAATTCAAATAGCACGCTCTCCGGACCGGGTTCTCTTTCTTCTTCGACCGTGAGAAACTGGGCAAAATCATAGTTTTGCCAGTAGTCAACGTGAGCTGTGACTGCACTAAGTATTTCGATTTGCGGCGCAGATGGCAACAGCCAGTCAACCTGTCCATTATCATTCAGTAGTTGCATTACCTCTGAGGGCTCATACCATTCGACGTGCGTACCACTTGCTAGCGATCTCTGTGCGGCCATCACCTGCGTGATTTTACTCTGAGCAATTCTGGCAATTGACTGAAATCGAGAAGAGCTACTATTTAGCGGATTTCCCGGTAGCACATCTGGAAGAGCTCTTCCTGTATACTTCTTGGGAACGTAGGCTGTTTCGAGCCCCTTCACACCACCCTTGACGGCTGCACCTATGTAATGGGCAACAACGTCTTGTGGGTGTACTACGTTGTAGATATTCCGAACGGCTAGACAGCCAAACTGTCCTCCATTCTCGCTCCCGGGCACCATGCTTCTCGGAATAAGCTGACAACGCCGCAGGTAGAGGAAGAACCCCAGCGGGCTGCCAATTGTGATAAATTTGTCGGTGTTGAAATGAAATGGTGAATCTTTAGTAGCTTTTGTCGGCTGCATCGACAACAAATCCGCAGCGATTACTGCGCCCAAGGAATGGCCGATGATATTGACGTGCCCATCAAATTCAGGGTACAATTCTCTGAAGATATCGTAAATGCGATTGGCTTCCTCTGATGCTACCTCTAGCATCAGATGGGAATGCTCTGACATGTAATAAGGAATATCGAAGAACACAGCCGATACCTTACTTCTGACCGACGGCAATGTTGGAGGCGTAATATCATTTAGATCCATGAAATCATTATCAATTTTGACCCGCTGGCGCCAGGAAATTGGCAGAATGAGGCTTCTGTCTGGAATTCCAAGTTTGTGGTGGGCCTTTTGCACTTGATGTCGCAGCTGCTCTACTCGATAGGTAAAGTTCTTGTTCTCCTGAGTTTCGCTGAGCTTCTGCCCAATGCCGTGAAAAACTAGGGTCAGATTCGTTACTGGAGGAGCCACGTACCCCACCTCATCGGTTTCTCGGTCTGGAACCTGATTTCGCTGCTTGTAAAGATCCCAGTCAAACCGCCGGATCACAATGGATGTCGAGACTTTTTGTCCAAGGGCCATCAAGTATTTGACTGACTTCACCTGGAATGCACTGAGAATGTGGCCCATCACCTTATCGGGGGAATCGCACGGCATGAAAATCAAGTTGGCCTTGTAGGTTTCGCTGTGCAGCGTAATTTCGGCACTCAGCTGGCTAACATTCGATTCTTGACGGGCTTTTTCAAACTCTTCTTGATATTCTGGACGCCACGGCTTGATCCTGTCGAGCAATTCGTTTGCTATCGGTTCCCAACGGGGCTCAATCGGCGTCAGCGTAGTTTCAAACACCCATTCGGCCTTATGAACTCTTGTATTTAGCTTTACATCCCAGTAAATCGGCTGTAGAGCACTCCTATCATGGACCTTATATAACAACTGCCGGTACCCGACAGGGATATCCGGCGAACTTTTGATTCGAGCATTGTCACATGGCGAAAATGGACGCCAGGCCGGGTTAGGCGATATGAGATAAAATGAGCTGGGAAGGATAAATTCCTGGCGCGCCGGGAGTTTAGCGTCGGGGGAGCTAAATGCCTGCACATATGACTTTTGATCGTTCAGATCAATCGGAGCGTTGTGAAAGTACCACCCCATGTGCTGCTGTGAACCGGTGCTCCATAATATAAATATTATATAAGGCAATTTTCTGTATTGCTCGAAGTGTGGCGCAGGTGGCCAGGGTAGCGATACGGCGATGCGGCATCTCTCGAGTGCAAGCAGGTTTCCAGTTGCTTGAACTCTTGAATAAATAGTATATACGGATTATTGTAGATGCCGCGTTCTCAGTGCGGTGACGACATCGCCTAACTCCTTGGAAGGGATGCTGCGAAGGTATTCGTTCACCTCAGCGTTGGCGAGTTTGTACATTATTATTTCTGTGGACAGCTCTTTCTGGTCGACCTGGGGGTCGTCTATCATCCTCCCGAGTTCATGGTAGCACCGCACTGTGCAATATGCGGCCTGCATGAATGCTGGCAGAGGAGGTTCCACCATATCAGCACTGTTCATTGCCGGATCGTCCAGCACCTGCTGCAGGAACGAGATTTTTTTCCGGTCCTGCTGGCTCACCAGAGCTTGTTTGACCATCCTCCGTTCCTCCTCAACGTGAATGGAGAGCATTGTTTCTATCTGCGCATGTCTATGCATATAAACGCCGGCTATGTGGCGTATATGCTCTGTGGCATCCAGCTGGAGAGTCAAAATGAGGCCGGGCTGGAAGCTTGGCCCGTTGTTTGCTAGAATGAGTGTTTCCCCTCTGTATCACAAGTTCGTTCGGCTCTCCGGTGCAGCAAACCGCTTACAGGACTGTCTGAGACTGCCTTGTGTTTGTGGCACTCGTGCTACGTGCATGTCAGCTGAGCGTGTGAATACTTGGTATCTTTGGAATGTATCATGAAATTTAGCAGACCGACTTGCTATTGTATGTAGTGACGCGAGGCAGTAGTGGTCATAATCTGTGCGGTTGCTGCGCAATCATTGAGGTGATCGACGATAACAGAATAGCAGCAGCGTTTGGGCGATACTTCATATCAACTCTAATCTTAAGTGCTTACGGAATTCTCAAATCACATGTGCGCTGGAGCTGACCAAAAAGCACCGGGCTGGTGGGTGGGACCAAATCAGTCAGATAGCAGCCATTGATGCAGTTGGTACACTAAGCGAAGGCAAACTGTTATTCTCTAATTACGCGAGTGCATTGCTAATGGGGACGTGTGACTTTCCACGTATTCAACACTTTGACCGTTGGATCAACACAGGCGTTGCCGAGGGTAATTTTTCAGCCGTAACGTGGCCCCCACCCTGACTCACCGCAGACCCCACTACCGCTGATCTCAACAATACGCTGTCATTGGGGCCCCTCAAACCTGGTTGCAGCAGGGATCCGCAACGAGATGCAGTATTCGCAGCGACAAACACTTTCACGGGTCTCCCGCCCGCCTACTCGTAGCGTGTTGAGCACCACACGCCATACATGTGCATAACGGCCTGAACACATGCATGATCCGATCCAACGGTCGCAGTAACTCGAGCCGTAGCCGCGCGTTGCCGGCGCAATTTCAGCAAATACTCGTTCGACTGCATCGGCGAATTGTGCAATTAAATTTTTTCCTGTCTCGGACCGTAAGCAGCCGCCGCGGCTCGCCCAACTGTTGGTTGATGACACATATATAAACGGCTCGGTTATCCATCTTTCTTCATCATGAGCGAGTTGTTCTCAAACAAGACCCGTGCGTTCGTCTACGGTATGCAGCCTCGCGCTTGCCAGACAATGCTCGATTTCGATTATATCTGCAAGCGCGAGACTCCCTCCGTCGCAGGAGTGATTTACCCTTTTGGTAGCCAGAAATCTGCCAAAATGTACTGGGGCACCAAAGAAATTCTCCTTCCCGTGTTCCAGCAGGTCGGCACCGCTGTGGCCAAGCACCCCGAAGTTGACGTAGTCGTCAACTTTGCGTCCTCTCGCTCTGTGTACTCCTCCACTATGGAGCTTCTTGAGTATCCTCAATTCCGCACCATTGCCATCATCGCAGAGGGTGTTCCCGAGCGCCGTGCTCGCGAGATCCTCTACAAGGCCGGCAAGAAGGGCGTCACCATTATTGGTCCCGCTACCGTCGGTGGTATCAAGCCTGGATGCTTCAAGATTGGCAATACTGGTGGTATGATGGACAACATCGTGTCCTCCAAGTTGTATCGCCCTGGATCAGTCGCCTACGTCTCAAAGTCCGGTGGTATGTCAAATGAGCTCAACAACATCATCTCTCATACTACCGACGGCGTGTACGAGGGTATTGCCATTGGTGGTGACCGCCACCCCAGCACTACTTTCATCGACCACATCCTGCGGTTCGAGCGCGACCCCAAGTGCAAGGCCATCGTGATGCTCGGCGAAGTCGGTGGTGTCGAGGAGTACCGCGTCATTGAGGCCGTTAAGAAGGGCGAGATCAAGAAGCCTATCGTCGCTTGGGCCATTGGTACCTGCGCGAGCATGTTCAAGACTGAGGTCCAGTTCGGTCACGCCGGCTCCATGGCCAACTCAGATCGCGAAACCGCTGTCGCCAAGAACAAAGCTATGCGTGAAGCTGGCATCCTCGTCCCCGACACCTTTGAGGATATGCCAGATACCTTGCGCAACCTGTACGACGAGCTCGTCAAGGACGGCACTATCGTGCCCAAGCCCGAACCCAGCGTCCCCAAGATCCCTATCGACTATGCGTGGGCCAAAGAGCTCGGACTCGTTCGCAAGCCAGCAAACTTCGTATCGACTATTACCGACGACCGCGGCCAGGAGTTGGTATACGCCGGGGTACCCATCTCCAAAGTATTCAAGGATGAGATGGGAGTTGGAGGAGTTATATCGCTTTTGTGGTTCCGCAAGCGGTTGCCTCCTTATGGTACAAAGTTCCTCGAAATGGTGCTTATGCTTACGGCCGACCACGGTCCGTGCGTGTCTGGTGCCCACAATACTATCGTCACTGCTAGAGCTGGCGTAAACCTCGTGTCGAGCTTGTGCGCTGGTATACTGACCATTGGCCCTCGATTCGGCGGTGCTCTAGATGGCGCTGCTGTTGAGTTCTCTAATGCAGTCACCAAAGGCTGGAGCCCGCGTCAGTTTGTCGACACAATGCGCAAGCAGAACAAGCTCATTCCTGGTATTGGCCACAAAATCAAGTCCCGCAATAATCCAGACTACCGTGTGGAAGTGGTAAAGGAGTACGCTCGCAAGCACTTCCCTACTACTGATATGCTTGACTACGCTCTCGCGGTAGAAGAGGTCACTACTTCCAAGAAGGATAACCTCATTCTCAACGTCGATGGTGCTATTGCTGTCTTATTCATCGATTTGATGAGAGGCTGTGGCATGTTCACCGAGGAAGAGATTGCCGAGTACGTCAAGATTGGCGTTCTCAACGGCATGTTCGTCCTCGGTCGCTCGATTGGTCTTATCGGTCACTACCTCGACCAGAAGCGCCTCAATGCTGGCTTGTATCGTCATCCCGCTGAGGACGTCACCTACTTGGTTGGCCAGGATCTTTAATTGTGTTATAGATAGAATAATCAAGCAATTGAGCTCCAACTATATGATCTAGCTTCATAGTAGCTTTATGTTGACGTTGGCATTGGCGAGGCCAGCTTCACCCACGCTCTCGGAATTCCCTTCTACCTTGATTTCACGAGTGGGAAAGGTAGTTTGCAATACGAATGATTCGGTGATCCCAAGCTCGTCGGCAATTTCACTCCCCAAGGTTGATACGGGCGTAGATGCATCTAGGGACTTGGTAATAGTGCTCTGACCGTGACGAACCCGCATTCTCACCGCTCCAGTGGCCTGAGGTTTCGGCGCTGCAGGTGCTGCAGGTGCTGCAGTAGGAGTTGCAGATTTACGCAGCTCGCGCTCCTTGGCTTCTCGCTCAAGCCTGTCCTGCTCTATTTGCTTCCGCAGTTGGTCACGATAAGCACGGTCGGCTTTGGCCTCTTTTCGCCGCAACGCAGCATCCCTCTGAGCCTGTTTGTACTGAAGATCCCGCTTGGCCTCCTCAGCTTCTGCTTGACTTCGCTTATTAATCGCCATCAGGTTCCTGCGGTCTTGCAGTTCTCTTTTCTTCTGTTCTTCACGAGCTTTTGCGGCACGCTCTTGAAGGAGTTTCAGTCGCTCGTCTAGCGAGCCTTTAGGCTCTTCTTCTTTGCGCTCCGTGGATTCCGTTGCTTGCGAATTAGCACCACCATCTTGATGAGCATCCAGCCAATCAATCGCTTGTTCTACACTTCCGTCAGTATTCTTGATAGCATTCTCGATATCTTCGGGGGCGAACCCCATCGCTTCAAGCGTTTCCTTAGACATAACCTGGCACTACTAGTGAGCTTGCTGAGTCACAACTCTCTTTAGTGTTGCCATATAATTCTAATCATTTATGGCACTAATAAATAGCCCATAATTTTTGTCAAGTATCTGTGAATAAAACCCATGCGATGTGTCAATGCATTATTGGGTGACGATTGCGAACGATTAGCTCTCGTCTCCATGTGGGTGGAAATGTCGAGAATCTCTAAATAATGACGAAGCACCCGTACCTCAGTCCACTAGAGTAACAGTAATATAGCTTGTATCCCTCAAGTCTTTATTGATAGAGATTCGCACATGCATAAAACATGAAACTAGTACTTAGTTATGAGGGATTGATATAACTTAATTCTATGAATATAATAAACAAATAACACGGTGTCTATATATATAACCCATGGGAAGGTTGGACAAGCCCGTGGCTTCTTCAAACACCAAATGTGTGCCAAGTGGGACATAGGCGCGATATTCGCCTTGGATAACAGAGCTGGGCCATACTTTCTTTTCGCAATAAAAAATCAGAAAAAATCATTGCAGATCACTGAGTTGCAAGTGGCTTCTCGTGAAAGTGATCTGAGGAAGACTCCGCTTCCTTGGCTTCAGTCGCTTTGCCAGGAAGGTGAACAACATGCTCTGCACTAGGCAAGCCCTCATCTGTCTCCAGAGTGATTTGGGGTCCATGGTAGATCTTGTGCGCATAGGTGTAGTAATACAACATGCAGAGGACCCAGATTCCCACATTGATCACTACAGTATAGTTCATGGTGGTCTTGTCAACGTGTCTGACGGTCGGGATATTTGCCAAAACCAAAATAACAAACACAAGATATACGGACGCAATAGTGGCCACTATGCGTGAGAACACTTTACCCATGTAAAATGGACCGGGAATAAACGTTCCCTCTGGAGCAAGCCAGGCGAATCCAAAGATGGGAAGCAGCCATGACAACCCATTAGACGAAACAGGAACAGTGAATACTGCATTTGCAGCCTCCTCACCGATCAGGATCAAGCATGCTAAGAGAATGCTAATGAACACATTGATGATTGTGGCATAGATGGGAATTGTACGGATAACTTTCTTCCATACATTCGAAAATGGTAGCGCGTTGTCACGAGCTAGGGCAAAAGTCAATCGAGCAGTGGGCGTCATAACTGAGAGCCCTACTAGCCACTGTGTCACTACCAAGATGACAACAATTCCCATAGCCCACTTCTTTCCAAGACAGTTGAGAATAACCTGCGCAAATGGCATACCAGTCTTCGTGTCGATAATACCGGTAAAGTCCTGGTCGATGACTGCAGCAACAATTGACATGATCAGGAAACCGAAAATCCAGCAGCACCCGATAGAACCTATGATGGACACCGGGATACTAACTGCTGCGTTCTTGGCTTCCTCAGAGAGATGGACAGTACAGTCCACTGCGCTAATAGTCCAAATAGCACTCATCCAGCTAAGGAGAAACGCCCACCCATTGTCCCAGTCAGAGGTATTGTTAGTGTCCCCAAAGACGAAGCTTCCAGAATTGAGCTCGTAACCCTTATGCTTCCTTCCAACAGGAAAGGCTATTGCCACCACGAATATCAGAACGATATTGATGAAAATCAAATACCACTGGGACTTACTGACAAAGGAAGTAGAAATACAGGCAACCACACACTGAGAAATTACGCAAGCGCAATACACCCCGAACTCTTGATATTTCGTCGGCGAGAAATCGCCATCCGATTGAATTGCAGGCAATGCAAGAACCATGGATGCGAAGCCATAGTCGATAGAGCACACGGACCCAATGAGACCAAACAAGTTTGCATAGCCCACCAAGAACGAAACGGGGTTCTTGTATTTCTCGGGAAAAGCCATGTGCGTCCAGTAATATAATCCACCAGAGGTAGGAAAGCTAGATGAAAGCTCGCTGATACTGAGAGCAATCAAGAAGATGAAAATACAGGGTACGAACCATCCCCAGGTCAATCCCACTCCGCTAAAAATCAAAGAATCCATGAAAACGGCCGAGATACCTGGAACAATTGACATACTTGCCAAGCTAACACCAAAAACCTCAAGCATACCGAATCGTCTCTTCAATTCGGGCTTGTAGCCCATGTTCATGAGCAATTCATCATCTGTTAAACGAGCCATTGTTCAGTAATATATTCCAAAGTCAATATAGCAGGTCGTTCTAATTTAAACAAAGCGCGAAAACGAGATCGAATGCACTAAGCAGATACTTTGCGTCTGGCTATCTTCGTCGAAGGCTACACTATTTAAGATCATTTCGCACAATGTGCATAAATTTACATAATTCGGCATGAGATAGTGCAGATGCAGCACTGAGGGTATCAAGGGTACTTTCGCTCATGCAATGTTTTTCTTATGTTGAAACAAAGCACGAGTATTAGTTGGAGCTGGCTTATGGCAACTTTCTGAGATTTCTCTGGGCTATTTCGCCCTTCTCCGCATTTTTAAGCGCTCGCGCCCTAACCTCCAAGAGATAACCGCCATTCCTCTACTGAAGTACGAGAATGTTGGGAGCCGACAAGCGATCTCCCGAGGTAGCCTACCAAAGTTTCTCAAGGTGGAAGCTTCTCTACCCTAAGGTGGTGAGTTTTGTTTATTTAGTATGTAGTATTATGGGAATTTTGTGTAGTTATGAGTGATAATGCAACACTGTCGTCTATACCTGATATGCATGCACGCTAAGACTCGATCATTTCAGTCCTGACGAACTATTCATCAGCAGCACCAGTATTATCATAAGGCTATCACATCGTTAGAGATGTGGGTGGTTTTGATCTGTTTCAATACAGGAAATGGCAGAGCTATTGAGTTATGTCAAGTTTGTCAGCACTTATCGTGAATACTGTGGGGTTACTCTTGCATGAGCGCGGTAAAACGTCAAATAGATCCTGTTACACTGGGGTAATTGAATCAGCCTACTTTTTGTAGGTCTTTGGGTAGAGGAGTGTGTCGCTGAAACACCTATAACAAGTTCCTCATCTTGTATTCCGACATGAGCATATCCTGGGTGCGTGCGATGAAAAGGTTGAAAATTTTTCACAGACATTCGGGCACCAGTATTTGCTAAGTACCGATGATTCTTTTCGCTACAACTCAGAGCTATATGTCATTTCTATTATGCCAAGGATTTGATCCAGTTCCAAGAAATCAGGCGAGTGCCACATGTTTCCATCTGCAGAGTTATTCTGCACGGCGTCGCTAAGTGAAGATAAGAGCTCTGACATGGCTAATTTCTTGGTAAGCGCAGTACCCCTGACATAGCGAATCTTATCGATCATCTAATGAGTCAGTGCCGACATCGTTTTGTTATGCCTACGCACCTCTCAATCAGTTAGATCGGCGAGCCGACAAATACTTATTTTGGGATGAAAAATGCGAACTGTGCGAGGCAATTTCTTAGCTCAAGTCAACTTCTAAATTTTTTGAGACTGAAAATTGGGAAGATACTTCAGGGTGTGCCCATGTACTTGGACCGCCACCGTTGCCGCAATGCTTCCTGTACCGCGTGGTGAAGGTCCGTGCCTGCGATAAGCTATCTTGGTTAGAGGAATTTTATGAGAGTCTCAGCTTTCATAGAGGAGTACAATAACTTATATATTCACACACAGTGTGTGAGTTAATGTACTTTTTTTGGTGTTTGCACAGTCACAGTAATTATTAAGAAGGACCGTTTACCGCAACCACTTCAGCGGAGTACAGAAACACACGCTAGGTCTGTTGAGGCTCAGTAGTACAGTGGTGTACCACATCGCTAGTTATTAAGCTCACGTATCGATAATGGTTATGCAGTCCCTCTCAGGAAGTTGTATTAATCTTGATGGCTATACTAGAAAAACACACACGATGTAACAGGTTGTGTAGGACGACAGCTTGTCCAAGCTGGCCGCGGGCCTGGAGGTTTGGGGTTGTAATAGTTTAGACCTCCCGATCACTGGAGCAGGGCTAGCAGCGCGAATGCAAGTGTACGATAAACCAACTAGATATCTCCGCTCCCAATTTCCTGGGGAAAAGAAATTTATGTCTATAGCCCTCATTAAGTGCCGCCATCTTATTTGTGCCCCACTAAAAATGCACCCGATTCGTGCTCATGTGACCACAGTAACGTTTGGCAGGGGATAAGCAAAGCTCGCAAGCTACCGCTAGTTATTGCTAGCAATAATTCCTTCGACCTAGCAGCTTTTCGCCTATGAGTGCTGAACAAGAGGCACCGAATCGTGCTGCATGATGACGAAACGGCAAGCTCGAGCAAGTGCTCGCATATGCCTTGATGGGAGGTGAAATTCAGCGTCCACCACCCTAGATGCGGCCTAGTATTATCATAGATGGCTTTGCATGGAGCTCTGTCGCAGTGGTTGGTGTTTCTGGGTGGCTGTGCGTGCATGCGTAATATGCGGTGTCCATTAAATGCAAGCGTACAGCAATCTCGGGAGCCTGGAAAATTTAGCAATGACTATATCAATAGGCATCCCCAAACCATTTATCAACTGCAAACCCCGGTGCTGGTGGAGAATGCTATGGTCACGTGACATGGTATTGCGACCAATCCTGCACGAATATAGCCCATAGCTCATACGGTGGTCGGTAAAATTACTAAATCTCCTCAATTCACCCGTAAATACACTTGATGATCACGATATATCACCGAATACAAACCGCAAGACGCAACTGGTGCGCAAATCATGCAAGGATGTTGCAGATTGCTGCGGGCTTACGCAACCCCTAAAAGGGGCCCTCTGCGTTCTACCTTTACACTTTTATCTATCGATGGACTTGAGTACTAGCGAAGTCGTATTCCAACGCGGTGCACAAGAGCCGCAGACGCAAACTCTTGTTATTGCAAATACAGACAAGCGTAGAACGCTGGCCTATAAAGTCAAAACCACTAAACCTCTACTGTTCACCGTACGCCCCAATGCTTCGACCATCAGCCCTGGTGAGCGCCTGGAAGTCCAAATTACCCGTAACAATAGCGAAGGTAACAACGATACCGAAACCTCCAAGGAGAAATTCCTAATTTTGGGCTCGTTGATCGACGACAGACTCACCGAGAACCCCATCCATGAGTTGTGGCAGGAGCTCGAGAAATCTAAAAACTACGAGAGTGCTCGGGTGAGAGTTGTTTACGATACCGATGGCTCTGCCGCGGCTGGGACTGGCTCTGGCTCGACCGCCTACGGAGCCGGCATTGGTGCTGCTGGAGGTGCAGGTGCGAGCTACGCTGCTGACAAGAAGCATGGTGACTCGTATGGGTCTGGCTACAGCAACAGTGCCAACACCACACTCGACGCTAACACCACCGCACCCAACGGTGAGGGCATCCCCCATGGCACCGAAGCAGGCTCTCCCCCTACCTACGACACCAAGACTGGTACTACCACTGGTACTGCCTCTGGTCCCGGTGTGACTGGCACTGTCACTCAGGGCCTGTCTAATGCTACTGCTGCTGCCGCTGGTGGTGCTGCTGCCGTCGGCGTGGCCGCTGGCGCTGGAGTGGCTGCCCTCGGCTCCAAGCTCGGCTTTGGCGGTGCGAGCGACAAGTCTGCAACTGGCACTACTGGCTCTGCTCCTGGATATGGTGCTGGATCCACCTCTGGACCTGGTAGCACCGGTGTTTCTGGCACTGGCTACAGTGCTGGTACCTCCTCCACTGGACCTAGCAGCACTGGTGTTTCTGGCTCTACCGCCCCTTACAATACCGGCTCTACTTCTGGCACCGCGGGCTCTAGCTCAAAATACGGTGATATCGCCAACAGGAGCGCCACTGGAGCAGTCGATAACGTCAAGGACTTTAACGACCCCAGGGCCGCTGCTACTGGTGCAGGTATCGGCGCCGCTGGAGGTGCTGCTGCTGGCATCAACGCGCACTACGGAAGCAAGTCTGGCAACACTGCCACTGGCGGCAAGACCGAGGCTGGCTACAGCCACACTGGCGGCAAGACCGAGAGCGGAAGCTCAAACATTGGTGGCAAGACCGAGCCTGGTTACACTGGCTCTGGTAGTAAGGGAGTTGCTGGAACAGGCCTCGGTAGCTCTAGCCACACTGGCGGAAAGACCGAGCCCGGCTCCTTTTCCAAGTCCAGTTCAACTTCGGACTATTCACACACTGGTGGAAAGACTGCTCCCGGCGTAGGTGCAACCAGTGGTGCCGCTTTTGCTGATCCTACTGTCCAGAAAACTTTGGAGGAGAAGGGCGCCGTTGGCGGTGCTACTGGTCCCTTCTCATCCAGTTCTTCTGTCAAAAGTGGCAGCGCTCCTTCTGGCATAGCCTCAACTCTCCACTCGCGTAGCGCTGAGATTGGCCAGGGCGTACCGGTCCCTACAGTCTTCATTATTGCGTTCATTGCTTTTCTTATTGGCTGGAAGTTTTTCTAATTGTACAGTTACATATGTATCCTAGATAGTAAAATATACGAACTGGTTCATTCAAAGCAGCTGAAAACGGTTTGAACATGGCCCCCTGATGGCATGCATTCATTCCACTTGGGGGTGCTGAAGATTAGCAATCGAGGCTATGCATATGGTTGTTCAGCAATCAAAGGATTTTTGTTATCGAGATAAACAGGCAATCAGCCGGGTTTAGACAGAGGGCAATGCAATGATTGCTCGTCTGATCTCATAAAAGCAACTCTCAGAGTAGTGCAGCAGTCCCCAAGACTGCTAGAGAAGAAATAAAGCAGTCGCACCGAGCATTCCCCTGGTGCATATGCCGAATAGTTTCATCAAGTAAAAAGTTCAACTATAACTAGCAGCTACCTCGTCATTTGACCCCTGACTTGAGCACAGGATGCCGTAAGATGATGTCATCTGGTGCATGACCTTAGATTACCCGAACCCTTCGATTACACCTCCACACTACACACTGAACCTAATCTTATTATGACGGCGCCGCACCGTTTGAATGGTAAGCCGTTACTATATTTTACCAGTATCTTCGTGTCGCTGGGCGTGTTCTGTCATGGCTATGACCAAGGTGTCATGAGTTCCATCCTGACGGGTGTTTACTTCAAGGAGTACTTCAACTACCCGTCACGGTTTGAAATCGGAACCATGGTGGCGATCCTCGAGGTCGGAGCCCTTGTGTCGTCTTTACTAGTCGGTCGCGTCGGCGACATTTTGGGTCGCAGGAAGACAATTTGCGCAGGAGCTTCAATTTTCGTAGTTGGTGGCCTTTTCCAGACTTTCAGCACTAGCATGACATACATGGTTATTGGCCGGACAATCTCGGGTTTAGGAGTTGGTTTTCTATCGACAATCGTGCCAGTGTTCCAAAGTGAAATCAGCCCCCCTAATAATCGTGGAAAACTTGCATGTATCGAGTTCACTGTCAACATCTTTGGCTATTGTTCTAGTGTTTGGACTGATTATGCCTGTTCATACATTGAAAGTGACCTTAGTTGGCGAATTCCCTTATTTATTCAATGCGTAATGGGTGCATTGCTCGCGGCCGGCTCGCTAGTAGTAGTCGAGACCCCCCGTTGGCTGCTCAATCACGATCACGACCAAGAGGGGCTCGAAGTGCTGGCGAGACTGTATGCAAATGGGGATCTGAACTCCACAGTCGCCAGAGAACACTTCCACGAAATAAAGGAGACCGTCCTTCTAGGTAGAATGGAGGGCGAGCACTCGTACGCTTATATGTGGCGCAGGTACCGCAAGCGAGTCCTTATCGCCATGTCCAGTCAGGCATTCGCCCAGCTTAACGGTATTAATGTCATCTCCTACTACGCACCTATGGTCTTTGAACAGGCGGGCTGGATTGGCCGAAGCGCTATTCTCATGACTGGCATCAATGGTATCATCTATGTTCTGAGCACAGTTCCCCCTTGGTACCTCGTAGATCGCTGGGGCCGTCGTCGTATCCTCATTAGCGGTGGCTTGATCATGTCGCTAGCGCTGACGCTTATCTCGTACTTTATGTTCCTGGATATAGCCGTCACGCCGTTGTTTGTGGTCTTGTTTGTTATTATTTACAATGCTTTCTTCGGCTACTCGTGGGGTCCGATCCCTTGGCTTTATCCGCCTGAAATCCTTCCTCTCAGTATCAGAGCTAAGGGTGCTAGTCTGAGTACTGCCTCAAATTGGGCATTCAACTGGCTGGTTGGTGAAGTCACCCCCATTTTGCAGGAGTCTATGGGCTGGTCAATGTACCTCTTGCCGGCTTTCTTCTGCTTGTGTTCAGTGACACTTGTATATTTCGTATACCCAGAAACAAAGGGCGTCACACTAGAAGAAATGGACTCAATCTTTGGAGACAAGTCGCTTCGCTCTGGTGCCTCCGTGATATCAAGAGAGGACACAGAGGCGCTACTTGCTAATGTGAACCCCAGAGGCGGTACGCTTCCTCGTAGTGCTGCAGCCCAGGCGCGCGACCGCACAAATTCCATGAGCCAGCTCAGTCCTGGCGCCTCAACCACACCATTATATAACTCTCATGTATAGGGAACCGGTTTCGTTCTATGCAATTATCACAATAAATAAGTTTAAATACGCATGCTCACGCCGAGCTCCTTGCGCACTTGCGTGAGCAGCTGAATGGACTCTGCAGAGTCGATATTGCCGTAGGATCTTAGCTTTTCGGTAAAGGCTTTGCGAGTGTCATGGTCGACATAATTTTTCAGAATGTAGCTGAGAACTTGCTGCTGGGGAGGCTCAAAGTTAGAGAAATGCACGTCTGAACAGTGGCAGTTTTCTTTGCTGCAGAAGAACAAATCTGCTTCTTTATTCATGGCAAATAGAGAATTGAAAGTCGCAGAGTACGCTCTGGAACCATCACCTCTCAAAAAGAGATCCTCGAGACGATACCTATTGAACACACTGAGAGGACTACAGTAGCTGCTCCCATGAGGCGTTGAGGACACCGTCATTTCCGAGTCGAGATCGTGCACCTCTGGAGAATTGGGGGTAGTATGGCATTTAGGACCTTGAATGCTCTCGACTTGTTTTGTCTCAGCAGCTTCGCGAAAACTATCGGAATCTTGAATGCCCTCGGCTAGTTCAGCCTCAATTTTGTCGGCATCAGGATCTGAAGTGCGCTCGACCTGCTTCGTCTCAGCACTATCGTGGGATATACCGGGATCTGAAAGGCTCTCGACCTGCTTCGTCTCGGCACTATCTGGGGAATTATCGGGCTCCTGAATGCTCTCTTGTTCCGTTTCTGGATCTTCGACCGAGACTTCGTCAGAACCAATTTGCTTTTCGGGAGGCGCACCACTCTGGCTCAATCTTCTCTTTTTCCGCAGCGTTGCATTCAATACCTCTTTCCTCTGCCTCAGTTCAAGGATCTTGCCCTCGATCGCATTCTGCTGCTGTTGAGTTGCGAGCACAAGTTCACGCTGCTGCTTGATCTCGTTCTCGTACTTTCGCCTTTCCTCATTGAGTTGTGCCAGTCGATTCTGCTGGTTGGACAGGCCCGTCATTGCCAGCTGTTTCTCCTTCATCAATTCTCCAATGTTGGAAGTACTCGAACTCTGAGGAGCGGCCATTATTATCTCCGCATCGCTGTCTGAATCGGACATGATGCTGAGATTCTTGGACCAGCGGTCACTTCCGAATTTATTTTTGTTCTTGTACAAGAGCTCCTTACGGTCTGGAGCCACCCACTCGCTGGTCCATCCTGATTTTTGCGGCTTTAGCTTGGGAGATGCAGTATCAGGAGCCCGCTCGGTAATATTAGGAAACGGTAATTTATTTTGCGAGTAAAGCTGCTGCAAATCGCCAGCGAGAATGCCTTTGTCCAACAACTGCCTCGTAGAGACGCCCAAAAAAGTGAGGTCTCTGAGAGCCTGGGCAATGCGCAATTTTTCCTGCTCACGCAGCTGAGCCTCTTTTTCTAGCTTGATCCGCTGTGCCTGCAGCTCCGCCCGCAGCTGGTCCGCCGTCTTGGTGCTCATGGCTACATGCAGTTTCTACCGTGGAAGACTATTACGTAATTGTGCGTATGACTCTATTTCACATGTAGTACTGCAATTTCTTCGAACTACCATGGTGGACGAGAACAGAACTCAGGAGCTCGAGGTAGTTTTGGAGAAATTGTCCCATCTTATTATAGATTATGTTAAAAAGGCCGATAGTCCCGATGGATCAATTGGGCAATACTATTCCCCAGCGGATTTGGCTAAACAAATGCCGATTCGGGTAGATGCCGAGGGTCATGGCATTGAGGGATTATTGTCGAGTGCCAATCTGATCCTTGATACCTCTGTCGTTACCTGGCACCAAACTTTTCTCGAGAAGCTGTATGCAGGAACAAACCCCGTGGGGGTGGCCAGCGACATGCTGCTGAGCATCCTCAACACAAACTCTCACGTCTTTACTGCATCACCCGCTCTCACTCTGATCGAGAAGTACATTGGCCGAAAATATGCTCGGATGTTTGGGTTTGACGGACCCAGAGCTGGCGGACTCACGTTCCCTGGAGGCTCCTACTCAAACATTACTGCATTGCATATGGCCAGAAGTATCCAGTTCCCCGAGACAAAGACTGAGGGGTGCGCTGGCCACAAGTTTGCCGTCTTCACCAGCTCTCACTGCCATTACAGTGTCGAGAAAGCAGCCATTCTTATGGGTCTTGGATCAAAATCAGTGATCAAAGTGAATGTTCACGAGACTGGAGAAATGGATACGGACGACCTGGAAAGGAGGATCACTGAAGCGAAGCGGGATGGCTATATTCCACTGGCGATTAGTGCCACTGCCGGTACCACTGTGTATGGAAGTTTCGACGATTTCGAAACCATTGGGGCCATTGCACGAAAACACGATATATGGTTCCACATCGATGGCTCGTGGGGCGCGAATTTCATCTTTAGTGACAAGCAGAAGCACAAGCTCAAGGGCTCTCACTTGGCGAACTCACTCACGTCCAACCCCCACAAAATGCTAGGCGTGCCATGCACCTGCTCCTTCTTGCTTGTTCCTGACGAGCGTGTATTCCAGGAGGCCAATAGCTTGCAGGCCGCTTATTTGTTCCACAATGGAAACACTGACGACGACGAAAACTACGACCTGGCTGATGGCACCATGGGCTGTGGACGCAGAGCAGATGCTCTCAAACTATACCTGGGGTGGCAATGGTACGGTACCAACGGCTATAGAGAACGTATTGACCATGCAGTTGACATGACCGCGTATCTGGCCCAAAAAGTTCAAGACACGCCCAACTTCTTCCTGCTGTCAACGAATCCTCCCCCGTGTTTGCAGACCTGCTTCTTCTATTCACCTAGCGGAAAACTAGGCACTGCGTCGGAGAACACTGCCATCACGCGCAAAATTGCAGTCAAGCTCTTGAAGAACTCAAAATTCCTCGTGGACTACTCCCCCCACCCAGTTTATGGCGAGTTTTTCAGAGTGGTGCTGAATGCTCCCTCAGTTGAAAAATCGACTGTGGACGATCTGATCAAGTACATTCAGGAATACGGGTCAGATGAATAACATACATAGACTACTAGAAGAATACTCATACTACAATTAAAGCTTGGCTTTGATGGCCTCCTTGAAGGGCGCCTCGGTTTTCTCACGGATCTCCTCTATAGTGGAGCCCGGCTGGATTTCAATAAGGGTCAATCCCTTATCCTTGTCGACATCAAATACAGCCAAATCAGTGATAATACGGGATACGCAGTGAGCGCCGGTCAGGGGGTTTGAGCACTCCTTGACGATCTTGGACTTGCCATGCTTATCGGTGTGGGTTGTGAGAACAATAACCTCGGTCTTGTCGGGGTTGGAAACCAGGTCCATGGCACCGCCCATGCCTTTGACGTTGCCTGGCACGGCCCAGTTAGCCAAGTCACCATACTGAGATACCTCCATCGCGCCCAAGAAAGTCTTGTTGATCTTGCCGGCTCTGATCATGCAGAAGGACTCGTCTGAGCCGAACACCGAGGCGCCAGGATCAAGGGTGACACTCTCTTTGCCGGCGTTACTGATGTCGGGATCAGCCTGCTCTTTGGTGGGGTAGGGTCCCATTCCGAGAATGCCGTTTTCGGACTGGAGAATGACGGTGTCTTTAGGAGCAAAGTTAGGGGCCAGAGTGGGCAGGCCAATTCCGAGGTTGACGTAGTCCACACCCTCGAACTCCTTGGCAGCCCGTTTGGCAATGTTGAGGCGGGCAGGTCCGGTGTGCGAGGCGACCTCCTCGAACTCTTCCTGGGTCATGAGCTTTTCAAAGTATTTGGGCTCGGTGCTCTTGATCACAGCGTCGACGTGAATGCCGGGGACGTGGACAAACTCTGGGGTCAGGTCGCCAATCTCGACGATCTCGTCGGCCTCGACAATGGTATACTTTGCTGCTTTGGCGAAAATGACATTGAAGTTCTTGGTGGTGCCTCTGAAGACGAGGTTTCCGAGGGGATCAGCTTTCCAGCACTTTACCAGTGCGATCTCAGCATGTAGGGGGTACTCCATGATGTACCTGCGGCCGTTGAACTCTTTAGTCTCCTTGGGCTCTGATCTGAGGATGCACTTGCCGTTCTCGTCGTTTTTCACCGGGAGTTTGCCCTGCTCGACCCAGGTGTCGACGCCAGTGGCAGTGAAGAAAGCTGGGGCGCCAGAGGCGGCAGCTCGGCACCGTTCGGCAATTGTGCCCTGGGGAGTCAGGTGGATCTCGACTTTTCCCGTTTTGTATGCATCGGCGAGCGCCTTGGAGCCGCCAATGTACGACATGATCATGCTGGAAACCTGGCCGGAGGCCACGACCTTGTCGAGGCCCTTGCCGTCAAATCCAGCATTGTTTGAGACAAAAGTGAGATTTTGCAGCTCTGGGTGCCGGCAGATCTCCTTGATCATTGTTTCAGGTATACCAGCGAGGCCGAACCCTCCGCTGAGGATTGTGTCTCCTGCCTTGATCTTCTGCACAGCCTTAGCGGCAGTGGTCACTTTTGTCTGGAAAAAGCGGACAAACAATCGCATCAGGACGGTTGAATAATTGTGGGGAAGTCACCGATTTAAGTGCGTGCATCGCGTGGCGGCTGCATGCAGTTCTGAGGTGCATGATAATTTTTCGCGGCCTGGGCTGAGTGCTCTGGCTCGAGAGCGAGCCGACGGGGTTGCGAGGGTGTGTGCGGGAGGTCCAGCGTACTGTTTGCTCGCGGGGGCGCCATTCTGCGGGGCCACGGCGGCCCAACAGAGGCTTTTCGCCCAAACCGCGGATCAACGCGACCCCACGGCCATGGGCGACTCAATGTGCCGCCTGGAGCGAGGACTCGCCGTCTGAGCGCCATTCGAGTTTCGGAAATTGGTCGGCTTTTGAAGGAAGCCGCCACATCTGTGCGTCCGTGTCCCGGCGAACATAATGTGGGGATGAGCATAAACAAGACGAACAAGCGCCCAGCCAGCGCACTCGTGCTGTGAGCACCTTCCACGTCCCTCTGCCCCGCAGCTGCTAGCGTGTGGCGTGAACTGATACTCGATTGCTTAAATATTCTTATAAAACTGCAACTTGCACGTGCGGGCTCTGGCAGTGGGCAGCCCGGCACGGCTATCTAGCTATTAGTATTATGCATTAATTACAAGAGCAGGCACTTCTTACCCTCCTTCTTCTCCTTCTTCTTCTTTTCCTTTTTCTTCTTTTTGTCCTTGCCCTGTAGCGCAGCACGAGTAGCGGCCTGGAATACGTCACGCACGCCTTGTCCGGTGCGGGCAGAGCACTCGATATACTCGACAGCGTCAATCTCTTTTGCGACCCGCTCTCCCTCGGCAGTGGTGACAGGAGTCTGGTTCTGGGCCCGCAGCTGCTCGATCACGCGGGGGTCGTCGCGCAGATCGACCTTGCACCCCAGCAGAATGATGGGCACGCGAGCGCAGTAGTGCATGATCTCAGAGTACCACTTCTCGCTGACGTTTTCCAAAGAATCAGGGGAGTCGACAGAGAAACACACCAGCAAAACATCAGTGTCGGGATAACTCAGCGGCCGGAGACGATTGTAGTCCTCCTGGCCCGCGGTATCCCACAGCGCCAGCGACACCCGGCGCCCGTCGATAGTGACGTCGCTAACGTAGTTATCAAACACCGTGGGGACGTGGACCTCAGGGAACGTTCCTTTGGTGAACACAATCAGCAAGCTTGTCTTGCCACAAGCACCGTCTCCAACAATTACCAGCTTCTTTCGAACGGCAATATCCATGATAGAATGAAAGGGGTAGCCCAGCCCCTGCCTTGTCAGCAGAATCGCCCCGTCCAGTCAGCAATGCATGACACGTCAGCAGGCCGCAGCGGTCGCGCCATGGGTAAGCTAGAGAGAGGATAAATCTAAATCGTCTAGTTCAACTTTGGGCGCCGCCTTGGACGTCTTGACTAATTCTGCCAGCTGGGATGCCGGCTTGGGGGGGCGCTCTCCCCCCGTTATCGGCTGGCTGGCAATCGCGTCCAGCTGCCGCCGCAGCGCCTGGTCCCGCTTTTTCTGGCCCCGCTTCGACCGCTTGCCCTTGGATTTCGTAATCCCTTTGGCCTTGCTGAGCTTGGCCATCTGATCCGTCAAGAAAAATAATTTCTAATCAATGGTTAGGCTCAAATCGAGGTATTTATTATTCGAGGTCCTGTACCCCGACAGTTACAACCCGAAAAACCCCAGCTCGCTCGCAAATCCTCGGGCCCGAGTCGACTACAACCGGCTCGTGGCTGCAGTCAGAGGCTCGATCTCTGACAACTTTGGCGATCTCGGGACTGGGCTCACCCAGGCGACGCTGAACCTCAAATATTTTTCTCCAGCTACTTCTATGGGAATTATTCGGGTCGCCAGAGAGCACGTCCGCACCGTCCAGGCTGCCCTCACCTACGTGGGGTCCATCGACAACACCACGGTGATAATCAGGGTGCTGCGGGTCTCGGGCACAATCAAGCACAGCGAGAAGCACGCAATCGGACGCAACTCGAAATTCGTGGCCCAGCTCGCTCAGTAGCCTACGTAATTATTTAATTGCGGCCTGGGCTCGCGACCGGTGCGTCAGCATGAGCAGCTACAAATCGCCCAACGGCCTCGGGCTCGCCGACTCTATGGAGCTCCACCCGGCCTCGCAGCCCGACCCGACCCAGACGTCGCCCATCAACGAGACCCAGTCCGACCCTGGCGACAAAACCCAGCCTACTCAGCTCGAGGACGTCCCCCCAAGCCAGGAGCTCGAGGCCCAGCCCGAGCCCGAGCCGCAGTCGCAGAACCCAATTGACGACCCCGAGTTCGTCGACTCGGACGACAGCCCGAAATCCACTCAGACCCCGTCGAAGAATGTAAACCTCGACAACTCCCTGCCGGCCACCATGGACGAGAACCCCGGGCCCGAGTTCATGCAGTTCCTGCAGAAGCTCCAGCACGAGCGGCTCAAGAATATGCGGCCCCCAACCAGCACCCCAGACGAGGCAGGGCTCCCGCCTAATACCTCCCCTGACGTGCTCGAGACAGAGCTCCCCGACAAGCAGCCGTCGTTCGTGATTGAGGAAACCCCTTACGAGTCCAAGCTGTGCTTTCTGGCAAAAAAGGACGACAAATGGTACCCGTCCTGGATCTCTCGCAAGACCTACGAGGACTCGCCCGGGCCAGTCGTGGTCACAAAAACTCAGGGAGAGTCTATAACCACCGACAAGTCTCTGCTAAAGCCCATCGATCTAGAGAAAGGTGACCACATACTCATCGACGAGTTCGACGGTCTGTGGAAGATCAACACCCAGTACAAGATCACCGAGGCCCCATTCTATACCCTCAATGGGTTCCCTCAAATGCAGGTATCCCAGAACCAGGACGGCCAGCTCGTCACCAAAGAGGTCGGGGTTGGCGCCATCTACTTGCTGGACTCGACCATCGAGGACAACCACAGGGCTCGACTGGAGAGGCTGCACGAACTCGAGCACCCGAGCTCAGACGAGCCAATCGCGGAAGCTCCAGGCTCGCCCTCTAGCCCCCTGGTTTCTCGCAAGCGAAAACGCTCGCAACGAGTCGAACTGGCTGAGATCCGCAAAAGCCCCCGTAAAAGCAAGAAGCACTCGGACACGGTACGTGCGCACCATACTTCTGGGGTTTTTTCGCGGTGCATATTCGCAATCACTGGGCTGGCATCAAACCAGTCCCGCATCCAGCAACTTATCGAGCAGAACGGTGGCACCCTCCTCAATGACGGGTTCTCAGAGGTCGTGAGAGTCTCGAATGGCAAGGTTCGGTGGAAGGGCTCCCACAACGTTAGCTTCGGTGCAGTTATCTCAAAACAGCACTCTGTGCCGCCAAAAACATTCAAGTACTACGGAGCCTTGGCTATGGGTTGGCCATGTCTCAGCGCCAAGTTCATAGAGGACTGCGTTGCCAAAGGCACGCTTTTGATGGATCAATGGGGAGAATACGTGCTACCACCAATGAACGTCAACGACGAGTTTCTGGCAAAGTACCAGAGTCGGCTGGAGGAGAGCTTCCTGCTTCAGCAACAGTTTGAAATACGGATGCTCATCCTATCCATGATCTTGCCCCCTATTTATTTGATCAAAGATCAGAACGTCAGCGATGACCCATACCTCACCCTGCTGAGAATAGTTACTGGTAAGGACGTCACCTGTATTCCAAACGAGGACGAGGCCCCTGCCGGATCCTTGGTGATCTCCGAGAAAGGGCACGGGAAACTCTCCCTTACCAGCAACGAACGCATCCTGGTGACTCGCCATCCAATTCTCCGCAAGACAATCACCGTAGACAGAAACTGGCTGATCCAGTGCATCAGCAACAGGACATTACAGTAATTATTTATTTTACACTCTACTCTCAATCCAAACTAGCTAGTAACAACACCCATACAAAAAGCCTCAGGTGCCTTCGCCTGCCGTCTTAATATTGCTTAGTGGCGTAGTTGTGGCGATTCATAATGGCATCCAGTTCTCAATGGATAACGTTTCTCATATTTATTTGGGTATTCTCCTGGATTACCCAGTCCGGCTACTACTCCTCGCTATCTCCCGCCCAGGAATCACATTTGAAAACGTTTTACAACCACACACATCAGGAGGTACAGTCGGTAAGGAATTGTTCCCTGGATTCAGACCTCAAGGCTCTGAATTTAACAAACATTCACTCAAATAAATCGCCCTCCAAACTGAACCCGTTTCTTCCTCAGGCTATCGAGTCAAAAATCGAAAAGCTATGGAAAACCACTAACAATAACTTGTTCTTCACAAATCTCTCAAGCGTTTTGCATGGCGAATATCACCGCGGTGACCTCGAGCCGATTCCCATGCAGATACCCAGCGTATATGATGAGACCGTTTCCAATTATTCATTCAACAGCCTTGAATCAGGGAAAATATCCATCACCATCAGCGAGTCTGTTAGTTTGAATGACAGTCGAGCTTTAAAAGCTAGGCTACAATTCGCTGATTTCGATGAATTTTTCCTAGAGGGTGTCTACTTTTCAAAGGGGCATCTTGTCATGTCTACAGACTCGCTAAAGTTTAGCGGGAACTTGGCTCTCCCTTGGCTGGTTCCGTATGGAGACAACGATAACAGTATCAGGGAGCTCATCCTGACTCAAAAAGAGAAAGTCCTGGAGCAGAATCTTTTTGAGGTCTACCAGTATAAGTTAGATGAGGCCATGAAATGCGAATGGGTGCTCTATGGCCATGTTCACCCAGAGTCCCTCAGCGAGTCCGACTTGGAGGATATCGAGAACGAACTGCAGCACCCCGAAGGAAGACCCATTCCGAGGGTACCACCCGTCAACCTAGAGGCCGTCCTATACTCTCCGGATTGCGGTGCACAAGTGGTGCTTCAGACCAACGGCGAGCGTATGGAGCATTATATGCTTCGTTTACGGCGCATGATCGCAACTTTATTGCTAATTTACCTGGGTATAGCTACCCTGACTATCTTGCAAGTGCAATACACAGACTTGCCTTCGGCTACTGCCCGAGTTAGCTTTTGGACAATCACCATAACCAGCTTAGCAGACGGCATTGTTTGCATGATCTGTATGCTTCTCCTGTTCGAGAAAGAGCTGGTACTGCAACTGACTGCTGTCGTTATGATAGGGATATGTTTGCTCACGACCCTCGATTTGCAATACATGGTGAACATTTTCATCTCGCAGTTGAGCGAGGGTAGCCCTAACGCAAACATGGGACACATGCAGCTCAGCTCCATGATCTTTTCTCGTTTTTTGTTCGCGTGGATATTCCTCTGTCTATTGACTATCACCAGTTACGGTTTCAGAGAGTCATGGCGCCAATACTACGAATGGGCTTTGCTCTCGGTAGCATACTCAAGTTGGTGGCCCCAAATATTCCGCAACGCAACAAAAGAGATTTCAAGACCGTTCCTCCCTTCCTACATAATTGGAACATCTATCCTGAGGCTACTTCCATTGTTGTACGTTTGCTTCGACACAGATAATGTGGGGTATCATCGGTACGATCCGACATTAGCATGGACGTTTGTGGGCTGGCAACTGCTGCAGCATGCATTCTTATTTGCTCAGTACGAGTTTGGTGGACAGTTCTTCCTTCCGTCAGCTAATTCCTATGATTATCACCCTGTGGTCTCTGAAGACTTGGAGGAGTGCCTTCACTCTGATCTTCATATTAACGACACTGAGAATACAGCGGTCAAACAAGTTGACTGTCCAATCTGCATGAATCCAGTGGATTTAGTAGTTGAGAACACTCCCGGCACCCTCCTAATGCGTCGAAAATACATGATTACTCCATGCAAACATGTATTTCACACAGACTGTCTTGAGGAGTGGATGGACAGCAAACCAGAGTGCCCGGTCTGCCGAACTCCTCTGCCTCCCAACTCCAGACTCATATTTATTCTACGCCTTATCAAAAGCTTCTTCTCCGAGCGCTGACTTGAATTGTATATACATATATAATAAATATTAGACACCTCCAATTTTCAGTTTCAGTGATATGGGTTTTCTTTCCTCCTCAGGTTCCTCTTTGAACTTCTTCAATTTGGCTTCACTACGGTACCTGAAAACCATGAGATAATCCTCACCTCTCCGCTTTGCGCTAAGCTTGTATACTTTCTTACTCACAGCAGATGCAGGATAGAGTACTGCACATATATCTAGCAGACACTTGCGTTCCACTAAGCCCAAAGACGATCCCTTGAGCGCATGCCATATCTCATCTTGTAAGTTTTTATACTTGCCCAACGCCTCCGCGACTACTGGAATGGAGGTTCTCACTGAGGATTTGGCAAGTGCGTCCTGGCGAGCCTTTAGCAAGTCCTTTGGCTCGCTATTGTCGGTATACTCGCCATCTTTAGCAATAACACCAAGTAGTGTACCAATGGCACGGGTGAGATTGTACCGGATATACGCCGAAGAATCGCGCAATGCAGTTTGGAAAACATACTTTAGCACAAGAGGTTCCTTATACCCTCCCAGATTGAGTAACACTTGGAAAGCTGCTAATCTGATCAGGGGATCAATTTCAGGTTTTGTTCCTAGAAGCAATTTGTCGAGCCTAGGCCGTCCAAACCCTAGGCGAATGAGGAGCTCGTTTTGTCTGATAGCTGTAGTTGTCACCATGTGGTGATAAGAAGGTAGCCAACTGTCAAGTCTTTGACACTTGTCAATTTCACCTGAGATCTTAACCACATAGTCCTGCATTCGATAGTGGTCGATGGTATCAGAGTCTTTGGGGATCAGAGTGTTCACCACAGCTTTGATGAGGGTACTAACGTAGTAACAGTCGGAATAGGCGTTACCGGAATTTTCATTGTACCTAATCAAATCGAGTAGGAACTTGCGAACATCCTGCGGGCACTCCCCGCTCGGTGTTCGGATTTTGCTGAGAGCCATGACAATAGCTTTTTGTACAAAATAGTTTCCAAAGTCGGTAAAGTCATTAGCTCTGGGGATCAGGCTGTTCTCAAAGCAGAACATTTCCTCAAATACTTTGAACAAGTGGAATTTCCCCAAGTAGTTGAGGTGTGAGGTAGCGGTATTAACCAGTCCCAGCGCAGCGTGCTCCCGGACCTTGTAAAAGTATCGCCAATCCATGATTGTCCGTGTTAATATTGAGGAATAAATAGCGTTGGGAGATTGGTGGGTACCAAAATACGTGACGGCCTCGTACTGGGCTACCACATCGCGGTCCTGTTGAAGCTGCGACGCGTACATATAATCCGGCTGAGCAACGAACAGTTTGCAGATCCACTCGAAATCTGAGTCCACACGTATCCATTCGAAGGCTTCGTTAAACATGTAGTCCTCGTCGTCTTGTCCCCAGTCGGTCAACTTCCACTTCATCGTATCCCTGTCGCTCATAAGATTATCGCCCAAGCAATTGATATACCCATCTTCTGTGTTCCCACCCAAGACGTCCATTCCACCGTTCTTGAACTTTTGGTTACGCTTAAGACGCTTGTACTTTGTATTATACTGAATGTCCAGCTTGGTGAAGTGATCCTTGAGCTCTACGACGTGCTCATAAGGAGTCCCGTCAGCCTCGTGAATTCGAATCGTCATGGGCCCGGTATACACTGGGCTCGCAGTGTACACAGTGCCAGTTTTTTCATTGATAAGATCTCGCACAGCCCTACTGAGAAACTCAGAGTCTTTGAATGCCTCTGGGGGTAATTCCCTACTTTGGACTTGTCCGATACCCATCTCGATAAACATACGCTTCTTGTTGAATCGCTGGGTCACGCGGAAAATGGGGTACCCCGACCCGTGAACCCACTCGTTGAAGAAGTTATCGAGACGGTGATGAGCTACTTTCTCGCAAAGTTTTTGAAAATGTGCTGTCGAGATTTGTGCGTTAAGTTCTCCACTCATGCTCTGCAAAAATAGCTTTGGAATAACACGGGCTAAACCAAGGCTCCGGTCGGTTTTGGTCATACGCCGGTTGAGGATGTACAGTACCAGGGGGGCTTTTAGGCGTATGAATTGAAGATCGTCTTGAGAAACTGGTAGTGAGAAATTTGGTGCGCCGATTGGAGGCATATCGACATCTTGCTCTGTGATCTCGTCAACAAAAAGCTTCATGCGCAATCGATACTCGTTGTTTCCCATAAGCCTGCGAATGAAGAGATGCGTCATATAGTGAGCGACTCCCTCGGTTACCCACATGTCATTCCAGGTGGCAGGAACGATATTGACGCCGCACCATTGCGCTGCCAAGCACCGAATCAGCGGCTGTGTGTGATCGAACAAAGGCTCGATTAGGTTGGCTGGTGCGAGTAGCTTGTCACTGATGATTGTTAGGCCCGCCGCATCCGCACTGTCGAACGGCAGCTCGTCGACGAAGCAAACCGAGTACGAGCTAAACGGGAACGATGCGAACTCACGGGTAAAGTATTCCATGGCTTTTGAGAATATGCCGCAGGTATTTCGAATCATGGCCACCTTGCTGCTGAGCCCAAACACGCAGAACGGGATGCCACTTGAAGATTCTGCAGTCTCGTCGCTCGACGTCATGGGGATCTGCTGGAAGGCTCCAACCGCGAAGCCAACGTGATGCGAGAAGATCGGCGTGAACATGTCAAAGCTAACGATCTTTTTCTGGGGGTCGGTGGGATGTGCGACCTGCGATGGCGAGTTGTTGTTGCAAATAACTACCAGCTCGGCTCGATCCTCATCTTCGTCGTCCTCTTCGTCACTGAGCGACTTTGGCACGCTGAACTCCATCTCCCAGGTACAGAGGGCTTTGAACTGGTCCACGCACGGCATCCAGCAGCTGGCACCCTGTCCCAGCGGCGACAACGTGGTGTAGGCGTGCCAGTCGGTCCTCGGGCCCGACTTGACAAATGTGAGGCCAGATGTCGATCCAGACACCGAGAAGTACACCCGTACAGTCAACGGAGCGTAGTTCTTTTCCTGCGAGCTGTGCGAAACAATGAACGACCCGCTGCCGGTGTCCTGGCTCGTAATTTGCACCGTTTCGGGCAAATCAATGATGAGGTTCTCGCCCTGCTTGGCGTAGTTCTCGGCGAGCTGTGCAGATTTATAGACGTTCCAATCCGAGGGAATTTGAGGTGCCGCTCGAGCGAAATCCTCGTGCGTCCACTTTGCCGGCAAATTATTGACCTCAACGTCGGTGACGTCAAACTCCTGGGCGTCGAGCTTGATCTGGCGGAGATCCTTAACGGCCGGGATCACGGTAAGCTCTGTCCATCCAGTGAGCTTCGAGCTCTCCAGGTCTACGTCGACGCTGACCTTTTGATGGGCCACACTAAACCCTTTGGACATGGCAGTTTAGATGGTAGCTCCTCTTACGTAATGGCCTGGGAGTGTCGAGATGTGGCGGGTTGACGTGATCAGAGTGGGTGTTGACCCACACCCGGCCAAATTAGGTACTGATTAAGCAGCTAAATGCCGTATTATGTGCAGACCCACCGGGTATGACGACGCGCTCGATAAGCCATGTGATTTGCAACAATAAGATGCGACGCGTGCCTACCTTGTTGGCCCCGAGGATCGCGCGCTTGGCATTGCCGCCCCCAATTGCTCAATGGCTTTGTTTCCACAATGCAATCGGGTCAATTAATACATATGTACTTTTATTGTCTACATACACCACTCTGCCCCTTTGCAACTTGTCCGTTCTGATAAGCTGATAAGGGGCCGCTCGCGGGTTAGCAATCGCGGCGCTGTGCATCCGCTATTTAGTTTTGCCAAGTAGCTATAATTTCCCTCCGGCTAATTCAGGGGATCCCTCTCGATAACGATGCCGTCATGCATATTACCCTTGCCCTGATTGCGGATGTATATATAACATGCTCCGGCGGTCTGGCGCCATAATGGTTAACCCCAGCTATCTTCTTGCGGCCTCGGCCATTGCCAATGCGTTGTTCATCCCTCATGAGGAGGAGATTAAAGATCCCAAGCTTCCCGCCGCCGCTTCTTCCGGCAAAGTAGGCGAGTTTAAGGCGCTCCCTGTCGGCGAGATTGCTCCCCTGATTCTATCTGCTACTGCTAGACCCCACGTCGTGCCCGACCAGTACATTGTCATGTTCAAGGAGGGCGTGAGTGAGGACATGATTGCTGCTCACCTCAACTTGCTCAAATCCCCTCAGGTGCAGACCGAGAGCGAGTCGTTGGGCGCTGATGCGGGCATCCAGAAGATTTTCAACATTGGAAACTTCAAGGGCTACAGCGGCAAGTTCGCCGGTGCTACTATCGAGGAGATTCGCAAGTCCCCCTTGGTCGCTCATGTTGAGCAGGATTCCAAGGTGTTTGCAACCCACGAAGACACCGAGAACGGAGCTCCCTGGGGTCTCGCTCGTGTCTCACACCGCAAGGGCCTTTCTCTCGGCTCTTACAACAAGTACCTCTACGATGACGAGGGTGGCGAAGACGTGACCGCCTACGTTGTGGATACTGGTATCTACATCGACCACGAAGACTTTGGCGGACGCGCAAAGTGGGGTAAGACTATCCCTGCTAATGACGTCGACAAGGATGCTCATGGCCACGGTACCCATTGTGCAGGCACAATTGCTGGTACCAAGTATGGTGTAGCCAAGAAGGCTGAGGTTGTTGCCGTTAAGGTCCTTGGCTCTGACGGTAGCGGCACAATGAGCGATGTCATCGGTGGCGTTGAATGGGTCGTGGACTCCCACAAGAAGGACCTCAAGGCCGGTAAGAAGGGCTCCACTGCCAACATGTCTCTTGGTGGTGGAAAGTCTCCCTCTTTGGACTTGGCCGTTAACGCAGCTGTCAACCACGGCGTCCACTTTGCCGTTGCCGCTGGTAACGAGAACCAGGATGCTTGCAATGTTTCTCCTGCTGGCGCCTCGGAGCCCATCACCGTTGGCGCTACCACCTTGGGAGACGACCGTGCTTACTTCTCTAACTACGGTAAGTGCGTTGACATCTTCGCTCCTGGTGTTAACATCCTGTCTGCCGGTACCTCCTCCAAGACTGCTACCCAGATCATGAGTGGTACTTCCATGGCTTCTCCCCATGTGTGCGGATTGCTCACTTATTTCCTCAGTCTGCAGCCCTCTTCTAGCTCTGGATACGCTTCTAGCGCTTTGACTCCCAAGCAATTGAAGAAGCACTTGGTGTCTTTCGGTACTCCCGATGTCCTGGATGATATCGACGCTGCCTCCCCCAATGTTCTGGCTTACAATGGTGGTGGCAAGAGCCTTGATAAGTTCTACTCCGCTATCATTGAGGATACTGAACCTGTCAAGCATGATGAGCCTTCCTTGTTGGAGGAGTTTGAGCATGAGATTGCCGAGCTTGGTGATGATGTGTTGCAGGAGTTCCGCGCCGCAGCTCAATATGTTGCTGAGAAGTTCGCCGAGGTCTTCTAATTATTTTATATATTATAGTATGGTATAGTATGAATTAAATGAATTGTTTCAATCATACAAGTGCAACTTACTCATTTGATATACTTACTATATGTAACTACTATATATTCTCAGCTGATCGCATCAATAGCTCTCGAAACCGCATCATGGGTGATACCAATCCACTTTTTAAGGCGCACAACGTCACGGTCCTCAAGCGACTCTGCAATTCCAGGTAAAACTTGGCCAGCATAGCCAGTATATCTACCCGGAGCAAATACAACGTGCTTGAACCAATTGCGATGATCAAGCCCCTCAGGATATAGGAACTTACGATCAAGATAAATAGATTTGAGATTAGCAATGCGAATTTTGGCACTGACCAACGCTCTCTTCCACTTCTCCCACCATTTGAAGTCCTTGTGGTATTCCTCGTCGAGTTCATCCAGATAGCTGTCAAAACTGGTTGAAGCATCAACAAAATTCTCGGCGTCTTCAAGAAGAGTGCTCGCATCTTCAGAATCGATGTCCTCTAGGTAGGTTTTGAGAGTGCTCTGGAGAAGATGGGCATAGGAAGAAGCCCGGAAAGGCAATACGGAATACCCTGTAAGCTCAGTGATAACAAGGCCCAGGAATTTACCAACAGTAGCGTGGTATCGGAATGATGGGTCACCAAAGGTCTTCATCCAGTGCAAAGAATCGTAGTTGGAATGGTAGTGATAAACTGGGGAGTATTTTCCACCCTCAAATCCAACATCCATGCTGGGAATACCCAAATGATCTTGGAAAACGACAAAGTCAGAACCCGATCCCATGGGGTAGATCTGAGCTTTACTCTCACCGGCTGCCCAGTAATCGTATAAGGAGAGATCCTCATGAAGTGGGTGAGGAGTCCTTTTTGCAGACGAGTAGATCGCATTGTGAAGTAGTGGATTAGCGCTCACATGGAACCCCAAGCCGGAGTAGGCAACGTCTACATTGAGGTACGCAGCAACGTGGTTGCTTAGATGCTTAGCCTCATCCTCACCCCATTCAGTGGATCCCACCAGCCCATATTCTTCACCATCCCAGGATCCGAAAACAAGTGTGCGGAAAGGTCTCCATCCAGTGCTGTAGAGCTCGCCCAGAACTCTGGCGAGCTCAAGTACGGTAGCAGATCCAGAGTTGGGATCGGCACCGCCCAAAATCCATGCGTCACGGTGATTGCCAACCACCACTTGCTCCCCAGTTTGCCCAGGAAGCGTGGCGATGACGTCGTAAATAGTTGCAAAGTCATAGTTTTGATCGCTCCAAACTTCAACGTCGACTAGGGAAGGTCCAATAGAATAGTCTGCCTTGAGATCACCCTGCCAGCCGTCAACTTTTTTGCCAAGCTTGTTCAGCAGCTTGAGCAACTTCTGCCCCTCCTTTGCACTGATGGGAATTGAGGGGATGCCAGGAATGCCGATAGGCTCAGAACGATTGACTCCAGGTAGTGAGGGGGTCCCAACAGTAGTAGGATCGCCGGCGACCGCTGCAAGGTCTTGCACACTTCCCCGCTGGACGCTTGATGGGTTTCTGGCCGGGCCATTGGGATAAGCAGCATATCCATTGACTTCTCGGATCTCGCCGTCGTCATATGGGTCAGAGAAGATCAAGACGGCACTGGCACCGAGCTCTTCTGCTCCTCTGACCTTGAGCCCTCTGGCGATGTGACCGTAACGAGTGAGGACAATTTTGTCCTTGAGGTCAACCCCTAGCTCTACTAGTAGATCAAAGTCCTGCTTACGACCGTAGTTGGCGTAGACGAGCTTGCCAGTGGCATTCCCGCTAGCGCTGTAGCCGTGGAACGTAGGGATGCGGTCTGGGGAACCAGTAGTACGATCCTCCTCGAGCACATCCTCCTCGAGTTTCAGCGAGAACAGCTCCTTCGAGTGGTTGAAAACCTTCACTGAATGGCCCGCAGGAAGGTTGCGAAGGACCTCATAGCTCACGATCTTGGCATCGAACCCAAACTCTTCGTATTTGGATCGAGTCCACTCAGCGAGAGCCTCGTTCTCGCCCATCAAGTGCGGTCCAGAGAGATAATAGTGGTCAGTGTAGGCCTCAATTGAGGCATTGCTCACGCCGTCGATAATGGCCTGGCGAATATCACTGTTAGACAAACTGGGTCCCTGCATGTGCTTCCAGTCACTGTGGAGTGAGGGGAGCAGGTAGGAACCCGCAAAGAATAGTAGTAGGAGCGAGGCAGTTACAAAAACACTGGCGAATACTCGCTTGGCTTTGCCGGGAGTTGACCGAGTAACTCGTAGCAATGGAGTCCTTTCACTTGCCATGGTAACTATCGAGGGTCTGAGCCATTAATAATAGTATGCGTACATGTATGCAGGTGCCTGCAGGCTGATACTAACTGGGATCGCGAGCCAGCAAGTTTGGTAGAGCGTGTGAATGCCTGATACTTGTCGATTGTCTCGATGAAACAAAAAATCAGCTGTCGTGACACGATGCGTGGGTGACGGTCACCTGACAAAAAAACGATAGCGGCAGGATTTGAACCTGCGCGGGAAAATCCCATTAGATGCCCGACCCAAGTAGATTCGAGTCTAACGCCTTAACCGCTCGGCCACACTACCTTGATGGAAATTCGCTGATTAGTGGTATTTAAGGTAATGTCAGAAGAGTATTGGGGTATATATAATGTACACTGTTGGATAATTGTTGGGTATACTAAAGGTCTCAATGTTTATAGAGTAGGTTTTTTATCATTTTATCACCTGTGGTGTAGCCTGGAATCAGTCTTTTGCTTCATTGCAATCATACATCTGAGCCCTGAGACGCCCTGCCGATAAGCGCTACTCCACCAGTCCTCTCGAATTACAGCACAAGATCAACCATGTTGCTTTCTCGGAGAGTACGCCAACACCGGCAAGTGAGCAACTGAGGACTGAAATGTTCCCAACTACCCGACCTGCAACATGCGACACTGGCTCAGGATCAGCCGAAACAATTAAATTCTAGTGAGAAAACACAGAGTGGATCTCTAATGGGTTTGTTATTTACAGTCGTGTCTTCTTCGACTTGGACTGGATGTCTACCTATGTTGTCTAAGTAACACTCACAGAACACATATCGAGTATCGAGGAAAGGTTGTATATTGATATGAACGAAAACGTATATAAATAGGCTTGCTAGGCTTTAACCTCAGCTCTATTCGCAGGCACCGCAGTACCCCAAATACCCTGAGCGACATTCGAGGTTAAACGCACCTCATTCTTGGGAAGAGGGAAAGTGCTTGGCTCCAGAGCGATGCGCTCAAACTCCTGAGCAATTCTAATAATAATGAACGAGGCTTCCGTCAGGGCAAACTGTTGACCCAAGCAGATACGGGGACCTCCATTGAACGGGATGTAATCCCAGCTGTGAGTCTTCGTGTGCTCTCCCCACCGCTCAGGCCTGAACTCGTCCGCATCTGGGCCCCAGTAGTCCTTATCCCGTTGAACTATGTAGGCAGCATAAGCCACTTCTGTTCCCTTGGGAACAAACACTGGCTGGTCCTCATTGGGACCGGCACCGCGAGGAAGCCAGGTATCACGAATCGCGGTGCGAGAATTCCGCGGCACCAATGGGTTGAGTCGCAGGGCCTCATTGATAACCCAGCTCAGGTACGTGCAACGCTTGATGGACTCGAAGGTGATGGAGTCGTCACTAGTGCCGAAATTCTCGCTTACTGCTTCGCGGAGTTTAGCGTAAATCTCGGGATAGTTACCCATATACCAAGTAACATAGCCCAAGAGGGAGGCAGTAGTGTCTCTGCCGGCCAGGAGAACGTTGAAGGCCTGGTCGCGAATGATCACCGGGTCTCGAGTGACTTTAGCCAGCTCATGGGTGAAGATGTAGCTGTCCGTGGCTTTTTCGTCAGGATACTCGGTTGCTTCGAGTGCTTTTTGCACGAAATAATCGACAAACCGACGAGATCTCTCAATGGCGTCCCTGAACCGCTTAGGGCGAATGTACTTGCCCAGAGGACCACTGATGAGCCGGCGAATACTCCAAGACAGACAGATCGTGTAGTCCTCCACAAATGTGGCAGGGGTGACGCCGTTTCTGCTCTTCTGCGAGCCAGTTAGAGTGTCGGTACTCTCGCCAAATAGGAACTCTGTGGCGGTGTCCATCGTCAGCTGGTGGAATAGAAAGTTGAAATCAAGACGTGGCTCCCTCTTGATCTTGTCGACCAGAACCTGGGCATGACCTTTGAGAGTTCGAAGCTGGCCAACTTGCTCGCGAGAGAATTGCGGCCGAAGCATCGCTCGCGAGTGTTTCCATCCCTCACCCGAAAGAGTGAAAATTCCGTCGCCCAAAAAGTACCCCAGACCCTCATGACGACGTCCCAAGCTATAGTCCTTGAAGCTGGTTGCAAGCACCGTCTTGATATTCTCAGGTTCCATCGTAGCGACGACCATTCGCCCAGCCATTTCGACCAGGAATGTCTTTGAGCGCATTGACTGGACCCTCTCGTGCATCAATTCGAGAATGCGAAACTCTCTAAGAGCCTTGATACTCTCAGAGAGGTTACGAAGGCCCAGTGGCCGGCTCAACCGAATTACTGGTAGAGCCTTTGCACCATGCCGTTTGGCCGCAATTATATACTTGAGCCGCAGAAGCTCATCAAAGAGAAATACGCTAACGATCAAGCCTAAAATGATATAGACCCAGGTCGGCATTTAAGGTTTCACCCCTCAATGGCATTTTACGCTACTTAAATGGAGGCAAATAGATGCAGAGTAATTAATCAGCTAGTGGGATGTAAGCCCGCACGCGGATAGATCCGTGCCGAGCCGTGCTCTGTCAGGCCGAGAATTGAGACTTCAATTGCAGGACCCCATCAAGTGTCTGGGTTGTTACTCTAGGGTATTTATACCGCATAGGCGGGGGCCGTAGATGTTGGGGCAAACTAGTGTAATCAGCTGGTGGGTATGAGGTTACGCTTGCAGGTGGGATCACGCACGTGAGCCGCCCCCACAAGTATGTGGCAACCTTGTGGCGGACGGTGGCGAGAAGAGTCGCGTATTCCATCCTGTTCAACTACACCTCGAGCATGCCCGACACTCGATGTCAAGCTAATAGTACATGAACTGGCCTCAAATAATCAAGTACAAACGCCCAAGGCCAGAGAAGCCCGAAATCGTCTCCGTTTACCGGCATGTGCTTGAGGCGACGCTGCTCCCTGAGACTGAGCCTCCACCATTCGTCCAGGTCCATTCCTGGGACGAATATCTCGGGACAAAAGCTACTGAGAAACCGCTGAGCCTGCTTCCCGCTTCGCAGCAGGACGCCACCTTTTCTACCCCACCAATTGACCCAAAACAGGCCGCTGAGAACGGCGAATGGGTTTCCAAAGGTCTTCTCGCTCAGGGATTCGAGTTTGACGAGGATCGACTTTGTTTCACTGTATCGAGGCAACGCATTCAGGGCCTCTCCAGTGTTGCCACAATGGGGTTTCTCCAGGCTTGTGCTGAATGTGGTTCGTATTTCCGACGACTAGAATACACAATTCGCCGCATCTCGGAGCTCGAGCCCGATAGAGTGCTCGTTGCATTCAGTGCTGCGTTCGAGGCGATCCTCTACAACCACCAAGCAAGCTCCTTAGAGTGCCTGCCCACTACCCTGCAAAAGACAACCGCAATCCTTTCACAGAGGAACACGCTTCGAACAGTGTGCCGAGTTATCGGGTGCGAAGACCTGCACAGTCGCGTCCACCTAAACTCTGTCCCGACTGCCGTAGAGGTTCTAAACGTTGCATATAACGAGTGCACGAGACTCAAGAGCGACCCAGTAGTCCACCCAATAGTCTGGGATCTCTCAGAGGCGGTAATAAGACCCTGGGAAGCTCAACTGTTCTTAGCTGTTGGCCTCAACCTTGAAACAAATGTCAAGCAGCTGCTGGAACAGCCCAAGATCTATATCCCGGATTTGTTCTGGTCTTACAGAAACGAATTGTTCGCAGTGGATGAGAAGTCAATTCCTGCCTTCATGCCATTGAGGTACGCATACATGACCATAGAGTGCCTCAATTGCCGCATAGTGAGTGGTGCTCTTGACCCCTATGAGCCATCTACTGTAGGCAGCTGGGACACGAGCGACCCGTTTGCGCAGCCCGAGCCGCACCACAAAATCCTGGAGCAAGCCACAAAGCAAAAATATCGTGACTGCCGTTACAGGGATTTCGATGAATTCATCATGCATCTATTGGGCTCAATCGGCCGGCAAAATGCAAAGTGGAACCTGTCAGCTCGGAAAGCTCTACTTCAAAACCACCTGCGCCAGCATTTTGCACTGATATGTCAAGTTGGCCTGCTCCAAAACGGCCTACTGTGGATGTATTTGCGCGAGAAGCTGGCAGACTGGAGTGATCGCCCGTCTGAAATGGACATCGCTTTGGTGAATGATTACCTGTACCAAGTGTTGCCAAACTTCCCTCCCGAGATTCGGAGCTGTATCGCCATTGGACTCCAGCGAGACGTCGATCTTGTGCAGGTGTTTTCCGACAATATAACAGTGCTTTACGATGTCCCGCGGCATCTGAAAGCCATTATAGATCGGAGAGTGGTGCGAGCGGTCCGCAGGGCATTCTCGGCGCTGCTTGATCTGCAGCAAAGGTGTGCTGCGTCCAGCCAAACTAAACACGACGTGATAGACCTCAACGAGCAACTGTACACTTATGCAGTGCATATACAGGACTGCGTGAAGAAACTGGAAGACGTGATCACAAGTAGCTTCACGTTCGACATGCTGCGACGCCAATTTCACATCTTTGCAGAGCACATTGTAAGGTTCGAAACAAACTAACGAAAAGCTGATACGCTATACCTCAAACTCTCCCTGTGACCTATCTACAAAGCTTGAAGACGAGATCACAAGTAGCTACACGTTCACGACGTTTCACGTCTTTGCAGAGCACACTTGTAAGCTTCGAAACAAACTAATGAAAAGCTGATACGCTATACTCAAATGTCTCCTGTGATCATGCTAGTATTCAGTGACAACGTGCAAATATAGCAAATGCTTAATTACGTATATAAAATATTTTAGCGGGTGTAGGACCAGACGTTCTGGAGCAAACCATCAGCCTGTGCCAGACGGTTGATAGAGTCATCAGACTCACCCTTTTGACGGACGAAACCGCAGACGGAGTAGGTGAAGTTCTCACCAGGGATGACATGTCCCTCATCGTCAAGCTTGGCGATATTGATCTGAACGGAAGCGTGATCCTTGGGTTTGATCAAGCGGTTGGTAGCGGAGCACTTGCGGGGCTCGAAAAGCTCGACGTTGACGCCTCTGTCGTTCTGCATATGGAGTATCTACTGAGTGCGAGTCGCTATGGGATGAGTGGGAGGAGTGACAACGCTTAGCCCTAAATGATTACCAATCACCTATCTCCCAGCGAGCCGGGATCTCCAGGACCGCGCGGTTTTATCGCGGGGGCAGGCTCCCAGTCATACATGACTAAGGATGCATGTTTGTGCTGCATAGTTGCTGCTCCATTTGGGAGATTAATGCGCGGTACTGAGAGGCCGACAAAGTGGGGTATATGTGAATTCAGTTCTGTCTACAAGTCACTGGGCGAAAATTTGCAGTTTGCGGAAATTTGTCAGAAAAGTTTCCCTTGGGACCAGTTGTTATTGTTCAGTGCATGAGGCAACTATCATGCAGCAGAAAATTATCTCTGCAATTAGGGCCTCACTGGCAATATCTTTCATCGGTATATTAACGAAATTTCCTGCAATTGCTAAAAACTTGAGGAATTGGTCGTACGGGCGTATTTAGTGGAGCGGGGAAAGTGGTGCTTGAGCGCAATTTTGACAACAGACCCCCCATTTGGGGTTGCGGACAGTTAGCGAGAGCGCGGATTTTAACAAAAAACCAAGGATCTCATACGTGGCCGTGGTTTCACGGATTCTAATATCAGCTCTGTCACTGGCGAAGAGCCTACTCATGCAGGATGCAAAGCGATTAATGATGACTCAGCCAGATGTTGGAAGTTAATCCGTCCCCAACCTAGAATGGTCAAGTAGCAATGACTGAAACAGGATCACTGAGTGAGTGATCCGCACCCACATGGTGCTGAGCTATGCAACCATGTGTTTTTTTCGGTCAAAATCTGCCTCAGATCACCTCGCCTGTGGGATTCTGTCGATATTCACGACATATAACCTCATGCATATGCTGCGAACCGGTGTGTCCATGTGACGCGGACTTTGCAGAGAGTGCCAAGTGTCCGACAACGCACCGAAGAATAGAGGGCAACTACGGTTTTCAGATACTAGAATGGAATCAAACAACGGATAGACATAGAATAGGCAACCACGAAGAAACTTGCTCTTGTTTGAACCCAGCGCCATGCTTGTTACGGCGAGGCGCATGAAAAATAACATTCTCGCTCAGACACAATGAGCGACATTCTCAACACCTGCAGCGACGCAAAACTGTTATATGCTATCAATTCTTCGCTTGCATCCATTCCGCCATTGGGATCAAGTAATTAGAGAATAACGTTCCGGACCACATTACATTTGCCGGGAAGGTTTACGGGTATAGCTGCATTTAGCCAGAATAATTACAAAAATGGTGTTTTTTTACTCAGTTCGGTCGAGATCTGCACTGTGCCAACGTAGCATCCCGGCTAGTTTGTCGGGCAGGAGTATGCATGCACATGTACAGTTTTTCCGAACCTGCATAACATGAAAAATATATATAGTCCGCATGGGCACCATTTCGACACAATCCATGTCAGACGATCCTGTTCCTCTGAACAGAGCTAATACCAGACACACTCATGCTTCCACCGAAACTGAGTCAGATGATACATTAGGACAACCAGTCCGCCTGACAACCACAAATGCATTGGCCCGTACCGCAACGAATGTTATCACACCCCGGGAGGACGAATTCCTCACCCGTGTTCTAAGTCGGGCCCCAACAAATTATTCCACGCCTCTTCCCGAGATGGGTGACGGCAAGCCTTTGCCTCCCCCCGTCCCTAAAGACCGTCAGATTTACCGTGTTGAGTTTGATAGTGAAGAGGATCCCACCAACCCATATAATTGGAGTAACGGCAAAAAGTTATGGCAGGCTATTGTCCTTGCCGCAAATACCATTATTGTTACTCTAGGTTCTGCATCGTTTTCTCCTGCGACCATCGGCATCTCTGAGGAATTCCATGTCAGCCGTGTCGTCTCAGTAATTGGCGTTACCTTGTATGTTATGGGTTTCGCCTGTGGCCCCGTGTTATGGGGTCCCCTTTCCGAGCAGCTCGGACGTAAGATTCCCATGGTATTGGGTATGTTTTTGTTCATTTGCTTTACCTTCGCTACTGGTGCTGCCAAGGATCTCCAAACCATCATGTTGGGTCGTTTCTTTGCCGGTGCTTGTGGCTCGAACACCCTGGCCGTTGTCCCTGCCGCATACGCTGATATCTACCGAGTTAAGGCTCGTGGTGTTGCCGTAACGATCTTCGCTTTCGTCGTGTTTGCTGGTCCCGAGTTGGGTCCTATTGTTGGTGGCTATATCTGCAACTCATTCCTTGGATGGCGTTGGGCTCTGTACATCATTGGTATTGGCTCTTCTGCTGTCACGGTGCTGATGCTGGTGTGCTACGAAGAGACATTCCACCCGATTATTTTGGTCGCGAAAGCTAAGGAGCTTCGTGAGCGTACTGGCAATTGGGCTATCTATGCTCAGCAGGAAACCGTGGAGGTTGACTTCCAGCAGCTTATTGTTGGTAACCTCATTCGTCCTTTGAAGATGTTGTGCGTTGAGCCTATTCTGTTGCTGTTGACTGGTTACTCTGGTTATGTTTATGGTCTACTTTACGCTCTGTTGTCTGCCATTCCTATCATTTACGAGGGATATGGCTTCAAGGGCGGTAACGTTTACCTTCCTTACATCGGTTTGTTCGTGGGCGCCCTTGTATACGTCGTGGTGTCCGTCCTGATCTTCGAGCCTCGTTTCCACAAGGTTCTCGCGCGCTCAGGCCAACCCGTGTGCCCAGAGGCTCGTCTCGAGCCCATGATGATTGGTGCGGTTACCTTCACCATCGGTATCTTCTGGATGTGCTGGACAGGTGCGTATCCTGACGATGTACACTGGATTGTTCCAACCATCGGCGCTGGTTTCTTTGGATTCGGAATGTTGAACATTTTCCAGCCCATTGTCGGTTATCTTTTGGATGCCTACCTTCTACTTGCTGCATCGGCTATGTCCGCCAAAACTTTCCTTCGTTCAATCATGGGTGCCTCGTTCCCTCTTTATACCACTCAGATGTTTAACAACTTGGGTATCCAGTGGGCAGGTACCCTTCTTGGCTGCTTGAGTGCCCTTCTTCTTCCCGTTCCCTTCATCTTCTACAAGTATGGTGCCTGGATTCGTTCCAAGTCTAAATATGCCATTAATCTTGATGATATTCCCGAGGGAGAGAAGGTTCCTGGTTGCTAAGCTATTTAATCCTGATTTATTTCACATAATTAGTTGATTCACAAAAATTAATTCGCATCGTTTTATCATCCCTTGGGAGAAGTTATACATTAATTGAGATTAATCTAGCTGTGTTGAGTACCGTTTTCCGCCGTTGGGCGCCTCTTGCTGAGGGTCCGGGTACCGTCGACAGGATCCGACCGCCACACTGGGGAGGCAACTCTCCAGATATACTGCCGAATCTAGCGGCGGCAGCCAAAACGCGCGCAGTATTACCACTGAGACGTTGCAGGCAAATATGATCTCAATTTTTTGTCTCGCAGCATCACCGACCCTGCAGATGTCGCCTCCTGAGCCTCGCCGCGCCCAAGCGCACCGACGGCAACCACCCGGTAACGCAACAACTTGGGCGCCCATCTAGCCAGATACGCCCCGACTACCTATTTGTTCGTCAGATCATTGCTTCCTCCCAACCTTTACATCATCGGGGATGGAAGAGGATAAGCGCAGTCGCAAAGCGAGTCATTCGCTGAGGCTGTTCGGCGACGACAAGGCCGACATGGCGCGGCTAGCCAGCGCTAACAATACAGCCCCGATTTCTACCACCGCGACCTATGTCCCCCACGTGGGGCCCCCAGCCACGGCCGCGCCACGATTGAACGTCGAGGGAACCCTGGCGGATAGCGACACAGAATCGGATACGGCAAATGAGAGTCAAAACGCTTACCCGCTGAGCGTCGAGCTCAAGCCGTATCGGCACCGAGTGGGCGGCCACACCGCCATTTTTCAGTTCAGCCATAAAGCGGTGTGTAAAATTCTCATGAACCGGGAAAACATGTTTTACGAGACTGTCGAGCGCAATCACACCGAACTATTGGCATTCATGCCCAAATATATAGGGGTTCTCAACGTCAGAGACACGGTGCAGCCTCATCGCCGCCCGAGCGAGATCGCCGAAACGGGCAGATCAACGCCGCGAGAGGTGCTTCTCGACGACAATATTCACATACTACCGCAGTTCATGATACCCAGAACTCGCAGGGGGTCAGAGACTCCCAGGCGATCGTTTTGCCTCGACTCGAGCTCGCCGTCTCCCCGGTCGGTCAGATCGTCGGGGCCCAGTTCGTGGGGTGCAACCTGTGTAAACCGTCAGCTCAAGGACCAGATACTCCGTGAAGTGTTTTCTCCGCGGCCTGGGCTCGCCCACACGACAAGCTGCCTGAGGCTCGACGACGAGGATGTCTTTCCCCTCGACGAAGACGCCACCGAGGAGCCCAGCTCGGCCCCGATATCCCCAGTGCTCGAGCCCGTGCCGCACACCGAGAGGTTCATTCTGCTGGAGGATCTGACCCAGGGACGGCAGCTGCCGTGCGTCCTGGACCTCAAGATGGGGACCAGACAGTACGGGGTGGACGCAACCATCAAGAAACAAATAAGTCAGAGGGAGAAATGCCTGACAACCACCTCACGGAAACTGGGAGTAAGAATATGCGGTGTCAAGTCCTGGGATGCTAAAACGAAAACGGTCTACTTCAAGGACAAGTACTTTGGCCGACGAGTGCGCGATGGATCCCAGTTCCGCCGGTGCCTAACCCGGTTTTTGTACGATGGTCAGCATGCTTGGTCCATTCTCAGACATATCCCAAAACTAATCAAGAGACTGGAGAGCCTGTATCAAATCGTTAATAAGTTGATCAATTACCGCCTCTACGGTGCAAGCTTACTGGTGGTCTACGACGCAGGCGTCACTGATCGCACTGATATATCTATCCGCCTAATCGATTTCGCTCAGTGCGTCACAGCGGAGAACTTCCCGACTCGAGCGAACGCGCCGCCTACTCACAAAGGCACTGTCGATAAAGGGTTTTTGAGAGGCGTCAAAACACTACACTCTACATTTGGAGACATTTACGAACACATCACCGGAGAGCGATTCTCTCCCGAACATTTTTCGTCCTTGAGCAAGGAGTCATACTCGTATGAACTGACCTGCCTGGATGACCTCGATAGTGAGGTTGAAGCGAACTCGCCATCAACATCCGCAACTGTGTACGATTCAGACTGCTCCATATGAGACACATGTACGTATAATAGAATAATTTATTAATCCCTGGACCAGAGTAAATACGAAGGGTTTACTATGTACAACTATGCAGACTATGCAGATGGTTCAGCTTCGTCTTTGCCGGTATATGTAAAGACGAGCTGCGACTGAATGCTTCCCACGGGGGCTCGCTTCGGCGTCCCCAACTCATCGAGTAGCTTGGCGACGTCGTCAGCTACTTTTTGTCTGCTCTCCAATTCCAATGTTCCAATTGGTTTTCGAGACCGCTTTTTGTTTTGCAAAGTCACCTGGGCCATGTGCCCTCGAGAAAGAACGGATGCAATAGCCTTTCTCTTCTGGCCTTGCAGATCGTTGGATGATATTGACCACGATACCTGAATCTCCTTGGCCTGGGCTGGCTTGACTGATTTCTTCTTTTCCTTGGTGTGCTTGCGGAGGTCCTCAGTCTGCACAACCTTGACTACGACCTCAGGGTCTTCTCCCTCGGTGGATCGGGACACTTTTAGAATTTGGAGGTCTTGCTTTGGCCCGAGCTTGAGATTTTCAAGCGAATATCCCTGAGTTGCCTTGCCATCTTCAATGAGGCACACTTTCCCCGACGCAGGGACTAATCTTTGGGCCTTTAAATAATTCTGGGCTACAACGTGCTTGTATCTTGCGATCTGCGGGCTCAGGCAGGCTGATCTCACACACCAGATGGATCTGAGCATAATGCAAGTTTACTATCTAGCGCTTATATAAACAAGATTTGATCTCGATAAAAAATTGGACGACACCGGAGTCGAACCGGGGACCTCGCGCATGCTAAGCGCATGTGATAACCAACTACACCAGACGCCCTAATCTGATAGGATGGATTGTTGAGGAATCATGAGGGAACCCACAGAGTCTGCGCGGTTGAAAGATAAATTGAGGTTACTATTGGTGTTCTGAATATAAGCGTCTGTTTCTACTCGCAGATGCAATTGACCTTAGGTACATGAATCCCGTCAAGCGGGATGACTTCTATATGCATTATTTACTCAGGATTGGAGTTATTCATCGGCCGTCAAGGACTTGTCCACAACAAAGAAATCACCATCCGTTTTCATAGCCCGTTGAGTAGGGTTCCAATCCTCAGGATCCTCCGGCTCTTTGACATCCTCTGGAAACGGCACTTGCACGGGGGCGATCAATCGTGCCAACGGCTCAACGCCCTCGGTGTCGACCTCCTTCAACGCTCTGAGAAAGCGCAGCTGGCGCTCGAGACCACCCAAAGCTGCAGAGGGATCCTCAATGTGGAAGGCGGACAATCTGGCGATTTTCTTTACCTGCTCAAGCGAGGGCCTGGCATCCTCGGGGAGCGGTGTTCGCGGCATGAGGTGCTTGACGTTCCACACCGGCTTGCTCAATTTCGCTGCGATCTGCAACGAGTCCACGAGCTTCATTTCGCTTTCACACTGCAATCGCCTCACGTGCGGTACACTTACATAAACACTCAATGACTAAGCAAGCACGTGGGGGACTGCATCAACTCAAGATCAGCTAGCCATTAAGTGATCACCCTTGTCGCTTTTATTTTTCAGACGCACACCACACAAATGTCATCGTCTGCCCTGTTGCGTGCTGCCCCCGGTAAGCGTATAGCGCTACCCACTCGTGTCGAGCCTAAAGTTTTCTTTGCTAATGAGCGTACTTTTCTATCATGGCTGAATTTCACCGTCATCCTCGGCGGTTTGGCAGTCGGGCTTCTCAATTTCGGTGACCGTGTCGCCCGAGTCTCTGCTGCTCTTTTTACTTTTGTAGCCTTGGCGACAATGGGTTACGCCCTTATCACCTATCACTGGCGTGCTGCTGCTATTCGTCGCAGAGGGTCCGGACCATATGACGACCGGTTTGGCCCTACAATGCTGTGCTTCTTTTTGTTGGCTGCAGTGGTGGTGAACTTTGTTTTGCGGATGCGGGCCTAAATAGCTAGCGATAATGACTTAGCAACTAGGAAACTGATCAAGCTAATGCTTGCATTATTTGCCTATTACATCGTTTATCAAACTATTTACATATAAATAACTGGGCCAGCCCAATGTCTAGAGCGCCTTGCGTTGATAAGTCTCTAGAAGTCGCTCCAACTCACGCTCCGGCAGAACCACGCCGGTGTCGCTGCACTTAGCCTTTGCTCTCAGCTCAGTACACATGCCTTGTATATCGATCTCACCAAACCGCGGCTGCGAGCAGATACGATCCCACACTTCGGTGCAAGGGATGTACTTTTGCGTCGACGCCGGCACCACATCCTCTTGTGCGGTGGAGTCCAGAGATGAAGCACTAAACACCGGGTTAGGCACTGTTGCGAGTGCCGAGGGGTCCGAAAAGTCCAGCGCTGCCGGCAGACCGCCGTGCTGGAGGTCTGGCTGGGCGCTGAGGGCCGGGGCCCCAGGCGACGCAGCAGGGACCGTGGGCTCTGGTGCGGCTGTGATCCCTTTAGGCTCGGAGAACTCCTGGAGCCCAAGAAGCTGGTTGTTGAACGGGTCCATCTGGTCGAACGGGTTCTGCTCAGAACTCAGAAACTCGAAGATGTCGAATGACTGGTGCGTGTTCTCGGTAGGGGCAAAGCTAAAGTCGAGCACTGAGTCCTGGCGCCCAGCCCGCGGCGGTGAGGCGGAAGTGGGCGGGAGATTGAACGGGTTCGCGGGCGTCTGCTGCGGGGGCTGCCGCGGCGTGGGCACGGAGTTTGAAACGGTGGACGTCGGGTGCGACGTGGGCGGGGTGATCTGCTGGCCCGGGAGGTTCGACATCAGCAGCTGCTCCTTGGGAATCTCGCACTCGAGCGACAGCTGCCCGCAGAACTCCTCAGACGACGGGTTGGACCCCAACGCCCGCTGGGCAGGGGTGGTATTGGACGTCGACGGCGAGTCCGTCACGCTCGGGCTAGCCAGCGAGCTCGGCCACTTGAGCATGTTGGAGTGTGCGGGCGACGGGGGCTGAATTGCGCTCGACAGAGGCTGCGGGGCGCCGCCGGATGATGTTCCAGATGTGGTGGAGCCGGGCGTGGCCGGCTTGCGGTAGTCCTGGAGCTCCTTCTCCAGCTCAGATAGCCGCGACCTCAGTGCGCGGTTCGAGTTGCGCCAGGTGGCACTCTCCTCCTCGAGCTCTGAGATCCGGGTCTCCAAATCCTTAAGATGGCGCTCCTTGCGCTCGCGAAACGCCCGCTGCGCCGCACGATTTTGGGCCCTGCGCTTGGATTCAGGCTCTTTTGTGTCGAGTTTGCGGCCGGCGCGCTTTGGTCTCATCGACGGCGGTAGCTCGCTACTGTCCTCGGATTTGATGCGGTTAACTGGGTTTTCCGAGAGCTCCGAAGAAACCGACGGCGACGTCGGACCTAAGAAATCTAGGTACTCCTTCTGGTCAAACATACAAGGAGTAGCAGCGTCTACACTTTTGACTGCAACCAGGTAGATGAGTAAGTGTGTGGTTAGTCATCGGCGATAGATATGGCATTCCTGCGCCGTGGCGATCACGGTGGCCATGCATAGTCAGATTTAGCCTGGCGGCCAATTGCGGCGTGATGAACTAAGGTCCCAGGTAAAATTCTGCGGGGCCGCCTGCCCCGGCTCGCCATTAGTAATACTAATAGGAAATGTTTGGTTATTCAGCAGATTAAATTTATTTCATGGATCTGGATCAAAAATGGCAGCAAAGAAATCCAATCACACACCCCGACCAGACCCACCCAGCGATTCGCAAAGCACAAACTATGGCGAGACTTCCGAAGACTCGGATATCGACGACGACGACGACGATGGATCACCCTTCGACCCCAATGAGCAGGCGATCTACACTGACGACGACGAATTAGACCAAGACCCCACTCTGACCACACAGCCGATCGATTTCGGCGACGAGGACGTTGGCCTCACCGTTTCTGAGGGCGAGGATCTTGAAAATTTTGGCTCTGAAAAATTTCAAAACTACGGGAACGGGCACTACAACTCCCCCCGAATGTTTAACTACATGCCGGCGCCCTCAGACTCCGAGTCCAGCACCGAAGACGCAGAATTTGACCAGGAAAACGGCAATGTTCTAGGCTCCCCTGACGGAGAGTCAGACGAATCCATTGAGCAGGAGGAGGAGAAGATGCTCAAGGACGAGTTTGAGGGCGACCAGTCAGCGTCCTCCTCAAGCAGCAGCGAGGACGACTTTTACGACTACTTTGACAGTCCCCCCACTCGCCCGCAGCTCATGAAACCGAATGAGGACGACGACAGCTACCTCTGGGACTATTTTTTCAGCAGCGGCGAGGAAGACAATGCTATAAAGGGCCCTGTCAGCCACCCTCTCAATCCTACTGGCGACTCCACAGACGAGGACGCCGACCTACCCCCACCATCCCAGCGAGCAAAGGGACGCAAGGCTGTAGAGGTTCTGGGAACCAACTCCAATATGCGTCCCCCAGTGCTGGGCAGCTGGAACATCGAAAACACCAAGGGGAACGTGGGCATCATCGATGGCCTCACGACCAGGACCCTGAGCCCGCCTCCAGAGGAGCTATCTCCGCAGGTTGAGCAGGAGCACTGGTCCAGCCAGAGCGACGATGTGCAGCTCGACGAGTTCCTCAACACCGAAGAGATGGAGGACGACGACGAAGTCGAGAACGACCACCTCTCCACCCCGTTCACCTACCGCAGCAGGTTCAACAAGAACGTACCGCTGAGTGCATTTAGGCAGCGCAGTTCCCCCTACATGACACACCCATATGAATCATTTCGCCGACGGAGGCGATCATTTGGCAAAGAAGCGATGATCTCGCCCGTCAAGGCTCTACGAAAGAGGCCCCGACGGCCCCGACCCCGCAGACCCACTGAGGACCTCTCTGAAAATGTTGTGGAAGAGATCTTTGATCTGGGGGCTATCCCCCTGTTTGAGATTTAAGCTCAAAGTATTTATAGAGCATATTTATAGACCCCTAAAAACATGGCAAAAATGCACCAGGCGTCAATTCGTTTCATATTTAGTTTTAGGACGGGTTTCGAATACATAATTAAACATGCTGGGTCAGCTCGCTGGTCAGCTTGACCTGAGACTTGATCGAGTTGGTAAGGTGGGAAACGGTGTCCAAGTCGGTGAGATACTCCTGGTAGAGCTTGGACGGGGATCCACCAACCACATCAGGGAGGAGGCTCGCGGTCTTGTACAGGTACTTGCCGACCTCGACGTTGGGGGTCGCCTTGCCATTAATGACGTTCTTGACGTACTTCTGCACCTTCTCCAAAGAAGCGATAAGCTCGTCGACGGAGTTGTCGATGTTCTCAAGCGGGGAAACCAGATCGGCGCCTCTCATGGACCGTCTGCTGGCCTCGCCGACAATTTGCATGGCACTGAGATCGACTCCGGTGTACAGCACCTGGTTCTCGATGGGAATGAAGATGTGTGAGCCCATACTCTGGTCCCCTGGAAGGCCAATAGTGGAGGTAATGTAGGTTTTGACGTCGATGTCGGTGGCCTCAGACGTTTGCACCGTGAGGTGAATGGCGGGAAACGGGTACGTACCGTGCTCCTGCGAGTAGAGATCGTGGATGAGCCCGCTCAAATTGTTGATCTGGGGGTTCGTGGCGTACCACCCCAGAATGACCGAGTCTGGGTACGCTTTGCGCACGAGCTGGAACATCTCAGAGTGGTAGTCCATGTGGATTTTGACCTCGTCGGTGTTCTCAGTCATGGGGACGACGTAAGCGGTCTTGATCTCCACTGAGTTGCCGTCGTCTGAGCGAACGCCCACAAGAGTGCCGACCACCCGTTGCTGGTCGGGCTGCTTGCGCAGGGCGTGGGACAAGATCTGAAACAGCGCCTGCGCATCGATGGTGACCTTGGTGGGGTACTGGACCGTCTGCTGGCCGGGATGAAGCGGCGGTCTGGGGATCTGCAGAATATTCATCGTGAAAAATTTCCGAGGCGCTTGCCACAGCTTGTAATCGCTACCTGAGTAATCAAACCAGTGAGACTGTGGGTTTCACTACATGAGTAATCACGACAGTGAGCCTTCACAGTTTTTGCCTACCTGAGTAATCAAGCCATTGAGACTTTCAAGTGCCATCCTACATGAGTAATAGCTAGCTAGACTTCACTGATCAACTCGCAAACGCAATAGATAAATAGTATAATTACAATGCACTGCTATTGTTACACGTCGTTGAGGGCCACCGAGATGACGCCCTTGTCGTGACCGTCGTACTGACGGATAACCTGTCCAGTCTGTAGCTCCCATAGTCGCACGTAGTGGTCGCTACAAGCGGTCACCAGGTACGCCGAATCAGCAGTGAACGCACAGTCCCACACCCACCTCGGGTGCCCCCTCAGCACCGTCTCCATTTTGAAGTCGTTCTCGATATTCCAGATGCGGGCAGTGTGATCGGCCGAGCAGGTCGCCAGGTGGCGGACATCGGGGCTCAACAGCACCTTGGTAATGTACTTTGCGTGTGACTTGAACCGGGTGACCGGGTACAGCGACGTCACCTCCTTGGAGTTGATCATCTTCCACACGTAGCAGTTCCCCGAGTTGTTTCCGGCCACCAGCAGGGTCCCGTTCGAAGCAACGCTCACACTGGTGACAGGGACGTCCTCTTCGGGCAGCAGGTGGTGCGTGCAGGTGTTCTCGCCCAGATCCCAGATTCGCACGTTGCCGTCGCTGTCACAGGAGATAACCTCGCCCTGATTGGGGTGAACAACAACGTCGTTCACAGGACACTTGTGTTTGTAGTTCCTCTGCACCGTGGGGGCCCGCATATCCCACACCTTGACGGTGCCATCCTCGCTGGAGGTGACCATCCACTTGCCATCTGCCTGCAGAGCCAGGGCGGTCACGTTAGCTGTATGGCCCTCAAAAGTCATTACTGCGCTGGGATTATTGCTTTTGATGTCGTAGAGCTTGACGGTGTGGGCTCCAGCACACGCCAAGTACTTTTTGTCGGGGGTAATGGCCATTCTGTTGACCTGGCCGTCGCTGTGGGGAATAGTCCGTGTGCATCCACCGCTGAGAGCATCCCAGAACTTGACCGTTTGATCGTAGCCGCTCGAGGCGAGGATCACGCTCATGTCTGCATCGGCCATGATGTAAGAAGGTGAGAGGGCTGGAGGTGCGGGCAGACAAGTAGTGGTTGGTTTGGGGCTAAATCAGGGCGAAAAAGCCTGAAAAAGCCCCTGACCGCCGCACCATAGAGGGGTGCCCAACGGGCCGACCACTGCGCCAAATTGGCAGCCGTCGAGGGAGAATTGACCCCCGAGCCGCACCACTCTAAATCTCCCAGCTGATTCAACCAGGCCCTGCCAGTTGCACCGTAACGGCGGCCGATGCACGACGAGTGCATATCTGCAAAGCATGTGGACGAAACTCGGGCACGTTTGGCACCTCGCAAGCTCAATTCAGCAATTCCAATCATCTATTTCTGCCCAAACGCTCGGGGTTGGAAGGGCCTAGAATCTTCATGAACTCCGTGACAGCAAGCCCTAACCCTTCATGCAGCTGGGATATATATACGCAAACTAGCCATTGGGTGTGAGCATTGCAAGTCTGACTTACGATGGCAAAAGAAACAGGCCTCTACACCCTACTGGGAGTATCTCCCACTGCTGATGAATCAGAGCTCAAGAAAGCCTACCGTAAAATGGCTCTCAAGTACCACCCTGATAAGCCGTCTGGAGATACTGAAAAGTTCAAGGAAATTTCCGAAGCATACGACATTTTGTCCAATAAAGAAAAGCGAGAGCTGTACGATCAGTACGGCCTAGAAGCAGCTCGCCACGGCCAGGCCCCGATGCCCGACTTCGGTGCTGGAGGAGCTGGAGGCGCTCCAGGCGGCGCTGGCGGCTTCAATTTCGGCGGAGCCGGCCCTCAGGGCTTTGGTGGTGGAGCTGGAGGCCCCCAGTTCCGCTTCAGCGGCGGTGGCAGCCCGTTCTCCGCCGACGATGCCTTCAATGTATTCAACATGTTCACCGGCGGCCAAGGTATGGGCGGCATGGGCGGCATGGGAGGCATGGGAGGCATGGGCGGCGGCCGTGGACGCTCTTCAGGTATGCCTGGCATGTTTGGCGGCATGGACAGCGACGACGATATGGGCTACTTCCCAGGTGCGGGCGCCAAACGTGGAAGGGCCCAGCCTGCCCCCAAGCCCGAGCCCCTGGTGGTGCCTCTCAAGGTCAGCATCCAGGATCTGTACACAGGATGCACCAAGAAGCTCAAAATCGGTCGCCGCAACGAGCGTGGCGAGAAGGAGTTCAACGTCCTCGAGGTCAAGGTCAAGCCCGGGTGGAAATCGGGCACCAAAATCACCTATCCCAACAAGGGCGACATCAGCTCCAACGGCGTGGCCCAGGACGTGGTGTTCGAGATCCAGGAGAAGCCCGACCCCGTGTGGAAGCGTGACGGCAACGACCTACTGTACACAGTCAAGCTCACGTTCAAGGAGGCGCTCCTCGGGTTCGAGAAGATCATCGAGACTATGGACGGTAAAAAAATCAAGCTCAGCCATTCGAGCCCCACCAGACCCTCGGCCAAGACTCGCTACCCCGACCGCGGTATGCCACTGTCGAAAGACCCATCACAGCACGGCGACTTGGTGATCCAGTACGACGTCGACTTCCCCACTCATCTCAACGACGCTCAGAGGCAGGCAATTGCGGAAAACTTTTAAACGTAATAGATAATTTATTTATGCATGTACTCTAGAATCTGCACATAGCACTACCGTAATTACCAGTAATTTCTGCATTACCTAATCATGTTCAAGAACATCGGCAAGACTCACGTCGCCAAACTCGTCAAGCCCCCAGGCGGGTACCTGGGCGGAAGAAATGTCCCCAAGGAGAAGCTGAATAATAATACCTGGACAAAACTGCTGAGGCTCGAAAAGCCTCCTGCCGACGGGCTCTTCATCACTCGCAAATCGGTCGCTGATCCAAAGTATGTGGTCGAGCAGGCAAAAGATGCCCGAAAACACATGCCAATCAACCAATTGTGGAAGTTGGTTAGTGTTGCCATGAAGAATCAGCCGTCTGGCAATAAGAAAACTGCAAAAGTGCCAAAAAGTATCCCTACAGACGTGCCTCCAAAAGTCGAGGACTGGAACTCGATATCTCCAGACACCGAGGCAGACATGCTGGGAATCGAGCAGCTGAACAAAGGAGACACCATTGCGATTGTGGGTGCCGGCATATCTGGGCTCACGCTTGCATGGCTCCTGAATCGAGCGAGGCCCGATCTGAAAATCCACATCTTTGACAAAAACGAGCGAGTGGGGGGGTGGATGAAATCAGACTACGACGGAAACATCTTTGAATCTGGACCCCGCACGCTCATGCCCTCACATGTGGGCACTAAGGTTCTGCTGGAGATCCTGAACTCAATAGGCAAGCTAGACCAGGTCATTGGAGTCCCCAAGGCGTCACCAGCTAATACAAAGGGATTGGTATATGACGGAAAGGTCGTCCAGCTCCCCCGTGGAGCCCTCAGCTCACTGACGTTCTTCCTTACCAGCCCTATCTTCAAAGGACTCCGACTGTCAACGCTGAGCGAGACTTGGAGGGCGATTCGTGACCCCAAGGTGAACGACGAGTCTGTTGCAGAGTTTATCGGGCGCCGGTTTGACCCAAAAATGGATGAACGGATCTTCTCTGCCCTCATGCGCGGCATCTACGGCGCCAGCTCCAATGAACTGAGTGCACGCTCCGTAGCGCGATTCAAGCAAATGTACTACCTTGAAAGAGTCGAAAAAATGGGAATCACCGTGGGTGCCTTGAGTGGTTCACTCAGCTACCTTAGTGACTATGAGAAAAGGGCAATTCCCATGCTGGCACAGTCTTTAATTATCCCAGAGAGACGAGGAAATGATGAGAATATTCTTCCAGTAGATTGCTCCAAGTTCAGCTTGTTTGGATTTCGCCATGGGATCGAGAGCATGGCCGAGGCTATTGCCGGTGATCTTAAGCGGAGACGGGGCGTAAAGTTCCACTTGGGTGCCGCAGTGAAGCAGTTGCAGTATGAAGGACAAAAAGTCACGGTGGATTGCGGAGATGGCGAGGCACTCACGGCTGACATGGTCTCAGTCACCGTTGCAGACCCAAGCATATTCAGCGGTGATCTTGAGAAGCTGCTAGGGCAAATCGAGTACACTAACTTGGCAGTGGTCAACGTGAGCACCCCAGAGCCGATCGCCAAAGATTGGTTCGGAGTTCTCGTTCCCAGGAGCGAGGACAAGACCAACAAGAACAGCATACTGGGCATAATATTTGATTCAAGTGTCCGCAACGCAGCCGAGCCAGTCACCTCAGAGGGCGAACCTGTAGAAAAGGCCACTGGCTCGAACCTGACCTTGATGATCGGGGGCGATTTGTGGACTGACATGACTGCGGATCAGGCAGTCGAAAAGGCGCTTGCTGGAATCGAACAATACCTTGGACCCTTTGATCGCTCCAAAGTCCGCGCTCGTGCGACTCTGCAAAAGAAATGCATTCCAAAGTACCAGGTTGGGTACTCTGCACTGGTAGACGCTATCCACCGAGAGGCGTCCAAAGAATTCAGAGGCAGGCTAACGCTGTCTGGAATGGCTCTGGGAAGAGGCGTCGGAGTGAGCGACAATGTGCTCGACTCGCTCTTTCTGGCAACTCGCTTCACAGAGCAGCGCAAACTCCTGCACCCCGAGTTCTTTTTCGGAGAGATATGGAGTAACACTAGACCTGAATGGTATGCTTAATTTTATATACTGTACATATATCATGAAACCCACCTACGTATAGATCAGGCTCTCGACGGTCACATCCACGTGACCTCCTACATGCAAGCACTCATTGAAAAACCTCGATGGGAATATTCATTGCAGGAACTCAAGAGTCGAAGCCCGAGTGGAAGGGATGGCATAACCTGGGAGGATGAGCTGCTTCGACAGAGCAGAGGTGTTCGTTTCATTGCTGGAGTTGGGGAGCAGCTCAAACTACCACCTATGACTATTTATACTGCGATCACATACATGCACCGGTTTTATCTCAGAAACAGCCACAAAAAGGTGCACTGCTTCGAGGCTGCGAGTGCCTGCGTCTTTCTGGCCTCGAAAACCGAGGAAACCATGCGTAAACTCCAGGAGGTCGCAACAGCATGTACACGAATTGCCTTGAAGAACCCCAAAATGCCTATTTCCGACACCTCCTCGGACATGCTCAAGTGGAAGGGCGTCATCACATACAATGAGGAGATTTTGCTCGAGGCCCTCTACTTTGATCTCGACATCCCATCACCGTACCAGGCATTGAAGGCTCACCTACTGAAAATTGGGGTGACAAACTTGGGCATTGAACAGAGCTCGACGCATTTCATCAACGACAGCTGTAAAACGATGCTCGGGTCCATTTACCCCAGCGACGTTTTGGCAGCAGGAGCGATCTTCTGGGCTGCAGATCATCTGAAAGTGGACATCCCCGATATCAACTCGGAGCCCTGGTACATTTCGCTGGGATACACTCGCGAGCAGCTGGTGTCGGTGGTCAACACTATGGTAGATATGATCAGCGTTGTCAAAAAGGGTCAAAACGACGGGATCAAGTATCAGCGTATAGACATTATTTAATTCAGACCCTAGCTTCACTAGACAGGAAACGTATATACTTCCCTCTCCGCCACCGATCTGTGGCCAATGACCCCGCGCACCAGGAACGCACATACTGGTGAATCGGCCAAGAAAAGGGGGAGGGCCGTCATTGAAGAGACCCCAGTACGTCGTTCTTCCCGGAGGCCCCGTGGGAGCGAGATTCCTCAGCTCACATGGCGAAAGTGCAGACTCTGCCAAAAATCTCAAAAGTTATGGGCACCGGCCCTGGTGACTCCTGTGGGTCAATCGTTCGAGGCAGAATTTTCTGACGGCACCATCAAGGAGTTATCCTCGGACTCTGTCCTCCAGCTTGACATTGGAGTGGGTGATGAGGTTCTACTGGAAGGGCACGGGCAGAAGGTGTTCAAGGTCATTGAACTAATAAAGAGCACTGAAAAAAGCCCCTACCGTCTTGAATCGGGCGTGGATAGTCTGGCTGTAGAACCTCTGCGAGGCGACCAATTGTACAAACGAGTCCCAGTCGGAGACTTGATACTCAGCCTGGGACAGGTGAGGGCAAGCACTAGCCACTCCATCACAGAACACACCACAAGCATACACAATAAAGGAATCTTCTCGTCCTGCGTATTCTGGGTGGGAACCGAAGAGATTGATGAAGAACTCAATGAGGCTGTGGATACACTGGTGGATAATGGCGCTGTTCTCCTCGCAGACGGGATCACGGACCTACTAGAGGTCGACTATGAGGCCATGACCGCTTCGTATACATTCAGCGAGCACAAGACGTTTGGGTTTGCGCTCGCTCACATGCCGTCCACCAATCTGCGTTACATGCAGGCATTGGCGATTGGGTGGCCTTGCGTTAGTCCAGTCTTTGTGTTCGAGTGCATATACCAAGGACGGTTTATCGACAACTTTCTCGAGTTCACTCTGGCGGCTGGATGGTCAGTGGTTCTCAAGTCCAGCAAGACCGCCGATTTGAGCTCGTTTAGGGAACTCTACGGGGACGACCTGGACCTTTCAAGACAGTTTGAGTACCGCCCGCTGTATTTTGCCTCGATTGTTCCCCAAGTATATGTGATAGCCAACGATACCACCAGCGATTTGCTGAAACTGATGATTCTCCTCAATACCCGCACTCCTCCACTAGTAGTGGACCCGCTTTTCAATGTGCCCGCAGGATCGGTCGCAATTGATCTCACAGACGGTGATACTCCGTCTCTAAATTATTCTAGCGGCTGCTACCTGACCCCTCAAGAAATTCGCAGAGATATGATGCTCCAGGAGGACTTGGAGGAGACAGTGGTGCTCAAAACGGACTGGCTGTACCAGTCAATAATTAATCAAAGAGTTGTATAGCTATATACTATCCGTATGTTAATGTCTGATAAATCTGACACTCCCACGGGTACAGCGAACCCAGAGAGCTCTAATGTTACCAGTTAATCTCTGCACTATAAAAGTTGGGCTCACAGGATCAGTAACAGGAACAAGTGACTTGTGCGTCCACACAAAAACTGTGCGAACGCTCGATCAGGTGTTCCAGAGCGTTACTGGTGAGCTTGCAAGAATAGTGCAAGCAGTATCAGTCACAGACCTGCACGCCCTGTAAACTAAATGGCAGCTCGTTCCAAGCCGAATGACTGATATTACCAAAGAGCAGATCGAGGCCCCGAGACTTTTCATCCTCGATTACATAATAAGTTAACACCCTCGCCGGTATTGCCACGGGGGCTTGTGCGAAAACACAGTTCCGCCAGCATTTGCTAATAACGGGACCTAACGACCCGGTATATTACTAAATAGATTCGGTTGAATATCCATAGCTAAAGGACAGAAAATATCTAAGTGTCAGTAGCATCTATACACCCTCTATAGTAGGTCGCTCCACGATGTCGCCAGAAACTCTGACTCAGCTACTCATCTTCATATGGAGGAGGTCCATGGCATTGAATATCCGCAGTCGCGAGACCAACTGAGCTTGTTGCTCATGCGGTGGAATGCGCTGCACAAGCAGAATGTTGAGCCGCGCTATAACGGAGAAATGCACCATCTCACTCAAGTATTGCACCAGGTATCGAATCAGCAGCGGGCGTTCGAGAAGCGACAGAAAGAGCTCGAGTCGTCGCGACAAAAATCATCAGGAGACTTGATTCCGTTCCTTACTGCATTTAAATTGCTCACCCGAAATGTTGATCTGCCGGCAGATCTGCAGGCTACCTTAATTAAGGAGACTCCCGAAGCGAAATTTCAGTCTCCACGGGTTCCAAAGAATCCACAAACATTCGACGAGAGACAGCAAGCCCTGGGCATTGAAGCGCTAGAGTCGCCGAGCGCTGAGCCGATCGTGCGCAATCGCTTGAGCCATCGGCTTGGAGAGCTCGAGCGGCTCCCTTCTCACCTTGGAACTTGGGATGTAGAGCACCCGACTTATAGAGCTCCCAGTGAGTTAACGGACTGTAACGACGAGCTCAAGCTGCGCGCGCTGCTCGAGCTCAAGGGTCTGAGACTGCTGTCCAAACAGAAAAGCTTGCGCCAGCATGTTGTGTACCACCAGAGTGTGAGCCCGTCACCTAACGATATAGCCAATTCGGTGCTCAGCCGGCTCATGCACCGACGCCCCCGTACTGCGAGCGCTCAGGACATGCAGTTGACGGAGCAGCTCGAGCGCCAGCAGAGATACGAACGAGTGCAAAAAGAGCGCCAGGCTAGACTCAAGCTGCTCGAGTCTGCTCTCAACCACGCCAACTCGTTTGTGCAGCACCGCAAGACCACAATGTCCAAGAAACAGCAGTTTGTGCGGTCGATCCTGCAGGCCCACGCCACAATCGAAAAAGAGGAGGCCAAAAAGGCAGAGAAAACAGCCAAACAGCGCTTGCAGGCGTTGCGTTCAAACGATGAGGAGGCCTATATTAAGTTGCTAGACCAGACCAAGGACACCCGAATCACCCATTTGCTCAAGCAGACCAACTCGTTCCTGCGTTCATTGACCCAGGCGGTCCGAGTGCAGCAAGCAGAGACTGGGTTGTCTATGGTCGAGGACGACATGGAAGATCCCGAGGGCGATTCCATCGACTACTATGAAGTCGCTCATCGCATCAAGGAAACAGTTGCTGCCCAGCCTTCAATCTTAGTCGGAGGCAAGCTCAAGGAATACCAGCTCAAAGGGCTCCAGTGGATGGTGTCTCTGGTTAATAATAACCTTAATGGTATTCTGGCTGACGAGATGGGTCTCGGTAAAACAATCCAGAGTATCTCTCTCATCACCTACTTAATAGAGGTCAAGAAATGGTCAGGTCCGTTCCTCGTCATTGTTCCGCTGTCAACAATGACGAACTGGAATGTAGAGTTCGACAAGTGGGCACCTTCAGTCAAAAAAATTGTATATAAGGGCACTCCGAATACTCGTAAAGCCCTCCAGTCACAAGTGCGTATGGGTGACTTCCAAGTATGCTTGACCACCTACGAGTACATCATCAAAGATCGCCATGTGCTTTCAAAAGTACGCTGGGAGCACATGATCATCGATGAAGGCCATCGTATGAAGAACACGCAATCGAAATTGAGCTACACACTCACACAGTTCTACTCGTCACGATACAGACTAATCCTCACCGGTACTCCTCTGCAGAATAATCTTCCAGAGTTGTGGGCTCTGCTGAACTTTGTCCTACCAAAGATTTTCAACTCTGTCAAAACCTTTGATGAATGGTTCAACACTCCTTTCACTAATGCTGGTGGGCAAGATCGGATGGAACTAACCGAGGAAGAGACGCTGCTCATCATCCGTCGTCTACACAAGGTTCTGAGACCGTTTCTGCTTCGGCGTCTCAAGAAGGACGTCGAGAAAGATCTCCCCGACAAGGTTGAAAAGGTGGTTAAATGCAAGATGTCGGCACTTCAGGCAAAGTTGTACGAACACATGCTCAAACACAACCTGCTCTACGTCGGTGCAAGAGTCGATAATCAAATGCAAGCAACTGGTATCAAGGGCCTCAATAACAAAATCATGCAACTTCGCAAGATTTGCAATCATCCCTATCTGTTCGAGGAAGTGGAGGCGCTTGTGAATCCTAGAGGGTTAACTGACGACTCAATATGGCGCACTGCCGGCAAGTTCGAACTTTTAGACCGTATCCTGCCTAAATTCCGTGCCACTGGACATCGTATTCTCATGTTCTTCCAAATGACACAGGTAATGACGATCATGGAAGATTATTTACGGCTCAAAGGAACTCCATATCTTCGTCTGGATGGTAGTACAAAGGCCGACGAGCGGTCCGAAATGCTCAAAAAATTCAATGCTCCTGATTCTCCCTATTTCTGTTTCTTGCTTTCAACCCGTGCCGGTGGTTTGGGTCTCAACTTGCAAACCGCTGATACAGTCATTATTTTCGATACCGATTGGAACCCTTTCCAGGATTTACAAGCTCAGGACCGTGCGCACCGCATTGGTCAAACTAAAGAAGTTCGAATCTTACGATTGATCACAGAAGAGTCTGTCGAAGAGGCGATCTTGGACCGAGCCCTAATGAAGCTTGAAATTGACGGAAAAGTCATCCAGGCGGGTAAATTCGATAACAAATCAACAGCAGAGGAGCAAGAAGCATTTCTGAGATCGCTCATGGAGGCCGAGGACCAACGTCGTGACCGATCAGATGAAGAAATATACGATCAAGAACTGAACGAAATTCTAGCACGCAATGAGGAGGAAGCCGCAATATTCAGTAAAATGGATGAGGAGCGGCTTGCGCATGCCTCTGATAAGCCCCGTCTCTTTTCAGAGGAGGAGCTTCCAGAGATATACAAGAAGGATATCGAGGAACAACTCGACACCAGAACAGAGCTGTACGGCCGTCGGAGAACTGCGCACCGCACAACTTACGATGATGAGTTCATCGACGAGGACGCAGACGAGGGTCGCCGTAAAAGTCGGCGGGCTAAGCGATCACCGCAGGTTGATGCAGCATCCGAGGCTAAAAAGCCGAAAGTAGACGCACTAAGCAAACCCGATCGAGAAGCGCTCACGGCTCGGTGCGAGAAGCTTATCTCCAAGATCCTGAGTATGACAGTTAATGATAGTCAGCCTCCTCGCCAGCGGGCAAGTCTCTTCCTGGAGTTGCCGTCGAAAAAGGTCTATCCTGATTATTACAAAATCATCAAACACCCGATATCAATAGCGGAAATCCAGCGAAAAGTAGACAGCGCCGGTTATAATAGTTGGGAGGAATTCAAGGCCGACTGGAGCTTGATGTTCGCCAACGCAAGGACGTACAACGGTGCTGGTAGCTTTGTGGTAAAGGATGCCGAAGCTATGAGAAAGGCTGTTTCCAAGGCATAATTTATCTAGAAAATCAAAATAATTGAAATCAATATTAGTCTGCATGAGTCTGATATTTTGTGGCACCTGAACTTGGTCTGAGATTTGTGAATGACGGGCCGAGAAGACTGAACCGAGTTACTTTATATATTGTATAGCTTAGTTTAGTGGTATGCTCATCTCTGCCACTTTACCTATCAGGTTGACAAACACCTTATCTAACTCCTTATCGACAACACTTGTGCAATGACGGTACCCCTAATCATCGACACAGACACTGCTGGCGATGACTGCGTGGCAATTTTAGAAGGACTACTTGACCCTGAGGCTAATTTGGTGGGTATCACCATGTGTGCAGGAAATGTATCGTTTTCGCAGCAGCTCAAGAATGCTTTCTTGACCCTCAATGCGGCTGGGCGACTGGGTGAGGTTCCTGTACACCCAGGTGCCTCTCTGCCACTCTCACGTGAATGGCACTCGGCTGCTGAAGTGTTTGGCGACGGTGTTGGCGGTTTGACGGCCGATATGGGCGATAGTGCGACACCTTCCAAGGTCACTGCCACCGAGGCCCTGATTGAAGCCTCCAAAAAATATGAGGGCCAGCTCAAAGTTATCTGCATTGCTCCATTGACCAATATTGCATTGGCGATTCAAGCTGATCCCGATTTTGCAAAGAGAGTCCAGCGATTCTATGTCATGGGCGGTTCAAATAACGGCAGAGGAAATGTGACTGCAGCAGCGGAGTACAACTTCTATGTGGACCCTGAAGCAGCGGACATCTTGTTCAGATCTGGAGCTTCAATCACTGTTGTGACCTGGGATCCAATTACACTCAGAGATGCTCTGTTCGATGAGCAGCAGAGGAACGATATAGCTGAGCTCGGGACGCCTCTGTCGAGATTCTTTGAGAGCGTGAATAGGGATGCCCTGGCGTTCGACATGTCAGTAGGGATTCCAGGAAGCACACATCCAGACTCTATCACTTGTGCAATTGCTTTGCATCCAGAACTGGCTCTCAAAACTGCTCCTTATAATGTGCAAATTGAGATCAACAGCGACTTGACGAGAGGCTATTCTGCAATGTCCTGGGGAGTTCACGGGCTTCCAGCAAACGCGGACATTGTTGAGGAGGCGTCAAATAAGGACTTTCATTGGTATCTGATGGGGCTCCTCAAGAATCCCATTGATCCTAACGTACCTTTCGGTAGCGCGACCTCCGCCCCATCAAGTGGTATGAGAAAAGAACCTCGTAACAGTTGCGGCTATCACCAACACCACCTAGAATAAATAGTTCATATGACTTTGTTTACAATATTAAGTTTCAACTATCAGAATTTTATAAAGACTCAAACTACCTTAAAGCTTGTCGTAGTACTCCTCGTAGCCAGGAACGTTCTCCTTCATACCACGACGCTTACGAGCGGCAACGACAATAGCACCAGGCTTGGAGGTGGGGTCAAGAGGGTCACCGGGCATAGTTTGCCAGTGGTCGAACACCATCTGGGGGAAAGCCTGGCCACCGGTGGCCTGACGAAGCTCACCAGTGAAACCGAAGGACTCGTTGACGGGCAAGTATGCCTTGATGTTGAACATGGGGGTACCAGGACGCTGGACCTCAGAAACGACTTGACCACGCTTCTTGTTAAGAACAGAGTAAATACCACCAATACCAGACTCACGGCACTGAATCTCGACCATGAAAATGGGCTCCTGAATGCGAGGCTCAGCCAAGAGGACACCAGCGTAGGTGGCACGGCGCATGGTAGGGATGATCTGACCACCACCACGGTGGATGGCATCAGGGTGGAGGGTGACATCAAGCATGTTGATGCGGACACCACGAAGACTCTCAGAGAAGATAGGACCATCTCTTGTGACGACCTGGAAGGCAGCAACAACGGAGTCCTTGACTTCGTTCAAGTACTGAACAGCCTTGGTCTGGTCAACAACAATGTTGGGACCAGTACCGTCGGGACCGAAACACCAGATCTTACGAGCATCAGTGACATCCCACTCGAACTCGTCAGCCATCAAACGGGCACGGGCCTTGAGATCGTCGGTAGCATTGACCTTACCCTCCTCAATGGCGAGACAGAGCTCCTCAGAGATGGGCTCAGCCTTAAGGTAGATACGGTTATGCTTGTTGGGAGACTTGGAAAGAGCAACCATGGAAGACTCACCCTCAACGGTCTCACAGTAGGTGACGACGGGAGGAGAGACCTTAAGAGGAATACCGGCGTGGTCCTCCTCGAGATCCTTCAAACAGATTTCAAGATGCAACTCACCAGTGCAGGCAACAATGTGCTCACCAGAGGCAGAGATGGAAGTCTGGACGAGAGGGTCGGACTTGGAGAGACGCTTGAGACCCTCAACAAGCTTGGTAAGATCAGAAGCGTTCTTGACGTCAACAGCGACCTGGACGACAGGAGACACAGAGAACTTCATGACCTTCATGTTGTGAGCATTCTCGTCGGTGGTCAAAGTACCGGTCTTGAGAATGAACTGGTCAACACCGACCAAACCGATGATGTTACCAGCGGGACAGTCGTCGATGGTCTCGACGGAACGACCCATCATAAGAACAGTGCGCTGAATGTTCTTGATGAACAAGTCATCCTTCTTACCAGGAACGTAGTTAGGACCCTGGATACGGACCTTTTGGCCAGCTCTGACAGTACCAGCGAAAACACGACCGAAGGCGTAGAAACGACCCTTATCGGAGGTGGGAACCATCTTGGAGATGTAAAGCATGAGGTCGGCCTTGGGGTCGCAGTTCTTGATGCCGAGGAAGGCAGCATCATCGTGGGGACCCTCGTACAAGGTGTCGGCACGGTAAGCCTGGGCAGTCTTGGGGGAAGGCAAGTGAATGGCGATCATTTCCAAGAGGGCATCAGCGGCGGGCAAGAACTTGCGCATGATGACCTTCAACAAAGCCTTGTCGGCAAGATCCTTCTCCTCAGTCTTGAGCTGGATCTCAAGCTTCTCGCAAAGAGTGGCAATCTCCTCCTTACGGGAGTTCATGACAGCAGAGAAGATGCGGAAAATGGGGTCAAGAATGAACATGTTGAAAGCACGCTCGAGGGGCTTGCCATTGGCATCCTTGTCGGTCTTGCTCCACTTCTTGGTCTTGGGGTTGAAGAAGCTGTCACCCCAGAGACGGGACATCATCTTCTCCTTCTGGACACCGAACTTCTTGGCGTAACGGATGGCGAACTGACGGATGGTGAAACCCCAGCCCTGGAGGGCAGAGGCGAATGCAACGGTACCGTTCTCAGGGTAGACCTGGACGTCACCGAGAGCCTCGTCGAGGTAGGTGGCAATGACGACGTTGACGGACTCAATGGTACGGGCGAAACTCTGGTAGAGGTCCTCCTTGGTGGTCTGCAACTCAAGCAAAGCACGGTCGACCTTGTTGATAACGACAACGGGCTTGATACGCTCAGTAAGAGCCTGACGAAGGACAGTCTCGGTCTGAACGCACACACCGTCGATGGTGTCGACGACGACAAGGGCACCGTCGGTGACACGGAGGGCGGCAGTGACCTCAGAAGAGAAGTCAACGTGACCTGGAGAGTCGATCAAGTTGATCAAGAACTCGTTACCCTCGGTCTGCTGCTTGATCTCCTTGATATCATCCTCGTTAAGAGTGGTGTAAAGGGAGATAGCAGTGGACTTGATAGTGATACCACGCTCCTGCTCATCCTTACGGGTGTCCATGAAACGGGCGTCACCGGCTTTGGCGGCAGAAATGATACCAGCACGCTGGACTAGAGAGTCGGTAAGAGTGGATTTACCGTGATCAACGTGGGCAATAACGGACATGTTACGGACGTTCGTGACCTTGTCCATCAAGGCCCGAATCTGATCAACTGCCAGAGCATTAACCATTTTGCGGTAGTGGAAGAAACTTTGATGGTGGCAGTATAAAGATGCCACCAGATTTGTCAAGCCCTAAGCCCTAACTTGAGTGGGGTAGTCCCAAGTTTGGTTATTTTCCGGGTGAAAATTTGCAGAAAAGATACTTCAGCCGGGAGATGTTAAAAAGCAATAGTTATTCGTGCGCAACGTGAGCGCTATACCGACTGGTGGCCTATAACTCTGCCTGATATGTGAAAACTTTTCTCCCCTAACCCTTGAAAATATTGGTAAGGATTAATTGACTGGGGATATGCACAGTGGGTGCAGGACCTGCACACGTGGTGAAGGTAAGGCTCAAGTGGTCGTGCCGCTCGAGTGAAGTAGATATTCCCGACGGATGGTAAAATTGAAGATTGTGAGAGTTTTATGAAGAGCTCGTGCAGGTGGGGGTATACTCTCAGTCCTAACATGCAGGACTAGCACTGCAAAATCTCCAACAAAGCTCGTTGAACCAAGTCCAGCAGACAAACAATCCTCTCAGCACTTCTCGTCCAGCCCATAGACCCCAGATAGCCCCACGATAAGGGATGTCAACCGCTCATTGGTGTTCGACTACGGAATGTACATACTCGACAAATAACTTAGTTTTATAGACGCTCAGATCTTCTTCACAATAGTCACAACGTCTTCGTCCATTAGAACATGCGAAAGGCCAACGATCTGCGGCTGGTGCTTGACGCTCTGGCCCCATACGTAGGCGTGCTTGAAATCCTGCACCAAACTCTTGTGGATCGAGTTACAGAAATCTTCCACACTGCTGCGGCCATTGCGCAGAACTACAGGCTCGTTGTAGTCTGGAGTGCGGCCCTTTGGCTTTGTGTACACTCTGACCAGCTTGAGCTGCTCCCACATCTTCTCCAGCAGCTCGTCCAAATTCCATTTGTTTTCTGAGGAAATGGGAACTGCATTGGGGATCCGGTCGAGGCAGTTCAGCTCCTCGATTGAGATAGAGTCGATCTTGTTGAGGACATAAATTACTGGAACGTAGAACCTGTTCTGCTCCTCCAAGACGTCGATCAGGTCGTCGATAGTTGCGTCACAGCGGAATGCGATTTCGGCCGACGTGATACGGTACTCGCCCATCACCGCTTTGACCTCATCGTGGTCCAGATGGGTGAGGTTGACAGTGGAGGTGATGGAAATACCACCTTTATCCTTCGTGCGAAGCACAATGTTGGGTCTGGTCTTGTTGATGCGGATTCCAAAGCCCTCCAGTTCGCGTTCGATGACCTGCTTGTGCTGAAGAGGTTTATTGACGTCCAGCACAATGAAAATTAGGTTGCAGGTACGAGCAACTGCAATAACCTGCTTACCACGACCTTTACCGTCTTTGGCACCCTCGATGATACCAGGAAGATCGAGCATCTGGATCTTTGCTCCTCGATACCGGATGATACCTGGGACTGTTGTCAAAGTAGTGAACTCGTAGGCAGCGGCCTCGGAGTGGGTGCCAGTCAAAGTACTCAACAGAGTACTCTTTCCCACCGAGGGAAAGCCGATGAAACCGACACTGGCGACACCGGTACGGGCAACATCAAAGCCCATGCCGCCGCCTCCACCAGTGCTGCTAGGGGCGAGCAGTTCACGCTTAAGTTTCGCCAGTTTAGCCTTAAGCTGACCCAAATGAAACGATGTAGCTTTATTCTTTTGCGTTCGGGCCATTTCGGCCTCGATCGCCTTGATCTTGTCCACAGTAGTAGCCATGAAGAAGCAAGCTTACCCGGCCCAAATTTTTCACTCTGGCTGAATCTGAGTGTGGCAGAATCTGGCGCTGTACAACGCCTACTCGTGTTACCAAATGAATATTTAAATATATATTTGCTAGATATATCCGTGCGTTGACATACGGGGTGCTGCAACTACTAACCTGCAGCAGCCATCGTGCGGGAGCCAGCAGAGAAAATAACCACCACCATAGCTTTTTATTTGTGTTCTAGATCAAGAATTTCACCCTGCAACCCGTAGCGAGCACCTCTCAATATTCAGTCAAAAGCCCTTAGTAAAATCTAACTTCCTACTATGGGTAAAAAAAATAAGAGCAAGGCCGGAGGAGACTTCTGGGATGAGGATCCCGAGCTCGATACTCCTCAAGCCGAGGATTTCGGAGCTGAGCAGACTCCTGAGCCCGAAAATGCTGCCGTTGCAGCCGATCCTGAAGAGGAATGGGCAGACAACGGTCTGATGGGCGCTCTCAAGCGATCCAAGAACAAAAAGGATAAGAAAGTGACCAAGAAGCAGGAAGAAGAGGCTGCCGCGGAGGCTCCTGCCGTACAGGTGAAGTCCAAGAAGGAGAAAGAGCGTGAAAAGAAGGAGCGTGAAAAAGCTAAAAAGAAGGCTGCTGCCCAGCGTAAGGTGACTGCACCTAACTCTGCTGCCCCCAAGAAGGCAGACAGTCAGGAGCCTGACTCTGAAAGCTCGCCCGCTCCAGAGCCTGAGCCCGAAGCGGCTGCTGAGCCTGCTGCCAGCTCGAAGAAGGGTGGCAAGAAGAAGAAACTCAACCCCGCTCTTGCTGCTCTCCAGAAGCAACTGGAGGCGAAGCGGGCCGCCGAGGAGGCTCGTGAGAAAGCTGAGCAGGAGGCTCGCCAGCAGGCAGAGGAGGAAGCTCGCCTCGAGTCCGAGAGAGCCGCTGAGGCCGAAAGAGCAGCCCAGGAGAAGAAGGAGCGTAAGAAGAAAGAGCGTGAAGAGCTCAAAGCCCAGGGAAAGCTGTTGTCAAAGAAACAGCGTCAACAGCAGGCTCAGATTGAGGCTCGCCGTAAGGCATTGTTGGGCACCACTGAGGTGAACCTGGATAAAATCAAGCAGCTCTCTCGCCAGCCGCAAAAGTCTGTTCCACGTGCTACTCCTGAGCCCGAGGCCGAGGAGACTATCGAGAAACCAGCTGAGCCCAAACCGAGCGTTCCTGCTCCCAAAGAAAAGGAACCATCTCCCGAACCGGAGGAAGAGGCAGCCGAGCAAGAAGCAGAGGAGGTACCAGAGGAAGACGAGGCTCTGCTGGACGTTGATGACTGGGAGGCCGCTCTAGACAGCGACGATGATACTAAGGCCGAGACCCCTGCCGAGAAGCCCAAGCAAGGGACTGAAGCCAAGCCAATTGCCCCCGCCAAGTCCAAGGAGGATGCCCCCAAGGATGCTAAAAAGGACCAGGAACCCCGTTCTGAGTCTGAAGAGAATATTTTGGCCAAAGGCGGAAAGTTCGATGAGGCCAAGCGCCAGGAACTCGATGCTAAGCGTCAAACCCGTAACAAGAGAGCACTTGCAAGTGCGAACGCCACCAACCTTCGTTCTCCTATTTGTGCGATTTTGGGTCACGTCGATGTCGGCAAGACCAAACTTCTCGATAACATGAGACGCACAAACGTCCAGGAAGGCGAAGCTGGCGGTATCACCCAGCAGATTGGTGCAACATACTTCCCTATGGATGCTATCAAGAAGAAGACCGCTGTTATGCAAAAGTTTGGCGAGGTTCAATACAATGTCCCCGGTCTGCTTATCATCGATACCCCTGGTCACGAAAGTTTCTCAAACCTTCGTAGCCGTGGTTCCTCACTCTGTAACATTGCAATCTTGGTTGTTGATATCATGCACGGACTGGAGCCCCAGACCATCGAGAGTATCCGTCTGCTAAAAGACCGTAAGACTCCCTTCGTTGTTGCACTGAACAAGGTGGATCGTCTCTACGGATGGAAGTCAAAGACCGACAACTCTTTCCGTGACTCCTTGTCTCTGCAGGACGCCAGTACCCAGAGCGAGTTCGAGGACCGTCTCGAGAAGACGAAGCTCGCCTTTGCAGAGCAAGGATTCAATTCAGAGGTCTACTACAAAAACAAGAACTTGTCCAAATTTGTCAGTCTCGTCCCCACTTCTGCACAGACAGGTGAGGGTGTTCCCGACTTGATCTACTTGTTGCTCGAGCTTACACAGTCTCGCATGTCGAAGCAGCTGATGTATCTCAGCCAGCTCGAGGCAACTATCCTCGAAGTCAAGGTTGTTGAGGGTCTTGGTACTACTATTGATGTAATTCTCTCCAACGGTATTCTCAGAGAAGGTGACCGCATCGTGCTTTGTGGAATGAACGGTCCTATTGCCACGAACGTCCGTGCGCTCTTGACACCACAGCCCATGAGGGAGTTGCGTATCAAGAGTGCGTACCAGCATCACAAAGAGGTCAAGGCCGCTCTTGGTGTGAAGATCTCTGCCAATGGTCTCGAACATGCTGTCGCTGGTTCTCGATTGCTGCTTGTTGGCCCCGATGATGATGAAGAGGAACTCATGGATGATGTTATGGATGATATGACCGGTCTCTTGGACTCTATCGACAAATCCGGAGAGGGTGTATGCGTTCAAGCATCAACTTTGGGTAGTTTGGAGGCTTTGCTTGACTTTTTGAAGGACATGAAGATTCCAGTCGTGTCTATTAGTATCGGTCCTGTTTACAAGAGCGATGTCATGAAGGCAGTGACAATGAAGGAAAGAGCACCCCAATATGCAGTTATGCTTTGCTTCGATGTAAAGATTGATAAGGACGCCGAGCAGTATGCTAACGAACAAAACATCAAGCTCTTTAGTGCCGATGTCATTTATCACCTCTTTGACGATTTTACCAAATACCAGGAAGAACTACTGGCTCAAAGAAGGAAAGACAATCGCGGCGATGCTGTTTTCCCATGCGTTTTGCAGATTCTCCAGCTTATCAACAAGCGTAATCCCATGATTATTGGTGTGGAGATTATGGAGGGCTCTATTCGTGTTGGTACTCCAATTTGTATTGTTAAACCAGACCCCATCACTAAGGAGAAGACTGTGTATAAGCTGGGTCGCATCCAGTCAATGGAAGTTGATCACAAGCCCAAGGATGTTGTCCGCAAGGGTCAAGCTAATGCTGGTGTTGCCATCCGTCTTGACTCTGGAACCCTTACCAACATGCCCACATGGGGCCGTCAAATCGATGAGAAGGATAATCTATACTCCCTGATTTCTCGTAAATCCATTGACGTGCTCAAGGATCCTGCTTTCAGAGACGAGGTTCCTCGTGAGGATTGGTTATTGATCAAGAAGATGAAACCCCTTTTTGATATTAAATAAAATAGCATTAGTTAATACATTTCTTGTCGCTTCAAGCTAAGATTAATCTCAGCAAATAAATAGTTACAAACTAGTATCTGTTATGGCGGATAGTTCAGCTAGGAAATAGTCACCCTCTCCGCCGTTACGGACAAGGCAATAGCCGCTCTGAATAAGTGCTGACCCCACTCCAGTGCCTTTTGCCTCATTCAAGTTGAAACTTCCAGAAGTCACAAAACCAACCAAACTGCCTACGGGGAGGTCTTGAGATCTTTTATTGTCATGAGAAAGCCACTGGTCGAGATTCTCGACATTATAAATGCGAGCGCAGTCTTTGGGAGTCCCGCGCCTGACAGCTTTGAGGGACACTGGCGCTAATTTCGTCTGATCCAAGAGCTCCCACTGACATCTAAACGCAGAATCCCCATCGTCGTGCAAAGAATACCTACACGCGGAGGGTCTGGACGAGTAGTCCTTTTTGGCCTTCTCAAACGCCGCTACAGCTTCCTCGGCACCAGCTGGAGTAAATTGCCAGTCCTTGGGAAACGACGGCAGATTGTGTTCAAGAGCAAGCTGCTCCATCTGCTTTATGCCTCCGATATAAGTGTTTGCGTAATATGTTACACTTTGCCATAAAGGCTTTACCCAACCCCAAGGCAACATTACTCTGACTCGGTCATGAATACGCACTATGCACACCGGTATTTTTGGATCAGAAGGCTTGGGCGCGATATGGCGCCCAGGAGTTTTACGCGCATTCAGTTGCTTTTGTGTGGACATTGTGGAGTAGCTCTTTTGTCTCATCTCTTTTACAAAAAGCTGGTTCAGTCCCGGCTCAGGCCAATCCAGCATCGACGACCCAGGCACATACCTCTGCTTGCTCGGAGGAAAAAGTATTCGCGGGTCCTCTACCTCAAGATTCATGTAGCACTGTGACGGCAAGCAGTTAATGCTATCCAGTGCGCGCACCTGCTTCCAGACTGGGGTCTCCTTGGTAGTGAGCAAGCAGTTTGCGAGATTAGAGAGCGCACGCGACCCCATTATGTCGATAGATCCTATCGCAAACCGACAGTCCTCAACCTTGACTTTGTCGAGGTACTGCAGCCACAACTGAAATAGCGACTCGTATATTGCAGGATGAGCATTGACCACTACTCGCTGGGGCTGAAAAATGGCTAGGCACGGGCCGAGGCATCGATTATTATCATCGTACGCCTTTCCCTGCCATGCTTTCGAACCCTGCGTGAAGAGAGGTTTCGTGCTCCCTGGAAAGTGTTTCTGTAACAGGGCCTCGACGGGTTCAAAGCTCTGGTAGTGGATGATGAACGTCCCAAAATACGAGGTGTCCCACACGAGAGAGGCATTCTCGGCCATATCACCAATTCGATGGGTAAGCCTGTACTGTTTTTGAGTTGGGGTGATCGGGATCAGATACCCCCACTTTTCTGCAAACCTGGCTCGCTTGCGGTGCCATATATGCGTAGGGAGCCACGTTTTCGTTTTCTGTCTCTGGGCATACCTTTTTACCGATGGCCTCGGGGCTGGTTCGTTAATTGTGCTTTCGTCTACTGGCACATCCTCAGGCACCGATTCATCGTCGAGCTTGCGCTTTTTTCGAGAGATTTTAGGCTGATCCCGAATAAATTGGGCCTCTGCCTGCTTTTGTAGCCGTTTAGGCATGCGTTTTGGGTTGTGAGATGCCTGCCTTCGCCTGAGCTTTCGAGGAGGCTTTTGGTAGACCGTGCGTTTGGTCGAGGATGCGCTAAGAGCGGCCTCCAACCTCTCAATTTCATGCTTGCGGGCCTGAACGAACTCCTCGACGTCCAAACGACCCGTTCGAAGTGCGGGATCACGATTGGTGTTGAGGGGATTTTTCATGGAGGAGTACAAAAGGGCCACAAAAATGAACGCTTTAGAGCCTGAGCGGAGCCCAAAGAAAATCAAAAATAGTCATGATTTTAAATATATTTAACATCTAATCGAGAGCTAGAGTAAATGCTCGGAGCTGCCTGCAGAGTGTATAATGAGATCCACCTAAGAGGTCCAAGCATTAAAAGGCCAAGAATTTATATTCCGATTTATTTCAACTGCGGTAATTTCCGCCATGACTGAATAAAAGCCGACACGTGCTTAAATAATCACCTTGGATTCTTTCCAATGGCCACTGTAGTTTTAGGTAGTCAGTGGGGCGACGAAGGCAAGGGCAAGCTTGTCGACATTTTGTGCGATGACATCGATGTCTGTGCTCGGTGCGCTGGCGGCAATAACGCTGGCCATACCATCGTAGTTGGCAAGACAAAGTACGATTTTCACATGCTCCCCAGTGGTTTGATCAATGATAAATGCAAGAATTTACTGGGAAACGGAGTCGTTCTCTACGTCCCTGCGCTGTTCGAAGAGCTCGAGAAGCTCGTGAGCAAGGGCCTTGAGTGCACGGACCGCATGTTTGTGTCTTCTCGGGCCCAGCTAGTTTTTGGTTTCCACCAGCGGGTTGACGGCCTTCGCGAGGCCGAGCTCAGCGGCTCCAAGAAGTCTATCGGTACCACTGGTAAGGGTATTGGTCCTGCGTACAGCTCTAAGGCCACTCGTAGTGGTCTTCGAGTCCACCACCTGGTTTCCCAGGAACCTGGAGCTTGGGACCAGTTCGTCGAGAGCTACAACCGCCTGCTCGAGTCCGAGCAGAAGAGATTTGGCGGATTTGAATACGACAGCGAGAAGGAGCTCTCTGAGTTCAAGGAATACGCTGAGAAGCTGCGTCCCATGGTTGTAGACTCGGTGCCCTTCATCAACGACGCCATCACCTCAAAGAAGAAGGTGCTGATCGAGGGTGCCAACGCTCTCATGCTTGATATCGACTTTGGCACTTACCCCTACGTCACTTCCTCCAACACTGGCATTGGTGGTGTAGTCACTGGTTTGGGTATCAGTCCCAAAAAGATTGGTGACGTTATCGGTGTAGTTAAGGCTTATACCACTCGTGTTGGTGAAGGTCCCTTCCCAACCGAGCAGCTCAACGAGATCGGTGAGCACCTCCAGACGGTAGGCGCTGAGTACGGTGTCACCACCGGTCGCAAGCGCCGCTGTGGTTGGCTCGACTTGGTTGTCATCAAGTACTCTGCTCTGATCAATGGCTACACGCTCCTCAACATCACCAAGTTGGATGTTCTGGATCAGCTCGACGAGATCAAGGTTGCCGTGAACTACAAGTACAAGGGCGAGGTTCTCGAGTACTTCCCTGCTGATTTGTCTGTCTGCGCAAACGCTGAAGTTGAGTACAAGACTTTCAAAGGCTGGAAACAGGACACTAGCGGTATTCGCTCCTACAAGGACCTGCCCAAAGCGGCTCTCGAGTACTTGGACTTTGTTGCAGACTTCACCGGTGTGCCCATCAAATGGGTTGGCGTGGGTGCTGGCAGAGATGCCATGCTCGTCAACCCGGATGCATAGATATTTCCCATAGATTGTATATAAACTATCTGATAAACTATGCCTTACGCCTGTACCTGCAGTAGTCGACATACGTTGCCCCAGCGCCGTAAAGAAGGCGGCCGAGGGTCGGAGTGTTTTGGACATCGAGGAACTTGGAGCAGCTGTCGACCTGCCATTCTGGGTCGTTTGCCGGCTGGAACTCTCCTGCGCCCGAGTTGACGGGAACGTCCAGTTCGATAATATAATCGCACTGGTCAATATCTACGAGTTTTCCAGCATCAAACAGATTTTTGTTGTTCATTCCAGGAGGAATTGCCGTGTAGGATTCAAACACCCCGGGCAAAAGCCCATCGAACCCACTCTTGATGAACCTTGCTCGAGAGCTTTCATTAAGGAAGTACGAAGAAGGGTACCGGTACCACTCACGACCGAGGCACACAGTCGAGTTTTCGGCCAGACCATCATATACCTGCAAAGGTCCATTGTAGTACTGCGCCAACGCCAGGCTTCGCAAGACCGAGACAACAACAACAGCAGCAATTGGCGCTTGGTACATGATCTTCGGGATTCTGTTGTACGCATTGAAGAGCTTCCACATCTTTGCTAGCGCGTAGGAAGCGGCTAGGCAGACTATTGGGTAGATGGGGTAGATGAAGCGCTCTTCCTTATGCGGAGTGTTGAAGAGAATGCCCAACCACAAGAAGATCTGAGAGATTACCGCCAACACGGGACCGCGCGAGTACACAAACGACATGAGGGCCATTGGGAACATGAAGTTGAAGTTCAACACCAAGTTGAAGACGTAGTAGTTCCAAGGTTCGGTGCCAAAGATGTCCGGCCCAGTCTCGCTGTCGGAGTACAGCACGTTGTACGCGACAATATTGAACGGAACTACCACGAGCTTCTTGTACAGGAGGGAATCAACCGCAACTACCGCAGCGAGTATAGCGCCAGCGCCGATCAAGCATTTCACAACTGAGCCCGACCACTGCTGCAGGCTTTTAACGGTAATAGTGTAGTAGATACCGAGAGGGAGAGCGAGCACCAGCACGAACGGCCACCCCACTAGTCCAGCGATGGCAATACAAAGCAAACTCTTGACAATGCCCTGGGGATTGGCAAGAAAGTACGCATCGGCCAGAGTCACAAAGTACATGGCGAACGAGCTGGGAAGATACGACACTGAGGCATGCATGAGCCCGGTAGCGCACGTAGTGAAAATCAGGAAGATGTTTGCGGCCATTTTGTCGTATTTTCGCAGGGCCCTGGCGAGCTGCAGCTCCACAAACGACTCAAAGAGGGCGAAAACCACCCGCAAAAAGTAAAACAGCTGTTTATCGTGCAAACCAACTAATTGGGCTCCCTTGATGAGTAGAGCGTGCACCCAGACGTAGGCCCACGACCGAATTGCATACACAGGGGACCATTCCCAGGTCTGAAGGCCCGAGCCATGGGTCACAAAGTGCGTGGGTTCCCAGAAATTGAAAACTTCGTCGCAGTCTGGAATCGGAGACACCGCCGCTGCCAACAGACGTGCGGCCACGAGAGTCCACCACATGTGGCGCAGGTGGCGTCGAACCCGCACTATTGAGCGAACGCGAAATCGGGAGCGGGCCCGTTGAGAGAAATTGCTCGAGGGCAACTGGCAGTTGACCGAGGATGTGCACGCTGACACGCTAATACGCTTTTTCTGCCTAAACAAGTTAAATAATGCTACCTAAAAGCGGGGAAATGAGGTGAGAGTGGGTTTGTGGTACTTGCCGTCGTTGTAGACCGAGGCCTCAGCGTCAAAGTCGGCTACGTCGCTCATGACCTCCTGCTCGGCCTTGCGGAGGCTCGTCACTCTGCGGAGCTCATCACGGTCGGCCTCGGCCTGGAGAAGAGGCTGAATGTGGAATCGGCTCCAAACTTTCTCTCTGTACAGCTCATTACGCTCACGAGAGCCGTTGATCAGCAGGTACCAGCCGTAGCCCATGATACCGAGCGTTCCCCAGAAGTAGATGCTTGGGCGAAAGCCACGAGCGGGCAAATTACGCTTCCACTGCACAGGGGTAGGATAGCCCTGCTTGGGGGGCATCTCCTGGAAGTACCGATTGTCTGACATTTTGCTTGAAAACAAGTAGATCTAATTGGTGGTTTACCTAAGTGAGGTCTAGTAGACCACCGGTGGCGCCGACGCATCCGCCACAGCTTGACAGATCAGACATGTCGGTGAGACTAGCCACCAGGGCCCAGGCCGAGGCTCTTATCAGTAGATACACAACGTTTTTGTTTGATTGCGACGGTGTGTTGTGGCAGGGCACCCACCTGCTGCCCCAATCCAAGGAAACCCTCGAGTACCTCAGGGGTCTCGGCAAACGGCTGATCTTCGTCACCAACAACTCGACCAAGTCTCGCCAGGCGTACTCGAAGAAGTTCAGAGACCTTGGCCTCGATGTCAAGCCCACCGAGATCTTTGGCAGCTCCTACAGCTCGGCCGTGTACCTCGACAAAGTGGCGAAAATGCCCAAAGATAGGAAGGTTCTCGTGGTTGGCGAGAAGGGCCTCGAGGAGGAGCTCCAGGAGGTCGGGTACACCACGGTGGGGGGCACCGATCCAAGTTTCGTGAGCCCCGAGTTCGACGAGTCGAGGGTGGTGCGAGACCCGAGCATTGGCTGCGTGCTCAGCGGACTAGACACCAAAATCAACTACTTCAAGCTCGCCTATGCGCAGCAGCAGCTGCTGGACCCGCAGGTGATCTTCCTGGCCACCAACATTGACTCGACCTTTCCGTCTCATGGCAAGATCCTGCCCGGAGCCGGCACTATCATCCAGGCCGTGGCCACCTGCAGCGGTCGCACGCCAGAAGCGGCACTGGGGAAACCCAGCAAGTCCATGATGGACTGCATCAAGGCTGCGTACGACCTCGACCCCGAGACCAGCATCATGGTCGGCGACCGTCTCAACACCGACATGGAGTTTGGCCACAGCGGCGGCATGAGCACGCTGTTTGTGCTCTCGGGCATCGACAACGAGGAGAGAATGGCCAAGTCCCCGGTCACCCCGACTTTCTACGCCGAAAACCTCGGATCGCTGTACCGGCTCGTGCACAACTAGATAGATACCATGATACACTACAGAGTGCGACACTTTGCGCACAATAGACCGTAAGCTATGCTATAATATTCTAATCTCATTTATTCTGCCATTGCAGGCCGGAACTGCGCCAATATCCTGCGCCACATGCAGTCATCTAGCTAACTCACAGTATGGAAGGGCTGCACATCGAGACACCGCAGCCGACTGCCCTTGTTTCCGAGGACGCTGTCGAGGCAGTGCCAAACACAGCACCTACGGACCAATCTGACTTTCTGATCACCGCTCAGCGTGGCGATTTCGACACTTTTAGTGCCCTGATCGAGGATGGCCATGACATCAATGAATTGGCCCCAGACGGCACACACGCACTGCACTGGGCAGCAGGAAATAACCATTGGAGGATTGTTGAGAAGCTGCTCGCTCTCAAAGTCGATCCGAATGTCGCTGGAGGCCCCTGCAACGCCAGGCCTCTGCACTGGGCCTGCCGCTCAGGCAGAGTCTATATTGCGCAACTACTCATACATGCTGGTGCAGATATCAATGCTGTGGACACCGACGGGTACACCCCGCTCCATGTAGCAGTGCACTCATCAAATGTTCTGCTCGTGATCTACTTGCTGCACCTGCGGGCCCACGTTGACGTCGAGGACAACCACAAGCGCACGCCCCTGCTGTGGGCAGCCTACCAGGGAGACCATCTCTCGGTGCGATCGCTGCTGCGGGCCGGGGCTGACCCAAACCTGCGGGACAGCGATGGGTTCATTCCCCTGCATTGGGCTCTCGTTTGTAAATCCCTGGCGAGTTTGAAGCTTCTAGTTGCGGCAGGCTCCGACCTCTCTATCAAGACAAATGACAATAAGGGCCCTTGGATTATCGCCGAGGAGATGAACTCTGTGAACGAGTGGACAGTTGCTCTTTGGGAGTCGGGCTTCTTGCCGCAGACTGGTGTCCCAAGGCGGAAAATCATGGGCCCGTTCACCACAAAGTTCATTTGCTTTATCTATCCGTTCCTGGTGCTGACTTTTGCGCTGCACATCATTAGTTGGAACCCCATCATTGGCATTCTGGCCACCGGAGCCCTCGTGTACTTTTTCCACAAGGTCTTCCAGATTTACGTCTACTACAATCTTTGGCCAGGTCACAAAGGCATGATTAAGAGCCCGATTATGGCCGGCATCTATTGCTCGTTCTACATTTGGATCTGCCTAGTCGCCAGCACTGTGATCATTCCTGCAATGTACGCGACACGGCCCTACATGTGCATTACTTTCATCGTGCTGGCATCGATAGTCCTAGTATCCTATCTGGCTACGGTCTTCCTTGACCCTGGATACATTCGACCTGGCTCGCTTTCGCACGGACTCGAGCAGCTAGAAGACCTACTCAATGCCGGCGAACTCACTGCGAAAACTTTCTGTGTCGAGACGTGGGTTCGCAAACCGGCACGGTCCAAGTACAGTCGAATCAATGACGCGGTAATTGCGAGATTCGATCACTACTGCCCGTGGACCTTCAATAGTATCGGGCTCCGAAACCACCGGGCGTTTATGGTGTATCTGACTACTTTGAGCGCTGCGCTGGTCGTCATAGGAGTGCTCTACGTGAGCTACTTGCATACTTTGGATCCTAACTTGTGGCACGCGATAAAGAAATCGCCATTCTTATTTGTACTGTGCATCGGATCAATCTTCCAGGCGTTGTGGATCTGGCTTCTCACTGGTGTCCAGTATCTACAGATTCTGAAAGGAATCACCAGTGCGGAGATCATGGATCCAATCATTGGAGAGTCGTTCAGCAGCTTGCCACCTGACCATCCAAAGGCACTTGGTCTCAAGCCACTGGCTCTCCCCGATCCCAGTATAGTTCCTCGAAAGAGTTTCATCTCGGGAACGTGCCTCAAGACGCTGGGAGTCGAGCAGGCAGTCATGACATCCCGGGCATTGAGACGCCACAAGAAGACGAACACAAACTATGGAGCGATAAAAAATTGCGGCGACTTTTGGTGTGGAGGAGGCTTCTTCCTTCTGCCCAGCAGCGGTCAAGGACGTCTCAATGGCACCAAGGTCGACTACTACACGCTATGGAGCATCCCGGGCCAGGGCCAGAACTATGCTTCTCAAAGCGAAGCGGAAAACGTACTTCGCCAAGTTTAAATACTCTACTATATACATTTCCATCATCTATAGATATGTATCTCTGACAGTTTCACGTGATCAACACACATGCATGCCTCGTCTACTCGGTGAAGCTTCAGATAAAGATCACAGCGAGGACACTAATTTGCTCTGTCCCATATGCAGCGAGAAGATGCTTACTCTCCCGCAGCTGAACCGGCATTTGGACGACGTTCATGCCCCGGGATCTCAGACTGATCATGTTGAGCACTCGCAGCATTTTCAGGTCACGAGAAAGCACTGGAAAAAGCCGTCAAAGGGCCTGACGTGCGCACACGCTAGCTGTAACCATTTTGTAGAGCGGGGAGGCACTAATTGCGCTCAATGTGGCAACATCTACTGTCAACGGCACAGTGCATACCGCAAAAAGCTCGACAGAGACGCTAAACCCAATCCAGATAAAGGAATCTGGAGCAGAGTTTGCCTAGATTGCTTTGAGGGTGACGAATGGCGCAAAGAGGGAACACTGCGAGATGTGGGAGGAGTATTTTTCGAGAGCCGAAAAGCTCGCATTCACGACCTGGAGTTGTTAGTGCATAGGCTGGAGAAAAGAATGAAGAAGCTAATATACGGGCTGTCTAAGATCGACCAAGAAAATGAGGGGTTCAAGCGGCTGTTTGCGGTGCAGGAGAAAGCCAAGTTCGAACAGCAGGTTGTGACGTGGGAAGACGACGCCAATATCGAAAAGTGCCGTATATGCGGCTTGAGATACACATACTTCAATCGTAAGCACCACTGCCGGGTGTGCGGGCTCACAGTGTGCGGTGATCTTGACCGAGAGTGCTCTCGAGAAGTCACTGTGCAGATACTAGCAGAAAAGCTGGGCATCGCTAGCACCAGCTCCTCGTTAATCAGACTGTGCGAGGACTGTAGGCACACGACGTTTGGCCGGCGTAATTTCAAGCACGACGTGCAGAGCAGGACACCAAACGTTATCAAGATGTGGCAGAATCTCAAGCACAAGTCCCAGCAGATTGATCTACTATGGCCACGATTCCAGGGCCTGGCCGAGAAACTGGCTCAGGGCAACACAAACCTCGCGGTACTGAATGAGTCCAAACAAGTACGCACGCAGCTGTACACTGCATTCACGCAGTTTGATGGAATACAGAAGCGACTGCAAGATGCTAATACCGAGACTCCCGCAGAGGACGAGCTTCGCAACCGCATGGCCATCTGGGCTCGCGATTACCTGCAGCATATCATGCGTCCGCTGCAGAGTCTCCCTCAGGCGCTTCACAGCGAGGAAAAACCCACCATGCGCAAAGACAAGGCAATGGAGCTGCAGAATCAGCTGGTTGTGCTCGAGGAACAGCGGTTTATGGTGCAGAATATGGCAGAGTCTGCCAAAAAGCGCCGACATTTTGATGAACTAGTACCACTGGAGCAATCCCTGTCCGAATTGAATCTCGAGATTGAATCTTTGCGATCAAAATTGGGCAGCCTCGCCCCATCTTAGTTATTTCTACATATGTACGAACTAAATGCACTCCACGAGGGAATTTCACATTTAGGTAAGCTGCCAGAGGTTGATGGTAAAACGGGTGTTTTGGCCAGCAAAGGCACTCGGAAATTTCGATCCCGACAGCAAGACCATCGCCGTAGGATGGAAGAATTCACCAGATGATTTTGTGGTCACCGTGATTCTGCCTTTCCTCGAAGTCGGCTTAGCAGGCAGAATATTGGAGAAAGACGAGCTTTTCGCAGGCTCAAAAAACCCCTCTGATCTATACGGTCGATATGACGGGGACAAATTGCAAGTGCTGGGAACCTGCAATCACTTTCAGCCTGGTAGTTATTTCCAGGTCCATTGCACAGGGTCACTCATCAAAAGAATAACCTGGAGCCGCGACGATGAAGATCCCAAGACGCATCTGATACTCTACAATCCTCCAAATGCTAACTGGCTGCACTACCTATCTCTAAATCCCATTCAGCTCGCGATACATAGCTTTGGGAAACTGACAGTTATCAGTGCAGAGCACGAGGCCGACTTAGTGGCTTATAATGAAGATCGCAAAGCAATGAAGCAGAAGATCGAGGTGAGCATATCTACAGCCAATGGTTCCAGGTCGAACGTTGAGAGTCGCAGAAATGTCTTAGACATCTGCATCAGCCAAATCAACTGTAGTCACGAATTAGGGAACTTACTGGGAAAGAACGCCCGCAAGCTGTTCCCGCAACTCATGGAGGAAGAGGAGAAACGGCAGAAGCGAAGGCTGTCTCGAGCTCGGCAGTTGAGCATAAGTGCTCAGAGTCTGAGTATTCAAGCAACCCAAAGAGCTAAACCACAGTTCCAGGAGATCTACAATGTGTTTATGCGAATTTTCATTGCACTTTTACTTTTACTGAACTACGTATGCGAGGCTGTACTCTCCATTTTGGACAAGCGGTTTTTCGTTGGACGGGCCTCTCTCACCAGCATCTCAAACACAGCCCTACAGATCGACTTGATGGTTCGCCGGATTTCGTATTTCCCTGAACAACTGGCCATAATATGCCGCCGAAAACGATTGTGGAACACGCCAGAGTTCAATGTGGAATACATCCGCTTTTATAACAACGTTTGGCTTGCATTCAACGATAGAATCCTGGGATACACTTTGGGCCAGCTCATTCTCTCGTCAAAGCCTGAAATAACCGCTGCACTGCGGTACATCACTCAGCATTATCTAGGCGACGCCTACCGCGAGAATATCGTATGGATCATGTCGTGGCCCGGTGGTTTGAAGCTTCATACAGAAATAACGGTCTTCTTTGGAGGGGTGGTGGTCTGGGTTATTCAGAGCTGGCAATTATTATGCGATAGATGCGAGTGGGTACTGCACATCTTAATTCTCTGCGGAGCATATTTCGGCATAATCGGTGGGCTCACCCTCCAGATCGCGCTTGTATGCGACGTGATCAGTTTCGTTACCATCCCATACAACTGGTTCTACGTGTCCTCTGCCAAAGTTTACCGCAACACTCTGCTTTTGTTCCTATCGCTTAGTCGTCTGTTTCGAGGCAGAAAATACAATGTGCTGCGGCATCGCGTTGATCATGAGGATTACGATACCAGTCAGCTGTTTCTGGGAACAATTCTGTTTACAATTTTACTCTTTTTGTTGCCAACTATCGCCGCATACTATGTGCTGTTTACCTCTACCAGAATTCTGGTAGTAAGCGTAACGGCGTTCCTTGAGGTAATTATGACATTCCTGAACCATTTTCCCTTATTTATTCTACTCCTGCGGTTTAAGAGCCCACAAAGGCTTCCAGGAGGCATTGAAGTTGACTTTCTTAGAGTATCAGAGAGTCATGTCACATTTTCGCTGAGCTCACAACCGTTGAAGCTGAAGCTGATATTCAATCAATTCAATGTGGTTGCGCACCGTTTCGTGCAGCACTACTTGTCCTGGAGAACGTTCACAGGCTTGTGGACTGGCCGACTGGTTACGATAGAGCGGAGTAAATTCCATGTGATTTTATATTCGACGTTGCCGCGGCAGCGCAAACCAGCCCGACAACTATATCAAATTTTAGAGGAGGAGCTTTTGTGGAAATCATAGCATCCATCTTGACGTTTATTTATTGTGCATATAGCTAATATAATGATTTTTCAGTCGCGAGCTATGAATGTTTACTGGGACTTGTTGCTGGTGGGCAAAACGTTGGTGGTATCCTTTTGTTTTTGTTGTTCGATCTTGGACAACGCGTAAACCAGCCCAGCTGCGAAACCAAGCGCGATAGCTGATACACTGGCAAACGTAACTGGAGAATCAAAGAACACGAGACCGGCAACGGCGATGGGGAGCTTGTTGAGAGCACCCACCATGGAGTAAGTGGTAGAGGAGGTGACGCGAACGCACCAGCCCGAGCAGTAGGAGATACCAAGACTCAGCACACCAGTGATGACCATGAGGATTAGAAGGGAGTTTCTGCTGGCCGCAGGGAAGTTTGAAGCCACGTTCTCGGCGCTCCAGTCCTCGAAAAGAAGGGACCAGACCGCCAGCACTGGGATACTGAGCAGATTGTTGTAGAACATGGTATCCATGTCGGTGAAGCCCATGATCTTGATGCGCTTGCGCAGATACAAGACGAACGCGGCATTGCTGAAGCAGTTCGTCATCATCCAGATGTATCCAAGGAGGTTTTCTCTGGTAACCATAGCGGTGTTGCTGAGATCAGACCATGCAGCGACCACCGACGACAAGACGATCAACGCGAAACTAAAGAGAATCTTGGGGGTGACGCTCCCGCCGAACCACAGAACCTCACCGTACGCAATCAAAATAATAGTAACGTTCTTGAAAATAGTGTAGACAGGGACGCTGAGGTACTGAATGGCCTTGGAACCGGTGTAGATCATGAGTACTAGCAAGAAAGAAATAGGAAACCACTTACGGGCATCCTCAGTATTGAAAGAGCGGAAATTGACCACGCCAGCTGCTTTTAATGCCCCGACAACGATCAAACAGCTGATACTCTGAATGGCCAGCACGATACAGTTCATATTAAAATTAACGCCACTGAGCACATACTTGTTACCCAGGGTCATCACGATAGATGACACGCAGTAGCTCGCAATAGCCACCACGGGATTATTTGACACGCTTTCCATGTGATGAGAGAGGACGCGCTGGGCTTAGTAACCGTTTTCACAGGGGTTTATCTACAATCAGCTATAAGGGGTGGCGGCAGTGCGAGGGGCGGGCGCGAATGATCAATGTGACAGGTTATAAAAAATTAGATTGTCGAAATGACGGCCAATTTCTGTAGCCTATCGCCATGACTAAGTTTCACCGTTTAGGACCCAGCGTGCAGCGTTACACTAGCCAGTTATTTCTAATACCCTCACCCAGGGGACACATCAAAACCTTATCACCTATATACTTGCCACCTGCAGTCAATCAACCGGAGTCAATCTGCCATGCAAGTGAGTTAATGCCGCCTACCAGCTGAGGCGACAGGAGGTCGCGCAGCCAGCACGCGCTCGACGATTGCCGCGGTCAATCGCGGGCTGCCAAAGTTCATGCATGTCGCTGATCCCAACCGGCTGTGAGTGCTCGGATAAACTCGTGCAGGAGCCATGGGATCCAGAGCTGGCTCACAGCTGCACAGTTCTGTAAGTCATCAAGCGAGCCAGATAGCTCCCAGCGATCGTGGCATTCGAGCGAGCCCGCTTCGTGCCGTCGCCAACAATTTACTCTGCGTAAACACCCGACCCCACACGAAAAGCCGCACCAGCAGCCTGGCTCACGCGGTCTCGCCTCATTGTAGCCACACCGAAACTGGATATGCAGCCTGGATATGGCTGATGCAGGTCTTGTGAGCACGTTTTCAATTAGTCAGCCAGACTTTTGCGAAGCTGAGAAACCCTCAATTGCCCACCCTCAATTGCACGATACTCACTATTGTGTTCCATGCTCGCTTTATAAACTCGCAAACATAGAACGAGGTTATGAAGAGTGAGAATTCTGATACTAGCAGTGAGGGAGCTCCAGCCTCTCCTCGGCCAGATCTCCATGATCATAGAACTCATGTCAATCTACGGCTAAGCGGCCTGTCGAGAGAAAAGAGCGAGTCGTCTATGAACTCAAGGGGTGCAGGGCACAGAAGCCTTCGAAGAGGCAGCCATGTCTCGCACACATCGTCTGGTAGCGTCGTTAGCCGACGGTCCTCGATCCCTCCTCAGCAAGACGAAGACGATGCTGAGAGCGATAAGTCCATCGGAGAGACCGATGAGGACGTCTGTTTTCCATTGCACGCCGACACACAGGTGGAGGATCCTGAGGGGATCGACGTCAATACTCTAGACCGGTTGCTCGAGGGGGGTTCTGCGTCGAGCAGCGACGGAGAAAGTGACGCTAACAGCTGCTTTCACCCCGTCAGAGGTGCCGAGGAAAACGCAAAGACGAGCCCCGAGAACCTATTGAACACACAAGTCATGTCCCCTGGAGGGCTGAGGGTGCCGTTCATCCCTCAGGGCCACGCACCACCGCCACTGAGCCTTCCACCCGCAGCAGACCCTAACGAGCACCCTGAGGAATCGGTGCACCATACTGGAGACGATGCCGTCAAAGGGCTGAGCGAGAATGCCGGCGAGGAGCGTTTCAGCTTCTTCGCCACGAAGCGTAAGGAAACAGTTCACGCTGCTAATCTACAGTCGCTCGTCGACCCCGGAGTATCTTTTGCTACGTTGTTCTCTAAAAAGAATGGTGTGTGGTGGCTGGACTGCCTTAATCCCACCGACCTCGAGATCAAGATCCTTAGCAGAGCATTCGGCATACACCCGCTCACCGCCGAAGACATTCGCACAGAGGAGTCGCGCGAGAAATTCGAGCTTTTTGGAAAGTACTATTTCGTGTGTTTCCACACATTCGGGAACAACCCTAATAATCAGGAATGGTATTTGGAGCCCATCAACTTTTATATTATTGTGTTTCTCGAAGGAGTGATCTCCTTCCACTACACGCCAGTGTCGCATTGCCGCAACGTCCGGCGAAGAATACGTCAACTCCGAAACTACGTGTCTGTCACGTCCGACTGGGTGTGCTATGCCATCATCGATGACATTACGGATAGTTTCGCTCCAATAATTCACGAGGTCGAAGCAGAGACCGACAGGATCGAAGATGATGTCTACCAAGACAGCAATCCAGAGAACATGAACAAAGTCCTGAACAATCTTGCCGAGACTCGTAAGACTACCATGAGGCTGTTGCGGCTGCTGAGCGGCAAGGCCGACGTTATCAAGGGTTTCGCCAAGCGCTGCACCGAACTCTGGCAGTCGCGTAGCAGCTCAGACATTTCGATTTACCTGGGTGATATTCAAGACCACATTATCACCATGTACCAGAACCTGACCGCGTACGAGAAGATCCTGAGCAGGAGCCACGGTAACTACATGTCTCATCTACAAATGGAGTTTGTCAATGCATCAAATAATATGACATCGGTCCTCAGTAAGGCCACCATGATCGGCACCATTCTGGTTCCAATGAACCTGATTACCGGCTTGTTTGGCATGAACGTGCAGGTGCCCGGGCAGAATGTCGAGAATCTGAACTGGTGGTTCAGCATCCTCGGATTCATGATATTCATGATCCTCATCCTGGTGTTTGTCGCCAACTGGTGGATCAACAGGCTGGTTCGCTAATCCATAAAACATAATTTGCATTTCCTAGTTCTAAATCTCAAAAACAGCCTTTGTACAATAAATTAATGCTAATAAATAAACGGTTTGGACTTGCGGCAAACCTTGGGACCGAAATCCCAGTCGTGCAGGGATCCAGTGGGGATCTTCTCCAGAAACACCTTCTTGTCATTCGCGGTATCGAACACCCAAAAAAAGCTCAGGTTGCGACTGACATTGTCATAATTCAGCATCTTGACACTCAGTCGCAGTACTGGGGCTGTAACGTCGTTGACATTCTCAATCAGCACATCTGAAACAGACCAAGTTCCCGAGATCTCGAGCGAACCATCTTGTCTATGGTTGGCCCGCAAAATGCACAGGCCGCTCTTGTAATCTTTTCTGGCAACAATGGCGAAAAACTGACGGTATTCTGTCTTTTTGCTAGAGTTATAGATCAGCTCAAACAGCTCTGGAATACCGGGGGCTTCTCGAACCGCAACACTACTAAAGTAGCTGCCACTCTCGATGCACTGGTCATGCGAAATCAGCGAGGTGCACTTGGCACCGCGACGGCTGAAAGTTCTCGACATAAGCCTGCCCAATCTGACTCTCAAATGTGAACGATAGGTTGCACGAGTACTGTCCAGCTGAGCATTCATTATTTGAGTTGTTCACGCGACACCCAATTGAACGGCTTGACAGCAGCGTATTTATATCAAGCACGCTGCACGTCCTCTAGTCCTAAAGTCCTGAAACGCGCACTGCATTAACCTTTTTCGGCAGTGCCGTGGATGGTGCGTTAGAGCGGCACGACCCATGCTCGTAGGGACATTGCTGTGGTGCATAATGGCCGACATACCGAGGATAAATTATCAAACATGAGGTGTATGTTTTGTTGGCTTTATACAATCGCTGTCACGTCAGGATCACTATGCATATCCTCGCATGCACACCCATGCATGTCGACGTTGTCGCGCAGACGTCTAAAGACGAGGCTGGCGACACGCGGAATGCTAAGGCTCCATAGTTGTTAATGAGAATCATCCGGTACTTTGCAAGCGACGGGAGAGGGAAAGAATTTGGCCCCAGCATTGACATTGACACCCTTGTTGACTACCCCCTTGTGCTCCGCCGAGTCTCACGCCCATGCATCCAGGTGAAATTCTGGTGTGATGCGTCTGATGCACAAGCACCGTTTTATATTTATCACAAGCATGACGTATATCTCTACAGTTCTATAGGGTAATTAAACATACGGTGAAGATGAGGAATTATATACATTCTATGATTTTCACGCTAATTAGAGCGCCAGAAGACGCAGGTTAAAAGCGATGTCGCCAATCTCCTGTTCCTCCTCTCCGAGAAGATTAGAAGGAGACTCTGAGAACTTCTTCCAGGGACGGCGAAGCATCTTGTCAACAAACTCGCTGTTCGCCTCCAAGTCATCTGACAGCTTTTGGCCATCACCCTTGACGACGTCAACCTCAACCTGGACTTCGTCGGTCGGCTGGAGGTTCAACTTCTTACGATATCTCTGCACGCGGTTTACAAACTCACGTGCTGTGGCCTCAGACTTGAGATCGTCGTAGATATTGGTATCGAGAATAACGAGCACGTCCGCATCGGTGGCTACTGACTGACCAGCGCTTGCAGCATCATCGCCCAAGCCTCTGACCACCTGAAGATCGCCTTCGACGAGCTCGACACCATCGACATCAAGCTTTCCGGTCTTCATGTACGTCTCAACATCACAGGATGGAACATTGGGAAGAGCTTTCTGAACTCTCTTCATGTCTTGACGCAGCTTCTTACCAAGAGTCTTCCAGTCGGCCTGGCATTTGTACTGAACGCCGTATTTGCTTTCATCATCAGTCAACACGAGGTTGCGAATATTGAGCTCGTCAGTGATGAAAGACTCCAATCTCTTGACGTCCTCCAAGAACTCCTTGTTGTGATGAATAACTACGAGCTCCTTCAGAGGAGTCTTGAGAGAAAGTGTCTGCTTCTCACGGATACCACGTCCCAACTCCAAGATCTTTCTCATGCGATCAACTGCAATCTTGGTAGGCTCGTCGATAAGCTCCTCGCGAACCTCAGGGTACTCCAAAAAGTGAACAGAGTCGACATTACTGTCGCCGTAATAACTCTTAGGGATGTATAGCTTGAGTTTTTGGTAGATCGTCTCAGACAAGAACGGCACAAATGGTGCCATAGCACGGCAGAAGACGTAAAGGGATTCAAAAAGCGTGTTGAGGCCATCTACAGTGTCCTCAGGTCCATTCTCGCCCTTTAGACGCGAGCGATTGAGACGAATGTATGTATTGGTGAGCTCCTCGATGAAATTGAGCAAACCGGGGACGACGTTATACAAGCGGTAAGCATGCATTTCATTATGAATGTGGCGAAGCAAGTGCTGCAAAGTAGCCAGCAGCCATTTGTCCATAGTGTTGGAAGATTTGCGATCATGCTCATACTGGTACTTGATACCAGTGTCCTTCTCAAGCAATGCAACCTGTGCCTCAAAGAACTTGTATGAGTTCCACCAGGGAATGAATACCTTGGAGACGATCTCGCGAACGCCTTCCTCCTTAAAACGCAGAGGCTCTGCACGAAGAGCGGGAGAATTGATAAGGTACAAACGCACAGCATCAGCACCGTATTTGTTGAAAAGGAGAGTGGGGTCGGGGTAGTTCTTGAGACGCTTGGACATCTTCTTGCCGTCTGATGCCAGGATGATACCCGAGACAACGCAGTTCTGGAAAGGAGAGCAGTCAAATAGATGATTACCTAGGACGGTCAAGGTGTAGAACCAACCACGGGTTTGATCCAAGCCCTCAGAAATGAAGTTTGCCGGGAAACGGCTCTTGAAATCCTCCTTGTTCTCGAAAGGGTAATGCTGAGAGGCGTAGGGCATAGAGCCTGATTCAAACCAGCAGTCGAAAACCTCCTCAATGCGCTTGAGCTGGCCCTTGCCCTTGGAGGAAGGAATGGTGATATTGTCAATGGACTCACGATGCAAATCCTTGATGCCGGTAACACCAGAGAGTTTCTCGAGCTCGGCGACAGAGCCAATGCACACGATTTCCTCGTAATCCTCAGATGCCCAGATGGGCAATGGAGTGCCCCAGTAACGATTTCTAGATACATTCCAGTCGCGGGCGTTACGAATCCAGTTGCCGAAGCGACCCTCGCGGATGGTGCTAGGAACCCAGTGGGTCTTTTCGAGATTAGCGAGGATCTTGGGGATGATATCAGTAACGCGAATGAACCAAGCGGGAACAGCGCGATACAAAAGAGGGGTGTCCGAACGCCAGCAGAAAGGGTACGAGTGATTAATCTGAGCGTCGTTGACAAGGCGATCGCGGCTCTTGATATCCTTGATGATCTGGCGATCGGCATCCTTGACATACACACCAGCCCAGGTGCTCACGTCGTTGGTGAACGCACCAACATCATCAACAGGACAGGGGCCAGGGTTCTCAGCAGTAACGATGCCGGCCTTGAAGAGGGTGTCAAAATCGGCCTCACCGAATGCAGGAGCTTGGTGAACGACACCAGTACCGCTGTCATCGGTAACGTAGTCCGCGGCAACAACCTTGAATGCACCACGGGGCTTCCACTCGTCAACAAAGAATGGGAAAAGAGGCTCGTACTCAAGACCGACCAAGTCCTTGCCCTTGACTCTTTCCAAGACCGTGAGCTTCTCTTTAGCGGGCTTCTTGTAGATGGTCGACAAAAGCTTCTCCAGGAGAATGTAGATTTTACCGGTCTTTTCGTCCTTGATCTTGACGTACTCAAAATCAGGGTTCACTGCGAGGGCAAGATTGCTGGGCAGGGTCCAGGGAGTGGTGGTCCAGGCAACGAAGGACACTGAGGGATCACTGACGAGCGGGAATGCGACAGACACTGCGGGATCAAGCACGTCCTTGTAATTCTGGGCAGCCTCAAAGTTCGACAGAGGCGTGGTGCAGCCGGTGGAGTAGGGCATGACTCTGTAGCCACGGTAGACTGCTCCCTTGTCAAAGAGCTGCTTGAAAACCCACCACTCGGACTCCATGAAGGTGGGATAGAGGGTCTTGTAGTCGTTGTCAAAGTCGATCCAACGGCCGAGACGGCCGATATCCTTGCGCCACTGGTCGGCGTAGCGCATCACGATCTTGCGGCACTCGGCATTGTAGTTCTCGATGCCCATTTTCATGACGTCGTCCTTGGATTTGATGCCCAGGGCCTTGTCGATCTCATGCTCGACCGGAAGGCCGTGGGTATCCCAGCCAAATCGACGCTCCACCGAGTGGCCCGTCATGTGAGCATAGCGAGGCACGATATCCTTGATGGTGGACGCCAGCATGTGGCCGTAGTGGGGGGTGCCGGTTGCGAATGGGGGCCCGTCGTAGAATGTGAAGCGGGGCTTCCCCTCGTTCAGCTTCAACGATGTCTGGAACGCATCAATTTCGCCCCAGAACTTTAGGACTTCTTCTTCAGCTTTGGGGAAATCCATGTCGAAGAATATTTCAGTGACTAATCGCGAGAGTCACCGTCGAGGTTCTTTTGAAGCCTACGTGACTAATTGGGGGAGGAGCGGTCCCAGGCCCTGACTCATCGACGAGAGCTGGGCCTGACAAATCTCCCGGCGCAGGTGGTTCTGACCTCCGCGCTATTCTCTATCGCTGAGTAATAAGAGATAGTGGCAATTGGTATGGCGCTCAGTTACTAAACGCCTCACCTGCTCTGAATCTGCTTATCGATGCGTAACCTTTCGGGGGTTTCGACGATAGCGTGTCAACGCTGTCGTTTACGGAAAACAAGGTGTGATCGTAATCTCCCAAAGTGTAAAGCGTGCGAGCGGGCTAATGCTCCCTGCCTCACTACTGATCCCACATCTGGACGAGCAGTTCCGCGAAGTTACCTGAGCCACCTCGAGGCTCGAGTCAAAGAACTGGAAACAGAGCTCGCCAAGCGTGACGATAGCAATCTGGATCTGGGCCACGTCGATGGAGGCTCGTATCTAGGTGCCAGTGCGGGACTCACATTCAGCTGCATTCTCAGTGCTGCTCTCAAAGAGAACCTTCCAGGCGAGCAAACGCTGCAGACCACGCCGCGAAGCCGCCCGGAACAGGGTGTCGACGTCAGGCTGCCGTCAAAACCGGTAGCGGAGCAGTACATGAGCGTCTTTTTTCGCGAGGCCAATCCGCAACTGCCGATTCTGCACCGCGAGGCGTTCGTTAGAGCACACTTTGAGCCTGTGTATGGCCGGCTGAGCCCATCGACGCACCTGGCGTCCGACCAGACCTCCATGGCGCTCGACCAGACTCTAGAGGAGCCTCCTCCCGGGTCGTTCTACCGACGCTGCGTAGACACGGGCAATTTTGCATACCCTAGCGTGGCTACCCGCCGCTCTCTGTATTTTCTATACTCCGTTTTCGCAATCGGAGTCGCGTCTCGCCAGCAAGAGTACGACGCAAAGCTTGCTGAAAGCCTGCACCTCACCGCGATGCAGTACTACCGGGTCGTGATCTCCTCCCCCGACCGGCTCGAGGCTCTCCAGGGCGTCCTGCTGCTGGGGCTCTACTCGGTGATGCGGCCGGCCTATCCAGGGATCTGGCATGTCGTCGGCACCGCCATGCGAATGTGTCAAGAGCTGGGACTCCACAACGAGAGGCGCAACACAAAAAGTGAGACCGCGACCCGTGACCTATGCCGACGCTTATTTTGGTGCGCATACTCGCTAGACAGGCAGATATCCGTGTACCTCGGTCGACCACCAGGGATCCCAGATTACTGTGTGCGCACCCCGTTCCCGTCCATGGCTGACGACAGCCAGGTACCCTACAGAGTCAGCAGCTCCGACGAAAGTGACTTACCCACCGGCACTGAAATCGTCGACTCGGCACGCTCAACATCCGAGTCGCCGCTAGCCGATCTCACTAACGTCGGTCCGTCTTACAAACGCATTTCCTTAGCATTTTTCAAATTACGGCGTATCCAGGGACAAATCCAAGCCGTGCTCTATGACGGCAGTGAAGTGCCTCGCGCGTTCGCCGACCTCGGGGAGTGGAGAGAATACATGTTCAACAAGCTGGAGAGCTGGTGGCACGAGTCCCAAAAGGACACCAAGCTCAACAATTGTCATTTCAACTCCAATTTCCTCTGTCTCAATTATCACCAGACTCGTATCCTCCTGTTTGGAGTCAGCCCCGGAAATCTGCGGCCATCAGAGAGCCACATGCTTTTCCTCGCCCACGCTGGGCTGCAGATTATTCAGACATACTCAGACATTTTCGCGTCCAAGAGTCTCAACTACTCCTGGGCCGCCGTGCATAACATCTTCCTCGCCGGCACATCATACCTCTACGTGCTCTACCACTCGTCCAGCTTCAGGTCAAAAACCTCAATTACCGAGCTGGAGACAGTGGTTATCAGCACTCTTGAAGTCATCGATTATCTATCCAATTACTGTGATGCGGCTGCCACCTGTCATAGATCCTTCAAGCTCTTGAGTCAGGCCATCATCGAGCTTGTACGCAGAGACAAGGTGAATAACAACTCACAAAGCCCCGGGGTCTATAGCGAAAGAGACGACTCTATCGACTCTTTCCTTCAAAGCGCTGCTGTCGATGGCGCCAACAGCCGCCAAGCGCCACCTAGATTCAACGAGTACAAGGTGGCCTCTGACACGGGCCTTGCCACTCCGTCGCTTCAGTCAACGTCGTCCAACACAACAACACCCCTCTTCCAGGGGCAAGTGCCCAACGTGGCGATGGCCTCGCCCATGCAGCTTTCTGACAACTCTCTACGAGACTCGAGCTCCTCACCGGTGCAGTACAAAGGTGCCAATCTCGGCATCCAGCTAGCAGAACAGTTCACCGGCTATCCTCCCGTCAATACATTACCCACCCCAGTTGCTGCCCAGCACGGTGTGCCTGCTAAAGTCGAGCAACGCACCCCTGCTTCCGCCGGTCGGAACAACGCTAGGTACACTTACCTGGATGATACCAACGGTATCAATGGGGCAGAAGATGATCCATATGTTTACGACTTTCTCAACGAGATGCAGCAGTCGTTCATTTGGAATAACTTTCTGAATCAGTCCTCACAGGCAAATGTTCCGGAGCAGCAAGGCTCAGAAGAGCCAATATTCTACTGAATGTGGACATTTGTTCGCACCTATTTATTCAATAGACTAATCAACACTCTTTTTATTACATGGAAATGATAAATATGCAGCTTAAATACGAATCTTCCGCTTGGTCTTTCTCTTGACCAAAACAGGAACCTTCTCTTGCTCCGATTCGCTCTGGGACTGTTCGACCTCCTCGTCTGACATCTCGATATCTTCCTCTTCACTTTCCTGTTCGGCTCTGGCAAGCTTTTCAGCAGCTCTCTGCAGTTCGACATCACGACGACGCAGTAACTCGGGGTTAGCCTCGACCAATTTACGGTCAAGCTCGAGCTGACGAGCCTTGTTACCACGCATACGGTTCTTGTAGAAAGCCCGCTCACGACGGCGACGGATCTCCTCAATACGGCCCATGGCATCCAGTGTCTTGGCTACGAGCTCACGGTTATAACGCACAGGAACATGACGACGTTGGTTGAACGCCAGGGTAGAGTCAACCACCATCTCTTTCCCGGCTGCTTTGCGGAATGCTTTAGTCCACTTGAGTTTTCTCGGATTTCTCTTCAGCTTGAAATTGCTATGACATTTCGACCGACAGAATTTGAACTCTTTTGCGTCGTTACGTACAAAAGTGATTCCATGGCCTGGATATACCGGCGAGGAACAAAAATGGCATGTTTCAATACGCATTTACAGTATTGAAATTTCTTGACAGTAAGCTAAACTTTTTTTTGAGATCTATTACTAAGTGCGTTGCGCCACTCAAAGCCACGATTCTATGCAACAAGTGCATGCAGGTAGTTATTATGGAATAAATATTATTGCTGGAGTTTACGTTTCTTTTTGAGGATCTGTTTCCGCTCCCCGAATCGGTCCTTTTCCATCTCGAGGATAGCCTCCCGTTTGGCCACACTGACTTTCTTGAGAGCTTTGTCTATGACTACCTTATCGGTGATGCCTTCATAGAGATCCATTTGAACTCCAGTACGCTCCTCGATGCTTTTAACCCGATCAATGTCTTTTTCGCTCACAAAGCTGAAACTGTCACCAGAACGCCCTGCACGGGCTGTACGACCAACTCTGTGGATGTAGTCGTCAGGATCCGCTGGGAGTTCGAAATTAACGACCATCTCCACCTGCGGAATATCCAGACCACGACTCGCGACATCTGTGGCTACGAGCACGCGAGCAGCACCGGCCCTAAAGCGGCCAAGAGCGTTCAAACGCTCGCGTTGCGGAAGTTGTGAGTGCAGAGCAGTTGTGCGAACTTCTAGTAGCTGTAGTGTTCGCTTCACGCGCTCAGCAGTTTCGGTTCTGTTTACGAAAACAATCGCCGTCCTCTTTTCATTGGCCTCCTCCGTTAGTAGTGCATACATATATGCGAGCTTGACATACGACGGCATTAAAAGGTAGTACTGATGAAGGTTAGCCGGCATGGTCTCATCTGATGCAATCTCGTGCATGAATACTGGCTTCTTGCCAGGTTTTTCGGGTGCATCTTTCAGTGCCTTCACTTGGTCTGTGATGGTAGCAGTAAACAGCAGAGTCTGACGTTTGGATGAATCGGGTAAGATGTCCATACACCGACTCAGATCCTTAGCGAGACTAGGGCTCAAGAGTCTATCAGCTTCGTCAAGGACCAGGTATTTCACTCGTCGTAAACCGCCGACAGTATCCTCACCAGAATTCATAATGTGATCTGCCAGCCTACCAGGGGTAGCAACTACAAAATGCGGGCGTCTTTGTAGTTCCAAACTCTGTTGCACCATATCACCACCACCGACAATTATTGACACTCTGATGTTCATGGTCGCCCCCAAGGCACGAAGTTGCTCGGCGATCTGGATCGCGAGCTCACGCGTGGGTGTCAAAACGAGCCCGCAAATGCCATAAGGGTCCTTGGACCATTCAGTTAACATTGGGGCAGCAAATGCGATGGTTTTACCTGAACCAGTTTTAGCACCACCAATGCAGTCTCTCCCGTCCAGGATAGCAGGAATGCAAGCTTTTTGGATTTCACTCGGTTTATTAATTGAGAGTGTCTTCAGGCTTTCATCTAGCCATCTAGCAACTCCTAGGTCTTTAAAAGTCGACATCAATAGCGATCAGAAAAAAATTAAGTAATCCAGAGCTGAAATTTCAGACTTGGGCCAGTATTATGTAAACGTCATCGCAGGATGAATGTCCAGGCTGAACGGGTGCGGGCTCAGCAAGAAGAGCTAGAGGAGATTGAAAATGCGTTGACGGAGCGGATCCTAAAATGTAAGAATTGGCTGCCATCTATTTATCAACACGAACTCGAAAGCCAGAGTCCGAGGCGAATCTCCAAACGAAGGAAAATACTTCAACAGCTGGAGGCTGCTCAACTAGTTGACCGCTACAAACATTTATCTTCAAGAAAGTTTACTTTTCCCACCAGCAAGGGGTCGACAGAAGAAGTCCTAGCGCAGTTTGAGGATCAGTTGAAGAAGGTCAGGGAGATCCCAGATCAGCGAGCCCCCAATTTCAAAACTATTTATTCAATGCATCTTTCACAACGGGGCCTTGGCCGATTTTTATGCGATTACACACAGAATTTGAATCTCGATGGCATTTTTACTAGGCCAGAAGAGTACGGGTCTTATCTTGATCTGGAAGACTTTTGGATGCGATCACAGAGTCTGCAGAAGCATGAGAGCACATATCTCGAGTTTCTTGAGAGTATACCGCAGCTTGATTCACAGATACGCTTGACACAAGAGTCGTACTACTTTTTCAAGGACCTGCTAGATTACCTGCGAGACTTTTATCAAAAGAGTAACCCTCTGCAAAGGATTTCCGACCCCGACACGGACCAGACTATTGACAAGGAGTGGTTCTGTCCGTCTTGCCTGATCGAGTTTGCCACTAAGGGAACCTATGAGCATCACTTTGAGGGTAAACGACACAAATCTGCGGCATCGAGAGAAACAAGGAGCTTTTCTAAACTTTTAGGAGCTTTTCACTACTATGTGGACATCTTAACTCCAGTAATTGATGCTACTAGGAGGAACCATCAAAGACGGACCCTCTTGACTGCGAAGGAAAGACAGCTTGAAAATGGAGGTTTTTTGAGATCTGCAGACCAGGAAGATGATGCCATAACTGATGATGAACGGCCTGAGGCTAACACACTGTCAGTGTATCCGCAGAGCACGCATTTGGTCCTGGATGGAAGGCCCATGCCGCAATGGCTCTGGAAGCTGAACGGCCTCAATCAGAAATTCAACTGTCAGATCTGTGGAGACTATATTTATCAGGGTCGGCGGGCCTTCGACCGCCATTTCGGTGACTCGAGGCATTCTCATGGATTAAAATGCCTCGGAATTGTGCCTGGACCGGCGTACCAGGGTATCACTCAAATCGACCAAGCCATCGAACTGTCAAAGACGGCCAAGAAGAGCAAGTTCGATGCGGAAGTCGAGGACGATGAAGGTAACGTCATGACCGAAAAAGTATATAACGACTTAAAGAAGCAGGGTCTAGTGTAGAGCTTATTTAATTACACGCATTTATCAAAACCGGGGATAGCCTAGTTATATAAATCATCATCAGCGACGTCCTCACCGACTGCAGCACCACCAGAAGCCTGTTCGCCAGTGGTAGCACCAAAGCTGAAGTTTCCGACGCCGCGGGACTGCTGCAACTGCTGAGCGTAGGACTCGTAGCGACGCAGCTCAGAATCAGAGACTGAGCGGGCGGCGGTCTTCATAGCTTCCTCAAAGTGCTCCTTGGTGATATAAGGCACCAAGTCTTCATCCATGTCAACATCCTCGCCTTCTTCACGCTCAGCGCGAATTTGGGCCACAATGCTATCTTTGATGGCGAATTTTGCGGCCCGTTGGACGATGTAACCCAGATCGGCACCGGAGAAACCAGCAGTGCTCTTGGCGATCTGTGTAAGATCGAGACCAGGCTCCAAAGGAGTCTTACGAAGCTGAGCCTTGAGAATGCTGAAACGAGCACCTTCGTCAGGCAGGGGTACGTAAATAAGCTGGTCGAGACGTCCGGGGCGCAGAAGAGCAGGATCGATCTGGTCGGGACGGTTGGTAGCGCCAATAACAAACACGTTCTTCTTGGCGTTCATACCATCCATCTCGGTTAGAAGCTGATTGACAACACGATCGGCACCTCCAGAGTCTCCGACAGAAGCGCCACGAGACTTGGCGATGGAGTCGAGCTCGTCAAAGAACACGACGCAGGGGGCTGCCGCACGGGCCTTGTCGAAGATGTCACGGATGTTGGACTCGGATTCACCGACCCACATGCTGAACAGTTCGGGGCCCTTGACACTGATGAAGTTGGCAGACACCTCAGTTGCGACAGCCTTGGCCAACAGGGTCTTACCAGTACCGGGAGGGCCGAAGAACAAGACACCCTTTGAAGGAGCAAGGCCGAACTTCGTGTACATTTCGGGGTGTAGAACGGGGTACTCGACGGTCTCCTTGAGCTCGTCCTTGATGTGGTCCAAGCCTCCAACATCATCCCAGCTGACATTGACGGACTCGACAACAGTCTCGCGAAGAGCAGCGGGGTTCGAAACACCGAGGGCGTAGCGGAAGTTCTCCATAGAAACGCCTAGGGAATCGAGCACCTCTGCATCGATCTCATCGCTCTCGAGGTCGATAAGCTCGATCTTTTCTCTAATTTGTTGCATGGCGGCCTCTGAGCACAGACTGGCGATATCGCTTCCGACGTAGCCGTGGGTCTCGCTGGCGAGCAGTTCTAGGTCGACGTCGGGGGCGAGCTTCATGTTCTTGGTGTGGATACGCAGGATCTCGAGGCGGCCCGTGGGGTCTGGGATACCGATATCGATTTCGCGGTCGAAACGGCCGAAACGGCGCAGAGCGGGGTCGATAGAGTTGGGGCGGTTGGTGGCGGCGATCACGACGATGTTGGCGCGCGAGCGCATGCCGTCCATGAGGGTGAGCAGCTGCGAGACGACGCGGCGCTCGACCTCACCATTAGTCTTGTCACGCTTGGGGGCGATGGAGTCGATCTCGTCAATAAAGATAATAGAGGGTGCGTTGCGCTCGGCGTCCTCGAACGCCTTGCGGAGATTTGACTCTGACTCGCCGGCCATTTTACTCATGATTTCAGGGCCATTAATGAGGAAGAAGAACGCGCCGGTCTCGTTGGCGACTGCGCGGGCGATAAGGGTCTTTCCGGTTCCCGGGGGGCCGTACATGAGCACGCCCTTGGGGGGCTTGATGCCGATGGCCTTGAACAGCTGCGGGTGGCGAAGAGGCAGCTCGACCATCTCTCTGATCTGGGCCATCTGCCGTCTGCAGCCGCCAATGTCGTCGTATCCGATATCGTTCATATTATTTTCCTCGTCCTCGCGCTCGATGGGGTCGCCGTCGCAGTGGATGATGGTGTCCTGAGCAACGATGGCGTAGTCCTCGGGCTCAACGTCGACGACCTTGAACTCGACCTGGCGCATGCCTCCGCTCACGGTGAAGTGGTCGCCCTTGCGCACGGGGCGGTACGCCTCAACAAAGTACGGCTTGAGGTACACGTCGAACAGGCTGCCGGTGATGCCCTCGATGGTGTCGGCGATCGGCAGGCACAGAATACGGGTGGCGTACTTGATGTCGGGGCACGGGTACACCGTGACGACGTCGCCGAGGCGCACTCTGAGGTTGTTGCGGACCACACGGCTGATGCGCACCACCCCGTCGCTGAGCTCCTCGTCGATCAGCACGATCAGCACGGTGTCGCGGCGTTTCTTGCCCTTCACCAGCACGGTGTCGCCGCGGAACAGCTGCAGGAGCTCGAGGGTGCCGGGGCTCATGGTAATTGTGGAATTGTCGCCGCTGTCAGCGTCGTCAACAATCAGGGCATTATCCTTCTTTTTCTGGCGCAAAATCGCCGTCGCGAGAGGATTCTCGTTTCCGGCTTTCTGGCCGGAAGCATCATGCAAATTTGGTTTCGAATCTCCAGGCATGACAGAAAGAGGCCACTGCAGACCCACTGACGTATTATATATACCTTGCCTACATAAGCAACCACTCGGATGCGGTTCGGATGCTGCGAATTGGCGAGGGCGTAGCGGCGCGAATTGCGGTGTGAGAGGGCCGGTGGAACCCCGCTGGCGCGCGCCTGCCTGGCGTCCCCCAGATCCGGTGGCGGCAGCCGGAAATCAGTGGCGTCAGATGTTCGACACACTTCTTATGCGGGCTGCTGCAGCCGCTTATAAACGCAAATTGTGGTCCTGGCGAGACATGAACTCGTTCGACAACTTTGAGTCGACTGAAAACAACCAGATCGTGGCCCGGTTCAAGCCTCGCCACGACCCTGCGCAAATTTCCTGCTTCCATTGCGGCAAGCCCGTCACCTCCAACGGCTGCAGCCTCTGCAACGAGTGCATTGCTCTCAGTGTCGACATCACCGGCGATTTGGAGAAGACCAGCGACATCACTTTTTGCAAGCACTGCGGCCGGCTCCAGGTCCCCCCAAACAAGTGGGTGTACGCCGAGCGAGAGAGCAGAGAGCTGATGCAGGTGTGCCTCAAGCGGCTGCGAAACCTCGACTCGTCCGAGCACCGGCTCATTGACGCCAAGTTCCTGTGGACCGAGCCGCACTCTCGCCGCACGAAGCTCAAGATCACCGTCCAGGGCGAGGCGAAGGAGTTCAACAACCTGCTGATCCAGCAGGCGTACGAGGTCGAGTTCTTCGAGCACACGAACCAGTGCCGGGACTGTGCAAAGAGCTACACGGCCCACACGTGGCAGGCGTCGATCCAGGTCCGCCAGAAGGTCGAGCACAAGAAGACGTTTTTGCATCTCGAGCAGCTGATCCTCAAGCATGGCATGCACCAGAAGACCAACAACATCCAGGAGAGCCGCGACGGCATTGACTTTTTCTTTGGGTCCAAGGCCGACGCGGTGGAGATGCTCGACTTTCTCGCGAGCGTCGTGCCGATCAAGACCAAGAAGTCGGCCCAGTTCATCTCTGAGGACACCCACACGGCAAAAAAGACATACAAGTTCACGTACAGCGTCGAGATCGCCCCGATCTGCCGCGACGACCTGGTGATTCTGCCGCGATCCATCACCAAGGCCAGGGGCAACGGGATCTCGCCGTTGGTGGTGTGCTACAAGGTCAACAGCAACATCTACGTGATCGACCCCGACACGCTCAAGGTGCTCATGACCACGGGGGCGGAGTACTGGCGGAGCCCGTTCAGCAGCCTCGCGACCGCCCGCGGGCTCACCGAGTACATTGTGCTCGACTCGGAGCTCAATGGCCGGTCGAACGACAAGTTCGTGGGGGCGGACGTCACGGTGGCCAAGGCGGCGGACCTCGGGGTCAACGACACCCAGTACGTGGTGCGGACGCACATGGGCGCGCTGCTGCACCCCGGGGACTCGGTGATGGGCTACGACCTCACGACCACGAACTTCAACGACGCCGAGTGGGACAAGCTCTCGGCAGACGCCATCCCCGACGTGATCCTCGTCAAGAAGGTGTACCCCGATAAGGTCAAGAGCAAGCCCCGGCGGCTGCAACGCATGGCCAAGGAGTACAACGACGAGGCGGCCCAGTCCAAGCCTAACCGTGGCAACGACGGCAAGGACTACGACGAGTTCCTGGAGGACCTCGAGGACGACGAGTACCGGGAGGAGGTGCTGCCTGACGACGGCGACGAGCAGCCGGACGACGAGCTGATCCTCGACCCCAACGACGTCGAGCAGGAAGTATAGCATATATTTATTTGAGTCATTATGTGAATAAATACTTACGAGGGGTAGTATCGTCCCTCCTCCAAGCCTTCGATCTGCGATAACGGGTCCTTGCCGTGGGTCACGACCTGGATCACCATGTTCTTGTTCATGTCCCAGTACCGCCAGAACGTGGCAGCCTTTCGCCACCCGTACGATCCGGCGCTGGCCTTGACCATTTCGCGGAACGAGTTGAGCTGCTGGAGCTCGGTCTTCTTACTCTCGTCTCCGTTGGCCACCTGGCCATTGACGATGGAAATAGCCCGGCCCAGGTAGTCGTAGCACCGCTTCTGGGCTTCGACGTCGGCTGAGGGGACGTATCCCGCTTGGTATGCTACGTATTCCGCAAGAGGCATTCTCTAAGAGGCTGCATTTTGGGACAATCGCCCGCATTAAGCCTCCCAGCCACTGCGCCTCGTGACTGGGAGGCGGCGCCACCGGTCGCGTGGTAGCAACAACCAGACGAGATCAAATGTGAATTCTTCCGTTTTCGCCGCCCGCCCCGGCCGGGGGCCCCCCAGGCATGCACCATGCACGCTGGCGTGGGTGGTGCAGATGCTCGTATTTCGCTGTTTTATCCCAAATCAGGCACAAACCACACTCGGCATCGGCACCCGGTTATTAATCACCTTGCGTCTTGGGCAGCTCTGACCAACACAAGACCCCAGCTATTTATAACAGACTCCATTTGGAGTTCTCTGCATTATCTGTGTATTCAGCTGGACTCGCAACTCCCTGAACTCCCGATCGCCTGGTTACTCTAGCTGCCATGAACAACAGCCAGGGCCCCAGCAACGAGCCTGCTCCGTACTTTGAGCCCTCGGAAGTGGACGACCCGGCACTGGTGGTGCTCAAGTTCTCGTACATCTCGGTCATGACCGGGAACTGGAGCACCCAGACCCAGCAAATGTCCATCATCAGCTCCTTCAATGCCAACCAGAGCTGCCAGGGAAACATGTTCATTCCCGAATCGGCCATAGAGCTGTTCAATCACACCGGGGTCCCGCTGGTGAACTGCGACGACCGCGGCAGCACCGAGATCTCGGCCGCCGTGCTCAGCGGCAGGACGTTCCCGTGCCTGTTTCTGTACTCTGCCTCGCAAAAAGGCTGCCAAATTAACGACGTGTCCGGCACGCTGATGCCCAATGTGTTCACGCTGCTCAATGGCGGCACCATCGCCGACTTCCTGCTCGCGGAGCAGAACGACCCCCGGCTGTACGTCACCAGGGTGTATCTGCCCGACTCGGAGCGGTCAGACGTGTTCCGCACCACCCTCGTGGCGGTCGTGGTGACGCTGGCGGTCGTGGCGGCGGTGTCGTTCGGGTTCTTTTGCTACAAAATGCGGCAGTGCCGCTTCACCCGCTCTCGCAACGCCAACCTCCCCACCGTGCGGAGAACCCGCCGCAAGCTCAACGAGGGGGTCGTCAAGACGTTCGAGACGTTTACGTTTGATGGAAATAATAATGATACCCAGAGCATTCGCAGCAGCCGCACCCAGCACACCGCCCACGGCGAGACCGTCGAGACGGCCGAGTCCTGCACGATCTGCCTCGAGGAGTACGAGCTGGGCGACCTGCTGCGGAGGCTGCCGTGCGGCCACATCTTCCACGCCCGCTGCATCGACCACTGGCTCACCACCAGGAGCACCTCGTGCCCGCTGTGCCGCGAGGACTTTGATCCCTCCAAGGACGAGGCCAACAACCACTCCGAGGAGGCCCCCGCGCAGCGGCGGTGGGTTGCGTGGCTCCAGCGCGGCTGGGGCCGGACTAGGTTTGCTACAAACAGCCACAGCGTGGTTTAATGGCGGCGTTGATCGCCGCGCTAATCTGCTACACCTAACTTATTCCCGTGATGTCTGAACGCAATAAATTAAGACCATAAGCTTAGAACTGGGGCACTACAACCGCCCTCTCATTTACATTACCTAGCTTGTATGCCCTGCCCCCGTCAAGTAACACCGCATCGTGAACAGACTGCGACGTGGCCCCGATCTCGACGTCGTACACCTTGTCGTTGACCAGCAGCGTCGTTCTCCCGGACTTGTGTCGCCGCAGCGTCCCCAGCCGCCCGCTGAGGGGTGCGTCCACCTCCATGGCGCTGTCGTCGGCCTTGTCGTCGGCCCTGTCGTTCTTCATTGAGTTAATAGGCTGTAAATTCATTAAACACAGCTGGTCGGGCAGGAACGACACACTGTCCTCGCCACCCAGCGGCGTCTTGCTCACGACCTGGGGCATGAGGGGGTTCGCTGGCGTGGCGACGTCGATGTTCTTGTCGTAGACCAGGCTGGCGGTCGATTCTGGCCGCTCTGTGTGCGTCGATCTCGCTGCCCCGGTGCTGGCTCGCGAGAACCCAGACGACCCAATGTTCCGGGCCGATCTGCGGGTGTCGGCCAACGACGGGGCTGCCAGAGCCCCCTCGGCCTCGTTCAGGTACTCTCCCTTGATGCCCTTCTTTTTTCGGGGGCCCTGCTGAAATTGTGATCTGGAGGGGTTTTCCTTGGGCTCGGTCTTGATTGCCGGGGCCGAGCTCTCACGGTCCTCTTTGCTACGCCGCCCGATCGCCTTGGGGGCGAACTTTCGCTTTGGAGCCTCACCGCTCATGAGATGTGAATGCTAAAATTTCTGGTTCGTGTGGCGACTGGTGGCTGAGGAGTCTCGAGGGCTTTCGCAGTTTAGTGCTTTTTAGACGCATTATTAATTTGGGCAGTCGACGCCACTAATCAGGGGTGAACGCAGCCGAAAAGTGGAATCGCCGTTGTGGGAGCAATGCACCCGCCATTCAGGCAGCAGCAAGATCAGGGGGCCCCGAGGATATTTCTCTAATATGGTTTCGCTCAAGCTGTCCTCCCCCGGTTATCTTGCGCAGCGAGTGGCCAGGTCCTGGAGGGCACGTGATCGGCAACAAATTGATTCCCTAATTTCGTCCCCAACTCATCCTCTCTTCTACCGCTAATCATGAGGACTCCAGCCAACAGCGACACGACGAACTGGTCGTTCAGTCAATGTTTTGGAGACAAGAGCGACATTGATTCGATAACGGAGTCGGACGTGATTTCAGCTGTGGAATTCGACCATTCGGGCGACTACCTGGCGACTGGCGACCGGGGCGGCCGAGTAGTGCTGTTTGAGCGAGTCCAGGGCGGCAGCAAAAAATTTGAGTACCGGTTTCTCACCGAGTTCCAGAGCCACGAGCAGGAATTCGACTACCTGAAAAGTCTCGAGATCGAGGAGAAAATCAACCAAATCAAGTGGTGCAAGCGGCAAAACAACGCGCTGTTTCTGCTCAGCACCAACGACAAGACCATCAAGCTCTGGAAGATCTTCCACAAGTCGCTCAAGGTGGTCGCAGAGAGCAACCATACCGACCGAGCCGATCCCACGTCGTTCACGAGCGTCGACCAGCTGCGGCTGCCCCGCATGAATTTGCATGACACTATAGTGGCGACGACGCCGCGGAGAATATACTCTGGGGCGCACACGTACAACATCAACAGTATCTCGATCAACTCGGACAACGAGACGTTCATCAGCAGCGACGATTTGCGAATTAATCTATGGAACATGAACCACGCGAATCAGAGCTTCAATATCGTCGACATCAGGCCCGCGACCATGGAGGAGCTCACGGACGTGATCACGGCCGCCGAGTGCCACCCCACGTCGTGCAACCTGTTCATGTACAGCACCTGCAAAGGGTCGATCAGACTGGCGGACATGCGCGAGCGGGCCCTCTGCGATCAGTCAGTCAAGGTGTACGAGGACAAGTGGGACCCCGTGAACGACTCGTTCTTCACCGAGTTCACGTCGAGCATCTCGGACATCAAGTTCAGCCCCGACGGGCGGTACATTGTGGCCCGCGACTTCATGAACGTCAAGATCTGGGACGTGAACATGGACTCGCAGCCGATCAAGACCATCAAGGTGCACGAGAACATCCGCAACATCCTGTGCACGACCTACGAGTCGGACTCGATCTTCGACCGGTTCGAGGTGGTGGTGAGCGGCGACAGCAAGAGCCTGTGCACCGGCACCTATTCAAACAATTTCCTTATTTATCCCAACGCCCTCATCTCGGGCGACGACACCCCGGTGATGCTGCAGGCCGACAAAGCGGCGTTCCGCAAGCGCGGCGGCTCGCCCAAGCAAAAGAACCGCAGTCGCGCACACATGATGCGGTCACGGCCCCGCAAGCAGCCCGATTTTAGGAAGAGTATCCTGCACCTGAGCTGGAACCCGTACGAAAACGCCGTGGCGATCGCAGCGACAAATAACTTGTTTGTGTTCAACGAGCAATAATGTAGCCCGGTTAATTTAAAACATTACATACTCTAATCGGTCTTGCGGTGGTTCGCCCACGACCAAAACATGGTCTTCTCGCCGTCGCCCCAGAAGAACTTGCGGCTGCGAACGTTTTGGTAGTCGAACTCCACGGGCCAGTCCTCGTCGGGGACCTTCGACACCTCCTTGAGGTGGTGCAAGTGGTGGGCCTCGGTGCCGTACACGTAGTAGGCGCACACCGCGAGCACGGGGATGGTGCCAATGGAGATGTTACGCCAGAGGTTGGCCGACGCGCGCGCGTGCTCGACCTGGTGCTGGGAGAACTCGGCGAATTCCTTGGCCTTCTCGGGATTGGCCTTCCAGATGAACCGGGCGCCGTCGCTGTTGAAGCGCTTAAAAATCTGAGGACCAGACTTTCTGAACATTGGGTAATTGGCGATGAATAATTGGCCTATAAATCGCCTGCTGACAAAGACTCATGCCACGACGCCGCGCCCGCGTGGCGACGAGCAGCGGCCAGCCCACGCCGCAACAGGCGCGCCCGCGGTTTTTTTTCCTCTAGCGCCCCCCGCGCGCCCGCCGCGCCCGCGCCCCGTCCTGCACCCTCGCTTACGCGATGACGTCATACCCCTACATCTCCAAGCAACCTGCTCTCTCCAAGCAGCATCATTGCCATATGGCCCAAAGCATTGACGACTCGGTCGCGCGCCTCAAAATTGTGGAGGCCCTCCGCAAGGACGACCCCTCCGAGCTGCAACAAGTCGCCAAAGTCTACAACGTCGCCGCCGCCAAAGGGTTGCTCAAGCTCGCGGTCCAGACCAGCAAGGCCCCAGTGCTCAAATTCGTGCTCGAGCTCTACAGCCAGAGCGGGCGGGACATCAATGAGCAGGACGAGTCCGACGGCGACACGCCGCTCCACGTGGCGGCCCGCTACAACAACCTCGACGCAGCAGCGCTGCTCGAGCGCCAGCCCACCATCAACGACACCATCGCCAACCACGAGGACCTCACTGCGTACGAGTGCGCAAAGTCCCCCGAGATGGAGCGGCTGCTCGCGAGCGCGCAGAACGAGTTCGTGCAGCACACGTCGGTCGCAATCAAGAAGGCGTTCGACAAGCAGGACCTGAAAACGCTGCAGCGGCTGTTTGCGAACCCGCGGGTCGCAGAGCTCATCGACGTCAACGGTACCGACCCCGAGACAGGGTCAACGGTGCTGCATGCCGCAGCCAAGAACGGTAATCTCGAGTTGGTCAAGTTCATCCTTGACAACAAGGGCGACCCCATGGTTCGAGACCGCAACCACAAGACCCCGATAGAGGTTGCGACCGACCCCAAGGTCCAGCACCTCCTCGCGACCACCGCGCGGGCCCACGCCATCGAGCACGGGTCGGCGTCAAAGTCCCCGTCAGAGAGCGGATTCCTCAAGAAGTGGACCAACTACACCAGCGGCTACAAGGCCCGATGGTTCGTGCTCAGCGGCGGCGTCCTCAAGTACTACAAGAGCCCCGAGGACGTGAGCGACCACAGCTGCCGCGGATCAGTGCCCCTCGCCAACGCCAGGGTCAGGCTCCAGAGCAGCGAGCGCCGTCGCTTCGAGCTCCGCACCCCGACCACGAAGCTGCTGCTCAAGGCCCAGCACCCAGTCGAGGCCAACCGCTGGGTCTGGGCGCTCCAGAACGCGATCACCGCCGCCAAGGAGACCGCCAAAACCGACAACGCCGACGCCAAGTCAGTCTCGTCCACCGTCAGCAAAAAGAGAAGCGGCCTGCTCCGCCGCCACAACCACAGCGGCAGCTTCGCGTCCGTCTCCAGCAAGCGGTCCGCGACCCACGCCCACCAGCCGGCCCCCCAGCCTGCTCAGCCCCCCAGCGCTACCCCGTCAAGAGTCAACACCCCAGACCCGTCCGCCCACCCGCACCACGCCCACCAGCAGCTCAAGGACTCGTCAGGAACGGGCATCCTTGGTTACGAGCGGTTCATCGTCGACGACCTCCACCCCACCGTCGAGGACTCAAACAGCACCGACGATGACGACGACGAGGACCTCGACACGCAGCTCCAGTTCCCCCGCGGCGCCAGTGCCGACGCCATCATGGTCCAGCTCGACGCCATCGCCGAACTGTTGCAGGGCCTTGGGCAGAAGATCGGGCCCTCCGCCGACGAAGCTGTCAATCTCGGCCTCTCGCAAATCAGAGAGGTCAGCAAGGAGCTCCCGGTGTTCAAGGAGTACATCCGCAAGGAATCGGCCCGCGTCAACGCGCTGCTCGCTCGCTCAGAAAACCAGCAGAAGTTCTGGGCTCAGAACTGCAGAACCCTCGAAATCAAGCTCGAGCGCGCCGAGTCCCAGCTGTACTCCCTCCAGAACCCAGAGCCTACTGATGATGACGATAACGAGGAGTTCTACGACACCGTCGATGAGTGGCATGACGCCGAGAAGGGTGAACCGCACAACTACACCGAGCCGCACCTGGCCAAGATTGACGAAAAGTCAACGCCCTCTCAGACTTCAGAGTCCACAGGCGCCGCGGGCGCAGCTGCCGCCGGCGGCGTCGCCGTCGCCGCCGCGTCCGGAGCCACCGCAGAGGCAGAACCCCAGCCAGCCTCGCAAGAAACCCAGCCAGCCTCACAAGAAACCCAGCCAGAGACTGCAGAAACCGCAGAACCTGTCGGAGCCGCCGATCAGAGTGAGCCGTCTGCCGACGCCGCCACTGGGAAGCATGAGACTGAAGGGCTCACCGAGGAACAAGCAGAAGTTCAAACAGCCATTGACCAGACCAAATCGTTTGCAGGTTACGAGGATCCGCCCCGTAAGAAGCTGGCTATCGACGCAGACAATCGCCCCAAGATCTCCCTTTGGGGCGTGCTCAAGAGCTTGATCGGTAAGGACATGACCAAAATGACCCTTCCCGTCTCGTTTAACGAGTGTACTAATCTCTTGCAGCGCTCCGCCGAGGATATGGAGTATGTCGACCTGCTGGATAGGGCTGCCGCCGCCGTCGACGATCCCGGGTTGCGCATGGCCTATGTGGCCGCTTTCGCCGCAAGCTCGTATTCATCTACCATCGGTCGAGTGGCAAAGCCGTTCAACCCTCTGTTGGGTGAGACCTTTGAGTATTGCCGCCCCGATCTGGACTTCCGCTTCATGTCCGAGCAGGTCTCGCACCATCCTCCCATCGGTGCACTTCTTGCTCAGTCACCAAGATGGGACTTTTACGGCCACTCTAATGTCAAGTCGAAATTTTACGGTCGATCCTTCGACATCGTCCCAACCGGTTTGTGGTACCTCAATTTGAGACCTGACAAGGGCGCCGAAGTCGAGGAAGAACTCTACACTTTCCGCAAGGTGACCAGCTCCGTCATCGGTATTATGGTTGGCAGCCCGGAAGTTGATAATTATGGTGTCATGGACATTCACAATCATACAACTGGAGTCACCTGCAAGCTTCATTTCAAGCAGCGCGGCTGGAAAGCTTCATCAGCCTACAAGGTCGAGGGTCACGTCGTTGACAAGAATGGAACCGAGCTTTACACCGTTTCAGGTACTTGGAATGATCAGATAGTCGCCAAAAAGGCTGGCGCCAAGGGCGGTCTGAAGCTGTGGCACGTTCATGAGCGGCCTAGAGCACCTTTCAATTTGACTCCATTTGCAATTACTCTTAATGCACTTCCAGAATCTCTGAAACCGTGGTTGCCGCCTACTGACACTAGATACCGTCCTGATCAGAGAGCTATGGAGGAGGCTGAATACGACTTGGCTCGCGAGGAGAAGCAGAGGGTCGAAGAAAAGCAGCGTGAGGCTCGTCGTAGACGCGAGGAGACTGGCGAATCGTACAAGCCGTGCTGGTATGAACTAGCAAAGCACCCTGTGACAGGCGAAGAGTACTACAAGCCTATTAATGATTATTGGGGAAAGCGTGCCAAGCATGATTTAGAGGAATGTCCCAATATCTTCTAAACGCTTTTAATAATCCGATCCAGCTGGGGCACGACTCAGGCGTATGGATCGGATCAATCACTTGTTGATCAAGATTACTTACTTCACCTGAGGTGCCCTCATATATTCTTCTATAGCGCACCACTGGGTTGCCCTTTGAAAAATTGGTGCTTAATTCTATGTTTTTCTTACCCACAATCCAAAGCCATGCAGTTATGCGTTTGCCTTCCAGTTAATTTATGGGATATCTGTCGTATCGTGTCTCCCAATTGAATAGCTCTATGTAAGTACCTAGAGAACTCTGGAAGTATTCATCATTCGCTCAGTCGTATCTTATCTATCATGTCACAGGTGGGGGGCGAATGGCACGGCAACCTGGGAATGAGCTATGCAGACTACGATGTGATGCATACTTCAGTCACAGACTGAGTGGTACACCAGCACATAGTCTTTAAACAGTTGAGAACTCAATGCACCTAGTCGCAACTTTCATGACGACACATGCCACCTCATGCACTAGCATTTGCATTACAGCAGTCTAGATCGTACGTACTACATAGTAGAGACACCTCAATGCGTTGATCGCAGCCCCAGCCTTTGCAGACACTAAGAAATGTAGACATATGCGGTCAAGCTATCTGTATACATAATGCGCATGACGTGCCTTTGTTATTCAAGGCCATTCGACGCATATGTGAGTGCGCTCGATAAGGATATGTGCGCGACACTGTCTCGTTGTATTCGGTGAACATTACATTAAGTCTCTACGAATGTAAAGGTCGTCTCTTCATGTGGCTGTTGCTCACGAATGAATATGCTAATTACGTCATTTAAGCCAAGTGATAAGATGATGTATTGCGGGGTATGTTATTGCTTGCCCAACTACGCAGACAATAAAATCAATAGTATAGTAACCAGTTTCTCGCGTGTCCTGGTCGAGCATTTCACTATTGTACCACCGCAAGATAAATAATGTGGGGCGTGTCTGAGAAACTCGTAAATATGGCCATTCTAACTCATCGATGCATCAAAATGCACGGGCGATAGTGGTCATATTCGGATGACTCATCACGAAAACCAACCCAAGACTTCAAACAACCGTTAACCAAGACCAGATAACGATGAATAACTCTGTATGGAGATAGAACGAATCATGTAGAATCCCATTTATGAATTTTGGCTCGAAGGTAGGGGCGTTTCCCTCGGCACGCCGGTCCTAGTAGGGTTTTCCGAGCATCCACATGCAATCTGACATCGTTCATGCAATTCGATGCAGAAGCGAAGCACCATAAAAAATCTTCACCATCTTTTATATATCAACGGAAAATCAAGGTTGCTCTGGTGTGCCACGTCCTGACCGCTCACAAGGTGATTTATGCAATATGTCCCGTAAAGTTCCTGCTTCATGTGAGATAAAGTACATATTACCTGCAGGGTTCGCCATGTGGCCACACCAAGTCTCGGCACGCTCAGCCTTGCATTGCCGGAAAAATGGATAGTCCGAGCTTCGCAAACTATTCGGTTCGAGCCATCAATATATATGAAACGGGCCATCAAATGTCCGGAGTGTACGGGAAACTTGTGAACATTATATTGCAGTCTGCAATAAAACTTTGCTTCGCTTCGGTCATATACCAGCGTCTCTTATCTCTAACCGCAACCCTTGCATTTGATAGTACCCACCGGCGTCCAATCAATGGGACTGGCAAACCAGCCCTGCATATGCGGAAGCACACCAATCCGTTATATAATGTCAGCCATACTCTATTCAAAAGCGATCCAGTAAAACTAACTTCGCACAGCTATGCAAATCATCACCGATGAAACTGGGGCTCAGGTGTACGATGTTCCCGCCTATGATACAGGTGATGTCGCTTGGACATTGTGTTGTACCTTTGGAGTATTCCTAATGGTTCCAGGTCTTGGATTCCTTTATTCTGGATTGGCTCGTCGTAAAAGTGCCTTGTCCATGTTGTGGCTTTGTATGATGTCCGGAGCAATGGCTATGTTCACTTGGTGGTTCTGGGCTTATTCCCTCGCTTTTTCTACTACCTCTAATAACAAGTACATTGGTGACCTCCGCAACTTTGCGTTGAGAAACACTACCTCCGACGACCCCGACACTACAATCCCGGAATTGCTAGTCACCACTTTCCAGGGAATGTTCGCTGCAGTCACTGCTGCTATTTTGGCTGGCGGTGCTGCCGAGCGTGGCCGTTTCATGCCCTTTATGCTGTTCATTTTCTGCTGGATTACTATTGTGTATGCCCCTCTTGCCTACTGGGTTTGGGGAAGCGGCTGGGCTTCTAGCTCCCATTGGGGCGTCTTGGATTTTGCAGGCGGTGGTCCAGTCGAGATCGGCTCGGGTGTGGGAGGTGCCTGCTACGCCATGGTTCTCGGTCGCCGTCATGAAAAATTGCTTGTGAACTTCCGCCCCCACAATATCTCGTTCGTAATTCTCGGCACAATCCTGCTTTGGTTTGGATGGCTTTCGTTCAATGCTGGCTCCGCCGGTGGCGCCAACTTGCGTGCCGTGTACGCTGTCTGGAACTCTAATCTTACTGCTATTTTTGCCGCATTCTCCTGGGTTTTGCTCGATTTCAGATTGGAACGCAAGTGGTCTACTGTGGCGATCTGCTCTGGCTTCATTTCGGGTCTCGTTGCCGCCACTCCTGCTAGTGGATGCATTCCCTTGTGGGGCAGCATCATCTTGGGATTTGTTTCTGGTATCGCCTGTAACTTCAGCACCCAGATCAAGTACTTGCTTGGAATTGATGATTCGATGGATACCTTCGCCGAGCACGGTGTCGCCGGCATTATCGGATTATTCTTCAACGCGTTCTTGGGCGATTCCATGGTGATTAACGCTGATGGCAGTGAAATTGGCGACGGAGGATGGATGAATCAAAATTGGAAGCAGCTGTACAAGCAGTTTGCGTATATCTGCGCTTGCTTTGGCTATGTTGCTGCTCTTACCACCTTTTTGGCTTTTGTTATCAACTACATCCCCGGATTCAAGCTGCGTGTCTCTGAGGACGCAGAAGCACGCGGTGTTGATGAGGACCAGATTGGTGAGTTTGCCTATGACTATGTGGAGGTTCGCCGTGACTACCTCGCGTGGGCACCACCCGCAACAGTGCACAATGGGGAGAGCGCATCTCCCAAAAATTCAGAGGCTGGAGCACCTACCCACGAGGAGGCAGAGAAAATTCAGCAAGCTCTTTAATTTATTATGTTCACGGATTAAATACATCTAATGTAGGTAGTACAGTTTACCACAGTTTACCAACTCTAGTTTTTCTTCAATGTTTTGAGTGTGTCCTTCTGCCGATCAGCAGGGTTTTCTTGCATAATTATGCATTGTTACTGCAGCACTATCAGCCGAATGTGGAAGGTGTAAACAAACTATTGTTAATCATTAGCTGCCCACCACAGCTCCAGCTCTCTTGCTGGTAGTCTTTATCCTTGATATGGAAAAGGATATCAAGAGCTTGGTCGTGAATATCGATGCTACCGACCCCGAGCACATGAGCACTGTGTGCAAACAAATTCAAAATTTGTTGCTTGAGGTTCTTGGGACTGGAAACGATGGCCGAAGCCTTCGAAAAAGAATCAACAACACTCAACTGGACAACTTTTTGTCAACTCAGGATAGCTTTGCGTATAATTTATGTGGTCGCCTAGCCGTTGCCTTGGAGCAACTTGGTGACCAGCCTGAGTCTGACGAGAGGAACAAAGCGATTGAGGAGACACTGTTCACTATCCAGGGTGTGTGTCTTGTGCACAGGCCATCTCGGTTGGTTTTCAATACCACCAACATGTTGGAGCTCCTGTTAGGGTTCTGTCAAGTAAAAAACGATAGTCTCCAAGTTGTCGGCATAACTACTCTGTGTGCAATTATGGTTAGACAAGTGGAGAATATTCGTCGATTCGAAAAACTCGGGGGATTAAAGGTTGTCACGGACATCTTCAAACATAGAAACACTGCATTTACAGTCAAGAGAGCGATACTTGAGTTCCTCTTTTTCTATCTGGTGCCAGAGACGAAATTCCAGAACCAGGATCAGTATGAAGTGCCTCGCCGAACTACTGCAGCAAAGCAGATAATGTTGGGCAAGTATTTATCGAACGTCGACGGTTTAGTTCGCGAACTCGAAGTTAACAAGCCGTTTGGCAATATGGACTTGGAGTGGTAGAGATTTATTTATGAGGTTCCAAGAGAACAACCCAGGGATTCCGGTCGATTCATTACCTGCAGACTCGCAAGATGCGAATTTTAGTTAGCTCCCGCATATGGGCAAATGGTATCCAGCAGCATCTAACATAGTGACTCTTTAACAATTTAGCTCAGTATAACAATCAAGCTAAATGACCTATGTCCGATGCTCAATGAGCACCTCGACAGCTTACGCCGCCTCGTTTGCCACCCTACTCCGATGATCAGCGGAATCTTTATATATGGCATTCGGGGCGAGATTCTCGCCTCTCGCATCTACAAAGATGGACTAAGGAGAGCAGTAACTGACATTTTCCGAGTACAAGTCATCTCGAACCCTGAATTCAAGATCCCGATCTTAACATTAGGGTCGACGTCTTTCCTGTACATTCGCCATGAGAACTTGTATATTGTGGCTGTCACTCGGCAAGACGTGGACGCAGCGCTCGTTTACGAACTCTTGTACAAGCTTGTTGACATTGTGTCGGCATACCTCGGAACTTTCAACGAGAACACCTGCACCAAGAATGTGCACGTTATATACGAACTACTGGATGAGCTCGTTGATTTCGGCTACCCTCAAAACACAGATCTCAGTGCAATCAACGAGCTTACAACGAATAAGGTCCAGAACATGCCGAAATCGAAGCAAAAAGATAAGGAGCCATCAATGGCATTATCAGTGGCATCTAATACTCCCTGGCGACACAAAGGAATCAAGTACAGAAACAATGAGATATTTGTTGACATTCTTGAGTCCATAAATACGGTACTGAACTCAGAGGGTGGAGTTGTGACGTGCAGGATCGCGGGCACGATCAAAATGAGAGCCAAACTTAGTGGCGATCCCCAGATATCAATGTCTCTAAACGATCACGAAAGTGGTGATTCGCATAACGATAAAGTCGCACATCTTCAGGATTTCCAGATGCACCAGTGCGTGGACCTGAACGAGTTTAGCCGATCACACACTATGAAATTCATCCCCCCTGACGGCGAATTTGAGCTCATGAAGTATAGCGTTATTAGCGGCATTGTGCATCCTTTCAAAGTTCAAGCATCGGTGCGAGAGATAGGCAAAACCCACGTTGACTACAAGATTGTCGTCAAGTCCCAGTACGCATCACGAACTGTAGCGACTGATGTGGTTTTGAGGATCCCGGCTCCGCCAAATGCCACCAAAACAAATTCCAAGGTCAACCGGGGTAAGGTTAAATACAAGGCAGGACAAAACTGTCTGGAATGGCGCATTAGCAGAATGACCGGTAACCAGGAAGTGAAGCTCACTGGCACTGCAGATCTCTCTGCTAGCAGTTCACATGCCAACTGGTCACGCCCACCGATCTCGTTGGAGTTCAGTATTAGCATGTACTGTAGCTCTGGTATCTGCGTGCGGTACCTCAAGCTGTCTGAAAATGCAGGGTACACCCCATTGAAATGGGTTAGATACCTGACCAAAAACGGGTCATACGAAGTAAGAATATAAATGGCTAACGTTTTCAAGTAGTTCATATACTAATCGTAAGTCTTTTAACTACAGTCTACCAGTCTATCTAGTTAGAGAAACCAGAGGTGAAAGCCTCGACGGCCTCCTTGAGCTTGGCAAGGTTCTCCTTGGTAAGCTCACCAGTCTGGTCAATAGCCTCGAGAATGCTCTTCTCGTTAGCGTGCATGTACTCACGGAACTCCTTCTCGTAAACACCGATCTTCTTGACGTCAACCTTATCAAGGTAACCGTTGACACCGGCGTAGATGATAGGAGCCTGATCAGAGGCAGCCAGAGGGTGGTACTGGGGCTGGATCAAAAGCTGAGTGAGACGCTCACCACGGGTAAGAGTCTGCTTAGTGGAAGCGTCCAAGTCAGAACCGAACTGAGCGAAGGCAGCAACTTCACGGTACTGGGCCAAGAAAAGCTTGAGGGAACCAGCGACCTGCTTGACAGCCTTGACCTGAGCGGCGGAACCGACACGGGAGACGGAAAGACCGACGTTGATGGCAGGACGGATACCCTTGTAGAACAACTCAGCCTCCAAGAAGATCTGTCCGTCAGTAATGGAAATGACGTTGGTGGGAATGTAAGCGGAGACATCACCACCCTGGGTCTCGATGACGGGCAAGGCAGTAAGGGAGCCAGCGCCGTGGTCAGCGTTAAGCTTGGCAGCACGCTCAAGCAAACGGGAGTGGAGGTAGAAGACATCACCGGGGTAAGCCTCACGTCCGGGGGGACGACGAAGCAGAAGGGACATCTGACGGTAAGCAACAGCCTGCTTGGACAAGTCATCGTAGACAATCAAAGCGTGGCGGCCGTTGTCACGGAACCACTCACCCATGGCACAACCGGAGAAGGGAGCCAAGTACTGGAGAGGAGCGGCCTCAGAGGCGGTGGCAGCAACAATGATGGAGTACTTGAGGGCACCGTTAGCCTCGAGGATCTGAGCGAGCTGGGCGACGGTGGAACGCTTCTGGCCGACGGCGACGTAGACACAGTAAAGCTTCTTGGACTCGTCGTTGCCGGAGTTGAGACTCTTCTGGTTAAGAATGGTGTCAACAGCAATGGCGGTCTTACCGGTCTGACGGTCACCAATGATCAGCTCACGCTGACCACGGCCGACGGGGACCAGGGCGTCAACGGCCTTGAGACCAGTCTGCATGGGCTCGTGGACGGAGCGACGAGGCAAGATACCGGGGGCCTTAAGCTGGGCACGGCGACGCTCCTTGGCGTTGAGGGGACCCTTACCATCGATGGGGTTACCAAGGGCATCAACGACACGGCCGAGAAGCTCAGGGCCAACGGGGACGTCGACAATGGAACCGGTACGCTTGACGGTCTCACCCTCCTTGACGAGAGAGTCAGAACCGAACAGCACGATACCGACCTGGCCAGCCTCCAAGTTAAGGGCCATACCCTTGACACCAGAGGAGAACTCGACCAACTCCTCGGCCTGGATCTTGTTGAGACCGAAGACACGGGCGACACCGTCACCAATGCTCAAGACACGTCCGGTCTCGTCGAGAGTGGCCTCGGGCTGGACACCACGAATGCGTTCCTCGAGAATAGAAGAGACCTCAGTAGGAGCGGCCTTGGCGTAGCTACGCGCAAGAGCAGGGCGGGGAACAAAGGCGCCCACACGACGGCTAGATTGGCGAATAGCACTTCTAAACATGTTTGTCTGGCAGACGATGAGAGTAAAGAGTGCCAATGGGAGTTAAGAAGGGGCGACTGCAGGGTAACTGCCTGGCCGTGCTTATTGGTGGGAACGGGTCGTGGGTTAGGGTCATACCTGAGGACCCCGACCGGATTCTTTTTATCTATACAGATAAACTCTGGCAATTCGTAGCCGCCGGCGAGCCTGGCTGGATTTTTCACCGATACTTGTCGCCCATTCATTCCGACGGGTGCTCTACAATTTGGCAACCCTAACCTCCGAGAATGGCGAAACTTGCCAGCTGGCTGAGGACCAGGCGAATTCTCGAGCTCTGCTAGTTTAGATCTAGTTTTCGACCGTGCTCGCGGGGTTGATCCACGGGAGGCGCACTGCACGGCCAGACGCGGTGGCCATGTCACGACCCCAGAGTCACGATCCCAGAGACATGAGCCTTTATACGGGCTAATTTCACTAGACTTTAAATATTTACTACGCTAGCTATCGTCTATACCCCCGTGCGCTAAAGTGAAATTTCCCTGCTGACAACTCAACCATATGCTTCGTCGAACTGTGGCTCTGGGCACAAGATTTTACTCGGACGCCAAGCCGTTCAATATCGAGTCCTTTGTGAGTCGAATCCAGGATATTCGCTCTAGGCAGGCTAAAAAGCCGTCCAGTGGCCCAAACAAGCGTACCAAAAAGCCTGGTGTGAGTGCGACCGGTAACCGCCAGCCCAAAAAGCCCCGTCCCAACAAACAGGCCGGCGAAAAACAGGGGAATACACAGGCCAAAAAGCCGTCGACCAATAATTTCAATGCACAGGGTCGCCCCAACGGCCCGTCGACCAGGGGCAACTGGCGAAGTGCCCCCGACTCGTCTCGCTCGCCCAATACTGTGGCTGAGGCCGCTGCACAGCAGCCCACAGTCGACACTATTTCCGTCGAATCTGCCCTGCCGTTCTACGCTGCAGCTGACAAGGACGAGGCCACAGCCCTTGAGCGTCGCCGCACTCCCCAGAGACCTCGCAAAGCTGGCGCTGGTAACCGCCGTAAGCCCAAGCGTGCTGCCGCCAAGCGAGCCCCTGTCAACCGCAACGCCAAAACTACCACCATGACTCCCGAGAACACCGAGTTCTTGAGCACCACGGAAGCAGTAGAGCTGCTGCTCAACGCCCAAAAGTCCGACAACGGATTCATTCAAATCGACCCCATGGGCCCGAGCACGATCGTCCCCAACTTGGCACCTAGCGGAACCACCTACAACTCCCGCGTGTGGTCAGTGGTGCAGCGTCCCACGGGCGACATCGGACAGCTCGTCAGTAGCAAAATCAACGGTCAGTATGGTGGCCTCGTGGTGAAGGGTGACGTCGCAGACTCAGTGGCCCGTGCTCTGAGTGCCAACCAATATCTCTCGGCGTCAGACAAGCAGTTCCTCTCCAATGCAGCATCTGGCAAAGTCGCACCGAGCGTCATCAAACAAGGCCCCTGAACGGTCCAGTAATGTACATATTATGTTATCTATAATAAATATTCATAGAGGATTGCTCCATGCCTTGGTAGCGGTGTCACACCACTTAGACTCTCCCCTGGCCAATGCTCGCTCCAGATTGGCGAGCTTTTTCTCATCTCCAAGGTTTTCGATGTACTTGGCCACGAAGCTGCTCACCGTAGATGCGGGCCAGCCTTCAGGGATCACGTCCAAGACCATCGGCAGTTCCAAGTAGTCCTCCTGCTTCTTGAGGTGTTCTGCCACGACCTCTTCAAGATCTCTTGAGAACTCTTGTTTTACTAGAACCCCTAGAGCGTACTTTGCAAGATCCACCCGGGTTGCCCTGTCCACTTTTTTCCCATTCGAGTCAAATATGCAATACCATATAGCGGCTGCATAGTCCGTCACATCCTTGATCAAAAAGTCGAGGCACTGAGTGTGGAGGCCGAGCTTTCTATATAGTGCACAACGCTCCACAAACAGCGCCGGTGCATGCTCATCGATTATAGCCACTAATGGCATCACATCGGTTCCGTCTTTTACCAGGGTAGCGAATTCTAGCTCCATATCGACGAATGTCAGATAGTCCGCGTGTTCTTCTTCGTCCAGTCTCTGGCTTCTTGTTTGGAGAAACTGGAGATAGGGTCGCTTGGGCCAGCCAAGCTTTTTGTATTCCTCGTATGATTGAGAAACCGCATCTCTCACACCGGGAATGTTGTAACTTTCAATTAGCTCGTTCACTACTACCATCACCAAACTCTGTGCATGGACCTTGGATCCACGATCGTACACCAGAAACTTGAGGTAGTGACGCCATGCCACATCTCCGTCAACACGCTTGAGGGTATCCAATACCAGGGATTCGTCAAACTTGACTTCAGCTTGAGGGTCAGTGAACACTGTTACTCCGATCTCGGGTACTAGAGAGACCAGCCGCAGAGTCTGGGTCCATACCAGCTCAGAGTCCTTTGAGCGGATGAGATGGTCGGCGATTTTCCGAGCGTATTCCCGGCTATTGTCGCAGGGCCATTTTCCCGTGAGAAAGTTGTACCAAGCCTCGAGAAGTGAGTCCTGTCCCTTTTTCTCATAGATTTTTTCCAATGCATGATATTTTTTTTGGGTCTCGAGGTCCGCGATGATCTCCTCCGAGCAGAGCGTCTGCGGGTTCAGAAGGAACTCGACCAGCTCATCTTCGTCGACCAAACGAGAGTACGCTCGCTCCATGTCTTTTGAGGCACTGGTATCGAGGGATCGCCGCTCTTTCTTGATCTGAGCCCTGAGATAATGCCGATAAAAGTCCATGGCCCGAGGAACATCCCGGAGACTACCTATTGTGCTGGCGAATTCCTCGACCTTTGGATACATCTTGGGTTTGGGGGTGTCACCAAATAACCATAAGACGTTCCTTGGGTCGAGTTGGGTCCCATCGAGCCAGGCCTTGAGAGCATCTTTGAACCTGTGCTGTTTGAGGGTGGCAAATCCCAGGAGCAGGCTCAAATATTCAAACTCAGTCACTCCTTGTTCACTCCGGGGGGCTGAAATCATATCGATTGTGATCGTCCGCAGCTCTCCAGAGGTGATTTCCTTCTCTAGGCTGAGAAAAAGCTTCTCGGGCACCCACCACCGCAGAGAGAGCCCGTCAAATAGGGCGACATTAGTTTCCAAATTGACTTGGGTTCCCAAGCGCTCAGACAGGGCCTCGCTCTTGACGAACATAGGGTCATGAGTCTTGACCAAGCGGAATACGGCAGGCTCAGTTTCATCCCCGAGGTCTGCCTGCGACGTCAGCGGTGATTCAGTGGCTATAGTTCTCTCACTCAGGACTTTACTCTTGCCCGAGCTGTCTTCCTTGGGCTGTGCTGGTGTCTCCTCTTCATTGTCTTTATTTTCAGGTTCTGCCGCCTCGGGATCAGGTGCTGGGGCATCTGTATCAGGTTCTGCCGCCTCAGGATTAGGTGCTGGGGCAACTGTATCAGGTTCTGCCGCCTCGGGAGCAGGTGCTGGAGCCTCTGGAGCGTCTGTTTCTGCAGTTTCATCATCGCTCTTGACCTGGACATCTACGAACTGCGACAGATCCACCGTCTGAATCAGTTTTTGCGAAGCCAACGAATGGACCACTAGCTCATCTTGGACGATTGCCAGCACGCAATTCGACCCCACAGTGACACTATCAGGGTATTGGTCCCACAGAATCGGCTGCTTGGACGCCTCACCGGTGAACTTCACAATCAGGCCCATTGCGGGGCTCTCCTTGGCCGGCCCCTGGACCACCAAAAACTCCTGGGGGCTGATTGGCGCAGCATGTGGAGGGAGGGTATCTGAAATGGGAAACAGGGGAATTTTAGAGTCGATAGTCAGGTCGATCAGCTCGTATACCTCACTGCTAGCCGTCAGCAACGACGATCCAGCAAAGCACAGGGCCCGAGCACCACCAGGGTAGTCGACGGTTTTCTTGAGGTTCAGGCCGTTTTTCCCGACCTCAAGCAGCCGAATGGACGACGACGTGCTCACAGCGAGCGAGCTCCCATTTGATGCCGCTAAACCGACGTCCCGCATCGAGAACCGTGACACCGAGTCCAGGGTCTTCATTGAGCACCCACTGGTGTGCGGGGGGTGCGAACAGACCACCAGGAGCCTGTCGAGGGCAGGAAAGCTCAGCAAATAGTCAACTGAGCGGCCCTTTTTGTCGAGCCATTTATGTGAGCAAGAGTCTGTCCAGGAAGTCCTGACAAAATCCAGGCCATTAGGTTCGTTGACGCAGTTTTCAGCGGAAAACGACTGGATCTCGCCGCTACTCCACCCCACGAACAGGGTATCGCTGGCAAAGTCGACGGCCGTAGCCTTCGTCATTAGGATTACTGTGTAACCACCGGATCGGTAAACAACTAGTGGAATAAACGACATTAATTATAACCTCCTTAGAATTAATCCAGGGCAATCTACAGCATTCAAATACATACAATTAGACATCTGGCCCCCGCTATCCAATCCCAGCGGTTTGATGGATGATTAACCATTCACGATTGATATAGATGGAGCACGCTATTCCTGCTGAAATCCCCAGCACTGGGAACTGTCAGGTCAAGGACGACACAATTGAGTCGCAGAGAGCGTTGGTGCGGGACAATTTGAAACAGCTGCGGCGGGGAGAGACCGACGAGACCCATGCGGTGCGGGCTCTTCAGGACTATCTGGGCCTGATTATCGAGAATCCGCTGCAGGATCCGGTGTTTAGCTGGCGACTTCCCTGGACGTCCACTCGGACCAAGAAAATTCTCGAGGGCTACGACCTGGAGCGGCGAATGGTGGTGGTGACAATTGGGATTCTGCTGAGCCGAATGGCGGCCAGTGCCGCGAGTGCCAAGGACTACAAGCGAGCAAGTCAATATTTAAATCAAGGGGAGGCCTACGTACTATGGGAGATGCAGAACAGCAGCGACGACCGGGCCCCAGTGGACCTGACCGCGAGGACCCTGCGGTTCATGGCGTGCAGCCTCAGCGGGCTGGCACACATGCTGTTTGTGCAAAAGTTCCTCGACCTGGACGCCCCCATCTCGAAAGCCAGTGCCGCGGTGCACTCTCGCATCGCCATGTACGCCCAGGAGCAGTTCTCGTCCGCGATCCAGCTGGCCCCGACCAAGGACGCCCAGAACTGGCTCTCCAACATGCGCAAGTTCAACCTGGCGGCGTGCAGGCTGTTTCTCGCCATCGAGCAGGCCCACGCGGGCAACATCGGCGTGGCTCTCGGCCACCTGCAGCAGATCAACACCGGCGACAGCTGGAAAAAAATTCCCCAGGCAAAACGGCTGGTCGAGCTCGTGGACAAGAACAAGAAGCAGTACGAGCACGACAACAAGATGGTCGCCTTCCAGCCCGTGCGGACTGATAAGGACCTCGACAAGCTCCCGGCCGGCCGGTGCGCGATCCAGGTCCAGCCGTGGGCCCCGAATAGCAAAGAGCACGTCAGAGGGGACTATTTCTGACGCAAAACGAGGCTACAAAAACTGATCTGGCTGGTCCTGCCGGCGATCACCCTCCTCGAGCACAAAAGGCTGCCGGCACATGGGGCACAAGCCGTTCGAGCTCTCGACCGCGAGCCATTTGTCGATGCAATGCACATGAAACGGGTGGTTACAGGCCCCGATCAACGGGGGGCAGCTCTCACCGGGGAAGGTGCAGCTCGGGCAGGTCCCGTCGAACTGCACTCTGCAGATGCCGCAGACGTCGGTCTCGGTCTTCGTCCACGTCCAGGTGCCGACCGGCACCCACTCGTTGAAAGTGATCTTCATCAATTAACCGCACCGTCGGAAGACGTAAACATGGGTCTCGGGCTGGGCGGCACGTGACGCATGACCTGGTGGCAAGACGTGGCGAGGCACAACACCCTTGCAAAGTTCGTTGACCTTTACAATCACCTCCAGGAATGGCTTCGGAAAAGGAAGTGGAATTACGGGAGCAGGACAAATGGCTCCCCATTGCTAACGTGTATCGGATCATGAAGAATGCGTTGCCCCCCAATGCGAAGGTGTCCAAGGACGCCAAGGAGTGTGTCCAGGAATGCGTTAGTGAATTTGTTTCTTTTATTACCTCCGAGGCATCAGAAAAATGCGCAGCCGAGAAACGTAAAACCGTGAACGGCGAGGACATCCTGTTCGCGATGACGGCGTTGGGGTTCGAGAACTACTCGGAAGTGCTCAAGATCTACCTAACAAAGTACCGTGAGTACTTAGCGGTCAAGGAAAAGTTAAAACGGGGCGAGCCCGTTTCAATGGACGGGGCCCACGACCAGTCTCAGCCGGAATATTCCGAGGAGTCCTACAAGCGCAACGACGACCGATACAGCTACAGTTCCTTCGAGGAGCCGGGCCAGGATGAGGCGATATACGATTACACTGGCCAATTCACGACCGATCTTGGAAATATTTAAGACGACGCTACGAATAGTAAATATTTTATTAACAGTTTTACAGACAGATGGTTATTACGCCAGCAGCCCCAGCAGGATCTCCGATCCCCGGGGTTTGGCCTTTTCGATATCCTTTCTATGCTTCTTTAGAACCCGCTTGATGTCCTTGGGGTTATCGAGGTTCTCCAACAATGCAATAATTACAAACGCTCCGTCGCCGGTCGCCCACTCGACTGCGTGCTCAGACACCGTCTCGAGCACTTTTTCCCGCGACTCGGGCACCGCTTTCACCAGCGACTTGAGCACCCGCGATGTGACGGGGTTGCTGATCGGGTGCTCCTCGTCGTCGGGCGAGCCCTCGACCGACGCAATCACCGCATCGAGCGCTTGGCTCCAGTCGTCGCCTTTGGGCTCAGCCGCCAGCAGCTCCCCGACAAACTGCATGCTCAAGGGGTCACGCACAAGCTCGCTGGCGCCAGACACAACTTTCTCGTACAAAATGGGACTGAACTGGCCAAACAGCTCCGTCCGACGCACCTCGTCGTCCTTCTTGGACGTGCCAGCCTTCATGGCGTCGACCTCCTCGAACCGACGGAGAATGTCGGGCGAAAAGTACTTCTTGGCCAGGCCCAAAATTAAATACAGCCACGGGCGGCGGCCCCATTTGGACGACACCAGCTCGGCAAAATGCTCCTCGAGCGCCGGCGAGAACGTCTTGCCGACAAGAATCGTATCATCAACAGTCAGGAAAATTGAGGTCAGAACATTGTTACCGTACTGATCCAGCGCGAGCTTATCTGCAAACGGCTTGAGCGATTTCAGCAGCTTCTTGCGCTCCTTCGCACTGGCGATCGCAAGCGTAAGTGATGCTACCTGCGACCCGTCGTTGGTGTGGACAATCTCGGCAAACTGCTCGGTAATTAGGTCAATGAAAGTTTCTCTTTCGGGCCCCTCGCTGGGGATGTTGCGAATATACTCGAGCATGGCCGCGTGGATGATCTCAAACCCAATGGAGCCCTTGTTAACTGCCGAGGTGATGACCTTGTTGAGATTCTCCAGAAGAAACTGCTTCTTCTCGGGGAACTTGGCAATGATCTCCTTGAGATTCTTGCAATCCTCGCCAATTCCTTTAAACATGGCGAATTGCGAGCCAAAGAACTCTCGCATGATCTGTCGCCTTTGAGCCGCAGTGGAGTAGTCACGGAAAGCGTCCTCAATCACGTACGCTCCCTCGCGGTGCTGCATCAGTTTGCGGAAGTGGCCATGGAGCTCGTCCAAGATTGATTTGCGAGTAGCGGCATTGCCGTAGTGCAGCATCTTCACTAGCAGGTATTTGCCGTAGCTGCTCTTGGCCAGCTCAACATACTTGCCCTGGAGGGCATTTGTGATCTCCTGGCGCTGCTTCTGAGTCGCATACTTAAAAACTGACTGCACCACTCGGGTCGAGTCGTGTCGGAACACCAGTTCAGGCTCTTTTCCTTTGATCATCTCGTAGGCCTCTGTGACGTACTTGCGGCGTTTTTCGGGCTCGACGTCTTTATTGCGGAATTCCTCCCATAGTTTCTTGAGTTCATGGATCTCCTTGCCGAGTGGTTTGGCCAGCTTGCGATCTAGCCGCTCCTTTTTTTGCTCTTTGCGCTTTTCAGCTTTATCCGGTGAGTCGTCGTCTTCGTTTTCAGACTCTGAGCTCGAGGGATCGTCTTCCATTCCGCTTTCGAGCTCGTCGTCGCTCTGATCCAGTTGATCAAGCTCGTCTTCAGAGCTCTCTTCAATCTCCTGAGCAGTAGAAACGTCAGAGTCCTCGATTTTCTTGGCTCGTTTCGAGTTCAAATCCTTGGCTTCGGATTTTGTTCGTTTTGCCATCCTGATGTGTTGAAATTTATCGATTTGGTAATTTTTTGTCGAAATTAAATTACGTAACAAGGGACCCCACAGGCCATGCAGCCGTGGCTTGTCGGTGTCTATATGCTAAATTTAGATGCCGCCTATCATTTTGTGTAGTCATGTCTCATGGAATCTGAGATCAGAGCTCATCACGAACCTCACCCCGCGAGCTCCCATTGGGAATGACCACATATGTAATGTACAGATCGCCAGCTTCGTCCTCAGATTTCGGCATTCCTTCACCAGAGATCTTGTCAATCTGGCCATTGATGATGGACTCGCCGCTGGCCCGGCCGAGCTTGAGGGTCGAGACGCCATCAAGGCGTAGAACCTCTCGCTTCCAGCCCCCGTTCTTCGCCTGGGCCTCGCTGAGCACCTCGCTGCGGAAGAGATCGCTGCCCCGGCGACGGTATCCAAAATTGCCCTCGGGGCCCTCGGTGAGGCGAATGATGAGATTGCCAGGATCGTAGTCGGGGCTCTGCTCGCCCTCTCCCTCAAGCACGTAGTCCCATTCACGCTGGGCTCCTTCGGGCAGGAAGATGTTGTACTTGCGAACCTCGCGAATGACCCGCTGGCCCTGGCACACCGGGCACTTGTTGACGATCTGCTGGCCACGGCCACCACACTTGTCGCACGGGGTCTGGATCCGCTGTACCATGCCGAACGCCAGCTGCTGGCTCCGAATGATCTGGCCCGAGCCTCTGCACTGGTCGCAGGTGTGAGTCTTGCCGTCAGCACTGCCGGTTCCGTCGCACTCGTCGCAGATTCCCTGCATCTCGGCTGTGAACTCAATTGTGCTTCCCTTGAAGTTGTCCTGCAACGTCACCTGGATCGCTCCTCGAGCGTCGGGGCCCCTCGGCCTGCCCTGGTTGCGATGGAAGTTTCCGCCAAATAGGTGAGAGAAGATGTCAAACGGGTCCTGCTGGGGCTGATTCCCGAGCCCTGCTTCGCCAAATCGATCGTACTTGGCCCTTTGGTCGGCATCACTGAGCACCTCGTACGCATGGCCAATTTCAACGAACTTCTGGGCAGCCTCCTCACTTCCACTGTTTTTGTCGGGGTGATATTGACGACTCAACTGTCTGTAAGCCTTTTTGATATCGCGCTCGGACGCAGACTTGTCGATCCCTAGAATTTCATAGTAGTCGGCAGCAATTGCTAATGTTATTAGCCACGAAATCAATAGAAGCTTCATGGAAAGGTGCCGCTAAAATACAATAAAGTGCCAGCTAATACCGATTGAGGTGTCAATATGTAAACTCCGCCACTTGTGTTCGCCACATATACCGTCCATGCAGAATCTCGTCCACCTGAGTTATGGGCCGCGGTCGAATCTCCTGAACACGTTATTCTATAATACTCAGCGAGAATATTTTGTCTACACACCTGAGCAGGTAAAAAGCTCAAAAGTAGACCCCAATGTGCGGTTTTCCACTGGTAAAGAGTACACTCCTCGGGCTGGTTTCTGGGATTTCAAGGGTGGCTTTGGGAAATTGCAAAAGGTATCTGAGGTCTACGAGGACAAAGAGCAAGAAATCGAGGACGAGATCCAGAAAATGACCACAGACTCCATTAATACATGGACTGATCACCTGCAGGTGGCTCTGCATCCCTCCTCCAAGCACGAAATCGCCAATTGGATAGCTGTCGAAGGAAACGACGATGGCAAAGTACGAGGCAGTCTAGAGGGTGACGATAAACCGTTCGCTCTCTTTGACGAGGGCCGGGATGAATTTCAGTTCATGAACTCGGAGAACATGAATGACTATGTAGAGGAGACTGTGCAGCCCATTTTCGAGAAATGCGATATCGTATCGGGTATCAATCTCTGTTCAGACTTTAGCGGATGGTCAGGCTTTTCGACACAGTTCCTGCAGGCCCTCAGGGACGACTACGTACCCAAAACAGCCATCATAAGCTGGGTCCAGCACCAGCAGCAGAGGGTATATCGACGGGACCAGATCGATTCATACCTCGAAACCCTACTAGAATTCAACGAGTATTCCGATCTGATTATTCCAACAACTCTTCGTGGCTCGGATTCGGAGAACATCGCCCAGCTTAATCTGGTGTTCGAAACAGTCTGCCTCATGTCAAGTCTAAGAACTAACGTGCCAGAGAGACTGACAATGGATGAACTCATCTATGAAATAACTAAGGATACAGATGCAAAGATTGTCGAGGCCCGCGCGGCAACTGGCCACACTGTTGAGACCGTCGACATATGGTCGCCGCGAATGAGCACAACCAAATACGATTTCGGCATGGACTTGTTCAATCTACCTCTTCGGAAACGTAACACGAAGTCCGCTCCAAAAGTCTACAAGTCAGTTATAGGCTTTGATCGCCCAAACTCACCCGATGCACCTGATATGCTCTTTAAACAGCAGTTCAACAAGGAGAGGCTGCTCGAAGATGGAGTGACCAATGTGTATGACCACACCTGTCCACAGCGATCATATTCTCCTCTTGTTGGAGATTACGGGCTATATGCAGAACTCAACCTGTCGAACGCTCCTACAAAGCTTCGCGAACTGTGCACGGGATGGAACCATAGCCTGAGGGAGCGGACATACGATATGACAGAACCATATCTAAGTTATTGGGATCAGGATAGCGATAGCGACATAGATTAAACTGACATGCCCACGAGCTTGAAAAAGTCTTCGAGACTCCCGCTTCCTTCCTCGTCCTCCTCGTCAGGCGCAGATTCGCTGCTTGCAATCTCTTCTGACTGGACCGATGAAGAACGCTTGGAACTATCGAGGTCTGGGCGACAATACTGTCGATTTCTCAGCGAGATCTCATTCATGATTCGTTTTTTGACCTCCTCGGCGGTGTTGCGAGATGGGGGTGGTATATAATTAGTGGCACTTGAGGGATCGGCAGAATCACCTAGGTTCTGGCGCTTAGCCAACTGATCTGAGGAGTCGTCATCCTCAACATGGCGTTTTCTGGGCGACCTGACATCTCCAATAGGGCCATGCGTATCTCTTGTTTCGTGCAAAGGGCTAGAGCCTAAAAGCTGTTCGGAGGCGAGACCATTGGGGCTGTCACTTTTATGGACTGCGGAGGGAGTCGAGTGAACTGGTGCGGAAGAGCCTATTGCGGCATCTTCATGAGTAGCTGAAACCGAATCACCGATCGGTGTTGGTTCAAGAGAAGGACGGTCCGAAGATCGAGACTCGAGCGAGCCCATGGTGGGATATTTTCGGGGTTCAGCTCTGTAGGCATGATTGGGCGGACTTCGGGAAGCACTGGATCCAACTTGAAACTTACTGGTTGGCGGGACCTTAGGACGCTCAGGAACTACCCAACGGACGATAACTCCACGCTTGGCACCTGGAAGGAATACCTGCGACTGCATTGCTTCCTTTGTGAATTGTGCTTTGGACTCGTCTTTGTAGTGCAGGAGAACTTTACGATTGGGGTAATCCAAGGATTTGATGTGGGGGTTTTCTCCAAACTTTGAGAATGCTCGTCGTACAACTTGAGCAAAGTCTCGCTCCGAGACTTGTCCTTCTATTTGTTCCACCAGCAAATCAGTATTGGCATGGTTAAAGCTGCCGACGCCGATTCCGTCTTCTCGCAGGGTCGCATACTTTTCCCGACCAAAACAGTCTTTGGATGGATTTATCCTGTCTTCCTTTCGAGGTAATCTGTGGAGCTTTCTACAGTTCTCACCTTCGTAGCACGTGCCGCGAGCAAAGTGTAAACAGATCGGTGCTCCAGGAATGCTTGAGCCTCTGGTCCGTCCAGATGCCTTATTGATGTCACAGAAAAAGGGGTTTTTAGCGCTAAAAGACTCCAAGTTATTAGAAGCATCAGTCCTGAACCAGAAATTGTAGACCCCACCGCCGTGGCGATTTTTATCTTGTGCGATCGCCCGTTGAAGTTGCTCTTGTGTGATTTGCGGCACAGCCATGCGTTCGTTTGCTTTATCTATGGGTGTACGTCGGGAAGATGCACCATTGCGAGATCTCTCTCGTGGTTTCGCCGGCCTGGTCATGGCTCAATCAACCTGTTATGTCAACCGGGGTAAATGTCTCGTTGAGGCTTATTCATGATCTCCCTAGATAGCAGGGGATTTTAGTAGATATTCAGGGAAAACAAAAAAAATCTTTAACGTCGAGATGTTGTTACGCCCGTTGTGACCTATGCAGGCTGGAATATACATGCTGCATTCGAGGTGCATCGCATGCTATAAAGTGAAAAATAAACAATTAGAATTATATACCTTATTAAAGCGTTCATTCAGATTCCTCCGAATCTGATTCATTGTCAGCCAACTCAGCCTCTAGCTCAGCATCGTTCATGTCAGAGACATCCTGTTCTTCCTCTTCGCTGTCGCTTTCGTGATCGTCCTCAGCAAGTTCGCCCTTGAGCTTGGCTTTCTCGATGCCACGCTTCGTACGCGACGTCTTTTGGGCCTTCTCTTCACGTTTTCTCCGGACATTCTCCTCCTGTTCTCTTCGTCTCTGCTGCCTGAGGGCATCCTTTTCTTGATGCTTCTTCTCGAGAGCTTGTGCCTCCTTAGAAGTGCGGTTCTCAATGGCGTGGTACAGTGTCTTTCCTCCACACAGCCCGTCCTCAATCTTTACGAGTTTGAGTCGCAGCCTGGGGCCGACCTCTACAAGTTTAACAGCCTTCTTACGTGCTTGACTCTCATCGGGAACGACCTCGTCCTCTCCTTCGGACTCGCTCACACCAGGGTCATACATCCACTCACTGACGTCCTCAGCACCGTGAAGGTTCGGTAGCTTTCGCTTTCCCATCTGAGCAGAGTTGATCTTGCGAACAGCTCTACTGCCCCCTGTGGCTTTGACTACGATTGCATAGTGACGCATCTCAATCTCACCCGATTCCGGGTCTTTGGACACCAGTAGCGCACGATTGACATTGCTCAGCTTGGTGGTAGCTACATCAATAGGAGGGAACATATTGTGAAAAGTAGATGTGAGCAGAGCCTCCATATCACTGGTTTTCTCTGCAGAAAAGTTGTTCATGATCAAGAGCGGTGGGGTCCGGAGCTCCTTGTGCAACGCATGGGGACGAGACTGACTCTTTTGAATATCACTTGCTAAGCTGTACTCGGTAACTCGAAAATACAAAGTCGGGCCACGAGGGGTGCGAGCGATTCGAAGGGAAGTGTGCCCACTCTCAGACTGGGAGAAAATGAAGAAATGAGAAACCCCTAAAGGCCCTGCCATAACCAGGAAATCCTTGAGTTTGTTATTCCTTCGTTCTTTGAGTTTAGCGGCAGTGTATGGTTGCATGAGGGCCCTAAAGTCACGCACGAGAGCACTCAATGCTTTTGTGGGCTTGCGGTGAGGATTGCCCATTTTCATCACCATGGATTTGGGGACATTCGAGTCAACCTCACTGGCTGCTACATGCGTTCTCTTCTTATGTCTGCGTTTAGCCATCTCGAGGAACGAAAAAAAATTATGTAAGAATAATCTGATCTGAGGAGCGTCAATATAGACTACTTCCGTGTGACAATGAAGCGACCACTACCAGTTTAAAATCAATGCTTAATTTCAGGTCGAGGAAAAAAAAAAAAACACTTGTGGCATGCCGGTACCCCTCAAAATCAACCCCTGAAAAATAATTGCATAAGCAGATCATCTTTTCTTTAATGGCAGAAAAGGACGAGAAACCTAAAGAAACAACGCCTGAAGTGCCCAATAAAGAGGAAAAGACCCTCACGTTCAGAGACTTGGGAGTCATCGATATTCTGTGCGATGCGTGTGAGGATCTAGGATTCTTAAAGCCCACTCCTATTCAAGAGCAGTCAATTCCTTATGCCCTCGCAGGGAAAGATGTTATGGGCTTTGCCTCGACTGGTTCGGGAAAAACTGCTGCTTTCGCTATCCCTATTCTTCAAGAACTGTATGAAAAGCCTAGCAAGCTCTTTGCATGCGTACTTAGTCCTACCCGTGAGTTAGCACATCAAACCGCCCGTCAATTCAGTGCTTTAGGGGGTTCAATGGGCGTCAAAGTAGCGGTGGTTATCGGTGGTGAGGATCATATGCAGCAAGCGGTTGCATTAAGCAAGAAGCCTCACATCGTCGTAGCCACTCCTGGCCGTCTGCTGGATCACTTGGAGAAAACCAAGGGATTCAGCCTGAAATATCTCAAATACCTGGTACTTGATGAGGCCGACAGACTTTTGGACATGGATTTCAAAGAGCCGATCAAAAAAATTGTTCAGACTTTGCCCAAAGACCGTCATACCTACCTCTTTAGTGCTACCCCATCAAAGGACGTCGACGAGCTGCAACGCCAATCACTGAAAAATCCTGTGAAGGTACAGATTTCCGAGAAAATCACCACAGTAGATACTCTAATGGAGTACTACTACTTCTTGCCTTTGAAGCATAAAGACGCCACTCTGGTCTATCTTTTAAATGAACTGGCAGGAAAGTCCGTTATTGTATTTGTGAACACAAAGGATGATGGCACCCGTCTCCCAATAATGCTTGAGATGCTCAATTTCAGCGTCACACCCATCAATGGTAATATGACCCAACAGGCTCGACTAGGTGCCTTGAACAAGTTCAGAGCTGGTAGCAAGAATATTCTTATTGCCACAAACGTAGCTGCTCGTGGGTTGGACATTCCACAAGTAGACGTGGTCATCAATTACTCTGTGCCGGACAATGCTGCAGAGTATGTCCATCGAGTTGGTCGAACGGCTCGTGCTGGCCGCTCTGGCAAAGCCATTACCATGGTAGCCCAGTACGATGTCGGCAGATATACCAACATTGAGAAAGAGGTTCATCCAAACAAGCCGTTGAAGGAATACCCTATCGACAAAGAGGGAGTGATGCTGCTCTCAGGTAGCATTGATGAAGCTCAGAGACAGGCAAAAATTCAAATGGCCGAGATCCATAACAGGCAAAACAGGCGTGGCAAAAAAAGAAAGAGGGACGACCAGGACCTCGACGACTAATGACGATTTTTTCTATATATATAAGGCTGTATATGCTAATGCAAATTACTCAACCCACCGGGACTGAAGACGATAAACAATGATGCTGCAAAAAACCAAGGCGACTGCGCTCACGTTGTAAACGAGCGACCAAGTTTTTGTGTATTGGTACCACAGCCCAAAGAACCCTCCATAGACAAGGGTTCCAATAGCCGGGCCACCGATGAACATGCCCCAAAAGGTTGCGAACCCATCGATACCCCATACCCGGGTAACCACAACAGGATACAGCGTGAAGAACGATCCGTAGGCTGTGCCAGAGAGGCTCGTCCAGAATGAGAGCAGTGAGGGTGTAAGCGGAAGGTTGGACAGTCCCAACTGCGCTACGGAGAGCATGAGCAGCATGAAGATAAGCACTTTCGAAGGCCTAACGCTGTGACCGCAAAAATCCAAGTATGCACCAACTGCGAGACGGCTCAAAGTACTGAAGGTACTGTAGAGGCTAATCTGACCAGACGTGCTGGGCTCTGGGTGGGCACTTTGCACTATGAGGCCCATATTATTGAGGTAATTTTCGAGGGGGCCTGTGGCAAGTACAAAGGTGAGCAGCAGAGGCCAAGTCTGGTGATCCTTGGTGAACCTCTCAAAGTGCGAGACGTGCATAACTTCCGTGTCGTACTGATCTTCAGCGAGATCACCATGAATATTTGGGGTGCTCTCTTCTACATGGTGCTTCTTTGAGGCGACCCTATCGGTATCCCCTAGGATAGGGCATACTGCAGCAGTAACCCCGACGAAAAAGGTCAGCACTGACATGACGGCATAAATTAATGGAACATTGAGATCCTCGGTGTCCTGCTGTACATGAAAGAAGCTGCACCGATCAAATATCTGCGAGAAAAACAGAGTGGATCCACCATATGCAGTAGTCGGGAGGGCGATGGCGAGAAATGCTGATTTTGGGTACAGCCGGGCACAATTGACCACGCAGCAGATATAGGAGGCTGATGTGGCCATAGCAATGAGACAGAAGCTAAACGACATCCACAAGTAAGACCCGTGACCCACAAACGTGAAGTATGCACCGAGATACCCGCAGGCAAAGAAGACACCCCCCAGAGCTCCTAAGAAGCTCAATCTCGAAATATCAGCGAGATATCCGTAGAGAGGAACCACTGAGTACAAACCGATCTCGCCTATAATGGATATTGTGTTTATCTGGATCGGTGTGTACCCGAGTTGAGACACAAATTGAGCCGTATAGAGCGAAAAGCAGGTAAAAGATGCACAGAGCAGTGAGCATATAATATTAAGTGTGTAAGCGACATATTTCTTTCTCCTTGAAGAGCGAGCAGCCGTTTGCAGTAGCGGCTGTGACTCCATGGATGATGGGAGGTTGTGAAGAGTCATGTGACGATGCAACCAGCGCCGACGGAATCGGGTGTCAAATGGAAAAACCCCATAAGCGCAAATTCCAGCCTAATTGCATCAATTACGACAAAAAACGCTGCGATCTTGGTGACATCACCTGTGAGGGTCCTCGACCCATCGCAGCGTTTGTATTTGAAATAAGCCCGATTACATAATTAAGGTGAGATGCCCCAGATTCGGCTGGGGATTTTTCAGTCGCGGTGGTACTCGGTGAAATCGAGTCTAAGCAGCAACGATGCAACAAAGGACGCTCTGAATAGTATCCTCGACCATTTTAAATCACCCATACCCTTCTGTTTTGGGTACGGGAGCGGGGTATACAGCCAGGGCTTAGGCCAGAAGAATGCAAACACACAAATTGATTTCATCTTTGGGGTCGAGAACAGCGAGGAATGGCACCGATCTAATGTTCAGCAGAACCCCGGCCACTACTCTTGGCTTCGCTACCTGGGCCCCAAGTTCCTCACTTCTGTGCAGCGCAATTTTGGGGCAGGGGTGTACTTTAACCCATATTGTGAGATTAATGGCCACAAGGTTAAATATGGAGTTGTTGAGCTCGAGGATTTGAAGCGTGACCTCGAGAACTGGGAGACCCTGTACCTGGCAGGACGTTTGCAAAAACCGGTACGGATACTACGAAAAAATGAGTCAGTTGCAAAGTCGCAGGAGAGGAACTTACTCGCAGCGATTTCTGTCGCGCTGCTGCTGCTGCCAGAGGAGTTCTCTGAGCAGGACTTGTACCTGAAAATTGCTGGAATGTCATACATGGGCGACGTGCGAATGGCGCTAGCTGAGAACCCCAACAAGGTGAAAAACATAGTCAAGAACCAGTTCCAGCTGTTCAGAAAGCTGTACACTCCTCTGTTGGAGCGGCACCCGTTTCCAGTGCAGCTGCAGGACTCGATACCCGACAGCGGGGTTGGCCCAGATGCAAAGGGCATCCCCATGAAACAGTTCATTCATGAGCGGGAGTTTTTGCTTGAGAGCCTCCCGGCCAGGTTCTTGCGAAAACTAGGCGGAGAGTCCAAGGTTGATGACCCCAAAATCAGAACCAAAGTTGCTACAGCAGTGTTGACTACAGTTAAGAAGCCGTCCTTTACGCAGAGTGCCAAAGGACTGTTCACCGCTGGGCTAGGCCGCTCGCTGTTATACTCGTTTGAGAAACTCAAAAAACGGTTCACCTAACTACTTTTTCAAGCTGTTGAATCGGCTCCAGAGGTCGTCGTCGGCGGAGGGTGGCTTACCAGCGGGCTTGCCTGCTGCAGGAGCATTGGTCGTGCTATTGGGCTCGGTGCTGGCGATGTCGGATGGCTGGTCAGGCTGGCCAGTCGGCTCAGTTACAGGCTCTGACTGCGGCTCGACTTCGTAGATACCGGGAACATTAATATTGTATGCCTTGGCAATCTCTTTAAGGTAAAGTTCCACAAGCTCCTGGCTGGGCACGTTTGGTTCCAGCCTCTTTAGGATCTGGGCAGGCACGAGCTCCTGTTTGTTCTCAATTGCACTGATGGCTTCTTCCTTGGGGAGCATATGTACCAAATAGTCTTTCAAAACAGTCAATTCTTTGATATCTGCATAGGGAGCAGCATAGATCAGGGTGTACACAGCCTCTTTGAGGCGAGCGTCCCGATCGAGTTTATCGACAAAGTTCGACCGACTCACCACTAATTCGCAATATAATTCTAATAGTTCCAGTAGCTCGACGTTGATATCCTGGGCAATGACGTTCTCGACTCTGATCTTGGCACTGGACAGCTTGCCTCCATCGAGGAGCTGCCCGAGTTGGCGACGGTTTTGCTTGGCCAAAGCCGATTCTTTCTGCTGAATGATCTGCAGCTTGTTCACCGCTAGTCGGGCCTGGGCCTTGATCTTTGCGTACGCCGTGTTCATGGTATCTGTAAGCTAATGGACAAAGCCGCGAGGCTGAAAAAGTGGCAGGCTCGACAGGCCAAGAAAGCGGCCGCTCCAGATGTGATTGAGTCCAAGGTCAAAAAGCCTGCGAAGAGACAGGTAAAATCCCGGCTGGTGCTGCAAAATTCGTCACATAGATCATCAGACACAGTTACAGCTAGTGAAAAAAACGGCGATGCTCTCGATCAATTTCTCCAAGGCTACGATCAGCACACTGGAAATGTTCTGGATCACCCCGATGAGGACGAAAACGAGCCCGAGGAGCAGGTAATTGAGGAGATTCCCTCCCAAGCTCCACTAGAGCTGCCAAAGCTGCCACAGTCGGAGCTCGAGCCGTTCGTCAAGGAGTTCTCTCACAAACGCTCAGAATTAGACAACCCCGCTATCAAGGTGAAGAATGGGTCTCCTGGTGTCATCAAGTCCTGGGAGGATGGAGGATTCGGTCAGTCCATCCTCAGTACTTTGGAGCATTCTGTGCCGACACCGGTTCAGAGCGTGGCTATCCCTGCAGCATTTCAGGGTCGCGACGTGCTGGCAGTGGCTCCGACTGGAAGTGGGAAAACTCTGGCGTTTGTTCTTCCCCTTCTTCGACATGTTCAATCTCAGGCATATTCTTCCGACAAAGGGCCGGTAGCCATTGTGATATCACCGACCAGAGAGCTCTGCCTGCAAATATACTCTGTGATCAAGGAATTTTCCGACAGGCTTGGGCTGGATGTCTGTTGTGCGTACGGAGGCTCGGACATCAAGACCCAGATCAACCAGATCAAGCGAGGCGTGCAAATTATGGTCTGCACTCCTGGTCGAATGCTTGACCTGATGGCTGCAAACAAGCGAAGAGTTCTTGATCTCCACTATACATCATTTGTGGTGATTGATGAGGCAGACAGGATGTTCGATATGGGGTTCAGCTCCCAGCTACAGCGGATAATAGAGTGTATCCGCCCAGACAAGCAGACGATGCTATTTTCAGCGACTTTTTCCGAGTCAATGAAGAGCCTGGCGAGGACGGCGCTGCACAACCCAGTCGAGATTCATGTCGGACAAAAAATAACTATCCCAGACACTGTGGACCAGAGCTGGGAGATACCGGCAAACAAGCTAGACCGTTTGCTGGAGCTGCTCTCCTCTGTTGGCGATAAGGACCAAACGATTGTGTTTGTTGATGAGCAGGAAGACACTGAGTTCCTGGCTTCCCAGCTTTTACGAAACGGATACAAGAGCATGTCTCTGCATGGCGGTAAAGCCCAGGAGGACCGCGATGGTGCCATTGATGATTTCCGCGCTGGAAAACTCGATGCCCTGGTCGCTACGTCAGTTGCAGCACGGGGTCTTGATATCAAAACCATTCGCCTGGTGGTCAACTACGACCCCCCGAACCATGTGGAGGACTATATTCACCGGATTGGTAGAACCGGTAGAGCTGGAGCCTCTGGAAAAGCCGTCACGTTCTTCTCTCACGATACGCAGACGAAGCAGGCGCATATACTGGTCAACAGCTTGCCGTTGGATTTCCCCAAGGACGTGGTTGATTTGTCCAATCAGTATGTGAGGCCCGAGCATGCAAAGACGCCGAAACGGAACGGATTTGGGGGCAGCGGGCTGGAAAAACTCGACAAGATTCGCACCCAGCGGAGGAGTTCCGAGCTCAAGGTCCTGATGAGCGACGAGGACCTCAAGAACGGCGACGAGTCTCTGGCGTCCTCTCGTGCACAGTCCCCCGAGGTGTCGAGCTCGACTCAGCCTGAGCTGATCGAAAGCCGCAACGGGCTGCAGACGAAGCTCGAGTTCAACGATTACCCCCAGAAAGCTCGCCTAGCCGTCATGAACATCTCGAGCCAGGCCGCGATCTCAGAGACGTACGGGGTATCGCTAACAGGGCGTGGCCAGTTCTACCCACCTGGTCAAAAAGGGCCGGACCCTCTGCACCTTGTGATTGAGGGCCCCACGCGGTTTGCGGTGCTGCTGGCCCGCGACGAGTTGCTGAGCCTGCTGGAGAAGGCCACGCAACAGGCCGCCGAGTCCAAGGTCGGAAAGTACACGATATAATATTTATTGCGGTTCTATATACATATGCATTACTTGCGTCTCTTCTCGACGACTTTCTTCTCCTTGAGCTTCTTGGGGGCACCTTTGCCCTTTCTCTTCAAGTACTCGACACGAGACAGACGGTACACCTCATCGGGGTCGACAGAGTTCCAGTCGCCAAACAGCTGGTTGAGCTTTTTAGGGGTCGGCAGCTGCTTGAGGGTTGGGTAGTAGTAGTCGGTGATCTGCGGCCCGCGAAGGGACTTGCGGAGCACGTTCATACCAATACGTTTGTTTTCGGGGTTGAGGGGCTTGTCGAAGACCCAGGACTGCAACTTTGCCAGCTGCTGAAGCCGTGCAGTGGGCACTTTGGACATGAAAAATAAACGTGGCGCTCGCCACCTTTGTCGAGCTGGGCTCGTGAGATTGGAGAGTCGTAGACTAGTCGATGGTAAACTCGATGACAAACTCGAGGTGAACTCGACGGTAATGTCGCTGGTAAATATTCGATGGTGAATACTTGACGCGGTAGAGCATCATATCCGGGCATAGGCTGACCCATTGCGGGGGAGCTGTTTGCTATATCTAACACGCTTGTGCAGAGCGTTAATACTTCTCACTAGTGAAGCAGCCTGCTGCTAGCATCGCCGTAGCCCACCCATGTCGGCTACCTCGGTGCGGTGGTCACATGCTAACGGCACCTGCACGAGTTGCATGCATGTTGTATTGCGTGTCGATCATTTACCGGCGAAATCCGAGAAAAAGCTCCCAGTAGGCGCATTGTATCCCAGATCAAAGGTGCGTGTGTCCAGAGGCCGCAAAACACCGCACACAGCCTCGGTTCGTACCCCTCAGCGGTGAGTGTGGGGGAGTTTGTAAGCGGGGTGCATAGAGATGAACTTCGATTTGCCATTGTAAGCTAAAACATGGTCGACCAGGCGGTAACTGAGGCCGCCATTCGAATTCTACGAGGGGCCCGCAACGGGGCTGTTTACGGGTCAAAAGTGCGGTTCGCACACGCGCTGGTGATGGCGGTTCTGTTTGGAAAAGGCAGTTTCCAGAAGCGAGCCGACGGTATAGTGCGAGCGACGCTCCGCCACGCCACCACACTGGCCAAATTTGTATTTATATATAAATCGATGCTGCTCGCGCAGGCGTTGGTCGCAGGACGTCGACGGGACGCCGCTCTGGGGAGTGCCGCGGCCGCTACCGGGCTGGAGACGTTTGTGGCCGGCACCGTGGGCGGGTACTTGGTGTTTGGCCGCAACGGGACCCCCGTGACCGAGCAGATCGTCCTGTATCTCATTTCCCGAGTGCTGGTGGGCGGTGCTCGCCATGTGACTGCAGGGAGTGCGTTGAGCGACCCCGAAGTCAAATCAAGGGCCTGGTCCGCCACCGCAGCCCTCGCGTGGGGCCTCGTCATGTACCTGTTCCACGTCGATCCCAAGGCTCTGCACTTTAGCCTTGCCAAGAGCATGGACTACTTGTACGTAGAGAGCGACGGTATCGACGATATCACGCACTTCCTCGACTTGTTTTAAATGTATACATATATATTTAGCTTTCGATCAAAACCTGGAACGAGACCTGTGGGAGCTGGGCGGTGTCGAACTGGACCGAGCACTGGACCCCGAGGGCGGCCATGAAGCCCCGAATAATGCCACAGGGGAACCATAGGTAGGGAGCTGCGGCAAGCACTGTGTTCTCGGGGCCCATCTTGGTGCTCATGTGCAGGCAGTAGGGGAAATTGTTGTCGACGAGCACAAATGTGTCGCGGTGGTTCGTCTTGAGGTTGTCCATTTGCTTGTGGAACACCACCATCCACAGGTCCTTGCAGACGAACTTGACAATGTCGAGCTGCTGCGACAATCGAGGCCGGTTTCGAGTGATCACCTGGGCTAGACCTTTCCCTACTTTGAATCCGTACTTTTCGACCCGGAAGCACGCTTCGGTCTCGGCGGCGTCGTCGACGTACCCCAGCTCTTTACATACCTCCTTCGACAGCGGAACGGCTTCAATCAGCAGGTAATCGAGGGCAGCATTTGACACTTCCATCGAGACACTGGATGACGGCAGGGCTACTGTGGCTGACGTGTGGCGAGAGGACTGCACCGTGCCTTGAGGTGGTCCCTTTGTCACCACCAGTGGAATAACCAGTGAAAAATTTCGCCAGGACCGAGAATATAGAGCGTCGTTGTGTGCGAGAAAATTGTGCGCTCGTCGTTTATCTGTGAGGCCCGTTCCCCGAGTTTTTCTTTTTTCATTGACCACTTCCTAAACAGGCAATTGTCAATCGCATAAGATCCTGCCGGTACGATGCCCCCCAAGATGCGAACTGTCACTCAAAGTGAGCCCCCTGCTGTGATGAGCACGCCGTTTAAGGTCAGGGCCAACAACATGTTCCACTGGCATGCGGCTCCCCGGTTTGATCTGGTGTGCCTGATCAGTGCGTCGCTGGGGCTGGCGCTGGGATTCGCATTTTCGTGCCTCATTAACGGGGTCTGGGACTACCCCCAGCTGTGGATATACATAATGGCGCTGGGAGTGTTCCACCTCACCGAGTTTTTCGTCACTGCGAGATACAACACCGCCAAGCTGACCATGGGGTCGTTTTTGCTCACCAATGGCCCCGAATATTTGATTGCCGTGCTGCTGTCGCTTATCGAAGCGGGTGTGACCAAGATCTACCTGCCGTGGACCAAGAGATCGAGCCTGATGGGGGTGGGGCTAGTCGGGATTATTGCAGGACAGTACCTCCGAGCTCGCTCAATGATCCATGCGGCGCAGAGCTTTAGCCACCGCGTGCAGTTCTCCAAGCTCGCGGACCACGTTCTCGTGACGGACGATGTGTACGGTCTGTGTCGGCACCCCTCGTATGCGGGGTACTTTTTGTGGTCCATCAGCTCTCTGGTGCTGCTGGGCAACCCCGTGTGCACTATTCTGTACACTGCGGTGCTGTACATGTTTTTCTCGAGCCGGATCGCCCGCGAGGAGGATGCACTCGTGGTGTTTTTTGGGCGAAGCTACATAGACTACAAGAAGAGGGTGCATAGTGGGATTCCATTTGTACCGTGACATTAGAGCTAATGAATGTAGATAAAGACTATTAAATGAGGGCGAGGGCAGCAATAATAAACGGTGCGACCAGCATGGTGGAGGATGCGGCGCCATTGGCGGTGACGACCTCGGTACTGCTGTGGTTCGCGGGAGGCTTGGACGCAGAGCTGTGGCAGGTGCCGTTTTCGCCTTTACAGGAGGTGATGGTGGCGGTCGTGAAGGAGGTGAGGGACTCGGTGGAGGGCTCGGGCTTGGTCGTGGGCTTGGTCTCGGTGGTGGGCTCAGTGGGCCAGGTAGGCTCGGTAGTGGGCTCAGTGGGCCAGGTAGGCTCAGTAGTGGGCTCAGTGAAGCTGGAGCTGGAGCTAGAGATAGAGCTAGAGCTGCTAGAAGTAGAGATAGAACTGGAGCTGCTGGGAGTAGAGATAGAGCTGGAGCTGGAGCTGGTAGTGACTGCCTCAGACTTGGTGGACGTGGTCGAGGTGTAAATGGTCGAGGTCAGACTCGTGGTGTTCGTGGTCCAGGTGGACTCCTCGCACTCGCAGTCGTCGAACCACAGCCACTTCTCCTGGGAGTCGAGGGGGGTGGCAGACACCACCATGAGAGCAGCAACAGAAACTATAGAACCAAGCATGCTAGAGTGACCGACAAAATCCGTTAAGTAGGCTGTTGGCGGTAGCATGGCCGTATGCGACGACGCATGATGCGATGCTGCGAGGTGCGTTCCGAGCTATAATTAAATAAATACATCAGCCAAGCACCATCTGCTTGCGCGGCCGCTTGACTGGCCTGACCACGAACTCGAGCTCCTCGTCGGCGGGCACCAGCACGACCACTGGCCGGTGGGTGCCCGCTCGCAGGAGCCTCGTGAGCCGGTCGTCGTCGTCGTCCTCAGACATGCCGGGGTCGCGGGACGACAGGGGCGAAGGGAAGCCGAAGCGGGCGTGGCGGCCGACGTCGGGGAGGCTCCGCATCGCGGCATGGCGCTTGACGAGGGGAGGCAGCTCGATGGACGCCGCGGTCATGGGCGTGGCAGGGAGGCTGGGGAGCGGCGCCGGCGAGCCCACGGGGGGCACCGGGCGGGCCGAGTCGCACGTGGCGACAATCTCGGCCCACGAGTACTCGTACTGGGGGACGCACTCGTTGAGGAGGTCCTCGAGCACCTGGTCGCCCTGAATGTACGTCTTGACGGTCTGGAGGTGCGACGACACCTGCTTCTTGTCGACGGTGGCGCCGCTGGCGTAGTTGACGTACCGTGCGATCAAAACGTTGCGCCCGACGAGCTTGCCGTCGACCTTGCACGGGACGCGGCCGTGCGCGGGCACGCAGCAGATGATGCGCAGGAACGCGTCCTCCATAACATCAGACCAGAATTTGTATTTGCCAACGCGGGACTCGAGGTAGCGAGGGTTCTGGTGCCACAGCTGGACCAGCTCCGCGACGTTGGTGCGCATGATGGAAGGATGTGACGGTCACATTTGGTTTTTGCCTGGGATATGTAACTAATTAGACTATAACGAAGCGATTGTGAGCTCGCGCATCTCGGCCAGGGCCTGGTCGATGTAGGTGTCGAGCTGGCCGTTGGCGTAGTCCTCGCGGCTCTGCGGGTCGAGGTACTGCTGGACCTCGGCGAGGCGCGAGTAGCTCTCGGTGCAGAACTGGAGCTGGATGTTGACGAGGGCCTCGAAGCTGGGGTCGAGGTACGGGACTCGGCAGTCGATCAGCTGCGGCAGCTCGTTGATGAGCTGCGTGTTGAGGTCCTCGTAGATCTCCTTGGCCTGGGCCTCCTCCCGCTCGGCGACGGGCAGCTTGGCGGCGTCGCTCGCGGGCTTGTCCACCAGCTTGCGGGTCTTGGCCCTCGCCTTGTCGTAGTCGAGGCACTTGTGGTTCCGCTTGGTGATGGCGGTGTTGACCTCGGTGAAGTAGGTGTTGAACCGGATGATCGGCTCCAGCACCGTCTCGCGGTACGGCTCGTCCAATTGCTTGATGGTCTGCGAGTCGATCTCCCGCACGGCCGTCAGGTACTGCTTCGAGAGGTTGTCGCGGGTGCCGGAGTCGCCGTAGAACACGTCGATGGTCTCGGCGATCTTGACCTGCGCCGACGTGAGCGCACGCAGCGAGTCGAGGTACCCTTTGGCGTTCTTTTGCAGCTGGGTGCCCGACGTCTCGAGCAGGCGGTACCGGCGCTCCTGGGTCTCAAAATCGCGGTCCACGGTCTGCTCGATCTGCCCGGCCTTCATCATGATCGTCGTGCCGGTGCGGTCGAGCGCTTTCTTGATTCCAATCCATCCCATGGCAGCAACGTTAGCGGGTGGCGACGTCGAGGCGGCGAAGGCTAATCTAACCGACTTGCTTAGCTAACCGCGATCTTGGGGCACTGGAATTACTATACATGAATAAATAAGTTATGGCTCGTGCCGGCACGGGGTGCGGTCCCCGGCGTGGCACTTGGACGCCGAGCGGATCCACTCGGCCTCGAGCACCTCGCTCACCTGGGGGCGGCCCTCGGGCTCGGGGTCGAGCACCTTGTAGATCGTCGCCTGGCGATCCTTCTCGAGCTTGGCGATCTGGGGATAGCCCTCGGGGGTGTCCCGCTCCTTGAGGTACTTGGCGTAGAAGTAGTCCTCGGTCTTGGCCTTGGTCCACATGTGGCGGCCGGTGCGCATCGCCATGTAGATGATGCCCGCGCTCCACACGTCGGTGAGCCGGGGGTCGTACTGGCCGCGGTACGTCTCGGGGGCAATGTACGGGCTCGACCCGCACACGCCCTCGCTGAGGTGCGTCGCGCTCTCGTGCGCGAGCTGGAAGCACTCGGCGTTGCCAAAGTCCGTGAGCTTGACGGTGCCCGACACCGTCAGCACGATGTTCTCGGGCTTGATGTCGCGGTGGGCGATCCCGTGGTCGTGCATGCACCGCAGGCCCCGCATAATCTGCCCGTAGAAGCAGTCCGCCTCCACGGTCTCGAGGCCCCCGGTCACGGCAATGAGCGTGTACAGGTCGCCTCCCGCGCAGTACTCCATCACGCCGCTGTAGTGGCCGGCGTTGTCGCACAGCAGGTCGAGGCTCTCGATGATGTTGGGGTGGTGCAGCGTGCTGCCGAGACAGAACTCGGACGAGATGCGGCGCACGTAGTCCTGCTTCTTCTCGTTCAGGTTCGGGCGGAACTCCTTGACCGCGTACAGCATACGCTTGGGCCCGCCGCAGTTCTTCTGCGACACCCGCACCACCCCGAACGCTCCCTCGCCCACCACGTTCGACAGGGTGCCGTAGCGGTCGGTGAAGTCAAAGTTCGGTGGCTTGGAGTTGATTCGCAGCAGCGACTCGAGCACCTGGTTCACGCCAGCCTCGCTGTCGGCGTCGTAGAGCTCGCACATGAGCGTCGACAGCAGCGTAGGCGGTTTGAGCCCGTTGCGGGTGTGGGCTGCCTCGACCGCATCGTGGGCACTGCCGTCCAGATCCTCGTCCTCCTCCTCGATCGCCTTCTTTGTCTTGAGAAAATCCCGGAAAATGCGGCCAATCTTTTCTTTTCGGCGAGACGACCGCAGAGCGTGGACGTGCGACCCGTCCGGCTGAAGCTGCAGGCGCTCCGGGGCGCTACTCTGTACTATTAACGGATCAGGTTCATCCTGGCTAGAAAACACTTTGAGAATACCCATTCACTGGCGGATGTGACACCTGGGCAAACACGATTGAGATTTTTTGTACCTTTGAGGCCCTTACCCTAGCGTGGGGAGTGCAACCCTACAGCGTGCCCTGCAGCCTCAGAAGGGGTTAAGCGATGGGGATTTCTTATGGGGAATGGGTCGTTAGTGGCAAATTGGCGGCCCCTTGGTCTGGAAACTCAAATGCCTCTCCGATTCGGGCTAAAGTTGGAATATGCAAGTCTTGGCGGCAGGCTCCGCTGCATTTGCTAGAGTTTTCCCAATTGCTCTGGGCCGGGCTTGGGAGCGATTAGAAATTACTAGGCTAGTTTGGTTTGTAGCGCCGCCGCGGAATCCGTAATTAGTGAATCGGCAGCATGACGCCAGCCTTGGCATACCGAGCCTCTGGCACGTGGTAACCGAGGCTTGGTAGCGCGAGCAGATGATCCGAATCGGTTTAGGGTCTCCACTGCGACTGGTTCGGGGCTCTACTGCTGGTGTTCCCGCCACCGAAGTCGCCACCTTCAGTCGATGTCGTTTGGAGCAGGCAACTCGGCGTTTGGGACCGGCAACGCCGCTTTCGGGACGGGAAATTCAGCGTTTGGGACTGGGAACTCGGCATTTGGCGCCGGCAAGTCCGCGTTCGGTGCTGGCAACTCGGCGTTCGGCACGGGCAACTCGTCGTTTGGCGGCCAGAGCCAGCCCCAGAGCTCGGGAACTGCGTTTTCCAGCAGCCCGTTCGGGCAGAGCGCGGGAAACCCGTTCCAGAAGCCGCAGACGAGTGCGTTTGGCAGCTCGCCGTTCAGCAAGTCGACGTCGAACCCGTTCGGTCAGAGCCAGACTGGCCAGAATCAGACCGGCCAGAGTGCGTTCGGGCAGAGTTCGAATTTGAGTGCTTTTGGGAACACACAGGGCTCGAGTGCGTTTGGGAATGCGCAAAATACGAGTGCTTTTGGAGGCACACAGAACACGAGTGCGTTTGGAGGCACACAAAAACCGAGTGCGTTCGGGCAGAATGCAAACTCGAGTGCGTTCGGGAATACGCAGAACACAGCTCCTAGTGCTTTTGGGCAGAGTACAGCCCCAAGTGCTTTTGGGCAGAACACAACCCCCAGTGCGTTTGGGCAGAGCACACAAAGCTCGAGTGCTTTCGGCCAGAGCAAGCCCCAGAGCGCCTTCGGGCAGCCTCAGAATGCGTTTGGCCAGAACACGACCAACTCACAGAGCGCATTCGGCGGCCAGGCTAGCAGTGCATTTGGCCAGGGCAATCAGAGTGCGTTCGGCCAAAACCAGAGCGGCCAGAGCGGCCAGAATAGCAGTGCATTCGGGCAGAGTGCGACCGGGCAGGGTGCGACCGGAAACCAGAGTGCGTTTGGCCAGAGCCAGAGCCAGGGTGCGTTTGGAAACCAGAGTGCATTCGGCCAGAGCCAGAGCCCCTTCGGCAATGCGACGCCCGAGAAAAACAACTTCTCCAACTCGTTTGCCGCCCTCGGTCAGGGCCAGGCTGGACAGTTCGCATCGCCTGGGTTCGGCCAGAAAAGCTCCCCATTCGCACAGCCCAGCCAACCGCTCGGCCAGAACGGCTCCCTCCAAAGATACAAGCAAGGGGCCAACGACGATCCACCCCCGAGCGTCGACGACCTCACCGCGGCCGTCAAGCAGGCATTCGAGGCCGAGTCGTTCGAGCTGGGGCGGATCCCCGAGATCACTCCCCCGCTGGTGTTTTGCTAGGTACATTAATTTATCTTATGTAGCATATGTTTCGTCAGTCCTGTCTTCGTCCTATGCATCTAAATAGTCGGCCGCCACCAGCAGCTCCAGGGCCATGATGGGAGGAATCTCGAACGTCCCCTTGACGTCGTCCTTGTAATTTAAATTAAAATAAAAATAGTCGCATATCTTGGCCAGCACGTTAGAGTCGAAATCAAGATGAATAATGCCGCTGCTGCGCTCCTCAGACCGGCTGTTGGACAGCATCGCCTTGAGCGTCCCCGAAACTAACGCAGCCTCTCGAGTTATCACGAATCTGAACCCGTCATTCGATATTAGCTGTACATACGGCCTACTCATGACAGGGTGAAGAGTGATGAGCTAACCAGGCGAGTGTGATCGTCAATGAGATATAGATTACCGAGCTATCTATTATATAAATATAGGATTATTCCTCCTCCTCGCCCTCTTCCACTTCGTCGTCCTCGTCGTTGCCCTCGAATTTCGGGATCTCGTGCGACCTCATCATGAGGTGCGGCGGAGGAAACACCGGGCCAATTTTCGAGATCCACCGCTGCCGCTTCTCCAGCAGGGCCTTGATGACGGGCTTTTGGTCCACGGTCTTGATCGGGATCCCCGTGGGCGTCTGGGGCTGCGGGCTGGGGGCCGCCGACGCTCCGTTGACGGGAGGCTTGCTCGTGGCCTTCTTTTTCTGCTTGGGCGCCCGCAGGCGACGCAGGTACGCTTGGTCGACCTGCTTGTCGAGGTCGTCTAGAATGGAAGAGTATTCCTGCCAGGCCAGCTGTTCATGAACCAGGGGGAGGAGCCGCCGCTTGTACTTTTGGTTCGCGTGCGACACCTTGCGGAGTTTTTGTTGCAGAGACCGCAGCTCCCTGCAGATCTCGTCGTCCTCGGTGGTGTTGACCCAGTCGATCTCGAGGTCGTCGTCAAACATGCTCGAAGTGTCCATAGCCAGCTTGAACGCGGCGCGGTTCTTGGCCGCCTTGTGGAGAATGTTGACGTCTATGAGCCCCACGTAGCGGAACTCACGCCGCATGCGCTCCTCGAGCATCGCGAAGCTCGAGTACGGGTGCTTGTCTCGCGGGGGCGCCGGGGGCTGCGGCAGCTCCGAGGCCACGCTCGGGACCGCGTCCTCAGTCTCGCCGTCCTCGGGCAGGATCGCGGCCACCAGGCGGGTAGAGAACGGGCCCAGGCACAGCTTGCCCCGCTCGAGGTTGTCGTCGGTGATAGACCCTATTGACCCCAGCGGGCTGTACCTGGCTGGATCTGCGGTCTGGGGCGGGGGGCCTACGTGGTACGCACTCTGCGGGCCGTCCTCCTCCATCCAGTTCTCGGTGTAGAGCGGCCCGAGGGGCGGGATTATGTAGGGCGAGATGCTCTGGCCGTAGCTCACGACCTCGGACCCGATCGTCGACTGCTCGAGGAAGCTGATGTCCTCGTTAGTGAACGGGCGAAAGTACGGCTCGAGGAACGAGGCAAAGGTGGTGAACTGGACCTGGTTCGGGGGTTTTGCTCGGGTAAAGTCCTCCTCGGGGATCTCGCCAGGCAGCATGTCGAGCAGGTCGTTTTTCGGGTACGACACGACGCCGTACTTTTTGAGCAGGCCCTCGTCGCCCGAGGACTCCTGGAACAGCCCGAGCTTGTCGATGGGCAGGGCCTGCGACGCCACAAACTCGCTCTTTGGGTTTGTAACGAACTTCTTTTGCGGGGACTTTGGGGACGATTTTGGCGGCTCAGACTCGGGATCGGCGGGCTCGTCGGCGCCCTGGGGGTCCCGCTTGGCGGCTTTGTCCTGCTCTCGCCGCTGGATCTCCTGGGATATGCTCGTGGACGCCTTGGAGAGCCGATCGAGCTGGCGATCCAAACCCTGGATATAAGTGTGGGCCGACATTGCCAGCTCCTCGAGGCCGTGGTGCAGCTTGACGAGGACGTGCTCGTCGGGAATTTCAGTGCCCACGAGCGCCGCCAGCTCGGGCAGAATCTCCAGTTCTTGCCCGCGTTTTGGCATGACTAAAGTCGGCTACAGGTAGACTAGATAGACTATGGAGTGATACTGGTAGAAACAGAGTAACTGAGTAAATGGAACTGAGGTAGAAACAACTAGATACTGAGGTGGAGTAGAGTAGAGCAGAGTAGAGTAGAGCAGAGCAGAGTAGAGCAGAGCTAAAGTAAAGTATGCATACTAGAGAAAGCAGCCAGGCGTGGCTAGACAGACACGATAGAGTCTAGACGCAACGTTCGATGTAGACTAATTAGAGCAACAGAGCTAGACGCAAAGCAGAGCTAGACCAGTGCCATGCTAGACACAAGTAGACAGCGTGCTACATACAGCATAGTAAATAAGAGTCCAGATAAGAGTCCAGTAGCGACACAGACTAGATAGACGCCGACGCAAAGTAGTAGGTGTCGAGCAGGTACAGGTAGTCGTCGACGAGCATCGACACCAGGTTCAGCAGCGGCAGGTTGTCGAACTTGGACGCCAGCCGGCGAACGAGCGGCCGCGTGTAGCGCTCGTACATCTCCCCGCGCAGCAGCCACCATTTGAGGTTCTGGGTCTTGGCCTTGAGCTGGATGCGCTCGAGCGTCGTGCTGAGCCGCAGCCCGCGCTGCTTGAGCCCCGCGGCCGTCACCTGCCGCCCCGCAAACTCCACGAGCACGCCAACGAGCCACGGCGTCCACGACCGCCGCCCGCGGTACCGGTACGCCACCAGCGCGTACAGCAGCGGCCGCAGGATCGTGAGCGTCTCGCCGGCCAGGCTCAGCGCCGACAGCCGGTGCAGCAGGTTCTCAGGGCGCAGAACGTCCTCGTTGCGCAGCACCTTCACCTGGAGGACCTCGGCGGCGTGCGGCGGCGTGTGGGTGAGCGTCTTGCCCGAGCGGGGCATTTTCCAGGTCCCGGGGCCCGCGGGCGCGGCCACCGCGCGCTGCTCGCGCGTGATCTGCTCGTACACCTCGGCGACGCCGTCGGGCGCCAGCTCGCGCTCGTACAGCACCTCGTGCGGCAGCGGCCGCTGTGTCGCTCCCAGCATTGTCGCTCGTAGCGCCACCTTGAGCGACTCGACCGCGATCACCGTCTTCCACCGCGCGCCCTCGCCGCCCTTGTTGCGCGCAATCATCTCCAGCAGCAGCTCGACGGCCCGCACCGCCGCCAGCCCGTGCGCCGCCGCCGAGTACGCCCCGTTGCGGTCCAGCTGCGCCGTCACGTAGTTCGCGTGCGGCGTCTGGTAAAACGGACTGTTTTCTCGCATGTAGCGCGCCACTACCGAGTCGTGCCAGGTGCCCAGCAGCTGCAGCGCCGAGTTCGACACCTCAGACAACACCTCGACCTGCTGGATCTGCCCGGGCACAAACAAGGTCAGCGACCGCACCGCGGTCTCCACCGAGCCCATCTGGCGCGAGTTCGCAATCAGCCAGTTGTCCATTGAAAAACTTAGAAATACGAAATTGGTCGGCGGGGTAGGGTTGGCCCCCTATGCAAGCGGCAGCCGCCACGCTACAGAATTTGGCTATTGCTAGAAATTATTGCTAATTATATCGCCCGCCCGTTTATTACCACAGCCGCGGTCGGGACCACAGTGCTGACACAACCCCGCATACCCCACCAATGAATCCAGAGCACACCTCAAATATACGAATTGAGCCGGAGGACAAGGTATATGTGACCAAGGGGAAGTACCAATTGAAGGACTTTGAGATGCTGCGCACGCTGGGCACGGGCTCGTTCGGACGAGTGCACCTGGTTCGTAGTGTGCACAACCAGCGGTTCTACGCCATCAAAACCCTGAAAAAAAGCCAGGTCGTGCGCATGAAGCAGGTCAACCACACCAATGACGAGCGGACGATGCTCAGGGCAGTGCGGTTCCCGTTTTTCATCCGGTTGTGGGGGACTTTTCAGGACAGTAATTACTTGTACATGGTGATGGACTACATCGAGGGCGGCGAGCTGTTCTCGCTGCTGCGCAAGTCTCGCCGCTTCCCGGCACCCGTCGCCAAGTTCTACGCCTCAGAGGTCGTGCTGGCCCTCGAGTACCTCCACGCCCAGGACATCATCTACCGTGATCTCAAGCCCGAGAACATTTTGCTGGACAAAAATGGCCACATCAAGATCACCGACTTTGGGTTCGCAAAGTACGTGCCCGACGTCACCTGGACCCTCTGCGGCACCCCGGACTACATCGCCCCCGAGGTGGTGGCCTCAAAACCGTATAATAAAAGCGTCGACTGGTGGTCGCTGGGAATCCTCATCTTTGAGATGCTCACCGGCTACACCCCGTTCTACTCCACCACCCACGTCAAGACTTACGAAAAGATCATGCACGGCGAGGTCGCGTACCCCGCGTACCTGCAACCAGTGGTCGTCGACCTGCTGCAAAGCCTAATCACCAAGGACCTGTCCAAGCGGCTGGGCAATCTCAGCGGCGGCGCCGCCGACGTCAAGGCACACCCGTGGTTCGCCAACGTGCAGTGGGACAAGCTGCTGGCCCGCGAGATCGAGACCCCCTACGAGCCCCCAATTCAGACCGGTGTTGGCGACACCTCCCAGTACGAATTCTACCCAGAGGCCGACGATGAATACGGAAAAGATGGAGATGACCCTTATGGACAGTACTTTGTCAACTTTTAATTACTTATTTAACATAAATATAAATAGTGACAAGCCACGAATCGCCGCACTACCAACGCACCCCTCACGTCTATATGTTGGTGCCGGGCGATGAATAAATAAAAGGAGACAATTACACTGATTTGAGCTCAGGCGTCCGCGGTTCGGGAGTCGAGAGCTGCATGTCCTGCGGCACGGCCAAAACCTCTTTCTTTTCCTCGACACTGCCGTGGCCCGAGGTCGAGTCGGGGATCGCGCCGGCCTCGCACACCTTGATCGACCGGCCCCACTCAGAGTTGAGCACCTGCTTGCCGGTCAGTCTCCGCGACGGGACCGGGTCGAGGATGCTGTAGATAACGTACATGTACGTGGGGCGGGCGAACGACAGCTTCTCGATCGGGCCGTAGCCCTTGGAGGTCTTGCGGTCGGTGACGTACTGGAGGAAGTTCTCGTCCTCCTCGGCCACGGCGGTGCGCCAGAGGTACGACCCGGTGCGCATCACCATGTAGATGATGCCGCAGGCCCAAATGTCGACCGCGCGGGGGTCGAACGGCTTGTTCTTGAACTCCTCGGGCGCGATGTAGGGCCCCGAGCCGCACACGCCGTTGACCATGTGGATGCTCTTCTCCCACGCCATGCGGAAGCACTCGCCGTTGCCAAAGTCGCTGATCTTGCACACGCCGTCCTGGGTCAGCAGCACGTTCTCGGGCTTGAGGTCGCAGTGCGCGACGCCCATGGAGTGCATGTACGAGACGCCGCGCAGGATCTGCTTGAAGAAGCAGTCGGCCTCCTGGGGGATGAGCCCGGTGCCGGTGCTGAGGATGAGCGAGTACAGGTCGCCGCCTGGGCAGAACTCCATCACCTCGCAGAACCCGCCGTGGGCGTCCTGCATGAGGTCGAGCGTGTCGATGATGTTGTGGTGCCGCAGCGAGGACGAGATGCAGAACTCGGACATGAGCCGCTCGCGAAACGACTCCTCGTTCTCGGCGCTGCGCTTTTTGAACTCCTTGACCGCGTACAGCATCTCGTGGCCATCGGGGTCGAGGCGATGGGCCACCCGCACCGTGCCATACGAGCCCTTGCCAATGACCTCGTGGCACTTGCCGTACTTCTCCACCAAACTCATCTGGTTGATCTCGACCTGCGGCGACGGCTGGCCCTGGTGCGTGGGCTGGCCCTTCTTCGGGCCGTTGCTCGACCCGTTCACGAGCCCCGGCTGGATCTGGCCGTCCTTGAGCTTGGTCACGAGCCCCGACATGAGGCTGAGGTGGCCGCTGCCGGCCGGGCCGACCCCGACGAGATTCGTGACCGCCGACACCGCGTCGTCGCCCACCTTCTTGCGCTCGCCCATCATCTCCCGCAGCATCCGCCCCAGCTTCTCCTGGCGACGAGCGTTCTTGAGCCGGTGCACGTGACCCCCGCCCTCGATCAGCTCGAACCGCTTGGGCTCGCCCCGGTGCCCGGTGGCGCCGGAGTTCTGGCGCGAGATCGAGGTGGTGTTCATGGTCGACACCAGCGACGTGACGCTGCCGTTGCTTTTGAGCGACGTCAGCGGCGACGCCGCGGCCCCAGCGCTCGGGGGCGCCGCGGCCACGATGTTGGGACTCTGGCCTGGCGACGCCGGCTGCCGAGTGCTCGCCGTCTCACTCTCTCTGCTCATGATGCTCGCGGCGTGCGAGTCAGACCGCTTGCGCCCGAAAACTTTGGCGAGACTAGGCATTCGCTCAGCAACTGAAGAAGAGCCTGACTAAGAGGAGTCGGTTCTGGGGCACCATGAATAATCGCATGCATGCGCCCGTAAACAGCGGGTGCAAACAACGAAATGGACGCCGTTTTCGCTGGTTCCCGCACGGCCCTCTGGTCGGCTCCCCGAGTCACCTGACGAATCGCCGCGCCCTGATTTGCCGGTAAGTGTGGCGCGGCGCCACGACGTCGCACATGAAGGTCGCATACCTGGGGCCGCGCGGGACCTACTCGCACAGCGCCGCGCTCAGCGCGTTTCCGCACGACACGCTGGTCCCGCTCGCCACGCTCGAGGACGTGGTGCGCGCAGTGTGCACCGGCGCCGCCAACAGCGCCGTGCTGCCGGTCGAGAACTCGTCCAACGGCGCGGTGGTGCCGTCGCTCGAGGCCCTCGTCAAGTACCGCGCCAAGTACTCGCTCGTCGGCGAGGTCTCGGTGCCGGTGAAGCACGCACTCTACACCTGTGCACCAGACTGGGCTGATGTGCGCACCCTCTACTCGCACCCGCAAGTCTGGGGGCAGGTCACCAAGTTCTGCGGCGAGAACTTCGCCCACTGCAAAAAGATCGACTGCGACTCCACCGTCGCGGCCCTCGAGCGCGCCAGGAACGACCCCTCGGCCGCCGCGATCGCCAGCGCCATGGCGGGCGACCTCTGCGACTGGGCCCCGGCCAGGCCAGACATCGCCGACGAGCCCTCAAACAGCACCCGCTTCCTGCTCCTCGGGGCCCCGGGGCACACCGGCTCGGAGCTCGCGTTCGTGCTGTGCCCCGAGTCGCCGCTGCCGGGGTTCAGAGCCATCTGCTCCAACCCCCCAGTGGCCCAGATCCCGTTCAGCCAGCTGCCCGCGCTCCGAGAGAGCCAGCCAGTGACGGTGCTCGGGGTTCTATGACATTGCATATCGCATTCATGCATAATTACGATACTCTAGATAAATAAATACTAGCGGCCAGATTTTTGCAACTCCCACTGCTGGTTGTCTAGCGGGCACACCGGCCGGCTCTTGAGCCACCGGGCAATGCAATGCGAGTGGAACGTGTGATTGCACCGGCCCCACGACACTGTGCACTCATTGGGGTTCGTGGTGCCATCGGCCTGGCAGTCGATGCAGATATCCATAATGTGGTTGCGGCAGATGGCGCAGGTGTCGATCACAATGTCCCACGACCAGAACGCGACCGCACTCCACTTCTTCACTTCAAACCGGTCCTTGGACGGCCGGGTCTCCTCGGTGGTGGTCTCCATGGTGGAAGGTGCTAGCTCGCACCGCTTTGCCCTCTCAAGGTTAGGGTCGAAGGAGCATGAGGTAATGTAGTCAGACCCTAGCTGACTAACGGGCACGAAACGCGTAATTAGTGTAGTTATTCGCGGCAATGGTGGCCCGCACTCTGGCGTACCTCCAGACCATGGTGGAGATTGTCGAGAGTGACGACGATGCGCAGCGGGCTGTGTCCACTCTCGTCCTCGAAGCCGCCAAAAATCGAGACCTCGACTCGCTGATCGCCACCCTGTGCTCTAATCCCCACATTCGCATGGGAACCGTGAGAGCGGCTCTCCAATTGGCCCTGGAAAACCCTGCCTCCAACGCCAAATCCGTGCACCACTACTTGCTGCTGCTCCGCTGCCTGCTCGGCAACGAACACCACGTCGAGCACTTGTACGTGCGCGAATGGGCAGATTTCTGGGCTGTTTTGAAGTCTACGCTCCCCCACGCAGAGTCCCTGCACGACTCGCAGTCTGGCTTGCAGTGCCTCACCATCCTTCTCAGCGCCAGATCAAGCATTGATCCCGGCCGCCTCAGCGATATATGCGAGTTTCTGACCGAGCATTTTCCCGCAAAGAGCCGCGAAAGCTCCCTGGACAGACTCGTGTTCGCCTGCATCCGCAAGCTCGTATGCCTCACCATGCACGACGATCATGCCGTTGCATATCGTGCCGTCGAGCACGCAGTGTCCTACTGGAACCTGCTTGACAGAACCCGCGATGTCGCCCTCAAACAGGAATTCGCCCTAATCGCCAACCTCCTCGACAGCAGCTTTGCAGAGCTCATCACTCCGCCCGTGGTCACTAACCTCGAGCAGTTTCTCGCTCCAGACACACACATTGACTTGCACGATATCGAGTTCACTAGCGCCGCAAACACTAATTGGGTGGTAAAGACAGACTTCAGACCCAGATCCCTCGCTAAGCTCTATCCTTTCTTAGTGCTTAATGGGATCGCCAACATACGCATCTTGATATCTACACCCACTACAAAGCGTGCGCGTACCTCAAATAGTGACCTCGCGGTCGCTATTGCATGCTTCTCTCGAGAAACCACCCTGAGTCTGCCCGAGCTCATTTTGGAGAACCCTTCAACATTCTGGACCTATGTCCTCCTGGGCTCCCATTCCACACAGTTGGATTACAACCAAGCATTTCGCTTGGCTCAACACTGTCGTAACGCGCTGGGCAAGGACGCCTATAGCTCGGCTGCAGCGTTCTGTTTGGCCCGTTGCTTGAGACATCTAGTAACACTACCCACCGAGTCTCCTAGTGACGTGATGAACCTGATCGTTTCCCTGCTGAGCTCTCTTGAGCACTTTTCTGCCCTGTCCTCTGGAATGGTGTCACTGTTCGAGACACTGAGAACCCTCAGAATCTTGGATTTGGAAATAAACCGACTGGTTCAGACTCATCTTAATCAGTGGTTGCTCTCACAGGTCCAACGAAGCATTACGAGTATTCACTCGGATTTCCCTTTTGAGAGTTTCTGCAGACTCTTGGGCTTGTCAGTACCCTCTAGATACGAGAGTGATGCTAATCGTTTCCTGCTGGAAATTTATTTGCCAGAATGCCCACAAAGTACCATCACGAGGCTATTATCAGACACAGATTTCAACAGTGAACTGTTCCAAACCAGGCCGGCAAGACAGCACTTCTGGCCATTCCTGTTGTTGAGCATCATTTCAAAAGGGAATAAATTGCCTGATTTCCCTCCAGGCATCATTAAAACAGATACAGCTGGCCTGTATGTGTTCTCGCAAGCACTCAAGGCTTCCAGCATCACCTTGCCCACCAAGCTGAGCAAAGAGTTTGAGGAGTTCTTCAACACCTCAGAATGGATGAAAAATGAAGACTCCTCCATTCTACGCGAGGCCAAGTATTTATTAACGAGCGATGGCTCGTTCCCGCATCTCGATGACTTCCCATATGTGCCTATAACATACCCTGCCGATACCCAATTTTTCAAAACCACAATGTCAAAACTATTCTCAAGTTACGAGACAGAGCGTTCAACCCTCGTTATTGTACGCATGTGTGAGTACTTGTACAAGTTCGAGAACAGAGACAGAGCGTGGAACCAGGCATTTCGGTACTTTTATGACTTCATATCCCGTCAATCTTGGTTTAGCCCTACACGCGTTCCGCTGGCCAAGATTTGCGATAACCCCATTGATCTTGTAAACCTTCTGAAAGACTCGAGTGCTGAGGTTTCTATGACTGCGTTGCAGAACTACCAAATCCCTGATACATTAGATTACGATTTCATTGAGCTCTTGAAGGTGATCGACTTTCGCGACGAGCCTGTACAGGAGAGAATGCTTCTGAGCATTCTTAAAAGTGGGACGGACATCGCGTACGTGCTATATCAAATGTTACGGCTGGATAGGTGTGCCGAGGCTGTACTGCATCTATGCGATTCTACTGGCTTGACCCCGTTTGAGCTCCTGCGAAAGGCGGAATCAAGACTATTCCTTTTGTGGTCACTGTCTAGCGACTTGTCTACCTTTCCATGGCCCATTTTCGAGTCGTCTCCTCAGCAACACATCGACAGCATACCTTTGCTGGGCCTGTCAGAGACGTGGATATCTGATCCCTGTTTCTTTTCTAGCTTCTATGCACTCGGCCTCCAGGATGAATCAGTTATGAGTGACCTCAAGTCGAGGTATTCCCTTCGCTCCTTTGAACAGCGCACGAAGAAGGTGTATCATCGTATATGCTACCACATATGGGTCTCTACGCACATAGGAAATAGTCATCTCTGGGAGGACTTTCCAGCTCCCGTCTTCAGAGCACCCTGCTTTCGAGAAGTTCCACCCTACGCTGCCTTAGACGACTCTCTTGCGGACTGGATTATCGAGAAGCTCCTGGTAGAAGCTCTCAGCAGTGACTCACCAGTTCATCAATACACCGTTCTACGTCAGTGCTGGCAGGTATTAGAGTCACTTGAGTCACCAACAGAGAGCTCAGCTACGTTAGCCAAGGGCGCCGTAGCATTGTCTCGGAGAACTAACTCGTTACACGCACCAGCCAGCTGCATCATTTCACACTTACTTGAGTATTTTCATCAGCCTTTTTGTCTTCAACTAGCGTGTGCTAGTAATGATACTGAAATACGTTCAAAGCTTTGTGAAAGAATTGGAAGGAAAGATGTGGTATCTGTAGCGTTGCTGGAAGTGGAGTCTAATAATATGATCAGCGACCAGACCTGGGTGCAGGTATTCGAGGCGCTGGAAAAATGGGATTCTCCTTACTATGGAATGGAGTTCTTCTTACAAAAACTGAAGAGCGCATCTGTTTGGCCAGACTTTAAGGATTCAGATACAATATCACGACTGATAAAGTGGACCTCTGTGTTCCATTTAGATGAAAATAGAGACTGGCGTGTATGGATCGCAAGATTGGCCTCAAAACTGCCTTCCCAAATTGATCGTGGCGCGGAGAGCACATCAAGTGCGAGTATTATCTATGAAAGTATTCAAAGGCATGGATATGAGTTTTTCTTGGCTGTGAGTGGTTACTTGAGAGTGCTGTCGCCCAGTGATGCTGTTGGACCATTCAAAAATCGCAAAAATTACTCTGGGGCACTATACCAGCGACCTATCACTGAGGTTTACTCGGAAATAGGATTCGCTAGAGATCTATTTGAAGAATTTTCGTCCAACCTACTGGATTATGCCTTTTGTCTGGATACTTCTCTAGCTGCAAGGCTTGTTCCAAATCTGATTGCGGACATCGCCCCTCAACCAAGCCGGTCAAAGGAGATTGCTAAAGTGCTCGACTTGGGAATTTCATCTGGAAACAGCTCTATCAAGGGCCTGATTCTGGATATAATCTCACAAGCATACCAGAACGAGTCGTTACTACTACCCTACGCCATTATTGTGGACATTTGCATAGAGCTGGGCAGGGGATCTCTGGGTTTGATGATGCTCGAGTTGAGTTGGAGCTCACAGGATACTATATTGGACAACAATTTGTTTCACACTGTTACACAACTGATTGCTGATCCTGACATACCACATACTACTGATCTCGCACCTTCTCTAGACACCGTTTCATTGAATCTAGATTCGTGGGGACGCCTAGGGTATAATATCACCAAATTCGAAAACACTCCCAAGCGCTCAAGCCTTAGTGAGGATCTGAAGCAAACAACGTTTTATCGATTGGCAGAAACCTTACAGAAAACGGGCTACTACGACTACAACACTGCGTGGAAGCTGGGCGATTGGGATCTCCCAGGTACTGATAAGCCCTCGACGAAACCTGAGATACTTTTCAACCTGTTTCGGAGCATGCCACCGAATTTTGAGCAAGCGTATTTTGATGCTTGGGATATTTCTCTTGAGTGCGTTGATATGATTAGCAGGATAGAAAAGATGGCTCCAGGTTTTGCGCTTGATGAGGACGAACGTTTGGCGCGAGAAAGATTTCTGAGCTCGCTGGGCAGTAATGATCATCTTCTTTTGGAATACAGCGTTAATGTTGACAAATTGATCAAACATGGGGATAATGAAGCTGCTTTGAAAACAGCTCTCAAAATCGAGACACTCCAAAAATCAGGGAATCTCGATACACATGGCAACATATTGTGTAACTTCCAATGTGCACAGGTAGCTTGGGCTTTGGGCGATCGCAACTCATCAGTCAAAATGCTGGAAATAGTATGTCGAGAAGAGCTTTTTCTCCAAAAACAAAGCTACTATGATCCAAGTCACATTCTCTGTACCTTGGCAACATGGAGTGCAGAGACTAAACAAGTATCCGATCAAATGATTTTCAACACTTACCTGAAGCCTGCTGAAAAACTCGCTTCAAGCTCGGAAAATCCCCTCGTAAGAGCCCGCACATTCCATCAATTCGCAAAGTTTTGCGATAGCAAGTTTCGTGACCCGCTTCTGGAAAGTAACATCGAGCAAGCGAGAGCTATGCGAGAAGGTCAACGAGCTAAAGTGCTTTCAATGCAGGAGAATATCAGGAGGTCAACGGAATCTTCCCATGATGTGCTAAGATCAGAGCATAATCGTATTCGCAAAGCCACGCAACTCTATGAGGCAGAGCAGCGCGAATACAGACATCTGAAGGAAACAAGGCAAGCTTATTTAGCGAGCAGCGTTGAGTTTTACTTACGGAGCCTGGAGTTTGGAACGGATGTAACTAACTCAGTCATACATGATACATCGCGATTCATTTCACTGTGGTTCAGCAATCACGACAATGCCGGGGTGAACAAAGTAGTAGATGTGAGGGTTTCCAAAGTACCCAGCAGTGTTTTCGTCACATGGATCAATCAGTTGAGTTCTCGTTTAGACATGTCAGAAACTCCATTTCAGATATTATTGCGTGAACTAGTCATTCGTATGGCTATTGATCACCCGATACACACACTCTGGCCCATCCTGTCCTTGACAATCGGTGAAACCGCGGGTAGCTCAGCAGTAACCGAAAGAGTCAGAGCAGGAGCTTATATTTGGGAAAAGTCAGAGGGAAGATTCAGCAAGCATATCAAAGAGTTTTCCAGCATGCTTATATCTCTCGCCAATGTGAAGGTCAAGGCCGAAGAGAAACATAGATTTGGTCTGAATAAACTAAAGCCTCAGAGCCAGGCTAAATGGTGGAAAGCTATAGGAAAGCTTCAAATTCCCTCACCTACTGTCTCAGTTCCACTACAGCAAGACCGAAACTACGCAAGAATACCATACATCACACTGATAGATGAACATATCGGAATCGCCAGTGGGCTTAGTGCACCAAAGGTGTTAAAGTTCCATTTGTCCAATGGGGAAACACACACTATGCTAGTCAAGGGTGGGAATGATGATCCTCGACAGGATGCAATAATGGAGCAGGTATTTGGTAATATCAACTACTTTTTCCGGAACGATCGGCCATCTAGGATGCGTAATCTAGCAGCCAGAACATACAATGTTGTTCCGTTAGGCCCCAAAGTTGGCGTTATTGAATTTGTGCAGAACACGAAGTCATTCATGTCTGTTGTGAATCCATTGCATCAGGAATATGATGATAGAGACTGGAATCATATTCGGGCACGCACCACAATGCACGAAGCGCATTCAAAAGGGAAAGATGTACGAATAGCTGCATTTGATGAGGTGCGCATGCATATCCATCCGGTGTTCAGATATTTCTTCTTCAATTCTTTCAAAAACAGTCAACAATGGCTAGAAAGACGTACTACATATACTCGCTCAACGGCTGCAATGTCATTACTAGGATATGTGCTAGGATTGGGGGACAGGCACTGCAACAACATATTGCTAGACGTTGAAACTGGCGAAGTAGTACACATCGATCTTGGTATTGCATTCGATCAGGGAAAACTATTGCGCATACCAGAAACTGTGCCATTCAGGCTCACGAGAGATCTTGTGGACGGGATGGGTGTCGGTGGGGTTAAAGGCGTGTTTACTCGTTGTGCGAAAGTGACGCTCGACTTACTCAGAATGCACGAAAGTAGCATTCTGACTATATTGGATGTGCTACGATATGATCCATTGTACAATTGGACTATTTCCCTAGTAAAGAATCGGAACAAGCAAACGTCCTCCGACATATCGTTTGTCTCTGATAGGCTAAAATATGCAGGCAATGACGCGGGGCCTGCATCGGCACCATTGCGAAATGCGGATGCAGACCAAGCGCTATTAGGCGTGAAGAGAAAGCTCTCAAACAAACTAAGTACTGAAGCAACAGTACGAGAGTTGATCCAAGAAGCTACCTCTCCGACCAATTTGGCGTTAATATTCGAAGGGTGGTGCCCGTTCTATTAATAAACACAGATAAAACAGGAACGAACCACATTCTAAAAATACGCATGCGAGTATCTTACGTTATGCGCGTATGCACCCCCCTCTAGCTGCGTCTGCATAGGTAGCTAATCCGGGCGTGATCGTACCATAAACACCTCCCATACGACACGATATCTCTAGTGTCTGAGTCTTCACACTGTTTGTCTACATCCAGTGACATCTCTGCACATCTTGCATTGTTGTTCCAAGAGGGTCGTTAACATGGTGGGCCGTCTAGGGCCCATAGAAATTCCTTGCATAAAGGCAGCCATACGCCCCGCATGATCATCTGCACGTAGTGATGTTATCTACATGTTGCTGTACACACCATTCGATATATATAGCCAGCGATTAGGCTAACTAGAATTAGAGCTACATGAGTACAGATCAACTAAAACAAATCCTGCAAGGCATCGAGCTATGTCAATATTCTAACACAGACATTGTTGGTAAATTACTCTACGACCTTCGCAACCTACGAGACTGTATGGATGAGACTGAGCACCCTGGTGTCCTTTCAAGATTGGAACTTATGATTATGAACCTGGAGATGGTTGATTCACAGAATACTGAGGTAGAGCTTTACCTGAACAAGTATCGCAGACTTCGAGCTTGATGATGGCGAGACTCGCCTGTCGAGCGGGAAATTCTACTTAATTCGTGTTCGAGGTATTGTTTTATGTGATCTTATGATCTTTCCCCTGTTTACCCCTTGTACTTGATAATCGACACCTCACATTTCTGAGGAGGAGAATCGAGTCTAGTAATTGTGATTCAAGTCTACCAGTAGTCTTTTAATATATATGACGCTTAATTTATTATCCAGCTGCTATGAATACTTAATAAGCTATGAGAATGCATTTACCTCAAGGTGCATGCAGACTATATACACATCGGTTCAGGTAGCTGGGGATAGAAATCTCAAAATAAATAAAATGAAAATCGTAACATCTCAGTATGTATCGGACTTGAATGGCGTTCGAGGACAACAGACGACTTCGCTTGAAATACTCACTCCTCATGCGCAGAGCTCAGTTCTTCAGAGACATCTCCTAGTAGCTGGGCCCGTATATCAACAATCCATGGGTCATTCAATAATTCCATGGCAGATGGACGTTGCAACGGATTTCGTTCTAGAGTACGAATCAAAAACTTTTGACATGCTGGAGACGCCTGATCGTCGGTAGGCATAGTAGGCATATGGTTCTGCGCGATATGATACATGACAGCCCACTCATTATCAAGATTAGCCCAAGGTCTGCGGCCCGTAACCATCTCCAGGATACAGCAGCCAATCGACCAAATATCCATAGCACCATTACTACCTTCCTTCTTGCCTGTGATCATTTCTGGGGACATATACATGGGTGTACCAGTAATGGACCCAAGTCTCGTGTTTGTGCGTGTACTATTCTCTGGCGCAATCGTTCTTGGGGTATTAGCAATAACCTTTGCTGCACCAAAGTCCACGAATTTTATTACGCCCATATGATCAAGCAGGATATTCTCTGGCTTAATGTCTCGGTGAACAATACCAGATTCGTGCAGATAGGCCAAACCTTCAAGCATTTGCAGTGAGTACATTTGCGTTACCGACTCATCCTCAATGCGACCGTACTCTAGTAATTTCGCCAGGGATCCATTATCGCAGTACTCCATGAAAATGAAAACACGCTCCCTGTGGACTTCTACTCCATAATATTGAACCACATTTGGATGGCTTAGACGTTCTAGTGCGGACATTTCGCCCTTTATTGTTCGAAGAATGTGGCCAATGGACTGATGATTTTGGAACCTTACTTCTTTGACAGCCATTAGAGTACCAGTATCCAAGTCTTGTGCTTGATAAACTGATCCAAAGGCTCCACTGCCAATGAAACGTCCCTGTTGCCACCTCATTGAGGCAGTACTCCGCTGGGATGATGCAAAGTCCAAAAATTCGAATTCTGTATTAGAGTCATCTAACACCTTACCAACGAGATGACTGGGTTTCCTCGAAGACTCCAAAGCGTTGAGACGCTCTAAAGTAGACTCACGCAATAGTGCAATGAGCTCATCATCGTCCTTGAGATCGATATTACCAACTTTGGCTCGTGGCAATATCTTAGGCTTGAGTTGCTGAGCTTGTGATCTTGCACCCATAATATCAAAGTGGCTAATCAGTAGCGCCATGCAATCTGCGACCTTTCTCCTCAGTTTAGTGAATTGTTCATCGCTTATGGCAATGATGTTGACTCCTCGAGTCATGACCATGCCAAATTCCAGTGCAACCACAGTCCAACGGAAAGTTTTGGGCTCAGAGGGAGGACAATCCTCAGTAACGAATGACACCCAGTCGATACAGAAATCAATGAGCTTGAGAGCCACGCGGCCACGCTTTGATTCGCCCATTATTGGGAGCCCACGTTGACCGAATTCACGGGCAAAGACAAACATCTGCTGCACAGTTTCCGGGACTCCGTATGGTTTCACTCGGACTCGGAAATCCTGCGCGCTTTGGATAACGGTATTAGCCAGTCTGTAGAAAAGAGAGCGTACTTTATTCAACTCGAGGTCCACTTTGGCCAGGTGAGCCTTGCGCTGCACGATCACATCAAGGTCCTCTAAGAAAGACCACTTCTCTCTAACCTTCATCAATTCAGGGTGGCCACCTTGTGACACCAAACACACTTTCCCTTGTCGAGCTACTCTGATATTGTCTGTTGGCATATCAAGGTGGTAAATCTCACCATCCCACACCAAGGGCTCTTCAATGGTCAAGATCAGTACGCATCCAGGCTGTGTGTTATCAGTTGAACGCATGCGGCAGAATCCTTGTAGGATATTCTTGATGGTTTGAGGCTGATCTCGCAAGTTCGCGCTAGCAAAAGTGTAGATTCCTTCTCGCTCCAGAGATCCCACAAATACTAAGAAGAAACCATTGTCTCTGATGTATTTCATAAAATTCTTCATCTTTGCTTTGGGCAGGGCATAGTCAGTGGCATTCTCATGGTTGTCACTAAAGGTCTTGTAAAAGCGCAGCAGCTTTCGCTGAATGCTACGAATGTTCTCGATAGTAGCAGCAAACCAACGCTCGATCTCAACCTTCTCCCACTTTGCCGGCCCTTCCATTTGATGCTCCCAGTAGGCCAGCAAGCGACTCAAAACACGCGAATTAAGGCTGGCGAATCGCTCAGCCACTGAAATGTCACCACCCTCGATCAAGGTGCAGGTCTCCTGCAAGAATGTGTAATGTTCCTCCAACTGTTCGATACTCTTGAATGATCTGAAGAATGAGAGCGACGACTTACCACCGTCAAGGAACTTGTTAATCAGTAGCTCCAAGTAGAAAGTGATACACTCTAGCAGGGTCGAGTTAAGCGACCCGAGTTCTTTCCTTGACACGATCCAGCCCTTGTCGAAGATTGGGCGGGTCAAATCGATATACTCTGAGGTGAGTACGAGTCCCAGAGTCATGTACTGCTGGAATCTAACGATAGTCTGGTCAATGATGACCATGGTTGGGTTGACCAATTTACGAGCAAGCTGTAAACGAAGCTCGATGATCTCTCGAATAAGGATAACTGGGAACTTGATCACTGGCTCCAAAGTTGTCCTGAAAAGCGGGATACCCATTTCAACAAACAGGTGTGCGTATTCGATCGAGGTTTCACGAGATTTATGGAATAGCGGAAACAGGTACCCTCTTATACGGGACTCAAAGATAGACATCAGGGCGACGTCTTGCTTGAGGATGCGCTCTACCAGGCTAGTCTTGGGCTTGCCTTCATCATCATCGGGCGGCAGGGAGGGGTCGATTGCGTCGTTGCCAGTCCAGTCTCGCAGCAGCCGTAGCTCGAGCAGAATAGAGCCTGTCGTGCGATGCCACGCAGTGAGGGCGTCAATACGGCGCTGAATATTCTCTTGAGCGTATAGTGAGACTTCGGCCTGCAGTGCCTTGAGGCTGGGCCACAGGTTCTCGCACTTTCCAAGAGAAGACAGCAACTCAGTGATCTCATCGTATGCCTGGTTTACGGAATTGTAGTTTCCCTCGGACCGATATGTGGCAATTTTGTCCAGTACGTCCGAGACTGTAGACCTGCCAACTTGGATCAGTCGCCGTTGTTCGCGAATCGACCTCCCCGTAACCTTAGCTCGAAGTTCGAGCCACTGCTCTTGTTCCCCCGGGTAGTTGCGCTGCGGAGCGGTTTTGAGGCGGCTCTTTTCGCTGCGAAAGACCTCTCCTGTGAGCACGGACGTGAGCATCGCCTGCCACTCGGACCGCTCCTTCAGCTTGGCCCGGTTGCGTAGCACCGGGTGGGTGCCTCCTTCGAAAAGCTTGTAGTTCGAACTCAGGTCTGTGTAGGCATCGTCGAACGATGTGCCCATGCCTCCAAACCCAGCGATCTCCAACTCGAGCTCGTCCTCATCCTCGAGGTTGGGCTCTGTTTCGAGGTCGATAACCTGCCCCACAGGGTTGAGCTCCTTCACGTGGTAGTCGTCGACCAAATCGTGCCGCAGTTTGCGCACGTACGCCCGCTCTTGGGCCATATACTGATCCTGGCCGTGCCGACCCCGCGGGGGCTGCGTCGAGGCCGAGCTGACGCCCTCCAGAGCGGTCGCAGAGACAGATCGCAGTAGCTGGTTGACGCCAGCAGGCTTCTCGTGGCTCGAGCTCGGGCTGCGGCTCTTGGAGCCCTCGAGAGGGGGACTGCGTTGGGAGTCGACTCCTCCGGACTGCCCTCGTAGGATCGATTCATACCGGGATTGAGCAGCACTTGACCGGGACCGTTGAATTGCCTTGAGGTTTTCGGGAGAACTCTGATGGCGGGTGAACGGATAGGCCATCTGCTTGCAATCGCTGCTCAGTCGTCAAGATTATTAACTGAGGCCGTACCCGATTATTAACCAGCAGCGTGTCAGGACAGGCGGACGATTTTAATTTTATTATATCTGCGAATAACTAATTTGAAGTGTTTCTTAGTACTATAGCTGTGAACGGCAACATGCATGACGATGCAGCCGGGTGCGGTACCCGAGGTCGAGCCAACCGCGCGTGCCAGCACCAGTTTGCACCGATCTCTCGAAATTTTCAATCGCACTCGATTCGCGGTGTCGAGGATGCGGTTCTGCGTCGCCAATTATATTTGTCAGCAGAGTGCTGGAGCCTGAACAAATTCGTAACTGCCATCCAAGACGATAACTAGCGTATGTTGACATCAGTAGAAAACTTGGATGAATGCATACGCAGGTGCTTCGAACGGGAGCTCTTACCCCAGCCGGTGATCGCAGCCTTGTGCTCAAAACTGAAAGAACTGCTAATAAAGGAGTCGAACGTTTTGCATTTATCTGCTCCAGTGACGGTCGTGGGCGACATCCACGGGCAGTTTTACGACATGCTGGAGATCTTCAAAGTTGGAGGAAATTGCCCTGACACCAATTACTTGTTCTTGGGCGATTATGTCGATCGTGGCCTCTTCAGCATCGAGACCATCACACTGCTGGTTTGCCTCAAACTGCGGTACCCCTCGCGGATAACTTTGGTGCGGGGAAACCACGAAAGCCGAGGAATCACACAATCGTACGGATTTTACACCGAGTGCGTCCGCAAGTACGGCTCGGCCAAGGTGTGGTCGATATTTACCGATTTGTTCGACTTCATGACCCTGAGCGTGGTGATTGAGAACTCCATCTTCTGCGTTCACGGTGGTCTGAGCCCCTCCATCCAGACTATTGATCAGATCAAGATGATCGACCGGTTCAGAGAGATCCCCCATGAGGGCCCCATGGCCGACCTCGTGTGGAGCGATCCAGATGAGGGGAGACCCGAATTTAGTATCAGCCCCAGAGGAGCTGGATACACCTTTGGGAGCACAATCGTCGACATCTTTTTAGAACGAAACTCGTTCTCGCACATTCTCCGGGCGCATCAGCTCTGCCAAAAAGGCTATGAGATCCTATTCAATGACAAACTAAGCACCGTCTGGTCTGCACCTAATTATTGTTATCGCTGCGGCAACTTGGCGTCGATCCTGGAAATTGACGAGAACTGCCAACGACACTTTAATGTATTCGACGCATCCCCAGAAAATGAAAGACACATGCAGGCTGCCCAGCAAACTGCTATTACGGATTATTTCCTATGAGTTACGATCCACTTATTTATCTGTCACCATGGAACCAGCAGTATTATATAATGCATGAATTAATAGACCGCCATGTGCAGTCGCAGCTGCCCAAAATAATAGAGGCAACTCATCTATAGAAAGCCATGCTTGGCCTCGAAGGTCGCTGTTAACACGAATTACTTTAATTAAAGATTGATAAATATATCACTTACGTACTTTGGAAGACCATTACCGTGTTTTCATTGCCGCGGCTCCTGGCGAGGCTCAGATTCGATCTCGAACGCATTAGACTGGGCCTCTTTGCCGGTAGGAGTCTCGAATCTCTCCATCGGTTGTCCTTCAGAGTCATCGGCGGCTTCGAATGGATCAAAATCGTCAACCTGAGGGAAGAATAAGTTAGCAAATACCAAGACGAAACCACAGATGGAAGGACCAGTGGAAACGACAATGTTGATGGCATCGCAGAAACCTCTCTTACCGGTATTGTCACCATCGTAGGTGATGACGCTGCTAAACCAGTCGGGCACCAACATAGAGGCAAAACCGAACATGAGACCGCACGTCAATACAACACGATCACGACGAGTGAACTTGATAGTAGCGATAATACGAATACCAGAAACCGCTACCTGTGTGAAAAGGAATGTCGTCATTCCACCCATGACTGCCTTGGGGATTTGATTAATGGCAGAGCTAAACTTGCCGATGACACCCATAAGGACCAAAAACAAGCACGCGAAGAAACCAGTGAAACGAGAAGCACACTGGGTCATGGCAATGACACCATTGTTTTGTGCAAACGAGGCCATGGGGCAGAGAGTGAACAGTCCAGCAAGCACAGACGCAAAGCCGGATCCCAAAACACCACCTTGAACACGGCTCTCGTAAATTGGACCCTCAACTTCAAGACGAGACACATCGGAAGTAGCAGTGATATCACCAATAGATTCCATCATGCACACCATATACACCGCTATAAGCGGTAGTACAATCGGTCCATATACTTTAAGCTTGAAAGTCTTGACCCACAAGAACTGGCCGCTACGAGCCTGGTCAATAGGGACATGATCAAAGTAACCACATGCAGCAGCAATGATACAACCAACCAAGAGACCAACGACAATGGAGCAGGACTTCATGAAAGGTGCACCCCACTTATCACAGAGGACGATAACGACGACGACACTAAATCCAAGACCAACCCAGCGGCCCGAGCCCCAGGGCATTTTCTTCTTGTTGTTGCCGCACATACCTGATGTGTGACAGCCAGAACCACCAGCCCAATCAGCCATGCCTGACTCGACCAATTCAGCACCAATAAGCAAGACAACAGGACCATTGACAATAGGAGGGAAAATCTTGAGGATAATGGACTGAGGAGTGAACGCAGCAAGCATTTCAACCAAGGCACAGCAGCATGAGGTGGCGAGGAAAGCACCATAGGCATCCGGACAGGTAAGTTTGGTGCCATCAGCAGCGCTAGGACAGAATCCATTGGCATACATTACTGACAGAGCCTCAGTGAAAACAGGAACCGTGGCGAAAGAGACACCCAATACTGACACCATACCGGTTCCCATGTGGTAGTTCGTGAACGGGAGGCGAATGCGGATGATTTGGATCAAACTAAGAATTCCCGAACCAATTAGAGAGGCAGAAACAAGGTAAGTTTTAGTTTCAGTGTCCAAGGTCGCAGCATTACCGAAAATCAGGGCAGCTGATACGAGACCACCCATCATGGCCAAGGCATGTTGCAACCCAAGGATAGCAGCCAAAACGATAGGCATTTTAGAGTTCAATGCATAAAAGACAGGAGGATGAGGATCACCCTTCATGAAGGGGAGGGAGGGCGTAAAGAGGTATGCATAGTTGACCTCACCCTTCTCACCGATAAGACCCTTACGGGTGAAGAACATATGGTAGAATGTCTTGCCAAAACTCTGAACCCGTTCTCCAATAGGACGCTTCTCCTCTGGAGTGGTGATAGGAGCAGGCGATGTCTCGGTCTGGGCCGGTGCACTGTTCTTCTTGAACAAGCTCTTCACCTTCAGCATCTGTGATACTCTCGATGAAAATGGCCGTTTTTATATGCCCATTGCTATCTCTTGGCTGCGCTTGGGCAGTCTTGGCTATCCTTGGCTCCTGCTGCGGCTGCATGGTTTCCCACGATATTCATGCATGCATGCCTAGATCACCTCGCACCGCGGGGGGCTATCCATTATCGCGGATCAGGCGATGTCACACAAACGAGGAACACGGACGGCGTTTCTTTATTCGCAAGTCAATCTTTCATTCCATTGTTGACTTTTTTAGCCCCGTTATCTTGATATCTTCTCTTCCCGATAAGATACATTACGTGATCCTCGGTTTTTTTTTTTGCAAAGTGGAGAAATGCTTCTATGCTAGCCATCTGTTGATAATAGCAATTGTTAGATGCAAGAGCGTGTGAAGGTTTTGTATTATACGATAAGTTAGGAAGTAAAATATTAGGACAGAAAATCTTGTTTCAATGTTTAGATTCCATAGCATTGATGTCCCCGCCCTGTTCAATAGGAGTTTCAAATCTCTCGATAGGTTGCTCATTGCCTGCTTCAGGAGCATCGAATGGATCGAAATCATCGATCTGAGGGAAGAATAAGTTAGCAAATACCAAGACGAAACCACAGATGGAAGGACCAGTGCCAACAACGATATTAATGGCATCGCAGAAACCCTTCTTTCCTGAATTATTGCCATCGTAGGTGATAACACTGCTAAACCAGTCGGGAACCAGCAAAGATGCAAAACCAAACATGAGACCACAGGTCAACACAACACGATCACGACGAGTGAACTTGATAGTAGCGATAATACGAATACCAGAAACCGCTACCTGTGTGAAAAGGAATGTCGTCATTCCACCCATGACTGCCTTGGGGATCTGATTAATGGCAGAGCTAAACTTACCGATGACACCCATAAGGACCAAAAACAAGCATGCGAAGAAACCAGTGAAACGAGAAGCACACTGAGTCATGGCAATGACACCATTGTTCTGTGCGAACGAGGCCATAGGACAGAGAGTAAACAGTCCACCGAGGACGGACGCGAAGCCTGATCCCAAAATACCACCTTGAACACGGCTTTCGTAGATTGGACCCTCAACTTCAAGACGAGACACATCGGAAGTAGCAGTGATATCACCAATAGACTCCATAATGCACACCATATACACCGCTATAAGCGGTAGTACAATCGGTCCATATACTTTAAGCTTGAAAGTCTTGACCCACAAGAACTGGCCGCTACGAGCCTGGTCAATAGGGACATGATCAAAGTAACCACATGCAGCAGCAACAATACATCCAACCAAGAGACCAACGACAATAGAGCAGGATTTCATGAATGGTGCACCCCACTTATCACAGAGTGTGATGACCACAACGACGCAAAATCCGAGACCAACCCAACGTCCTGAGCCCCAAGGCATCTTCTTTTTGGTACCACACACTGCGGCTGTGACGCAGCCAGATCCTCCAGCCCAGTCCTGCATACCAGATTCAACCAGATCAGTTCCAATAAGCAAGACAACAGGGCCATTGACAATAGGAGGGAAAATCTTGAGAATAATAGCCTGAGGAGTGAATGCTGCAAGCATTTCAATCAGAGCACAGCAGCATGAAGTGGCCAGGAAAGCACCATAGGCATCAGGACAAGCGAGCTTGGTGCCATCAGCGGAGGTAGGACAGAAGCCATTCTTGTACATGACACCAAGGGCTTCACCGAAAACGGGAACGGTAGCAAAAGAAACACCCAATACTGACACCATTCCGGTTCCGACATGGTAATTAGTGAAAGGAATGCGGAAACGAATGATTTGAATCAGACTGAGAATTCCAGATCCAATGAGAGAAGCAGAAACAAGATAGGTCTGTGTTGGAACATCCATATTAGCAGTTGTACCGAAAATGAGGGCAGCTGACACGAGACCACCCATCATGGCCAAGGCATGTTGCAACCCAAGGATAGCAGCCAAAACGATAGGCATTCTGGAATTCAAGGCATAGAAGACAGGAGGGTGAGACTCACCCTTCATGAAGGGCAGGGAGGGTGTAAACAGGTATGCATAGTTGACCTCACCCTTCTCGCCAATAAGACCCTTACGGGTGAAGAACATATGGTAGAATGCGTTACCAAAACTCTTGGCTCGCTCGCCAATGGTACGATCGTCCTTGGCTGCGGTTACAGGACTTGGCAAGCTCTCGGCTTTTTCTTCTCCAGACAGGGTCGCAGTAGGACTCTGTTTTTTAAAGATATTCTTCAGCTGCATGAGTTCCTGAAGGTTGCACTGGCGGAAGCCAGATTTATATATCGTTTAGCCCTCTCCTAGCCCATTTTGCAGCTGCATGCAGGCATCTGAACTTGCAGTTCTTCCATGCACCTTCCAGCCAATCGCCCCCAAGATGGTTGGAGTATCTAGTTTAAAGCCTGAAACTCTGCAAGTTTTTAGATACGGAGCCGAGGAAACTTATTAGAATTATTCACTAGTGGTATAACGAGCTTAGTTCCTATGGTATCGATGATACTATTTACCACAAATACAAAATTTCCCTGACGTACGTGTGCATATCCAGACTCCAATCTAGCATACAAAATGCATTCATGCGCGCATGACTAATCTAGAGATAAAGCACAAACTCCTCGGAATCAACCGATCCGACCTTCTCTGTCCACGGGCGTATGATAGTTGGAAAAACCTATTTATTCATCCTGTTCATTATTATCGGAAATATCTCATATAGTAATTATCTCTATCGCGACCTTCCCTAAGAAACTTTTGCCTGAGATCCTAAAGGCGGAAACCACCTAGAGGTTTCTGGTAGAAGTTTACAGCGATTACATTCCTACAATCATATTTTTCTGGCGATCATGAGTTATTATGTACATGATAGCCTTACTTCCAGTATCGTTTCGCTACTGCATGAATATGGCCATTAACCTCGCCTCACGAGAAGATGGGGCGGCAGAATCAGTGGGCAGGTGAGCTTGAGGTTACCCCAAACCACTGCTTGCATACTTACATCGACACAATCGAGATGAAGATAAATGGTATTCTATAGCTTGAAATAATCAGATCTTGTGCCTATTCATTCTAAAGAACAGTTAGCAACCTCCGCCACTACTTTTAACGGCGTGGCGGATTTGCATCTGTGGAGAAGGCCTGCAATGCGCTTTGTAATTTGGTCGTCATTTCATCGTATTCGGCAACTTCGTCGCTTAAAACAGTGATTGCTCCTCCTGCTCCCAATTTCCAAGAAATGTAGTCGTTTGCTCGGTCATTGAATGCAGATCGTATCACGACACTCCAATCTGCAGCATCATGCGTAGACCAGAAACCCGCAACTCCAGAATATAGTCCTCTTGGTTGACTCTCTATCTTTTCCAGAATTTCAACAGATCTCCTTTTTGGAGCTCCCGTCATGGAACCTGGAGGGAGGGAATGCACAAGTGCGTCAATACCAGTGTACTTTCTATCGGGAAGGAATTCTCCTTCGATAACACTTACAAGTTGATAAACAGTCTCATATTCCTCGACTTGCATAAGTTGTGGGCAACTAACTGCTGGAGTTAATGAGCCGAGGTCATGCCTGATAAGGTCGACAATCATCAAGTTCTCACCTCTTTCTTTAGGCGTGTTCAGAATCTCAGTAGCTTTCGTACGTGACATGTCCCCAGTCTTTTTTACGGTACCCTTTATAGGCCTGAATTGGCACTTATTAGACGTCCTGCTCCACGACAAAAATCGTTCCGGAGAAGTGCCCACTAAACAATCATCAAAATTCAGAAACATACTGTATGGTGCAGGATTCTTTCCAATCATTGACTTGAATAAGTCCCAGGGATCAATTGATGTCGAGAAAATTACGTTTGTTTGCCCTGTAAGGCACAGTTCATAGGAATCGCCAGTACTAAGGTACGACTTGCAATCTTGAACCTTTCTGATATATTCTTCCTTACTCGGGGTCTGCACTTCGAAACTGGGAAGGCGATTCACCGTTGGCTTCTGGACTTTCGGAATAGGACAGTCTCCAATAGCGTAAGTGGTTCCATCAGATCGAATTACGAAGGAGTTTTCAATAAATACGAAAGAGCAAACGCTCTTATCAGTGACAGGTCTCCCAACTTCCTCGCAGGACTTCTCATAATTGATGTAACCTACAAGACCCTGGACAAACGGCAACTCTGTCGATATGTCTACCATTCTCTTGGCCATAACATCAGCTATTGTCTTCCAGGAATCACCCGAGATTTCATTAACAGCATCTCGAGTGTGAATTGTTGTAGTGAGTCCTTGAGATCGTATCCGCATAGTATCCTCCCCTATGAGGCCAATAATGGACCAGTCTCCCGGAGGAGCAGAGGAGTGAAGTAGCACGAATTCTTGACCCTCGCTGTGTAGGCTTTCGCATATCTCAATAGGGTCAAACTTCCCCGGAAGCTTTTCTATATGCGGACCTGTTGAGTTTACGAAGTCAACTCTGGGCATGAGCGCAGGGACTGTAATTCCCAATTGACCAGATAGCGGGCCATTTGATTTACTCATATCGGAGCCCCATTCTTTAACGATATCCCAAAAGTTCTTCATAAGCTTTGGACCAAAGGTGCTAAGAACACTCTCTGGATGATACTGCACCCCATAAAAAGGGAAATCCCTGTGTTTTATTGCCATGATGGTGTTATCTGTTTCGCAGCTAGCGAGAACCTCTAGACTACTGGGAAAGTGTTGTCTTGAAACGTGCAAGGAATGGTACCGGACCACTCTGTTACCATTAACTATGCCCTTGAAGAGATCCGACTCGGTCTCACGGTGTACAAACCCATATTGACCGTGATAAGGAATTTCTAGCTGTTCTATGCATGCACCGTACCTTAATGCTAAGGCTTGCATCCCAAAACAAACTCCCAAAACTGGAATGCTCCTCGCAAGATCCCAGATATCCTGTATGATACCTGCGTCCATACGACTTTCTGGAGTGCCTGGTCCCGGGCCGATCACTATTGCGGATATTTCATCCAATAGTAATTTAAGATTTGATTTTGTCAAGGTATTCTGGTGCACTTTGACAATAGTCGCGGGGATGGACGACTCTATGAGATTGATCAGGTTATTTGTAAAGGAGTCATAACAATCTATGAATAGAACCTTCGGCATTGAGAATCCGGCCTTTAGCCAGAGCTAGTATGGAATTTTTTGACCTATGAATATTACATAATTGTTCACCCATATTCGCGTGAGCTCTCGCCTCGGGTACCTCTGTATTTCAACGAGTAATCTATGACCAATATGGAACAACTATATGAGTAAGTGGTATGCTAAAGAATCAGACAGGTGATTATTTTCGTATAATAGAGATCTTGATACTAAGAGTATGCAAAAAAGATAGAGATGACCCACGAGGCTCCGTTACCATGCCTGTAACACACATCTTTATCTAAGCTTACCAGGTCTCGGAAAGACCCACATTAATTGGGCATCTAATCGAGCTGTGGGCCTATGCAGCATGCATGCCGGAATATGCCCTTGCTGCAGCCCATGCCAAGAGGCCGGACTAACATGTTTTAGTTTAAGGTTGCACCTATAATCTGTGAAACTGGTATGTCTTTTCTAACGTGAGGACCTATCAGTATATCTCCGCATCGTTACCAAATCAGGGGTTCTTCGCGAGTCAGGACAAGAATAGCCCGATGCCTTATCACTCGCTATAGATAAGGGTTTGGGTTTAAACGACAAGCGATCGATAGACGGTATCGACCGAAACTCAGCCACATCAATTAATGGCTATTGCTGATGTCATGCCTGGAAGTAATCCTATTGGAAGCCTAATGCGGGGTCATAAGGTGAGACACACGTACGCAGACGTATGAAAAAAAGATTACATCATGAGCTGCATAACCTAAAAAAAACTGGGCTAGATGATTACTCTGCTATTTGAAAGCGCATGATTATCGTGTAGAGCCGAGGGGTCATATGTAGATCCTAGAGATCTGATGTCTCCACAGATTGCTAATTTTCAGTTGACATGACTAACTAAAATTTCATCTGGTTCTCAGTGTCTACTCAGTATATGAGCGATATAGCAAGTAATTAAAGCTGGGAACCGGGAATGACAAGTACCCTGAGTATGCTGTGCTCTGATTAAATATTAAATTGAGAGCATCAGAACTTAGTGGCTTGCAGACTCAATGGAACGAATCTTGCAAACTACACTAGGTATCAGTGATCCGTGAGATAATTTTGTATAGCTTGCCAGATTCTCCCCTTTAGCAAACACCCTTCCCAAAATAATGAACTATGCTAACGCGGTGCGCTAATTGAACGTGCCTCGACCAAAATCAAAAATAATATTTCAGCTATAAGCTGACACATGCGAAATCTTGAGGTATTATGTTTGATGACTGAGGGAAAATGCGCCACCTTTCAGCCACCGCTACGAAAAGATTACCTAACTTTCAATGATCGAAAGCTTCAAAAAAAATTTCAGACCATAATAGAATCCAATGGTGTCCTTCAACACTCTGAAAAGGGAAGATGGATACAAAAACCCACCAAAAGATAAAACTGACTATCAATTATTACATGACGCTATAGAGCCTCATGTTGGCTCTTTTAACGCCATAATGGAGGGCCCCAATGGAGGAATCCTCAACCTAGGCATCAAGGAAATTGGCAAGAGGACAGTCTTTGATACTCCCGAAGGACAGCCTCTAGGAAATAAGTTAACATACTGGGTGGAGTCCGTCTCCCTGGGAAGGCCCGTCACATCAGTTCGAGATAAAAGCTTGGATCGTCGTATCTTACCTGCGGAAGCACGCGAGAGAATGATCTCCTACACTGGTAAACTTACTCTAAAGCTTGGTATGCAAATTAATGACGGTGAGATTCAATTCTACGAGAGAGAATGCGGTAACGTCCCTGTAATGCTTTCATCTAACCGCTGCCATTTGGCTGGAAAAAGCCCAGCAGACTTGGTGAAACTGAGGGAGGAGTCCGAGGAAATGGGTGGCTATTTTATTGCTAACGGTGTTGAGAAGTTGATCCGTATGTTGATTGTGCAGCGTCGCAATCACCCCATGGCCATAGAGCGTAGCTCGTTCCAGAAGCGTGGCGACATGTATTCGCAATTCGGTGTTATGATTCGTTCGGTTCGTCCGGATCAAAGCTCAGTCTCAAATGTTTTGCACTACCTTCGAGATGGTCAGGTCACATTCCGTTTCTTCTGGCGCAAGCAAGAGTATTTGATTCCCGTGATCATGATCCTCAAAGCACTTGTGGAGATCAACGATCGTGAGATCTTCGATGGAATCGTCGGATCAGACACGACAAACTCGTTCCTGACTGATCGTATTGAGCTTATGCTGCGCGATTACAAGAAGTACAACGCAGAGACGCAAAAGTCTGCTTTGCATTACTTGGGAAATAAATTCCGCGTAGTCTTGAACCTGTCTCCTGACCTCTCTGATGCTGATGTTGGACGGCATCTTTTGGACAGATTGGTTCTGCCCCACCTCAAGCACGATAATCGCGCTAAAGCAAATCTAATCTTATTCATGATCCGCAAACTATATGCTCTGGTTTCCGGAGAAGCATGCTCTGATAATTCTGATAGCCCCCAACACCAAGAGATCTTACTCCCTGGTCTGCTATATGGAACAATCCTCAAGGAAAAGATCGAGGATTATTTAATTCAGTTTGGTGACCTCATTAAGCAAAACGTCAGGCGCCAGAGGGCCGTCAACTTCAGTGATCATAAGTTCATGCAGTCGATGTTTACCAGGCTTAACGAAGATATTGGCAGAAAAATGACCTACTTCATTTCTACGGGTAACCTAATCTCTACGAGTGGTTTGGATCTCCAGCAGGCATCAGGTTTCACAGTCGTTGCGGAAAAAATCAACTTCCACCGATTTTTGGCGCATTTCCGCATGGTTCATCGTGGTGCTTTCTTTGCTGAGCTCAAAACCACCTCAGTTCGTAAGCTTTTGCCTGAGGCATGGGGATTCTTGTGTCCTGTGCATACCCCCGATGGAGCCCCTTGTGGTCTCTTGAATCACTTGGCTCACAAATGCAAAGTAGTTGTTTCCGAGAACAATGTTGATGAGACAGAAATCATTCGACAGCTTCGTGAACTCGGGCTTGCAGAGACTGGTCCTGCTGCAGCTGGTCCAGGAATTGCGTGTGTGCAGCTAAACGGTCGCATTGTTGGTTACACTACTAATAAACAGGCAAGAATCATCAGCGACACCTTACGCTACTGGAAAGTTAAGGACCAAGGTTCAGAAAACCCGCGGGTTCCATTGAGTCTCGAGATTGGTTATGTGCCTCCTAGTAATGGAGGTCAGTATCCAGGATTGTATCTGTTTACGGGTTTGGCCCGCATGATCCGTCCTGTGGAGTATCTTCCTCTAGGAAAACAAGATATGGTCGGTCCGTTCGAACAGGTTTACATGAACATTGCCGTGAACCGTGAGGAGATCGACCTGAAGGTTCATACTCACGTCGAGCACTCTCCCACAAACATTTTGAGTATTCTTGCGAACATGACTCCGTTCTCAGACTTCAATCAATCTCCCCGCAATATGTACCAATGCCAGATGGGCAAGCAAACTATGGGTACTCCTGGCACAGCGCTTGCGTACCGTTCTGACAACAAGCTTTACCAGCTGCAAACTGGTCAAACTCCTATCGTCAAAGCGGGTCTTTATGATGACTACGGCCTAGACGAGTTCCCCAATGGAACAAATGCTGTTGTTGCTGTTATTTCCTATACTGGTTACGATATGGACGATGCCATGATTCTCAACAAGAGCGCTGTTGAGCGTGGTTTTGGTCATGGCTCTGTTTACAAGACAGAAGTTGTTGATCTGAGTCTATCTAGAGCCGCTGCTGAGCCTATCACCAGCCATGTAGGATTTGGTGATGATAACTTCCCTGCAGAATGGCGTGAGTTCATCGATGACGATGGCCTTCCCATCATTGGAAAGCTTCTAAGAGAAGGAGACCCTATGATGGCATACTATGATGAGCTGACTGGCCGTACCAAGGTCAAACAATACAAGTCAAGTGAGCCTGCGTATGTTCAGGAAATCAAGTTGCTTGAGAGCGATAAGCCTAGCGACGAGCTGCAGAAGTTTACTATCAAGTTCAGGCTCGATCGTACACCAAACATTGGAGACAAGTTCTCGTCTCGTCACGGTCAAAAGGGTGTTTGTTCCCAAAAGTGGCCGCAAATCGATATGCCATTCAGTGAGAGCGGTATCTCTCCGGATGTCATTATCAATCCTCATGCTTTCCCCTCGCGTATGACCATCGGTATGTTCGTTGAAAGTCTTGCCGGCAAAGCTGGTGCGATGCATGGTTTTGCACAGGAGGCCACCCCGTGGAAGTTTGACGAGAATCAGACTGCGGCAGACTATTTCGGCGAGCAGCTATTAGCCGCTGGCTACAACTATCACGGCAACGAGCCAATGTATAGTGGTGTGACCGGCGAGGAGCTTCGAGTGGATATTTATATTGGCGTTGTCTATTACCAGCGTCTGAGACATATGGTCAATGACAAGTTCCAAGTCCGTTCTACCGGTGCAGTCAACAAACTCACTATGCAGCCAGTCAAGGGTCGTAAGAAGGGTGGTGGTATCCGTGTTGGTGAAATGGAGCGCGATGCCTTCCTCGGCCATGGAACCGCATATTTATTGCAGGATCGTTTGCTGAACTGCTCAGACTACACTCATGCCTATGTTTGCCGTGACTGTGGCTCCCTGTTGAGCATCCAATCCAGCGTTGCCCGAGTAGGAACCAAGTCAGAGGTCCGCTGTCGTCGCTGCTCGTCTCGAGTGCATCACCGGGTGGAAAACGAGCAAACATGGGACGACGGTTCAGGAAAGCATTTCGTCGGTGGTGAAAACGTGGCCCAAGTTGCGATTCCGTTCGTCCTGCGGTACCTAGACAGCGAGCTGGCGGCGATGGGAATCCGTATGCGCTTCAATGCCGAGCCGAAATAATCAAAAATAACATACAATGCATATAATTAGGATATATATCTCTACAGAACTAAAATGGTCCTTCAGGGGTGCATGGAGCTACAGCCACTGGTGGTCCCTGGTGCTCACGTGACACCCGTAACATTATGAGTTCCTGTGTCGCCACCGATTTGCCATGTCTTCGCCAGAGTCTCCTGTCGCGAAAAAGCCAAAGCTGGAGGACACAAATGGCTCAGAACAGCTAGCGATACAGGTCAAAGAGGAGGTTGAGCGGGAAATTGAAGACAAGGAAAAACAGATCGAAGACGCCCCCGGTGAAGAGGGTAATGTAACTTTTAATATTGATGGGGTCGACTACTCGTATCGCGAGAGACCGGCAGTAACCGAGGAAAGAGAAGGCAAAATCGAGTTTCGAGTTGTAAACAATGACGGTGCCAAGGAGAGTTTCTTAATTTTGACAGGTCTCAAGAATATTTTTCAGAAACAATTACCCAAGATGCCTCGAGAATATATTAGTCGACTGGTATACGATAAGTCGCACATTTCCATTGCGGTGGTACGCAAACCCATGATTGTGGTTGGAGGTATTGCGTACCGTCCGTTTTTCAAGCAAAAGTTCGCCGAGATTGTGTTTTGTGCGATTTCGTCGACTGAGCAGGTCAGAGGCTATGGAGCCCACTTAATGAACCACCTCAAGGACTATGTGAAGAACACCAGCCCCATTGAACACTTTTTGACGTACGCAGACAACTATGCAATTGGGTACTTCAAGAAGCAGGGCTTCACCAAGGACATCACCCTGCCCCGTCACCTATGGATGGGGTATATCAAGGACTACGAAGGCGGAACGCTGATGCAGTGCACTATGGTTCCCAGGATCAGGTATCTGGATGCCAACAAGATTCTGCTGCTGCAGAAGGTAGCGATCCACAAAAAAATGCGTCAGATCTCGCGTGCTGATGTGGTCCACAAGGGCCTCGAGCAGTTCAAGAACCCCGAGGTCACGAAGGTGGACCCCCTCACGATCCCAGGGGTGCGGGAAGCGGGCTGGTCGCCCGAGATGGATGCGCTCGCACGACGGCCGAAACGCAAGGGCCACTTTGCGGTGATGCAGCACATTCTCCAGGAGATGAAGAGCCAGCCGAGTGCGTGGCCGTTCATGCACCCCGTGAGCAAAGAGGACGTGCCCGACTACTACGATCTGATCGCGGAGCCGATGGACCTGAGCACGATCGAGAACAAGCTCGAGAACGACCAGTACGACTCGATGGAGGCGTTTGCGTACGACTGCAAGCTCATTTTCGACAACTGCCGGCGGTACAATGGCGAGACGACTACATACTACAAAAACGCTACCAAGCTCGAGAAGTTCTTCAACACCAAGGTGCGGGAGAACCCCGAGTTCGAGTACCTGGTGTCCTAATTCGCCGCTGGCGAGACGTAGACTATTTATTTGCTATCATAATTGTGAGCTAGGATCACTACATTCCCGGTGGCGCGAGCGCTAACGGTGCGGCAGACGGTTCGCTTAGTCCCGTTGTGACGTAATGGCGGAGTGCCTCATCGTCTCACAGGCACCCGCAATTGCGCGCAGCTACGCCAGCTGATTTTGAATCGCTGAGTGATAGCCCACCCACCACCGCTGCACGCGCCGTGCCCCAGCCGGCCCGGATCAACACCCGGAAAAATAGCTCAAAAAATTCAAACTTAAAAACTCAAGTCCAAATCGGCGATCTACAAACACTATGGACTACACAGCTGGAACGTTAGCGACATTGGCGGATTCGAGATTGCTCCGTCGTCTGGTCGATGCAGCTCATGCAGGTCGTTGGGGGACCAGACAAGCAAGCATGCTCCGATTTGGGGCACCTGAAGCGGTGGAATTAGCAGCCATCTCGAGCCCCGAGCCTCGAATATCCGTGCCCTACCGCCCCTTGGCATCACAACAACCTTGGTTGGGCCTGCGGGGTGACAGAGGGGGAGGGGCATATGCACGGTGGCTGCATGGCAGACATTTGGGGCTTATAAAACGATAATGGGGACGCCAACATCTTGTTCTTTACTAATGACTAAGTGCACTAGTGTGGAAGTGAGCGACGGCCCGCAGCGTGAAAACGAGGGGAAACCCCGCCGTAACGTCATTGCGAAGGCCCACGCCTGGACCAGTCCCCGGGGACTCGACAATGTCAAGACCGTATACGATTTGTACAAGCATGGGTGCGAGAAGTTCGCCGGCAAAAACGCAATGGGAGCCCGCGAGTTCATCAGAATCCACAACGAGAGCAAAGAGGTCACCAAGAAGGTCGACGGCGAGGACAAGAAGGTCACCAAGCAGTGGCAATACTTTGAGCTCGGGTCGTACAATTGGCTCACCTTCAAGGAGCTCGACGAGCGGGTCGCGAAGCTGGCGTCGGGGCTGGTCAAGCTCGGTGTCCGCCCCGGGGCTGACCGTTTTAGTATTTATAGCCGCACCAGCGAGGAGTGGATGCAGACGTTCCTCGCCTGCTGCTCCCAGAGCGTCACCGTCGTGACCGCCTACGACACCCTGGGGGTTGAGGGCCTCACCTCGTCCGTAAACGAGAGCGAGACCGTCGGTATTCTCACCGACAAGGACAACTTCAAGACCCTGGCCAAGACCCTGAAACAGACCCCCAGCATCAAGCTCGTGGTGTACCGCGAGACCGACGGGCCATTGTCCGACTCGGAGAAGGAGAGCGTCAAGTCAATCGAGGACGCCGACGTCAAGGTCGTGCCGTTCTCTGAGGTCCTAGAGCTGGGGACCAAGAATCCGGTCGAGCCCACTCCCCCCAAGCCCGACGACTGTGCCTGCATCATGTACACCAGTGGATCCACGGGCAAGCCCAAGGGTGTCATCCTCAATCACAGCACCGTCGTGGCCGGTGTGTCTGGTGCCACTGGCGCCGTCGAGCCCTACGTCATCAGCACCGACGTTTTCCTCAGCATCCTGCCGCTGGCGCACATCTTTGAGCTCACCGCCGAACTTGCTACCTTCGTTTGGGGCAGTGCTCTCGGTTACGGTACTCCCAAGACCGCCAGTGACACTAACATGCGTAACTGCGTCGGCGATATCCGCGAACTCCGGCCTACCATCATGGTCGCAGTCCCCGCTCTCTGGGAGACTGTCAAGAAGGGTATCGTCGCCAAGATCGAGCAGCAGGGCACCATCACCCAGAAGCTCTTCTGGGCAGCCTTCAAGCTCAAGCACAACTGTCGCGAGTCCTTCCATTTTACCCCCCCATTGGTCGACACGATCTTTAAGAGAATCAAGGAGGGAACTGGAGGACGTCTTCGTTTCGTCCTGAACGGCGGTGCTGCATTGTCCAGAGACACTCGTGTCTTCCTCGATACCGTGGTTGCTCCCTGCCTCATGGGCTACGGATTGACCGAGACCAACGCAATGGCCGCGCTGATGAATCCCGGCCGAGTCGACTTTGACACCACCGGCGAGATTACCCCCGCAGTTACCATGAAGCTCCGGGACGTGCCTGAGATGGGCTACTACGGAAGCAAGGGCCAGGGAGAGGTGCTTCTCAAGGGACCTTGCGTAACCCCAGGGTACTTCAAGAACGAAGAGGAAACGAAGAAGGCGTTCGATGAAGACGGCTGGTTCTGCACCGGCGATATTGGCGAGTTTGCCAAGGGCAACGGCAACGTCAAGATCATTGACCGTGTCAAAAACTTGGTCAAGACTCTCAATGGCGAGTACGTTGCCCTCGAGCGTCTCGAAGCCTTGTATCGCTCCAACAAATATGTGGCTAACATTTGTGTTTTTGCTGACTCTGACCACAACAAGCCAGTGGCCGTGGTCGTGCTGAATGATAATGCTGTCAAGGCTTACTGCAAGCAGCATTCAATCGAGTTCAACGAGCACGACCATGCTCACTTCGCTCAGAACAACAAGCAGGTGTACAATGAGATCCTTCACTCCATTCAGGCCACCGGCAGAGAATGCGACATGGCTAATGTGGAGATTCTCCCAGCAGTTACCTTCAGTGAAGATGAGTGGACTCCCCAGAATGGTTTCGTGACATCTGCTCAGAAGGTCCAGCGCAGGAAGATCCAAGAGGCCAATAAGGCAGGCCTCGAGAAAGCGTTCTCTCAAACCTAATTCATGTTAACCTAATTTACTATAATTAACTGATGGCATTAGATAAATCTATCTCTAACCCCCAGCCTACGCGTATATAGATGGGGCCCATTACTTAAGCAAGAATTTCTGTGTTCGTCGTTGTCAATGAGCATGTTCGGCCAAACTCAGCAGACGCAGAATTCTGGCACGAGTTTATTCGGCCAGAATCAGTCGACAGCCCCGAGCCAGGGAAATTCAAATCCGTTTGGAGCTGCAAATCAGTCTTCTGGCGGCCTTTTTGGAAGCGCTAATCAGTCAGGGCAATTCGGCGCTAATAATGCCAACAACAGCCAGTCGACTAGTCTATTCGGTGCCAAGAACCCCACCAGCACTCCTCCTGCAAACAATCCTCCTACCAACAGCCTCTTCGGCTCAAATTCTGCCAATAACCAGACAGGTCAGACGGGTGGTCTTTTCGGCTCCAGCGCCAACAAAACTCCCGCCCAGACGTCTGGTGGGCTCTTTGGTACTGCTAATGCTAATACTGCCAACAAATCCTCGGGAAGCCTGTTTGGAAGCGGAAATAATACGCAAGGTCAGTCTGGTGGATTGTTTGGCAGCACAAATCAAGGTGCCCAAACTGGTGGGCTTTTTGGAAACCAGAACAAGACCGGCCAGACCGGTGGGCTCTTTGGCGGGAGCAACACCAGCAACCAGCAGTCTGGCGGACTTCTTGGAAACTCCAACAACAACCAGCAATCAGGTAGCCTCTTTGGAAACACCAACAACAACCAACAGTCAGGCGGCCTCTTTGGAGGATCCAGCAATAACCAGCAATCAGGTGGTCTTTTCGGGAATAACAACAACAACCAGCAGTCCGGTGGCCTCTTTGGGAATAGCAACAACCAGCAGTCCGGCGGTCTCTTCGGGAATAACAACAACCAGCAGTCTGGCGGCCTTTTTGGGAATAACAACAACCAGCAGTCTGGAAGCCTGTTTGGAAACACCAATACTCAGCAGTCCGGTCTTTTCGCCAATAAACCAGCCTCTGGACAAGGGGGCTTATTCTCTCAAAACAACCAGGGCGCCACTACGAGCTCCAGTCTCTTCACTCTCGGTTCCACTGGAATAAATCATGGCAACAATCAGGGAGACCAGAACGGTAAGCGTGCTCTCTACGCTACTGTCGATCAGGCCTCCTTTACGCTGCCTGGAGTCACCCCCTCGCCCAAGCTGTATAGCTCCCTTACCCAGAAACCGAAGGCTAAGGTCGAAAAGCCCGAGGTATCCACACTAGCGAATCCGCAACCAGTATCCAAAGCCGCCATCCCTGCTGCGGCAGCGAAGGAGCCCGAATGCGAGTCTATTGAGCAACCCAAAATTGATGAGCCAAGGAAATTCATGAACAGCTACGACCGGTTCCTAGCTGAACGACCAACCAATCTAGTGATAAAGCGCAGGAAGATTGAACTGAACCCGAGAAAGAATGTGGCTACCCTCACTAGGCTACTTCCAGTCCAACCTTCACCGTCGAACGCCCTGGACACCAAGAATGCTGAGAATAAGGGTCAATCGGAGATGACGAATACAGACACCCTGTCTATTTTCAGTCAGAACAACAAGGACATCACTGTTGTAAAAGTCAACAAGAAAGCATTGAGCCAGGGCTACTTTGTCAGGCCATCACTGGATGAAATCCTGGGCTACACCAAGAAGCAACTTTCATCTGTGCATAATCTGATAATTGGTCGCACAGACTACGGTCAGATAGAATACGCTGAGCCCGTTGATCTGACTTCCATCCAGAATCTTGGTGATATCCTTGGGACCTTTGTTGTATTCGATCGCGGTCAGGTGTCAGTCTACCCTGAGGGTACTAGCAAAGCCTCTGTGGGAGAAGGTTTGAACAAGCCAGCAGTTATCACGCTGGAACAGATCTATCCCTTAGATCAATCGCATCGTCCCATCACGGACAACGCGGATCCTCGCGTGGAAGTTTTTGTCAAGCGCTTGAAGAAATTAAGCAAAGACCGCGGTGCAGAGTTCATCACATATACAAGAGGATTATGGGTGTTCAAAGTGCCGCATTTTAGCGTGTGGGGCCTTACTCCTGAGGAGATGGTCGTTGACGATAGCGACGAGGCTATGGAAAACGATGATGAGCCTGTAGAAGCATCAGATATGGATGAGGGTAATGGTCCCACTCGAACCACCGAAGAAAATGTCGTTAAGCGACCCAAAAACCAAGTACTGCCACTTTCTCTAACTGGTCCAGTTAGTTTGTCTAATCAGTCTACCACTCAAACCAGCTCCAGTGGATCAAACACTGAGGTTGTTCCTCAAGAAAGCAAGAAGTTTGAAGGAAGCATCAGCTCTGCTCCTAAATTCGACACTTGGTTGAGCGTATTTGAGAACAGTAATGATAGCTTTCTTGGGGCATCTGACAATGTTATTGAGACCCTTTCCAAGAACGCAGGTAAAGTTGATGCCTCAGTAGTAACTGACTTGTTTTTCAATACTACTGAAGACAAGGAGAAAGCTAAGATTAAGCAAGAATTCAGGATTCCTGAGAGATCTCACTTTTTCCGCTCAAGTGACATGCTTGTTCTGGTGTCTAGTGATCCTCCCCAGATCAACCCTATTAGTCTTCCAGTGAAGCCGCTAAAATTTGACCTGAACACGATTAGAAAACACACCCAGAGAAGCACTCGAAGAAATGGACTCAAGAAGTTTGTGACTACTCTGACATTCGATGTATTGCAGAGCCTGGAGGACAACCCGCTATGGTCTGTAGCGGCTCTTTTGTTCGAAAACTCTACCGAGATAACTAGATTGTTAGGCTCATGGTTGCAGTCAAGAGTATCTGTGCCTGGGTTCTTTTCTAACGTCTATGACGAGATTTGGGCGAACGTATGCGCACATCGACTTAGCCAGGCCGCTGAGGGAGCTCTCAAGATCAAAGATATGCATCTTGCAACTGCAATTGCCTGCTTGTCCGATCGAAAAAGTCAAGAAAATGCCAAACAAAATCTTCGATATCTTGTAGAGTCCGGACAGATCTATGATATGCCAGTTGTTGTTCGAAAAGTATTGGAGGTGGCTAGCGGCAACCTGGGCCACGCCAAATCTATATCCGATGGAACACGGACTCTAGGCTCTATTGATATTCTCGAGGGTTTGGACTGGGAGCATAAGCTGGGCATGAACATCTGGTATGGGCCCAGCGATCTATCTATTCAGAATCTGATTGGCAGTACAGTTCTTAATGGTCCTGACATCTCGAGCCCAGAACTCGCGATGCTCAAGTTCGTTGGCCGGCCTGATTGCCTCCCGGAAATTCTCAGTCTGGTTGACGATACTACTGCATTTTTGCTCCTCCAAACTCTGCGAGATAGTAAGTCACGCACGGGATCTCAAGTCCAGGAGGTCGCTGACGCACTTTATCACAATCTATCGTTTTCGTTCGCTGAGGAAGGTCGGATATCCTGGGCCATATTCGTTGCTTTGCATGTGGATGATGATAGTCTGGCCTATGGTATTATAAGGTCCATTGTATTGAAGTCGCCGTTTTTACCCCCTGATGTATCAGGAGATGTTCCTGAGAGTCTGCTATATCAAAGTAAGGCGCTCTATGCGCACTACAAACAGAACTATGCTGAAGAAGTTCAGTATTTGTTGAAAGCAGGTGATCACTCCGAAGCTCATAAAATTTTTATTCGTTTCGTGGCGCCAAGGGCCGTTATCGAAGGCAATCTCGGCGACTTTGACGATGTTCTTCGTCGTTTCCCCCAGAACGTGGACTCTTGGTACGAGGGAGGCTATGTGTATCTGAAATATGCAGAGATGCTCGAGACGCCTACGCAAAGTTTAGGCCGGACACTAGGTCTTGCCCTGGCCAAGCTCCCACTGCCGTCTCTCGAGATCAGAGCAGCTGCCTCAGTCATGTCTGAGCTGGTTACGCGACATGCTGATGATCTCACCACTGCTGAAATTATGGCTATGCCTTTAGGGCCAGAGCTTTTCAAAACCCAAGCACCCCTGCGTGCTTTAGCAGATCTTTAATTAATTTCATATGTGTATATTATGTCCTAAATGATTTACTTTGAGAAACATTACCCACAGGTCATTCTGAGCCCGGGCACCAAGATCTACTATTTGTACCCCCCACTCCCATCGCGTTTCGTGTATGCTCAATGAACTCCTGCTGACAATCGGGGGTTTGTGTGCAAATGGCAGTAATCTAGAGGAATTGCAATTTAATCATCCCAGCGAGCGTGAAATATTCGAGAAGGCAAACGTATTTGGTGCCAAATTTGTGACCTTGCAGGAGCTCTGTTTTAGATCAACTGGTCCAATTACATCGGTGCTACAGAACGATTTCGTCCAAAAATTCCTCGACTATCTGGTAAAAGTTGAGGATCGAATTTTCACCGGTGATATCCTGTCTTTGAGCCACCTGATGTCTGAAACAGTTCTTGTGTGGGAACGTACACTCGATTATACTCTCGAGCTGGCGAAATATCAGAATACGCAGGGGCTTCATTTCCTCGAGAAACTTGATCTGATTCCCAAGCTTCACAATGACAGTCTTAGCGGATTCCCTCAAATAAAGGAGATCTCCATCAACTGTCTGGCAGCACTCGAAAGAGCATGGATGCAGCAGTTGCGGCCTTGGATCCTGTGGGGTAAGAATCAAACTGTCACTTTGGATCATCCATCTTTCCCTGAGAAAGCAGAACTGTTGAGAGAACTCGGGACCTGTCTACAAAACATCGATCCTCACTCTATTCCCGAGGTGTTTATCGAGGTCGCGGAGGACAATTCCAGACTAATCGATTCTCTGAAGTATCCACTACAGGAGGAGCAGTTCAACGACGTTTTGACAACCATGAGAGATAACATATTTCACAAGATTCTACCGAGATTTCTGGAGGAAGCAATGCTTGACGATTTTCTTTTCACACTGCGAAACATCGTTCTCTGTGGATCTTCTGCATTCACTACAAGCTTTAGCAGGAGCCAAAATCTTGACTTTACGCAGCCCAGGTCCTATGATCTTGAGATTATGAAAAACGCATTGAGCTACTATTACGAGGACGGCGAAGAGATCTCCAAATCATGCTACGACTTTGCCAACAGAGTCCTCATTCTCAGATCTGGAGGATTACAGGATGATAATGAGGACCACAACTTCGAGGATATTCTATACGGCGTCAACGTATATCTTGAGTTGTGTATTGACTGGAGATTCGCGTTGTTTATGAGCTCAACCCATTGTGACGTATATGGGGATCTCTTCACCTATTTAATCTGCGTGCGCACTGTGAGCGATCTACTACAAGCTGGGACGCCTGTCGGTTTCAAGTATAAGCTTTTCCTCAACATGCTGTGGGAGTGGTTCCAGTGCAGTATCGACAATGCGTTTGAATCTATAAAAGGCGTTTTCCTCGATCGTACTATGACTGTCACGAAGCATCTTGAAATTCATACTAAAACGCTCAAATCGCTTGGTCATTTGTTATTGTTCAACTCTAGGCCGTTGCGCCAAGCTGTTAAACGCATCCTGGTTACAGTCATCGATCTCCATAACGGGCACGAAGTATCGGATCGTCCGATCTTGGAGCTGATAAGCTTAGCTGCAGACAAGCCAGGTTTGGACGCGCTCCAATCGCATTTTCTAGAATTTGTTTGATTATTTATTTATATTACATGTCATAGCTTTATGTTGGGATACTTTTCAGCAAACATGCCCAGTGCCTTCATTGTGAAATAGTACTTGTAGTTTGGGTACTCAATCGCGCAAGAGTGGTTGAAAACACCCTCAACATGGTTGAAAGAGAAGCTACCATCGTCGTTTTGCTTGCTCATCAGGAATCGAATAGCGGCTGCAATCACTTCGACGTTGGGATAGTCGGCCAGGAGAAGCATGATCGCTGCCCATGCAGTCTGAACGGGCTGTGATGAGGTATGCCTAACATATGAAAATAGCTCGCACGAGCGGAAGTCCTCTGCCCACCCGCCGTCGGCTTCTTGATATCTCAAAATGAAGTCGCAACCTCTTTTCACAGTTTCAGAGTTCCCGTAATTGTATCCTTGTGTATGAAGAGCCTCTACGGCAAACATTCCAGCATATGTGAAACAAACTCCCCATGAGCCGTACCATGAACCATCTGGGCGCTGATATTCCTTGATATAATCTATTGCACATTTGATGCTCTCTTTGATGTCGGCCTTGCGATAATCAAAGTACTTTGTAAAGTAAGAAAGCCCTAGTACGACAGAGTCTGTGCATTCAACATAGGGATACTCAACCATGATGTTGCCAAACACCTCTGCTGGATTCAGTTTCTCAAGATAGACTGGAGCCTTCGCCTTCTCATAGGTTGACCAAGAGCCAAAGTGGAACGATCCGCGGTTCTGCATTGCAAGGAGAATGTCCACCGCGTCATAGAGCCGAGACTCGTCGATCTCCTTGCTGAGGAACTCGAGTCCTTCCACATGATGGATCATGATGATTGCCTTTAGCGCTTCTGCAGTGCAATCACTCACGGTGAATCCTTGGATTTTCGTGCTGAATGGCCATGCACCGTTACGATGGTCTCTGTAACTTCCGGGAACGGGGTCTTCTGTAAACTGGGACCGCACTAGAAATCGGTAGCCCTTGATGAGAGCGTTGTGGAATTCTTTATTATCGGCTAGTCCGGCAACTACCGCATATTGCAATGCGAAGGATACATCCCAGACCTGTACGCCGTTTGTTCCATTCATTTGTAGTCCCTCGGGAGACATGGTCAAAAAGTCAGGCCAGCGATAGAGGAAACGCTGAAACTCAGGAGAGTCTTTTCCGAGTTCACAATACACCACCATAGCATTCATGACATTTGAGACGGGCGCAATTGCAAGCCAGTCTGTGTTTTGCAGGTCCTTTAGTACAAGGTCTAACACCATTTTATTACATCTCTTCCTCACCCAGTCTGGTCTCCACTGTTCCCACTTGGCGAGAACAGCATTCATCGCAGTTAGCAGGGAGGAGTGGGGGTAGTAGAGATCGACTGAGCACACTGTGTTGCGGTGCTTGCCGAAATCGATTTTATCGTAGCTCTGAGTGAAAAGCTCGGTCCTCAGAGCCTCGATAAGGGGGTCAACATCCGCCTGAATCTTGTTCATTGACAGATAGCCCATTGGAAGGTAGATCGCTCGCGTGTGCACCCACCACCTGCCTGGGTGGATCGGCACGGCGTAGGGGAGAGCCCAAAGCTCTGGGGGGGAGGGATTGACCCCTTCCCATTTATACAGGTTCAGCACGGCCAGGTACACCTTACCCCACATTGGAGAGCCAATTGCACCCCCGAGGGCGAGCAACGTTCGTCGAGCCTTGACCGCCACGGGGTGCGAAGCGTCCATTCCGAGCAATCTGAGCACGACGTAGTTCATCACAGTGCCAAACACCGTGGTTTTGTCAAACGAATGCAGCCCCCAACCCCCGTCGACGGGGTGGGCACGATTGACGATGTACCGAGTAATTTCGATCCTTTCCTCGGGGCTAAACGGTACCTTGGTGAAATACTTTGCAATCACGTACCCACAGACCATAAACATGGGCCCACCGTACTGGCACGGGAAGATCCCTGAGTCGTCCTGAATTCCCACCAGGAAGCTCATTGCGTTCTTGGCTGCCTCGTGGGGGCTGGTTGGCTTGGGGAACCTCGGGGGATTCCAATTGGTTTGAAGCTGGAACTTTGTGAAATTCGATGCGGGCGGGGCCGAGCTCTCGTCCCGCAAATACGTCCAGTTCATTTTGCCAAATTCATCAGTGCTCATTCGCCACCGAGAAAGGTCGGTTTTGGGCAGCCCATAGTGATCTGAAGGATACATGAAGCTCGAGCAAGGGTCGCAGTGACGTAATGGGCGTAGCACGGCAGGGCCCTAGCTAGCGAATCTGAATACCGCATTTATCTATTTAGGGTCGACTAATGCTAGCTATGTGTTCTAGTTTCGAGTGGCTGCGGTGGAAATGGTCGGGACCTCGAAACTTCCACCGTCATATATAAATACAACTTATGACGACGGTTTGTCATGGTAGTTGATTACTCTAAATGGGACAAATTGGAGCTGAGCGACGATAGCGATATCGAAGTTCACCCCAATGTTGATAAGGCGTCGTTCATTCGCTGGAAACAGCGGGATATCCATGAGAAGCGAGCTCAGGCCAAGTTCCGTACCGACCAGCTCAAGGTAAACATCGAAACAAACGGCGATTTGCTGACTCGTATCGACAAATTGATTGCTGCCGTCAAGAGTGGCAAGCCGGTCTCCGACGTCAAGACCGCCGTGGCGATCAGCTCTGAGGGCGAGACCAAAACCAAACCTGCGCTCGCAACCAGCCCAGAGCAGCCGCTCTACGATGATATGATCGAGAGTATGTACGGGCAGGTGCTGTCTGAGTGCAAAACTCCCGATCAGGTGCTTGCGAAGCTCGAGGAGCACCGGGGCATGATCACGGGGGCCGTCAAGGACGAGACGGCGGAGCTCAAGAAGCTCGAGGAGGAGAAGAAGCTGCACATCTCGTCAGAGGACCTCCACGATGGATGGAACTCGACCATTGTGTGGGATAACAAAAAATCTGACGAGCCCAAGTCTGAGCCGAAGCTCACGTCCTCCACCGGCAGCCTGGGCAAGAAGGAGACCAAGATCACGACGTTGAACTCGCCATCGAAAGCCCAGACTGAGCCCAAGGTCGACGACAACGGTTTGGAGGAGCTGCTGCCAGCGACCATCGAGTTCAGCAAGATCGAGATCGGCAACTCGGAGTCTGCGTTCACCTTCTTGTCCAAGCACCCATACATTCTTCGCGAGGGCCAGAAGGACGCCCTGCTAATGACCGCGTTCGATGCATTCTTCAAGAACGACCCTGTCCAGGCCCGCCGCATTATTTATAATTCGACCATCCTCCAGTACTGCGAGCTGCTGAGCCGTCGGGGCGGCGACGGTGTTCGCAGGTTCTTTTCCCAGATCGCCGACAAGAAGTCGCCTGTGCGAGAGGGTCTCGAGAAGGAGGTCGAGTCGACCTTCAACCACATCCAGGGCAGATGCAAGGTGCTGTCCAGCGAGCAGGAAGAGGACCAGGAGGGCGAGGAGCAGATCCAGCTCCATGCTGTCGACCCCAACACCACAATTGAGGTGTCAGTGCCCAAGGAGGGCACCGAGGGCCGCAAGGTCTACGACGAGTTCCCCGCGAACGTCAAGGAAGCAGTGTCCTCTGGCAGCCTCGAGGAGATCAACAAGCTGCTGGCGAGCCTCTCAGTCGAGGAGGCCGAGGATCTCGTGAACAAGTTCTCGAGCTCGGGCGTCCTGTCTGTGGAAGAGAAGATCTATGACATGAAGGACTTCCAGGAGATCAAGGACCAGCACAATCTGGCAGCCCAGACCGAGGAGGCCGACGCTGACGACGAAGAGGAGCCCGCCTCCTCCACCATTGACGAGGTCGACTAAGCCGTTTATTCTCGCGTGACGCGAACTCTCCGGCCGTTTGAACCACCTGCGCCGAGCCGATAAACCTGCATGACTACCGGTTGTGGCGCACATCTATTATTTTATCGCACATAAAACTAGCTATAATTCGCAAACCTACTCTCTCGCCCGATCCACCCTGCAACTGAGTTTAGGCTTCGGCCGTTACCCCACTCGCTTGAGTCATACCCCAGACTGATTCGAAATAAATCGCCATCCATAGGTCGACTGTCACGAAGCGGGGTTCTCGGCCGAACTCCTCCTGCATTTGCCAGCCTGTACCTCCGTTTTATTTCAGACAATTTCAGCGGTTTAATATAAATCCTCGCGCCCGGGGACACTGCCATGCGTCACATGCATACACTTGGGCTAGGGTGCCGAGTATATAACGCGGTCGATCTCGTCACTTGGTCTGGAGAAAAATGTCTCAGAGTATTGTTGTAGAAAAGAACCCAGCAGACGCATTGTTTGCGTTGATGGCTCGTTACAAGGCCGACGACCATCCCCAGAAGTGCGACCTCGGGGTCGGAGCTTATCGCACCGACGCAGGCCAGCCCTGGGTTTTACCAGTAGTCCGCAAAGTTGACGAGGAATTGGCCAGGGACCCCAAGGTCAACCACGAGTATCTGCCCATTGCGGGAAATGCCGAGTTCGTCAAGGCAGCGGCGAAACTGCTGCTCGGCGACGACGTGGACCTGTCTAAAGTGGCGAGCGTGCAGACTTTGAGCGGAACCGGCGCCAATCACATGTCTGCGGTGCTGTTCAGACGGTTTGGCTCCTTTGGCAGCAGCACAAAGACTCTGTACGTCAGCGACCCCACCTGGGCGAACCACCACACTATTTTCAAGTTTGCAGGCCTTGAAGTAAAAACCTACCCGTACTGGGACCCCAAGACGAGGGCCATCAAATTCGACGAGATGGTCGCCGCCCTCAAGAACGCTAATAAAGGCGACTGTATCCTGCTGCATGCCTGCGCTCACAACCCCACTGGACTCGACCCCACTCAGGAGCAGTGGAAGGAGATCGCGAAGGTGGTCCAGGACAAAAAGCTCCTAGTTTTGTTTGACTCGGCCTACCAGGGGTTCGCGTCTGGCGACCTCGACCGCGATGCCTGGGCCGTGCGCTACTTCATCAAGCAGGGCATCCCTTGCATGGTGTGCCAGTCGTTTGCCAAAAACATGGGTCTCTACGGTGAGCGGTGCGGAGCGTTGCACGTGTTTGATCCCAACGCGACCGCAGACAGTACCGCCGCCGTCAAGTCCCAGCTCGAGCTGCAAACCCGCGCCGAGCTCTCGAACCCTGCTGCATACGGTGCCCGCATCGCCGCCAAGATCCTCACCAACCCCGAGGACTTTGCCCAGTGGAAGCAGAACATCACCGAAATGTCCGGCCGCATCCAGGATATGCGTGCTGAGCTCCGGGGCAAGCTCGAGTCTCTGGGCACCCCCGGAAAGTGGGACCATATCACAAGCCAGATCGGCATGTTCAGCTTCACTGGTCTCAACAAGCAGCAGGTGGACCGTCTGGTTAACGAGTTCCATATTTATTTGGCTGGCAACGGCCGTATTTCTATGGCTGGTCTTAACTCCAACAACGTTGATTACATTGCCAAGTCCATTGACACAGTCGTCCGTAATACCAGCGATAGCGCTAGATTGTGATGGCTCTATATATGTTAGATCCTAGACTCTTTTTTTAACAAATTCCCCCGGAACCTCTCAACAGTGTCTGTGCTCAGTCCGCACTTTTCCACGAGATAGCGGTCGGCGGTGCCGTAGCGCTTGTGGAAGAGCTGCAGCGCAGTGAAGATAGTCGTGAACGAGCACTCGAGCATCGTGGCGACGTGCTCGTACGGCACATTCTGGCTGGCGAGCTTGGCTGCTAGGCCGTCAATGAGCTTCTTCAGCTGCTTGCCGTAGCCGATGTTGGTCATCTCGTACTCTCTTGCAATGGTGTAGTTGTCAATGCCTAGAGCCATCAAGATGACGGCACACACCTGGCCGGTGCGGTCCTTGCCAGCGGTACAGTGGACGATCATGCCTTGATGAGGGTGCTCAGCAAGCCATTCGACAATGCTTTTCATTGCACCATTGCTAGCCAAGGACTCGAATGTATCCATGTAGGTTCCCAGAAATCCCGAGTTCTCGTCGCCAAGAACCTTGGACCTCTCGACCAACTGGATAGGGCTCATATCCTGAGTGGCAAACACGGGGGCTCGTTCGACATCTATCCCTGCCAGTTTTAGCGGGGCTCTCTTGCGGACCTCTGGGTCGCTGCGCAGATCAAACACCTTGCGGATGTTCAGTTCCTTCAGCTGCTCCAGTGCCTTGGCAGTGACGGCTTCGGGGAAAGCAGAGCGAAACAGGATTCCCGCCTTGATATCTCCGTAACCGCCAAAATCCCTGAGATTCGGAAATTGGTCTACTTGGGGCCAACGGGCGTGAGACGGAATAGATTTGTTGGCTTGTAACCACCGCTGAAGCTGCTCAGTCTCGCTAAACCATTGGCAAATGATGTCGGTCACCTCGTCGTTGTAATCAACCTTCTTGCCGTCCTCTACGCCTTTGAAGTTGTGATCAGCGTTTTGCACCAACTTCAGAGTACCACGTTCCTTGAACATGTTGGCCCATATGGCGCCATCTGCCACGGGCACAATGTGATCCAGGGTACCGAAAACTGTCAGTACCTGCGTCTTTGCATTTATATTAGCCATAGGCTTGTTGTCGATTCCTGCAAACTCCTCCTGCTCGGCTCGAGGGCTCCACAGATCAACTAGTTTTCCGTGACGTTTGGCCTTGTAGGGGTAGCCCGCATCTTGGTGATATGTAGGGTATCGCTTGCTGATGTTCTTTAAAAATGCATCCATCACAAATCGACCAGAACAGTTCACCAGGTACGGCACAAAGATGTCGGGGTGGTGAAGCGTCCACCAAAACATGGCATTGGACCCCCTGCTATGTCCGATCATGCCAAGTAGCTCGTAGTCCTTTTTAAAGTACTCATACAACGAGTCTAAATCCTCCTGGTCATGTCCCGTGATAGTTCTCCCGTCCACGTTCATGTTTGGAACATCTGCAGAGTCGCCGCAACCCCTGAAATCGAACCTGAATGTCGAAATGTCCGTTCTTTGCGGTAGAGCTTGCCCCACGTGCTTCTGATAAATGTAGTCTTTGTGTCCCCCGAATCCATGCAGGATGAACACAATTCTTCTTGAACCTACAGGGGGCAGGGTTGGGGGGTCTGCGAGAATTCCAACAACTCCGCTATCCAGCTCGATCCTCCTCTCGCTGATGCTCATGATGAGTTAACCCCACATTTTGAGAGCCTCGGGTATTGAGTGACCTCGATGACGTAATCCGCATAGCCGAGACGTTGAGATCAATACGAGTCCATTGACTGCTGTAGTTAAATGCCTTACATACTCAATTAATAAAATGCAGGGCCGTGGGTGTCGTAGCACATCATAGCCACCACTGATTTTCAGTCGTGGAACTCTGCCAAAGAACGTAATAAATAGCAAATAAATAACGGTTTTGTCGTGTCTGTCCAACTGGAGTCAATTGGCACCCGTCACCTAAACTGGTAGTCGGGGAAGATGTTTCTCGGGAGACTGGGGAACGCATAGATCGCTGACGATGTCGCGGCGACGATCTGGCCTCCCATCGTCGTTGACCAGCTCAGGCCCACCACGTCGAGGTGGCGACGGTCAGCTTCGACCTCGGGGACGTGCCCTGCATCGTGCTTGGTTATGACCACTTTGCCGCTCAGGTTCGGGGGAGCAGCGTACAGTAAATGCTGGTTCAGGTCGCGAAGATCGAGCACACGAACCACGCCACGCTCCTCTGATAGCAGCATCAAGTCGTGCATGGGGTCTGAGAACTTGACGGTGCGGAAAATTGAGCGTCGGCGACAGTTCTCGCGGGTCCTGATCTGATGCAATGGGTCACGCAGGTTGCGAACATCGTAGAGATAGCAGTTTCCACACTGGAAGGCGGCTGCCACCATCTGTCCGCACGGGCTGAATGCGACCGACATCCCCACGTCCCCCACTGGCTTGACGAGGCTGCTACAAGACCACGCATGCGGCCCCATGCTGGAGTAGAACTGCAGAACCTTGTCGTCCCCGCAAACGGCCATGAGGTTGCCCTGGGGCGATACTGCGGTGCAGTTCACTGCCATTCCAGTGTCCAACCGTCCGAGCGATCTCCACGCTGATCCCTCGTCCTGAACTCTTCCTAAATATATGTGATCGTCATTCGAGCTGGCTATAATGTCCCTTTCCTGTATCAGCACGCTGTTGATCAATTCAGTGCCGATAGGCTGTCTCACCACTTGTCCGCTATTTGACGCTATCACGCAGATATGGCCGGAGCCCCCGCAAACGACAAAGTCAGCTCCGGCCCGTAGGCAGTGTGGAGCCCTCGGAAGCTGGGCAATCTTCTCTATTTTGTTCCTCGAGAGATCGAGTCGCATTAGGTTGTGGGACTCTGGAAACACAAGGCTCTCGCTGGCAGCCCTCGGCTCCGGCATTATCAAATCTCTGAGCTGCCAATGCTGGGGCTCAATGCAAGCTTTGAAGGTTTTGAATACCGGTTCGACCACCATCTGGGTGTTGACTCTGCCACAGGTTACGCCACTGTAAGAAGCAAGCTTGAGGGGTTGCGTGATGTGAAAGATTTATGCGTAGCGACGTAATTAATGATAAATAGAATATGCTAAGGGAACTATTGCGCAGTGACTCCAACCGGTTGGACCGGCTGCGGGACGGTGTTCTCCAGGTCGCCTGATCGGGGGCCTACAATCTCCTCGTAGATCAGCGACCGCAATTCTGCCATTGTCAGGTCCTCGCGGTTCTCGAAATCAAAGAAGTCCTGCGAGAGAGACGGGGCGGTTGGCTCGTCGGACGGGTCGTGGTACTGGGCGACGTAGGGGTGCTCCAGCGCCTGCTCGACCGTGATCCTGCGGTCGGGGTCGAACGTCAGCATCCGAGACAGCAGGTCGAGGGCCTGCGGGGACGCTTTTGGGAACAGTGCTCTGAGGTTTTGCGGCCGCCGGAACGGCAGACTGCGGATGTAGTTGCGAGCGCGGTTGCTCTTGATATTAGAAAAGCCCTCGTTCGACGGCGTGCCTAGCACCTCGAGAATCAAGCTGAGCTGGTTGCAGTAGTCCTTTCCGGGGAACAGCGGGACGCCGCTGAGCATCTCGGCCAGAATGCAGCCCGCACTCCAAATGTCAATCGCCTTGGTGTAGTGCTGGAACGTGAGCATGATCTCGGGGGCCCGGTACCACCGGGTGGCCACGTACTCGGTCATGAACCCGACCTTGTTTTGTTTGTCGTTTGCCGACGATGCAGAGCTGCGGGCGAGGCCAAAGTCGCACACCTTGAGGTCGCAGTTGGCGTTGAGCAGCAGGTTCGACGGCTTGAGGTCCCGATGCAGCACGTCGGCAGAGTGGAGCACCTTGAGCGCCCGCAGAATCTGGTACGTAAAGTACTGGCAGTGGTCGTCGGTCAGGGTCTGGGACCGGATCACCCTGCTCATGTCGGTCTCCATGAGCTCCTGAATTAAGTACACGTCGTTGAACTGCTCGAGGCTCGGCGGCCGCTGAATATCTAGAATGGAGATGATGTTTTCGTTATTGAAATGGCGCAGCAACTTGATCTCACGCAGAGTGCGGAGTGAGAACATTGGGCGCTCGAATGGGTGAATTTTTTTGATCGCGACCCGCTGCCCCGTCGGCCGGTGAGTTGCGCTGCACACCACCCCGTACGCTCCCTCGCCTATGACCTCATGAAGCTCGTACGAGTCGCTGACTTCAAAGTCGACTGAGCGAGTCTCATGTGTGGAGCTGCGATAGACCAAAGTTCTACGGTTCATTAAGACTATACTTTGCAACGATGAACAATGTGGCCAGAAGGTCTGTCACTGCCGTGCCAATTTAGGAGAGAACAAGGGTATATATACCCACTAAGCGGACGCAGGCCACCACGCACTGCTTGATGACTAAGGGAGATATCGCACAGGTTTGGCGGGTCAACACACGCTCACCCGAGAAATCGGCCCCAAGCCCTGGGTCCAGCTGGGTTTGCCGCCGCCACCGCGCCCATTAAGGTTTTCCCATGCATGAGGCGGAAAAGGTGCCTGAAACCCGCCGAATATTCTCGAGTCACCGCGAAACTGGGACCCACCGTTCGTCGCTGTGTTTCATGTTAGTCTCCTGCCGCCAGACCCCCTGCAAAAATCTCACGGTCGCGTTTCAGGATCAAGATTCGCCAAGATTCTCCACATTGCTGGTGCTGGCGCTGAAAATAATCTGGCGAACAGTGCCGCTCAGCACCATCCGCCTTGTAGCCTCAGCCCACGGTTTCAGATCCCGCTGAATCATTCATGTAACGGCTGCAGATGACGTAGCAGCCCGGGTGTGGGGCCATAACGCAGGTTTCGAATCAGTCATTTTGACTCCGCAGTTACTCGATCAGGGAATGGTCAGTGCCGTGTAGAAGGTCGGCCGTGCGACGCAATTGGCCGGCTCCATCGAGTCTTTTCAAGTGCAATCAATCTTTTTTCAGCTTTCAACTCTGAATTTCCTGAGTCCCGCCGGTTTTTTCGCCCATTTACCTCACTTCGTCGTCGAGCACCGCTCTGGTGGCGATCCCGCACTTTGTATATAAATCGCGGCCCGTTGCAATGGTATATCATGCATTCGTTTTCATCTCTGGGTATCTCAATTGCCAGTACATACTCCCTCTCGTACTTTCTTTTAGGCGGCCTCCCAGGCCCCGTACAAGCTACTACACTCAGCTCGCGTCCGATATTCACGATCACTATCGACAATGGTCAAGTCTTTACCATCTCAGATGACGCTACTCTCGAGGTAAACTACTGTGGGCCAGACGTTTCTTGTACTTCGACCTCGACTTGCGAGTCTACTTCGAGCGTGCTAACTACCAGCACTCCTCCACCCTCGTCCGCGTACGTCTCAACACCTCCCGTCTCGTTGAGCTCAACCACAGTCTCAACTCCACCGACCTCTGAGTCTCCCTCGAGCGTCAGTATTCCTCCACCCGCAACCTCAGAGTCTACTTCGAGCGTCAGTACTCCCCCTCCCACGGCCTCAGAGTCCACCTCCAGCGTCAGCATTCCCCCACCCGCAACCTCAGAGTCTACTTCCAGCGTCAGTATTCCTCCACCCGCAACCTCAGAGTCCACCACGAGCGTCAGTACTCCTCCTCCTACAACTTCAGAGTCCACTACGAGTGTCAGTACTCCCCCACCCTCGTCCGCGTATGCTTCAACACCTCCCTCTTCCTCTCCTGTGTCGAGCTCGACTGTGGAGGTTTCAACTCCACCGACCACAACCCCTTCACCCTCAAGCACCCCTCAAGAAGATACTGAGACGTCCACCTACACTACTTTATCTAGTACCAGCATTTTCTGCGCTTACGGTAGTGTGCTATCGGGTAATATTTGTGTGGAGTTCTCTACTGCCACTACTTTAGTCACAGTATGCGATTCTACTACTACCTCGACGTCTTCGTCGCTCACCACTTCAAGCACGACAGAGAGTCACTATGTCCCTAGCGAAACTTCAGAGTCCTTCGTTTCCGAAAGCACTGCAACTACGTTGACTAGTGTTCCTGCTGAGACATCAACCTCATCGAGTCCTACCAGTGAGACTCATACGAGCACTGCTTCTACATACAGCGAGGAGTCTACTACGACCCTTCCTCCAGATACCACCGAGGCGTCTACGAGCACTACTGCCCCTGGTACCACCGAGGCGTCTACGAGCACTGTTCCCCCAGACACCTCGTCGAGTCCGAGCAGCCTGTCTGAAACCTCATCCTCCTCTGTCTCTGACAGCTCATCGTACTCTAGTGCCCCCAGCGAAACAGTTCCCCCAGAAGCCATGACTACTTCGACAAGCACCACGAAGCCCGGCGTAACCTCGCAGGAGTCCAGTCAGACACCCCCAGTGCCCGACACTACAGTGCCTACTGAGCCCGCAACAACATACCCTGACGTCTCGTGTACAGGATCCGAGAATGCTTCATTCTGTCTCTCGGAATCACCCTCGACTGTCGGCATTACGCAGTCAACAACACATACTGTGATTGTGCACACTAGCTCGGAGTTCCAGACCATCACAGTTGCATCATCCACCCAGTCAGAGTCTTCTCAGTCGTCAGAGTCTCCGTCGACGGCAGACAGCACTCGTCCTGGCACCACACCCGCTGGATCAACGTCCAGTGCATCTAGCATTTCGTCGCCACCACCTGCACCAGCCACGAGCTCCCAGTCCCTGCAAACATTATCTAGTACCGGAGTTAACGAATATTCGGTCCCTGTTGAATCTTTTGTACAAGAAAACGCAGGAACATCTTTGAGGGTATCCATCTCTCTCTTCTCCATTTTATTTAATTTACTTTTTGCATAAGTGCATGAAAAGGAACTATTTTCTCTTCTTTAGTGGTTAATATTACAAGTTTATCTATCTAATCGTTCGCTCATGCTCCTCCTCGCGTTATCGTCCTCGGCGTGGTTCTGATTAGAACACTCTCCGCATACAGTCAGCGTCACATGCCGCGTGTGTCATATGCACAGTTGCGTTTGTAAGCAACGAGCACTCTGTCGTTTGCAATGCCACCTACCCGTAAAAAGGCCGGTGCGAAGAAGGACGGCCTAAGTGCTAGTGATAGAAAACAGAACCACGTGGCCGCCGAGAAGAAACGCAGAGAGGCCATCAGGAAGGAATTTGAGCGCATTACCGAGGTCGTGCCTGAATTGTCGCGGAACCAGAGTCGCTCAGAGGCTGTTGTGCTAGAAAAGACTGTAGCTCTGCTCAAGAATCTCGTCGACGAGAACCAGAAGCTCAAAGAGCTCGCTCGGGCTAACAAAGTAGCACTGCGTTCCGACTAGAGTCTCCATGTGGGTATTTATTTTGTATTTATTAGTAGAGTGCACATATCTCAATATGTTTATCTGTGGCCACTCACGGCGGCCCTCGGCCCCACGACAAAAAAGTCGCGTGCCAGTATCGCACCCTTCGGGTCACGTGACGAGACGCAGTACAACATTAGGGCGCAACATATAGAATATAGTGGCCCACATGCCTCAAAAACACTGCACCGAGCCTATAGCTAGTTTTGGGATCGCTGGCGCCTCTGTATCCTTTATCCACCAATTATCTTTGAGCAGTATCTGCTGCATTGCATTGCATAGGGGCATGCAGATGCTTCTGTATATATGGAACTGATGGGTATAATTTGCTCTGTGAGTTGAACCGCGGTATGTTACAGTTTTACGTGAACGGAAAGAAGCGTATTGTACGCAATACTGATCCGACTCAGACCGTATTGCAATGGGTACGCAGTGTCGGCTTGACAGGCTCTAAACTGGGGTGCCAGGAAGGAGGATGTGGTGCGTGCACCATGACCTTGAGTGAATGGGATCCGGTCGAAGAAAAGCCTATTTATCGTGCAATCAATGGATGTATCGTTCCTCTTATCGCCGTGGACGGCAAACACTTGATCACTATCGAAGGCCTTGGAGACGTCGATAGCATGCATCCTGCTCAGGAACGTATTGGCAAGTTCCACGGATCCCAGTGCGGTTTCTGCACTCCTGGTATTGTCATGAGTTTGTATAGTTTGCTGCGAACCACCGACGGCAAGCCCACTAAGGAGATGATCAGCGAGGCATTCGACGGCAACCTCTGTCGGTGCACCGGCTACAAGCCGATCATCGATGCTGCGTACACCTTCGTCAACGAAAGCGGCACTGCAAAGATTGAGAACGGCAATGGCACTGCAAGCCAGGAGAATGGCATGTGTGCTATGGGTGACAAGTGCTGCAAGAACAAGGCCAACGGCGTCAAGACCAATGGCGTCAATGGAACAAATGGCTGCTCTAGCAAGCACGATGATCTCGCTACCGATTTCACCACCCCCGATGGGCAGTCGTTCAAGAAATACGACGCCAAGTCTGAGTTTATCTTCCCTCCAGCTCTCAAGAAGGCTAGTTTGAGCCTCTTGAAGATCGAGTACAATGACGTTATTTATTACCGCCCAACCACTCTTAAGGAGCTCAAAGAGATCAAGGAGGCTCATCCTTCGGCCAAGATGGTATCCGGAGCCAGTGAAGTCCAAATTGAAATGAAGATCAAGGGTGACCAGCACCCTGTTAGTGTTTTCATGAATGACATTGCCGAGCTCAAGACATTTGAGTACATTGAGGACAAAGGAGTGATTGTTGGCGGAAACATTCCTCTGAGCGATATGGAACACCACTTGGAGAAGCTCTCGGAGAAGATCGGTGATGAGAAGAGTCAGACCTATAAAGCAATCACCAAGCAACTCAAGTTCTTTGCTGGTCGTCAGATCCGTAACGTTGCGAGTCCAGCGGGCAATATTGCTACTGCATCTCCTATTGCCGATTTAAATCCCATTTTGGTGGCTGCTAATGCCACAGTTTTTGTTGACGTTGATGGCAAGGAGGTCGAAATCCCAATGGGCGACCTCGAAAAGCCATTCTTCACTGGTTACCGCAGGACTCTGTTGCCTCCTGGCGGAATCATCACCAAGATTTTCATCCCTGTGACCAAAAAGGGAGAGTTTGTGCACTCCTACAAGCAGGCTAAGCGTAAGGATGACGATATCTCTATTGTTACCGCCGCCATGCGTGCTCAGGTCGCCGAGGATGGTACAATTGAGGAAGCTTCTCTCGCCTATGGAGGTGTTGCTCCTATCACTGTGCTGGCCAAGACGAGCAAGACCCTTGTGGGAAAGAAGCTCAATGACGAGCTGCTTTCCACAGTTTTGAATGACCTCGCTGGTGAGTTCAACCTCCCATACTCCGTACCTGGTGGCATGGCTTTGTTCAGACGTTCACTTATTCTATCGTTCTTTTACATGTTCTATCAGACTCTTCAGAAAGAGATGGGCTATGAGTACGATAAGACCTCTCTCATGGAGGTCACGCGTGATTTCAGCACTGGTGAGCGCGACTTGACCAACAAGTTCAAGGCGAATATTGTTGGCAACAGTGATGTCCATCTCAGCGCACTGAAGCAGGTTACTGGTGAAGCGCAGTACGTCGACGATATTCCTCCTATGCACAATGAACTCCATGGTGTTCAGGTGTTGGCCACAAAGGCGCACGCCAAAATCAAGTCAGTCGACTGGTCGGCGGCTTTGGAGCTCGAGGGCGTCGAGGGCTATGTGACTGCTGCTGACGTCCCTGGTGAGAACAAATGGGGTGCCTTCATCACGGATGGCCCCGACTATTTGTTCTGCGAAGACAATATGGTGAACTATGCTGGTGATAACATCGGTATGATTTGCGCAACCTCTGCCGATATCGCGGCCAAGGCTGCCCGTTTGGTGAAGGTAGAGTATGAGGAGCTTCCTCATATCTTGACAATTGAAGAGGCTATTGAGCACGAGTCATACTTCCCCTTCTTCCCTACTATTGACAAGGGCGATCCCGAAAAGGCGTTTTCAGAGGCTGAGTACGTTTTCGAGGGATCGAGCCGTCAGGGCGCTCAGGAACACTTTTATCTCGAGCCTCAGGGTGCTCTTGTTGTGCCCGAAGAAGGCAAGGAGTTCAAGGTGTATGCCAGCAGTCAGAATCCTAATGAGACGCAACTTGTAGTGGCGTCCGCGCTGGGCATCCCTGCGAACCGCGTTGTTGCCCGTGTCAAGCGTCTTGGTGGCGGTTTCGGTGGTAAGGAGACCCGTACATGCCACTATTCGTCCATTGCTGCGGTGGCCGCCTACAAATTCAAGAGGCCAGTGAGAATCATTCCCAGTCGTTATGATGATATGGCTCAAGCCGGCCAACGCCATCCTTTCTTGTCGAAATGGAAGGTGGCTTTGGACAAGAACTACCGGTTCACTGCTCTGGATGTGAACTTGTATGCCAATGCTGGCTACAGTATGGACTTGACTAAAGGTGTCATGGACCGTGCGGTGTTGCATGCAGATAACTGCTACGACTTCCAGAACTGTCATATCAAGTGCTGGCCATGCAAGACGAACATCGCCTCCAACACAGCTTTCCGTGGTTTCGGTGGCCCTCAGGGTATGTTCGCCGCCGAGTCCATCATCTTCACAGTTGCGGAGAAACTGGGCATTGACTACGACGAGCTTCGTCGCATCAACTACTATAATCCAGAGACCGGCGTCACACCGTACCAGCAGAAGGTTGGCATCGACTTTAGCGTGCCGCTGATGGCCGAGAAGAACCTCAAGGCATTTGGCTACGAGAAGGCGCGTAAGGAGGTTGACGAGTTCAATGCCAAGTCGAAATGGATCAAGAGGGGTCTTGCGCATGTGCCTACCAAGTTTGGTGTGGCATTCGGCGTGCTATGGCTGAACCAGGCTGGTGCGTTGATCCACATCTACGAGGACGGGTCTGTGCTGGTGTCACACGGTGGCACTGAAATGGGCCAGGGCTTGCACACCAAGATGGCGATGATTGCTGCGGAGGAGTTGCAGGTGCCATTGGAGAATGTCTTCATCTCCGAGACCTCGACCAACACTGTGGCCAACGCTTCGCCATCGGCGGCGTCTGCATCGAGCGACTTGAACGGCGGTGCCGTCAAGAATGCTTGCGACCAGCTCAACGCACGGCTGCAGCCCTATCGGGAGCTGTTTGACGGCGACATGCACAAGATGGCCAAGGCTGCGTACCTTGATCGTGTCAACTTGAGCGCCAACGGCTTCTACAAGACGCCAGATATTGGCTACGTGTTTGGGGACCCCAATCCCAAGCCCGCATTCCTTTACTACACTCAGGGATGTGCGATTGCGATGGTGGAGGTCAACACTTTGACTGGCGACTGGGCCAACCTGAGGACCGACATCATCATGGACGTCGGCCGCTCGATCAACCAGGCAATTGACTATGGTCAAATCGAGGGAGCGTTCGTCCAGGGCCAGGGCCTGTACACTATGGAGGAGTCGCTGTGGTTCCAGAACGGGTCGCTGTTCACGCGTGGTCCTGGCAACTACAAGATCCCTGGGTTCCGCGACATCCCGCAGAACTTCAATGTGTCCATCTACCAGGACCGTGACTTTAATCACCTCAAGACCGTGCACAAGTCCAAGGGTATTGGCGAGCCTCCCCTGTTTTTGGGATCCACGGTGATGTTTGCCATCCGTGACGCGCTCAAGTCTGCTCGTGAGGCGCGGGGGCTCAAGATCGACCCGTTCATCGAGGCCCCGATGACGTCTGAGCGCATTCGCATTGCCACCGGCGACGAGCTGGTGGAGAAGGTCGAGGTCGAGAAGGTCGGCAAGCCGTTCCTGATCCGGGCGTAACTCTATAATATATAATAACTATCGCTGTTTCACTTGGAGTCGTGGCTCTAGTAATTAGTACCATCCTTGCTCGAGCTCAGCTCTACTTGTGGATATACGCCGTCTCAAGAGCATCAGGATTGTAGCACATACAATATAATAAATAACTGGCCTGCTCATGTGGTGCGGTCACCTGTGACAAGAGCCGTTCTCGTCGAGCGCCTAATCGAGCATCTGATCGCCTGGTCGAGCGTCTGACGAGCATCTCGCCTGATCGAGCGTCTGATCTGATCACTGCGTCCCCGGGTCCTTCCCCATCGCCTCTGAGAGCACCCGCACCGCAGTGGCGCTCTTCGCAACATGGTCGTCGAGCAGGTCGAAATGAGGATCGCCAAACAGCCGAGTACGCAGCACCTCGGGGTCCCCGACCTTCCACAGCTCCTTGTAGTGCTCGATGCCCATGCTCTGCTCCTCGTCGCTCATTCGCTGCGAGAACTCGAGCTGGAGCTTGCGGAGAGTGTCGAGGGCGTTCCCGTGGGTGCTGCCGGTAAAACCGTGGTTTCTGTAGTTCTCGCGGGCCCGGTCGAGGTCCTTTTCGAGCGTGTCCATCTGGGCCCAGAGCCGCTCATGAGCTGTCACGCCCGGGCGAGCCTCTGGCATTTCGTCGGCCACCATCACCTGGGGGTCCCCCTCTGAGTCCTCCTCGGCCCACAGCTCGTGGGAATCATTTGCCTGCATTGCGATCTACTTACAAATGGATGACCCGACGGGGTGGCACAAGCTGCTGTGGATCAAGCAGGACTATGCCGACAACTACGTCCCGCAGTCGTTCCTGCAGGGCCTCGAGCGGAACCGGGGCGTCAAGGCCCACGAGTACCACGCCGTAGTCGGCGATTGCTCGGTGCTCGCGCTCAACATCGCCCTCACCGAGCTGTTTGTGTGCACTTTTATCGGAATCTACGAGAATCGCCTGCACCCTCAGCTGGCATGCGGAGCCGCTGCAGCATTCAATGTGGTTCTGGGGTCGCGGTGGGTGTTCCTGTCAAAGAACACAAACTGGCCGCGGCTGCTCAAGACGATGCTGCTGCTCACGCTCGTGGTGCAGATCCTCAGCCCAGTGTTCCTCTCGCTCACGAGGTCCACGTCGAGCGATAGCATCTGGAACCTCACGAGCTGGCTCGCGCTGGCTCACTTGGGATTTGCAACCATGCCGCTGCCTCCTGGGCGCCACACGCTGATCGTGGCGACGAACATGGCGCTGTGCGCTACCATCGTGCTCGCGAGCCGGCTGGCCACGAGCGAGCAGGTGTTTTACTTTCTCATGTTCAGCATCCAGACGTACGTGCTGCTACCAAGCTTCGCCCGCTGGCTGCGGCGGCACTCGCCCCGGTGCTACGGAGCCCTGGTGGCGTTCGCCATGGCCGTTGGGGCGTGCGTGGCGTGCATGTACGTGGGGCCGTGGCTCGCCATCCTCGCCGCCGTCACGCAATCCACGCTGCTGTTCGGCCTCCCAGTGTGGTTTATTTATATCCAAAAGTACAAGGACCAGATCGAGGGGCCCTGGGACCCGGCCAAGCCGCTAATTAACTGAAGTCCCAGCTGGGACTTTCGCCACCGCTCGCCACCATATGCAGGACCACACTGTCTCAGGTGCACCCAGGTGGTTCTCAAACACGCTGACAAAAGCGCTGATAAGGACCGAACCGCCCTGTTTAGCAACTCAGCCGCTGCATATACTAATCTGACCGTAACTATAAACTCCTAGCCGCTCCCGCCGCCTGCAGCCACCGCCGTCCCCGCAGGGGTCGCCTTTCCCGCACGTGACGCCTGCACCCTTTACAGGGCTCCAGACAACGGTACATTCCTGGAACCAGATTTTCCATGTCCCACACGTCACTTATCCAGGGCCAGCCCGAGCCTGCGGACAAGGAAAACAAGGCTCACCTCGCCCCCAAGCGAACGAGTGTTTCAATGCTTGGTATGGGCGCCCTGCGTCGCTCGAGCGCTACCTCGCTCTTCTCGAACTACTCACATTCGGCCGATCGAAGAGCCAGTGCGTTCGGGATCAGACGTTTGTTCAGCGGCAAGAGCTCGCGACATTCCTCCGCGCTCCAGGACGCCTGCTCGACCACGAACCGGCTCATCAGCCTCCCAACCCCCGTTGAGGGCTCGAGAGATAAGCTGCGGTCGAAATTGAGGTCGACCCCGTCGCTCCTGAATCTGAACGCCTCTGCGATGGACGGAGGCACCAACGAGTCGTTCACCGTCTACCAGGAGCGCCGGCTGTACGAGCTCTTGACCGAGTGCTCGTCGCAGAAAGTTCTCCAGGCCGGCGAGCTCCCGGTTGCGGTGCCCCTCGAGGACGGCGTGACGACGGTGCGCACCCGCACGCAGGCCCTGATCGTCAAGTGTATGTCGTTCGGCCCCTGCAGCTTTCGCGAGATCGGCGAGGTGCTTCGCCAGGTCAGGATTCTCAAACACACAATGCGTGTCTCAGGTTTCGCCCAGATGACAGACATCTGGGTTGTGTCAAACTGCGTCGATGGCTCGCCGAACGACTCGCTCGATGGCTCGCCCGCCGCCCAGGACTTGCACCTGGTCATGGCCACGTCCTACGCAGGCACGCCCCTCGCAGAGTTCACCCTCGCGAACTGGCCCGAGGCGTACGAGGTGTTCTGGCAGGTCGCTGCGTGTCTCGATGCTGCAGAAAGGCGATTCCACTTTGAGCACCGCGATCTGCACCCGGGCCACATTCTCGTAGAGCGCAACCCATTCACTACCCGAGTATCCACCACCGTGACGGGCCTCGATTTTGCCCGCCTAACGTGCCCCGAGAACGGCGAGATCCTGTTCTCGAGGCTCGACCATCCACACTTTTTTGAGGGCTCAGAGAACCAAAAGAGAGTTTACCGGGGCATGCAACAGATTCTCATGGATATCCCCGGAGACACCACCGAGCCCGACTGGTCTCGCTTCGAGTCCCGAACCAACGTGCTGTGGCTTCACCACCTGGCCGAATATTTATTAGCGGTTGTACCGCCTTCTGTACCCGACCACCTCTTGCGCAAGAGACTGGTCCAAGTTGAACAAACTCTTAATCCTGCCCGCCGCCGATTCATTGGAGGCTCCTTCAAGGATTTCACATGCGCAGGCGACGTCGTATCCTGGGGAAATCGAGTGCTGCGGTAGACCATGTTTCAAGGGTAGACATTTTATTTACCGGTGTCGTTAGATACCATCATGTATTCTATACAGATTCCTACGCGAAACGCTATCTACTAACCTGAAAAGAATTAAAAATTATGGACGTATTCTTTTATAGAGTTTTTATTTTTTCTAGATGTGAACAGATGCAAAAAATTAACAAAGTTCAATAGCGAACCCAGTCCGAATAATGCGAATTTAGATTACAATCGTTGCCACTACCCAAACGGAAGTCAACTGGAGCGGGAGGGGTCGTCGACCGAGCTTGCTGGCCGTCATCGGGGAACAGCATCGACAGACCAACCTCCTCGAGCAGCCGCTTGTGGTTGGGCGCCGGGGCGTTGGGCGCCAACAAAAGATTACGAATCTTGTTCACAGCGACGTGCCGGTCCAGCGAGTTCTCGGCAAACCCCGTGGTCAGCAGCTTGTACAGGAACATGGGGCCGTTGCCGTGGGGGTCGCCGAGGATCTGCTTGAGAGCCTCTGGCGGGTACTCTGACGTGGGGTCAAACAGCAGGTCCAGAAGCATGCGGGACGACGCGGAGTCGACTCTAGTGGTGATGATCTTGAGGACGGTGAGAGACGCGACCTTGGATGTGCACATCTGCACTAGCGACGACGCGAACCGTTGGGTAACGATGGCATAACGATTTGGGGAGCACGTGTAACTGTCCAGGAGCCAGGTGACGAGCAGCGAGCCGTTTGGATTGAGGGCGAGCTGCGCGATGTTGTCGACGATGGCAGCCGCCACGACTCTCTGGTGGGCCCGAGTGATGAGGGTGGACTCGAGGCATGCTCTGATGGCCCTGGCTCCGAATCTGCCGTGGGAGATCTCCGGGAGGTTTGCGACGATGGTCTCAAAAATGAAGTCACTGTAGGGAGCGCCAAATTTGAGGCAGCACTGGATGACGTAGTTGCCGTACTGGTCCAAAAACAGCGGCACCGCGTACGGGCGGAGGGCCTTGACGATCATGTAGCAGTGTCTCGAGGTTGTGGCGACGTCGATAATCTTCTGCACCGCCCAGGTACCGTTCTTGTGCACGCCAGCCTGGGCGAGGTGCGGGACGAGGGTGCGGAGAAGCATGTCTTTGATGTCGTCCTGGCACTGGTCGAACAGCTGCTGGACCACGGTGTTGCCCATGTAGTCGCTGGTCAAGGTGGGCAACTCGCTGATCATGTCGAGGGCGATCTCCTCGATCTCGAGCCGCGAGATCTGCTTGTTGTCTATTCTTTTGCGGATATCTCGAAGCACTGCTGAGATGTACACGCGGTCGTTGATCTGCTCCGGGGGCGAGTTGATGTCCTTTTCCGAGTCCCCGTATGCAAACGCGCGCTGGATGAGCTCGATCTCGTCGGGGACCGGCGTGGTCTCGAGGAGCGACATCATCGCCAGGAGGCCGGCTGGGGTCGCGGCCCCCGACGCGACGGGCGGGATGGTTGTGGTCGAGGGGGCAGCCGCGCCAGGCGCTGCCGAGTTGGTGCAAACGGACGGGGTCTTGGCGAACCCCACGAGGGCAGGCCCGCGCCCCGGGAACAGCTCGCACCCGTTCGTCTGCCGCTGGGCGTCCGCGGCGGCCGCCGCCGACGCGAACGTGACGCACGCGCACTGCTTGTAGCCAAACACCCGCGACGCCTCCACGCGCCCGTACGGGGCAAACAGCGCCTGCAGCGCGTACCCCGGGGCGTTCGCGGGCACGTTCGACACCCACAGGCTGTTGGTGGGCACTGGGCTCAGGTCGTCGATCGACACCGTGTCGCGCGCCTGCGACGCCCCCGCGGGGGGCACCGGCGTGAGCTGGGGCTGTGGGATCGCGGGCAAATTCGGGACCTGGCCAGCATGCGACACCGTGTTCGCCCGGGCCCGCGTGTCGCTCGTGAACGGCGAGCTCCAGATGCTGGGCCCGAACGGCGAGCTCGCGCTCATCGACCCCGACCGCGACCGCGCAGTCACCTCGGGCGTCAGATTGGGGCTCCGCTGGAACACCGGGGGAATCGGCACCGCCTGCGATGGTACTTGCGGCTGCGGCGCCTGCCCCTGCGGGGACACCGAGGGGGGCTCGACGATGGTGGGCACGGGGTCCAGCAGCGCCAGCGACCCAATGCCCTGGGGGCGAGTCAGCCGAGACGGCAGAGTGCCGGCGCGCGACCGCCGCGGCGCTGGCTCAAACAGCCGCGTGCTGGGGCGGCGCTCGCCCCAGATGCTGGGGGTCTCGAGAGAGTGGTGCCTCTGGTCAGACTGGGCGGTGTGTAGGTCGGGAAATGCAAGCTTGGACAGGTCCGGCAGCGTACTGCCATCCTGTTGGATCTGGGGGTGTCGCTGAGTTTGCTGTTGGCTCATATCTGCATGCCCTAACTCCACTTGTCGTCTAGAGTCTGGGTGATTAAGAGGCTCCGGTGCTGGAAGGGGTCTTGCTTCCTTAGTCAGGGGCGGTTGCCGCCGCAGGGTCGGATTCCAAACTCTATTTTGAGAATTAATAGCTAGTGTAACTAAGGGTCTGGGGTTTTTCAGAGGTCCAAACCGCAGCGCCGTTTTCGTGTTGGGGCAGTCAATTAAGTCGACGCGTCGCGCATGGTGGCGCAATTCCCACGCGCTGGCGGCGAGCGCGCGCGCGCCCCGGGAGACGCTACGGTCTTCGCCACTTGAGTTTCATAACTACTGTTTCGGGCGCATTCTGCACCGACCCCAATATTATTCTAACTAAGCAAATTACCAGTACCGCTTACCAACCAGCTTGGCTCAGGACAACCGCGCCGCCACCCGCGCCACCAGTGACGTGTCGGTAGAAGGCCCTGGTGGTCCAGCATGCGGGGTCACCCCTCCGAGCGCAAAACAAACAACCGGTGACGCGTCACGTTTCAGGCTCGTGCCTGCGTTCCGAGCGACAATTGCCATTGCACCAAAATTCGTGCCACCGCCTAATTGGGCCGGCCAGGTACCTGGCCCGATGACTAACATGATAAATTTTCCCAACTTTGGTTACTCACCCTGCAGGTACTCCGAACCGATGTGACACCCGCATTGCATCGTCGGCTGATACTCGTCGAGTGTCTGGCCCTGGTTAGATAGAATTGCGTAGAACTCAATGATCTAATTCTCGACACCCGTGTGTAGCTCGCCGCATTGCCGGCACCACCCTGGTGGGCACCGTTAGGGTGGGTGGAACCCCTCAGGCCCCGTCACGCATGCGACGAATCCACCACAATTGCTCATCTGGGCCCCCAGCAACCCTCGAAAATACTATTGCGCAATCTAACGATACATAAAAACTCCTGGACTGGTTAATTATTGACTCAGCCTAGATGATCATGTGTCACACTCGATGAGTAAAATGCGCATCAATCGCGTGCGCATGCGCCAGATCACGTGCACGATCACAAATGAGTCTGTTAGTCAATATATATATAGAGGTTGCGGGTACTGTCTGTACACAACACTAGATGGCCTCTGTTTTCGATTCCTACTGCATTGTCTGCGACAAACAATTGCACGACACTCATGAACTCTATTGCTCCTCCACCTGCAAACACAAGGATGCTGGAGTTTCCCCCCACATGGTAAAGTCCTCCTCCCCGTCCCCAAGAGAATCTCCAAAGTACCCCAGCGTCTTTGACAACTACATGAACGGTTCCCACGAATATCCCGTGTCTGACGAAGAATTGGAGGTGTTCAGCCTGCCCCCTCGCGACGGTGCAAGTGCCTCTGCCTCGTTATCAAGACAGTCGGTGCTGAGCTATCAAATATCGCTGCAGAGCGGATCAAGTTACTGGTGATCCGCTCAGTGAATGCGTATTTATTTATTTATTCGTGATGACCCGGCCTCTGATATGGCACCTTAAGATAGACTATTGATACATTTAATACTCGCTACATGAAGAATCAAGTATATTGACACAGTGATGAAATTTCTAATTATTATTTTTTTTTTTATAAAAAGAAAAAATACGGGTCATGTATGGAACACGGCCCGCCACATTTGATAAAAAGAAATATGCGTCACCCCGAGGACCACATGAGATTGCACCCATGATTACGGCTCACAGATAACGCACCGCAGCGAATTGATATTTAAAATACATACAATCTACGTTAACTCTCGATTTCTTGGTAGATTCCTCCATTGCCTTGTAAAATCGCTCTCAACGTGCTCAACAGAGTGGGTGTCATGCGCTCGATCGTGGAGTGCAACTCATCCCACTTCATCCCACTCTGTGCTCACCGCTCAATTCTGCATGTAGTTCATATATATGCCGCAATGGCCCCACTAGCCGTGAATCTATTCTATATCGCCACGACAGCAATCCACCACGTGCGCTACCGCCACGGCGCTCCTGCAGCATGAATTTCATATTTCACAAGCAGTCACACCTGAGCATATTATGCAATACATCTCGTAAGCGCTGTCAGGTGATACAAGAGTCGATCTCATGCGTGCCTGCAACATCGCTTGTGGGGCCTGTGTGTCATCCAGGTTAGCTTCCGAGATCGGCGCGGAACCAGCCATAACTTTCGCACAATACCGCTCAACTAAAGTAGGCACACCAACTCGAATAATCTGTGCATCTCATGGTATAGTCTCTATTCTTTTCCTCCGCGCCCCGCGACCAGCTGAGCTGAGATCATCTGTCAAATATTAGCGATATGTACAGTTGCAGGACTGCATAAGCTAATTTAATAACACTCGCATAGCAATCGGACAAGTATCACTGAAATCACCATGGCAATGAGCCATTGTTCCAGATATTTTCCGCAAACTAATTTGAATAGTGTATGTGTATTCATTATTTCACGATATGTGATTTTTATGTAAATAATTTTAGTTGCCACTGAGTTGTAAACCAGATGCAGCAGCGCCAACTTGAGTGATGCCAGTAATAGAGCAGATCTTGCCCTTCTCAGATGGGTGATACTTGGCCCCAGTGAGAGGATCCACCACAAACGGCTGCCCGCCATAAATCGGGGTCAGCGTGCCGGGGCAGATGTCAACCTCTGCAAACGCATCAAAGTTGATATCCACCTCGTCCAACGGATTCGCGTCGCACTTCGCCTTGAGTTTCCTGATCTGTGCAGCAGTAGCCCCCTGAGGCTCGACCTCAAGGAACTTGGCAGCAAAGTGACTAGCAGTAGCAAAGTTCCTCGCCTTGTAGTGCGCCTGGAACGCAACCTGGTATTGCTTGGGAGTGTGGGCACTGCGCAGCTTGGGGACAGTAAAGTAGGACGCCAGCTCCAAGTTGCGCTTAACGTCAGAGGGAGGCAAGGTGCTGCGCTTGGCCTCAATGGTGAAAGCCAAAATGTAGTTTTTGCAAACGTCAATAATGTCCTGACATTTCTTCACGTCCTTTTTATCAACTGATAGCAGTATGATGGTATAGAGAATCTCGCGGAAATGATCAATAGTTAGCTCCAGTTTTCTAGCCTTGACGAGTTTGTAGCCCTCTTGTAGCAGCGCGGTCAGAGAATCAAAGCCGGGAATATATGGGCTGGTAGCATCTTTTCTAACAAAGAACTCCAGTGGGGGAAGGCCCTCATGCGCATTGAGGAAGAGCTTGGACGCCTGGTAGATCCGCAGGAACTGCTTCTTGAGAGGAGCGAAATTCTGCACACCAATCTGGCGATTCAGCAGCTGCGCAGCAGTTTCGAACGACCCAGCTGCAACGTGGTGGGCAGGGATATGGGAAGACTGAACCCAGACCTCGGTCTCAGACTTGGCAGCAGGGACAGCTGCTGTCTTGGTGTCCTCTTCCTCCAACGGTTCACCGTCGTCGAGCTCGTCAAGACCCCATGCATCATCGCCGCCGTCAGCCTCAAGGCCATCCTCCGCGTCGACGTCGCCATTCTTGTCAGACACTGAAATGTTGTTGACCCCGTCGGTGATCTCGGCAGTCTCTTCTTCAACAGGTCCAGAATCAGCGCCGTCCAGCACAATGGTAGTGACATTCTTGCGCTCAAACGGCCAGTTGGATTTATAGGTTTCGTGAGCAACGCCAAGAACGGGATCCTCAGCGACGTTCTTGACTGGAACATTGATACTCGAGGGATCAATGCCACTCTCGGTCAAGATCTCCTGAGCCAGCGAGTTGAGTCCATTCGACTTGGCAAGCGCGTACGCCAGAGGGCTCATTCCGCTCTCGCGGAGCAGCTGAATACGGCTCTCAGCCGAGTTTAGGAACAAGGAAATCTGGAAGCGAGCCGAAGGGTCGTTGCGGTGCTCAGCGATCTGCTCCATCATCTGCAGACGGGACTTGTTACCCGTGATCAAGTAAAGGAAGCCGAGCTTGTCGAGTTCGGTCTGCTTCTGGTACATGTCCTCCACGATATCGTGGTTACCTTGCTCCAATGCGGCAGCACCGAGAATACGGTAAGCAACGGGCTTGTTGAGGATCTTTGCCTGCTCGTAGGCAACGCCAAGGTCGCCACACTCGATGGCAAGGTCGAACTTCGTCTGCGGGTCCTGAACAAACTGCATGGCAACCTCGGGGTAGCCACTGCGTTGGAGGTATGCCACTATACTCTGGCCGACGAGGGATGAGCTTTGAATAAGGCGAGATACCTCCTTGAAGTTTTTATTAACAAGAGCTCGCTTGAACCGGTACTCGGTGGGGTCAACGCGAATGAGATGGGCGGCACCGGATCGGCTAAGGCACACGACGGTGTTTCCAACCACATTGACGACGTACAAGGTCTGCGACAACGACTTGAGCACGCCAGAGTCGCCGTTGAGGAGAGCATACTTGAGGTGGTTGAAAGTAGTGTAGAACACCACGTTGTGGGAATCCCACCCGACGCTCTTGATGCGAATGGTCTCGTATACGGAGCTCAGCTGCTTCAAATTGCTATCGGCGATCGTCAAGTTGTGCTTGGCTTGCAAGGCAATGTAGCGGCCGTCGTGGCTCCAGGCAGCGTACTTGACTCCAGGGACCGCCAGCTTGTGCAGCACCCGTTTCTGCTGAGTGTCGAAGATGACGACGCTCTGTGCACCCACAAGTACCAGGTGGTTGGGAGTTGGCGTAGTGATGATTCTCTTGGTGACAATGGGGAGGGTCAACGACTTGGTGGTGGCGTTCTCGAGGTCGCGAATATCGAGCGACTGCTTCTCCACGTTAAGGAGCGCGAATCTGTTGCGGGACACGAACAGTGCCTGGTCGCCGGTTCCGGTGACAACATTAGAGGGCTCGATGGGGCCCATAGGCTGGGCAGGGAGGCGAGCGAGGGCGAAGATAGACGCGCCCTGGCTGTCCTTCGAGGTCACCAGCACCGCACGCTCGCTGGGATTATAGCTGAGCTCGGTGATGGGGGAGTAGTCGGTGCCGACCTTGCGGAGGGTCAGGACACCCTGGCGGTCGACCTGGTCCTTGGGGTCAAAGTCCTTGAGCACCTTCTGGGGGGTCACAAACAGCACGTTGCCGCCGGGGGTGATGGCGTGGGCCGGCCGCTCGCGGGCGAGCTTGAAGATCATGACGCCCGAGTCATGCGTGGCACCGAGCAGGTTGACGGTAGGGTGTGCCGACACGTTCCAAAACTTGTCGCTGTCGCGGCGGTATGTGGACACCAGGGCCCGCGACTCGAGGTCCCAGGTGCGGAGCGTCTTGTCGTCGCTCACGCTGACGATGAGCTTGGACTGGGGGTGGAACAGCACGCAGGTGACATTATTGGTGTGGCCCCTGCAGGTGTCGAGCTCCCAGGCGCGGGTCTCGGCGGTTCTCCACACCTTGACGGTGCGGTCGTCGCCGCCGCTGATCACGAGCGGCTGGGTGGGGTGGAAGTCGGCCCAGTTGACGCCGCCGTCGTGGCCCTCGAGCACGTACTTGACCACCGCGTCCGCAGCGAACATGTCCTCCGACTGGGAGGGCTGGAGGCGGAACGGCTCGTCCGAGGGGGCACTGTGCTTCTTGCGCAGGGCACTCATGTCCCACACCCGCACCGTCATGTCCAAGCTCGAGGACACGATGAGGTCCTCAGTGGGGTGAAACTTGGCGCAGCTGACCCAGTGCGAGTGCCCAGTGAGGCACGCGATCTCCGACCGGTTCTGCCAGTTCCAGATCCGGATCGTCTGGTCGTCAGAGGCGCTGATGATCCACGGCAGCTCGCGGTGGAAGAAAGCAGTGCGAACGTAGTCAAAGTGGCCGCTCAGAACGAACAAACAGCGGCGATCCTGGAGCGACCACACGCGAACGGTGCCGTCGTCGCCGCAACTCACAAACATGTTCTGTTGCGGGTGGAAATCGACGCATCGCACGGGGCCCTCGTGGCCCTCGAAGCGGTCGACGACTGTGCCCATGCGGTAGTCCCATAATTGGATTGTCGAGCTATACAGAGCAACCAGGACCCAGGCCCGCCGGGGATGGAAGGCTATCGCCTTTGAACTGGACGATTTCGACTCGAACTTGACGAGCATTGGTTACGTGGCCAGGCCTGAGGGTGCTTAAGGGGGTGTAAGCGCGTGGCCTGGCGCGTATGCGGCCACAAAGGGGGCGCCTCGGGGGGCTCGAGGGGTAGAAACGAGCAGAATTTTGCGCGCTTGAGGGAGGAAAGATTGGACTCGGGCACGGCTTGTCCTTAGGTCACGTGATCGCTTGCGCCGGCGTCAAGCACCTCTGCAGCCTGGGGCCGAGCGTCGTCTTTAAGGCTAGAGAGCAGAGGTCTTTGTACCTGCGATCTTTTGTAACTAGCGGCGAGAGAGTTTTCCCCACAGTGTTTAATCAGACTTGCAGCATGCACCCAAATGCTACAGATAGGCCTGCTTCGAGCAGAACGATGAGGATTCAGCTAGTAGCTCGCGAGCTGGACGCTCTGCCTGCGGATGCAGATCACACATACTGTATGCAAGAGTTCGCCAACACGCAGGTTAAGCTGGAGAGCACTGCGGTGGCCCCTGTCGTAGACCTGCATCTCTATGAAGTGGAAAGAACCTCTCTGCATACGAAATAATGGTGTAGTCTCACCTAGCAGTCTCATCCCTAAAACCGCCGAGGTGGCATTCGTCAAAAGCTATCAAAACAAGACTAACTTGCTTCAGCACCTCGTGACGGGCGCCTCAAAAGCTTAGAGGGACTGCAACCGAATTGAGTCACTAGCGGCCGCTGCACATATCCGAGCTAGGCTGGGACGTATAGAACTGCTGCAAAAACTGATCAGGCCACTCATTGCCAACCACACCTTTCCCAACGCATTGAGGTCATCATTGCGTACAGCAGGAAGGTTTTGGCCTAAACTATGAGGAACACCCCAGTGCCGAGGATCTACACGCTTGTCCAGCCCGACCGTGGATCTGGGTGGGTATTCGATATGCGGGGTGTGTGATGATAATTTTGGGCACACAAGGATGAATACAGCGCGCCTTGGTCCAGCGTGACTGCAGACACAGCTAAGAGCTCCTCTCCTCCCGATCTCCTCGGCCTTCTCGAACTCCCAACACAAATCTATCTGGACGCATCGTTTTGAATATATCTATATGTATTATCTACATATGTAGTCAGTTAATGAATCAAGATTCTCGCCCTGCTAAATAATAAATGGCTGTCGAGTCCACCAAACACAGTAATTCCTGAGCCTTATCGGTGAATGATAAGGAAATCAATTACCTTCACAGTACTCGAGCGATACGACTATTCCAGGCTTAGTTCGTATCGTCGTGCACAATCGTATCGTGCATACGATGATCGTACCATGCATGGATATGCATGATAACAGCTGCACCATCGCAAAATGCCGAGTTAAATAGCCCCTCCTCGGTCATTGATCTAACCATGTACTCAACACACTTCAAAGGCAAAGACATTACCAACGTTGATGTCCCTCATCCAGACCCTGTAGAGCTGATGCAATGGTGGCTACCTCCAGTTACCGAAGACGATATCGAACGACCAGTCATGGCTCTGGCAACTCAAGGGAAGGGAGGCTACCCAGATATTCGGCACGTGTTAGCAAGCACGTGTGACGAGAGCGGTATCAGTTTCCATACTGGACTCAAAACTGAGAAGTCCAAAGAGCTCTCCGAGAATGGGAAAGCTGCCATTACTATCGTTTGGCCTGTGGAGCGAAAGCAATTGATCGTGCAGGGCGACGTCTCGAAGCAAAGCTATGAAAAGGCCCTAAAGACGTACCATGAACGGCCTCGCTACTTGCAATTGCTCGCCTACCTTAATACCGAGGAAGTGAGTCAAAAGCCCATTAAGGAACGAGCCAAGATCTGGGCCGACTTCATCGCTCAGCATCCCGAGGGCACTGAGCTGACGCCTCCCCAGACTTGGGTGGGTTACACCCTGAAGCCCAACAGAATCACTTTCTGGAGAGCCACCGACGACGCTCCCAGCATACGCCATGACTACTATCTTCAGCCTGACGGTAAGTGGGAGGTTAAGATCACGCCTGGTTGAACCATGGCTTATCACTTTAGTAAACTCGCAGTTGGTAGAACTTCGTTATATACCAAGATGTCGCTACTGCCCTCTGTTGAGGTGTTTCTGCTGCCTGGGGTGCTAGTAGTACTCACGGCTGAAATCTACTCTGGCGGCGGTCGAACCGTATATCGCCTAGGTGAGCAGCCATTTGTGTGAGGACGCCGAGTGAACTTACGTCGTCTATTTAAAGTGCCTAGTGTAATACATCGCAAGAATCATGAAAATCGCAGACTTATCTAGAGTTACAGCAGAAGCTTTTCCAATTAAGCTATATGTCCTTGAAACGTTGTACCCCTCAAATAGGTTCTCAATACCTCGGAGCTCCGCATGATAACCCTTGGCGCAGTCATCGTGCAGGAGGAACCATGTGAGCTATGTACAGCAACTAAAAGATTAAGTCAAATCAAATACTGTCATTTTCCCGCTCTGCATCTCCCTAGCTCTCAAAATATTACCGGTACGCTCTAAAGTACGTGATAAGCGAGTGGCCCGGGCGCGTATGCGGCCACGAAAGGGGACCTCGGGGTGCTCGAGGGTAGGAACGAGCAGAATTTTGTTCGCTAGTGGGCTGAAAGGGTGATTTCAGGCCAGGCTTGTGTTTGTGCCACGTGATCGCTTGCGCCGGGCGTGCAGGGGCGTTCGTGCGATAGAGCGCTGGCCAGGGTAGAAATTCCACTCGTAACATTGTGAATTACTCGAAACGGTGAAAAGTACGCGTAGCACCTGCTGCGGCGCAGCGGTGAGAGTCTAGTTGTGCGTCGCCTATTCAGCGTACATAGCTAGAAAGTTCGTCGACCATATATTTGTAACGTACATGGCGAGCTTCAGTAAATTAACAGACAATCAAGCAAACGCACATAGATCAACGAATAGTTAGTTGAGTAGTCGAACTTGCTCGACTTGTATCGGAATTCCGAAAACGTCGACTCAGTAATGCAAGCCACCAAAACCCCAAATAACATATCAGCATACATGCATTCCTTCCAACTTACCGGCTGCGAGAGGCGACTGGGGTGAGCTGATTCGGAGCTCCGCATGATACGCGCTCAGTCATCTGTGCAGATTGCGGCATTCGCGCCCGGCCCTCGCGAAACCGACAACTACCACGCCGAATCCAGCCGAATCCTCCCATTTTCCAGCTCCGCTCAAGCCTGGCCCTCGAGATACCGCTGCTACGCTCGAGAGCACGTGATAACGCATAGTAGGTGCATTACTGATCAAAAACTATAAATGGTGTCGTCATGCACTCTGAAATCAGCGAATGCGGTTCCCAGCTTTATTCATTGGCCATGGCAGCCCCATGAATGCCATTCACGAGTCAGCATCCACTGATGCCTGGAGGAAGATCGGCCAAGAACTCAAGCCTGACGCTATCTTGGTGGTCAGTGCCCACTGGAACGAGCCGTCAGTAGCCGTCACATCCATGAAGTCGCCCCGCACAATCCACGACTTTGGTGCGTTCCCGCAAAAGCTCTTTGACCAGCAATACCCTGCTCCTGGAGACCCTGCATTAGCGAAGCGCGTCCAGAGCCTTCTACATGACGTAGACCTCGAAGTCGCCCTCGATGAGCACTGGGGCCTCGATCACGGATCGTGGGCGGTGCTCACAAGAATGTATCCCAACGCCGACGTCCCAGTGGTCGAGCTCAACCTCGACTCCCGCAAAAGCGATCTCTGGCATTTCGAGGTCGGCAAAAAACTCGCCCCCCTCCGAGACGAGAAGGTGCTCATTCTCGCCAGTGGCTCGCTGGTCCACAACCTCCGCGACTCGTTCATGTACGGCTTCAAGGACCTCAAGTACGCCGAGCGATTCAGGGACTTTGTCAAGGACAATGTCGGATCCAAGGTCGACGGCAAGGACCACCCGCTCGTCAATTGGAAGAGACACCCCGACGCTCGCTCGGCACACCCCACGCCCGAGCATTACCAACCGCTGCTGTACATTCTGGGCTTGATCGATGCTAACAAAGAAGACAAGGTCAGCACGTTCCTCGAGGACGAATGGGACGCCAAGGCGATCTCTCAGCTGGCAGTCAGAGTAGACGATAATTCACCCAAGGACGAACTATAGACACCCATAATCTAATTTAGCTCTATGTCTCAACCCGCATACCGCGCGCCACTCCGCCACCGCCGCACACCTACTTAAGTCAACGACTTAGTAACGGGGTGCCATGGAGAAATTGCTAGACTTTAGCGGGCCTTTCGACGTCAATTTGCTAGACAGAGTAGTTGATGTTTTATACTCGGGAAGTGGTACGTCGGAAGAGATCAAGCAAGCCGATTCGGTCCTCAATCAATTGCGGGACAACCAGGACTCGTGGATTCGGGCTGGCGAGATCCTGCAGGACTCAAAGAATCCCAACAGCAAGTTCTTTGCGTTGGCTACCTTAGATAAACTCATCAAAACTAGGTGGAAGACGCTGCCCCTCGACCAGCGTCAGGGAGTGCGCAACTTCGTGGGCACAATGTGCATGGAGTGGGCAAGCACCCCAGAGATTTTTGAGAACCAGCGCACTTTGCTCAACAAGGCCGATCTGACTCTAGTGGAGATCCTCAAACAGGACTGGCCCCAGCATTGGCCGTCGTTTATCCCCGATATCACCGCCAGCAGCAGGTCCTCAGTGGAGGTGTGCGAGAATAACATGACGATCCTGCGACTGCTGTCCGAGGAGGTGTTCGACTACAGCCGTGACCAGATGACGCAGGCAAAAGCCCGCAACCTCAAGAATCAGCTCTCGAGCGAGTTCGGGGAGATCTTCACCCTCTGTCACGAGGTGCTCAAGATGGCCTCGAGGCCGTCGCTTATCGCAGCAACTCTCCAGTGCCTGGGCCGCTACCTCAGCTGGGTCCCGCTGCAGTTCGTGTTCGAGACCGACATCATCGAGCTGCTGGTCACCAAGTTCCTCTCGCCGTTCCCGTACCGTAACCTCACCCTCAAGTGTCTCACCGAGATCGCCGGCCTCAATGCCCAGCAGTACAACTCGCAGCTGGTCCAGATGTTTGCGGGTGCCATTGCCCAGGTGATCCCCATCCTGTCCTCAGACCAGGACCTGCCCACGATCTACCGCACCGCGAGCACCGCCGACCAGGACTTTATCCAGAACCTCAGCCTGTTCCTCTCGATCTTCCTCTCCAACCACCTTTCTTTGATCGAGGAAGCTGACCCTGCGCTGAATATGCAGGTGCATATGCTTCTGCTGCAGATCTCCCAGGTGGAGGAGCGGGAAATCTTCAAGGGCTGCCTGGAGTACTGGGCAAAGCTGGTACGCATCTTGTACGATGAGATCGCGGCCCTCTCAAACTATAATAGTGCTGGCAACTTCCAGTTCAACTTGAGTCAGGGCGCCATCGATCCCAGCGAGCTCAAGAGATTCCAGCATCTGCGTGTGCACAAGTACTCTGAGATCCTTGCAAAACTTCGGTTGGTTGTTATCGAGAACATGGCACGCCCAGAGGAAGTGCTCATCAGCGAGAACGAGGATGGCGAGATTGTCAGAGTTGCCATCAAGGAAAACGATACTATTACCCTCTATAACAATATGAGGAATGTACTGGTCTGTCTCACTCACTTGAATGTGGACAACACGCAAGAAATTATGATCGAGAAGCTTGATCGCCAGCTAGACGGCTCCGAGTGGAGCTGGCACAAGCTCAATACACTGTGCTGGGCTATCGGCTCTATTTCGGGTGCCATGAACATCCTGACGGAGAAGCAATTTTTGGTGTATGTTATCAAGCAGCTGCTCAAGCTTACTGAGCGCAAGTCCACAAAGGACTCAAAAGCTGTTGTGGCTTCCAACATTATGTATATTGTTGGACAATATCCAAGATTTTTGCGCACTCGTGTTCACTGGAGCTTCCTCAAAGCCGTCGTCAAGAAGCTGTTCCAATTCATGCACGAAAGTCATGAAGGTGTCCAAGACATGGCGTGCGATACATTCCAAAAGATCGCCACCAAGTGCAGACTGCAATTCATTGAAAATAATCCCGATGACAACCGTCCATTTATCGAGGAGATCATTGCCGATGTGATGGACCACACCAGCGATCTCGAGCCCCATCAGGTGCACTCATTTTATGAGAGCTGCGGCCACATCTTGAGCGGTCAGAGAGTGAAGAACACACAGATCAGGTTACTGGAGGATCTTATGCGCTATCCTAATCATGCGTGGACCGAAATTGTCCAGCAGTTGGCATCTCTTCCTCCTAACGAGGTCCCTTCAACAGACCTCCTCAAAATTCTGATCAATGTCATCAAAACAAACAGTGCTGTCTGCGGTTCTCTCGGCTCTCCATATGAGAGTCAGCTCAGTCTCATGTTTTCCGACATGATGGGACTGTACGAGGCGATCTCCAAGACGATATTATTTAATTCCCAGCAAAACCCGCAGTTCCCTCTCACACATGCGTGCCGTCTTCTCAGATCAGTAAAACGCGAGATCTTGAGGCTCCTAGAGTCTTACATTTCTAAAGCAGAGAATCTCGAGAAGGTTGGTGATGAGCTTGCCCCCGCGCTGTTGACCACGATCTTGCAGGATTATCAGAACGCCCCGCCCCCTCTGCGCGAATATGAGGTTCTCAGATGCGTCACTGCAATCGTCGAGCGTGCCGCAGACAGAATCTCTAACATGGTGTTGGCGATCTTTGCAAACGTGTTTGAGTGTACATTGGGCATGCTGACTGAAGATCTCACGGAGTATCCAGAGTTCCGCATTGCATTCTTCAAACTGTTGCGTGCAATCAACAAACACTGCTTCTCCACCTTGTTGCAGTTGCCACCCGAAATCTTCAGCGAGACTCTCAAGGCATGCCTGTGGGCCGCAAAGCACGATAATCGAGCTGTCGAGGATGAAGGACTCGGACTCACTCTCGAGATTGTTGTCAACGTGCTAAAGATGAACCAGCCAGATATAACTGGACCCTTCTTCAAGCAGTACACCGGCTTGATTGTCGGTGATACCTTTATGGTTCTCACTGACCCCGATCACCGCAGCGGCTTCCAGCTGCAAAGCACAATTTTCCTTACCTTCATCCAGGCGATTGAGGAGAACAAGATCCCAGTTCCTCTATATGAGGAGGATCAAGCTCCTGCTGGTACCACTAACGCACAGTATTTCCGTGACTACTTGATCAAGAGCTTGAAGAACGCTTTCCCGAACCTGTTGGAGCAACAAATCGTGGTGTTTGTGGAAGGTATGTTTAGTCTCTACAACAACCCCATTGCATTCAACAGCCATCTGCGCGACTTTCTGGTTCAAATCAAGGAATTCGGAGGCGACGAGACAGACTACCTCTACGCCGAGGAGCGGGCTAGAGAGATTGAGGAAGAAAAACGAATTCAGCGCCAGCGAGACATGCAAATTGGCGGCATGATTCGTCCAGCCGAGCTCAGCGAAGACGAGGACGATTAATACGAACCATAGAATTAAATGCATAATCTTAGCTATCTATATACATAGTAGATCTACAGATCTTAGAATTTTGCCGGCTCTCTAGGTAGAGGTTTCTTAATGGCATCGGTGATCTTAACCAAGCGTCCTGGTGCTCCAGGGACGGCACCTTTAACGAGAACCAGGCCGTTCTCAGCATCAACTTGAACTACCTGCAGATTCTGCACTGTGCGGTTGTCATAACCCATTCTGCCAGCCATTTTCTTTCCAGGAAACACTCGTGCAGGGTCGGTATTTTGACCAGTGGAACCAGCTGAACGATGCACAGCAGAGTGACCGTGCGAAGCAGGCATACCACCAAAGCCCCATCTTTTCATCACACCCTGGAATCCCTTACCTTTTGATTTGGCCTTGACGTCCACATATTGCCCAACAATGAGATGATCAGCTGAGACCTCGCTGCCCAGTGGGAGCAGACCAGACTCGTCTCTGACCTGGAACTCCATCACGTTCATCTTAGGAGCTACCTGAGCTCGGGCAAAGTGACCAAGCATGGGGCGAGTTGTGTTTTTGAGATGACGTTCTCCAACCCCAAGCTGCACAGCATAGTATCCATGCTTTTCTTTGGTCTTGACGTCGGTCACTTGTAGTCGATCTACTTCTAATAAAGTGCATGGCCAGTGGGTTCCATCAGGCAAATAGAACGGAACCATCCCTCTTTTGTATGCTAAAAGGCCGACTCTGTTACGGAGGCGGCGACGTTCATGGGCAGCCTCAGCGGAGTTGAACAGTACGGGGGTCTGACTTTTGAAGGTATTAAGGACGGAGTTTGCCGTCAACTGCGGCGCCTTTTTGACCAAATTGTTCATAGTCTTGAGCGAGCCCGGTGAGGTGGCAAAAGTGGCGCTGAAAAATTTCAAGTGGCGATTCGTCGTCCGATGACAAAGCGAGTTGAGGTGTCAATGTGGCGCCTGCGCACTATGCATGAGTTAGGTAGGGTAATGTGCGAGCTCGTCCTGCGGCACTTGCTGCTATGAGAGGCGAGGCTGGAGCGTTAGCACCCCGCTTAAGCAGCAAGAGTATCAAAATATTATTGCAGTACGTAGAATCTGCAACAAGGTGGCTGTGTAACCACATGTCTCACTCTTGCGCAACGCCTGCAAGGACTCAAAATCTGTGTACTATTGTATTCTGAATGTAATAAATTGCTCAACCCTGAGTGCGGGCCATCGTGACTCGAGACCCTTAACATGCATGCTCTGACGTCAAATTGGGCTGCATGCAGCCTCACAATATAAATCAGGGTTTCAGTGCCCCTAGTGATCTACTTGACTATGGTTGACTACGCGAATTGGCTTGGACAGCTAAACGATGACACTCTCCTTGGTAGTTTGACTATCCCCGGCACTCACAACTCTGCGGCATGCAAAATGGCCCTGCCTTCTGTTCAGTGCCAGAGTGGATCTATTACCGAGCAGCTCGATAATGGAGTTCGTTTCCTTGACCTGCGTGTTGGGGCATACCCACTCAAGAGTGGAGAGGGTGCGAATGACCTCACTGTGTGCCATGGAAAGTTCCCCATCTCGATCCCCTTCCCCACGAAACTGACTGATGTCCTCGAGGAGATTTATCGCTGGCAGGATAACCATCGCTCTGAGGCAATCTTTGTGTCCATCAAAGACGAAGGCACCAAGGACTTTGACTACGACAACAACGAGTTCCCCAGGCTGATCAAGGAAAGGTACCTTGATCCAGCTGGAGATCGCTGGTTTTTGGGTACCAGCATCCCACGACTCGGAGACGTGCGTGGGAAGCTGATTTTGTTCCGCCGCTTCAGAGTCAAGGACGAGAACCTCGCGAGCCAATTAGGGTTTGCAGCAAACTCTTGGCCCTACAACTCGACTGACGCCGACCGAGGCACGTTCTTTGTACAGGACTTTTGCGACGTGCAAAATGCCGAGATGCTCCCCCAGAAACTCGGCTACATTGAGCAGCTTGCACAAAAGGCCCAGCAGTACAATTCCACCAATAGCGATGGAAAGCTGTTTGTGAACTACACTTCGGCGTCCAACTTTTTCGATCAGTCGTGCTGGCCCCAGCAGATTGCTGAAGCAATTGATAAGACCAATCTGCTCGACAAGGTCGGCAAAGGCAGTGGCATTATCATCACCGACTACATCGACACCAACAACTACAAACTCGCACATGGACTGGTCGATAAGAACTTTTAAATAGTAATGAACTAACTAATACTCTACAGGACATAAAACTTCAACAAGCTGCTTAGGTTCTGCCGACAATGTACACGGCGTGAATCATACCAGGGATCCAGGCGAAACAGCAAAGAATGATATTCAAGAGTAGGGTACCGCTGCAACCGGTTCTCAAGAAGACAGCGAGAGGGGGCAGCAAAAGTGCAATGATAATGGCGATAATATCCATGGTTGCAAACCTGCGAACTTTGACAAGCTCTTATATATTTGTCCTGCTTATGTAGCGCGCATGCATGTATATGCGCAACCACCGAGTGTGGCTTGCGGTACAGCATGGTACGACTGTCACCACGGGGGGAAAATTGATTGCTCACCCGGAATTTTTTGCGAGAATGCCACCCGGTACTCTGAGAGTCCGACCTATCATGGTTCTTGCTTGCTTTGATTGCTGGTTCGGTCGAGATGGGAGCTTGCGGCAATAGGGTAAGGAGATAAGAAGGAAGCGCAGAAGTATGCTGAGTAGCGCCAACTTTTCACTTGTGCTCCGCCGAGTAGCAGCAGTGGTATAGTAGAGAGCCAATTAGTCTATGTATATAATTTAAACAAGATTTTGGTCGAAACGAACAGCAGGGTTGTTCTCCACGAAATCAAGACTAACTTTATGGCCAAGCAAATCTCTGATGTTGGCAACCCCGTATTTAATCATGGTGGGGCGCTCGAGCGACAATCCGTAGCCAATAACCCGGAAATCCTTAGGAAGACCCATTGCCTCCAGCATTTCGGGACGGAACAGGCCCGAGTTGCCAATCTCAACCCACTTGTTGAGTTGGTTGTGATAGCCAAAGATCTCTAAACTGGGCTCGGTGTAGGGGTTGTACGCGGGCTTGAACCGCAAGTTTTGCACTCCCATACGAGAGAAGAACTCTTGCATGAATCCAATTAGATCTCCAAGTGTAAGTCCATAGTCGGCAATGACTCCTTCGATTTGATGGAACTCGGCCAAATGTGTAGCGTCAACCGCTTCGTTACGGAAGACTCGATCGATACTAAAGTACCGAGCGGGCTTGGGATCCTTGGCCAGCTGGTGCAGCATGCGGGCAGAAACAGAGGTAGTGTGCGTGCGGAGCACCAGGCGAGTGGCCTCGTTCTCCTTCCACGGGTAGCGGTATCCAATGGAGCCGAACTCACCGTTTTGGTGAACGTTGCGCACGTGCTCAAAGTAGATGGCGTCCTCAGGGAGCTTGCCGACTTTGGGGTCTTTGATGTAGAAGGTGTCCTGCAGATCACGGGCAGGGTGCTGCTGGGGCACAAACAAAGCATCAAAGTTCCAGAACCCGGTCTCAACGTAGGGATCGGTGGCCATTTCTGTGAATCCCATTGCCAGGTACAGCAGGCGGAACTCCTCTCTCACTTTGTTCAATGGATGCAACGCACCCGCCTCGGGGTCTGTGCCCTGGGCATCGAAGTTGTATGGCTTGAACTTTGCCTCTTTCCACGAGCCAGACTGCAGCATGTCCATAGTGAGATCGGTCTCGAGCTTCTGGATGCTAAGGCTGAACTCGGGTCCTTTTGCCAAACTGTAGTCAATGATCTTGCTCTGGGTCACCAGCTTGCGCTTTTTCAAGTCCTTGAGCACATCGGGCTTGACCGAGCTAGCATCAGAGATGACCTGTTTGAGCAGGCTCTGAGTCTCGTCGGTCTGGGCTTCTTTATCTCCTTTTACAAGCTTGTCTCCATCGTTGCGGATCCACTTGTTCTTGAACGCTTGTTTCTGTCCAACTGGGCCGTACTGACCGAACTTGGATTTGAGGTCGGAGATCTTGATACCCTCGATGGACTTGCACACCTCCTGGTAAACCCTGAACTCGTGAGATCCATGCTCCAAAATAAACTCACCTTCGACGCTGGGAGTCCAAATATCGGTCTCTTTCTTGGTGGCTTCTACCATGTTTTTGTCACTCAAACTTTTGACAGCAGACTGAATGTCCTTGTCGCTGGCGGAAGGAAAAGCTCGCCGCACGCTCGAAATCGGCGCCTCGTCCAGCTTTTTGAGAATCGATTCTACAAGACTCATACCAAAGTGAAATTTGAATTAGTCAGACCTTTATAGCGTCGAGCCCGCACTGGCCTGCCAGGCTCCACCAGTGTGTTGTAAACTTTGCAAAATAAGCCATTTATCCACTGTCGTGAGTTTTCAATTTCTAGCACGATATTTCACGATGGCCACAAATCGCCACCGGTGCCACCGGTGCCACAACAGCCTTCACTGCTACTAGACGCTGCGAAAATGGACGCTCGTAGCGCAGCCCAGGATTCGAAGAGCACAACTTCGAGCCATCCGCCACGCAAGCCCTTGAGCTTGGAGGAATTCCATAGAACGCACCCGCTCTCTGATCTAAGTACCCTGAGTGCCGCAGAGTTAGAGGAACGCCTCACTTGGAACTTCCAGATCCACAGCCGACTCGCGTCCACGGTTGAAGCTCTCGAGCACACTTTTCAAGCGGAGTGGGCCGCAAAAGAGCTCGCCTTGACCAAGGTATTACAAAAGGACATTGATCCTCCAATACCATGATCGTCTATAGTCTTTAGTTATTTATTCTCTTGGTCATACGATTTGATGGAGACGTACGATCTGCAGTGCTATAATAGAACTATACCAAGAAGCTTTCAAACAGTCAAGATAACTCGCCCAGTCCAGTTGATGAGAATATTAGACGCCGAAAGTCCAGTTACCTTTGACGTCTTGTGACAATGGCAGAGCTAGTGCATCGGCAAAGGTATGAGGTGCCTCTTGGAGATCCTTACAGCTCAGTAAAACTGCGACCAATGCAGTACTGACAATGTAAAGCGAACATTAGCTAGCGTAAATTTTGGTATCCACGACAATACGCGAACTGTGTTGCAGCAAGACGACAATATCAGGTCGAAACCATCAGAGCATTCGAACAGTGCAGACCACGAGATCAGCGTCATTGCCACTTGCTGCGTACTCGATCTAGTGTCTAGAATTAATATTACTATACTACGAGTTCGAATGGGCACATTTAGCTATGCATTCTTGAGCTTCAGGCGATCGCACACCGACCCGATATAATTAAACGATCGTTTACGCTATTGGCTCTTATACTATAAAACATCTCTCCGGTAGCCTGCTATTTGCTTTCCACCAGATCAACTACTCCGCCATCAGCGCCGTAGCTCCATCTAGGTAGTCTGCGCCATTTGGTCTAAGCAGGCCCGCAGACTCCTTTCGAATAGAACCAACCTTGAAAAGTGGCACGCACGCATGCAACTTGAACTGTATAACTTGTTCGCAAAAGCTTTCATAAAACATGTCTACGTCCTATTTAGCTAGAACTAATCGAATACTGCTTGAATCACATGGCCAACCGAGACAAGGGTAGCCAAGGAAGATCCTAGGCAGATGTTTGTTTATAAGGGTGCAGGACTTCACATCCTCTTTCAAAATCTACCTGGAATTTAGTAGCCATAGTTAGAATTAGTTAATATATCCATGATTAAGCTAAATTCTTCATCTGTCTTAGAGTGTAGCGCATCACTTTCTTGGGTCAGAAGGGGACATGTGGCCCACGCCCAACGGCATGTGGCAAGTATGCGCGAACGCGGTTATATCGGCATAAAAAACCTTCACCTTGCCTGGGTAATAAAATAGGACAACTGGGAAAAGGATTGCCCTCGTAGAACGCCAAACAGCGCGACTAAAGCAGCTGGCACTGCCTTCTTCCCGATGTACCATGCAGGTACCCATGCGGCCAGGGGTGGGCTGCATTAGTAGCGGGGCATTCCATGTGCACAATACCTGCTCAGCGCGAGATACAACAACACAAATTTCGAGAAAGCACAGTGCACGCATTATGAGCACTAGTAACTCTGAAAATGGGGCCTGATTTCCCGAGAATCCACTACAAATCACAAACCTCGCGCTGAAACACCACATGCCGGGTTACGCATAAAGTAGGGGTAAACGCACGAGGTTTGGGACTGCGACGTTTTTGATACATTCCGAAGAAAGGAATAAATATCGCGGGTGGGCCCACTTTCAGGAGCGAAACACTCTTTCATATGCAACTGTCCATTCTTTCTTCCGTTCTTTTATTAGCTCTCGGTGCTGCCGACGAGTGTCCCGCGTCCTGCGTTTCTACTGTAACTGTCACTGTCACTGAATGTGGTACTACTCCTGCTGTTCCAGCTACTGTCACCAGCACTGCTGTAGAGTCTGTGCCCTGCAGCGAGGAGGCATGCTCTCCTACTACTGCTCCTCCTGCTGGCGAGACTGGTCCTCCTGCTGGCGAGACTGCTGGAACTCCTCCTGCCGGTGAGACTGCTGGAACTCCTCCTGCTGTTCCAGCTACTGTCACCAGCACTGCTGTAGAGTCTGTGCCCTGCAGTGAGGAGGCATGCTCTCCTACTACTGCTCCTCCTGCTGGTGAGAGTGCTCCCCCCGCTGGCGAGAGTGCTCCTCCTGCTGGTGAGAGTGCTCCCCCCGCTGGCGAGACTGCACCTCCTGCCGGTGAAACCGCACCTCCTGCTGGAGAGACTGCCCCCCCTGCTGGTGAAACCCCTAGTGTTCCTGCTACTGCCACTGCGACCGTGCCTTGCAACGGCGAAGGGTGTCCTCCTTCTGGGACACCCCCCGCTGGCGAGACTGGAACCGCACCCCCTGCTGGCGAGACTGGAACTGCTCCTCCTGCTGGCGAGACCCCCGGTACTCCTGGAGCTCCAACTACCCCTGGCGCACCTGCCCCTAGTGGACCTTTTGGCAACGAGACTAACAGTGCCCCTTGCAATGGTACAGACTGCGTTGTCACCTCTTCTGTTGTCAAAACTGATACTTGCACTGATTCTAAGTGCTCTCCCACTGGGGAAGGTAAGACTTCTCAGCCTTCTGCAAAGACTTCTACCCCCGCTGCCAGCCAACCTAGCAACCCTGCCGAGACCACTGGACCCTCCGCTCCTAGCAGCGGCGCACTCGAAAATGGTGCCAGCGCTTTCTCCATTGCTGGCTCAATCTGCGCCATTGCTGCGGTTGCTCTCGTTCTCTAAACTGGAGATCCAATAATAATATTATGGTGAGTTGAATACTATGTTCAACAATTTTCGCCATGCCTATTTTCTATAACCATCATAAATACCCATACTGTTGTAGTACCACTAATGAGTTTCAGTGCCTAATACCTGAGCAACATAATTCCTCCATATTAAATGTAATGATTATAAATTGACACATGCAGACCAAGCCGATTTCAAATGATGCAGCTGTTATCGATAGCTGATTTATCATGCCCTCTCTACACAGTCGACACTTTTTCGGGAGTTCCTCTTCGGTAAAATAACTCAAAGTAGGAATCATCCATGAATATGCTCTCATCTCCGTTTTCTTTCCCAATATTACCTGAAAATCTTTTCTTTCTCCGTTATTACATAACATATTTATCAGGTCAATGCGGATATATAAGTAGGCGGTCACGCGAGGCTTGGTAAAATCATGGAAGAAAAACATCTGTTCTTTTTGATTCATGGGTATGTTACAAGTTCTTTATAATGAATATAGCACTAACAAAGATTAGCAGGGAAACCTAGCCATCTTGCATCTGTGGCTGAAGCTTTAACTAAAGAATTCACCGACACCCCCACATTAGTGCATGTTGCTCGAGAGAATTCGGGATTCAAAACATTCGATGGTATCACTCTTGGTGCCGATAGGCTTTTCCATGAACTGTTCGCTCTTTTGGAGAAGCTGACCCAGGATAACGTTAAAGTTACCAAAATATCTTTTGTGGGATACTCCCTTGGAGGGATTTACGCTCGTTACCTGATTGGCATGTTGGAGGAAGTCGATTTCTTCGACCACGTTGAACCTGTAATATACACAACGTTCGCGACCCCTCATGTCGGGTCCGAATTCTACGCAAAGGGTGCCACATCCAAGTTCCTCAACTTTTTTGGCTCCAAGTTCCTCGGTGTTACCGGGCTTGACCTTTTCCACATCTCTAATATTTTCGAAGACCTGGCTAACCCCAATCGTGTATTTTACAAGGGCCTCCAAAAGTTCAAACACCTTTATCTATTTGCGAATTGTACGTTTGATCGTACTGTACCATTCTGGACGTCATATATATCTGAAAAGAATCCTTTCAAGAAGCGCGAATTCCTGGATTTACGCTATTACGATCACCTCAAGAACACAAAGTCAGACTATAAAGTCTCGCCGACTGGAAAAATACCGTTTTTAGTTGACATGGACTCCTCAAAGTACTTGTCAAAGCCGCGCTCGCCTTATCGAGGTCCGAGCCCGGTGGAGAAGCGGATGCGTGTGCTTGTTATTATTTTATTCCCGATATTCTTTCCTTTATATGTTGTTGTCATGTCAGTTGCAACCCTGATTGCTCGCACCAAGTATTCCTTGGCAATTGAAAAGGTCGGCATAGATCATGATTCATTGGTTTCACACCTGAAAGATGCTATTAGGGACGCCAAAACCGACACTTCCTCCAAAGCGTCCAAGGTCAAGAGCCTCGGAAATGCATTCCAGGATGATATCGCTGATGCTGCTGGGGAGGTGATGGAGGATATGCTCATTAACTCTAATACTGGATACGGCAATGGTAAAATCTCCGATGATCGCATTAGCGAATCACCCGCAAAACCCAAAACCGATTTCGAGGGCTTAGTGAACAGTACCCCAGCAAAAGTGAGCATGGATACCAGCGCAATGAAGATCATATCCAATTTGAATACCCTTCCCTGGAATAAATTCGCAGTAAAGCTTCGCCATATGAATGCTCACGCGGAGATTGTTAACAGAAGAAAAAGAAAGGGACAGGGCTACGAGTTGGGCAAGTTTTATGCCCGCCTCGCCCGTCAACTGATTGACCGAGAGAGCGGCTCTACAAACGAAGTATAGCATGTAAGTTAGGCTTTAGCGAGTGAATACATGATACATAGAGAATACAGCTAGTGAAGTTCGACATTCTCAGGAAGGAATAAGCCGGTTTGTCCATTGACTTCACCTTGCCACCAGTCTGGGGAAAGGAAGACAATATTGACAATCTCATCGCCAGTCTTGAAGCTAAGCTCGTCCTCCTCAGTGGCCTCATAGTTCGTCTTTGCGGTGGCAGTAGCACCTCCAGCAGGCTCGTCTCCACTGCGAACATTCTCACCGGGGAAAAGACCCTCCTCGCCCTTGGAGTTGGTTCCCTTCCACCAGTAACCATTCTCATCGATTTCCTTGTCAACGTCAGTAATAATTTCACCCTTAACAAGAGTCAGCTCGTCGTCGTCACCGGCAACATACTCAATCTCGACAATGTAGCCATCGCCACTGGATGCAGCAGGAGCCGCGGGGACCTGCCTAGCGGGAGTAGGAGGCGCAGGTTCGGACTTGCGTGGAGGAGTGGGAGGAACAGGCTCAGACTTACGAGGAGGAGTAGGAGGAACTGGTGACGCTTCCTTTCTGGCGGGCGCAGGAGGCGGCAGGTTTCGCTGAGGAGTAGGAGGAGGAGCTTCCTCCTTAGACTCTGGGCGTTTAGGTGCTGGAGGGGGAGCAGAGCCCTTCTTGACTTCCTTGACGTTCTCGCCAGGGAACATACCACTTTGGCCCTTGGAGTTCTCGCCGGTCCACCAGTAGCCATTCTCGTCAATATCTTTGTCAATATTCGTAATCTTTTCACCTTTCTTGAGGCTAAGCTCGTCTTCGTCCTCAGCATCGTATTCTACCTCAACGATAGCGGTGATGCCATTGTCATTATCCTCAGCTGCAGACGCAGCAGAAGCTGGTGCAGCAGCAGGGCTCCTAGAGGGAGGAGCAGGAGCAGGGGAGTCACTTTTGTTTTGCTTGGCGAACCGGCTGGTAAGATCGGCAAAGGAAGGCCCGCTCTCTGACTCCTCGTCTGGTAGACGGAGCTCTGGGCCCTTTTCGGGTTCTGGCTGGGACGACTTGATAGCAGAGTTGAACATATCACGTCTGGCACTGATGGAAGCAGACTCTGAGGATTGCTCGTCATCTTCATCATCTCTGGGGGCAGAAGAGGTTGGAGCAGGGCTGGTCTTCTTACCGTGCTTTTCGGCCCACAATTGAGCAGGGGTCTTTCCATTCTCGGAGCCGTAGTCCTTGAAACCTGCAGACGAGCTGCTAGACCTTTCGGGAGAATAGCCTTTGCGGGTGGCCCAAGGCAAGGTCTCGCTTGGCTTGCTCTTGGGGCGGTCGAACTGGGCCTTGCGTTGGGCCACGCTGCCAGATGGCTTTGAGTCCTGGGGCTTGGCCTTCTCGACGTCGAGACTGAACGCCTTCATACGGTCTTTAACGGAGGCAAACTCCTCGTCATCGTTAGACTTCGACGACGGAGCGGACTTCTTGACGGGTTCGGGTGCGGGTTCAGGCTCAGACACCCGCGACTTGGAGCCGAACTCCTCCTTCTTCTTTGCTTGGGCACGGATGGCGGCGATGTCGACTTTTCCGACCGGTTTGTAGGACGACTCGACCTTCTCGGGCTTGTTACTGGCGAACTTGCCGTGCTTTCCAGCCTCACGGATGGCAGCAATGTCGACCTTGCCGACGGGCTTGTACGACGAGCCACCCTCGAGGCCACCGATTGTCTGCTTTGGAGAGCTTGGTTCCTTGGGCTCGGGCTTGGCTTTAGCTCTGAGCTCGGCAATGTTGACCTTTGTCGGCTTGTATGCACCAGAAACGGAGCTGAGCTTGGGAGTGTCCTGGACCTCGAGCGGCTTGGAGTCACCCCAATCGTCCTCGTCTGCACCGGTGGATGCTGCGACGTACTTGGGCTTGGTGCGAGGAGCAGGCTTGCCAGCGGTGGTGCCATTGTACTTTGAGCCGGCAGCAGTGCCAACCTTCTTCATGATAGTCTGGGGCGTGAGCTCGTCTGCACTATTGGCAGTGATCTGCACATGGTAGCCACTGAAATAGCGAGAGACCGCAGCGAAGTGTGCGTTGAAAGCGGTGCGGCGGCTCTGGGGCACGCTCTCACCGACCCAGCCGACTAGAACGATCTTGGTCAAAGAGTCGTAGTCCACACGAGCTAATCCGTACTGAACTTGGGCGTCGTCGAACTCAGCAGTGAACTGATCGAGGGAGCCAGCCCCTTCATCTTGGACTGTGAGCGAATTGCCCGAGGTGTAACCAAAAACGGCCCACGTGGTTTCCGGATCACTACTAGTGACGACATTGTAGGCTTTTTTCAAATCAGCTCCATGGGAGGCCAAGTCGATGGCAAATGACATACTTGTCCGGACTTCGCCACCGAGCTTGAGGCGACGGGGTTGGCTGTTGAGGCATGCATTAGGGTAATTAGAGAAATACTACAAAATTTGGGCTGCCCGGAGGAATTCAAAATTGAACACTGTTGGGAGAGTGTGGTCGATGCCCGGACATAGTTGCAACACCCTGTCTAGGAAGGGTGGGCTCAGGAGCAGATCTAGTGACGCCATTTGCAGGGCGTGGTAGTTCTGGGTGACGGCAGCAATGACTATTTCTTCGTCTCGTTGTAGCTCGGGCGATGCGTGCACCAGGGCCAGCCCGTTGTTGCTCACGGCTTTGAGCACGATCTCGCGGTCCTTTTGGAGCGACGGATGGGCTGCAGAGAGCGTGTGCCGGCCGTTACAAAACGTTTCGAGGCGGAGAATAAACTCCCGGTCCTCTCGCAGCGCTGGCGAACACAGAAGCAGCGCTTTATCCTCCGACTTTTTGCCAAGCGTTTTCATCGCCGCCTTCATCATGAACTCGACGTAGAGCTTATCGGCTCGCAACTCGGGAGAAGTGAACTGCAAATCAGCAAACTCTTTGAATCTAGTGACTGTGCGAGCCTTCTCGAACTGCATTGCCTCAACGACAGAGCCGAATTCCCTCAGATGCATGGTCGCGTACTTCTTGACTGAGTGATTCAGGGACTGGGCCCGCTTAACGAACTTGCGATCTGTTTGCAGCGTCAACGAGCACAGCTGGATGGCCCGTTCGCAGGTCTTGATTGCCTCCAACGCGAGCTGGGGGTCGGCCTGGAGCGCAGGCGAGGCGTAGCTGAGGGCCATGCCGTTTTTGCGGACAGCGGCGCCCACCATGTTACGGTCGTTCTGTAGCTCGAACGATGCGTACGCCAGAGCGCTCCAGCTGCGGCTGATAGCGACTGACACAACTTCAGGATCCCCACGCAGGCCACTGCTGGCGTACGCCAACTGATCAAACACTTTGACGACCTTCTTCACTACATTGGGATCGCACCGGACCTCGTGGGGACTGTAATAGAGGGTGTTGAGCCGAGTACTGTTGAGGAGTCGCAACCGTTGCATCTCGCACGCATCGATGAAACTGCTATCATTAACCACTTCTGTGCTTCGTCCTAGATAGTCTGGGGGCTGATCCACTACTGCTACATTATAGGAAGGGAGGTTTTCTTCGACTTCCAACCCAGTGTACATGTGCCCTTGTTTGACTGCCAATTCTGAGGGTATGTGGCGAGGTGGCGGACGCAGCGGTTAACAAAGGCATTGTAGTGGCAAGATTGCTCAAGCGTTAATTTTGTGGCCGATGGGTGGGGCGATGAGGAGGTGAGGCCCCCACGGGGCTTGACCAGAGTCGGTCCCCGTATCGGGGGATCCGGGGATCTAGATTGTGCCAATCCTGGCTTACACGTCACAATGCGCAGTCCGCAGTAGGCTGTTTCATAGCCACGGGGTCACTGGGGGAAGAATTGAACCCGGGTGCTGCAGGAACTGGGAGAATGTTTTCATTATTTCAGCGACCGTTAGCGGATCTAAAAATAGATCGCCAAGACTAGGCATGCACGCGTCACCGCCAGTAATTAGAGCTGCCAACAGGATGGCTGGAATTACCGCTCTGGGAAGAGGCTATCAGATAACAGCTCTGGACCCTTGCATATGTTTAAGACATGTAAACGCTGGACCGCGGTGGGCTGATCGACAACACGGCGCCCCCGAATCCGGATGCCAGTTTACGCGAGGTACAAGTGCCAGCGCCATTTGGGCTCATTGTGGGCAAAACACTTTGACTGCAGGGCCCGGTCGCATGCATGTTTGAGCTCAGAGAGGGGTAATGATACGGACCCCTGCATTGGTTGTTACGTCGACATGCCCAGCCCAGAATTTTGGGTACCATCACGAACGGCCAGTAGTTTGAGTAAACAAATCGCAATTGACGAGCTAAGCGAAGCCTCGACCCGCGGCGACATCATTGATCGTCACGGGAATATACCAGCTGAAACCAACTAATAATTCTGCAAGCTCAAGGCGGTTGCAGTACCACCTGCAAATTAAGGGTTCCGTCCCGCGCAGCAGCAGCAAACATGCTCAATACGCCCGGGAGGCGGGCTAGTAATATTAGACTAGATAATCTTGCACGACAGTTTGTTTTGTAGTGTCGTGTGCCGATGCGTAGCACGCACAGCTGCGTCATCGCAGTACTGCGACCCGGATGTGATGCGGCGATCCTGCAAGAGGCAGTTGAGGTGTCCCGGATTGGCAGCTGTTGCCGTGCCCGCGCCGGGTCCCAGCACGGCCCACCCGCAAAAACTTTTCTAATTCAGAAGCATGCGGTAAACTCGCGGCCGCCGGGCCCCTATCGCGTCAAATTTCCGGATTTGGCAACACATCAATACTTGACCACACCTGCATGATGCTGACTCATCTGGCCATTTGGATATTTTACTGTATCGAAGAGATCAGGCGATCGTTCCTCGTACTCATTGGTTGCATTCCCTACTGGTTAGGCGGTCATCTCACTCGTTTATCACTCATTTTGAACACGAACCGCTCCGTTTGCATCTGCTTTTCCTAATCTCTTGCCCTCCTTCCTAATATTCTATCCAGTGCTGCGGCTACTCAGTTGTGTTATTTATTAGTAGCCCCGGATGATAAACTCGACATTCTCATTCCCGACCAGCGACGATGGCTTGCTTGCACCGCCAGACCCGTTGGCTCCCAAATCTCGTGCCCACAGCATGTCTGACGACAAAAAACGCCCGGGCAGACAGCATTTCCATGCCCACAGGCGCTCTGCTGCGGTTTCGGAGGACCTGACGCAGTCTTTGAAGGGACAAGCTCTGGCCAAGACGGTGGAGAAGCCGCCCGCTGCTGATTCAAAGTACCTCGAGCCCCCGCTCACCCAGGCCTCGAGATCAGTAGCGTTCTCAGAGCCCGCCAGTCCACAGAAGCGTGACCAGAAACAGCTTGGCCAGCCGCTGCAGTTCAAGTTCAGCGGAGACATCGTCATCCCCGATAACCTGCTAGGTGTCGACAATCCTCAGCACAGCCCCAGTCTGGAGATTCCCCCCGAGCTGACCCCCACGAGCGTCAATAGCAGCCCCGTCAAGAACAGCCCGCGCCGCAAGACCATGAGCCTGACCACGCTGCTGCGCAAGCAGCGGTCCGCCGACGTTTTGCAGCACCGCCCGTTCACCCCGACCCAGACCCACCAGAGCAGCCCGCCGTATATGTGGGAAGAGAGCGACGACGACCTCATGTGCCCGCGGTCGCCAGCCCCGTGCATCGATCTCGACGACGCCCTGTACTCAAAGACGGTGGCCTCACATCGCCGGTCCGAGTCGCTGCCCAGCGGGCTCAAGAGCCCGTTCCTGTCTGGCCCACGCCCAATCGAGCCGGTCGAGGAGGAGCCTGAGGACTCGACGCTGTCGCTGCACAAGAACGCCAAGCCCCCCCAGGGCAAGACGGTGATTCCGCGGTCGTCTCGCACCACCCTCAACTACAAACGGTCTTCGTCGCCCGTTCGCACAGCCTCGCCGTACCGCGAGCGGACCTCGCGTCCCAGCTCGCCGGTCCGGGGCACGCCCAAGTCGGGCCAGGCTCGAGGAGGACTCCGAGCCTACCCGTCAGTGTCGAGCCTGGCCATCCCCGACAGCCCGTCGTCCTGCAGCTTTTCGGCCGAGGCGTTCCCTGCCCCGTCGATCATTTCTTGCGCTAGCCACGCTTCGTCCTTCCCGCTCGGAGAGCCCGCTCCCCTCGGCACCCCACCCCCCGAGATCGTCACTGCCCCAGTGGCAACGGAGAAGCCCACCAGCACGAAGCCCACCACCAAACCTGTCGCCACCGGCACCCGTACGAGAAGCAAACGCCACTCTTTTGTTGCCTGGGTCACTCGACGCAAGCGCTAAGAGCCTATTTATACATATGCATACGTTGTGCACACGCACAGAAAACATTCAGCAAAATACTTAATCAATTTCTATTATTTAGTGATGCGTTCATTCTGCAGTGAAGCGTCCGCATCGTTGACAGTCTCCCCCAGATCTAGCTCTGTGGGCTCGGGGACCTCCTCGTTATCGTAGTACTCGGTGGTCTCTGCTGTGCCTTGGTAGGGAGTCTTGGGCTCGATAATGGGCATGTGCTGCCCTCTTTGTTGATCGTACTCGTCCAAATCTTCTTCGTCGTAGTGGATCGCTGACGGAGCTTTAGTCTTTGGGTACTTTGTGTGTTGATGATTTGGCTTGATGTGACTCAACTGGCGACGCACTTCGTCTCCCTGGGAGCCAAGCTGGGAATTATACTTTGTATTTTCTATAACGTCGCCTCTGCTGAACGGTTTGTGGTCCGGATTACCGTCCTTGCTGTTTTGCAATATCCCATGGGTCATGTCAAGGTGTGTTACCTAAGATAGGCATTCAAGTAGATATATTTCGTGCTAGCTATACTACTCATCTAGGGGTGGAGCGAGGTTTTCAACAGGCTCGGGGGACTTTGACTTGCGGCCGTGGAAAAAGCTGAACCCGAGGGCGGCCTTGGCCACCTTCTTCTGGGTGTCGCAGTCCTCGACGCAGTCTGGCGGTGCCGTATCCCGCTGGTCTACCACTTCATCCGTCATTCTAATCACAATTCGACCTCTAGCGTTGCCCGACTCGAGCTCGCTGAATGCCTGATTGGCATCGTTAATCGAGTACACCCGACACACACGCACTCGCATGGGGTTCTCGGTGAGGAAATCAACCGCAGTAGGACTAATTGTTGACCACCTGATAAAGTGGTAGTTTATGCCTATCATGCGACCAAGCAGAATACGGGTCAGATTGCGGGGGAGGAATGGGACGACCTCGCGGACCTTGATCTGCGGCCCTGTTCTCGGGAAGTCTCCACAGCACGACAAGTACATGCCTCCCTGGGACTTTTTGCGCAGAATCTGCGGCCAAACCTTGAGAGCGTCGTAACCGCCGGCACAGTCGTAGATGGCCCAGAACTTGTTCTCCTCGAACCCGCCCACGATTTCCAGCAAGAGGTCAGACAAATTCCCTGATTGATAGTTGATGGTTTCGATCGCCCCGAGGCCCTCAACGTACTCGCGACTCGACTCTGAGCACACTGCGTAGACTCGCTCTGCCCCGTACTTGTGCTTGAGGATCTGAATAACTAGAGAGCCGACGCAGGTGCCGCCGCCAATCACCAGCACCGGCTGGTCTGGCAGTATTTCGGGGCCCTTGGCCACCAGCTCCCACGCGGTGCCGTATGCAGTGGGCATGGCCGCGGCCGCTGGGCCGTCGAGGTACGTTGGGGTCTTGAATACAACGTGCTTGGTGGGATCGATGATAGTCCTGGTCGACAGGTAGTCGTGGGTGAGCCCCCTCAGGCAGCCGCACACCGCGTTTCCAATGGCGAATTGCTCGGTCAACCCGTCGCCAACGCTCACCACTGTGCCGGTAAAGTCGCGGCCAACGTAGTGGGTGCGGGTGAGGCTGGAGTGGGTCTTGAGCGTGACCTCGATGGGGTCGATGGCGATGTACGACACCGCCACCAGCAGCTCTGAGGGGCCGACGTTCAGTTTGAGGTCGTGGCTCCTGAGCTCAATGCCAGAGGTTGCGTTCTCGTGGTACAGGCTCACGGTCGTGAGCTTCTCGACTTCGCTGGGGGTGGACTCGGCGTCGGAGCGGGACGCTGCCATGGGGCTGTGGACGACGGTGGCCTGGTCGGGCGGCTCGGTGGGCGTGATGTCGGCGACTTCGATTTCCAGCGACGGCGAGTAGTGTCGCGGGGCCAGCTCGGTCGATGCAGAAAGCGCAGCGTCTCTCACGTCGTTGGAGTCGAGAGAAGGGGCATTTGGCGACGAATCGGGCTTGCGTCTAACAAATACCATGAAACACAGGATGACAGCGTCGTACAACATTGGGCCCGCCAAATACCCGACCAAATACAACATGCGGTAGCCTGCAGCGTCAAGCTACATCGTTTTCTTTCTACTCACTATAGTAGGTATGGTATGCATTAATAGATTTTCTTCTTTTCGTCAATGGAGATTCTTCCGGCTCCCATGTTGACCAGCAGGATCAGGCCGCCGACGATCGAAAGGGTCTGAAAGTACTCGTAGCGGAGGAAGTCGCGGTGGGGGTTCGAGGGGTCAAGGCGCCAGTACGAGTTGGACACGAGGTTCTGCGTGAAGAGCGTCACCACCAGGAACGCGGCGCTGAACCGGGCCTTGAACCCGATGATCACCAGCACGCACGCCACGAGCGACACCAGATTAACGGCCACGGACACGAACGAGAACGAGGACCGCGCCAGGTGGCCGATGAACAATAAAATAACCAGCAAGCGGCCCGCGAGCAGCAGGTAGCGGCTGCGGTCCTTGTTGTCGAGCTGGGGCAGCCCTGGCAGCCCGAGGCGGCGCCTATCCTGGCTGAACTCGTCGGACACCACGAGCAGCAGGCCGCCAATGAGGCTGAGGTTGCGGAAGAAGAACTGCAGGTCAAAGATTAGCCCGTACACGAACCCCTGGGAGATGAGCACAAAAAACAGTGCTGCCGTGCCGTACAGCACGTACTTTTTGGCGATGATGAGGTACGAGCCGGCGACCATCATCAGCACGTTGCCCAGCAGGTACATCACCACCAGAATGTAGGGAATGCCCCGGTAGTTCTTGAGGAACCGCGTCTGCTCGCCCCATTGGGTGACCAGCCGCAGCGTGTCCTCGAGAAACGTCGAGACAATGAGAATACGCCCGATCGTCGGCAGGTACGGCTTGATGGGCTGGCCAATGTCGCCGAGCTTCTCGTCGACCTTGTGAGCGAACGCGGTGAACTCCTTGGCGAACCCGCTGTCGGCGATGCTGGTGGCGCCGTACTGGGAGTCCCGGGCAGAGATGTTTCCTCTGGTGTCGGCGCTTACGGGCATGTCATAGCGCTGACCTCGAAAAGTAGCCATTGTAGGTGAAGTGCTGGCACTAGCAATTAGGTAATCGGTTTCATGCTTGTCGACTCCGGCTATGCACGCTGCTGCAAGTGTGAGGCATGTGAAGAATCACTGTAATAGTATGTAGAGTATCTAGGGCTAGAGGATTTTTGGGTGCGCCACGGGCGTGTGCGCGCCCTCGGGGGTCGCGGGGACCACTGGTGCGGGGACCTCGAAGCCGCCGTTGCCGCCATTGCCCCCGCTGCCACCAGCTCCCCCGTTACCGCCGGTGCTGCCAGTGCCTCCGTTGCCGCCATTGCCGCCGTTTCCGCCGTTTCCTCCCTGGGCAGCGTCTCTCGCCGCAACCGACACCACGTGGGGGCCGTCGAGCTCGACGTTTAGCACGTTGGGCACACTGTCTAAATTAGCAGCTTCATAGTTAATTGCCCGGTGGCGGCGGCCTCCACCGATTCCAGGGCCGCCAGCACCAAAGCCAGGACCACCGAGACCGCCGGCACCACCGAATCCCCCGAGGCCACGGCCAGGGGGACCACCAGGAGCACCATTGGGGCGGCCACCAAGAGGACGGCCACCAGGGGCACCGCCAGGACCACCGCCAGGAGCACCTCCAGGAGCACCAGGACTACCGAGGCCACCTGGGGCACCTTGGGGGCGAGGAGGACGCTGAGCTAGCACAGTCGACAAAAGAATGAAGAGAAACTGCATGCCCAAACTGTGGGAATCGCCGCTCTAACATAGTCGGCTAGAGTTTGGCTTCTGATCAAAGTCTAAATAAGCGATGAGATGAGGCTTTGATTAACCATTTATTACGTCTAATCGAAACCTAATAACCAATCTCGTCGAATGGCTCTGCACCGCCATATCACATCGACGACCGTTGAGATTTGTCATGAGTAAAGAGGTTCCTCCAGGGATCGTTATCGAGGCGGGGAGCTCGTTCACGAGACTGGGCCTGGCAGGAGATCACTGCCCGTATTATGTATTATCCAGCGAGTACGCCAAAGATGGTGACGACCTGCTGTTTGCCAATGATCTGTTCAGCTACACTCCTAATAAAGAGATCTTTACTCCAGTAATTGAGGGGGTCATCCACGACTGGGATCCCACGGTGACCATGTGGAAAAAGTACATTGACGAGATCGGGCTCGAGCCCCAAGAGCAGCCGCTGGTGCTGGTGGAGCAACCCTGGAACCCCAGGGGTAACAAGTGCAAGGCGATGGAGATGGTGTTTGAGGATATGAGCGTGCCGGTGTTCAGTCTGGTCAAGAGCCCGCTGTGTGCGGCGTTTCAGTCCGCCAGAACGTCGGTGATCGTCATCGACGTCGGGGCATCGGGAGCCAGCGTCACCCCCATCATCGATGGGGCAATTATTCACAAAGCCCTCATGAGGAGCCGTCTGGGAGGCGATTTCCTTGCTGCCGAGATCCTGCATTACCTCGAATCCAAAAACATCCCTGTGGTGCCCGAGTACCAAGTCAAATACAAAGAAGCCAATCTCGGCCCTGGCGAACCATCAAACGTGCACCTCGAGCCTAAGGGCACCGAGAGCTATCACAACCTGCAGATCTCGCGCCTGATTGACCAGTTCAACGGCTGCGTCACCCAGGTCTCGCCAACTGCCATCCCGACCCAGCAGGTGTCGAATCCCGCCAGTGCTGCCGGAGTGCGGGGAGGAGTGCGGGCGTTCGAGTTTCCCACCGGCTACAACGTGCTGTTTGGTGCCGAGCGCTTCAACATGGCCGAGCCGCTGTTCAAGCCCAGCACCAGCAGCCTCAGTCTGCCCGAGAACTCGCTGGGCATCTCTGAGATGCTGTACCAGTCGCTCAACAAGGTGGATGCGTCGCCTGAGATCATGACGAACCTGCTGTCCAACATCGTGGTGTGCGGCGGCACCACGCTCCTGACTGGGTTCTGTCGACGCATCGAAAACGATCTCCTGACGATGCTGCCGAACTACCAGTGCAAGTTCCACATAGAGCCCACCCCTCGAGACCGCGTCAGTCTAGTGTGGACAGGAGCGTCTATTCTGGGGTCGATTGGAACCTACGACGACATGTGGGTGTCCAAGGAAGAGTACGCCGAGGTTGGCGCAGACCAGCTCGTAGAAAAACGGTTCAAATAATGTAACATATCTGATAAACAACGCTAATGTACATCAAGCGCACTCGCTTGCGAAAGGGCACTCAGCTGCCGCTTAGGGAATCTAATAACATGAATAAATACAAAATAAAAAATTAAATATCAGCGGCCAGCTTCCGCTTGCATCAATAAATAGTACTAGCTCCAGTCTCTGGATATCACCGACACCACGCGGTCGAGCTGGCTCTCGGCCTGGGAGAGGTCGCGGATGCTCTGGTCGAGGAACCCCTTGAGCTCGTCGTTGAGCTGCTTCTTCTTGCGGACCTCGTTCTGGACCTGCTGGGTGCTGTTGTTGATCTTGGCAATCTCCTCCATCTTGAGCTCCTCTTCGCGACGCAGGGCCTCCCTCTGGGAGTCCCAGTCCTGGTTGACTTTGCGCAGCTCCTCGCGGTTCCTCGACAGCTGCTGGTTGAGGTCGTCGATGGTGGCCCTGCTCTGCGACTCCTGTTCCTGCAGGGTGACCAGGCGCTGGCGCTCGGCCTCGAGCTGCTTCTCGAGGGAGGCGGCCTCGTCGCTGGCGGCCGCGAGGTTCGCCTTGGCGGTGCTGAACGCCGTGGCGGTAGCCTTGAGCTGCGGCAGGCGTCGCTCGGCCCACTCGAGCTCCTGGAGCGACTTGTCGAGCTGCTGCTTCTTGGACTCGAGCGTCTCCAGTTTCTGCCGCAGCTCGGTCACGTCGCGCTCGAGGTCGCTGGCGGTGCCCTTGACGTTGAACACCTGGCCCGTGTCCTCGTCGACGTAGTTCTTGAGCACGGCAATGGCCTCGCGGTGAGTCGAGATGGTCGCGTGGGCCCCTGCGATCTTCTTCTCGAGCTCGTCGCACTGGGCCTTGAGCCGCGTCATGTTCTTGGCGATGTCCTGGCACACGCCGTACTGGACCTGGACCTTTTCGCGCAGCACCTCGTTCTCCTCCTGCATCTTCTCGTACTTGGGGGCCTGGGTCGCGATCGCCTTGTTCATCTGCTGGAGGCTGTCGCGGAGCTGCTGGGCCTCGCGGGTGAGCTCCTCGATGGCGTCGAGGTTGCTCACGCACTCCTCGACGGTCGTGCTCTTCTCAGCGAGCATGTTGCGGCGGAACTCGGCGTACTGGGCCAGCTTGTGGAGCTGGGCGTCGAGCCGCGGCTTCATGGGGTTCGACAGGTCCGACAGGCGAAAGTCGACAATACCGATCTGCGGAAACACCTGGCGGAGCGCCAGGAACAGCACGACGCGCTCGCTGATCCCCGTCGAGTCGACGTTCTGCAGCTCGAGGCGCCACCCGGGAAACAACGCCGCGTACAGGGCCTCGAACACGCGGGTAACCACCGCCTCGGTCGGATTCTCGAGGTCGGCCGCGGGAACGCCCGCATCGTCGATGATCTCGCGCACCTGGTCCATCGTGTATTAGCTAAGGATGAGTTCGACGAGATAAGTCTAGCAATTAAATAAGTTAATTTTCAGTTACGCGTTCTCGCCCAGCATCGCCTTGAGGCCGTATTCGGTGTGGAACTTTTGACTCAAAACCGACAGCTGGCCGATCAGCGAGTTGCAAGCGTTCTTGAGCGCCTCCCGGGGCGTGTAGCCGTCCTCGGTCTGCACTCGCATGACAAAGTTGGCAAACAGCGGGTGCTCGACCTTGTAGGCCGCAAACAGCACCCGGGGGTCCTGGTTGAGCTGGTGCGTGAGCATGTTGCCCAGCGTGTGGTCCTCCCGCTCGAATTTGATCACTGCCGCATTGGGAGTCTTGGAGTCGGGCGACACCGTCACCTTGGACACCCCGTCGGGCAGGAGAAAAAGCTCAAACCGATCTGGAGCGTTCATGCTTACGAAGACAAGATGGAGGACTAATAATGCGGATTAGAGAGCTAGCTATTTTGGTATCTAGATTAAATATTACAAGAGCAAGCCAGCAACGAGGGCACCGAGGATTCCCACGGAGCCTCCAACGCTGGCGGCCATGTTGGCGCTAGCAACGCCGGTGCAGGTGTCCTTGGTGCAGACGGTCTCGGTGACGACCTCAGACACCACGGCGGTCGACTCGGCCTCGGTGCTGCCAGAGGGCAGGGGAGTAGGGCCAGAGTTGCCGGTGGGCTCGCCAGTGGCAGCCTCGGAGGTTTCAGCGGAGGTTTCAGCGGAGGTCTCAGAAGCCTCGGTGGAAGCCTCAGTGGTAGCCTCGGAGGCCGCAGACGAAGTCTCGGAAGCCTCAGACGACGCCTCAGTAGACGAAGCAGTGCTCGAGGCCTCGGAGCTCGACGCAGAGGTCGAGGGGCTCGCACCCTGGGCAGAAGCGACAGAAGAGTAGGCAGACTTCGCAGCGTCAGCGTCGCTGCACTTGGAATCAAGGCAGTCGTTGAGCTGGCCGTCGAGATTAGAGACGATGCAGGAGATGTCCTCCATGCTGTTGGAGCATCCGTCGTTGTTCTTGGAGACGTCAGCAACACAGGCCAGGAGACAGGCAGGGGGAGTAGCCAGGACGGAGGCGAGCAAAGACAAGTACACGGCCTTCATGGTATCTGGAAAAGATCAGATGTTTGGGACGCTACTAAACACCTGGAGGGCAAGGGTTTGCGCTGAATCAGCATACCAAGTGCTTTTTTTAGCCCGCAACAAGCCCGTTTTCGACCTCGTCGCCACGTCAACGTAAGCGCAGCCACAGAATCCCGTCACGTGTTGTCCGTTTGTGGAACGCCATGCGGGCCAGATCTATGAATAGGCGGCCAACAGCAGCAACCGCAATCTCCAGTTCGCGGCCGTGGCCTCGGGCTCCACCACGAATCGCCGCGATTCCACGCGATTTCCTCGGGGACCCGCGTTCCACAGCCCTCCGCATCTGCGATCGTCTGCACAGAGGGGCTTCTACTCTCGGCTCTTTGCTAAGCCATGCATAAGCATCGGTCGACTGTCAAATTCCATCGTCGGCGTTCGAGTCCTTGATGAGCTCGAGATACTGCCGGCTGGCGGCGGCGCTGCGAATGGTCGTCTCCTCAAACTCGTGAATCACCCGGTTCACCTCGTGGTACACGCTCGCGAACTGGCGCGGGTCAATGCGGTCCAATCGCGGCAGCTCGAAATTCTGGCTGCGACAGCCGTCGAGCGCCTCCAGTAGCTCAGGCGCGCGCGCCTCGACCGTCTGGGCCGCGTCCTGGGACTCGACGCCACCTTCGCCCAGCAGGTGTGGCAACAAGTGGGCCTGGTCGAGCTGCTGGACCAGCTCGCCGATCTGCCGGCCCTGCGGCGTGGCGTACAGAGCCCTGTAAAAGTCGCCCTGGAGTTGCTCGAACTCGGCCATTATCGAGTCGCCCCGAGCATCCCCCGCACACAGCTCCTCGAGACGACGCACTCGGTCCTCCAAACTAGTCATCAGTCAGGATCCAGCACTGGCAGCCACAAGAGTCGCAGTCGCACCTGCTGCCGACCCAACTAGGCAACTGCCGCACCTCAGATCTGGATGGTCCCGCATTGAGCAGCTCGAAGGTGGGGTGGATTTGTAGCATCTCGCTGGTATAATAAGGCCCTCCACCTCCAAGTGAGCCATGAAGTTCCTGGCTGTGTTACTGGCATCAATTGCTGCGATCGTCCAAGCAGTCACCGTCGATGATCTCGTGTACGACATCCAGCAAATGAACATGTCGCTAACATCCGTTACCTACATGGCAACGTACTTTAGACCAGGCGTCATCAGCTCGGTGCCGCCGCTGCTCGATTTGCAGAACCAGGTCACGGTCCTCGAGAGCTGGATGCAGAAGAGCATCGCCGACTTTTACCACTACGGCAACTTCTCCACCCAGGACACGCTCACGCTCGCCCCATTGATCCTCCAGCTCCAGACTCCCATCACCGAGAGTCTGACCGCCATCAACAAGGCAAAGTGCCGCTTCGACCGCGCAGTGCTCCACCGCGTCAGCGTGTCGATCCTGATCAAGGAGAACCTCGAGAGCCTACGGGCTAATTTCGTGTGCCTGGTGGACACGATGACAGCCAGCTTCCCCGAGGCCTACAAGCCAGCAGTAGGCACCGTCAAGGACCAGATCCTGGCCTCGTTCGATCACACCATCAAGGTCGTGTACCGCGACACCCCACTATTATCCTGAGGCTGAATAGTTATATATTAAATACTAAAAGGAGTCCAGTGTCAAGCTCTCGGCAATGGTCGATGAGTCGACGATTTTCAGGAACTCCGCAAACGTCAGCTTGCCGTCTCCGTCCTGATCGGCCTCGATGATCGTCTTGTCGACAATCTGCTGCAACTGCTCGTCCTGGAGATTGTTGCCAACCATTGCTTTGAGCACAATGAACAGCTCGCCGTTCGAGAGCAGCCCGTCGCGATCGACATCGTAGACGTTGAACGCAAATTTTAGCTTCTCCTTCTTGTTACCCTTACTACTGAAGATGCTCAGAGCACTCACGAACTCGCCAAAGTCCACCTGGCCGTCGCCATCAGCATCAAACACCTCCATCAACCGCTGAGATAGGGGATTAGAGTGGATTGCGGGGATAGCGAGGAATTCCTCCTTCTCAATAGAACCAGAAGAGTCCTTGTCGAGTTTGTTGAACCGAGCAAGCAGTCTTTGCAGCTCCTCGTGGTTAAAGTTGGACTTGCCAACGAGATCTTTCAGGTCTGACATTTCAGTGATCTAGTTACGTAATTAGGAGGCTTCGAGACAATGGATTAAATACATGTAGGGCTTGTAGTGTTAAATAATTAATTGCCAGCAATTAAGAATCCTGTTCGGGGGACTCGGCGTCCTCCACCGACTGGGCGTCCTTCTGGCCCCGGCGAATGTCGACTCGGGCGAAAACAAAGGCAGCCAGCACCGTCATTGCAAATAGAAAATAGAACGTGTATCGGATATTGTGAGTCTTATCGGTGATTACACCGGTGATGGCGGGGCCCAGTATCGAGGATCCTTTATCGGTGACCGCGAACAACGCAAAAAACATTGTCTCGAGCCCTCGAGGAATCATGAGTGCAAACGCCGACCGACACACCGCATTTAGGGCTCCCAGCGCCACGCCGTACCATGCAGCGAGCACGAACATCTCCCACTGGTGCTTGAGCCCCAGCGTCTTGCTGAAGAACCCAATGACCCCGTAGCAGGGGATCACCGCCGTGATCGCAGTGACTATCAGCAGCGCATCAATGGGGCGCTTAAACCTGATCTGCCCAAACACCAGCGAGCCCCCAATGCCAAACAGGACCACTAGCAGCCCGATTCCTGCCACCGACGGCGTGGCCATTTGCAGGTTGCCTCGAGCAAACAGTACTGCAGTCGAGTTGATGGTGGTCACCGTGTCGCTTATGATGAACCACCCGACCAGAAACATGGATATGTCCCGTAATTTTCTGGCTTGGGTGATCGTCACAAACAGGCTGCGCCATCCCGACACCACGTCGTTCCACAGCGAGGTCTCCACCAGCAACGCAGGGCCCCGAGGATCCTTGGGGTCTATAATGTGGTTCGGCAGGAACAGGATGACGGGTATCTGGAAGACGAGCCACCACACCCCGACGATCAGAATGACCACTTGGAGCATGTATATGCTCTCTGAGCCGCTGCTGAACTTGTACAGCAGTGCCATTGTCACAACCTGCATCAAAAACGCTGCCCCGTACCCAATGGCAACGCCCTTGCCCGATATGCTGCTGGCAATGGGGGCAGGGTCTGCGGGCTCGAGCTCTTCGACGGCACCGTAGTACCGATCTCGAATTGTGACGTTGAGGCGGTTACGATCAGACACAATTTTGTCCACCAGAGCCGGCAGATAGGCGTTTCCGCACACCGACACCGCCCCGAAGCTGGCGTTGGCTATCACCGCACAAAGGGCCGCAATGTAGTAGTGCTCTGAGTGAACGAAATACATGGCGATGGTAGAGAGCGCCCCCAGCACGGCAAACCCTACCAACAGCGACTTTCTGTGGTCACCCTTATCAGCGATCCCCGAGATCGAGATCACCAGCAGAGTCTGAGCGAGAACCGAGAAAGAAAAAGTATACAGCGGCAGGCTCGAGGTATCAATGTAACCCCACCACACTTGCACTACGCAATCAATGGGGGGCAAAGGGACGGGGGGAGCGAGTCCAGGGGAGTCGGTCGGGGCGCTGATGCACGGCGTACGCTTATCCCCCGACCATACCGCATTGCGACGGGCAAGCTGCTCGAGGAAAAGTGGAACATATGTCGCCACTGCCGAGACAATGAACGGTTCTGCCGCGAATGCATACGCATACCACCCGAGGAGCTCCATGAGTAAGAACGGTAAACACAGATCTAGAATCCGGGGTAGGGGTCCTCGACGCCGTGCCAAGGCCAGGCCGAGATCAACTGAATTAACCGCTAAACACTACGTACCGGGCTGTCTACCTGCTCGGCGCCCCTGCAATGTGCCCCAGGGTACAAGCCGATACAAAGCTCGAACGCCACAGCATTGTGGCTAAATGTCAGCTACACCAGCAACTGCCCGCGACACCAGTGCGGCAAAAGACGCTAAAACCGAGCCAGAGAAGCCCAAGCCCAGAGTCCAGGGCATCCAGTACGTGTGGCTGGTCGCACATGCCGTGACGGCCGTGCTAGGAGTGTACCTATTTATTTCTAGTTTGCTGCTCCGTAAACGACTGCTGGTGAACTACATTCTGTATCGTGTCGAGTTTAGCATTATCGCCGCAAACTACGCGTTCAGCTTGCTAAAGTTCCTCAATGGCGACTCAGTGCGGTTCCCCATGCTGCTGAGCCTCGACACCATGCAGTTTCTCCTGATCGCAACTACGTGGGTCTTCATGCCTACTCACACCTTCAAGCTGATTCCTTTCATCTGCATCAGCGTCTTGCACGTGCTCGACTGCGTCCAGCCAAAGCAGGCTGTGGCTCTCTCCAAGCCCCTGTCTGAGGTGATCGCGTGGTCCACCCTGTTGCTGTTTCCTCAGCTGCTGATCGACACTTTGCTAATTCGCCGCGGAGGCATGATCTCGCTGATGATCTACTCGGTGTTTTACCGCATTCGCATTCAGTTTTCTAAGCTGGACTACGACACAATGTGGCAGGCTTGGGGCATCGTCGACCACCGTTTATCTAACAAGACCACGCCGAAAGTAATCAGAGGCTACTGGGGCAGGCTCAAGTACAAGGTCGAGAACTACGAAACCGCGATTGCCAACTCCACTCGCCAGCAGGAGGCCAAGGAAATCAGAGAACACAATGCTTCACTCTAGATCGATTACGTAGAATATTTCTGTTTTAGTGCACCAAGTGCCTCGTACTCTGGCGTGTCCTGGAAGTCCCTCCCTTTGCTGAGTGCACCGCGAATCACCGACCTCGCCTTGAATCGCCAATCTGCACACACCTTGGAGCCGTCCATACGACCGGGCTGGTCGCCGTACTTTTCGTACGCACCGGCCATCTGCTCGGCCCATCCAGCATAGGACTTCCAGGCCGCAGCATTGACGTCCAGATCGGGGGCACCGGCAGCCACGCGGTACGCACGCTCATAGTCTGCGAGCGCATCCGACGGACGCTGTCGCCACTCATCTACCTGTGCTACCAGCTTCCACAGGCTCGGATCATTCGTAATGACGTTCGGCAGGGTCTTGGTGAAGAGCTCTACAAACGCCTCCTGATCGGGATCGTCGGTGAACTCGGTCTGCGTGAACGCAGCCACAGTGTCGAGAAGTATTCCAGGGTGTATCACACGATCCTGTTTGGTTGCGTGTGCACTGAGCAGGAACTTGAGACCCTCCACGACCTTGTGCCATTCCTGTAACCGCGCCGCCACTGTAATGTAGTTGCTCCACACTTTCCAATTGGGGTCGCTGTTTCGGTCAACTCTGATCGCCTGCTCTAAAGCGTTCAATGCATTTTCGGGATTGTCCAGCTGGAGCTGTGCAGCCGCTAGATTACTCCAGCTTTTTGAATCCTCATTGTCGAGCTTGACACAGTAGGTGAACGCCGTTGCGGCGTCGCGATACTGCTTGCGTTCCAGCTGAATACATCCAAGCAGGAACCAGGAGTCGAAATTGAGACTGTTCACCGACACAGACTGGTTAAGACACTCGGCCGCCAGCTCCAGGTTGCGAGTATCCTCATGCCCAGATGGAGGGGAGTAATAGTACTTCCCCATAGTGCGTTTTGCTTTCGCGTATTTTCCAACATCCCATGCCTTTTGCCAGTACTGCGGGTCCTGAGTGATGTCTCCTTTGATGGACCAGGCGCGAGCGTCGTTTGGGTTCTCGGCGAGATAGTAATCGAGTAGCTCCAATCCCTTAGAAACCTTGCCCGTGGCAGCATAGCACATTGCTGCGTCTGCATAAAGATTGAGCCTCTCGTAAATCTCTATTGCAGATTTGACTGCTCCTAGTGCCATGTATCGCTGGGCCAAGTCCGTATCCATTGCCCACTTAGGCATGGGAACTAGCTCGTTAAAGTACTTGAGCCTTTCAGCTGTCGTGGGTGTGTCTGTATCGCTGTCGTCCGTCCGCAGGTATCCTGCCTCGTCTACAATGCTCTGCATCTGCAAAGTACCTCTTTCCATTGTGTGGGGCGAAGAAGCCTCCAACATGCTTCTCATCCACAAAGCTCGACCATAGAGTGACCAGTTGACTGTGTTTTTGGGTGACCTGAGGACATGACCAACAATGGCATGAACCTGTTCGGACGTTGCATCATCGTGCAGTGGGCTCGACCGAATCTTGAGTTCAGCCCACAGTAACAGTATGGCAGTGTCAAAATCAGCTAGTGCAGGCTGCTCGTTGGGGTCAAGACCCTGGAGTTGAAACGGCAAATTTTCCAACTGCTTCACACTGAAGCGAGGCTGCTCCAGAAACAGATCAGACTTCAATTCTAGTACATTAGGCATGGAGTTGTCGGCTGCTTCATTCTCCTCTGCTGATCTCGCGAGACACACCAGCTGAGTAGCGTCTTCTTGCTGGTACTTGGTGCGTTTGCCCAATACTCCGGTCAAAGCCCACACGAACCCTCTGGCTTTTTCGGCCTTTTTCAAAAGTTTTTCGGCAGTATGAAATTCTCCGTAATAAATATGAGTGCGAGCAGCCTCGAGCAGAAAGTCAGACGAGCTGTATTTTTCCAGATTGGCCTCAGAATAGATCTCTCCACAGAGCTTATTATATAGAGTCTCGGCAGGATGTTCGAGCAAACTCTGTTGAATGAGGAGCGCTCTGCCGAGCCATAGTGGCTCTGGGAGCTTCTTGAACCCTTCAATTGCCTCAACCAACAATTGAGGTGCGGCAGTTAGAGAACTAGGACTCTCGTGGTTCACTGCAAGCTTTCCTAAAGAATCAGAATTGATAGTAACCTCAAAGGGTACTGGACCAGTGAAATTGATGCAAATAAAATCGTTGAACGCCCTAATAGCGGGATTCGAATCTGGCATGATTCAAGCGAAATTTACTGAAATAATTAGGTAAGCATGTAATTGATGCAGGCTAGAATAGCGACAATAAATATTATTTTCCAGTATATGCATAAATAGCCGGATCGATAGTCCATTTCGAGGTCACAGCGAGGTCCTTGAGCACCTTCAACCTTTGGGAGACCAAAGCAGTGAGTCGTGCAACTTCGTCAGGTGATCCTTCATCGCGAAGCAGATCTGCGAGCTTTTCCGCTGCATTTTCCAAGGTGACCACATTGTCCTCGAGGATAAACCGCTGATTTGAGTGTGAGGAGAAGTACAAGAGTGCAAAAGACCAGGCAAGGAGCGATCTCGCTTCCCTGAGTGTATAATGTGCGTTGGTTATTGAAGGGTCGTGCGGCACTGAGAGTTCGGAGGTGTGGTACTCTTGGGCGGCAATATTGGAAGCAAATCGCGGCGAGTAGTGTGCGAACCTCGTTTGAGCTTGCTTTGACTTGGAAGCCTTACTTGTTGATGTCTCCTTCTCGGTATTGTACCGGGAGCATTGGTGGCCATAATTCACAAACTTGTCGAGGCAGATCCAGCAAAACTCGTGACCGCATGTGCATTTCATGTGGTAACAACCTTTCTGCTTTTCAATGATAATGTTACACTTGGGACAAGGTTTGGCGTTCTCTGTGGTTAGCAGGAGCGTTCTCGAGTCATCAGATACGAGGCTCTGCCAAGTCTCAGCCTGCGCACACGTCAAAGGGACATGATTGCCGAGGCCGCAAAGAAAACAAAAGGTGGTGCCGCATTTACACTCACCTATGGGAAGATCAGATACTGGTACTTGATCCTTGGAGTTTGCCTGGTATGCAGCACCGGGAAAAACGATATAGTACGGGCAGTCGCTGGCAGGGCACCCTCTTATGTCCTTTCGGGTCTTGAGGTATATCTCGATGGAGCACCTGTTATAGGCATCCCACAGGGTCTGCGAACCCAGGGACTCAACCAGGGAGCGAGTCACGAAATGGGGACATTCAAGACTTCCAGGACACTTGATTCTACTGATCCGAAGCGACTTGACGCACTCGGAGAGGTATGTGGTGAGGCAGCCCCGGCATACAAAGTGCTTGCATCCCAGGCTGACCCCTTCTTTGACCTCTTCGCAGCAGATCGGGCAGTCGAACCGCAGTTTGCGGCACTCCACTTTCTCCAATGAAGCCAGGCCTGATTCTGACATGCCCTGAAGGAATTGATCTGGGTCTTGCAGGTATTTGTCGACAAAGTCGGGGGCCGACCATCGCTGCTGCTGCAGAAACTCAAACAGCGCACCTTCCGGGAGGTCAATAGTTTCCTGGACTTGGGCAACGATTTTACGCTGCTGAGCGGCCAGATCCTCCCATCTAACGACGGACTGAAACTTTTCAGCACTCGAATTTTCGAGCTCGGGGTAGTCCTCCGGATCAAAAAGTGCGGAATCGCTACTGTCAGAGTCCCAGAACTCAGAGTCGGACATTCTTCCAGGCTCTAATTCGCAGTGCTCGGCTCACGTTATGGTTTGGTAACTTCCTTTAGGTCTTCGCTTATTTGTCATTGATTTGAGGTGCGTCGAAGGTGCATAAGAACCTGTGGCTGTTGGTGGTTTGACAGATGACTGAATCCCAGACAAGGCCATTTGCGTTCGTACGTCCCCCTTCGGCCAGCTTGGCTGATGGACTGGTGACCCATATCGAAAAGTCAGAGATTGACACTAATCTGGCCAAGAAACAATGGCAGGGCTATGTTGATGCTCTCGAGAAGAACGGCTGGCCGACCAAAACAATTCCCCCATTGGACTCTGCACCCGACGCTGTGTTCATTGAGGATGCTTTCGTGATGTTTGGGCCCAATCTGGCCGTTATCACTAGCTCTGGAGCCGAACCTCGCAAGCCCGAGACCGAGGGTATCGAAGAGATCCTCAAGACAAACGGCATTGAGGCTCGACGCCTCGAGAAGGGAACTCTAGATGGTGGTGATGTCCTGAAAATCGGCAACACCGTCTACGTGGGACAGGGAGGTCGCACCTCCAAGGAGGGAATTGAGTCTCTCCAGAAGGTCCTGCCCGACCACAAAGTCGTGGCAGTACCCCTCACCAAGGTCCTCCATCTCAAGTCTGCTGTGACTGCGTTGCCAGACGGAACCGTTATTGGGTACGAGCCATTGGTCGACGATGTTTCGGTGTTTGAAAAGTTCAAGGCCGTGCCAGAGGAGGGAGGATCGCACGTGGTGCTGCTCGGTCCTAACTCTGAGGGCAAACAGCGGGTGCTCATGGCATCGTCTGCCCCCAAGTCTGCTCAGATTTTCCGCGATCTCGGCCTGGACGTGATCACTGTGGACATTTCGGAGTTCGAGAAGCTCGAGGGCTGCGTGACCTGCCTCTCAGTGCGTGTCCGCTAAGGGAATAGCCCAGTAGCGGTGCTCGTCGTAGTGATAGTGATCGTTACTTAATTTAGCTAGTTCGTTAGATTCTCTCGGCAAGGAAAATGGCAGCACGGCAGCCCCCTTTGATCGTCTCGGTCAAGAGCATGTACGGCACTGCCTTTTGCGAGTCGTTGGCTACTGCGGTGTCGAGGTGCTCAAGCTCGTCGTCGCGGAATTGAGACAGCAGCTTCTTGAACTCGGTGAACTCCTCGGTGTCGGGGAACTCGGCGTGCAGCTTGCGAAGCTGATCATTGTAGTGACCTCCAATGACCGTTTCAACAGCCTCGGTGCAGGCCATGGCAGCCTCCTTGCCGAGCAAAGCGGTCGAGACTCCGAGGGCCAGGGCAGCACCCTTCCACACTGGAGTCAGCAGCGACGGACGAACTCGGCCCTCCGTTTGAATGGCATTGAAAGTATCATGGTGGAACACCTCTTGCTCCCACATGTGCTTGATGAGAGGAGCGAGCTGGGGCTTGGTCTGCGAGAACACAAAGTGCTGGCCAGCGTAGATCAGATCGGCCGCCAATTCCCCGGCCTGATCCACCCGAATCACTTCGTCCACGAACCTTCGTTGCGCAGGCTTCAATGGGGTCCTCACCGCTTTGATGGCTTGTCGAAGCATAGTAGCTGACTAGTAACATCAGCTGAGGACATATGAGTAACCACCGAGCTGGGGTTTCAGTGGCAGCCCACACTAAATAAACATTTGCAAATTATATTCCCCGCTGGTAATAGGACAATTTTTCACCTGATATGCAGCTTAATTATCACCCGCATGCACTGATGCATGGCCCGAAAATCAACACGGCACCATCATGGGCCGTCTCTAATTGCCGTAACTAGACTCTAGAGCGAAAACCTCCACCGCTGCACCCGGGATCGTTGCCCCACCGCGGTGGCGGCGAGACCACCGGTGACTCAGGAGTGACTAATGTCCCAGTCATTGCGATTACAAATCCGGTAGTTCGGCGTAAAGTTCTGGCATGAGCTTTCCATACTCGTCCGCGCCGTTGCGTCCTGTACGTGAGGTACAGTTCGGCTTGCTTGGGCCCGAGGAGATCAAGGCCTTCAGTGTCGCGCGTATAGAGTACCCGGAGACTATGGACGAATCCAAGATGCGACCACGCGTGGGTGGTCTCAACGACCCGCGCTTGGGCAGCATTGACCGGAACTTCAAGTGCCAGACTTGTGGTGAAGGAATGCAGGACTGTCCTGGTCACTTCGGGCACATCGAGCTTGCGAAACCGGTGTTCCATATCGGATTTATTGGTAAGATCAAAAAAGTTTTAGAATCAGTGTGTGTGCACTGTGGAAAGCTTAAGCTAGACGACTCGAACCCGACATTCGCCGCCGCCGTCAAAATCAAGGATCCGAAGCGTCGGTTCAACGCTGTGTGGTCACTTTGTCGGTCGCGGATGATTTGCGAGGCTGACGACAAGGGAATGCACGGAGGATGCGGTAACGCGCAGCCTACCATCCGTCGAGACGGGTTGAGGCTCGTGGGGTCGTGGAAGAAGGACAAGAACTCCGACTCTGACACCCCCGAGCGCAGATACCTCAGCCCGTCCGAAGTCCTGAACGTGTTCAAGCACATCAGCGACCAGGACATCAAAAACATGGGATTGCACGCTTACTATGCTCGTCCCGAGTGGCTGCTCATTACCGTGCTTCCAGTGCCGCCCCCTCCCGTCCGCCCCAGTATTGCTATTAATGACTCGGCCAGAGGTGAGGATGACTTGACCTATAAACTCGCAGATATCCTGAAAGCAAACGCTAACGTAGAGAGATGTGACCAGGAAGGCGCGCCTGCCCACGTCATGTCTGAGTTCGAGATGCTGCTCCAGTACCACGTTGCTACCTATATGGATAATAACATCGCAGGCCAGCCGCAGGCGCTTCAAAAGAGTGGGCGCCCTGTCAAGAGTATCCGCGCTCGTCTCAAGGGTAAGGAAGGCCGGCTGCGTGGCAACTTGATGGGCAAGCGTGTCAACTTCTCCGCTCGTACCGTCATTACCGGTGACCCCAACATCGAGCTCGACCAGGTAGGCGTTCCTAGGTCGATTGCTCGTACCCTCACATACCCGGAGGCTGTGACTCCATACAATATCCACAAACTTACAAAACTCGTCCGCAATGGTCCCAACGAGCACCCGGGTGCAAAGTATATTATCCGCGACTCGGGAGAACGTATTGACCTGCGTTACCACAAGCGCGTTGGTGATATAGCTTTGCAGTATGGCTGGAAAGTCGAGCGGCACTTGATGGATGACGATCCAGTACTGTTCAACCGACAGCCCTCGCTGCACAAAATGAGTATGATGGCCCACAGAGTCAAGGTTATGCCGTATTCGACCTTCCGCTTGAATCTGTCGGTCACTTCTCCTTACAACGCTGACTTCGACGGTGACGAAATGAACTTGCACGTTCCACAGTCTGAAGAAACCCGTACCGAGCTGTCACAGCTCTGTGCGGTGCCGCTCCAGATCGTCAGTCCTCAGTCCAACAAACCTGTAATGGGTATTGTCCAAGACACCTTGTGTGGTGTTCGAAAGTTGACGGTACGCGATAGCTTCCTCGAGTACCAGCAAGTAATGAACATCTTGTACTGGGTGCCTAACTGGGATGGCGTTGTCCCACCCCCTGCAATTTTGAAGCCTAAGGCATTGTGGACCGGTAAGCAGATGGTATCGTTGGCAATTCCTCCTGGTATCTTCTTGCAACGGTTCGATGACTCGAACCCGATTACCAGTCCCAAGGACAATGGTATGCTGGTGTTCAAAGGTGACATCATGTATGGTGTGGTTGACAAGAAAACTGTCGGTGCCACCGCAGGTGGCCTGATTCACATGATTTTCCGCGAGAAGGGTCCCTACGCCTGTTCTCAATTCGTGGGAAATGTACAAAAAATTGTAAATTATTGGCTGTTGCACAATGGCTTCAGTATCGGTATTGGTGACACAATCGCCGACGCCGACACCATGAGAGATATCACTCAAACTATTGCCGATGCCAAAACAAAAGTCCAAGAAATCATTAATGACGCTCAGGCTAATAAACTTACCCCTGAACCGGGTATGACTTTGCGTGAATCTTTCGAGCACAATGTGTCTCGTGTGCTTAACCAGGCCCGTGATACCGCTGGTAGATCTGCTGAAATGTCTCTCAAGGACATCAACAACGTCAAGCAGATGGTTGTTGCTGGCTCCAAGGGTTCTTTCATCAATATTTCGCAAATGTCCGCTTGCGTAGGTCAACAGATCGTTGAAGGTAAACGTATCCCATTCGGTTTTGTTGATCGTACTCTTCCTCATTTCACCAAGGATGATTACAGTCCCGAATCTAAGGGATTCATTGAAAACTCTTATTTGCGAGGCTTGACTCCGCAGGAGTTTTTCTTCCATGCGATGGCGGGACGTGAAGGTCTTATCGATACAGCCGTCAAGACCGCAGAAACCGGTTACATCCAGCGTCGTTTGGTCAAAGCCCTTGAGGATATTATGGTTCAGTATGATGGAACCGCAAGAAACTCTCTAGGTGATATCATCCAATTTGTGTACGGCGAGGATGGTCTCGATGGTACTCAAGTTGAAAAACAAACCGTTGACACAATTCCTGGTTCAGACGAAGCATTTGAACGTCGCTATAGAGTTGATGTCATGGACCCCAATTATCAGCCTATCAGAATCGAAAGTGGCAGCAGCATTGTGGGCGATTTGGAGGTTCAGAAACTTCTGGATCTCGAATATAACCAACTGCTCAGCGATCGTAAGATTCTCAGAACATTCGTTTTCAAAGATGGTGAGCACAACTGGCCTCTACCAGTCAACATCCGTCGTGTTATTCAGAATGCCCAGCAAATTTTCAATGTCGACCAGAATAAGGTTAGCGACCTGACTGTTGCTGATATTGTAAACGGTGTTCGTGATTTGTGTACAAAGCTACTCATCGTAAGAGGTGAAGGTGCGCCCCTCAAGGAAGCACAGGATAATGCCACACTGCTTTTCCAGTGTCTCGTCCGGTCGCGTCTCGCAGTTTTGCGTATTGTCGACGAGTACCGTTTGAATAAGCTGGCATTCAACTGGGTTCTAGGAGAGGTTGAGACTCAGTTTGCCCGTAGTATCGTTCACCCAGGTGAAATGGTCGGTGTCGTTGCTGCACAGTCTATTGGTGAGCCTGCCACACAGATGACCCTCAACACTTTCCATTATGCCGGTGTGTCTTCAAAGAACGTCACATTGGGTGTGCCTCGTCTTAAGGAAATCTTGAACGTAGCAAAGAACATCAAGACTCCCGCGCTAACTGTCTACTTGAAGCCCGAAATTCGTAATGACATCAGTCGGGCCAAGGTCGTGCAATCTGCCATTGAACACACATCACTTAAGAACATTACGGCAGCCACTGAGATCTACTATGATCCTGATCCCAGAACAACTGTGATCGAAGAGGATCTGGATACTGTCGAGGCTTACTTCAGTATCCCTGATGAGCAAGTTGAATCTACACTCTATATGCAGTCGCCTTGGCTCTTGCGTCTTGAGCTTGATCGTGCCAAGATGCTTGACAAGCAGCTGACTATGAGTCAAGTGGCTTCAACTATCAGTGAGTCGTTTGGCGGTGATTTGTTCGTTATCTGGAGTGAAGACAATGCGGATAAGCTTATCATCCGTTGCCGTGTAATCCGCGACCCCAAGGCTCTTGAAGAAGATCCAGACGTTGAGGAAGATCAAATGGTCAAGAGCATTGAGAATCATATGCTTGAATCTATCACGTTGCGTGGTGTGCCTGCTATCTCTCGTGTGTTTATGATGGAAAAGCGTCTCAACGCACCTGACGAGATTACAGGTGATTATACTCAAAAGATGGAATGGGTCTTGGAAACTGATGGTATTGATCTTGCAGAGGTTATGACCGTTGATGGCGTTGATCCTTACCGTACATATTCCAACTCCTTCGTCGAGATTCTGGGTGTGCTGGGCATTGAAGCTACCCGGTCTGCTCTTTACCAGGAAATTTATAATGTCATCTCATTCGATGGTTCATACGTCAACTATCGTCATATGGCGTTACTGGTTGACGTTATGACATCTCGTGGGCACTTGATGGCTATCACACGTCACGGTATCAATCGTGCAGACACTGGTGCTCTCATGCGCTGCTCCTTCGAAGAGACGGTAGAGATCTTGCTTGATGCTGCGGCTGCCGCAGAACTCGATGATTGCAGAGGTATTTCTGAGAATATTATGCTTGGGCAGATTGCTCCTCTTGGTACAGGTGCATTCGATGTTGTCTTGGACGACAACGCTCTGAGTGCATTGCCAATGTCTATGTCGTCCGTACCTATGGGCGACATGTCTGGTGCTATGGGTGGTTCTACTATGAATGATGGTTCGGCTACTCCTTACGATAATTTCAGCCCCATTGACGCAAACTATGGGGGTGTTGACATGGGTGCATCATTCTCACCGTTGGCACAGTCTGGTATGGGTGATAATTCCGGCGGCTTTACCGAGTACGGCGGCATGCAAAGTCCTTATAGCGGAGGCGCGTCGTCTCCGGCTTACGCTCCTACATCGCCTTTCAGTTCGTTTGGAGGCTCTTCATCACCTGGAGCTGCTTCGCCAGCTTACAGCCCGTCGAGCCCAAGCTTTGGTATGACTTCCCCAAGCTATACTCCTGCTTCTCCGAACTTCTCGGCTACCAGCCCCAGTTATGCCACTAGTCCTCAGTACTCACCGTCGTCTCCTTCGTACCAGAGTACGAGTCCGAGCTACAGCCCAACTAGCCCGAGCTACAGCCCCACGAGTCCGAGCTACAGCCCAACTAGTCCAAGCTACAGCCCAACTAGTCCAAGCTATAGTCCGACCAGTCCAAGCTACAGCCCGACCAGTCCAAGCTATAGTCCGACTAGTCCAAGCTATAGTCCGACCAGTCCAAGCTATAGCCCGACTAGTCCCAGCTATAGCCCGACCAGTCCCAGTTACAGCCCGACCAGCCCGAGCTACAGCCCGACCAGTCCGAGCTACAGCCCGACTAGCCCGAGTTACAGCCCGACTAGTCCCAGCTATTCTCCTACTGGTGCGAGCGGTTCGTACTCACCAACTTCGCCCTCGTATTCACCTACGAGTCCGCAATATTCCCCTTCTTCTCCCAGAAGCTGAAATAAAAAAAAAACAGAGCGTAGCGTCTGAGTTATTTTCACGTATTTTTATTGTAATTTTTTTTTTGGGTTATACTATAGTTATATTGGACCAGTTCATTGATAGTTTATTGGATGTCGATATACTGAGCTATAAGAGAAGTGCGGCGGATGTGGCGGATGTGGTTTACCTTTATGTGGTCAAGCCTAGAGCTGTCGCCTAGTAAAACACCAATTCTACAGGATGACGAAAAGCAAATTGACGCATGTAGACAAGTCGGTCTTTACAATAACGACACAAAGTCCCAGAAGTATGCTCAAGGTTGGGTGTATCTAACCACCAAGCGATTATGCTATGTCGACGATTCCCGGCCAGAAGAAAACTCCATATACACGAACTTATCTCAAATTGATGAGGCTACGTATATCCCCAGGTTTCTTCGTCAAAGTGCGAAGATTGCTATTTCTTTGAGCGACAAGCCAGCCGAGAGCTTAAAGCGACGTACCTGGGTTTGCCCGATCTGCACATTTTCCAACGTTTTGTCGAGCAAGTTTGTGTATGGCTCTAGTGCACTACCAGTATGTGAAAATTGCGGTGTCCAGGCATCTATGGAAGCACTCGATTCCATGTTTGAGACTTCTCCCGCGAATGCCTCAAATGATAATGACGGAACAGTGTGCCCGCGTTGTACGTTCAAAAACCACCCCTATCTCCGTAATTGTGAGATCTGCGGGACTGTTCTCAAGGAGCACAAAGTAGTGGTACCACTAGGGTCGAACATTAAACTGAGTTTTCGAGCAGACGGAAGCAAGAAGTTCTACGAAAAGCTGATTGCACAGATAAACCATGCGGGATCAGTAGAAGAAACGGTCAAGGAACATCCAGCATCCCAGGCCACTGATGTGTCTAAAGGTCTGGGCATTCGAAGGTTGGAGCTTGCATCCTCCAATCTTATCCACTCAAGTTCTGCCGATATTGATGATGCATTCAAAGATGTTCGTCGCATTTCAGCTGAAGCACAGAACCTACAAAAACTGCTTGAAGCCTATTCCCGAGCAAACCCTGATGGCGTAAAGTCACTTGGCCTTGGGATCGAGAGTGCACTGGTATTCAGAGACATGGCGAGGGACGAGAAAACCTACTTGGAGCAGCTGGCAAGACAGATATCCGAGTTCTTAGAGGTGAACAATATTTTGGAGAAGGAGGGTGGAGTGATGACACTGTTTGATGTTTACTCAATGTATAATAGGGTACGTGGACTAGAACTGATTGCGCCGGACGATGTCGTAAAAGCTCTCGATAAGCTCGAGCCGCTGGGAATGCCCATCAGACTCAGGACGCTCAAGAGCGGTCGAAAAGTCGTCGTCAACCGCTACTGGGCGTCTCCCCAAGATAGGCTAGCCAGCTGGATCTCGAAACTCGAGCCCTGGCGCCAGCATTCTGGAGTTAATGCTCTGGACGTTACACAAAATTTTGGATGGAGTATTCTAATTGCGACAGAGGAATTGGAGCTTGGAGAAGAAAACGGCCTTCTCTGTCGAGATGAGTCTCTGAGTGGCACGCAGTACTTTCTCAATCTGTTATCAACCACCGAGCCCGGCCTGGTGTGATTTGTGGCAAAACGGTGGCGCGAGAAAGACCCCGTGGTCCACCCCAGTTCGCTAACCACCAGAGATAATCACCACTCCACCGCCTTGCGGTTTAACGACTAATGATTGAAAATGCAAGTATTTATAATCCAAGCCTCGGTGATGAGGATCATCTTGAGAATCAAATAGTGTTTCACTACGGGGGGACCCCCGTCGACACGCGGCTCCAGCAACTTGGAATTGCTCAAGGGTTGTCGGAGTTCACGAACTCATTTGACGGAAATCCAGTCCAATGGATCAAATCTGGAGATTTCATTATCGTGGTTTTGAGGCTCGAAGAAGATGAAAAAGATGAAAAAGACTGGCGTAAAGGCTTCTGGCTAACCTGTTCGATACCCAACACAGAGGGAAATGATCCTTATGGTCTCGTGAGCTATCTTAGAGACGGCTATCGACGCTATCGACTGCACAACGGCCCACTCAGAGATACGCACGAGAATGCAGAACTGAAAGGATGGTGGACAGCATTACTTACGAATTATAATGGAAACTATGATCTGGGAGCATTGGGGGCTAAGCCTTACCTGAGACTAGCCTCTGGAGTTCTCAGCCCTGATGTTCAGCTCCAGATTGAAAAGCTACGAGTTGAGCAGTCCGCTGACGAGATCATGGTTGCGAGAGCAGACGACATGGCCTTCTTGTGGGCTGGAAAATACCTTGACCAGGACATCCGCCTCGATATTCAGAATTGGCTGCATGAATGTAGCATGTGCTCTGCCGAGGCGTTTAATGAGCCATCGGGGTACGTGTTCCATCTTCGAGAGGGCAAGAAGCTGTGGCCGACCACGTCGAATGAGAGCGGCGACGTGAGGTTCTCCACTCCTGATCCAATTCGTGAATCGAGCGAGGAGCCCGAGAGTGTGCCAGCTGGTGCTGAGAGGACACATATTGGGGATGTAACACAGGACGAGATTGCTCTAATTGGTGAAACTGGAAGCCAGATGCGGCGTGAGAGCACCGCCACAGAGGAACACGCACCGCCAGAGGACGTGGGTGACGTGACGGTGCAGGAGCCCCAAACGCTGGGCAGCATATTCAGCGATATCGGCTCTTATCTACCGTCGACATCCTCGATCCACATTGGCACATCCTACATGCCATCTCTTCCGACTTCGTCCAATATGCGGGCGCTGTCGAGCATGTCTTCGTTCAAGTGGTCGCTACCGTCGATGTCGTCAATGCCGTCGATGAGTTCACTTTTTTCATCATCGTCCACGGAATCACCAAAAGCCCCGGCACCACCCGTATCCAAGTTTCACACAAAGGGCAAAAAAATATACCTTGGCTCTGAATGCGGGAGCGTGGTAGTGTACCAGCAAAACAGTCTGTATTTCGTGCTGGTATTCAGGGACCCAGATCCAACTCTGAGTGAGGATCTGGGTTATGTCTTGCAGATATCAGCAAAGGACTTGCTTGGTATGGGATTTGCTCAAGACCCTCCGATCCCGTTTAGCTACCTTGCGTTGGACAGCCGGCATGAAACGGTTACGTCCACACTCCAGATGGCAGACGAGCTCGAGCCGAGCCTCAAGTCTGTTCATGATCTTGTTTCATACATGATTCGCAACATGGAAGGCAACGAGGAAAAAGGCAGGATAATGCGCACAAGCAGCAACTGGTGGATATACTGGGCGAACTGCGACCCAGGGCTCTGGATATTCTTTTGCAGAAAGTGGACGCCGGGCGATACCTCGAATGTGTTGGGGAGCTTGCACAAGGATACGTCAGAGTGGATAGAGAGCTTCAAACGAAGGCGTGGCCTGTAGGCCCGCATTGCTATGTATACAGATATATATTTATATATACGAGTGTTATGCAAACCACTAGGCGGCGGCTTCGATTGCCTTGGGGCGGTAGCGGGCAAGCACGCTCTTGACACTCTCGACCCCGGTATTGTGGAGAGACTCTGCCAAATCGAGGCAGGCCTCTTTAATGGGCGGCTTGAACATGATCAAAAACTTGAGGGCGCGAATACCGAGCAGCGACCGCTCGGGGTCTCTGCACAGGCTATCGAGCTTGCCAATAATAGCGGCGTTGAGCTCGGGGACATCTGAGAGCAAGCGAATAAACATCTTGGAGTCATTGAGTTCCATACGGGGTAGGATCTGGTCCATTATTCTGTCGAGAGTTTTGTAGTAGATCCCCTCATCTGGGGTGCTAGCGTCGTTTCCCATGAGCACGTTTTCTGCGAACCATTCTTCCGAGAGCCAAACCACGATGGTATCGAGATGTCTGCGGAAATCACTCATAACATAATTATATAAATAGTCTCTTATTCTCTGGGCCACTGGACTATCAGCCGGGCAGCCGCGAGTGGCGACCCGGGCCATGAGATAAACCCAAGAGTCTTTGCTCCAATCGGGTACGATTGCGCGGTGCAGGCCCTGTGATTCGGAAGATTCATTAAGAGACAGAGAGGTGGCCGACGCGGAGGCCTTGAACACGCGCTGGATGAGCTGGGTGGTTTTGCCGTCGACGCTGTTTTCGTCGAACGAGACGGCTTCGACGAACGGAGTCTCCTCGTCCTTTTGGTCTGGGGCCGGGGGCTTTGCTGCTGCGACTTCGGCCTTGATTTCAGTGACCTCGGACTGGGTGGCCTGCTTTGGTGCGTCGGACGGATCCTCCTCGAATTTTGGCTGCGGGGCGAGCTTGGCGTCCTGGAGGCGCTGGCGCACGACTGCGATGCAGTTCTTGAGCAGCTCTGAGTTTGCGGAGCGGATTCCCTCAAGGGCGAGCTTGACGGCGATCTCCAGCGGCAGCTCCTGGGCATTAAACTCGGCGAGCATATTATTAGAGTCTACAAGACGATAGAGGTTGGCGAGCGGGACGTCTCCAGCTGCGAGGGAGGTCGCCGAGTTGACGGGGTTGTTGTTTTCCGCGAGCTTGACCCGTTTCGAGGAGTCTGCCTCGTCGAGCTCTGCGGCGCGCTTGCGGAGGTTGGCGCTGGCGCGGAAGTCGGCGACCTCGGCCAGGAACTTTTGGATGCCGCCGTTGAACTTGGGGGCCCAGTTCTCGCGGCCCACGTACTTGAGCAGCAGCTGCAGGCACTTGTCGACGTACTTGACCGAGAGCTGGATGCAGTCGGGGGGGACGTCCCAGCGCTTCGAGTTCAGGTGCACCGACAGAATGGACTGCATGATCTTGGACGACATTTGCGGGCGGGTGTGGACCAAAACGAGCAGGGCGTTGATAGTCGCGGTGAACTTCGCGGGGTGCGTCGACGGCTCGGCCAGGTAGCTCACGAGACGGTCGAGCAGGCCCTGGGACTCGGCCCCCAGGATCACTGGATCGAGCACCGGGTGGTTTCGCGGGACGCTGAGCAGCGACACTTCTACTAACCCAGTGGTTTGTTGTTTACTTTGAGTACTTACAATAACTTGGGCGTACTTGATGCACGCCGCCTGCACCCCGACGTGCTGGTTGTCGTCCCACAGCCGCGAGCACGTCTGCTTGATGGCGTCGACCGCTGGCCACAGCGACCGCGCCTCCTGCCCGTTCATACACGCGTACTCAAACAGCAGCGGGTACACGAGCGAGAAGCAGGTGATTGTGAGTTTCAGGACCTGCGGGTCCCCGTCGGTCAACAGAGTCGTGATTGCCGGCACCAGCTTGAGGGCAATGCCCTGCTTGAGGTGCTCAGACACCGCTGTGGTCGCGAATGCATCGACGAAGAACCCGGCGCACCACCGGCGCAGCGCGGCGTCCCGGCGGTTCACGATCGGCAGCAGGCCCTCGAGGATCTGCGGCCACATCGCGGGGTCCTGCTCCACGAGCCGCCGCGCTCCATTCAGTTCGGCAATTGACATGAGTGATCAGTAAGCGAGGGTCGCGGCGATCTGGGGCGCGGGTGATGTCGAATATTTATAGCTAGTCCTAAAATTTTCTTTTTCTTAGTTTTCCTAATGGGTTTTTTCCCGACTACCTCGTCCCGATGCGGTGGCGGTGAGGCGTCATGCTTCGATTTGGCACTCTGGCGCGACGGCCCCTCGCGGCGGCTGTGAGCGCTCGCCCGCGATTCCAGCCGGCAGTTTTCACGCTCATACGCACTAGTACCCGCCTGCCCGAGAGCAGCGACGGCGACGACCTCCGAGCGAACGATCTCAGAAGCCGCATCCCCAAGTTCCCGTTCCACAAGGATATCGCCCCGACGCTGATCCCCAAGGCAGACACGCCCCGTGTCGGGCCCAACATGACGTTTGCCCAGCTCATGCGGCGGCTCAAGGAGAGCCAGGGCCCTGAGCTCATCTACATGGCCGAGTCGCACCGACTGTACTTTATCGCCTGCTTTGCCCTCGCTTTTATTGCTGCGTACAACCTGTTTGACGTGCTCGAGATGGGGGTGCCCCTCATGATCAAGAGCTACCAGGAGAACGACCTCGAGGGCACCGCAATGGAGAACCTGGGGCAGCTCGTGAAGCGGTTCGGCATGGTGTTTGTGTTCGCAGCCTGCTACCTGACCACGGGGCTCGTGTTCGCCACTATTCCTACCCGCCTCGTGCGCAGAATCGAGTACATCCCGGGGCCGACTGAGTTCCTCAAGCTCGTCACCCACCCCCTGATCCCTGGGCGGCCGTCCCCCGTCATCTCAGTGCCGCTCAGCGACCTCAGCATCGCCAGCAGAACCAAGGTCTGGTCCGGAGACGGCTTCTACGGCACCGCATCCAAGTCCTCGTTCTTCTTCTTTGTGTGGGAGAAAGGCCGCCGGCTGCCGTGGATCGTCGACCGCAACGGCTGGTTCTGGGGCGACGGCCGCGTCTACGACGTTCTTCTCGGCAAAGAGCCAGTGGCCCTGGCCGAGAAGGGCATCAGCTACGACGATATGCTCCGTCAACGCATGCTCAAGGCCGAGCAGAAAAAGGCCGAGCTTCGCCGCGAGCTTGGGCCCGCCTGGCGTGTCAAGGCCATGGGCCAGCTCATGAAGGAGGACATTGACAAATACAGCGCCGCCGGTCGCAAGGCGGTGCTGGGGACCCTCAAAAAGCGCAAGAGCCTGCCCGACTCCGAGCAAAAGGACAAGAACAGTGAATAATATGTACATAGATGTCTAGCTCAATCGTGAGACTGCTCACCTACCTCACTAAGAGAAAAATACGAACTAGCAACAAGTGACACTTTCACAATGCATCAAATTCGAACTGATTGCATTAGTGGTCCAGTCCTCGAAAACGCTAGCCATGTAGCGCTCGACGCCTCAAACATCAACCATTGACATCAGTGCACTTAGGACAACGTTAGATGGTGCCGCTTGCGCGGTGGCCAAGCTAGAGGATTAGCTGTACCGCGTCTGGTACCCTATGCGATCCTCCCACAACTGTGCAACGTCTATTCCCATTGTATCTGCTAACTTCGAGGTGCATCTACCGTTTAGGCGACCTGGGCATCTTATTTGGCCAACCTTCAGAGGTAATGCTAAACCTCAGAACACCAGTCCTCCAACACAAGATACCACGGCCGACCAGAGAATAAAAAGGTGATTAATATGTACATAGGTGATCAACAGCCTCGAGACGACCACCGGAGAATCTGCTACTGACACTGCATACCTTGGCATGCGTTTAAGCATTTAGTGCACACTCCATGCAAGACTTGTATTCGTACAGTGGCAAACAATGAAGTCAATCAAACAGATTTGGCTCGAGCTCGAGAACTACTACATAGCCAACTACCTTAAAGGTTTGGAGTATCTAGGCAACGGGGCCACTGACGAGGAGATCGACTCGGTAGAGGAGGAACTTGGATACAACCTCCCCACCGCACTTCGTGAGAGCCTCAAGATCCATAACGGCTCAAGGAGCAACGACTACCGGAGTTTCTACCTACTCAACTGCCAAGATATCGTGAGCGACTACATGGTTTACAAGGATCTATGCGATGAGGGCGACTTTGACGACGAGGGAGAGATTGAAGGCAACCCGGGGGTCCAGCCAGTATGGTGGGACTACGGCTGGATCCCGTTCGCTAACGACTGCGGAGGAAACCAGTACTGCGTCGATATGAACCCGGCTGAGGATAGGGTCTACGGACAGGTGATCACAGTGTGGCACGACGAGGAGAGCCGACCAGTCGTAGCCAGAGGGTACCATGAGTTCCTGAACGGGGTTCTCAACAACCTCCTCGCCGGCAACACCACGATTCAGGTCGAGGGCGGGTGCATCTTCCTCACCAGTGGCGACTCAGACGAGGACTACGACGACGAACTAGCGAATAATTGATGCCTTCAATGTTGAATCTTCAAATCTGCCGAGGACGTGCATTTATCACTGGGTTCTACGTATATAGCTGACTAGCTGCACAATAAAGAGCCTCAACACCGTTCTACGTTCAGGATCAAATCTTGGCGTGCAGGAGATTGTCCCAACTCCGCCCTCGTACGCCCATTGAGGTGGCAAACCATGAGGACTATAAAAGAAATTTGGATCGAGCTGGAGAACTACTACATAGCCAACTATCCTCAAGGGTTAGAGCTGGGCGACGGGGCCACTGATGAAGAAATCGACACTGTCGAGACCACGCTCGGGTACAAGCTACCAGCCGCCCTTCGCGAGAGCCTCAAGATCCACAATGGCTCCGAAAACAACGACTACCGAGGCTTTTCGCTAGTAAACTGCGAAGACCTCGTTAGCGACTACATGGTGTACAAGAACCTCTACGACGAAGGCGACTTTGACGACGTAGGTGAGGTTGAGGGCAACCCTGGTGTTCAGCCGGTGTGGTGGGACTACGGCTGGATCCCGTTTGCCATTGACGGTGGGGGAAACCAGTACTGCGTGGACCTGAACCCAGCTGACGGGGGTGTCCACGGACAGGTGATCACGATGTGGCACGACGACGAGAGCCGGCCGATCGTGGCGAGGGGGTACCACGAGTTCCTCAATGGCGTGCTCAATAACCTCCTCGCCGGAAACACCGTGATCCAGGTCGAGGGCGACTTCATCTACCTCGACGAGGAGGACGACTACGACGACGAACTGGCTAATAAATGACATCTATCTAGCGTTAAATACAAAACTACCGACTGGCGTGCATAATTAGACCAGTTCGTCGGTGCCGCTAGTCATGTAGTACTCGACGGCCTCGAGGTACACATCAGCCATCTGCTCTGCGACCGCGTCGGTAGGTTTATAGGATACTTCAACGTTCACAGATACGGGTTGTGCCCGCTCGACGACCACGGTGGCCGAGTGCTCGAACGGCACCTTTTTGGTTGGGGCGCACAGCAGGTCCAGGACGGGGTCCCGCAGCACGCTGGGGCGGGGTTTTGTAGAACGTATCGCGTCTCGTATCGCCAGTCGGTCGATCTTGCCCAGGATCTGTGCCACGTCGAACCCCTCGTCGAGAAGGACCTCTGTGCTAAGTTCGAGGGTGCGGTCGACGCGCTTGGGCGGCTCTGGGGCGGCCTTCTTGGGCTCTGCCCGCTCGATCTTGGACAGATCGAGCTTCTCGCACTTGGCCAGCTTGTCCCTGAGCTCCTGGGGGTACTTTGCCGGGATTTTCTTCAGGAACGCCAGCACGTCTCCCTTGAGCACGCGGCCGCTGGGGCCCGTGCCCTTGATCTTGGACACGTCGACCCCGTTCTCGCTCGCCAGACGCTGCACTGACGGCAACGCAATCGCCTGGGGCGAGGGAGCGTCGCCTGAGCTCTTCGGTGCGGGCTCGGGCTCGGGCGACTTGGCCTGCTCAGGCTCGGGAGCGGGCTTCGACGCACTCTTCTTGTGGCCCTCGAGCAGGCTCGCGACATCGACGGCCTTGGGATCGTCGTCTGGCTCGCACAGCACCGCAATTGGCTTTCCCACTGGCACCCCCGTGGCTCCATCCTGCTCGAGAACCTCGGCCAAAATGCCGTCGTCCTGGGCCTCGACTGAAATCTGGGCCTTGTCGGTCTCAATATCGAGCAACACGTCGCCCGTGTTGAAGCTATCGCCAGGCTTGAACGCCCACTTGACAATTCCTCCTTCAGTCATAGTGGGCGACATCGCCGGCATGTCCATTAGGGACGCCTTGGATCTCCAGGCCGCCCCGCTGAACCGACGCATCAATGCCAACCTGCGAATCATGAAAACTCAATGCGTTGGGGCTAATCAGGCAGGTGATTTGATCTTGCTACATATCAGCCACCAACGGGGGTGGCGCAAGCCTTCGACCTGCATCACTATGCTATTGCGACTAGGAGCGTTGGGACTCGGCCTATCTTTATACACTTTCAGACCCCGCAGGGTGCTGTGCGAGGCTGCCGTTGCGCGGCCCGCCCCCGCCCCAATTACCCTCGATTTTCCCTCCTCGAGACGCACCGTGGACGCTAAGGGCGTCAAGCGCTTCAATGGCTTGCTCGACTACCACCAGCTCACCTTCGGGTCGTTTGCGGGCTTCATCTGCGGCTACGTCATCGGAAAAGTCTCAAATGTGCTCGCATCGTTCCTGCTCAGCAGTCTGTTCCTTGCTGAGTGGCTGCAGTACTCCAAGAAGGTCGACTTGTCGCCGTTCACCAGCCGAATTTACAATGTGAGCTCCAAGTACCTCAACCAGGGAGTGCTCTTGGAGGACCCGTCCTTCAAGGTCAGCTTCCTGGTCGCTTTCTTGGTCTCGGCCTTTAACGCAAACAATAAGAACTAGCTACGTACTTGAGATCTGACACGCAAGCAATGCATTAACTATGTAGCGTATCTAGGCAAGGCAAGCAAACAATAAGATCAGCTACCATCTAGGTGCAATAGCCTGTCGACCATAAGCGAAAAGGCAGAATTAGTCTACGTACCATATCTATGCACACAGCACCAGTGGGTCCCGCTGGAACGCCTGGGTGCCGCCAATTACATCCAGAATCGCCGACCACTCCACAGGCCCGAGGTCCAGCGGCATCACCTGCGTCGACACCACCGTCGACCCGTTGGGAGGGATCGTCACCGGCCGCTGCAGGTTTCCAATCACCAGCACTTTGTTGGGGTTGTCGGGAATCAGCCTCAGCATCCCGCTGAACTCTCTCGCGGCGTTGTTGTGCACGGTCGTGTTGATAATGCACACCTGGTCCACCTGCGGCTTGGTATCTGACGACATCGTGATCGACAGCGAATTAGTCTTGAGCACGTTCACCAGCTTTCGCGTCAGCTGAATGCCCCGGAACTCCACGATCCCAGTCCGCGGCTCAATGTTCTCGTCGCTCACAGTCCGCCACTCGCCCCTCAGCTTCTCTAAAAGCTTCTCCCGAAGCCAGAACGTCTGTAGCATCTCAGTAGTCGTCTTTAGGTCAACCACGTACTGTTTTTGTGACAGTGACGGGATCGGCTTCTGCAGATCTTCCTGAGCAATGTACGGCCACTTCATGGGAACCAGAAACCGCTGAGACCGGAAACAGTCGATACGGTGGCTTGTCTTCTGCCCGCTCTCGTCATCGCTGATCCACAACGACACGTCTAGAGCCTGCCGCCAGGAGTTGCGCAGATCGAGAATAACCAGCACATCGGCCGAGATCGACCCGTTCTGCGATATTTGCACAATATCAACGTTATCGAGATCCACGCTCGGATATACCGTCACACTGATGGGAATCTTGATGCGTGTATTTGCGTATTTACTGATCGACTCCACGATGATGCTGGCGTTCGTGACGCCGCGCTTGCCGTTGAGCTCAAACTCAAACACCTCAGTGCTGTGAGCCGCCAAGGCCTTTGTCGCAGAACACATCTGAACGGCCTGCCGCTTGAGCAGAAAGTACTCGAGCTCATATATCTCTGGTTTGGTAGCATCCCCAGCATTTATAGCCTGCTTCAGGGGATCTATTGTCGAGTCGTTAAAGCCAAACTGCAGGACGTCGCTCGCCGTGTTTGATATGTTGGATATCTCCACCGTGAAGCTCGCTCGCTCCCCTTCCAGCAGCATCGCCCAGCCTTTTTGTAGACTGGTCTTGCGCAGTACGAGATTCGGACGCGCAGGCACCACCTCTGCGGTGACTGGGTCCATCTTGATATGTTGATCATTGAGCGCGCCTGGCTTGACTCGTATCAGCCGATTAGGATTGGGGATATGGTGAAGCTTGAACAGCTTTGGGACACAGCCACTAATCTGAATTAAGCAGCCAATTATTTTGAGGGTGCCAACTTCGGGCGCTACTAGCTCAATCGTGTGCGATTGAACCGTCTGGGGCGGGAGAAAGAGGTCGTGGACGGGCTTTCCCACAACTTTTTCGTTCTCATCTACTATCGAGATCTCTAGCACGTGTATCTCAAACGCAAACGGATTCTGTAGCATTACTTTGACCGGCGTAGAATCGTTCTGGACCAAAACCGGCCCGGTGCCTTCTACATCTGTCGAATACGGGTTGTAGATGATGGCGCCTCCTGGCCCGCCCTGTTGGGGATTCGAGATGCGCTTATTTTTTGGTTGCACTGCAATCGGCAGTTGCAGGGCCCGAAGAAGGTAGGGATCCCAGTAGTCATGATCGACCTCGCCGTCGTCACGGATAATCTGGTACAGGGACTGCTGTTCATTCTTGGACAACAGCGAAGGCCCTGTCGCTAATAACAAACATGAAGCATGGGCTACGAATTTGTAGTTGCCAATGCGGGTCGCCAGACTGATAAATGCGCGTATACAGGTTATCTTCATTCGAGGAACCTCATACATGGTTGTGAGCTGGTCAAAAAGGGACTCCAGCAGGTCCCCGGGAAAGTCATGCACAATGTCGTTTTCACCTTTATCTCCTAGTTTTGTAACAAAGAGCTGAGCAACGAACGCCCACTTTCTCCAGAGCCTCAACAATGCGTAGACCGTCATGAGGCCTTTGAAAACCTGAAAAAGTCCATGAGTAGGGAGATCGTCCACCTGCGGTGTCAACAGGAGCGAGCACCACTCCTCAATGTCCTGTAGGGCTGGGCTCTGGGGGGTGATATTGACCACGTCTATAGGGGTGTTGCGGACAATGGTGGAAAGACTAGCGCCATTGCAGCCGCCGCCTATCCTCCACGCGCTCAAAAGAGTGGCAGTCCTCAGCACGCTGTCCTGGTATATGGTCTGCGGCACCGCTTCCTCGCTGTCGGGGTTGCAACGGCTGTAGAAGCGAAGCACAGTGTTCATGAGGTCGGGAATGAACTCGCTCAACTGGTGGTTCTGTGTGAGCTTGGCGTATCTCTGGATAAACGACTCGGCTTCTCCCATCACCGACGTCAGGGCTACGGTCGGAATAGTGACTGGGAGCTCGTAAAATGCCTGCAGCACCAGACACACTCCAATGCTCTCTAGAGCGCTGGCGAACCACAGGTGGTCGTGGGCCTGCTTGAAAATGGTCGCGGCCTCAGCGAGGTTCTCCAGCGCCGACGGGAGGCGTCCAGTTAATAAATAAAACGAGCCCAGGAACTTGAGGGCTCGCCCTTTTTGCCGGGCCTTTGACCGTTCAGTGAGGCCCATGGAGATCGAGCCCGACCGCGTGAGCGAGACACTCGAGTTTTTGGGTGCGTGCCGCTTGAGGTTCTTCTCTACCGACAGCTTGGTGCCGGAATCTGCCAGATCCAGCAGCTTGAGACTAGGGCTCTTGAAGCTCCCGAGCTGTTTGGCGATCACAAACGCATTAAGAGAATTGAGAAAGTTCACCGACACATCGCACAGTGCGGTTTCGAGCGACGTGAAGTTCGAGCTCAGCACCGGCCAGATGTTGGACGAGGGCGTAAAGTCGGCAGCACTGGGCACCCCAAACACCAGGATCTGGCACGAGCAGTGGGCCCCGTGCTTGTTTTGCATCTCTCGCAGGTCGTTCTCCAAGTTTTCACAGTGGCCGTAATGAGCGATGCCGAGAATCAGCAGCTTCTCACGCCAGGGCTCGATGTCAAACAGTGGGGCGTACAGGCTGGACGTTTCTGTGCGGGAAAACTCGTACAATATGACCCCCGACGGATAGCTCTTGGGGTTGAACATGCTGCGTTCGATCTGAGAGTTTGTCGACAGATCGGCGAGCCGCACTTCGTTTGCACTGTCGAGTCTAGTGTAGTATTGCTGAAATAACGATGTCTTAATTGAGCCAACTGGCAGCACGAGGGCCTGGACGCGAGCAGGCGCCGTAAACGACAAGTCCATGCTGACAGACGCCACGGCGGCAGTGACATTTGTACCGTGCCATTCGGCATGCTTGGCACGCACAGCCAGGACACTATCTACAAAATATATTCATTATTTACTATTTCAGATCTAATTAGCCAGAATAGTCTACAGCTCACTGGTTAATTGCCCTTAGTAATTAAGCCTAAGCACTGCACGGCTCTCTCTCATGCCGCCTTCTACCCACAAGCGACGGTTCACTTTTGATAACTTTCTACACACAGATTACAGATATAACATAAGTCCTAAACAGCCCATATGCCGGTACTACGCCAGCTCGTCGTGCCAGAGAGGGCGGCTGTGCCCCGACCGGCACATTCTGTCGCCGCACACGAACAAGATCGTTTGCAGGCACTGGCTCCGAGGACTGTGCAAGAAAGGCGACCAGTGTGAGTTTTTGCACGAGCTCAACGAGCGGAAGCTGCCAGAGTGCGCTGCGTACACTAAAACTGGGTTCTGTGCTCAGTACCCGGACTGCCCGTTCAGACATGTGGATCCAAAGTCGAAAATCCCGCTGTGCACCGCCTACGAGCGAGGATTCTGCCGCCAGGGCCCCAAGTGCCCAAAGCGTCATGTCCTCCGCACCATGTGCCCGAACTACCTCACAGGCTTCTGCCCCGATGGGCCCACCTGCCAGATGGGACACCCACGATTCATCCAGATCGACGACACGATGCGTATTGCCCCAGACCCCACGGCGATCCCAGCCTGGCAGGAGGAGCGACTCAAGCAGCTCAAGATCAGCTCGTGAATATTTATTTTATACATGTATAGAAATGCATAGATGCTATATACACTTTTAGACCCGAATCCGCATTGCCAATTCGATTTCTTGTTTGGTGAGAATGGTCTCATCTTCCTCAGTGTCTTCTGGATTCTCCATCTCAATTAGGGTAACAATGCGGGCCACTTTGAGGAAATTCTCCCTCAGCTCGTACCTGCTGATAGATAGTGTGCTGATGATCTTGGAAACGTCTCGGTCGAGCGCGATGGCGCCCAGTTCGTTGACCTGGCCCTCTAGAGACCATATCCACTTCTCCACGAGCCGTGCAACTGACTGAGCCGCCAACGTCATCAGGTAGTTGTATATTGAAGGATGTAGTAGGCTCTCGATGGGAGCTACCAGCTTCCTCCACTGCTCAGAAAACTCAATGCCGCGAGTGGACTCTGGCTCATTGGGCGACAACAGATATGTGCCTCGAAAGATGCGACCACAGAGAGACCGAATCGCGCCAGAGAGGCTGCCATTGTACCACGCACGAGTCCCCTCGGTGACAATCGCGTGCGCCCTCTTCCTGAACTTTGCACTTATATCATGGAGTTTCGAGTGATCATTCTCCGCGTTGATTTCCTTGGCTCGGTCCACTACCTTGTCCACATAGTCTGCAGTCACCTCTAGGTCGTTCAAATATACAAACGTTAGGAATCGGTCGCTCATGTGGGCAGTGATCTTGCTTCCAAGGATCGTCGCATAGTCTGCCTGCAGAACCCGCAAAAGATCCGACAATATTGAGTTCTCCAGATCAGAATTCGCAGTGCCCACCGCCTGCTCCATGAGAGTGCTGAACATGTATGTCACATCGTCCACTACTGAGCTCACCAACGGATTGTCAGGGGAGTGCGTTGATGTCGCAGGAGGGATCTTGTCAGCGTCGAGAGCGGTCTCCACAGTGCGCCTAAACACAAAAATCGCCAGCGATTCAAACGTGGGTTCAACCGATGACTTGAACTTGGCAGCAAGCCCACTGGTTTCAACATGCTTGACGGCTTCAGGCCACCGTGAAATGAAATCCTGGTAAAGACGCCAGCGGTTCAGCATCAAATCTAGCTCCGCAATCCGCTGCGTCACCTCCTCCAGATCGATATAACTCCCAGCCATACCACTCTCTGCCTTCATTGGTGTGGACGCTCGCGACGACCCCGGAGCAAGGTGTGCAACCAGTCCAGGGAAGCTGTATGCCTTAATATCGTCATGCAAGTTTTCGATTCGGCGCTCGTCTAGCCAGGTGTCCAAAATCAGGCCGCCTTGGGCGTCGACCTCCCGCTGGATCACATCGATAACATGCGGCATCGCCTTGTCACCGTAGTATCTCTCAACCAAAGCTGAATGCTGTGCGAGGATGGCTGCGATGCTCTCAAACAGTCGGGTAATCGCAATGCCATAGAAGCTCGGGTTATCTGAATTAGCACCAGCTATCAACGAACGACTCTGGGAGGCAATAATCCCACTAATGAACTTTGAGTACCGTACCAACCCGGCCTTTTCATGTCCAACCTGGGGAAGCAGCTTGAACCATCGAGTGAGTGCGGCAGTGTCCCTGGCCTCGCAGGCCTTGTCGAACTCCCTGCAGAAGAGTGCTGCCATAGCCTCGCAGCCCTGGCGAAGCGAGACCTCAGGGGCCTCGGGAAGTTCAGAACTGGGAACCATCCTGAGAGCGAGGTCACTCTCTTTTATTGAATCTGGAATGTGCAGAGCCGTGTGGGCAGCATGTGCAGCTCTCTCCCAGTCTCGTACGTCCATTGCGTCGCTCATAGCCTGAATAGAATTGCGAAGCTCCAGAGTAGTGTCGACAAACCTGCGTGCATCCGCAGCTCGCTCATACAGCGCCAATGCCTCGTTTACCCGAGAACTTACGGACTGGGCCGTATAAGAGGCTTGCTCAGAAATCGACCCCAGCTCAGCGGCGTCTGAAAGAGCCGTAGCCAGCTTGTAGCGTGCGTCGACTAGCGACTCCATTCTTGACTCTGGGGTGTCGGGAAAGAGCTTGGTGCTCTCGAGCCTCGAGCTGTTTTGGGCTCCAAGCGTCTCATCAAGAAGTGCCACTAGTTTAGCTCGCGAATCGCACGCTTTGACGTCGTCCATGCGTTCCCTCAAATGACACTCCTAAGGTGGCTGACGTGGCGATCTGAAATATATGCCAAGTGCCAATCTGGAATGAACCACTGATCAGATCGTTCAGTGCTAGTTATGGATTGATTGTGATATAGTTAGATTGGTGGATTCATGTACCGAATCCTACAGTGACTTCGAATCATAAATTTGTACTCAGAACGCACGCACCGTAAGATCCCTGGAGATCACACCACTCACGAATCACTAACAGCACACACAATCACTAACAAAAGATACTGGAGTCCAGCATCTTGGAACGATCACTCTCATGAAGGGTGCAGGACATACCTCTGACATAGTTCTATAGATTTAATACATTCAATATTAACAGTTTTGCAGATTATTTCGAGATCCTTTGCCACACTCAGGTCTATCCGCCACTAACTATCTGAGGCGCCTGCAGGTGACTTTTTTCAATGTCAATTGTAGTATTGATTTCTGGCAGTGGCACCAATTTACAGGCCCTCATCGACGCTGATTTAGGTGCTCCCATCACACATGTTGTTTCTAGCAGCCCAAAGGCTTATGGGCTTGAGAGAGCGCACAAAGCGAATATCCCAACTACTGTTCACTCCCTGCAAACCTACTACAAAGGCATCCCCAAGGAAAACAAGGATGAGAGAGCATCTGCTCGGGAAAAATTTAATTCTGACTTGGCATCATTGGTTCTTAACCTAAAGCCTACTTTGGTGGTGTGTGCAGGTTGGATGCTCATTTTGGCACCCACGTTCCTACAACCACTAGAGAAATCCCACATCGATATCATCAACTTACATCCCGCTCTACCAGGTGCCTTCCCAGGGATACATGCGATTCAGAGAGCATGGCAAGCTGGCCAGGACGGGACCGAAGAGTATGGTGGTGTTATGATCCACTACGTTATTGCCGCAGTAGACGAAGGAAAGCCCATTGTGGTCAAGAAACTCAAACTAGACAAGTCCGAGTCTGTCGAACAGTATGAGGCACGGGTACATGCAGTCGAACATGATGCAATCGTGGAAGGAACAAAGATTGCCCTTCAAAAACAAACAATATAATAATTACTGCATACTTGTAGAAAGTTTCTCTCCCTGTAAGGTACTCGATTAGTTTCCGTTTTGGGAGTGATCGCTGCGACGCAGACCCGATCGAGTAGTAGGGACCTGTTTCTATATTAATTACGTTGATAGACTTTTGTGATAACAGCAATGGCTCAGTCGCGCACTTATATCTGCAGGTGGATTGCAAGTGCAGTTATTCTAGTTGCCAGCATATGTTTAGTTGGCTTCTTCATAGCGCTCTTGCGGAAAAAGGTTATCGCCATAATGAAAGCTCGATCAGGGCCGTCTGGACCATACATGGACATGGCAATGCCTCCCACATATGTTGAAAGCCAACACCCTAACAACGTCGACCCTGAAAGACATCACAGCTCAATACCTCTAAGCTCGCCTTTGCCTCCTGCTCAAGCTAAAGTGTGAAATTAATGTCGAGTCTTGACAACTATGTACTTAGTTCTTACTTACTATAGATGGAAGATAGAAAGTTTGAAGGGTTGTAATGCACGGGCCCTATATTGATAAGAATCAACAAGGAGTACCACTTTTTGGCGTAGACGCAATGCTACTTCTTTACTTTTTCGGCTCTTCTGGTGTATTGGGCTTTCTGACCTCTAGCACACTGCGTACGCACGCTCTCATATCCGAGAGCTTATCGAAACATCTGGTACGGAAATCAGGATGCTCCTTAATACAGTCTTCGTAGATGTTCATTTGCTCTGAGCAGTTAGCAATGATTTTTTTGAACGATGGGCTCTGAGTAGTTACGCAATCCGAGAGCTTTTTCTGGTCCTCAAAACACTTTGAGGCATCGCCTTTACCCAAGCAGTTGTAATATGTTAAAAATTGGTCTGGGCAGCACGCTGCAATCTCCTCAACCAACCTTTGATCCAGCAGTAATGACATTCTGTAAAGTGCTAGAAGACCACTATTATATAATAAACCTCTTTAGGCTTACGAGAGCAAGATACGAGATTTCGAAGAAATTATGCATTTTTAGTTTATTTATTAAATTAGTAGTTTTAAGCAGCACTAGGAACAGGAGTAAAAACATCGAAAGCACCAGTTCCAGAGCTAATGGGGCGTCCCAAAACTATACGGGCTGATGGCGACTCCAAAGTATCAGAAGAGCCATTAAGAACCTCTTTAGTTAAGAACTGACAAGTAGACTCATAACTCATCTTTGTGAGCGGGGAAATGCTCGAGTCGAGGCCAGAACGGTTGAACGGCAAGTAAGTACCCTCACGAGTCATCATATCTGCGATGAGCTCAAGGTGACGGAGATTCACAGTGATAGCATAGGTGTCGAAAACGTTCTTGATTTCACGAACAACAGTAGCTCTTGCAGCCTCAACTCCGTATGTTCGCAAAACTGCCGCAACATCGTTAGACAGGATTCCATTCACATCAATAAATAGGTCTTCAAGCCACATCGCCTTGAAGTTCACACCCTCAGTGAGAATGACGCGACCATCCTTGTGGTTAGGAGGTCTCAGACAACGTTCGATATGGGGAACCTCACGAACGACAACCTGGTGACAAACAGCCTCCACAACGTCAACCATAAGAAGCTTCTTGAGAGAAGCAGGGAACTCAAGCTTGAACTCACACCACTCGCCCTGCATGTCGTCAAAGTCAAACTCCATGACATAGCGATGATTTGAAGCGATTGCCTGCTGTCTCTTGTTAGCGTTAGAAGAGAGGGGAGACTTGCGCGATTGTTGCTCCTTCTTTGGCGGCTCATCGACCTCCATCTTGTCATCATTGTCAATTGGTTCTTCGGCCGTGGCGTCGTCCTCCTCAGACTCCTCACCATCATTATCATCAACCTTCTCATCGTCAACGTCTTCGTAAGAGACCTGCTCGTTATTCTTTTGTTTGGCATCGTCGGCCTCGAAATCACTGTCCTCATCCTCTTCACCACTGCTCTCCACAGCTTCGTCGTCGATGAGCTTGTCATCACCATTGTCTCTGGGTTTAGTTTTCTTAGCTTTTGGCTTTGAAGGGATTTTGGTGGGATCACCGATGCTGGGATCAGCATCTGCACGTTTTTGACGACGGAACTCCTTGACAATATCGGACTCAAGCTTTTCCAAGAATTTCGCGGAGAGAACTTCTTCGACGGTTTCTTGGGAAATATCATATTCTTCTTGATACTCATTACGAGGGAACAAGTTAATCCGAACGGTGTATGAGCGGACTCTGTCTCCATTGAGATTGGCACCAATGCGCTCAGTTACAATGACTTTATCGATGAGCTCGCTGAGCATAATTTTTGTGACACCTCTGCAAAAGGCGTCTGCTTGCTCATCAGTAATGTTCTTTGCAATTGGCAGAATCATCTGTGGAGTTTTGATATTTGCGCTTGCAGTCATAATGATTTCTCGCATACGAGGGATACCCAGAGTGACATTGGCAGCACCATGGCCAGCAAAATGGAAAGTGTTCAATGTCATTTGAGTGGAGGGCTCACCGATAGACTGAGATGCTACGATACCGACACTCTCGCCAGCATCGACCAAAGACTGCTGGTATTTTAGATGCATGAGAGACTTGAATTTTTTGTCCAACTTGGAAATTTTGAGGTCATGACCGCGTTGTTTAATTTCGGCCTTGTTTTGTTCAACAAAAGTGTCCAAATCATGCTGGAACTTCTCTGAAACGGATCCAATGTACCGGGCAGGATTGAGAGCCAAGACAGTGGGCTCAGGATCCTCACCATTCTTGAGTGCTTTCCTAACTTTCTTGGAGTACCCAGAGGCTACAGAGTCGTTGAGTTCTCCAACAAAACTGGGGCTGTGCTTTCTCAGTAATCCTTCGTAGTTGTCAAGGCAGAATTTGAATTGCTCAAGGTAGGACTCTTTAGTGGTATCGATGTTATCGCCGCCATACAAGAACTGAATAATTGTTCCATCACTGTCACGCACAGTGTTGTCATACTCAGATTTAACGCCTTCAAGCTGCTTGATCAAACAGCGCTGCAAATAACCGGAACGAGAAGTCTTGACAGCAGTATCAATGAGGCCTTCGCGACCAGCCATACAATGGAAATAGTACTCCTGAGGCTTGACACCGCTGTAGAATCTCTGTGCGATGTAACCACCAGCCCTGAAGTGGGTCTCGTAGGGTCGGAATGTAGGAAGGGTCTTTCCGCTAACCATGACAGGGACACGGCGACCCTCAAGAGCCTGCTGGCCCAGAGCACACATAATTTGACTGACGTTAACGTTTGAACCTTTAGCACCAGAAAGAGCCATGGCCTGCATACTATTATAAGGGAACTTCTTTTGGGTTCCTTCAGGAATGCACTTGGAAACAACTTGGGAAGTTACAGCGTTGGCCTTGGACATTGAAATGGCATCAAGAATGCCCAGCTTGTTGTCGTCACGGAGAATCTCTTCCAAACGCTTCTTGAGCTCGGTGCTAGTTTGTTTGGTATCCTCTGGCAAATTAGTGACCTCATTTGCAGCCTTCAAGCCGACAGTTTCAGCCTGGTCAAGCAAATCGGAGCGCCATTTGTCGCCTTCTTCGGTAAGCCTAAGGTCATCCATACCACAAGTGAATGCAGTCTCCATGATATACTTTGTGAAAAGACGACCAAGAACGCTGAGAAGAAGACCTGCCGAGTTCGGGCCATAAAGCTCGTACACCGAATGCACAAGACCATAATCTGCAGCACCATATTGAGACTTGTCCAGGATTCCACACAAAAGCTCACCATTTTTGAAGAGAACAGTGTTTTCTTGAGAATGAGGACCCCAGTACTCGTTCTTGATCTTGTTCTTGGAAGTAGTACTGAGACCTGGACGGTCGTTGGGCTTGATGTTCAAGAGGATCGTGGAAATGACTTGTTTACCGGTCCATAATGCAACGGGTTTGTGAATAGTCGGAGGGAGGAGAAGAATGCGGTCCGATGCGAACTGACCAGTCTCAGGACGAATGGAGCCATAAATAAGTTGCTGATACTGTTCCTTGGTCAAAAAAGTATCCAGGCTAGTTAGCCAAACACCTGCACTGATGTGGTCCTGAATCAGACCACGAAGAGGCTTTCCAGATGTGGGGGTCAAGTACTGATTATTGGTATTTGCAATGAGCATAGCCTCAGCCCTGGCATTCTCGTTCTGGGGAAAGTGCATATTCATCTCATCACCATCAAAATCTGCATTGTACGCACCGGTGTTTGCGTAATGTAGACGAAGAGTCTTTTCTTTAGGAAGCACTCTCACAGAGTGGCCCATCATGGAAGCCTTGTGCAGGGTGGGCTGACGGTTCATCAACACAACGTCATGATTTCTGATATGGCGGTGAACCTTTTTATTAACTCCGATTGTTCCACGAGTGGAAGGCGTCAAGAGCTGGTTTGCCAATGCTGTACGCTGCTCCAAGGTCATATTAATGAGAGAGATGATTTTTCCATTCTCTTCTTCGACTTGAATAGCGCCTGGCCACGTATTTGGTCCATTTATAACCGCTTGACGCATCTCTTCAAAGTTGTGAGAGGTGACGGGCTCAGGGTATGTGAGCTTGACGGCAAAAACGGGAGGAATACCGATCTCATTAGTCTCAATATTAGGATCTGGAGAGATAACGGAACGAGCAGCAAAGTTGACACGCTTTCCCATCATATTTTTGCGAAAGAGACCTTCCTTCTTTTCGAGGATTTGCTTGATACCAGGAAGGCCGGCCTTGCCAACTGGGGTTTGATTCTTCTCGGAATCGAGAACACCATTATAGTTATTTTGCAGGCTCACGAACTGGTTCATGAGCTGGCTGAACACCATCTTGCGCGCCTCACCACCCTGCTTGTTCAATTGCATCTTGTGCAGCTCGTCTGAGAGATCACGGATCGACAAACAATCCTGCAAAATTCTCACGAGCATGTCGTTGGTAGGGTTCGAATGGACCTGGCCTCCTAGAACACTGGGCAATCTGAAGCGAGTAGGGGGGACGGCAATTGTGTCGGCAAAAAACATGTCGGCCGAGACATGCTCATTTGAGCGAGGGCTTGACTTGAAGATGACATTGCACATGGGCTGCTCTCGCTGGAACAAGGATCGAAGGATGCTACGCACCTCCATGCTGAGGAGGAAGCGACTTCCGTGGTGGCTCTTGGATTTGGGGCCAGTCTCCTCTACTTCCATAGGTACATTGTCCTCCTCGAAACTCTGTGTAACGCCCTTGACACGGTTGTGGTTGATTTGCTTGGCACCCAACTCGATCTCAAAGATCTTGCTGTAACCGTCTTTGCGGAACTTGGGGCTGAACATGCCGCAGTTGTCGCACTTATTTCTGGCTGCCAAAAGTTTGTAAAACTCTTTGATAACTGCCTTGCGCTCAGCAGCGATGGCTGGGGTCCGCACACCGCCGGACGAAGTGCGACCCTCTTTGATTGCCTTTGCGATCGCATCATTGGTGTAAGCCGTGCGTTTCGACATCAATGTGCGTGCTGCCTCGACGGTTCGGTCCTCTGGTCTGTCCTCGACATCGTCCTCGGCAGTAGCCAAAGTGAGATCAGCGACTTCAGAAGCCTCGAGCAAAAGGCCGTACTGGAGGAGCCTGAGTTTGCACTCGTATAGGTTTACAACTGTCTGGTTTAGTCTGAATCGGTGGCAATGCAAACAAGCTGCTCTGAGGAACTGGAACATGTGGGCGAAAAACATCGGGTTGTAGACGGGCATTGGCAACTCAATGTGGCCGACATGGCCGAGACAGCGATGCTGGTCGAGCCCACAAGTCTGGCATAAATTTTTCTCAAACGCACCCAAGCTCAAGTCGTATAAGCCGTTAGCTACGGGGTGTCCGAGGTTATCAAAGACCTCTGGGTTGGTAATTTGCTTGACACTAAGTTGCTTGATGTCCTTACTCGGGAAAAACCCAAAGTCTACGGACTGCAACGTAGTCCCTACCGGAGAGGCTATATTCATGACGGTTTGATCTGAAATTTTCCCAGAAAAATTATGTAACGGTGCTCGCGGGAACGTGGCGCTGGTGGCGAGGTCGCTAGCCTGTCAGGTGACAAATACGAATCACGTAATTGCCGGGTACAATAGCCAGGCACGAATTTCAAACAGTTAGTAATTGTGAGCTGTCAAAATTTCCAGGCTGTGAGGCGGCGCGCGATTAGAAGAGCCAACTCCGGGGATAACACTGTATATTAGATAGCAAGAGGGCATACACGCTCACTTGCGAACCGCAACGCCTGCTGGAGAATTTTAACCATGAGCCTCCGCACCCGTATTAATAATTGTGCATTGATTTCTAATCTAGTACTGTCACGAAGCCTTTCCTGTTCATGCACTGTCTACAATGCCTCAGACCAACCCTTGCCTCGAAGCACTGATAAACTCACGAGACGCCCCACCCCTCCTGCAGGAGCGAAGCTGTCTCAACTTCACAAAGTGTTATTTCCATTGAGTTACAGAGAAAGCTTTGCGCAGTGGTTCCATCGCAAGAGCCTGCGCAAAGCAGAGGAGGATTTACTGGCATGTGCTGATATCAGAGTGTCTGGAGAGAACGCCAATGCTCAGTCTCTCGACGTCGCAGTCGGGGACAAGCTGTTTTTGAATGAGCTCGAGGTTGTTGGCGAGAAAGTGGGAGATCAGGAAAATAAACATGTGGTCCTGATCCACGGCTACGGAGCAGCCAAGGGCTTCTTTTACAAGAATCTACTTAATCTAGCCATGCCCGGCTACACACTTCACGCCATTGATCTGCTGGGGTACGGCCGTAGCAGCCGACCCACGTTCAGGATCCACCCCACCGACCCGCGGGACGGCGTGCTGAAGGCCGAGTCTTTTTTTACTGATTCGCTCGAGGAGTGGAGAAAGGCCCGCAACATTGGGCAATTCACTCTGCTGGCCCACAGTCTCGGAGCCTATGTTGGCTGCGGGTACATCATGAGGCACCCTGAGCGAGTCGACAAGGTGATGATGATCTCCCCGGCCGCAGTGGGCAGGACTGTAGAGAGCCTTCCCATGGAGGTCGTGGGCACCAAGCCGGACCCTGCGATTCCGACCCTCAAGTCGTTTGCGAATATTCCCGGTTGGTTCAGGTGGGGATGGGAGCACAACTTCAGTCCGTTCTCGCTTGTGCGCTACACGGGTCCGTTTGGCCCCATGATGGTGAGCGGGTGGACGTATCGGCGGTTTGCCGACCTGTCTCTGCGAGAGCGAGACTGCCTGCATGACTACTCGTACAGCACGTTCAAGACCAAAGGGTCGGGCGAGTATGCGCTGAACTATCTGCTGGCGCCCGGAGCGAGCGCACGGTGGCCGCTGGCGGAGCGAATCAGCAGCCTCAAGGTCCCGTCGTTGTGGCTGTACGGCGACCACGACTGGATGGACATCGAGGGCGGCCACGAGGCAGCCCGTCAGCTCCAGCTGGCCAAGGCTCCTCCCGCCAAGGTCCTGACGGTCCCCAACGCCGGCCACCACCTGTACCTCGATAACCCTGAGGAGTTTAACAGGCTGGCTCGGGACTTTATGACCGACAAGCTGAGTGTATAATTATAATAGATTACTAAATATACGTGCATTATATTTTGGGCAGAGACGCTCCTAGGTGTCTGATTATGACGATTTGCCTCTCTGTGTTGCCGCTGGGCATTATCAGATTTATATGTATACCATCTAACATATACCAGTATATTATCACGGATGGACCATCCACTATGACACCTTTGATCATAGCTTAGTATAATTATGATCTAACCAGATATTTTACGCATTACTCCTCCTCTTCTGGGGCATCGTCAGGCAGACGGGCCACCACCTCTTTGAGCTCGTCCTCGGTGTAGATGTGAAAGCCGTGCTCCTTGGTGACCTTGGAGAGCTGGATGTTCTTGGCCTCGAGTTTCTCCTCCATGACCTGCCTGAGCACCTTGAGCAGCAGCATCTCGGCGTCCGCGAACGAGATCGACGAGTGGTAGTGCTGCTGGAGCTCGGCCTGGGCACCCTCGGAGCCGGAGCCGATCGCCTTGGCGAGGTAGCGGTAGTAGGTTCCGGTGGGCTCGGTGTGGTACAGCTGGGGGCCGTTCTCGTCGACCCCAGCGATCAGCAGGGCCACGCCGAACGGGCGAGACATGACGGCCTTCTCGTCGTCGTCACCCTCACCGAACCGAAGAGCCAGCTCGCAGACCGATTGGGTGACCGTCTCGACCGAGATGGGCTCGTCGAAGTTGAAGCGGTGGTTGCAGGCCTCGACTCTGGCGTGGTCGACCAGGGTGCGGGCGTCGGCAGTGAGGCCGCTCATGGCGCTGCCGAGGTGTGTGTCGATCTCGTCGATCTTTTCCACTGAATTGCTCTCGAGCAGCGACGAGGTGATGCGCTTCTCGACCCCCAGCAGGACTCCCTCGTCGGTGCGGATGCCGATTGCGGTGCTCCCGAGCTTGATTGCCTCGAGCGAGTACTCTACTTGGAACAGGCGGCCCTCTGGCGAGAAGGTGCTCACGCCGCGGTCGTATTCGCTGCGGGTAAGGAACATTATGGTGGAACTGTGGCCTGCCGTAGTCATCTGGCGGCGAGCGAGGCGGCGGTGGCGAGCGTGGCGAACGGTGGCGGACTATATTCTATTAACTTATTTAGAGCCCTTGATAGCCTTTTTGATGGTTTTCTCCACAACCTCCCAGTCGCCGGTGGGCACCTGGGTCATGGTGATGCCCTCGCCAAAGTACGATTTGATGTCGCTCAGCAGCTTGTAGCTGGTCTGGTCGTGCACGAACGAGACCGCGACTCCAGTGCGGCCGAAGCGGCCGGTGCGGCCAATGCGATGCAGGTACGTGGAGGGGTCGGCGTTGCCGTCGGCGTCGGTGGGCATGTCGTAGTTGACGACCATCGAGACGGTGGGCACGTCGATGCCGCGCGACAGCACGTTGGTGGTGATGAGCACCTTGGTCTTGTGCTCGCGGAAGTCGTCGATGATCTTGTCGCGGTCGGTGGTGGCGATGTCGCCGTGCAGCACCGACACCTTGTGGCCCTCGCCGATCATCTTGGCCGCCAGCTGGTCGGCGGTGCGCTTGGTGCGCACGAAGATGATCGAGCTCGCGATCGTGAGCAGGCCGTACAGCTTCACGAGCGTCTCGTATTTCTCCTGCTCGTTGGCGCAGTCCATGTAGATCTGGGTGATCGCCTGCACGTTCAGCTCGGACTGCTTGAGGCGGATCTCGTTGGGCTTGGGCACGAACTTGAGCGCGTACTCGTACACCTTCTCGTCGAACGTGGCGCTGAACAGCACCGTCTGCACGTTGGGGGGGCACGCCGCCTTGACGCGGCTGCACTGGGCCCCGAGGCCCTGCTGGTCGAGCATGTTGTCGGCCTCGTCGAGCACAAACACCTGCAGCTTCGACACGTCCAGCAGTCGACGCCGCAGCAGGTCGTTGATCTTGCCGGGCGTGCCCACCACCACCTGCGCCGTCACGCGCTCGTCCTTGCCAATCGAGTCCGGCACCAGCAGCTGGTACGTGATGTCAGTGTACTTGCCCATCGTGCGGGCGACCTCGAGGTTCTGGCGCGCCAGCTCGCGCGACGGGGCGAGGCACAGCGCCTGCGGCTGCTTGATGTCCGGCACCACTCGGCTCAGCATCGTGAGGGTGAACGCGGCGGTCTTGCCAGTTCCAGACTGGCTCTGCGCGATCAGGTTCTGCGGGGGGTTGCTCAGCAGCAGCGGCAGCGCGCGCTCCTGGATCTTCGACGGCTTGGCGTACTTCATGGCGTAAATCCCGTCCAGCAGCTCCTTGCGCAGCCCCAAGTCCTCAAACGACTTGACGCTGTAGAGGGCCGAGTTCGGGTCGGCCTGGATGTCGGCGAGCTTGACCTCGACCTCGTACTCGACGTCAACGAGGTTCGAGTCGGGCTCCTGGCCCGCGCCGCTGTTGCCCTGGAGGTCCAAGTTCTGCAGGGTCTCTGATTCCATCGACATGTGAAAACGTAAGCAGCGGGGGGTCGAGTCAAGTAGGTAAATAGGTAAAGTCAGTCCAGCGTGGCCACCGTGGCGCGCTCCCGGGCACGCTCTCGCTGCTCGCGCTCGCGCCAGCGGCGTGCCTTCTCGGCCATCGCCGGGGCGGCCCTGAGCTGCCGCGGCTCGAGCGGCCTCCTGCACACGGGGCACGCCCCGTCCAGCGTGCGCAGAATCGCCTCGCGGCTAAAGTAGTGGCCGCACGGCGCCCGCACCGGCTCCTCGAGCATCTGCTTCGTGATGGGGCACCGGTAGCTCTGGCGAGTCGTGGTGATGATCGCCTCCCCGTAGTACTGGTCCACGTCCTTGTCCTCGTTGTCGGGGTCGATGATGTCCATGAGCGACTCCCACATGCTCGTGAACTGCTTGCGGGTGTCCTGCGAGTACCGGTGCCGGCCCTCCTGGGCCTGCTGCTCGGCGACCTGGGCCTCGACCTCGTGCTCGTAGCCGCTGGCGATGTCGGGGACCACCAGCGGCGGCTCGTCGTCAATTGACAGGTCGCGCCGCGCGGCGTTGTCCTTGAGCGCCCGCGCCGCGGCGGTCCGCGCCGACTTCATGGCGTCGAGCCGCGAGCACACGTCCATGATCCGCTGCATTTCGGTGTTGATTCCCACGATCTGGTCGTCGAGCTTGAGCTGGAGCGCGTCGCCGCGGTCGGGAAAGTCCTCCATCACGAGCTGCCGGGCCCGCGCGGCCTCGATGGCGGCCTTTTTGAGGTACTCGCGCGCGTACTTCATGTTGGACGCCAGCTCCTGGCAGTCGTCGGCGGTGGTGTTGGCCGCGACCGCCGTGGAGTCGAGCGGAAGGTGCATTAATCTACAAACAGTTATTAAGCCGCAAAGCTAAATACCAGGACCCACGCGAGCACGTACGCGCCCAGCGCGTTGGCAATGCCCGCGGTGGTGGCCTGGCGGAAGGTGGTGAAGGCCGAGCGCCAGTTTTTAAGCGCGAGCGGCACTGAGGCGATTACTTGTACTGCGAGGTACAGCGCGAGCCCTGCAGCCGACTCGAGGCGCGCAATCCCGGCGAGGGCGCCCGACGCAATCGCAATCTTGACCCGGTACTTTTGCACCGCATTCAGGTTGAACTCGAGTCCATCCATTACCGTCAGGTGGTCACTAAGTAAGCATGGTCAGAACCTGTCAGGACCTTCGGGATGCGGTGGCTCTGTGCCTGCAGCGCAGCGAGTGCGTACTAGTGCACCGCAATACCCCACAAAAGTGCATGGAGGACCCCGAGCTCGCAAAAACCCTGCCGCAGCCCTGCATCGTGCAGATCTTCCGGTACCTCGACTGCAAGCGAGGGCAGATCGACAGATCGCGGCGATTTCGAGGAAATGGGCCAAAGTCCTCGGGACAGTACCGGCACGACCTCGACCTGCTCGCACAGGGCAACTTCGACGCCGAGGAGGAGCTTCACAAACTGGGCGCCGAGCACGTGCAGCCCGTGGAAAAATAATCAGTATATGTACATAGTCGATTAATTGCATGAGATAAATAAGTCAGTCGGCCGTGAGCGCCGTCGTCAGCCGCTCGAGACGGTCGTACAGGCTGTGCAGGTGCTTGCTCTGGCGCTCGATCTCGTCGGCCTTGTGGAACGACACCGTCGCGGCCACCTGGTCGATCCTCGCCTGGAGCTGGTCCTGCGATACCAGGCTCGCGATGAGCTCCTCGGCGTCGACGTCGGGCGCCACATTGCGCACCGCAGCGGCTATGGTGTCGAGAAACGCCGAGTCGGCGATCTGGCTCACCACCGTGATGTTGTACTTGGCCAGCAGCCGCGACACGTCGAGCGGGACCTGGTCTGGGACGTTGGCCGCGATCAGCTCGGCGTCCCGCACCGCCAGCAGCCGCCCTTGGAGCACCACGTCGATGAGGCGGCCGACGTCGGGGCCCACCTGGGGCTTGATCGCCCGCAATTGCTGGTGGAACCGCCACGGGTCGAGCAGCATCGCCGCGGCAGCGAACTGGGGCTCCCCAGCCGCCACAAACGCCTGGGCGGCCTCGTGGAACTTGAGCTGGGCCAGCTTGACCCGCGCCCGCACCGCCATGCCGACCTCCTGGCGCGACACGATGTTCGTGGCCGCCTCGACGTTGTTTGCGCCCAGCAGCCTCAGGGCCTCGCTATCGGCAGACATGGTCGGTGGGTCGCTCATTAGAAATATATGCGGTGGCGGCGGTGGCGTGGTACTAGATCAGGGCTGCGGTGGCGTCGGTGGCTCGAGGCCTTCGAGCGCGGCGTGGGTCTCGCGCAGCTTGTCGTCAATGACCATGTTGTTGGCGGCCTCCTGGCGCAGCGCGGTCTGCCACACCTCGTCGCGGAACCGCCGCAGCGGCGCGTTCTTGAGCATGGCCCCGAGCATGATCTGGAACGTGATGACGTCCTTGTTGAGGCTCTTGTAGAACGCAAACACCTCGTCAGCGTCGCCACCGCTGGCCACGTCGCGCAGCAGGGTGTTGCCGAGCACTCTGCGCGCGCTCGCGTCGAGCCCGTGGCGCGCTGCATACTGCCGCCGCGCGTCCGCCACATTCGTGCTGTGCGCCACCGCGGTCACAGCGTACGGGTCGTCCGCGGGAAGACCCCACTTTTTCGTCCAATTGAGCACCGCCGCGGCTTTCTTCGGACCCAGCTGCGACGACACCCACCCTAGGAACTGGTTGCGCGCGACTCGGCCCTTCTTGCCCGCCAAACGCAGCACCCACAGCGCCGGCACCGGCTCGTTGCGCCGCAGCCAGTAGTTCATGTCGTGCGCTGCCAGAACGCCGTTGCGGAGCCGCTGCTGGTCAGTTTTCAGCGTTTTGTACACCAGGCCGTGCCGCATGTCGAAATCGGGTTTGGTGCGGCAGAACTCGAGCAGGGGGAGCGTGAGAAAGTCCTTGATCTTGCGGCGCACCGCGTCGTCCGCGGAAAAGTCCGTCCGCTTCGCAGGCTCGGCCAGCCGGCCCTCAACCAGCTGCTTCAACTTTGTTCGAAGCCGCATAATTTTAATTGTATTACTAATACAGGGACCGCATGGTGAGGTGGACCCACCGGCGGCACGCCCGCATATCTCGCGGCCTCGCGCGTTTACGGGCGCCGCCCACAATTCGGCTCGGGCCCGCAGCCGCACAGCCAGTCGCGGCTATACATGCTTAGTAATGCAGACCTCTCGACCATGCACCCTGGCGACCCGGCTCCGCTGGATATTTATCTCGAGCTCACCCTCACTCGCTACGTGCACTACAACGACGCTCGGCACCTGAAACGGGCAATTCAATTGATCAAGGACCGCACCTACAACGTGCGGTGGTACGACTCGTTTGCTCTGGCCCTCCGGTCGATTGACCGCAATTGGAGCGACAACAGCGGCTGGCGAGAGGCCGCGGTCGACACATACAACGCCGAGGCCCGCCACCTCCGAGAAGAGTACCACCAGGCCTCGGCAAGCGGCGATTTGCAGGCAGTCGCCGCCGCCTCGATCAAAGAGGGGCACTGGCACATCAACGGGGGCGACTTTCGGTTCGCCCACGGCGACTTCAACCAGGCTCGCGACGCCGATAAGGCCCGCGAGCTCGAGTGCATGTTCTACAGCAGCCAGCTCGACGTGATCCAGCGGGAGTTCTCGCTGCTCGCCACTACGCTGGGCCGGCAGTTCTCCCGCATCCTCGCACGAATGAACGAGCCGTACGCATCGGGGATCCTGCTCACGTACGCCCTGTCACTGTGGAAGTACCACGAGTTCGCCGCATGCGCAGCGGTGCTGCTGCACCTCCCAGCAGCGCTCCAGAACCCAGCAAAGCTGCAGTGGAACTGGCTCACCAAGCAGCAGCTCGCGACCCTCACAGTGGTGTGCTCGCTGCTCTCGCTGAGCCGAGCAAATATCGAGTTTTTATTGACCGGCGACCTCCATTTTGGCCAGATCCTCGCCGAGTTCCCCTATTTATCAGCCCTCATCCGCGCATACTTGGACCTGGAGATTGAAGAGTTTTGGAAATGCTGGAGCGAACTAGCCGCTAATAATAGAAATCCATGGTTACTAGATGACGAGCTACTTACCTGCAGAGCCATGCTCCGCAACAACCTCCACCGCATGTACCTGGCCGTCCGCAGCGTGTGCCCCGTCGACCAGATCCTCGCGGTGTTTGGCATCACCCACCGCACCTATACCATTCTCGACTTCGTCGTCGAGGTCAGTAGCCTCGATCTCCAGATCGAGGTCGACACCGTCACCAACATCGTCAGGACCGTCAAAAAACCCGCCATGACCGACATGCACGTCGACCAGTACGTCCACGACTCGCTCATGACCATCTGGTACGGCATCGAGACGTCGTTCAACGGCGTCATCACAACCTCGCAGGAGCGAGAGCCCAAAAGCCGGTTCTACGCGACGCGCGAACGCCCGATTCCCGACAGTGATGAGTCCCCGCAGCTTTCGTTCGAGCAGGACTGATCAACCCTGCTGGCACTCAACTCTCGCCGGCATAGCTCTCCAGCAAATAGCTCTCCATAACGGTCTTCATAGTCTTAGCCGTATCCAGGCTCTTGTCCAGCATAGCCTTGAGCTCCTGTCGGGGAATGCCCTCGTTCGAAAGCACCTCTATCGCCACCAGCTGGTCGCTGCTCGTTTGGTACGCCGCCACCAGCTGCTTGTCGGTGTTGGGCACGTCCACGTCCGCGTACACCTTGCCGTCGACCCAGGCTACCGCACCGGCCGCCAGCAGGTCGTGCAGAGCGATGCCCGCACTCACGACCGCCATCGAAGTGGCATTGAGTGCGGCCGCCATCAGGGTCGAGGTGGTCTGCGGCCCGCTCAACACGTTGATCAGCACGCTGATGTCCGACTTGGGGTACTGGTCGAGCAGAATGGCCCGGATCAGCGACGACCGCACGAAATCCTCGGTCATTCGCTCGACGTTCTCGCTCGAGGGAATCAGGGCAAACGGCTGGATCCGCACATTAACAGTGATATTCGACTGCTGCTCAAACTCCCCTCGCCGGGGCTGCGGGCCATACACGCACGCCTCGATTCGGGTGTCGCCAATTTCAATGTAGGCCGAACCGCTCGCATTGCGGACGACGCTCTGGCTCAGATACACCGGCCTGAGCCCATCAGTGAGCTCTACTTTCTGCTGCTGTTTTTCTGGGGGGTAAAAGGCGTCAAAGTCGGTGGGCCCGAGGTTCCTTCTGCGGTCGCCCAAGTGTGACATTTTTCTACTTAGTTAACAGACCGATCAGCTCTGGGAGGCTATCGATCACGTAATCAGTAGCCTCATGGTTAGTGAGGTCCTGGTTGACGTCATTACGTAATAGCACCGTAGCGACTCCTGCGCGGCGGCCGGCGTGCATGTCGTCGATGGAGTCGCCCACCATCACCATCTGCCTGGGTTCGAGGCCCCACGCCTGCGCAATCTTGAGGATCCCGTCGGGCGCGGGCTTGGGCGGCCTGAACTCGCGCGTGATCACGGGCTCCATAGTAATTCCCTCTAGAAACTTGGTTCGCAGGTACTCGACTGGGATCGGGAAATTCCGCGTGCAGATTGTCGTTCTGATGTCCTGCCGGGCGAGCCAGGTCATGAGCTCGTGCAGCCCGGGCTGGGGCTCCATGTCCTGCATCGCGCGCCGCTCAATTACCCGCAGCTTCTCCTGGGCCTCCTCCTGAGCGGGCTCTGGCAGCCCGTGCACATGGTCGAGGATATCAACCGATTTATCAATCCCCAGCGCGCTGCGCATCTCCTTGAACATGTACGTCTGGGGCAGGCACAGCGTGCCGTCCATATCAAACACAATACCCCTGATCCCGCTGAGCATTCGCCTCATCGAATCTGCACATGCTCCAGTTTGTAACCTCAGTCCAGTTGCTGACTCATCGTGATACCAGTTACAAATGTCTGGTTTTGGAGATTTGGAGGACAATGCCCCTCACGGCGGATATTCATGGTCTCCCGAGCCCGAAGAACCAGCCTGGGATGCTTCCAATGACCCTCAGATTCCTACTCTTGGCAACCTCGGCTCCGGCGAGCCCCAGCCTGAGCCCGAGCGCACCGCCTCGCCTCAGCCCTCTCAGGTGGACCAAAATCCCCAGAAAACACTGAATTCAGACTCGTCTAAACTCATCAAAAAGCCCCGAATCACCGTAGTGGTCTCGAAGGCCGAAGTCAACAAAGCTCAGGACCCAGTGTTCACATTTGATGTTTCCACTACTCTGCCCCGATTCAGGCAAACAACCTTCCGGGGAGTACGCCGGTCGTATTCTGAGATCCGCAAGTTTGCCAACTACCTGGCCAGCGCCAACCCAGAGTGTTTTGTGCCTGTGCTGCCGCCCCCTGCTACCAGTTTTCCTACTTCGAGCCCCGAAAACATCTCGCAGCTGCGCATGGGCATCCAAAAGTGGTTTGAGCGAGTGACGAGGTCCCCGCTGCTCGCTCGCGACGAAGAATTCGCCCACTTTGTCCAGTACACCTCGGGCTACAACCCGGTGGTCAAGTTTAAGCCACCCGCAACAGGGCTCGCCCGCAAAGTCATAAAGCAGTTCACCCCGCCGACAGACGATGTTGCTGAGCTGCACGAGTTCCGCCCAGTGGCAAAGCTCGTGTACCAGTACAGCACTGAGGGCCACAGTCGAGTGCTCAAAGTCGCACGCTGTAGAAAAGCCCTCGCCGGCGCGTACTCAGAGCTCGCACTCCGGTTCGCCTCACTGGTGCAGTCAGAGGAGAAGAAGGGCATGATCAACATGTGGACGCGGCTCGCCAAGGTGGTCGGCACAGTGGGAGACATTGAGAACGCTAAAGCCACCTTGTTTGAGGGATACTACGGAGACGCCCTGGAACAGCTCGCTCGCGAGGCCTACTCCATAAAGGAGACCCTCACCAACCGTCATATCCTAATGCGAGACCTGATCAAGTGCCAGGGAGTCAGCGCTAAACAGTATGAGATCGCTACGCGGCTCAAGAGCTCAGGAAACATCAGCCCGGCAAAAGTCAACGAGGCTATTAATCAATTTGAGGACGCAAAGCAAACCGAGAAGCGCATCACCTCCGCGGTTCGCCGAGTCACCGAGAACCTCGTCGCAGAGAAACCGGTCGCGCTCAGTCGCATGGAATCAGATATCATGACTGCTATAAGCCAGTATGCTCTGCGCATCATCGACGCTGACCGCAAGGCCCTCAGCGTCTGGGAATCCATCAGGCGAGACGTCAGGGCCGTGGATTCACGTGGAGGCCTCAGCAAACTGGGCCGCGACGGCCCCACCCGCAGAGCTATCGGAGTCTCGCAGAGCCTCGCGGGCGACAGCTGGTCTGGTGATCGCCAACTGCGGGCTAAAGACCTGCTCCCCCATGCCCAGGTCGCTGATGAAGTAGTAGACGCGAAAAGCGCTGCCAGCCTACTGTCAGAAAGCGTGTTCTAATATATAGCATGACTTAAAATATTATTATTATATTTTCGTAATTATTCCCCGAACGACTCCCGCCACTCCATTAAATAGTAAAACCTCCTCATTTTCGGTCAGGTCGCTGGCCACGATCTCCCCTTCTTTTATGTACCCAAGGTCGAGCAAAAAGCTCCCAACCACCGAGGTGACGCCGCCATCCTTTAGGAGGGGACACACCCACTGTCCATCTCGCTTTACGGCCACCGACGTGATGGAGCCCTCGACCAGCTGCCCGGCGTCGTTCACCAGCAGCACCTCGCGGTGGTCGCCAGGCTTGATATCGTACTTGTCTCTTAATTCGTTGTAGAGCTTGCGATCACTGGTCTTGAACGGCCCAAGCTCTTTGATTGGGTATCTTTTGGGGTCCACAAACACCTCGTAAACGGGATCTTTGCCGGGAGTGCCGTGGATCAGCCCATCAAATAGGTTCTGTCGCTCCTCGACCTTGCGGGTCGAGATATCGAGCTTGTCGTGCTGTGCAAATGATAAGCGAATCGCCAATGGGTCGTTGCCGGCAACGGTGCTCAAGAGATCGCAAACTCGGCTATAGTTTAGGTTCTCGACGTCCCAGCCCAGTAATTTCGCCCCCTGTTTGAGTCGTTGGTAGTGCAAGTACGACAAAAAGAACTTCTGCTCGAAGCTCTCATCCATGCATATCGGTACATGACGAGTGAGCCTTTGCAGACTAGGATCATAGCGCAGGGTGGTGATCAGCTCTAGGCCCTCGTACTGCTGAGGATCAACACGCTGCTGTACCTCAGTCGGCAGACTCCTGAATTTCATGATGACGGAATCAGCTCGTGCTCAACGGTAAGTTAGGTTAGCTAAGACCGAGCAGTTCAAGAATGCAGGTGCGTTCTTTGTGAAAATTCTAACTATATAATTAGTATTACCAAACTATCTCTTTTTTTCGTTCTGCGACCATATAGCCACGACACCTGTGTTCTTGGTTTGTAATGGGCCTGCTCGAGAAGGTCAACCGTCAGATTGAAAAGCTGGGGCTCGCACCCAAGCTCATTCGAGCCTTGCCGACTTTTTCGATTATCTGTGCACTAATCTCGGTCATATGGATGGCTGTCCTCCCGGTACAGGGCCAATTCCGCAATACCTACATCAGCGAAAACGCCCTGCTGCCTCACCAGGCCTCGACGCATTTCAGGGAAACCGAGTGGGATATCGTGCGTGGCTACCGCCATGCAGTTCGTGATCTGCGAGCGCTCGACGAGACTGACCGTAATGCTGAGCTCGCCCGTCTGTTCCAGGAGATGGGGCTCAAGACCGCTGTGCACGAGTGGGAGACCAAGTACCCGTTCGGCAAGCTCCATAAACGCCACAGGAAGGGCGAGACCGGGGAAAACTTGTACGCAATCATGCATGCGCCTCGTGGCTCCTCGAATGAGGCTATCGCAGTAGTGGCTCCATGGTTTAACCAAGATGGAGCATTGAACGAGGGCGGAGTGGCCCTCCTGCTGGGACTGGCCCACTATTTCCGCAGGTGGTCTGTGTGGCAAAAGAATATCATTTTCGTGCTGCCCAGCAACTCCCACGTCGCTCTCAGACACTGGGTCGACGCCTACCACTCGTCCCTCCAACACACTGCCGGGTCAATAGAGGGTGCGGTTGTAATTGACTTCCCTGGGACTAATGACTACTTTGACTACCTTGAAATTGACTACGATGGTCTTAATGGCCAGCAGCCGAACCTCGACCTCGTGAACACGGCTATCAAGATTGCGAACGACGAGTTCCTCGACTGTGAGATCCATGGCATGGGCATGGACTACAGCACATACACGAAGCGGCTGGAGGTTTTGCTTGCCCACATGCAGCGCCAGATTCTCGCTGGTGCAAGCGTCGGCCCTGGTTCAGAGATGTTTAGTGGATGGCGTATCGACGCAATCACCATCAGGGCTCGAGGAGACAAGGGTCCTCATGATATCACGACCCATGGCCGCGTTGTGGAAAGCACGGTGCGCTCAATCAATAACCTGCTGGAGCACTTCCACCAGTCCTTTTTCTTCTACGTGATGCTGGGGCCCAAGTATTTTGTTAGCATCGGTACCTATCTCCCTGCAGCGATGCTGCTGTCGAATTCCTACGTTCTGATGGCTGCCTACTACCTCCTCAATGGAGACTACGTGGTTAGCGATATGGTTCCAGCAGTTGGTACCATGGCTATGCTGTGGGTTTTGGGCTTGCTTATTGGGTTCCTCTGTGTACTGTCGGTGCCCGATTTTGTGAGTTTTAGCTTGATTCATGTGTTTGCTGTGGGACAACTCGCCATCACGCGGTACGCCATTTCCTCTGGTGCACGCACTGCCCTCTACGCCTGTGCTCTTACAGTGTTTGGTCTCTATCTCACTGTTCTCTCCACTCTGAATTTCAGCCTGAGTTTCGTAATTGGCCTATCGGGCCTTCCATTTGCGTGGGCTCAACCCTCCGGAGGGTACAATAACCGCAACGTCACAGTTCTGCTTTTGACCTGCCCTCTAATCTACTACTGTCTGTGCAGTTATTTCCTCGAGCTGCCATTGAACGCCATCTTTGTCGGATCAGTGGCAGCTGCCTATGAAGTCGGATCGTGGCATTGGCGTATTGTGCACTCTTTGTGGCTTCCAATGTGGCTCTGTACTTTTATGAGCATTACAGCTGAGCCCGAGGATATTGAGGTCACTCGCGAGGAGTACGAAAAAATCAAAAACGAAGAAATTGAAGGGTCAATCAATTGACTGCAGTTCCTTGAATACATATATTTATAGCTATCTAGATTTTAGTCTTGGAGCACGAGCAGCATTTGCAGTTCTCCCCGCATTTGCAGTTCTCCTCGCATGAGCAGCAGCTACAGGAGGATTCATTCATGCTGCATTTACAGTTGGAACGCTGGAGTTGGGTCTTTTCCTTAGTTGGAGCGCAGTTGCAGGTCTTTGAGCTGCAGTTGCTAGTTTGTAGTGGCATTACAAGTTAGCCGTCGAGATAGCCGCTCTAGATAGTAAGAAGTGGCGTGTGCGTATTCACGTGGCTGACGAGCTCGAGGTGCAGATTCCGCATATGAGGATTTCTAGAGTGCCTAAGAACATACATAAATAGATCAATCGTCAATGATAACCATGTTGTCGACGATCATAGCTTCGTCGGGGTTGGCAATCTCTATCGCCGACGGCTCGGTGGTTTCGTCTGTGGGGACCATATCCGTTTCGGGCGCGGTGCTATCATCGAATTCTTGCTTTTTGGTAGGCTGGCCCTCCTCTTCACTGTCCTCACGCCCTCGTTTAAGCGAGGACTTTTGCTCTCTCAAAGGAATTTCTACTTCCTCCACCGATACTGATGCGGTGGGCTGGTCCGCGATGTAGAGCTCCAAATTGATGCGCTTGTCGTCTTCGTCGATCACAGTGATAAAGTTCTCGCTCAGCCCTAGCTCCTTCAGGGTCGATTTCAGGTTATCGTCGTAGTCAGGGTCGTAAATCAGCTTGTCGCTAACGATACTAACGTCGTCATACCCGAGATCAAGCTTGAGGATTTTCTCGACCACATCCTCCAGTGTGATAACAGAGGTATCTCCCGACACTGTGGTTCTGGCCACTCCACAGACCACGCAGCCTGGACGGGGAGGAGCCGGCTTCTCGCCCATCAAGACCGAGTTCTCTGTGCGCCAAATATTCACGGAGCGGAGTGCATCCTGCCCGATGCGGGAGAGCAGTTTGAGACCCTCGATGGCGGCTAGGCCCGAAACAATAGCATTGGTGGTCGCAACAGCGGGGATAATGTTTCCAGCAATGCTCTTGACATTCCACTCGGTTTGCAGGGGAATTCCAAACACGTGGGCTCGCAGGTTGGCTGCCGCGGTGACAAAGTCCAGGGCGTCGTCGTCGTCCTTATCGAACAACAGTGTGTCGCCCTGCTTGCGTCTATCGGCAAGCACTTTAGTAGCATAAACCAAAACCTGCAGGTTCTCGAGAACACTCCACACTCTTTGATCGTCTTGGCTGATGTCCTCACCGGGTTGGGTGAGGGTCACGTCGAGGTCTTCAGGGAGCTCCAGCGGCTTTGGAGGGGTCCGGTCTTCCCAGACCTTTGTCATTGCTGCCAGGCGCCTGATGTCGGTCCCGAAAACCTTGCCCACGAGCTTTGGCACGAAGCTCGAGTCGTTGAGGGAGCTACGCAGCTCCGACAGCTCGTGTTGTTCCCGCTTGAGGTCTTGGAGCTCGTCAGCGTCGCCCTCGGCGTCATCAGCGATCGTCTCTGGCACCCCGAAAAGCTCCTGGAACAGGTAGCTCTTGGCCCAGACGATGCAGTGTACAGGCTGGGTCGGGGTGCTGCGAATGGTGCAAACGGGGAACGATTTCGGGGCTGGGTGGCTCAGACAGTCGTAGCACTCGGTTTTCCCGGGAATAATAACCTGAGTCTGGCCGTTGAAGCCCGCCGACCCAGCGTCGATCAGAGGGGTGCCGGTGCTCACGCACATTTTGTTGACGTAGCGGCGAGCGGACGCATTGTCGAGAGCATTAAACACCAGCTCGAAAGTTCTAAACCACTTTGCTCCGAATTCCGGGGTGGTGATGTCGGCCTGGTAGGGGACAATATGCACGTTTGGATTGAAGGTTTTGGCAACCTCTGCGGCCACCTTAGCCTTGCTCTGCTTGATGTGGCTCATGCTGAACAGAAATTGCCGGTTCAAGTTGCTGAGATCAATGGTGTCGAGGTCCACGAGGTGTATCTCGCCAACCTCGGCGACCACCAGGTCCTTGAGCAGCTCGCAGCCGATTCCACCGGCTCCCACCACCAGCACCCGTGCGGACTTGATTCGTTTCGTCTCTTCGTCGCCAAACAGCGACTTGAGCGGAGCAGCCCTCGAGTCCATCTAATTAGTAACAAGGTCGAACTGCAGGGTGAGCACCCCGAGGTGATTGCGGTGCGAGTCTTAAAATAGAGATTATATTTGCTCGAGAAAGCCGTCGCGGCCGGTATCCTGGCGGCACTTCTCACGTGACTCGCACCTGCGTGATGGGTGCACGTCCACGTAATTGTCGTTGTGATGTCAAAGTACAGCGTGATTCTGCCCACGTACAATGAGCGGGAGAACCTCCCAATCCTAATTTGGCTGCTGGCCGACATGTTCACGAAGAACAACATCGACTGGGAGGTGATTATCGTCGACGATGCGTCGCCAGACGGCACCCTCGAGGTCGCGAAAAAGCTCCAGGCGCTGTACGGCCCCGAGCACATCATTCTGCGCCCCCGCGAGGGCAAGCTGGGCCTGGGCACCGCCTATGTGCACGGTCTCAAGAGTGCGACTGGCGACTTTGTGATCATCATGGACGCCGATTTCAGCCATCACCCCGAGGCGATTCCCGAGTTTATTGCCAAACAAAAGGAGGGCAACTACGACATCGTCACTGGCACCCGCTACGCTGGCAACGGCGGCGTCTACGGCTGGGATCTGCGGCGCAAGCTCACGTCGAGAGGTGCAAACTTCCTCGCGTCGACGCTGCTGAGGCCGGGCGTGAGCGATTTGACCGGATCTTTTCGCCTGTACAAGAAGCCTGTGCTCCAGAAGATCATCGACTCGACCGTGTCCAAGGGCTACGTCTTCCAGATGGAGATGATGGTGCGGGCCAGGGCCCTGGGGTTCTCGATCGCAGAAGTGCCAATCTCGTTCGTGGACCGGGTGTACGGCGAGTCCAAGCTCGGGGGCGACGAGATCGTGCAGTATCTCAAGGGAGTGTGGATGCTGTTTAATACCGTGTAGTGCTCTATAAGTCTAACATAACATCATCTATGTAAATTACAAACGTTTGATAACCTCCTCGGTGTAACGCTCGGTGGTGGCGGTACCCTTCAAGTCGCGAGTAATATTTTCCTTGCCAGAGGCGAGGGTCTCGAGCACGGCCTTCTCAATCTGGGCGGCCTTGTCGTCGAGGCCCATGTGACGGAGCATCATGCAAGAAGACATCAGCAGAGCGGTGGGGTTGGCGAGGCCCTTGCCGGCGATATCGGGGGCAGAGCCGTGGACAGCCTCGAAGATGGAGGTCTCGGCGCCCATGTTACCACTGGGGGTCAGACCGAGGCCACCGATGAGGCCAGAGCTGAGATCAGACATGATGTCACCGTACAAGTTGGGCATGACCATCACGTAGTCGGAGTATGGACCAGGGTCGGTCACGATCTTGAGGCAGGTGTTGTCGATCAGCTCGGTCTGGACCTCGATGTCGGGGTAGTCCTTGGCGACGTGGAGAGCGGCGTCCAAGAACAGGCCGTCACCGAGCTTCATGACGGTGGCCTTGTGGACGACCAGGACCTTCTTCTTGCCCTGCTGGCGGGCGTACTCGAACGCGTAGCGGCACACACGCTCGGAGGCCTTGCGGGTGATGAGCTTGATCGACTGCACGACGCCGGGGATGACGGTGTGCTCAATGCCAGAGTACTCACCCTCGGTGTTCTCACGGATCAGCACCGTATCGACGTTGTCGTAGGGGGTCTTGTAACCCTTGACGCTCTTGCAGGGACGCACGTTGGCGAAAAGGCTGAACGTACGACGCAGAGTCAGGTTCAGCGACACATGGCCCTTGCCAACTGGGGTGGCCAGAGGGCCCTTGAGGGCGATTTTGTACTTGTTGATGGCCTCGATGGTGTCAGCGGGGATCGCGGTCTTGCCGTCGACGATCTTGGGGGTAACGTCGACTGGCAGCCACTCGATAGGGACGTTGGCAGCCTTGTAGATCTCCTTGACGGACTGGGAGATCTCGGGGCCAATACCGTCACCCTCGATGATGGGCACAGTGTACTTGCCATCAGCGTTCTTTTTACCAGTGAACGAAGCGACTGAGGTGGCATAACCACGAGCTGCCATGCGTCGCAGAGCGAAGCGAGAAGAAAGCATGATGGGCAAAGATCATTGGGTGGGAGTTTAATAGGTCCGCCCTAACCCTGGAGATTTTCGAGGCCGGGCTGGTGCGCGGGCTAGCGGGGGGCGAAGCGCAGGATCCGGGTCGCTGCTTGGTACGTGCGCGCCCTGTGTTTTTGTTGCCGACAATTCGCGCGTTTCGCGGCCTCGCGGTCGGGGCTCGCGTACATGCAGCCTCCGATGCACGGTTTGATCTGTTGATATGCCAGGATAGCGGCGATAGTTCGGCGCCACCACGAGCGACGCCCGCGGTCGGGGTCGGTTAGCCATTTTTCTGCGGTTTTGTAGTATATGATTTGAGTTTTTCAGTATCCCTGGCGGTGCGGGCCGCCCAGCGTCGCTCGCAGCACTTGGGTTCGCGGCCGTGCAGATCGCACTGAAAGGGGGTGATTTGAGGCCCCAGCGGCCTGGTTGCGAGCCTGGCGCCCCGGTCGCCGTTCGTCGCTGCTGCATGAATTTATCCGGTCGTATGCAAGCTGTGCATCCGCTCGCTAAACGCCAGCGATGGCATATCCTTGCACGTGCTCGGTCGAAATCTCACGCTGAGAGTGCTGGGCTCGCGGCCGCGCTGTGCCCGGCCACACAGCTGCGCGACCTAATCTGCGAGACCTAATCTGCGTGCATAAGTTGCCGCCAATTTTCTATTCAGCTACGAGAATTACTCTTTAATCATACTCTGTCTGCGCATCTCAGCGTAGATCTCCATCTCGCGCTGCGCGAGCGCCGCCTCGTCGGGCAGGGCATACCACGCCAGCACCCCCCTGGTGCAGTACACTGACACCGCGATGGTCGCCAGCACCGGGGCGAGCTTGTAGGGGATGTACTGATCGACCCACGTCCCCAGGCACGCCACCGCGACAATGAGGTGCGGCACAGTGCAGAAGATTACCTGGGCGTTGACGACGGTCCTTCGGTTGTAGGCGTGAATCGACCAAAACATGCCCGTTCCGGGAATATAAAAATGATTCATAAGAATGTAAATCAAGTTCCACGTCAGGAGCATCCGGCTCACGGTGTCGTGGGTGCGACTGCTGGCCCCGACCGCCTCGAGGGCCACGCCGCTCAGCGTCATGTTGACCCCGGCCAGCAGCACGAACCAGGTGTAGACGGCCAGATCGGGCGAGTGGTCTCCGCACGACACGGCCAGAACCGCCTGCGGGAGCGGCAATGTCCCCAAAGTAACCAAAGTTAGCACCAACCCAGGCGAGACTCCCAGATCAAGCGAAGGGTAGTAACCGAGATATTGGGCCCACCAGTACGCACAAGCGGGCACCAGTGTGACAACTGCCAAAATTGTGTAAAACGAGACGACTCTAGAGTGTTTACCTTGCGCAGAGGGCATTGGAGACGGGATCTTACGTCACGCCGTCCTCATATCGTCGGACGAGCTTGAAACAATCGTGGAATTTCCCCAGCGACAATTTCGAGATTCGAATCCGATAAAGCTACCTCTGCCTACTGACGAGCGCTCTAGACGCCGAATCGGGCTCAATCTTGCCCGGCTACCCTCAGCTGCCAGGGTCGACGCCAGAGCGCGAGCCGCTGAACGCTAGTTGTTGTCCATCTGCCTGCGCATCTCGGAGTAGATCTCCTTCTCCCGCAGCATTTCCTCGGTGTCGTCTGCGTGGGAGTACCACGCCGTCACGCCCTTGGCTGAAAAGAAAAACACCGCCACAGTGGCCAGCACCGGCGCCAGCTTGTACGGCAGGTACTGGTCGGCCCAGTGGCCGGCACAGAACACCGCGACGGCCAGGTGCGGCACCGTGCAGAACATCACCTGCGACTTCATCACCGTTTTGCGGCTGTAGGCGTACATTGCCCAGAAAGTCCCGATGCCCGGGATCCAAAAGTGGTTTGCAAAGATGTACAGCGCGTCCCAGGTCAGCAGGGCCCGGCTCACCGCGTCGTGGACGCGACTGTTGGCTCCCACCGCCTCCAGCGAAATTCCGCTCAGCGTCATGTTGACGCCCGACAGCAGCACGAACCACGTGTAAATGACAGAATCGGGCGCCCGCTCGCCGCTCGACACGGCAATAACTGCCTTGGCAAGCGGGAGGGTCACGAGAATTACCAGCGCGAGCGTGAGCTCAGGGGAGAGACGAAGATTGAGTGGGCGACAGTACCCGAGATACTGTGCCCACCAGTAGGTGCAGGCCGGAACCAGGGCCAGCACCGCCAAAATTGTGTATACACATACCACCTTTGAGTACTTTGATTGTGATGTGGTCATCGAGGAAGATGTTACGTCACTTTTTTCAGCTGTACATGCAATCATGGCTTGGTGATTTAGTAGTCAAGGCATCTCGGCCCATGAGCCGCCGATTAGGGCGACGTGAGGCGTGCGGCCGCGGCAGGAGCGCGCGAGGCCCGGGCGCAAAGAAGCCCCCCTGCTCTGCGCGACTGAACGGAAATCCGCATCAGGACGAAAGATCCTCCATATCGAGCCTGCGGCACGCTGCAGGAGCGACTCCCAATTGTGCATGAATCACGTGCATGGAACCTACCCAGCTCTAAGCCTTAGAGCTCCTGCATCACGTGAAAGCGCCACAGCTACCTGCATGGGTGGCGCGTACCCCGCACCAGGTGCGCGCGATTGAGGCCACCATCGGCCGCCGCGTGCGGCTTTTTCTCGCAACAGTCGCAACTGAAATCCGCCGTCGATATCTTGATTACATAATAGAGCACATTTTCTTCCCCAGATCACTGATAATTATTTCGGCCGATTAGTGAGTCAATGAACGGCAAAACGGGGTTCAAGCGAGCTTACAAGGCCTGCTATGGCTGCCGCCAGCGGAAAGTCAAGTGCATGCTCGACGAGAACGCCGCTCCAGGTGCTCCGTGCGAACGCTGTAAACGAGAAAACAAGACCTGCGTGATGCCAGTCGGCACCAAACGAGGCGGAATCCAGAACGTACTGGCCGGAAAAGCCCGCAAGCGCCGCGAGGAGGACATTGCCAAGCGATTGAAAAAGTCCCAGCAAAAGGGCGGCATCTGGAAACAGGAGGAGGTCTACAACGGCGTCGATGCCCTCAATCTGCTGCACACTTTTGCTCAGCAGTCCGCGTCGAACCAGTATCCCGAGAAACCCCCGCAATCGGGCAGCGATTGGGAGAGCCTCCCCGAGATCCAGACCGTGCCATTGTCCGAGTCCGAGCCCGTCAAGCGCAAAATTATCAGCGTCGAGGAATCAAAGATACTCGTTAACTATTTCATGAAGAATATGCTGCCTTTCTACCCCTACATCCCCCGAGAGTACCAGTCTGCCGAACGCATCTCGGGCATGCCGTTGCTGCTGACGGTCGCTTGCTGCCTAGCGGCCCGGTACTTTGAGCCCGTGAGCCAGGGAGACCCGTCCGTGAGCGAGCAGCACCGCCGGGTCGAGATGCTGCTCGCCGAACGGCAGCTCAAGGTCCATGTCGAACTGTGGGAGGTCACCCAGTACCTCATGGGGCTGTCCATGCTCGAGGAGGTCACTGTGAAATCCGTCGGGACAGTGCTGGCATTACTACTCTTGACCGAGTGGAACCCGACAGCAGTGCACACTTCGAAAGCGCGCCAGGCAGACGACTGGCTCGGGCTCGCCGCATCCAGGCGCAGCGACAGACTCTCGTGGCTCCTGCTCGGCCAAGCGATCCGCCTGAGCCAGGACATAGGCTTGACCGAGGCCACCTCGTCAATCTATCTGGCGCTGCACACCGCCGAGATCACGCTAGCGTGCCGGCTCGGCCGCAGAACAATGGTCCCGCAGTTCGCCCATCGCCCTTTCCCCCCGGGCCTGGAGATGAACCAGTTCGAGACAGCTAATTGCGAGCTGCTGCAGATCATGGCCCTCGCCAACGAGGTGCTCTATCCATCTCGAAACATTACGAGAGAGTTGGTCGGCTCCGGTCGATACATCTACCTCTTGAAAGCACTGATGCCACACTTGAGATCGTGGTACATGAAGCATATCAATCTCCTGGAGGAGTATAGCAACAAAACCGACTTTGAGGTGTCTACTGAGGATTTACGGTATTCTTATCACCACACTCGCCTTTACGTCTTTTCTATTGCGCTGATGCCCATCGACAACACAAGCTCCCTCCAGTCCTTTGGCTTCCTGCATCAGAGCGCAGAGTATATGGCTTACGCCGTCGAGTCCGCAAAGGAAATGCTCGCAATCACAGAACGCATTGCTGCGACTGGGAAATCTCGGTTTCTCCCGATACCATGGTGTATGAGGTTCGTCCACGCCGTGGTGTTCTTGATCAAGTCTTTGCTTTTCTGTGCTCCTATTTATCAGAAAGAGGATCCCCGGACCACTGTCGACCAAATTATGGGTGCAGCTCATGTCATGATAAAAGCTGGCCCAGATAAATATCATCTTCTCAGACACTATGGAACAGTACTGATGAAACTGTGCGAGCAGCTCAGAGCCGGCGTCAATGGACAGGAAACAGAGAATTCAGACCCTGGACAAGCGTCCATCCCCACTACTGGCTCGCCATCACCTGTATCCAACCCGTCTGTGCTCACGCCCGGATCCGGGTCGCATATCGACACCTCTGTCGCCGCAGCGCCCCCAAACACTAACGCTCCTTTCGAATTTGGGGACTGGACCCCTTCACCAACATTTGTGGATCCGCTTATGCCTCAGTCCTCGAGCAACTTCCAGGCAGGCTTGGATAAAAACATGACCTTCGGTTTGGACATTGACTTTTTCATGAACGAGGATCCTCTTATGAATGGCCTGGAAATCAAGGACCCGTATTCCTCGTACATGGGTCCCCAGCCACAATAATTTAACTCATACTAGAAAACATATTATATATTGCAAAAGCATCTAATCTTAGACTGAGCAAACTCCTCTACTTACGATCTTAGTTCATACGCGATTGTTATATTCATTAACGTTTCAAATATACTAGATACCAGGGCGGAATACAGCGTAATGCTCCGGCCACCTCATACCAGCATGCCCACTGTAGACGTGCAATAAATATTCACATTAAAATGCATTTTTCCTCACGATATTGACTGGCATAGTCTTTATCCTTTTTTCTGAAAAGTCTTGAGCGACCCAATAACTTGTTTGACTTGGGATTGTCGATCTCTTGGTGAGCATCAAAGTCCGGTCCTGGAGCAAACGTGGGCATTAATTGCGGCGATGGCCCGGGACTCAGCTTGGTAGTGGAGTCAACGCTGTCCTCAAATGATGGGCAGGGCCGCTTCTCCAGTTGGACCATTCGGTAGAACACTAGATAGGGAGAGTGTTGCTCCATTGCAGTTTGGAAATCAACTTCCTGCAGCTTTTCTCCTTCCGGTGCAAGATCATCAAACAGGAGCCACTTTCTATAAATTTTCTCGGGCGGCTCTGAGAGATCATCGGCAGACGTAGAAGCAATTGTGCTGGGAGGAGTCGAGTTCTCGTGGAGATTTTGATGAAGATGAAGATGATGGTGCTTCTCTTTTTTAGATCTCAATCTCCAGAGTTTGCGCTCAGTGGGTGGCTGCAGGGTGCTGGTCTTGAGAGGCGTGGTGGTGTCCTCAGATATCAAGCTCGTGTAGTGACCTGAATTGAGGTTATGCCCGCTGTGGAAAACAACGCTCTGCAATTCTAGTTTGAAGTTACCAAACGCGTGTTCGCTATCCGAATCATCAGCAACAAACGATGGTAAGAAGATTGTTTCTGGCACTATAACCTTTCGATTATTTCGGTGCGATATCCCATTCTCATCAATGTAGTACCGCTTCAAACACAAACCGAGTACGGGCCTGGCTCTGCTGAAATGCTGGGCTACCTGCTGAGCCTCGATGTTCTGCAAGCTGCCGTCGGACTCACGAGCTTCACCATAAAACGGCATGAGCTGCAGAAACATCCAAGCGGGAAAAGTGATCTCGTTATTGGAGGTCCAAAGCTTCCTCTTTGTTTCCTGGAAATCTCCGGTTGTTTCACCAAAGAGGTCCCTGTAGCTTGGTGGCTCGAACGAGTTGAAGCCCGAGCTCTGACGGCGATGATGAGCTGAGTTGGTCGGAGCTGGTGTGGGATTCGGTGTGCTGTTAGCACTGGCACTCACAGAAGCCCCGTTGGGAGTGTCAAACGTCGACGATACTGGCGACTCGTTGCCAGCTGTCGATTCGGTATCCTGCAGGTACCGACGATGATTGAGAAGCGATGTTTTCTGAGACACAATCGAGTAGGAACGGTGTCTTTGGAACCCTCCATTCGGTATCTCCGGGCTCTGATTGGCGGTGCCAGGACTCGACTGGCCAGTGTTCCATTGGATCGATGCGTTTCTCTCCACGTGGCGATTCACGGAAATGTTATTGGCGAAGTACAACTCGAGGCATTCTTCAAGCAAAATTGGGCCGTCGTTCTCGGTGCCCGGAACCGGCAAGTACAACAGTTGCTCCTGAACTGTTTTGTGATCGTCGTTCTCGTCCTCCTTGCCGGCGTGGGCGATATCGACTCGCAGGCTCAATAGAGGCATATGCAATCGCTCTGTGATGAAGTTGAAAAATTCAGAGGCGTCCTGTTGCATAGTCGCCGGCCCTGTAAGACCGGTAGCGGGGTCTGTCCATCCCGCATCGACACATGCAGCAAGCAAACCTCTCATCAGGTCCCTGGTGAGCATCTCGCCATTCCGGAGTAAATTGACAAATAGCCTCAACCAGATAGCAAGAGTATTAATCTTTTCATCGTCGAACTTCTGGTAGAGCAGAGGCTCGAAGTTCTCCATTCTGCTGAACATTGCCACCAGCAGCGAATCGATGTAACATGAGACCCCTCCGAAGTTCTGGGTGCCACGCATTTGGGGGTAGGCCTTTACTTTGCTCGAGAATCCCTTGTTAAACGACTTAGCTAGCAGCGATCCGGCACTGGGATTGCGACGCTCCCCCCGCATGGAGGTGACGTGGCCATCGACGGCATCGAAATAGAATTGGAGCAGCGTTATTGCCTTTGAAGCATCGCCGTTTGCGAAATCATTATCTAGAGCCTCCTCGACCTCTTTGTGGGTGATATGGGGCCATAATGTGCGTGCACTGGCGAGAGTGGTATCTATGACCGAGGGAGATGCAGTGTTGTGATACGTGAGAGTGTTGCCTTGTAGGAGAGGGATATGAAAAGGTGGATGCTCCACCATTCTCGGACCTCAATGCGAAGATAAGCTTAGACGATTAACATCATTAGGTAATGGATCCTCCTTAAGCATCACGTGCCGTCATTTCATCATACTCAACAATCAGTGTGCCACCACTAGGCGCAATATTACATAATAAAGGCTCGCAGCAAGGGTCGGAGACAGATTATATTTAGATATTACATGAACTTGAGATAGTCGTCGTGGAAGTTGGGGTGCAGCAATATCTTGCGGTCACGGAGGTAGGCGTTCTGGACAATGAATTCCTCCTTGTCGCCCTGCTTTGGCATTAAATGGGCTGCACGCTGAATGTAGCCAGCGTGCAATTGGCCCATGATTGGCTCATCGGTGATCGTCACGCCGGTGCCGTCGACGACAAACTCTTTGTAGCCTTTCTCCCGCATGTATTCTAGCAGTTTAGAGAAGTAGATGCCACAGAGGTCAACTTTGAGAGTCCATGATGAGTTGATGTAGCCGATAACGGGCATGAAGTTGGGCACACCGGACACCAGCACGCCTTTGTAGAGGCTCATCTTGCTGGCGTCGAGGTTCTTGCCGTCGACCGACATCTCGACACCCCCGAGGAATTTGAGATCGAGACCAGTGGCGGTGACGACGATGTCGGCGTCGAGGTGCTTGCCGCTCGCCAGCACAATGCCGGTCTCGTCGAACCTCTCGATCTTGTCGGTGACAATGTCGGCCTTGTCGGTCTTCAATGCCTTGAACAGATCGGCGTCAGGCACAACGCACAGACGCTGATCCCAGGGGCTGTACGGGGGGTTGAAGTGGATCTTGGGGTCGACCTTGGAGCCCTTGAGGTGCCTCGCGATCTCGCTCATGAGGTATTTGCGGGCCAGGTTCGGGAAGTACCTGAATCCCCAGTACGCGACCCACTGCTGGAGAATGTTGAACCAGCGGATTATGAGGTACGCCAGCTTCCCGGGCAGGATCTTCCTGAGGATATACTTGTAGACCCAGTTCTCGCCGGGCAAGCTCACGAGATACGATGGGGTTCGCTGGAGCATAGTGACCTTCTTGACCCCGTCCTTGGCCAGGGCTGGAATGAGGGTCACAGCAGTCGCACCGGAGCCGATCACCACGACGTTCTTGTTCTTGTAATCGAGCTTCTCGGGCCAAAATTGAGGGTGGATGAGCTGGCCCTTGAACTTCTCCTCCTGGGGAAAGTCGGGCCTGAATGCCTTATCGTAGTTGTAGTATCCACAGCAGGAGACGAAAAAGTCGCACGTCCAGGCCACGGCTTGGCCATTGGTGGAGACGTGCACAGTCCATTTCTTAGTTTTAGAGTTAAAGTTTGCACTCAGCACTTTCTGGTCGTACTTGATGTGTTTAGCGATGTCGTACTCGTCGATGGTATCCTTGAGATAACCTTTAATTTCATTGGCCGGGGCCAAACTGTGATTGCCAGGCCAAGGTTTGTCGGCAAACGTGAACGTCATCATGTCGGAATCAGAGCGAATTCCAGGGTACTTGAACAGGTCCCAGGTTCCTCCGTACGAGGACCGTCCCTCGAGAATAGTATAGTCAACATTGATCTTACTGAGGTGCAGGGCAATACCAACGCCGGATATGCCGGCTCCAATGATCAAGACCGGGCTGTGAGGCATGAGGTCAGGCTCGCTAGGTTATGTATAAATAGTAAGTCGGTCCAACATTAATCCGGTGGAGCCGTCATACGGCGTAAAGTGTAAATCTAAATAATAATGCACTAAATATAATGTATATCAATTATCTCGGTTGGCAGAATCAGGCTATCCGCCTGTGGTATGCACTACATTCATCGCCCCACTACTTACCCGACCCGAGTGGGGAGAATCTGGGGTGATCTGCAGCTCGACAGGGCAGGCCTGAATGTGAGGCAGGAGCGGCGTCACACTGCAGCGAGTGGCTAGTTGTTGTAACTGGGCTGCGCGAGAGCCGTTTCGGGTGCAATTGGCACTACCGTCCGTGCATGCAGCATGCACTGGAACAACCAGGCACAACGTTGGCTTGGCGTGCTCAGAGAGTTGTCTGCGGCGCCACTTAATACAGTACGGTACTTACTTTAGTACTTACTACAGTACTTGCGAGTACCACTATCTAATAGCCTACCTGATGCTGATTCGGTGGACTGTCGCTCGACGCTCAGCTGCTAGTATAGCCTGCTATAATTAAGCCAATGCGTAGCACTATACTACTCGACCTTGAGGGCTCTCTGGTTTTGGATCTTGTTGTCGATCATATCGTGGAACGCGAGGATCGCCCGCACCACCGAGCTAACGTAGATGATCATCAGCTTGTCATTAGTGTTGGTGATGAACGCCTTGCTGAGGTCTTGATGCTGGGGGAGCGAGCTCAGGTTCGGCAGCAGGTTGAACACGTCCTGCAGCTCGCCGAGGATGGCGTGGTTCACCGGGAGCTCGCCCACAACCACCCGGTCGAGGTAGCGGGCGACGTCCTTGAGGTGGTCGCCGAGGCCCTGGAGGCTCTGGAGCTGACGGGTGATCCGCACGCTCAGCACTCCGGCCGCAGTGTTGTGGACGTCGCGGAGCAGGTGCTCGACGCCGATCTCCTCGGCCTCCTCGGCCTTGATCTCGGACGGGATGTGCACGAACGTACGCCCAGCAGACGTGCCGTCGGCCTTGATCTCGTCGACGGCCATGTATGCGTCGGTGGGGATCCCGACCTCCTTGGGCACCACGTCCACGATCAGCAGCAGCGGATTCGGGGTGTATCGCTTGAACAGCTCGTTTATCTGCAGATCTGCCGACCGCAGTTTGGGTCCCGAGTGGTACCAGCCAATGAGCTGCTCGTTGGCGTTGACTTTTCTGAACATGTCCTGCATTCCCTCTATGAAATTGTGGTCCAAAAACCAGACATCTGGGTTCTTGCTGTCCTCCTCGAACGGGACTGCGAACGAGTTGGCGACCCGCACCGTCCCGTTCCGGGTATTTCCCAGGATCACTCCCACGACTCGGCGGTTCGTGTCCTTGGCCACGCGATTGTAGTGGTCCACGACGCTCAGCAGCACCAGCGGAGCCACCGTAACTTGATTGACTGGGCAGCTGGTCATGACGATGGCGATGTGTCAGCCAGCGACCTCGATATGCCCCATGACTAAGGCTGTCAATTAAGCGCGGTGGCGACCAGAGGCGCAGGAAAATGGTGCTGTTTGGGCAGCTCGTGGTCGGGCCGCCGGGGAGCGGCAAATCGACGTACTGCAATGGGATGCAGCAGTTCCTGTCCGCAATCGGCCGTAAAACCTCCGTCGTCAACCTCGATCCGGCGAACGACAACCCCAGCTACGACTGTGCCCTCGACGTCCGCGATTTCATCACCCTCGACGATATCATGGCCGAGGAGAAGCTGGGGCCCAATGGGGGGATCCTGTACGCTCTGGAGCAGGTGGAGCACAACGTGGACCAGTTCGTGGCTCAATTCAGGAAACTGGGCGACCAGGAATATTTTCTGCTCGACTGCCCCGGCCAGGTCGAGCTGTTCACGCACCACGGCTCGCTCGCAGCGATCTTCCGCAAGCTCGAGAAGGAGCTCGGGCTGCGGCTGTGCGTCGTGAACCTCATCGACAGCATCTACATCACTCAGGCCAGCCAGTACATCTCGGTGCTGCTGCTCGCCCTGCGCACAATGCTGCAGTTCAGCCTCCCGCAGGTGAACGTGCTGTCCAAGATCGATCTGCTCTCGAGCTACGGGCCGCTTCCCATGAAGCTCGACTACTACACGGAGGTGCAGGACCTCGACCGGGTGACTGATCTCGCCGACGAGGAGATCAAGCTGCCGAAGTTGCAGGGCCTCACCAAGGCCATTGCCCAGGTCGTGGAGGACTTTGGCCTCGTCGAGTTCCAGGTCCTGGCGGTGGAGAACAAAAAGTCCATGATCCACCTGCTCTCGGTGATCGACAAGGCGTCGGGTTATTTATTTGGCTCTACTGAGATCGGTGGCGACTCGCTTTGGGTCGACGCTACCCGCCAAGGGGGATACACAGAGCCCGTTGACGTGCACGAGCGGTGGATCGAGCACAAGCGGGAGTACGACGAGGCCGAGGCCCAGCAGGAGAAGACCATCCAGGAGGAGTACGAAGAAAACGCCGACTCGTTCGGGCCCACGACCTTCAGTGCCAGAGTCAAGCGTGTCCCCCCGAAGAAGTAGATACAGACTCGAGACACGGTTACAGACATACAAAATCTACTGGGCCCTACCCATTTATATAGCTGGCTCATATTTAATGCACCTATTAATACATAACTCAAAGCGACGCCAAGTAGCTCTCAGCTGCCTGCACACTCTGCTCGTACTTTGCCTGGATCTCGGCCTCCGGCTTGATCTGCTTCAATGCCTTGAGCTCCTCCTCAATCCGAGTCTTGACCCGAGGAAGAATGTTTTCCGTCTCTTTGTGGATTTGTTGCAGCTTCTTGAGCTCGTAGGCGTCGCCCTTGTGCTCCTTCACAGCCTTGTTTTGCTCCTCGAGCTCCTTCTGGTACAGCTGGTGCTCCTTAATGAGCCGCGAGAGGGCATTCACCCGGATCTGAGTTCTACTCGGTGGAGCCATTGGTTTGATTACACTCGACGGTAGTAAATATTACCTCATACGCGTCCCCCACACGTGACCACCAACCGCGAGCACTCATTACTCAGCGCCAGGCCGTCACATTGTGCCTGCTACATCTTAGATCAGCATGTCGGTGAAATTGCGGCTCCAGGAGTATCAGGGAGTATTGCATCTGTTAAACACAGCCCCCAATAAAATTGCCCCAGATGGCTACGTAAAAGTGTATTTAGGCGACGGATACTTTGTAGATATGGCAGTCGGCAGGGCGAAGGCCTTTATTGCCACGCGAGTCCAAACTTTGGAGCAGCAATTGAGTAAAATCATGGAGACGCAGGGGCTCAACGAAGAGGGACTGCCGATCATGGAGATCACAGAGGACCTCGACGACGACGGCAACGTCGTCAACGCCAGGGTCGACCACGCTGCTGCGAGTCAAGACGCAGTCAAGAAGCTCCAGCAAGCGTTGTACAACATGAAGGCCAAGGATGCTCAGGAGGAGCAAGCCCGAAAGGGTATCGAGGCTGCTGAGCGGCCCTCCGATGCGTCTGCTGGATCAGCGCCCACGCAGGCCGAGAGAATCGTCGAACTCCCCGCAGCTACGCCCTCTGAGCCCAGCCCTGAGTCGAGTGAGCATGCCCCGGGCCCGTCTACCGATTCGGGAGTCGACGAGTACCTGGATGAGACAGTCAACGGGATCAGTCGTCGAGACATGCTCGAGCTCCAGCTCATGAACCAAGAGCTGGTCGATGATATGGATCAAGTGGCCCTCGAGGATGGCGAGCTACTCGACGACGACGAAATGCTCGACGAGGACTCAGACGAGGACGAGTTTGGAAGAACCCGCGGCGCCCTGTTTCCCCAAGACGCACGCACCCAGAAGATACTGGAGCAGCTCGCTCAGCAGCGCCAGTCCGAAGAACAGGGGCCGGGCAAGCGCAAGAAGTCAGTGTCGTTTGACACATCCCTCAAAGTCCACGAGTTTGAGAGCAGCCCTGAGGAGCGTAGGCACGCATTGAGCCAGACCCCGCCCCTACCAGAGCGAAAGGAGAATGGCAAGCCCACCGAGCCCAAGGTATCTCGGTTCATGCAAAATCGTGATAGCACGAAGCCGCAAGAGCAAAATGGCCATGCCGTTTCTGCGCAGGTACAAGAAACTGTTCCTGCTGTTTCCGATACCGTGCTCGAGCGGCCTGTAGCACCATCCAAGCCTGACTTTTACAGTCGTCGCTACAACCCAGCAAGCAAGAATCGAACCGCTGTTCCTATCCATGCACCCAAAACGCAGACAGAGATCCCGCCCGAGTTTGTGCAGCAGACCAACGATGTGGACGCTGGCATCCAGGATAGTGCAATGCAGTACTACGACCAGGCTAGTTTACCAGACGAGGAGTTTCTCAAGCTGCACGATAACGGCGATGTAATGGAGGACTCAGAGCCCACAGCGACGTCATCAGACGCCCCAATCATGTCGAACATCTCTGAGCACACCTCGCCAGAGGCTCCAACTCCAAATGAGGATGACATCGATATGAAGCAAGTGCGGTCCGACTATCAAAAGCTGCGACAGAAAATGATTTATAAATCTGGAGGGTTTACAAAGACCGACAAGGAGCAGGAAACTGAGCGTGTTGACGAACACGGCAACCCGGTCAAAATGAGCAGATTTAAGGCCGCACGAACAGGCATGAGGTAGACCTCCCACTAGTTATTTATGAATGATATGTATAGCATCAATAAGATTATCCAAGTCAAAGGTTTTGTGCTCGATCAGTCCACCTTCGCCACAGTTTGCCGCATGGATCTATTCTCGATGGGGATGTTCATCCTCGACGAAATCAGGTTTCCCGATCGCACAGTTCATGATATTATTGGGGGTGCTGGAACATATACTGTTCTGAGTGGTGGTGTATTCCTGAAGCCTGAGGAGCGTCATAAGGTAGGGATGATCATTGATCTCGGCAGTGATTTCCCTGCAAATGTCCGAGAGGAAATCGAGAATTGGAAATTGGGAATTATTTGGAGGAAACACAGCGACCGTCTCACCACTCGTGGCCTGAATGTGTATGGTCCCCATGACCAGAGAGACTTTGAGTATGTCACCCCAAAGCTACGTATCGAGGCACAAGATATACTCAATTATCCTCAATGTGCCAATGCAAAGGCATTGCACATAATCTCGTCTCCTCGACGCTGCCTTGAAATATGCAAGTCACAGATCGCCGCTGGGCACGACTCACAGTTGTTCGTTTGGGAGCCTGTCCCAACTGAGTGCCTCCCTGAACTGTGGCCACAGGTGCTAGAGAACTTTCCTGTGTGTGCATGTATCAGTCCCAACGCGAGGGAGGCAGCCATGTTTGTTGGAGAACCTGAGCCCATGACCAAAGACCAGGTTGAGCAGGTTGCGGACAAATTCAAGGACTACCACGGCATACTGGTAATTAGATGCGGTGCTGATGGTTGTCTTCTTGTTCATGGTGGTAAGAAGCAGTGGTTCAGAGCATACCATCTCTCCAGCGAGAAGGTAGTCGATCCCACTGGCGGCGGCAATAGTTTTCTGGGAGGATTTGCGATTTCGCTTGCTCGTGATCCTAAGAATGTCACTCGTGCAATTGTTTGGGGAACCGTTGCTGCAGGGTTGGCAATTGAGCAGATCGGGCTACCAAAATGCGATGCCACGGCCACAATCTGGAATGGCGAGGATATAGAGTCCCGAATTGAGGAGTACATGCGGAGGGAGAATTTAGCGTAGCCCCGGTGTTGTTTTCCACCAGCGTTGTTTTCATAGATAGAAGGTATATCGCATTGGAGCACTTTCCACCTTGAGTCGATACTGTCAAAGGATTCTATTGAATTCACTAATGCTTGTATATCCTAAAACAATGGGTATGAGTCTAAAGCTACTGTCGGCAGCACTTGCATGCGATCTGAAAATACTCAGACCGAGAGCACTTCAGTATAGTGTAAGTTTACCAAAATTCAATAATAGTCCTAAATTTCACATTTAAGGCGTACTATCGATAAACTCTCTTTTAGTCATGCACCTGGGGGATGGCTCGTATGTACTCGGCCTGATTCTCTGTGTGTCTACCCATTCTGGCCCTCAAATTGTCTATCATTGTAATGTTAAAACACCTGTTCCCTATCAGGACCCAGGCATTGTACAGAATTCCGACGAAGAAAGCGAAATAGAGTGGAGCGATGTCGATGAAGATCTGCAACCTCCAGTGCTCCAGCACGTTCAATCGTGCGGTGGCGAGAGCTATGGCCCCACAGATCCACCTATAAATACCGATGGCTCGGGGGTCGACGAGGACTCGACTGAGCTCTTTGGTTATCAGAGCACGCTGCTCTCAGAAATGCTGTGCCCTCCCAGAGCCATGTGTAACAAGCGGTTTGAGCTTACAATTGACGACAATGTTTTTCTGGGTTTACCGGTGCACATCAATGCTGAGGGCAAATGGCGAAAGAGATCGGCTGATGCGAATTTCAGCGAGGAGATCGAGGAGATGACTGGATCAGGCGTTCTCGACGAGAATGACTGCCCTTTGCGGATGTTTCATGTGATATTTGTCCTGGATCCTCCAATTACCGACACCGAGTATGTCACTGATGAGATTTACCACCACGTGCTCACTCCGTTTGCATCTGTGCTCAGAAAAGAACAAGGTGCGAAAAATTACGTTTGGGAGCAAGTAAAAGAAATCTACAGATGCAAGGAGGAGAACAAAGATCTAGACAGCGTCGAGCTTGCCGTAGCTCTGGACGTGCTCTGTGAACAGATTGCCAAGCTAGGAATCGCACATGTCCAGATAGCGGGAAAGTCGCGAGCGTTCCAGGTCCCAGTGGAGACGGAGATTACGCACGTGCCTATGCTCATGCCAATAGACTCTCATTTTGCCGGGTCGTACCCCACGACTGCGAAGCTGGCGTCCAAGGAGATTGGTGAGAAGTGCACTGATTCCTATGGACTTTTACTGCTCCACGAGCCAGACAAGATATTGAAGCACCTGGATGCTGGCATTTCGGGCCCGTTCGCGATGCTTGTGCACAAAATCCGTCCAACTATGAGCCTGGACAAACTTGCGGAAGAGAACAACATCCCTATCAAACAGATGGTAAACCTGGCGTACTCCCTGGTGTACTGGCGATGTGCCCGCATTATTATCCCACTGAATCACCGATATATCTATGATATGAGCCCAATGGCACCGCTGCATTCAATATTCAAGCTGAGCCATGCGTTCAGCGAGATATTCCCCATGATCCCGCCCCTCGAGCGGCTGTTATCTGCCTTGTGTACAGGCAAGCCTCAGCCGTTTGCTAATCACATTCCCTCAAGGGACCACCACCACGTATACATGGATGCCCTGGCGTGGCTCATGCGGCAGAATTTGGTAGTCCATCTCCAGTCCTTTGCGGTGCTTTTCATTCCTCGCAAGGTCAAGCTGAGCGTCATTCGCGATGACCAGGAGGTGGATAAACAGGCACAGCTGAACGAGCTCAAGAAGCAGCGGGAGGAGATCCTCAGCGAGGACGTGGAGCGGGGAGTGGAGATCGACAACTACGAGGTTCAACCACCGGCCGAGCGCAAGAGAATATACGACTTCAGCACCGACAACACCTCTAAGGACATGCAGCGGCGGCAGTTGTCGCGGAGATGGAGCGCTCTCGACGAGATCGACCAGCTGACGGACGGTTTCGTTCTTCACCCGACCAGACTGTCGCTGGCGGAGAAGAAGTGGATTCGCAAGATTCTCGACGGCCAGTCGCCCGAGAACCAGGCGATGTTCTACCGCATCCTCAAGTACTTCAACGGCAAGGACTGCCTGGAGCAGGTCGCTCTGCACGAGCACATCTCGCGGGCGGAGATGCGCAAGTTTCTCCAGGATTTCCAGGAGAACGTGATAATTTACCGGCACTGGTAGCGGATAATGAATCTACCGGCACCAATAGGATCCGTGAACATAATGCATATAAATAAGTGCTATGGCTGCTCGACATACTCTATACGCTACAGCTCCATATCGAGTTCGTCCTCGCTGTACTCCCCCACCGAGCTGAGCTCGCTCTCGTCGTCTTCGCGACCATCCTGCTTGGTATCCTGCTTGGCGTACCTCTCGACGTATTCCTTAATTCGCTTCTCGTAGACCTGCTTGTCCCGCAGCATCAGGCTCGATGCCTCGGTGTTTAGCGGATCAGCAGCGTTGGGGTACCGCAACAGCTGGGGCAGGAAGCTCTCAAAGATGTTTAGCATGTCGAACATTGGGCTCCAGGTTTGGTTGATCACATCGAGACAGACCGAGCCAGACGTCTCGTCGATATTGGGGTGGAATATTCGGTTCGTGAACCCAATGCTGGGGCTTTTATACGGATACTGGTCTGGCAGCTCCACGTGGACCTTCCAGACGCCGCTCTCGTACGCGGTGTCTTTGGGGCCATGAAATTTTACATAAAACTCTTGCCTAAGTTAGTTTGTTTGTTGCGCGGGCGCCGGCGGCGCCGGTACTTACATATTGTCGTCAATCAAGTCGACCTCATAATCACTCATTAATCTAGTTAGCGCATGCCAATTCAGTTATTCGCGCACTTACAATTTCATCACATCGGTTTCTATCCGACGTTTAGGAGAGCTCATAGTGATCAGTCACCGATAGGGGGTCCGATTAAATAATGGGGCGAGCAGTGGGGCTGACGACAAGACCTGTCGCTGGCGCCGGCTGGGATTATCTTATTGGGCTGTCAGCGTATATGCTGGGCGCCGGCGCTTTATATATGGTCGCCATAGTCGGTGCAGGCTCACCTGGTCGAGACCGGCCATTGATTTCCGAATAATTACCACTAGCGCGCGACTGCAGGTGAGTGTGCAATGACGCGGCGACCTGCAGATTGGGCGCAAAGGCCCGGCTGCAAGCCCTGCATGCGAACCTCAAAAACACCGCTCTTGTCGAGCCTATATCGGTTAATCCAGCCCACGCGATTGTGCGCCCAGCTCGAATTGACGGCTGGCTCCCTCCATCGCACATGCTCGAATTTGTGTCTCCTTTGTCCCCATGGAACCGCGTGAGCCTCAGAGCCTCGACGGCAAGCCCACCGTGCAGGAAGAACCCGCAGAGCCAAAACGCAGAGCCGCGCACACCAAGGCCAAGAAGCGGCGCTTCGGGCGCCAGATCATCGACATTGACCCGACCTCCACAGTCGCCGTCTACTCCAACATGCTCATTGTCGAGGACGCCCTGCGAACCCAGTACATCGAGCTAACCCGCACCAGGCGGAAATACGCCTGCTTCTTTTACAGTGTCGTCTTCGTCGCCCTCTACATGACTTGGACGATTTATGTCGCCTCGAGCGTTTACCAGTGGTTTCGGCTATTCCAGCGATTATTCACGCTATCAGCATATATTGTTTTGGCCCTGTTTGTAATGACAGGACTGTACTCTAAAATATTTATTGTGGGGCCCCGTTTCCTCTCTGATGCCAACAAGGGGATTCGGTCGATGAATGTGCGCATTGTCAAGCAGCGACCCACCATGAAGGAGCGAATTTTCAGGATAATCAACCCAGTGTACTGTGAGCATCCCGGCAGGCTCCTGAAAATCGTGCCGTCACCGAGATCCTTCAGCCCACACTTTATCGAGGGATGGGAGGTGTACAGAGAGGAGTTTTGGGAGAAGCAGGATCGGCACGAGCACAAAAAGAAGAAGAGAAAGGGGACCAGAGACAAGGCTAGTGACAGCACTGAATCATAGGGTCATGATCGAAATCGTGACCTGCTGGATATCTGCGGTCAATTTGAAAGACCCGCACGCAGAACTGCGCTGATTAGTCGTCTGGTGACAATAAACTCACAGCACAAACCTGAATACTCAATTAGAGCAGTAATAAGGTGATTTAGATCAACCTGCGCAACCACTAATGGCCACCAATCTTGATTGAAAGTTGTGAGCTCCAGAATTAGAGCCACGGCTGCATATCACAATTTTCAAGCAGTAGCATACATGGATTAACAATCTGGTCTGCATCAATAAGGTTGTAATATAGATTTCACCTGCAAAGTACTTATTAACCTAGCACACGTAGTCGTTACCTCTGTGGTATACTTGGGCTGATTATTAGTACAGCTACAACATTCCACACAATCGCAGGCTGCCTGTTTGTTTGATGTGGTCATTGCAACGTTCAGTATTCGTTTAAAATGTACATGCATCACGCAGGCACATGTGCTATGCAAGCTTGAGTCTAGATCCTAACTAGAGTCAAATGGCAAAACAATTCTATAACAGAGTAAACGGGAATTCTAACAACTAAATTCGAGAAAATTGCATCGCCTAACGAATCGTGTCTGATTCACCTAAGCGAATCATCGGGCCTTCAAAGTCCATGAAATTTGCCACATCGCCACATGTCCATGGACAAGCTGCTCAGAACGCGCCCAGCGGCGTTCGTGATCTGGTTTTTCCTGGCCATCGGCCACTTCGTTGCAATAACCACGTTCACCCGAGCATTCCTCCTAACACGTCCAGTTTTCACTGATGTCGCCAATTCAACGACCTTGTCTCCCCAGTTTGAGAAAGCGGTAGTCCTAGTAGTCGACGCTCTAAGACATGATTTCATGGTACCTAGTAGCAAAACTGATTATTATCTGAATAACATGCCCTTCAGTGAGCTCGGAGGTTCAACATTCATGTTCCTCGCAGACCCTCCTACCACGACTCTACAGCGGCTCAAAGGCCTGACAACAGGTTCTCTGCCCACCTTTATTGATGCTGGCTCTAACTTTGCTGGCACAAATATTGAGGAGGATAACTGGCTCCTCCAGGCAGTAAGAGCTGGCAAACGAATTGCGATGGTTGGTGACGACACTTGGGACGCACTTTTTGGCCATATTATGAACGAAACCCACCCGTTCGAGTCTCTGAATGTTCGTGATCTGGATACAGTCGATAATGGCGTCAAAAACATCATGCCAAAATTGGTCTCCAATCCAGAGAACGATATCGTTATTGGCCACATGCTTGGAGTTGATCATGTTGGACATAGACATGGCCCCAACCACCCCCAGATGAAGAAGAAAATGCACGAAACCTTTGAGTTTATTCAGGATCTTACCGATCTTATTGACGACAAGACAATCCTCATGGTATTCGGCGACCACGGTATGGATCACACTGGAAACCATGGTGGAGACTCCAAGGATGAGTTGGAAGCTGGCTTCTGGGCCTTCTCAAAGTCACGCGACTTTGCTCAGGGTGGGGAAGTACAACAAATCGACTTGGTTCCCACAATTTCTGCACTCTTGGGCCTTCCCATACCATTCAACAACCTGGGATTCCCCATGAAGGAGCTATTCCCCAAAAATTACGACACAGTTACCCAAGAGACTGCCCGACAAATTTCAACGTACGCAGAAAAGTTTAACTACCCGTTGTTCAGTGACGATGAATCTCCGCGTGAATACCAACAAAAACTCCTGACTATCTTTAGAGACTCCTGGGCTACCTTTGACCTGAACAACATGTACAAAGCGATCGCTTTACTTGGACTAAGCGTATGGGCCATTTTCGCTTTGTATACCAAGGTTAACGCTCAAAACTTGACAATGATCTCATGGCGCATGTCAATAGGATCACTGGTGGGTAGCATTGTAGCCATTCCTTTAGTGCTCATGGGGAACACAAGTGATCTTGTGGCTGTTGCACTTGACTGTGGCTTTGGCTTGTCGTTGGGAGCTTTACTCGCGGTATCCATCCCGGGTATTTCAAAACCATGCTGGCAGACACTTTTCGCACTAGTCATACTTATTTTGCATTGCTTGGCACTGTTCTCTAACTCCTACGTGGTTTGGGAATCCAAGGTTTCATTGTTCCTCTCCTCTACCATTGTTTTCGGCCTTGGCGCTCGTTGTGTTGGACTGGGTAATATTGAGCAGTACATTGGACTTCCGTGCGCTGTTTTCGTCCTGGCTTTGGACAAGATCACCAGTTTGATCACGGTATGCCGCGAGGAACAGCAGGGCTGCATCACCACGTTTTATGAAAGAGACAGTTCTTCCACTGGTTATTGGGCTCTTATGATCGTATCTGGGCTGATTGTGGGTTGGACACTGATTTTACAGCGTCACTATGTTATCGGCAACAATTTGCTTGGAGTGGCTTCAATCCTTCTCCAGGGAGGCATGCCACTCTCCATGGTGCTCATCACTATGTACTGGTCCATGGATATGGCAGAGGTGCGTGGCTTCGTTGCTCCGCATTACTTTGAAACTGTCAAGATTATCCTAGCACGCGCTACGTTGGGCATTGCTTTTCTCGGTGCACCATACTTTTGGTATAAGGGTGAGGTCTGCGTTGGCATCGACTTCCGCGGCAAAAAGCCTCGGATGTTGGGTTACCAGAATATATACGGTGCGTATGCTCTGCTCCCAATTGTATTTCTTTCTTGGAGCTTGTTGATCGTTTCGAAGCCGCCAGGTATAGTGAGCCTGTGTGCTCTTGTGCTTGCCATATTCAATTCCCTCGATGTTCTTGACTTGACTGTTTCTAAAAACTCATTGCTTCCTCAAGTGCTCTTCAGCTTGTTCGGCTACCTCTACTTTTTCGGCACTGGCCACCAGTGCACTCTGGTTAGTATCCAGTGGGACAGTGCGTTCAATGCTACCAAAAACCTAAGGTATCCTCTCTCAGCTGTGACGGTATTCTTAAACACTGTGGGTCCTTTCTTATTGGTGTCTGTTGCCGCTGTGCTCGTGCCGTTATGGCGTCGGCCCATGTTCAATGACCCTCGTCAAATTCTGACTCTCGCGTTGAAGGCTGTCATTGCCACCATGGGAGTCGCCGCTGCCCACACGTTGTCAGTAATGGCGGCTGCCACAATTCTGCGGAGACATTTGATGGCCTGGAAAATATTTGCCCCCAGGTTCATTTACGGAGGTATCATTCTTGGCGTTGCGGACATTGGCGTCCTTATTGGTCTCTTCGTTGCCTCGCACAGTATCTCAAAGGTCACTAAGATGTTCGCCAAATAAGCATAGCAAATAGCATATCATAGTATACCTGTGCATCGTCGCCATGACTTCAAATCGATTAGCTAGCATTAGTTTATTCGTTATATAATACATAATTTAATTCACAGCCCCATCGTTTACAGTTCCATTGGGATCTGTTCCTCGGACTGTCGGTCGTAGGTGACCTTGACAGGGTTGAGCCGCTCCTGCGATACAACCTTACGGCCCAGGAACTCCTCGACCTTCTTAACCGAGTCATCGGTAACTCCAGTGCCGAAATCCTCCCGCAACCGAGTGATCTCATCGGCCAAGAGATTGTCTTTTTGTCTTGCTTCAGCAGAGATCCAGCCCGAGGCCTTTTCCGCCTTGAGCGAATCCAGCTCTTTTTGTAGCTTCTCCAGCTCAGTATCTAGCGTTTTCTCATCCTTCACAGGCTCGAGCTTTGGGGGTGTGATGCGATCGGTAGGGATTGCACTGCCGACCACATGGTCCAGCCATTCGTGGTGCTTGACATAACGAACAGCCGCTATGTCACGCAGTGTAATCGTGTCTAATTCGTATCCCAGTGCTGTCTCCTGGGTCATCCTCCTCTGCTGTTCCATGAGTAAGCGAGATTAGCTCGATTCACAATAGAAGTAGAATATAGTGTATAAAAGTAAAAGGTGAAATTGAGTGCCCTTTCGCTGTTAGCACGGTTGTCACTCTCCGTGTTATTGATATAATTGCCTGGAATATGGGCTACTGGTATTATGGTATTAATTGATATTATTTGAGAAACGCACTTTCATCGATATTTCCACGAAAGTGTAGGTGGACGCATTCTCACGTTGCCCGCAAGGCGGGGAGTAGGCGTGATTGGAGTCTTGGAGCCAACTGAGCTGTTTCCGACAAACTTGAACTTGGACGGACTGTCCTTACTCTTCAGAGGAGTGACATTGTCTAGACTGGACAGCACCATCTTCTTTGGCGAGGCCACCACTGCAGTGGCCGCAGTCCCATCCACTATAAGCTCGGTAGATAGCTCTCCCTTCTCGATGATGTCCAAAGCGTGGTCCCTCAAGTAACTTGTGACAATTTCATCGGCCTTCTGCATGGCATACTCATCTTCGTGTGGCAGAGTAATCATGATCTGCGCATAGAATCCGGCTTCACCCTCGACCTGTATTCTCTCAAACGCTTGCACATGAGCATCGAAGGCAATACGAAGGGGTGCGGTTACTCTGAGAGCGAAAGTACTCTCAGGTCCTACAGCCTTGTTGAAATTGGGGCTGAGGGCCACCCGAAACTCATAGTCGTACGTTAGCCGCTCTTGAAGAGTTTTGGCTGCCTGTATCGACGCTTGTCCAAGCCCAGTGAGCTCCACCAGCTCAGTGCCGCGGGTCTCAACCTTGGGATACTTGATTACCGTGTCTGACCACTTCTCAATGTCCCGTAGCATATTACTATAGTGCGAAATCAGTAATCTGCGGTGGTTGCGTGTTAGCCGCAGATAGGTGGTATTGTGCTCCAACGCACATTGGTTCGCGTTGTTCAAAAGATCTTGGACGGCCGCTCTCAGATTACGACTGTGTTTGCGAGGGCATCTCAACAGTACATTGTCTGTCTGAAGATTTCCGAATGCATTAGAGACCTGCTCATTGCTAGCTTCAAACTTGATGTACACGTTATATCGACGCATCAGACTCTGAATGCGTTGACCTCCAGCACCAATGATCTGCTTGTGGTAGGGCTCAGGAATGAATAGCTCAGCTTCCTCTGGAAGCTCCTCCTCAAGCATAGCGAGCGCAGCCCCGGCAGACTTTGGGTCCCTACAAGCGAGAAGCACTCTGAAATTATAGTCATGCAACGTTTCAAACCAGATTGAAGTATTGGTCGCAGTCATGATCTTGAGAATTTTGCCGTTCTTTTTGCCCGCCAAAAAATCGCGAAGCTGCACGCTAAGCTCAAGCTGAAACACGATTGATGCACTGCTATTGAACTCAGAAAGATATGCAGCAGCTTCTTTACACTGGAGAGCTGACCCACTAATGATCATTCGGTCCCCATCTGTCGAGGCAATCGACCCAGACTTTACAACATTCAGAAGCTGACTTTGAATGTTGGGACAGGAAACAAGAATGCTGTAAACATTGGTAGCCAAATGCATAATAGAGCTAATCGTACCTTCAACAGCCTTGCGGTTTACGCCGAAAACCTTCACTGTAGTTGATGAGTCTGTCCACTGTATATGGGTAGCACGTCTAGTAACTGTGTCCCTGAGCTGATCATGCATTTGCGTTTTCAAAATGTCAATTACTGGGAGGGGAACGGTACAGGATTTCGTAAAGATCTCCGTTTTGTCAATGATGTCCTCAAGAATCTTTCGTGCTACTTGAATCTGCACCCCATCACCGGAGAGATAAATCGTATCGAGGTCAAAGTTGGTATCATCAAAGAAGCAAGGCGGCATGTAAACATTGACGGCAGTCTGCTGGAACAGGTTCGACAGATGCAGTTTGCATGGCCCGAACACCAGGTTCTGTACCACATACGGCACATGCATCTTATCGATCGAGTATCCGCCCATATAATCAATAAGTGGTCGGCACTTGAACTTGGCATACAGTACATCCCTTTCCTCGCCGTATATTGAGAGCTCTAGAGAGCCAGCGACTTCGTGAAGAACGATTGATGTATTTGTTAGATGGCCAATTTTGGTCAATGGTTTTGCAACGAGTGACTTCGCATGCTTTGGAAGAATATCAGCAAGAAGATCTTGTGGCTTGACAGGAATGGAAGCAGAAGTAGGATGCGAGATTTTGTTAACACAATTTCGAAACGCATCGAGTCTCTTTGGGTCGGCAGTCAGGTAGCATATGATAAACTGGCTGCTGAAAACACATTCAGCACCGAAATCAGCACACACCTTCTGGATGGAAGGCATGTTGGACCAGATTTTCTCGATGCCCCCGTGCATAGCTCTTCCATGAGCATCGAGGTTCTGCCAATTCCCCACTCCGTTATCAAAAACGATATTTTGAACGGGTTTTCCTATGTATTTATAGGGGACAGGAATGGCGAGGGTTTCCATTTCGACAAGTTTTTGATCAACTCTGAATTATAAGGCTGTGTTTGTTTGTTGATAGAGATGTTTATATGCATCACAATGCATAAAGCTGCAGGGTTGTCGAGGGAACCTCAGTGTATGGGGACACAAAGGATACAAATCGGTACCATTTAGGTAACCGAACTAGAACCAGAGGATTTATTATGTAATACAACGTTAATGCCCGGGTGTGAAACTAATATGCCGCATTTAGGAGGAGAGTTCATTTCAACCTTAGCGGCAAAAGTGCTTGCAGCCGCTGACGCATTATTGAGCCACCAAGCAGGATATCAATTCGGAGCAATGCCATCCTGCGTGCGAGCAACGCATCAGAATCCCCCCTTAATTCTGTTAAAATACTTTTAGTAGGTTATGCGGCCCAGACGTCATTGTATTCGCCCAGGGAAGCTGAGCGGCACCAGGTGCTAGAGGGCATTGAGCGCGGGCACGTGCCATGTGGCCACGAACTGAGACCAATCTAGCAGTAAGTGTGATTTCAAAGCTCAATGGCATCATCCGGGCAAAGGAGTCCCCGAGGCTTGTGGGTTCTTGACAGTCTTTATAATACTGCATGACATCATCCGGCGAGGTCGATCTCTTAATTTCCTGAGGGGTTCCAGCGGTCGATCAATATCTTGATTAGAATCTTTATAGCACTTTAATGGTATCTATGAGGTTTCTTCACGCTTCCACATCCATTCTGCACCGTTACCGCGCGTCACGAGATCGGCATAACGGCTCCTCACATGTTGCTGCGTGCTGCACTGTGGGGTACATAAACGGTAGAGCCTCGCTCAGTTCCTTATCTCCTGATAACATGTCTCAACAGAACCACTTTCTCAAACTCTCGGGCACTCTGTCAGGCTCACCGCCAAAGGAGTCTCCTCTTGATCCAAACCCGATTGTTGAAGACGAATCCTCCAAGCCAACTGCCATTCCTCAGCGCAGAGAGCGTCGGTCTTCGTCAATGGTTGGCGGTCGACCGCTTGATCTCCACGCCACCGTTCAAATGAGCCCCAAGCTCAATTAGAGCACGCTATCGCCTGTTCTGACCTGCACACCTCCGATACCGACAGAATATCTCCATGCAAGAATGATTTAAAGAAAGTAAAAATGGGCCCGGTTTGTCGCCCATGGCAAACGACTATATAAGAAGTGATGGATTTCAGCTTAAATATCTATATTTTGAACCCCCATGTAGCTTGCGCATGTCTATCATTGTGAGCGTGCGAATGTAGAGATCCTCAGTGTGGCAATTTTATCAGCAAATCCAGTCGTGTTTCTATGAACGACATGTCGTTATTGTCTGCAATGGTCTGCTTGGAGGTCTTGTGCAGTGTGATTGGCCGGGCCTGATCATGCCAGTATTGCGCCTGCAGCCTATCTACTAATTAAGAAGTATGGCCGCTGGGCGTTCAGGTCGAGTCTAGGTCTAGACACGGAGCAGCGTGGCGGTATCCGCTATCAGTAAAAGTACATTAAATAGATAAATAGCTTTTGAGATCGCTAACCATGCAACAGCTTCGCCGAAAGAGCCTCCAAGTCCTCCAAGGTTTCGGGCTCCTCGATCTCCATAACCCTCTGTTTCTTGTGGCGCTTGGACGGCTTCTCTTCCTCGTCGGATAGGTCCTCAAATGGATTAATATGCTCACCTGCACCTTCGAGCTGAGCTTCCATGGGTTCTTCATCCTCAAGATCCAATTCCCCTTTCTCGAGCTCCTTTCGACGACGCTTTTTCTCTTCCCGCTTCTCTTTTGCGGTAAGCTTGTCGGTAGCGTCTCTGCTTTCCATGTCCACGGTTTCAGCCTCTAGGAAGCCTTGTCTTTGGGACTCTGCGTCGCCAGCTTTATGGAAGTCCTCCTCATCCTGGAACTCGTAGACTGCGTGCTGGTTGCCGTCGTCGTCAAACACGATCTTCGAGGGCGCTTTACCTGCGTGGATAGCAGCCTGCTTCTTGCTCAATGCACGTTTAGCCGCGCGTTTTGACTCAGGAGTATCCATGAGTTGTGGAGTAGCACCCTCGTCCAGGTCATGATCCTGCTTCTTGACTGCCATGAAATCATCCTCGCTCTCTTCGTCATCCTGGCGTGTGAGCTTCTGGTAGTGCTCAGACAGGACGTTTTGATTCTGTCTGTTGAACATTTTGTCGTACTTCGTTCTCACCTTCTCGGGATCCTGTCCCTTGGAGTCCAGCAAGGCTCGACTTTTGTTCTTATTCTCGTTCTTAACATGATCTCCTTTGATCTTGACATTAGGGGCAGATGCGAGGCCCAGAGACTTTGCAAAATCATCAAGAGGAATGCTTTGTACGTCGAAAACATCCTTATCCGGATGGATATAGATCGAGCGCACATACGAGATAAATGCTTTTTGAGCGAGGTACTTGAGTTCAGGATCTTGGAAGCATTGAGCTTGTAGATCAGGCTGAATACTCTTTCTTCGACTCTCTTTTATAGTGAGTTTTTGAATCGGTACCTTCTTCACCTTCAGGCGCTCAAGGAACGGCTTCTCTTCGCTTGGAGTGAGAAATAGCAAGGCACGTCCCTGTTTGCCAGCACGTGCGGAACGGCCAACACGGTGAATATAGGTTGATGCGTCTTCAGGACAGTCCAACTGAACTACCCAGTCGACCTCAGGGAAGTCGATACCTCTTGCAACTACATCAGTTGCAAATAGACAGCTGCACCTCGATTTAGTAAACTTCTGCACAATCTCCATACGAGCGGTTTGCTTTTGTCTACCGTGCAAATGCATAAGAGGGATACCAGGACGCATACGTCTGAAACTTTCGAAAATAAAGCGCACCTGTTTGGACGAGGATATGAATACCAGAACCTTCGCCTTTGTATGGGATCGAAGAAAACTCCACAAGTCATCAAGCTTTTTGTCCACATCACATACAGTGTAGTACTGTTCAAGCCCTTGAGGAGTCGCAGAGGGATTCTCTGCATCTACACTGATGTATTTGGGGTTCGCAAGGCTTAAACGAGCTAGATCATTGACATTCTTGGTTTGCGTGGCACTGAACAGCGCCGTCTGTCTCTCAGGACTTAAACTCGCCACAATTGCGTCCAAAGTCTTTTTGAATCCCATATCAAGTAGACGATCTGCCTCATCGAGGACAAGCATTTGTAGATTATCCGCAGAAAACTCGAAACTCTCATCCATGTGTTGCAGCAGGCGCCCGGGAGTGCAAACTAAAATGTTGAGGCGTCCAATTCTATCCTTTTCTGCTTTCACATCCTTACCACCAACTAGTACGCCTGCACTAAACTGATGGAACCGACCGACCTTTCTCAACACCTCGAAGATTTGGGTAGCTAATTCACGAGTAGGAGTTATAACAAGCGCTCCCAAGCCATCCATATGTGACCAGCGTTCGAGATATAGTTTCTCAAGAATAGGTATCAAGAACGCAAGAGTTTTGCCGCTTCCAGTTTTTGCAGCTCCAAGTATATCATTCCCTTTGAGAGCAGGAATAATGCTTTCTTTTTGGATCGGGGTCAGAGTTACAAAATGAGACTCCCGAAGCCCTTTCTTGGTTACGCTACTAATTGGTAGCTGCTCAAATCTTTCGAGCTCTGGAATTGTTGACTCGTCAAAGTTCGCAATTTCATTTTTCAGGGCCTCTAAACTCTGCAGCTCGCTTTGCTTGCCCTGTTTTTTGAGCTGTTCTCTTGTATGCGCACCTTTGTTCTTCTTGGGTTTGACCATACTTTATCGAGTATTCAAACTTGAAAATTTCAAGATTCTCATCAATAATTTGTGATCACGTGATCCCGAATCTGGATCATAAAAAAGATGGTCCCTAGCAGGATCGAACTGCTGATCTTCGCGTAACAATCTTGTTTCCAAGTGTTTATTAGCACGACGCCTTAACCAACTGGGCCAAGGGACCAGCTTGTTAGTTCACTGCAAAGAGTAGCTATGTCACAAATATGGATTTGAAGTCGTGTTTGGGCATTGACTTCACCCGAGCTATCCGTATTGGGCCCAGTCCGCTTCATCTAAAAGTATAGGGAGCGCTCACGTTTCCCCACGTGAACTGTAGCACCGGCTCCGAGACTTCAAGATTGGGTTCCCATCGTCTTCAGTTGTCTTCGGACCTGTTTCGCACGACCTCGTCGAAGCGAGCTTACACGTAGTTATGCTCGAGTTCAACTGTTTTTCCCGATAATGCAGAATGGAGTGTGGGGTGACTTCGGAATTCCCCCTTTCTGCATAGCTCCTAGAGAGGCAACAGCTAGTCTTTGTACGAGTCTATGCCAGCAATTTTGGATTGTAATTCTCATCTCGGTCAGGGAAGGTCACTGCCGGAGAAATTCGCTTAGGTCTGCGCCTCTCGACCTGACCGACTGCAGCGACTGCCGTCAGGGGAATATATGCGAGTTCTGCAGAACCGAGAAACTAATGCAAACAACTCTCGATGGACTACAGGCAGAGACAGGTACCATCATATAGGGATTCGCGCTATAAATTGAGTCTAGACAACGTCAATTGTTGCGAACCTTGGGAGTACTGCTCAATCGAGCCATGAAGTGAACATACTCACTTGCTTTATCGTTACCCTGAAAATCTCACCAGTCACTGGAGTCTTACCCCTAAGTCACCGCGCCCAACGTGCACTCAAAGTTCGATTTATGGCGTACATTCCTAAGCAAAACATTATGCATTGATATGCAAGGCTATTTTAGCATACATATTCTACCTTTAGCACCCATCTGTAGCACCCGCTAACACAGAAAGAGCCATGCTCGCATTTCCGGTTGGCAGCTATCCCTCTATATTTGTAACGCTGCAGACTGTGCCCCATATGGCATCATATTGTTATGACTTCGACGCGGTATGCCCTTACCCTGCATTCCATTCCACCCCGACGCGAGCATTCATACATTACTCCTAACTAAACTTCCTCTTTCACGTCTGACGATCTGCCATGAGTATCCAACGCTCACAGTCTGAACAGCAATGGTATTCAGAAGTAGAGCCGTTGAAAATTGGCACTAAGTCAATACCTAAATCGGCTCTTAATCGCAAGAACTCTAAAGTTAAGGGTCCGAGAGAGTTCTCTCCAGTGATCGGAGGTACTAAGAAGACCATCAAGAAGGCGGTTACATTTGATCAGATGGATGAGATCATTCAGTACCATCAACCAAGTCCCGAGCCAGAGATGGAGGCATTCGATGAAGACCAGGAATATGAAGAAGACTATGAATTCGCCGACAATCTTTACTCTCGTCCTCTGCCATCGCTGCCTATTGAAACTATGGACAAGTCCGCCAGTGCACCTAATCTCAGCATTCATAACGATATCACGGATGCACGCTTGACCCCGGCAGAACGTACAACTGCAGCTATGGATGTGTCTAGCCCCCAACCAGTATTTGTTCCTGGACACAAGCATGGTGATAGTTGGCGGGGTTCATGGGGAGCCTTGCATGAGAGCTTGAGCATCGGAAGACAAAGCTCAGTTAGAAGTGCAGACGATAGTGTGGAAGATGAAGGCGTAAATTTCCTGGACAACCTGCCTGCTCCCACTCGCAAAGAATCGCTTTTAGACGAGCAAAGGCGTCCCCAAACCACCGTGCATGTCAAACAACCCCAGCAATCTGCACCGGAGCCAAAGAAAGTATCCCTTCCTGAATTGGACCGGACTTACTCTCAGCGCCGCAGAGCCATCCGCACCATGCTTGATGGTGTGAATAATGCCAATCAACACAACAAAGTACAGAGCATACCTGAAGAGGATGAGCGAGACTCTGAGGATAGAGAAAGCTCCATGGAAGAGATTATTGAGAAGGTTGAGGCTGCCGTTAGAGCTAGCCAGAGTCCTTCTCAGCAACACCAGTTGCAGGACAATGCGGGAACTCTACCAGCTAAGGAGGCTGATACACTTAGCCAAGACAACAAACGAGATGATGTCCCATCAGACTCTGTTGTAGCAGGTCCACAGACTCGACCTCAGCATCATCCGATACCCACACCCCTGCTCATCCAAGAGTCGACAATGTTCCATCAAGAGCTCCCTCATATGGACGTCTGTATGTCTCCAAGTCTAGAAGACGTTAGCATGGTTGGTGCGCGAGTTGATTCCGTTCAACGTGTTTCCTCTGCTGCAGGAACACCAAAACTTACGGAGGTCTCAGTGACCCCAACTCTCGAGGAAATCGCAACCTCACCATTTTCCCTTGAATCCTCTAACGCAAATTGGGGCCAACTTCGCACCTCAACGCCATCTCAGCATCCTCCACTCCCTGTGAACATTCAAAGGGCGCCTAGTCCTATACCTATCGAGAATGAGGCGCCTGCTGTTCCCAACGTTCCAGAGACACCCTCCGTGAAGCCAGTGCTGAACACCATTACCGAGGGGAATGAAACCTCTACTGGTCCCAGCAATGAAACTATGACAAAAGAATCTTCTACTATCATACAGCCGCTTTCGACTGTCTCAGATTGGACAGAGACAGGCAGAGCTCGTACCACTGTAGTTGATGACCAGAGAAGTACTACTAGTCCAGGTGACATGCCTAGCGCCCCAAAGACAGTGGAGAACCACACTACTCCCACTCCCAGCGCATCAGGACAGAGCAAAACCAATGTTGCCGATCCATCGTTCGACTTTACTATCCCTATTCTTCCCGATGAAACCCTTGATCTGTCTCGTGGTGAGAATACACACGTAAACAGTGAAATTTTACCGCCCAGTCACATTTTGAGTGAGTTGGATTCGCCTCCAACCGTGAGAAGCCAGCCGCAGGTTCCACCCCATGGTGAAACTTCTCATGAGATCAGTAACGATACCGGTATCAAGGCTTCCCCTGCACAAGACCCTGGCACGAGCAGTGACTACAATTCCAAACGGTTCTCCGCAGACAGCTTTATGGACTCCACTCAAGAAGGTCAGGTTAGCATTATGGCTACTGAACCAACATCATCTAGAGCGGTTTATGTTCAGATTCCTCAAAAGGCTTCCTCTGAGTATGAGAACTCAAGAGACTCTGGGATCTCGCACACTTCCAATATCGCCCCCGAGCTTCCTGCTCACTCTGAATGCAGTGAGCAGAGCTTTCCAGTTGCCCAACTTTCTGTTTCCGATTCTAGTGAGGTACATCCTGATATATCGACACCTGATGCTGGCAACGTCCAACATTCGAGATCTCTAGATATCGCTGCAAACTTCAGCTCGCCCCAAAGTAGCCCTCTCTTGGAAAAACAGCCGAGGCAACACTTACTAGTTCCCCCACAGCTAGATAGCGACCTGTCGGAAAGTGAGGACTCTGTTCACGAAGACCATGATTTTGCAATTCCTCGTACAGAATCTGACTGGGTCACCGACAACGAAGGCACTCCTAGAACAACCACACTGGAAGACATTAGTAGCTTGCCAGGTCGTTTGCCGTCACATCCTCAGTTGCCCACTGGCACCTCAACCGACAGTAACATGGGACCTGGTTTCCCCAGCGCTGGTAGCTCAGCTTTCCCTGGAAGTGCCACCACAACTCGGACATCTACTTTTGGGATGTCACTGGATCCGTCTTTCTGCGACGAGTCCGTTTTTAGTGCTGGAATGGGACAGAGTCTTGATGACTTCAACTCAGAGTTGGCGCAGTACACTAGCCCCAATGAAGCAGAAGAAGCTAGAAAGAATCGCGGATACATCTTGAGGGAGAATGATAGTGTTATTATGGCTTCATTAGGTGAGGACGACTTCAGAGCCTCGAGACAATCCAGCCGAGCCGGAAGAGCGTCTTCAGTTGGACAGCATGGAAGTAAACGTCGTGGGGGCTATGTCAATCGTCTCCATTCATCTTCAGAGTTCACAAGCTCATCGTGGGTTGATGAAGGTCCTGCTTTGCCGACACATGATGAATTACCAGAACAGTCCTTTGACTTCGACCAATCGCTGTCTGTTCCCAAAAGAATGAGCCGTCTAAACAGCATTGATCCACCCTCTCGGATTGCCAGCACTAATGGTGGCAGTTTCAGTAACGTTCGCGGAAGCTCATCCTCTCAAACGTTTAGAAGATACGCCTCGCTCAATAATGCTACGAGCCTTCCCCAATTACCTGAGGAAAAGGACCGATCCGATATATTGATCGAGCCCGATATGAAGGAGCTCCCACCTCCGCCTATGCAGGAGCGTCGGGAAGCGTCTCATAGCGAGACACCGCTTCAGACCGAAACTCACGAAGTAGACTTACCACCCATTCATCCTACTGAGGCAGCGTTGTCTGAGCAGGAAGAAGTAGATTCAGATGCCATTCCTGAACCTCTCGAAGCGTTCCACACTCCGGAAGTAACCGCGGAGCCTGAAGATATCAGTGATGACCCGATTGCTGAAGATGCCGGTGTTGATGACAGCGGGAACAAGCGTTATCCAAGTGTTCTTCGCGGACCTAAAATTGTCAAGCCTTCAGTTGTTAAGCAGGAGAAGACCGAACCCGAGAAAGGTGTTCTCAAGCAAAGTACGTCTTCAGGACCCTCGATCCTGGTTGGGTCTCCTAATCGGAGCGTTAGGCCCACTTCCATGTTGCCCAATTCGAATGTGCGGAATGTCAAACCTGAGGTTGGAGAAACAGAAACAGCCCCACAAAGAAGATTCCGGGAGCGCCATCGCTCTGCCCCCGCAATGCTTGTTCCTCAAGAAAAAGGCCATTTATTTATTAAGATTAACGAAGTCTCCAATCTGGTGGTTCCGGCTTTGGTGAGACCCGATGCCAGCGTAGCCGTCACGATTGACAATGGTGAGCAGCTCATTACTACCTCACGCTCAAAGATGGATACCTGTACTAGGGTCAACCAAGAGTACGATCTCGCTGTTAAGGATGGCTTGACATGTTTCCTCACCGTTCGCTTGACCAGAGACATTGCAGCTCCGAACCCACCAAAGCTCGAGCAGCGTCGAAGCCTGACAAACTTTTTCCGTAGAAAGCCAAAGGCCAAGGCACCGAAACCACAGTCCTCCGAGAGTGATGATGCCTGGAATGACTGGGTAGCCTCGGACGGCACGCTGGGACTCACAGAGATCAAATTTAGCGAGATCAAGCAGTATGCTTTTGGTCGGCCATACTCTGCCTCGTTAGTGTGTCATAACCGCGCTGGTAGCCACCCTACTTGCTGCCTCAAGGTAACAATGATGTATATTCCGCGCATGTCCAGGGCAGATGTCATGCCTCGTAGTATGGAGCAAGCAGTCAAAGAGATTGAAAGTGCGAAGACTACACTTGTCACTGCCAAAACAGGCTACATGTTGCAGACTGGTGGAGACTGTCGTCGTACTCGCCGTCGGTGGTTCATTCTAGATGATGATATGTTGATCTCACATTCTGAGTCTACTCACAAACCCCGGGCGACAATCAATCTTAGAAAGGCTGTTCAAGTTATCCCATCTATACATCGGAGTGACACATTTGAGATTTTATTCAAAAACGGAGCTACAATCGCTTTCCAAGCCGAAGAAGATCGTGAGGGTTGGATCAAGGCATTTGAATCAACGATCCACAATAAGCGAAACCGCAGCTCGTGGGTAAGTTTGGTGCTCTATTCTCCCCCACAACGATCGATGCAGGCGTGTTCCAACAATGCCGCTTTCTCTACCCCTAATATGATGGCGACACAGGTTGTGTAATTAAATTATTCTATTAATACCAATTCGACTAGTTGACAATCGTTAAAGTAGTTATGATCTACACAAAGGCCTGATAAACGTGTCAGGACACTCAAGCTTTCCATTAGCGTACTTTCGCCGTAATAAATAAAAGGAAACCGATGCGAGCACACCTTTCTATAAAGGTCTCTGAGGAGGTGGATTCATGCCAGGCATCATACCCATCATTCCCATCATACCTGGCATAAACATAGGCGGCATTCCCATATTCTGCATGACTTTCTGGGGTGCCCAGGTGGTTCGTAGGTGATCCTGTTTTGAACAATATGCAGTCCAGGTGAACTCATCAAACCCGTAGTTGAAATAGTCTGTAACATCTGCACCAGGTTTTCTCCACGGTTTGTCTTCAAACTCGTTCAGAGAAACTTGCGTCAACGGTCTACCATCATAAGTAGCGACAGCATCGACGTCAACACCTGGGACCCTGGGCTTTTCTTCTGTTCGCTTCTCCTCGACACTGGTAGACTGTTCTGGCTGGGCCTCGGACGCCCCGGCACCGGCACGAGAGGCTCCTGTAGACATTCCAGAGCCCATTTTAGTGACTTCTGGTGCCGATCCAGGACGAGGTGCAAGGATGAATTCAACGTCCGAGTCATCACTTGAATACTCACTTTCACTCTCTAATTCGTCTATTGTCCGTTTTGGCGTCTCGCTAGGCACCTGCGTGCTGGTGTCGCCGTATAGAAATTCATCCTCATCAATGTCGCTCATGGTGACTAATGCGACAGATCCATCTATCATGAATGCAAGTGTGTGTTCCTGAAATTAAGAAGTTTCAATGCTTTGATAACTCTACACAGTTATATCCTAGTTAATAAATATTAGAAGGCAAATAGTGGCTCCTTTTGTGGAAGTACAGGCTCAAAAGGCTGCACTACATTGAACGCACCGGTACCGATACGCATAGGTTGTCCCAAAATGATGCATTCCGAGACACCCTCGACCTTGTCCGTCTTCATATAGAATGCAGCGTCAAACAAGTGATCTGTGGTCTTCTCAAACGACGCAAGTTGCAGCACGCTATCTCGCATCTTGGCCAACCCAAATCGAGTGATGCCCAAAACCTCACCTTTGAAGGTCATAACATCGCCTAAGAGCTGAATGTGTCGAGGATCAACGTCCATTCCGTGCTTAGACATTGTATAGTCAATTTCATTCACAATTGACGAGCGGGCTGCCTCGATGCCTAAAACTTCACGCATTTCTAGAATGTGGTTCGTGGTAGTTTCAACACCGATGATTCCGTCGGTAATCATGACATTTTGAAGACCGTATCCTTCGACCAACAGCTCCTTCTTGCTGTCAGGTTTGATATTGATGACAGCACGAGAAATGTCGCTAAAGCCCTCGACAACAACTCCAGGCAATGAACGCAGCAAGTGCTGTCCGCGGTAGTACACCTCTGATCCATCAGTCGCTCCCAGTTTTGACGCCATGATATCATCATTGAAGGCACTAGACGACTTCGAAGGTGCAAGCGGTACAGGGAGAATAGCCACTTGAATAATGTTCTTGTCATAAAGGCAGCTAACGTCACTATCCGAGATCTTGAGTTTGGGGTGACGGGCAATTGCTTTCGCAATGTCCTGGAGTGATATGTCCAATTGGAGTCGTTCAACGGTGCTGAAGTCAATCGCAATACCGACGTAAGCTGAGCTTTCGGTATAAACGTCCTCCATGTACTCAGTAATATCTTTCAGGAGTGTCTTCTCGATGCGACCTTTGACGATACGTGCAGTGCGCTCGTCGTCGTCATTGGCAAGACAGGCCGTAATAATTGGAGTCGAGATGGTTTTGGAGGCATTGATGATCTCTTTAATACGAGGTACACCGAGAGTAACATTCATGCTGGCGACACCAGCAAAATGGAAGGTCTTCAAAGTCATCTGAGTGCCAGGCTCACCGATCGACTGAGCACCGATGGCGCCAACAGCAGTGCCAGGCTCTACTTTAGAGCGTTCGTACTTATGTAGACACAATCGGAGGAACTCCTCGACATGACGTTTGGTCAGTTTGGCAAGCTTGTCAACAACGTCTAGTGCCTCGTCGCTCTCATCCATCGGCACATCTTCTCCATCACCACGCTCTAGGCCATATTCCACACGAACCTCAATCAGCTTTTGTATCTTCTGATCGAGATACTTACGCAACGACTCATAGAATTCCCGCTGGGGATCATTCTCATCCACATAAGCATCATCAACTTCCTCCAACCTAGAATACTGTTTCCTCAAGACTTCACCGCGGTTGTTCTTTCTCACAAGTAGCCGCTCACGCTCCCCAAGGATTTGATTCACAACCTGGTGAACCTCATAGGGCAATAAACTCCTATCATTGACATTGAAAGTGAGGTTCCCACAATGTTCCCATGTTCCGTCAAAGTTAACCGGGGTAGCATCACCTTCCATATCAACTGGATCAAGACCGTCTCCTCCATAAGTGAACTGAACAACAAGATTTGAGCTAGTGCGAACAGTCTTATCGTATAGACAGCTAAGATCCTCCAATGATTTCATCAAGCGGCGTGACATATATCCAGTTTCGGCAGTCTTTACAGCTGTATCAACTAAACCTTCACGACCTGACATGGCATGGAACAGGAATTCAGTAGGCGACAATCCCGAGAAAAAGGAGTTACGCACGAAACCTTTGCTGGGCGGAGTTTTTGAGAATTTGGGGAAATGTGGCAAAGTGCGGTCTTGAAATCCATTAGCAACACGAGAACCACCAATGATTTGCTGTCCCACACAGGCCACCATTTGCGATACATTCAGATTGGAGCCTTTGGAGCCACACACAGCCATAATTAATGGCGCATTATGGTTATCCAATTCGCGAATACATACATCTCCCACTTCCTCACGAACCTTGGATAAGAGTCCACCAATCTTCGCCTCTAGAGTCTGTTCCTCGTTGCAGCCAGGTTGAGTTTCTAGTCTCCCAGCTTCATATGATTGAATAAGCTCGTCAGATTTTCCATACGCGCGCTCGATAAGCTCATCCTTGAAAGCATTCAATTCTGAGCTAGGAGTAACGTCACTGATACCAATGCTAAATCCACGATTTCCGAGATAACGGGCGCACATTTTTGCCATTCGATTCATTGCAGCTGCAGCCTCATCCGGCCCATAGTCGCGCAAAATAGAATAGAACACAGACGCTTTCTTACCGTCTCCGAGCAAGTTCTTGTCCATGTTTCCGCATAAGATTTGAGATCCACGGATGACAACATAACCATCATTGGGCGAAAGCTCCGGCTCCTGGCCTTTAGGAGGTGCTTGGAAAGATTTGTTCTTAGCCTCCAAGTTTATGAGGACCTTAGACTGTGCATTTGGCTTAATTAGCAGACTGAAAACCTGTTTACCCGACCAAAGGCATTGTGGTTTTTGGATGCATGGCGGGGGGATATCAAACTGCATGGCACCATCGCTCATCATTGCAAGTATAGTGGAAAGCGATGCTCTATCAAAAAAGCAATCTTTTTTAGCGATCAAATAAGATGCAGAGATAAAATCCTGGGTAGCAGCGATGATGGGCGCACCTGACCGAGGTGTGATAAGATTGTTCTTCACACCCATCAAGTCCATAGCCTCTGCTCTAGCCTCCTCGGTTTGAGGCACATGCAAGTTCATTTCATCACCATCAAAGTCGGCATTGTATGGAGTACAAACACACTCGTTTAGACGGAAGGTACGCCAAGGCCTGATCTTTGCAAAGTGGCTGAGGATAGATAATCTATGCAGCGAAGGTTGGCGGTTGAACAACACAATGTCGCCATCTTCTAGATGACGTTCGACGATATCACCAACTTGGAGCTCTTTGGCTAGTTGTGTGAGTCTACCAAATCTCAGATTACGACGAATACTCTCACCTTTCTTCAAGATGTAATTGGCACCGGGGTACTTTAGTGCACCATTTGCAACTAAGGCTTTGAGCTTGCGTTTATTGTAATGAGTCACGCGTTCCGGGTATGTTAGAACCTTTGCGATTCTATCAGGAACGGCCACTTCGTCTATGCGTAGGTTTGGATCAGGGGAGATGACAGTACGGCCCGAAAAATCTACACGCTTGCCACTCAAGTTTCCTCTGAAGCGGCCCTGTTTGCCCTTGAGGCGCTGGCATAGAGCCCGAATTGGTTTTGAGGCAGGCATTCCCGGGCCAGATGGAGTGTCAGAGTTGATATAGAGTGCAAGACTCAGCTGCATGAACTCCCATTGCTCCATCAGCGCAGTGAGTGCCAATCCCTTCTCCAAGCCAGCGCGAATCAGTGAGGAGGTCCATACCACCTCGGTCAGCTTCACAGTCAAGTCATCTTCATTCGAAGCAGTGTCCTGTTGAACGGATGGGCGTATGCACACAGGTGGTGCGGGAACCTCTTGCCACAAGTAATCTTCTGGACGACATTTGGAGGGATCCAAGCCTAGAAGCTCACAATCCTGAGGACTGATTTGCTTGAACAAGTTGAGCACCCGCAAAGGATTCAGATCATCTACAGCTCTGCGCAGAAACTTATCCAGATCTGGGTGATTCATCTTTGCATTGTCGAAACTCTCGTCAAAATCGATCTTGTCTTGAGGCACCTTTTTGCCGACCCAGCGGAATTTGTCGTGAATGATTTTCAGGGTTCCAGCTTTCTTGACTACGCCATTCATAGAGTCACAATTAAGGCATCGTCTCTGCTTCCTGCACTGCTCGTTGATTCGTTTGAGGATCTGCATGCGACGAAGGTTGTCCAGGGCCGGGTTGCGCAGTTCAGCGAGAAATTTACGCTTGCTAGGGAGGTCTAGTAGTATGTGTGAGCACTCCTTGCAAATATTCTGCAAGATTCCGAGCACATGCTTGAAGTAGCCGACGTGAAAAACCGGGAGCGCAAGCTGGATCCTCCCGAAATGACCCTGACAGGTAGCTAGACGGCCGTGACAAGTCTTACACTCATGGAAATTGTCGGAAACGCCCATTCTCATGTCCAGGGCTCCATTTTCCTTGGGTGTGCGTCCATTTTCAAGATCAAACAGATCGCGGGTGGTAATATCCGCTACGCTTAACTTGTCAATGGTTTTTGTATCCAGAGTCCCGAACGCTAAGCCTGAAATATAGCGTGGGGGATCATCCGCCACAGTCTCCTTCATTGTGATGATGGATCAAATTATTTCAGTGAAATTTTTCTTATGTAATGAAGATATTTATGCGTACACATGCTTTCAGTAAACGTGTGGTAAATAGAGAGTTGTAGTAGCATGATTTATGGAAGCGTCTTGAATGCGTGCGAAATGTGCTGTCACTCGGCACACTTCAACTAAGGAGAGAGATACTGAGCTGTGCCGGCTAGTGTTTGAGGCGAGATCCTCGGTCTTGTTACCTGAATGACGAATAACTACGCACTGAGAGCACAGGTGAGGCTGCTTCAATCGTAATATTTAGGGCACGTGAAGTCTCCCCGCACTGGCAAGCAAAGTCTAGGTGATGACGCGTCGCTATTTCCGGTACTACAGTCCTGATTCATAGTTTATTCCCCCGCGTATGTCAACTCAGAGCCTTTCCCGTTTCTCGAATTTTCCCATTATCTATGTTAGCTAATTATTGTGCACACCCGTAGGGCCTAACATCCAACGCTTCTAGAGTAATCACAAAATGGCATCACGGTTTCTATCATCAGACTTGAACTTGACCTGCATCCGTCGAGCACCGCACTTGGTTTTGCTTTGGAATGAGTACACCTGTGTAGCCCCGTCGTTAGAGGGCAGCTGCTATGATGTATTCCTGCATGCATTCGGATAAGCACGATCTGATCCACAGCTGACAAATTAAAGTATCATGGATGCCGAGGAACCTACAGCTCAATGATCGTACCTCTCTGTTAATACATCTAACAGCAATACTTGGGCAAAATTCAGAAGACTTCCCTGGGATCTTAGACATTCGTTTGGCAGCTCCGAAAGCCGTTGATTACTGATGACAATATGCACTCGCTCCCGAAATGCAGGACTCACATCATTCCTGCGTAATTCAGGTGACTGGCTGTATTCTGACGGCTACGAGTAGCCCACACGGCACTTAACACTGCAATTGTGACGATTCTATTTCTGTCGCAAGAAAAACAGTGATACCTTGCCAATTGGCTGCGCAGTGCTATCCACGGTGCACCTTTACAAATCTTGCGTCATTCGGGTGTCTGATCTGCTTATTAAATGCTCTCTGGGCCTACTTATAAACGTGGTTTCCGAAGATAGTGTAGTCATGAGTGAGTTGGTCAAGTCGAACCTCTTCAAGCCAATCAAGGTCGGCAGAGATGAGCTCAAGACTAGAATTGTTTTGGCACCATTGACGAGATCCAGAGCTCCGAATAACATTATCAATGATCTTGCTCCAAAATATTATAGTGATCGAGGCGAATTTGGTGGCACACTACTAATTGCTGAAGCAACTTTCATTACTTTCCAAGCAGGTGGAAAACTCCGTGTCCCAGGAATTTGGAACAAGGATCAGATCACCGCATGGAAAAAGGTAACTGATGCGGTACACGCAAAAGGTTCATTTATTTATAGTCAATTGTGGGCACTTGGCAACCAGGCTCCTGCTGACGAACTGGAGAAACGTGGTTATCCGTTCGTGTCTGCATCTGACGTTCCATTGACACCAGGAGGTACGCGTCCTCAGCCCCTCACGAAGGAGGGGATCAAGGAATACATTCAATGGTATGTGCAGGCTGCAGAGAATGCAATTGAGGCTGGTTTCGACGGTGTTGAGATTCATGGTGCAAATGGTTATTTACTGGATCAATTCCTTCATGAGAACACTAACCACCGTACAGATGAGTATGGTGGATCAATTGAGAATCGTGCTCGCTTCCCCCTCGAGGTTGTTGATGCAGTCGTTGCGGCCATTGGAGCAGACAGGGTTGGGTATAGAATTAGCCCGTGGGGAGAGTTTGGAGCGGTCGATCCAGGAGTGTCGCCAGTGCCTCAATGGAGCTATTTCTTAGCGGAATTGCAGCGACGCGCGAATGAAGGCAAGGAGCTTGCGTACGTTCACACTGTAGAGCCGCGGGTGAATCATCGCGTGGAGCATCAAACCATCTCTCACCACCTTAACAACTTTATCAGGAATGTTTGGGAGGGTGTGCTGATCAGATGCGGCTCGTTTTGCCCTGACTTGACCGTTGCAAGAGAATTAGCCGACGCCGATGACAAGCTTCTAATTGGAGTAGGTCGATATTTCCTCTCCAATCCAGACCTGGTCCAAAAAATACATGATGGCAAGCCTCTCGTACACTACTATCGTCCATTCTTTTACTGGGATGGCACATCTATCCCACTTGAGGTTGGATACACTAAGGACATCACTAAAGAGGATGTGGAGCGAGACGGGTATGGTGATGTCCCTGCGATAACATATTAAGGGGCTTGCGATTGTCATGGCGCATTTACTAGAAGTGATTTCACTAAATCATGTCGTTCAGCGTACATGTAGAGCCAGTGTACATCCATATGAAAATTGTATCTGAATAAAGTTTGATTATGGTATTAGAATGCTAAATGCTAGAAGAACTGGAGATCAATATGTACAAAGACAAAGTACTCCTGGCCACCCGCGTTTCGCATGCACCGGCTTTGTTATGATGCGAACATAATTCAGTGTGAAATACAAGCGTTGAACACGTCGGAATTTCCAGGGATGTGGAAGTTATTTTTTTCTTAGGTCTTGTATTGAAAAATCCTACGCGTAGCCTGTCTGGCAGTGCAATGGGATGAACTTCATATTACGGACATGGCGGGTTTTTCCTTAATGAGTTAAGATTAGTCCGTGGCCGAAATACAGTTAATATAATCTGAGCTATGTATTAAACGGTGCAACTTGAGCCCGCAAGTCAATGCTTAACGCGGTTTTTTATTGCTACTACCAATATAGCATATGCAAGTAAATAAGGCTCTAGAGTGTAGCCTCCGGAAAATTACTCATCATAGACAACATCCATAACTATAGGCAACAAGAAATATCTCTAATTACTTATTGAAATAAAAGTAAAGGGACTCGGCTTACCAAAAAAATCGACGTGGTGTAGTCGTACGCTTCAGTGGGTCCTGCATTTATTTATTTAGCGACATGCCGAATCCTTATTGCAGCATGCCGTAAGCATGAGTGGCGGAGCCGGCGCTCCCTGCAGGCCATTGCTTTCATAAAACATCGAAATTGCCCTTTTACAGAGAAGTTCTTGGTTAACTTTGCAAGACTATGCCGCCTATTTACATAAAAAAGTATCTGGTCGACTACTAAATGGTTGTACTAATGATTGCTTCTTTGTCGTTTTGGATTTGAAATCGTGCCTTGCACATGCAGATCGTTTTCAAATCCTGCGTGTCCAGTGACTCACGGAAAACTATATATATACTGAGATCCCCCTCTAACAAGAACAACACGATATGCAATTAACGTTCAGCAAGATTTTAAACCGGGATAAGAAAGCTTCGCGCTACCCACGCTCTACACATTCAACACAATCAGTGACACCTCCGTTGTCGCCAATGATCACACCTGTCCGGGTGCCCATCACGAGGTATTCATACGATGATTTAGAGGAAGAATTTGAAACTCCGAGTCTATTGACCATGCCCTCAAAGTACTGAAGGCACTAAGTATTTATTGCGACAAGTTGTCATATCATGAGCCCAAATCTAAATTTTATATAATGTAGTCAATGATTTAAACACGCATGTACGTTGGAATATATGCCCCGAGTTTTTTCTATAATTTTTTTTTTTAGAAAATGCATTTTCATGCATGAGGGTTACTTGGCGCAGTATGCAGAGATTGCGGTAATGAGGGCGCCCAAGATACACAGGGGGCTACTGCTCACGCTTTTGGTAGTACGCAAATAGAGTGTTCCCAGTTTACGTTAATATCAGCTCTTACCAATACCTATTATTTTTAGTAGCCTTAGGTTGCTTTTCGCCTACAAGGGGATCACCTTTAAGAGCTCAGATATGTAGAAGAGTAGCTCGACACTACACAATTCTAACGAATAATATCCTGGTCCACACTGTTTTGTTTGGGTAGAAAAGTTACCACTCTTTGCTCGAAGAATTGAGGATAACAGTGCACACAAGATCTAGCGAGCGACTTTATTCAAACTACCCAATTGTTGTTCACAGTAATTCTATCGGCCAGTTGTTACTTCCAGTCTTCCCATAACCAAGGAGAGGTTGCGTGAGCATCTCAGACTGTTTGACTCTACTGGCAATAATCCGGACCGTTGCTCCCTCGTACGTGATAAAGTACACTACGTATTCACTGCATGCAATCGATTTCATACTCTAATCTAAGGAAATACGCGATACAGGCACAGTATATACATAGACATTGTGATACATCTTGAGCATCATTGCGATGACTACTTTTCCGACTCACAGCTTTAACGTAGAGCTTCAGAGCTCGAGTCTTGTCAGTGAATATGGTTGATTGAGGACCGCCAAGATGTGCTTCCAAACGGCTATGCAGAATCACCTACGTCATCGCAGGTGACAGATAGTTAGCGGGGACGCTATGAGTCATTGAGTCAATATCGACACTACAAAAGTTGAGTTTTGCAGGTGAATAGACGCGAGCAAACTACTGCCCGATCAATTGACCCGTGATTTCACCAATTGTGCACGCAGTGAACTTTCACTACAATTGGGGGTCGTGTGGCTCTGCTATGCATTCGAGCTTTAGTTATTATTTTACTAGTACTAGGCGACACGTGCCTAGCTTATAAAGGCTCGCCTGGCTTATAAATGCTCTTTTGGTTATGTACATAAATCAAATAATGAGGGAAAATAATCATGAGCGATCTAGTCAATTCTAATCTATTCAAGCCAATAAGGGTTGGCAGAGACGAGCTTAAAACCAAAATTGTCTTGGCACCATTGACGAGATCGAGGGCTCCAAATAGCATTATCAATGAATATGCCTCGAAATACTATAGCGAACGAGGGGCATTCGAGGGCACGCTACTAATTTCTGAGGCAACCTTCATAACCCCCCAAGCGGGTGGAATGCCACTGTCCCCAGGAATCTGGAAGAAAGATCAGATCGCTGCATGGAAAAAGGTTACTGATGCGGTACACGCGAAAGGTTCATTCATCTATTGCCAGATATTGGCTCTTGGCCGCCAGTCTCCTCCGAGTGAGCTCGAGAAACATGGCTACCCGCTTGTTTCTGCGTCTGATGTTCCACTTGCCCCAGGAGATAAACGCCCTCGACCGCTCACGAAAGAGGAGATCAAGCAATACGTTGACTGGCATGCTCAGGCCGCGAAGAATGCGGTTGAGGCTGGCTTTGACGGTATAGAGCTTCATGGCGCCTATGGATATTTGCTGGATCAGTTCCTCCATGAGAACACCAACCATCGTACAGACGAGTACGGTGGATCAATTGAGAATCGTGCTCGTTTCCCCCTCGAGGTTGTTGATGCAGTCGTGGCGGCTATTGGAGCAGACAGGGTCGGGTATAGAATTAGCCCGTGGGGAGAGTTTGGAGCGGTCGATCCAGGAGTGTCGCCAGTGCCTCAATGGAGCTATTTCTTAGCGGAATTGCAGCGGCGTGCGAATGAAGGTAAGGAACTCGCCTACGTTCACATTATAGAGCCGCGGGTGAACCATCGTATCGAGGAGCGTGCAACTCCTCACGAGCTCAACGACTTTGTCAGGAATGTTTGGGAGGGTGTACTGATCCGATGCGGCTCATTTTGTCCTGACCTAACTATTGCAAGAAAATTAGTGGATGCCGATGACAAGCTACTGATTGGGGTAGGTCGATATTTCATCTCTAACCCAGATCTGGTCCAAAAATTGCACGACGGAACACCTCTTGTCTACTATTATCGTCCATTCTTTTACTGGGATGGCACATCTATCCCAATTGACGTTGGATATACAAGAGATTACACTAAAGAGGATGTAGACCGAGACGGGTATGGCAACGTTCCTGCAATTTTGAAGCTTTGAGAGCAGATGCGGTACTTTGGGCATTTCTGGCTATACATGTAGACTGGAAGGTGGGGCCTTCAAAGAGAGCATGCACTTACCTTTGACTCTGTCTAGGATAAGCAGAGAATGTAGAGGTTGGAAGTCCGCTACAATGCTTTGCTATGTTTAACATAACGTATGCTAGTAGGCAGGCTCTGGAGAACCCATAATGGAAGATCGTCCGCAACATGCTGGGATATCGTTGATCATAAACTAAGGGTCCGATGTTGCATCGCTTTTCTATGTCGTGCCGTACATACACAGGGCATCTCCATACCTGTTCAGTGTCCAGCAAAAGCTGTGCATTCGCATACTTCGATGGTGTTCATTTCTTTATGAATATCACATGCATCTTTATGCATGGGACTCACTTGGCGCAAGGAGATATTGGGGTAACAAGAGCCATCTAAACTAATACTCATAGCATCACGTATAAACGATTGCCCAATATGCAAGCTTCGTTCTCAATCCGCGCAGATGTGCACTCACGCAAGTATCCAATTGATACGGAGTTTCGCCCAAGACATCTGTGATTTCTAAATCCCGCTATAACCATAATCCAGAGGTGAGATTCGATGACGGTCTATTCTACGTTAAGGGATCAATGCATCGGACGAACAGACTGCTGCAGTTGCTCCGAGAAGATCGACAAAATTCTCATTTAATCGCAGGAGTTCTACCTAGTAATATTTGAATTAAAATCCTTTCAATAAAACCATTCAATGGATACTTCATCAGTAGTAGCTCCTATATAAACTCCAAGCGAAGTTTTGTCAGCATGTCTGAAGCTATCAAGCTCTACCGGCAAATGCTGCGTTCCGCTGCACACTTTAGCGGCTACAATTTCCGCCAATATGCCATCAGACGTATTCGTGATGGGTTCCATTCAAACAAAAATGTCTCGGATGCCAAGGAGATCGAGCAGCTCTTGTTCGAGGGCCACAAGTCGCTCGCCATGCTCAAGAGGCAAACGACCATCAGTGCAATGTTCACATTACCCGATTTGGTTATTGAGAACAGCCGTTACCTGTAAATGTGTTCCTGTGAGTCTACAGTCTTAGCTAGCTATGTCCATATTACCATCCACTAAATTTCCAGTTCCGGTGCGGCAGACCAAAGGTCCGCAGACTGTCGTTCGCCAGGCTATGTTTGATATATTATGTACACTAGAAGTTGAGGTACGTGCTGGTCACGTCGACGACCTTCTTGCCTCTGTTTTTGGCGACCTCTTCAGCAAGAGCCTGCTTGGTAGCCAGAGCCTCAAGAGCGGTCTTGGCCACGTTCATTGGATTGCGGCTTCGGTAGACGTTACCGACGAGGTCCTTGATACCTGCGGCTTTGCAGATATCGTAGATGATGTGGTTAACACGGAGACCAGACCCTGGAGCGGCTGCCCGCAGATTAACGACGACTGCACCCTCTTTAAGCTCTACCCCACCATAAATAGTGCGGTCCTCGAACCGAGGAATGTATTTCATGTTCTTAGCGGCATCCCAGAAAGCCCGGGCAACGGCAGCATTGGCCAGCTTGGAGTCGCGGCCCTCCCCTAAGCCGACATGGCCGTTTTGATCGCCCACCACTGCTAGTGCGTAGAACGAGTAGACCTTACCGAGACGGGTCATGTTGACGACCTTCTTACGGATAAGGGCTTTGTAGGTCAGGCCTCGGAGATACTCCGTTCTCAGCCCGGTGAGCTGCTCGAGCTTGCTCAGATTGATGGCAGACGGAGCCCTCGAGGACATAACGTCATTAGAAGGCAGGCCTCCAGCAGGGATCTTTTGGGGAATCGGCTGACGAGGGCGAGATTTGTCGACCCACTCGCCCTGAGCGTGGTCGTAGAGAGGGTCGTACTCTGAGTAGTCGTCTGCGTACGTGGGAGCGAATTCGTGCACTCCCTGTTTGCGTTGAGCCCACTGCTCGGGGGTGATGGAGCTCTCCGCAGCCAAGATGGACTTTATGAGGCTGGGAGGATAGTACTTTTCTAATTTAGCAACATGCTCGTCTCGTGACGGCACAGACTTTGAGTAGAATCTGGCAAACGACCGGAGAGTCCTGAGCATGTAAGCGGGAGAGATGCTCTGCAGCAGACAACTCGAGTTGGGGCAAGTTCGCGGCCAAGCAGGCGTTACTCTGACAGAAGCAGTATTTATATTTAATCTACACGGCTATATTTTGCTACAGAGCCCTTAAACGCCTACGCCTGCTTAACCGAGCTTATTTAATGAAATTTGTGTGAAAATTTATTGTGGCGACCGCGTGGCGGCAAGAGTTTTCAGTGTTTTTAGCGGTCAACACCCAATTGCACTTGTGGAAATTATTCTAGAGAGTTTCAGCCACTAGTCTTCGTTTGGCAGTTCTGATCCAGGGCCTGACTAGACACCCAGAACTTTTCTTCTTACAAATGTCCAAAGATCTATGGCTGATCCAGCTGCCGCCTGGAGTCAAACCTGAGGACGCAAAGATCCTGGGCGACAACAAAATCCAGATCGGTGGCCAAACGCTCAGCCTGGCGACCAGCACTATTCCTCTGGGCCCTCACAAGCTGCTGAAGCAGGATGGCAAGAGTGCAGCCCCAATCAAGGGCGAAATCGTCAAATATCTACAGGTTTCGCGGCAGGTTTCCATTCCAAAACCCCCCAAAGACGCAAAACAGGACAAGCCTAAAGTCCCTCAACGAGAGGGCATGCGGCTCCGTCATTTCCCCACGGGCTATGGCCAGGACTCTACGAGCCCGTCCACTGAGAAACGCAAGCACAAGATCGAGACTGAGACCCCAGAGTCTACGCCTAAAAAGTCCAAGAAGGAGAAAAAGTCCAAGAAGGACAAGACTCCCAAGAAGGAAGGCAAAGTGAAAAAGAAGAAGTCCAAAGACGCCGATGCCTCGATGGAACAGTAATATTTAAGTATTTAATCGCTAGTACGAAGGCTTACACTTAGCTCGCGTGCCCGTATCTCCCCGGTGTCAACGTTTTTCTCAAGATACTGGGTGTGGCCATCTCGCTCGACCAGAATCACTGTCTCTGTTCTGGTCCCGTAGTTGCGGTCTTGCACTTGCATATGGGGGATAAAAATGGACTTTCGCAGGTCCTCGCGCTGGGTTGGCTTGGGGAGGTCGTCGGTCTCCAACAGGTCCCATAATTTCTGCATCAGATCGACCTTACTTGTCTGCAGGAGCGTATCGAAGAGTTCGCAGGCTTTGCTAGTTTTAATCCATTGATCGTCGCCAAGAGGTCCGTTTGAGATGCTCACCGTCTCCGGCGTCTCTAAAATTCTTGACGGTTCCTGTCGGTTCGAGAACACCTCGAGGTTACAAACTCGTCCGTCTTGGAGAGTCAGCTGGCCGAGCACCATGGTGAACCCTCCGCACTCGTTCAATTCGGACTCGTGCTCCTTTCGCATGCTCTCTTCCCATTCCCGTGGGGAGAGCGAGCTCAGCAGGTACTTCTTGGGGAGCAGGCCCCGACTGAGGGTGTGGCTGTCGAACTCCGTTTGCTCATGGAAATTTAAAAGGATTGCAATCTTTCCCTCGGTGCTGAGGCCGATCCAGGTGCCTTTGGCTTCCTTGCTGAGGTCCTGGGGTGCATAAACGTCTGTTCCTTCCCATTGATGTGCCGGAGCGGTGTCCCTGTCGAGGAATTCATCTCTATTTGAGAGTACTATTAACGCACTAGTTAGGCTTGTTACGCAGTGACCACGGGATACTTACTAGTCGGGATGCTTGTTTGAGGCGAGGAATATACACATTGGCAATTCAACAGAAGCCGAGACTGATTAGGCTACTGGGTTAGGGACGCATGATGCGGGGTGGACGAACTTCATATTGTCTAGCGCCAGGGGTACAAGCGCGGCCGCCACGTTGGCCACACGAGTGAAAAAAAAACGGCCGCACGTGACTTGAGCTGTATGCAAGGCAGTGAAGCCTCACCCCCAATTGTCAGGATGCATCTTGCAAACATACTAATTGCATTTCTCGTCACTAATCCCGGTAGGACCGGGAGTTTTCTAATCTTTGGGCATTGTCAATTCGCACCGACAAGATTTCTTCTTCATGCATCGGGATGGGATCGTGCATATTGCCGATATGCAATGAATATATACTTGGTCAGTTGGGAGTAAAAAATTATGGTCGATGCCTCGTTCTTCCTAACTGCAGACATTTGGAAGTTACATATTTTCCCGTATTTGACATTACAGGATTTGGCCAATTTGTACACGGCTGATCATCTACTTGCATCACACATTGAGACTTGGAAAGACTGGCAATCGCTGCTCCGCAACACCTATCCACCCGGTGAACCAGAAATTGGTGCTACCAGTTTCCAAAAATTCGTTACTCGAACCTACGCGCAAACTCTGTACTGCCTGGACAATCAGCACATGCAATGGTCCGGCGACAATCACATTTCATCGGCAAAAGCAGTTAAAGCAATCTACGACAAGACCTCATTTGCATTTCTTCACATCTCGGGAGACATCAAAGGAGACCGGTTTCCCAATCACAGCCACCAGTCCGCAAAGATCTGGGAGATCACGTGGGCCCTCCATGGCACCCAGTGCGGCACAACGTCCATCACCGCCTGGTCTGAGCAGAACAAACCCCCATTTAGCCTTGATACGAGCCCTGACGGGGTCAACAAGGCCTCGTGCTGCGGGTACTTCTGCAGCGTACTGACATATGGGGGCCAGATCTTCTGGTGGCACAAAGCATTGCACAGCGTCTACCCTACTCAAGGCATCACCCCGATTGTGTACCACCAAGTCGACACTCCCGTTCCCGTCCTAGACATTGTAGCATCTCGACATGGCATACTGGTGGTAGGCACTGACGGCGACCTGTACAGCATCACCGTTCTCGACAAGTATTTTCAGCCTGCCGAGCAGGTTTGGAGCAAATTATCGCACAAACTAAACCTACAGAGCATTGAGATGGTCGACGATCATCTCTATTTTGTTATCACTATAAACGGCGACGTTTACCTTGGCGATCGGGACGATTTGACAGCTCCTCTGCAGCCGCTATCGCTTAAGAGCGTGCGAAAGCTGATTCGAGTGCAAGAGACGTTCTTTGCTCTGCTCGTCGACGGCACGCTGCAGCAGTGGCTCAAGGACCAGAACCCGTCGCCAATCCCAAAATTAAAAGCATTTACTATAGAGGCCACCAGAAGTTCTGTGTGCGCACTAGTGGCTCATGAGTGGGACAATCTGCTCAAGGCCAAACTAGAACCCATATATGCATATAGCTAATCTGTATTTATAACTTTCCTCCCTTTACCCTCAGTTTTCCTTCCTATCGTTGCCTGTACCCCGCATATCCAACCGTTAGGGCAGGGGCAACTGAGCTGATCACTGCAAACATGCTGATTTGGAGCAAGTTTTTGACGGCGCTGAGCGTCCTGGGCCAGCTGGACCGGAAGCAGCTGTTTAGCGGCGTCCTTGAGAATATCAGCGTCCCAGGGGGCCTCCCTGGCCTATCGATAGCGTCGCCGTCGACCTATGATCCAGACTACTACTTCCACTGGGTGCGCGATGGCGCAATCAACATTGGCACTGTGGTGAATTTTTACACTCTGACCCAGGATCCGCATCTCCAGTCGCTGATCGAAGACTACTTTGTCTCCAGCAGCCAACTCCAGCAAACGCCCAATCTAAGTGGGGGAGTGGGGGAGCCAAAGTTTTATGTGGACGGCGAGGCCTATAACGGGAACTGGGGCCGCCCGCAGAACGACGGGCCCGCCTTGAGGGCAATGGTGGCTTGCAAGTACGCAAACCTCTATCTGAAGCCCGAGCAGATCACGAATCTCTATGAGAACTTCATCTCGATTGATCTCGACTACATCGCACGGTCCTGGGCCCTCCCGTCGTTCGATCTCTGGGAGGAGCTCGACGGATACCATTTTTTCACTATTTTGAGCCAGTACGGGGCGCTCAAGGCCGGCCGTATTGTCGCAGAGTGGGCAGGCCACAACGATCAGAGCGTGCGCTACTCCAACATCTGCGAGCAAATGTGGAAGTTCATCTCGATGAACTTCTTGCCTGGGAGCCGCAACACGAACGAGTACGTGTGCGAGCATTTCCCGTGCTCGCTTGGGAGCCGCATAGGCCTCGACGCTGCGTCGGTGATTGGCGTGCTCGAGCTGCTCGATCTCGCCCAGTGGACGACCGATAGCGACGGTATCGATCTGCCTGTCAAGACTGATCACCCCGCGGTGAGGGCCACTATCGACGCTCTCATAGAAGACATGGCGACGCGATACCCGATCAACGGGGGCAAGCCAGGAGGAGTCGGCCGCTATCCTGAAGATGTCTACAATGGCTACGCTAGTGATGTGGGCAACCCCTGGTTCATCTGCACCGCAAGCCTGGTGGAGGCCCTAGTGCTCAATGGCGAGCGCGAGAGGGCTACTCCCCTGATGGATTTCATCATTGCTCACAGCGGGGACACCCTCAGCGAGCAGATCAACCGGTACACTGGGTACATGCAAGGCGCCAACAACCTCACCTGGAGCTATTCTGCCGTGCTAAGGGCCGCAAAGGTGTACTATGACTAGCCCTAGAAGCCTATGAACACGCTATAACCGCGATTAGTATTTAATGCACATCACCATGGCCGCGAATAATCTACAGTAATATTATCATAGCACCCCGACTACATAACTAGTGAGGTCTTGGTCCTTGGGTCTTGTTATATACTCGACATGACCGAACATGATAGGGTCGCCGGTGGGAGTTCGGCAGCATTTATCATGCCTCCGACTATGCATGGGATACATATGCTGCATGATGAGAGGCAGCTGCATAAGGCCGTAAAACTCGTAAACGAGCACGTGGGCGACTCGAGGCGCGAATCCACCGAGAAATCAGCTAGAAAAGCACGAGGGCGTGCCGACAACAAAATCTAGGCTCCGACGCCGGCGAGGAAATGCTGATCTCGGTCAGTACAACATCAGCCAAGCACCGAAAACAAACGCCGGAAAACCCAGGCGAGTGCAGCCAGATTGGATGCACGGCGGCTCGTCACGCGCCCTGATGAATCTCGGATAAATTATGCATCGCTTGATCGATCTATTTTTACCGGATCAAGGTTAGGGCGATGCTCGGAGATAAGTGACAGCGTTTGCGAGACTCCATAGCCAGTAGAATATGTACATTTAAGATCTAGGCTATTTACTCGGGCACTTCCAGGCCCACCCGTTTAGCAGACAGTTTTACGCGCTCCACGGAGTCTACGTCGCCGCCCTGGTACCTCTGGAGCAGCTCCTTGTACTCGCGTTGGTTCCTGAGAAATTCATGTACCTCGTGAACGGTTTCGGCGGGCAGGGTCCTCGCGATTGCCGCGACTCCATGTGGCGCGTGTGGCGCCGGGGGTGGAGCGGGCTCAGAAGCGATAAAGGTGCTGGGTTCGCTGCGGCGCTTGAGCAGCATCCGAGCGTCGGAAACCGCCTTTTGGCGCTTACTAGCCTGTTTGGTCTGTTTAGAAAGCTCGCGAAGCAGACTTCTGTACTGTGAAGCCCGAGCCAGCGCAGCACTCATGTGATTGGTCAAGGTGAAAATATTATATAAGTGAGATCAGCTCTTGTAAACCCAATCATGCCTCTTAATCTGCAGCGTGGTTTGCGCTTCGCAAAGCGTGGAATTCACTTCTCTCCTAGCAACACCAAGTACGGTGGCCGCTATACTGTGACTCTTGTGCCTGGTGACGGTATTGGCGCCGAGACCAGCGAGGCAGTCAAATCTGTGTTCAAGCATGAGAACGTTCCCGTCGATTTTGAGCAGATCGACGTCACCGGCGAGGTGAAGGGCTCTGAGTACCCCCCCGCGTACCACGATGCGGTGGATTCGCTCAAACGCAACAAGGTTGGTCTCAAGGGTATCCTGTACACCCCCGTTGTGCGTACTGGCCACCCCAGCTTCAACGTGCATCTCCGTAAGGAGTTGGACATCTTCGCCAGCGTGTCTCTCTTCAAAAGCATCCCTGGCGTCAAGACTCGCCAGGACGGCATCGACTTTGTCGTGGTTCGTGAGAACACCGAGGGTGAGTACTCTGGCTTGGAGCACAAGCCCACCGAGGACATCGTCGAGTCGCTCAAGATCATCACCGAGTACAACTCTGAGCGTATCGGCCGCTTCGCCCTCGACTTTGCCCAGGCTAACGGCCGCAACACTGTCACTGCTATCCACAAAGCCAACATCATGAAGCAGTCCGATGGTTTGTTCCGCAACACCATCAAGCGTATTGGCGAGGAGTACCCCGACATCACCGTCAACGACATGATCGTCGATAACGCCTCCATGCAGGCTGTCAGCTGGCCCCAGCAGTTCAACGTCTTGGTCACCCCCAATCTCTACGGTACCATCTTGTCAAACATTGGTGCTGGTCTCATTGGTGGCCCCGGCTTGGTCCCTGGTGTCTCCATTGGCCGTGAGCACGCCGTTTTCGAGCCCGGCTGCCGCCACGTCGGTCTCGACATCCAGGGCAAGAACAGCGCCAACCCCACCGCCATGATCTTGTCCTCGGTCATGCTCCTGCGCCACCTCGGTCTCCAGGACAATGCCAACCGTATCTCCGATGCCACCTACAAGGTTTTGGCCGAGGGTAAGGTTCGTACCCCCGATTTGGGCGGTACTAGTAAGACTACCGAGTTCACAAAGGCCATCTTGGAGGCTCTTGAGACAGTGTAAAATACATAGATGATGTACTAACGATTATAGAAACACTGAAGTGCCTCCTTCGACATGAGATCATGCGCAATTCTATTGAGTTCCCTGCGTGTGGAGTGATCAGTTACGACTCCGTGCTCGCATCATCCTGATGGCTGACGGCCTCGTCTTTTTGGTCGTTGAGCTCCCTGAACACCTCGGCAGGCGGCAGGTTCGGTTTCCAGCCAGCGGTGCGCCATGCTGGGATGTTGGCATTCCACATCATGTCAACTTCCTCCAAGGTTTTCCCACTCGTCTCTGGAAACATCAAGAGTACATGGAAAATGGAGGCAGTACACGCTGATCCGTAAATAGCGTATGTCCTCCACTTGATATTTTTGAATGCTGGGAGCGTGTACAAACCAGTTGCCCAATTGAATAGCCAGTTGCTTCCCACGCACACCGCGCCAGCAGTAGCTCGCTGCTCGGTGGGAAAAATTTCCGCAGAATACACCCAGCTACCCACGCCCCAAGTTGGGGCCCAAACGCACGCATACAAGAACGTGAGAGCAATAATGGCTCGTGCAATAGCTGGCTTGTTATCAGGGATCACAAACCTCACTGCGTCTATGGGTGCTGCTGTGGGATCTGATGGTGGCACGTACCCATTAGGGCCCGTACCGACGCTGTAGACAGCGAACAGAATGAAAATGATCCAAAGAATGATAGCTTTGAGAATTGCTCCTCCGCCCAGCAAAACCCGTCGGCCCAGCTTGTCGATAAGATATAAGCCGGGAACTGTTGTCACCATGAGCAAAACATACTGGATAGAGCTGGCAATGACGGTCGTAGAGGTGCTATGCGAATACCCGGCCATGATGAATACGTCAACAATGTAGTACATCAGTACGTTCATGCCATCCATTTGTTTCCAGACCATCGTCATGACTCCACAAAGAGTACGCCTGGCACTAGTCTTAGTATTGACCAAGTCTAGGACTCTGAATTCAGATTGATGCATCAGGCGGACAGATTCCTTCATTTCCTCGATTTCAAGGCGCACAGCGGCCGAGTCCTTCTGCGTTGCCTCAATGATTTGAATCGCCTTGTCCCACTCATCTTGAGATGCGAGCCAACGCGGAGACTCGTCAAGAACCAAAGTTCCTGCAAACAGCAACAGACCTGGTACGATCTGGAGACCCCATGCCAACCTCCAGCCATTCCCTTGCATCTTGGAGCACCCGTAGGATATGTAGAACATGATGAGCATGCCCCAGGTCTCTGCCCATTGGAAGCAACCCACCAATTGTCCTCGCACATTCTTTGGAGACAACTCAGAAAGGTATACTGGAATCTGCGACGACGCTAGCCCAATCGCGAATCCTCCAATTATACGGCCACAGATCAACTGGGCGACATTCTGAGAAGATGCCTGGACCGCTGCCCCGATCATCCAAATGAAAGAGGATAGCTGGATCACGAATTTACGACCGAATCGATCCGAGATCTTACAAGAGAAAATGGAACCCAGGAACGAACCACCAGGCATTGACGAGGTAATTCCGGATTGCTCTAATGCCGAGGGGTACTTGAAGAAAGCTCGATAATTCTCTTCGCTAACGAATGCAGATACCGATGATACATCAAAACCAAACATGAGGCCACCGATTGTAGCAATGATTGCAATGACATAGGGGTTGTGTACTCTGTATCCTATCGATATACCAACCATTGGGACGATCAATAAAGGTTCCGTCCTTTTATGATCCATGCGGGGTGCATCACGGTAAGGGTTGCACGTTCCTGCACAGTTGGTTCCTTGGAGCGGCACTCAGAGAGTAGCAGGGATCAGGGGTTGATTCACGATCTAGTGAAGACGCTATTGCTGAATCGGAGGGCCACACTATGAGATTCTGCGTTTTGATTTATGCGGTCGCGTCAACTAGGTTCGGTTCGTCGCATCAGCAGCAACCACTTAAACTCTGATTTACCAGTGCGGTTTCATGAATCGTCTTTGCGTTCTCAGTAATCCACGGATATTATGAGATCCTCTGCATGGAACCTGCAGTGAAGCACATAAACCCCACAATGTTGTTGGGAGATACTGCGGCAAAGTATGGGATCTTCGTGATCCAGCGTATACACAGCGATCCGCAGGCAGATTAGTGGTGAAGTGAACGTGCTGGCTCGCGCTCTGCACTTTCTGGCATTTTTCCGAGCCGCTGCAGAGCCGAACCTTGGCATGCTTGCTCATCCGCGAATCTATGCGTATTACCTCACACCTAAGCAGCGACCAAACAGGCCATCGAGCTCCGCAACCAAATATTACCCTGTTGTACTACTAAATATCTAGAACTACTGATTATACAATCTCACTGATCCAAGCGATCGGGGTGTCTGGCCTCGCTCTTGAAATCGTCCTTGGATTCAACAACGTGGTGCTCGTTGTGGGGGTTGGTGCCGCTGTGGCCGTAACGAACCTCGTGATCCGATCCCCTGACACCACCGTAGGCAACAGGGCCATCGTAGGTCTTGGGATCAACTCCACCAAAGATCTTCTTGAGAAAACCCTCCTTCTTCTTGGGAGATGCAGGGACTTCCTGATCAGGATGAGCGAGAGCCGCATGCTCAGCATGGTAGCCAGGGTTGTGCTTCTGCTCGGACTTGAAGTCGTCCCGAGACTCGACTAGAGTGTGCTCGGTCTTGCGATTGGTGCCACTATGGCCGTAAAGAACTTCTCCGTGCCCATCAGTGGCCGCTTCGTAGGTCACACGTGCAGGAGATGCTTGAGGTGAGAGCTTGTCCTCAATTTTCTCTTCAATTCTTCCAATAAATCCCTTATGGCTGCCAGTCATGATAACGATGGGATGATAGGTAGCTGCTGTGGCTAGATGCTTATCTCAGTCACGTGATACCAATACCAGCCAAGTGATAGCGGTGATTCGTGCAATGATGCGATCCAAGCGCTGATTCTTCACACAAACTCGCTCGTAGCGTCGAAACCTCTAGGAGCCACAAAGCATGCCGCCTGTGACATGTGACTCCTCGGAGCCCTTGCAGCAGAGATAGTGTGGGAGTTAGGCGATACGATTGCCGAGCGTACGATTTGACAAGCACATGAGAAAAGCAGAAAATTCACATATGACTAGAGTTATCTTAAGAGTACTTGGGCTCCATTCTGAGCTTTAAATGCACTGGAGGTTTGTGGCTACACTTTCAGATTGTGTCCTCGGTGCATGAATCCTGCAACTTAGAAAAGCTACATAAGCACCAGATCCGACGCAAAACAACTTCGATGATACTAACAGCGCATACCTCGGTGCTTCGGGGTAATCTTATCTGACTGTGTGAGGCAGGTCAACTAAGCATGATGCATAGAGAGTAAATTGATGAAGAGACTCCAGTAGCATGATAACTGCCATCTCCGGCTCAATGTGAAGTTTATTGTTTGGACAAGAGTTAATACCTATGAGATGAAGAGTTGGTATCCTCTACGTTTGTGGGGATAATGGTTTGAGTCAGTGCGCTCAAATCATGGGTTAATGCGCTTAGCGCCCCAAACAGCGCTTTGAGCGAAGAGTCGACCATTACATTTGCCAATAAATTTAGATGAGGCTCTTTGGAGTTGTTTCTATGGTTCGGGCGAAATAGGGCCTAGACAGTCCTCTCCCTATAAGAAGGGGGAGGACCAAGTGTGGGCGGCTGACTTTGCGGTGGACTGGGAACAGCTGTGAGTGCTTCGCTTTGCAGTGGCTTGGGAACAGCTGTGAGCGCCTCGCTTTCCCTATCATTTGGTTTCCGACGCCTCTTACAACAGCATACTAGCGACCAGACGACAAGGAAGGCACCGATGGCAACACCGGCACCAATGCCACCTGCGGTTTCCAGAGACATCCTGGTCAGGTACTTCAGGTACTTGGATCTAACCTCGTAGTAGTCGTCCCTATCTCCTCAACTCGATGGCCTCGCAAGTATCGAGTGAAGAAGAGCACGCATTGCACCAGTCGCCTACATCCGTAATAACCACCGAGCTCAGTTTACGTTGGAAATCATCGTAGCTCATATAGTCTTCTGAGCTGTTGAACACCGGGAAGAAGTCCAGAGTGACATTTCCCTCACTAACAGTGGTGCCGTTACGAATACCAACCCTCACAAAGCGGTAATTGCTGCCATCCCGGGTGAGCAATTCGATAACCAACGTCGCAGCGTAATTGACGATACCAGTAAACCGGGACTCGTCGCTCGAATACAAATCAAGTAGCTTGAATACCCGATAGAACTGGTCGGAAGACCCTGCCATAACTTGAACATAATCCGGGTGGCTTGCGTTGTACCCATCTGACAAAAACGCTCTTGCCTTTCCTAAAAGTGTCATCCCTGATATAAGGCTCTTCTTGGTCCAAGCATTGTATTTGACACTGTAGATGTCCTGCAATGTTTTCACTTGCTGAAACACCTCACCATCAAGTCCACCAATAGACTCGCGGAATGATTCATCATGAATGCCTCGAACCAAGAAATGATCATAAACAGTTTGGGCATGTTCAAAGCTCCGCTCGAAGATGGTGGGTCCAGCGTTGTACTGAGCCAGGCTTTGATAGAAGTTATACGTTGACGTATGCATTTCAGCCGCCCAAGAAGAGCTCTTAAACCATTGTTGACTACGGGAATAGTTGGGACAATGATCGTCGCCTTTGATGATCCAGTGCCGACTCGAGTCCTTGTTGATACCTTCAAGACGAACATACTGATAAGTACCAAGTGCATCCGACTTTGTGCCATTAGCAAGATTGGCTACTTCGACATTGTCAGTTTGGCTATAGTTCACTTTAGGGTAGAATTCCTGGGTCCAAGCTAGCATACTTTGGTGATGCACATCACTCATAGGCAACATTACACTGAACTGACCAGGATCATAGACCTGGTCGAGACCAGGAATAGGAAACTCATTGAAGTAGCGATTGTGGTAGAAGCTGCCAGACTCAGAGCACTGTTGAGCACCAATTGAAGTCAAGTGCGGCAGAGGGTTAGTGATGCGGTCACCATTGTAGGACAGGATAAAAGAGCGGAGGATTCTCTCACCCGAGACAAGCCCTAGAATTGCAAGTGCATAGAGCTGCATTACACGGTCTATGGGGAGCCGCTCTAATGTAGTTCCAAGGTAAGACAGATTACGTCGTACATGCGCAATGTGCATATGCATGCGGGTTTTCAGCAAGTTGTAGAATCAGCGTATTTCTGATATGCGCTGGGATTTTCAAGAATGAAAACGTCTCACGTCAAGTAAAGCAGCCATTGACTACTCCTACCGCCCGCGAATCTCTTACATACCCTACAATCAGCGACCATATCAAGGGTGGCAATTTTGAGGTGCAGTAAAGGCAGGAACTAGCGATCGGACCACTTCAGGTGGCAAATTTTGGGTGCACTAAGGGCATAATCGGTAAAGGAATGGTGCGAAGATATGGAGGGGCTGCACGAGTGCGTGCAGAGTGACATGAACTCTGTATCAAGAGTACGTAGCTACTAGTATACCGACATGCAAGGTTTCATCAGCTGATTTTCGCTAATATGCATCTGACGCAGATGCACGCAGATGAGGTCATAGTACCTAATAGCGTATTACACAACATTTCCCATGATGAACATTCGTAGATGACCAAGGACCTCTCCTTTCAATGCAGGGATTGGGCAAGAGCTGGTGTTCGAGATGAAGAGTTGGGATTTGCTACTTTTGTGGGGATAAAGCCTGCTAATGCCTTCAAGCTATAAGTTAAAGCACTTCACAACCTCGAGAGCATTCCCAGCAAGCCTCCGTTTTATTCGCTATGAAGTCTTAATGAAGCACTCGTGAAGTTGTTTCTGTGGTTTAGGAAATACGGCCTAGACAATTCTTTTATAAGAAGGGGGTGATCCAACTGTGAGTGCCTTACCTTCCGGTGGACTAGGAACGGCTGTAAGTGCCTCGCTTTCCGTATCAACTGATATCCGACGCCTCGCACAACAACATACTAGGGGCCAGACGAGAAGGAATACACCGGTTATAATACCGGCACCAATGGCACCTGCGCCAGCCAGCGATATCCTGGAGTACTTGAAGCTGAGATCTCTATCTCTTCGGTTTAAATAGTAGTTCTCGCAAATCAAAGCGCCGCCACTGCACTCCTCGCACCAATCGCGCGGCTGGTCAATCTTTCTCCGCCCACTTAGCATACCATTGAACACATAGTAGCCCATGTAGTTCTTCGTGTGGTTGAATATCGGGTAGAAGTCCAGAGTGACATTTTCCTCACTGACTGTGGTGCCGTTACGAATACCAACCCTCACAAAGTGGTTATTACTGCCATCCGGAATGAATAACTCGATGACAAGCGTTGCAGCATAGTTGACGATACCAGTAAACCGAGACTCATCACTTGAAAGCAAATCAAGTAGCTTGAATACCTGATAGAACTGGTCAGAAGACGCGGCCCTGACTCGCATAGACTGTTGTGCTGGGCTGCTTGCGTGGAATGCCTCCCATAGAACCGTGGTTGCCTCACTTAAGAGTGTTCTCCCAGATACAAGGCTGTTGTTCCAAGTATTGTAATTGACACTGTAGATATCCTGAAGTGTTTTCACTTGCTGGAACACCTCACCATCAAGCCCACCAATAGACTCGCGGAATGATTCATTATGAGTGCTTTGAATCAAGAAGTGATCGTATATAGTCTGGGCATTGACGAAGGTCAGGTTGTCCTTGGGAATCTCGGTAGTGTATTGCGCCAGGCTTTGGTAAAAGCTATATGTTGACGCATTCGTCTCGTTCATCATGGAAGACTTCATAAATAGCTTTTTAGCGCGATTGGAGTGGGAACACTTATAGTCGCCATTGACCATCCAGTACCGACTCGAATCCTGGTCGATGCTGTCAAAATGAACATACTGGGTGCCGCTAGTAAGACTGGCTCCTTCGACATTGTCAATCTGGTCAGAGGTCAGTTTGGGATAGAATCCCTCGGTCCAAGCTCGCATACTTTCTTCATGCACATCACTCACAGGCAACATTACACTGAACTGGTCAGGATCATAGACTTGGTCGAGGCCAAGAATGGGGAACTCATTGAAGTAACGGTTATGGTAGAACTCTCCGGACTCCAAGCATTGCTGAGATCCAATTGAAGTCAAGCGCGGTCTAGGTTTAGTGATGCGGTCACCATTGTAGGACAAGATGAAGGAGCCAAAGATCTTCTCGCCCGTGACAAGACCTAGAATTGCTAGTGTGCAGGGCTGCATTGCACCATCTATGGGGAGCCGCTCTAATGTAGTTCAAAGGTAAGACAGATTACGTCGTAATGCCCCACGTGCATATGCATGCGGGTTTTCAGGAGGTTGTAGACTCAGCGTATTTCTGTGCTGGGATTTTCCAGACAAAAACGGTTTATGTTAACTAGAACAGCCATTGACTATTCCGGCCGCCCGCAAATCTCTTACATACCCTGTAATTAGCGACCATATCCCGGGTGGCAATCTGAGGTGCAGTAAAGGCAGGAACTAGCGATCGGACCACCCCAGGTGGCAATTCTAGGGTGCAAAATGGGCATAGTCAGATGAAACAGTGATGCAAAGAGATAGCCGCACCGGTGCTTGCGAAGTGATATGAACTCTAATAAGAGGATGTAGCTACTAGTATACTGGCATGCAAGGGTTCGTCAGCTGAATCTCGCTAATATGCACCTGACGCAGATGCATGCGGATGAGGTCATAGTATACAGTAAAGTACATAATATCAACGTGGATGGATGCCAATGACCAAATGTCATCTCCACTAAACATAAGGGTTCTGTTCTGAGTTGGTACGTATGAAATGACAGCTTGGATCCTCTACTTTTGTGGCATAATGCTGCGAGTCGATGTGGTTGGGATCGTGAGTTAATGCGCTCAGCACCTCAAACAGCTTTTTGAGCAAATATTCTATCACTCTCTTTGCCAATAGCGCTTCATTGTGACGTTTATATCTAGCTTGGCCGAATACGGCCTAAACACTCAATTGTTTGATTTTAATAAGGAGGTGGAGGAACAACTGGAAGTGTCTGACTTTCCATATCGGGACTATTAATAGCGGCTCTTGATTTCCGTGGCCTCTTGCGCGCAGAATACTACGAGTCCGAGGATAAGAAAGACACCAATAGTAACGCCCACACCAATGCCACCTGCGCCAGCCAGAGACAAGCTAGAGGTCTTCATTTCACCGCTTGACTTCAGGCCTTGCAACTCCGCGGCTTGACAAGCATCAACAGTAGAAGAGCACACAGAGCACCATGCGAGTACACCCTTAATGATCACGCTGCTTAGGTTGCGTCGGAAATCGTAGTATTTCATATAGTTTTTGGTGTGGTTGAACACTGGGAAAAAATCCAGCGTAACATCTCCCTGACTGACAGTGGTGCGGTTACGAATACCAACCCTCACGAGTTGGTCTTCGCTGCCATCCTGAGTGAACATCTCTATAACCAACGTTGTAGCATAATTGACGATACCAGTAAACCGGGACTCATCACTTGAATACAAATCAAGTAGCTCGAATACCCGATAGAAATGATCGAAAGACCCTGCTATAACTTGGTCACGCTGCGGGTAGCTTGTATTGTGTGCATACCACAAAAACCAGCTTGCATCACCTAAAAGTGTCATTCCCGAAACAAGGGTGTTGTTGTTCCAAGTATTGTAGTTGACACTGTAAATGTCCTGAAGTGTTTTCATTTGCTGGAACACCTCACCATCAAGACCACCAATAGACTCACTAAGTGATTTATTATGGATGATTTGAGTCAGGAAGTGATCAAAAATAGTCTGGGCATTGACGAAGGTCAGGTTGTACCTGGGGATCTCAGTGGTGTACTGAGTCAGGTTTTGATAGAAGCTATAGGTTGAATCATTCATCTGCTTCATAAATTCAGATTCCTCAAAGTCACTATGAGCATCATCAAAAGTGGGACAATTTTCATCGCCTTTGACGATCTAATAGCGGCTCGAATCCTCGTCGATGCTGTCTATATGAACATACTGCGTGCCATTAGCAAGACTGGCTCCTCCGACATCCTCAATTTGGTCAGGGGTCAGTTCCGGGTAGAATCTGTGTGTCCAAGCTCGCATACCATCGAAAAGCACGTCACTCATGGGCACCATTACGCTGAATTGGTCAGGATTGTGGACTTGGTCCAGACCACGCGTAGGAAATTTATTAAAAATAGCGGTCATGGTAGAACTCACCAGAGTCAGAGCATCGTCGAGTTCTAATTGAGGTCAGGTGCGGCATAGGTTTAGTTTGGCGGTGACCATTGTAGGACAGGATAAAAGAGCGTAAGATGCTCTCGCCCGAGACAAGACCTGGAATTGCTAGTGTGCAGGACTGCATTGCACGATCTATGGGGAGCCGCCCTAATGTAGTTTGAAGGTAAGACAGATTATGTGGTACATGTCCCACGCGCATATGCATGCGAGTTTTCAGTTGAAGAAACCCCGTATCCTTGAAGTATGCTGAAATTTCTTGGGGCATTTCAATTAGGACAACTTCTTACCATGCTAATCTTCCGCAAATCTCTTAGATACTCTGCAACTAGCGATCATACTATCGGATGGTAATTTTGAGGTACTCAAGACACGCAGGAACTATCGACCTGCTACTTTTGTGGGGAGTAAAATGCGATTTGCCAGTAAGATGATGGACTTAGTAGCCTCGGGAAGCGTTTTGACGAGCATCCATGCTATTTTGTTAATATAGCTTGATCGAGATGTTGTCTGTAGCTAAATAGATACTGTATTAGATGCTTATTAGTAAGGTGGAGGAGGGATTGTGGGTGTGTGACTTTCCACACATGCACAATTATTAGCGGCTCTTGATTTACGGGGCCTCCTGCGCATGCAGAGTACGACGAGCCCGACGACAAGGAAGACACCAATAGTAACGCCGGCACCAATGGCACCTGCGCCAACCAGAGACAAGCGAAAGGTCTTCATTCTAGCTTTTTCCTTCAGATCCCACATCTCCTCGGCTAGACAAGCATCAGCTGAAGAGTCGCACAGAGAGCACCACTCCCTTACACCGCCAATAACCAGATTAACCGGCAAGTATTGTTTTTTTCTAAATTCTCTGTAGCCCATGTATTTCTCTGTGCTGTTGAACACCGGGTAGAAGTCCAGAGTGACGTTTCCCTCACTGACTGTAGTGCCGTTACGAATACCTACCCTCACGAAAAGCTCCTCATCAACATCATCCTGAGTGAATAACTCGCTGACAAGTGTCGCAGCATAATTGATGATACCGGTATATCGGGACTCATCACTCGAATACAAATCGAGTAGCTTGAATAGCTGATAGAACTGGTCAGAAGACGCCGCCACAACTTCGATGCGCTCCCATGAGCCCTCGTAGACTATGGTCTCCAGAAACGACCTTGCCTCACCTAAAAGTGTCATTCCAGATATAAGGCTGTTGTTATTCCAAGTATTGTAGTTGACACTGTAGATGTCGTGAAGTGTTTTCACCTGCTGGAACACCTCACCATCAAGACCACCAATAGACTCACTGAATGATTCATTATGAGTGCCTTGAACCAAGAAGTGATCGTAAATAGTGTGGGCATTGAGGAAGGTTAGGTTGTACTGGGGAATTGCGGTAGTGTACTGTGCCAGGCTTTGATAGAAGCTATATGTTGACGCATTCATCTCGCTCATCATAGAGGACTGCAGAAATGAGTCTCTAGCTTTTCTGGAGTGCCAACAGTTGTAGCTGCCACTGACAATCCAGTACCGACTCGAATCCTGATCGATGCTATCAAGATGAACATACTGGGTGCCGTTGGTAAACCTGGCTTCTTCGACATCGTCAATTTGATCAGAGGTCAGTTTGGGGTAGAATCCCTGGGTCCAAGCTCGCATACTTTCTTCATGCACATCGCTCGCAGGTAACATTACAATGAGCTGGTTGTATGCGTAGACTTGGCGGAGGCCTGGAATAGGAAACTCATCAAAGTAGCGGTTGTGGTAGAACTCGCCAGATTCAGAGCACTGTTGAGCTCCAATTAAAGTCAAGCGTGGTTTAGTTAGGCGGTCACCATTGTTGGACAAGATGAAAGAGCGTAGAATTCTCTCGCCCGAGACAAGACTTAGAATTGCAAGCGCATGGATTTGCATTACACGGTCTATAGGGAGCCGCTCTTATAAAACTTGAGGGGGACACCGATTATCTCGTACGTGCTACATGTGCATATGCATGCGAGATTCTAGCAAGTTGAAGAACAGCGTATTCTTGACGTGTGAAGCGATCTTCCGACATGTAAACGTTTTGCATTACTCGCAACAAGCATTTAGCGACCAAATCGCCCGCAAATATTTCACACACCCTGGAATTCAACGATGATACCATCTTGGGTGGCAGCTTTGAGGTGCATCCGAGGCATACGCAGGAACTAGCGATCATGCCGTCTCAGGTGGCAATTTTAAAGTGTATTAAAGGCATGGGTAGATAAAGCAAATGCACGAAAAGACTGCGGAGCCACACGACTGAGTGCCCAGTTTGACAAACTCCATACTAAAAGGACGTGGCTTCCAGGTTGCGACGCACAATGGAGTTCTCGTCAGTGTCCCGCGACGAGATGCAGAACGCACTTCAGTATTATTTTTAAATGACCTAGCCAGCATGCACGAATCCACTTGCCATCGTGTTCTTGCTTATCATCTCGTACGTTCAATTGGCGGCATGAATACGTAGCTGGTTATTGCTTACAGGTGAATTGAATCCACTTGTTGTTATAGACTGTAGAACGTACAATCATTATTATCTCAAATGGTCTAGCGAGTATGCACGAATCCATTTGCCATCGCGGTTCATGCTTATCATCTCGTACGCTCAATTGGCGGTGCGAATACGCTGCTGATTGATGCTAACATGCAATTGAACGCAAATGAGATCATACTGGGGAGTATTACGTAATGGGTTTTTTCCATTAACCAAGTAGATACAAGAAAGTGCCATCTCGGCTAAGGGGTTTAGTATTTGGACAGGAGTCGGTGCATGTAATGAGAGATTAGAACTGCTACTTGTATAGGTATAATGTGCGATTTGAGTGGCAAGCTAATGCTTTGGCAGCCTCGGAAAGCTTTTTGAGCGGGCTTTTCATGACTCCCGATGCAAACAGCGCTTAATCGTGAGGTTGTTTCTAATTGACCGAGTACAAACAGACACTGTATTAGTTGATTATTTAGAGTGTAGAGAAACAGCAGTGGAAGCATGACTTTCCATATCGGGAATATCATTAGTGGCCTTTGGTTTGCGAAGCATCCTGAGTGTGAAGAAGCCTAAGAGCCCAACAATAAGGAAGACACCAATAGTAACGCCAGCACCAATGCCACCTGCGTCAGCCAAAGACAAGCTAGAGGTCTTGATTTTACCGCTTGACTCCAAATCCTGCAGCTTGATGGCTTGGCAAGCATCAACGGTAGAAGAGCATGCATTGCACCACTCACCTACATCCGCAATAACCACGGAGCTCAGTTTATTTTGGAAATCATCGTAGCTCATGTAGTTTTCTGTGTTGTTGAACACTGGGAGAAAATCCAGAGTGATGTTTCCCTCGCTGACGGTGGTGCCGTTACGAATACCTACTCTCACAAACTGGTCATCGCTACCATCTTGAGTGAACAACTCCATAACAAATGTCGTGGCATAGTTGACGATACCAGTGAACCGCGATTCGTCACTCGAATACCAATCGATCAACTTGAATACCTGATAGAACTGATCGAAAGACCCTGCCATGACTTGGACACGTTGTGGGTAGCTTGTATTGTGTGCATTCGCCAAAAACGTCTTCGCCTCGCCCAAAAGTGTCTGTCCTGATACAAGGTTGTTATTCCAGGTATTGTAATTGACGTTGTAAATGTCCTGAAGTATTTTCACTTGCTGGAACACCTCACCGTCGAGACCACCAATCGACTCGCTGAATGACTCATTATGAACGCCCTCGACCAAGAAGTAATCAAAAACAGTGAAGGCGTTGTCGAAATTGAGCTTCTTCTTGGGGATCTCGGTGGTGTACTGAGTCAGGCTTTGATAGAAGCTATAGGTTGAATCATTCATCTGCTTCATGAAATCAGATTTCTCAAAGTCGCTCTGAGCATCGTTGAAGGTGGGACAATTGTCATCGCCTTTGATGACCCAGTACTGACCCGAATCCTCGTCAATACCATCAAGAAGAACATACTGATAACCATCTGGTGTATCAGAGTCTGTGCCGTTAGCAAGACTGGCTCCTTCCACATCGTCAATTTGGTCAGAGCTCACTTCAGGGTAGAATCCCTGGGTCCAAGCAAGCATGCTTTTGAAAAGCACATCACTAATAGGCACCATTACACTGAACTGGTAAGGATTGTAGACTTGGTCGAGACCAGCAATGGGATACTCATTAAAGTACCGGTCGTGATAGAACTCGCCAGATTCAAAGCACTGTTGAGCACCAATGGGAGTTAGGTAGGGCGTAGGTTTGGTTAGGCGGTCACCATGACGCGAGAAGATAAACGAGCCGAGGATGTTCTCGCCCGAGACAAGCCCTAGGATTGCGAGTGCGTGAACCTGCATTGCACGATACGTAGGTAGCTGCTCTAATATATGCCTGATGTAATACAGATAATCTCGTACATGATACATGTGCATATGCATGCGAGTTGTTAGCACCACACATTAAAATGAAGAAACAGCGTATCCTTAATATGTGCTGGAGTTTTCAGACACGACAGCGTTGTGTCTAAAGCACAATAACTCTCTGACCAATCAAATCGTCAGCAAATCTCCTACATACCCAGAAACTAGAAATCTCCCCATCTTGAGTGGAGGTTCCGAGGTGCAGTAATGGCATGAGCAGATAAGGCACTGGGACCGAAAGATAGCGGAACTGCACGGATCCGAGCAGAGGTCTACAAACTTCGTATTAATAGACCATAGATACTAGAATACCGACATACAATGCGGCTTTTATTAGTGTCACGTGACGAGACGCAGCATGTACACTCGTGATAGCGGTTCATGACTTATCTAGCACATATGCACATATTTATTGCATTTCATTATCCTTGGTAATTTCCTGGTACGTTGAATTGTTGTACGCAGGTGAATGGCGCTAACATGCAATTGAGCGCAGATGAGATCATAGTACTTAGTAGAGCATTACATAATATTTTCCTCATGGATGATCTGAATATTTTCATAGACAACCCTGAGAATCCGAAGTTCGCAGAAAGTCTGGCCGAGAATTATATCAGACTGCTGAATGAGTGGGAGTATGCAGCGGGAACTTCAAACTTGGCGAAGCTCGCATCTATATCGAACTTAATCGTGAAGGTCTTACGAGCCACAATTCCCATTCCATCTCTAGCATCTTTAGCAGTAAAAATTGGCCAAAAAATTATCAGTGATCATCTTAAGGTGGTGTATAGGAGTCTCTTTTTGACCAAGGAGAGTCAAACCGTGAGTGCTATTGAGATCCTGGAAAATTTGACTAAAATTGCGAAAGGTACTCTTGCTGATTCGTTGTACAATAACTTCGATTTCTCATTAGCAGTTATACCTAAATTGTTGGCCTCTCGCATATTCAGGGTCCCATTCCTGGAGTTTTACTCTAGCTTGTTGGAATCTGTTAGCATCGCTGCACGCAAGGACCTCATGTATCAGAAAAATATAGTGAGACCATGGATCACCAGGCTTCATGAGGACGAATATGCTACTGTGGAGCTCACTTTCCGATTGTTTGAGAAATGCGTTCTCAAGTGCAAGCTCTTTACAAAGTCACAGAAAATCAGCTTTTTCAACGACTACACTCTCCAGGCACTTGTAAAACTGTTGAGTAGACAAAGAGACGTGGCAGAAGTTGCGGAGAGGTTTTTCATGGATCTGTTTTGTAGCGAGGATGGTGTGAAATTTGCCAATGCACGGTGGTATAGCCAGGAACCAAACAACAAGCTTACTCTTTCGTTTCTTCAAATGGTCAAGCCTTGGGAGAACTCTATACAGGCCGAGCTTACGCTGGCCTTGCTAAAGCGGTTCTCGGAGCTGGTTTATCCTTACTTTGAGCGCATGCACAAAACATATCCGTTTACTCCAAAAACAACTATGTTCTGGTACAATTATGCAGTTCTACACTTGAAGGTGATTGACATTGAAATTCCAGAGCTCGAATTGCAACCTCCAACCCCCATTGTAATTGCAAACATACTTCCGCAGTCTCTCACAAAATCGCAACTGTATAATGCAATTACGTTCAAGGAAAACCAGCTGGTGCCTTACATGGCTTCGCAGATTATATTAGCAGCACTGAAAAAACTCGAGAAATTGCTTGGCTTGTATAAGCGAAAAGTATGGGACCCATCCCCGTTACTCATTGAGCTCGTGGACAGAATCCCATCTGTACATGTTCTGAGCGCCCCAATGTCTCCTCAGTTACTTGAGATTGTACTCCTGAAGAGTGTCGTTCTATACTACAAAGTATTCGGCACTGCAAATTCTCGCGTGCTGCCACAGAGTCTTACAGACAGTTTCAAGCAGTCGAATTTACAAGGGCTTGATCTTATTGAGGCTCAATCCATTCTTGAAATACAAACCGCTATAGTCGGGCCCACCAAATGGTATAACAAAATGGGGGACTCTCACAGTTTCTTCACCAAGCTTCTCAGATTTGCTGTCAACAATCCTGGCATGGCGTCGTCGTCTGCAGATTTGCTGAAGTATCTCGTTGACTCTTCTCTTGTGTTTCAGAGGGATACATTTTGCCATCCTGTGGATGCTCTGCTTTATAGCTTGGAAGTCATTAAACCTAGACTCCCTCAAGAACAAGAAACCAAACTTTGGAACCTGATCGATGAATCTGTCAGCCGAGCTGCGAGAGTTCCTTATGGATATATTGATGAGAGCCCGCACTCGAGTCCTTTTGCTGTTGCCCTGGTACAACAGTACGAATTCGTTGACAAATCCAGCGAGTATGATATTGTGGAGCTTTGGAAAGATTCTTTCCTTCGCGATCTAGGCATAATTGGCGAGCATTCCCTGTACAACGGACATGCACTGGATCTGTCTCAGGAAGATTATTTTGAATACGTCTTAGAGGCTTCAGACAAAGCAATTTTACGCCGACGCGATATCTCATTCAAGATAGAGTCTCCTCTTGAGCTTATGGCCACAATTTATAGAGCGGTAAGCACTCCAGAGCTTGGTGTTTATCTCTTGGAGAATATTCCCTCAAACATGGCAGGGTGCTTGAAGCACAGGTCCTGCTTCGAACTAATTCTAGGGTCGACGAATGACAGTACTATTGAATGTTTTATCAGAGTTCTTCTCTATGAAAATGTCAGGTCTGACGAACTTTCAGAAGCTTTGAGTCTCTGTAAGTTCTGGTATATGGCGCTGCCTCTTCTTTCAACTGAGACTTTGATCAGCAAGATTTCTGAGCATTCAGACAATGTGTTTGAAGAGCTTGCGAGAAGAAGAGTTTCGCTCCCTCTCTCAATTCTCAGGCAGCACCTCAACGAGTATCTTTACATTGAATCTGTTTCACTGACCAAAGCCGAGGCAAAGGAGCTATGTCAATGCACTTCTGATCCTCGAGCTATAGCTGCCATCATCGCAGCTTCTGGATATTACGAGGACTCTCTTGGCTCAGACAGGACCATCTTATTAGCTGCGTTCTCACATGCTGAAACAAGTGTTACTCAGAAAACCAGAAAGATGGCGGTGTCAGTGGGCCTAGCATCCCGAGATATTGAGCTTTTGAGTTACATCGCAGATGATCTCTCTGATTCTGAGAAGCAAGATGTAAGCGACTTCCTAGATTCTTGCAGGAATGACCAGATGCAAAGTGCCTATGCTAAAATCGTAAGGTTCATTCCGACTCCTAAAGAATGGGTGAAGAAGGTCATACTCAACTTGACAAAGTGTCTTAGCGAGTCTCTTTCTATCCCTCATGGATTCCTAGGACCGTTCAGTGAATTCTTAGACCGCGTTAACATATGGGATATATGCGACCCCAGCGCACTCATTGAGATTGTTATCAAAACACTAGATCGCAGCAATGCGGAGATACTGGAACTCTTGAATCATCTGATTTTTAGTATTCCAGCTGGAGCATCTCATTCTAGGTTCCTACAGTCTCTATTGGATCAGGACGTCCACGAAGAAAATAAGCTCCTTTTCAGTTTGGCAATCTGGCGACTTTACAGCATTGATGCGAGAAAAAATTCTACCTCTGTCGTACGGAACCGACTGTTATTGCACTATGGCGGCTCAAATAACAGTGCTGACTCTCTGCTCTTCTTGGTGCTAAAACAGATTGAATCTGAGAGCGGTGACTCTTGGATTGATGATGTGCTTTTCTGGGAGTTGAGAGCACGCTCAAGCTTGGAGTATGATGCTCCAAATTTGGTCACTCTGCTTGAAAATAAGTTGCAGATATCTATTGATGAAGTCAGGGTTGAGAACACAGTGAAGGACTACGATCCTGTCGAATTCGAGCTCCCGAAGTTCGAGAAATTTTCCCAATTGTCCAACATGCTGGAGAAATTTGATATCGCGCATCCATGTGATGGTTATAGTTCAGAGCTCCTACTGTTGCTCCTTGCGAGTTGCGAGGAGCTTGTGAAAGACGACTACCTCAATGTCAAGCTCTTGTCGGATCTCAATTTCTTGCCTCTAGTTATCTGCTCTCTGTGTAATAGGAAGGAGATTGTGGTGAAGATTGCTGTGCAAATCCTTGAAGCTGTCAGCGTTTCCCTAAGCTCGGAGACCCAAAAGTTTAAGGAGTCCATTGCATTGAGCCTGGTCGTCAATAAACTCTTGATGGCTATTCAAAATCAGGATAGGTTGGCGCCACACATTGCAATTATGACAGCCGAGATTTGCAAGATCTCTGTCAAACCTGGGCATACTTTGCACGAGAAAGTGGCCGACTGGCTTCTTGCAGGCCCCAGTATTCAGCCCTTTGAGCTTCCCATGTGGGGCCCAGTTATCAACAGCACGTCAAATTTCAAGCATCAAGAGGTTCTGTGGCTTCTGCACTCTTTAAGAGCCGCTTTAGCCGATCGTGAAACTGTGAACGTTTATCTCAAGCACGGCGTATTTGAGTGGGCCTTCAACCAGCTCTCTCTCATGAGCAGCAACACGCATAATCTAGCCAATCTTGTCAACAAACTCTTTACAAAAGCTGAGTTTATTGGAGGTTCACCCACTCTAATCAAACGAATGGGCGCATTGAGTGTGATTCCTAGTAAGACCTTGGTTACTACGGTACCTTATGAGTCGATCACTAGTTGGATGGGCTACAACAAAATATTTATTGAATAATGTATATTTAATTACCTATTGAAATTACAAGACGAACTGTCTCCGACGTGTATTAAATGAATGAAAGGCACTGAGAGTCTGAGTGGTTGTCTGGTTCTTTGGGCGTTGAGTATTTCTGTTCTCTTATAAGAGTATGATGCATGTAGTTACTTAAATAAAATAAATAGTGGCCCTGGTGATAGTTGCCTCAATAAGTCACGACATGACCCGCAATGATGTGAATCACCTAAGATCATGCCGGCCTTTGTGGTGGTGGAACTTGTGGGGGAAGAGGCCTGTACGTGGGCAACAATTGAATATTATGCGGAGTCTGTGGTCGGTTGATGTACTCCCGAAGTTGCTTGACTCCCTTCCCAGAAAACACACAAAAGATCGCCTGCTGGTGTTGGTTCAGATCTGGTGGAGGCTCTCGACAGAACTGAGCCAGGTCTGAGCGCATCATGAAGGCGGTCACACCAGTAAGACTAAGATGAGTTAGTCGCGGACATGCGTTGATGAGGCTTACCACGGCCTGGAAAGAGACTGCATTACAGTAGCTTAAGTGGATGCGCTCAAGAGTTCGCTCTTGGCGGTTGGCCAGCCACATGATGCCCTCATCGTTAATGCTCTGACATTTCACGAGGCCAATGCGTCTCAAGTGGGGAAGCTGTGCGATGCTGGCGACGGCGTCGTTTGTAAGACGAGTGCAGTTTGCAACATCCACGTAATGAAGGCGGGTGCAATTCTTTGTGAGCAATGCTACACCCGCATCGCTGATATTGACACAGTGCCCAAGGTGTACATAGTGGAGTAACTTCAAGGTTGCCAATGCTCGCAGCGACCTGTCGGTGATGTGGAAGCATTTGCCAAGGACGACGTGGTGGAGCCTCGGGGCTAGAGCTGCGAGCCGCTCCACCGTAGAGTCTGCGATGTTGCAAGCTCCGAAGTCGATTAGCCGAAGAGAATCGCAAGTACTGACATCGTTCAACACATTGGCAGTAATATCGAGGTTTCCGTTTACACGCAATTCCCTAAGGAGGCTGAACTGTGTCAACACGGATCGAACAACCTGGTCAGTAACACCAGTGCATCCACTTATGTCCAGCTCCAGCATGTATGGGCAGTTGTTCACAACGTACTCCAGTCCCCGGGAGGAGACGAGGGGACAGCCGGCAATTTTGAGGCGACGCAAGTATTTACAGGAGCCGGCGATCTCCTCGATCCCACAGTCGGTAATAGCGGCACAGTTTAGAGCGTACAGGCCGTGAAGAGACTGGGCACAGTGCTCTGCGATAGCTTCCAGCGATATATCGGACACTGCTTCCACATTGCTGAAGTCTACACTACTGAGGTTCGGGTTGGAAGCAATGAGCTCACAGAGCACCCGTTCGTCCTCGAGAGCGGCCGAGTTTAGTGCCAGACGCTCGAGCTCATGGCAGGACACAAAGCTGACAACCGCGGAGTTGGACACATATCGGCTCACCGCCCCGAGGTTGAGCCTCCGGATCAGCTGGGCGTACGAGTCTGGGTTCGCGGCAAGGGATTTGCAAATCGCCAAAAGAGTGGATTCTTGAGAAATTAGCGGCCGCATCCACACCTGAGCTATTCCACACATGAACCAGCGCCGTTGTGTGAGCAAGAAGCCCCACACGTCGGATGGGGCTATGAGGTACGACAAAATTCGAGAGAGGAGCTCGTTTGGTAGATCATCAATATGCGTTCGCGGGATTTCCTTCGTGGATAAGGTCCCCACCGGAGGGAATAACGCGCGTGGAGCGCTCATGATGATGCTGAGTCAAGAACAGAAATCGAGTAGTAAAGTTGGAGTGGGTAAGAGTGAGCTAAGCTAGGAATAAGCTAGTGATACAGTCGGAATCTTGGAGAATGTGGCGCGTGCTGCAATGAGGTCAGACGCAATGAGATGCCGTCAGGAACGCACAGGCTTCCGACCAGGGCGGCAACGATTCATAGAAATGTCCATATAATAGCTTGTAGTGCGAACCGCGGACGTGCTCGCCTTTAACCGGAGGCTGATTCGCCGGGCACGGCCTGAATTGTGGACCGTCGGTGGGCGGACTCGGAGGAGTATTCGACACGGTCTACATGGGCAATAAAAGCGCCGCGGAAATCTAGTCCGCGATGTACATACTATGCAACTGAAGAATCTATAGAGGTGCTAGCTACCATGAGTACGGTTTACTGACCCATTGCATATCGCAGGCACCATTACTTAATAGCACCAAACATAGGAATAATGTAACCATAAGCCGACCAGGGCGCTGGTGGGAATGCATGCTTCATTACGTCAGTAATCGATCGGACCACTTCAGTCATGACGCATACGAGAACCAAGGTCTAAATCCCAAGCTTAGTAGCGTCGCGACACCGCTGCTGTGTCTATAATAATATTTGCAAATTTTGATTCGTGAGGTCATGCCCTTATCGTCATCGGTTTTGGGCCTGATCGTCATGCATGCGACCCTCATGTGAGCGCGAGTCTTCGAATGCTGCGAGCGTGGAACCCGACATCTGATTGATCGGTGTGTTAGAAAACGGAGCGCTGGGATTCGCAGATCCGAAAATTCTCTCGCAGAGGCGTGTCGGGAGTGACGACATCTTACTAAGAGCATGACCCCTGCTCACAGCTCAATACGAGGAGAACAGTAGAGAATAATCTCTCTGATACTCGGAAAAGCTAATAATGGTCTCCACGCTAAAACAAGTTACGCTATCTGAATACTATCATCATAGTTCGCTTGCATATACTCCGATGCACGCCTCACCGGTAAATTTCCTCGCATAAGCCGCATGGTGCTCGTTCGTCGCTCAGCTTCGTAGAATTAGGAAACACGGGCAGTGTCCTATCGTGCCTTTAATACTAAATTAAATGTTAGCTGATATTGGCCGGGAAAGCAGTCTATTTCGCTAAACCACGCGTTATCAAATTCTCGCCCTAACATCCAGATGTGTACTAAGGATTCCTTGCATGCGTATTCGTCAACACACTTTCGAATTTATCTTGATATCGTGACAGAGCGCTTTCATGAGTTTTCCGGTGGAGCTATGGATGAAGGTGGCCAGATATGCGCCGCAGAACCCAATAGTGTATCTGAGGTGTAGACAGGTCTCAAAAGAGTTTTGCACGGTGTTTTCGTCTGACGAGTTGTGGGAGCGCTTTTCGCCCGTGGACTGTGTCGAAGATCTTTGTTTGAGTTTTATCTCTCGTGTAGAGTCCCTATCTGTTGATCAAAAACATAAACTGTTTCAGATGTGGCGTCTTGCATCGCTTATTTGGTCCTCCCACATCCCGCATGCGCGAGGTGCAATTATCGAGCAATTAATTGACCGCAATGACCTCAATCAACCCGACATTGGACTAGCAGCTCTTTGGATCTCGCAAGAGCTGATGATTCTGAGAGATGCTCGAGAGTTCTTTGGAGATTTCACTCCTTCGCAGGTGGTGTTGCGCACTGCACTCAAGTCATTGCATGCGTGTTATTTATTGAGACTTTGGCCGGAGTTCGCCAAGGAGCAGGACGTGCCTGTCTCGGTGTGCGATATCAGCCAGGTATCAGAGCTCTATTTTGACTATAGCAGAGCTCTGAGGGCAGTGAGCTGGAAAGGAACAAACCTCAAATATCTGAAGAGCGAGTTCCAGAACGACTTCGCAATAGTGCTCGAGGCGGTACAGAATCAGGGTATGGCTTTGGAGTTTTCGTCACGCAGGCTCCAGGAAAACATCGAGATTGTTTTTGCTGCCATCGATAATGATCTGCGTGCTTTCAGATTTGTAGGGCCCAAACTGAAGAAGAACCGCCGAGTGACCATGCGTGCGCTCTCTCAACCAACTGAGAATCTGCTGTTCCTTCCAAAGTTTACCAGGGATAACTTTGCCATTATGAGAGCGGCCGCTGCATCCCTGGAGAATACTCCACAGTTTGACGAGCTGGACGCTAATCTTGAGTTTTTCACGAAGTTGTGCAGTGTTAACGGATTGTTTTTCGAGTACGCCTCCTCTAGATTGCGTGATGACGAGGGACTCGCGAAAATTGCGATCGCAAATAATGGAGTTGCCTATCAGTGGATCTCTGAGCGTTTACGGAAAGACAAAGAGCTAGCATGCTTTGCGATGTATTGTGCGGGATTTGAACAGTTGCTGAATCCGCTGGACCCTGAGATTCTCAAGGATTTGCAAGTCCGCAAGCAATTCTACCAGACCAAGGTATGTATTGGGAATAATATCATGGTGTCGCGCGACAGTTGGGTCCCATCACTCGCACGCTACTCCGGGGATAAAGGTCGCGTGGTAAGTGTAATTAAGAATCACGGTGCTGTGTTCCAGTATGCAGCACCAAAGTTTCGCACAAACAAGGCCTTGCTTCTCCTTGCCATGAAATCTTATCTTCCAGCTCTAGCGTGCGCGTCGAAGTCCTTGAAGCGCGATCCTGATTTTGCTAGAGAGGCCGTTGAGTTCAATGGTATGGCGCTACAGTATTTTGACTCAACTATCCAGGACAGATACGACATCGTTCTGACAGCAGTCAAGCAGTGCGGCTTGGCGCTGAATTTTGCTTCGCGTTCGCTTAGATCGAATGTAAATATCGTCAGGATCGCTATCAGCAACAACTATCTTGCTGTCATGAGCGTGGCTTGGCCATGCGATTCTTCCGTTGTTCTTATGGCCTTGAAGAGTTGCGAGGCAGGGCGTTCACTGGACATGGGCTTACCAGCTGAGTGTCGGCATGAGGACCACGAGCACTGGCAGAATGCAGTTCACGCGTAGTCACGACACCACGGTGAATTCAAGGAGCAGGGAATTTTGTACGCATTCAATTAATGACCCCCCAAATGAGCTGGATAATAAGGGCCACTGAGGTGACCCAGCGCTATAGAAAGAACAGGAGGATATCCTCATTACTATATAATACAAGGAGTATAATACAAAGGTAGCATAGCAAATGCTCCTAATATGTTTTTCCGTAAGCGTTACTGGTTCGTCAATCAAACTGTTAACGAGGATAGCAGACAAAGGGCTGCTACAATTAACAGTGCTAGTCACACTGGTATGGGGACTCGTGCAGTTGACTAGTTTAACTCACGGTGGCCACTACAAACACGCGGATGCCTGTAAATATGGCTGTTAGCCCGCACACCATCTACGGCCCTAGTCCTCACCGCGCTAACAAGATTGCTACACCATGTCGCAACTCTTTTGAAACACATTTGCATCAAGATGAAGCATCGAACCACGCTCGCTATCGCTCAGAGCGTGGCGGCGGCAGGTACGGATTTAGTAGATTTATGGGCCTGAGCGCTTCTTGGCGACGCTCAACTTTGATAGTTGCCCCGGTGTGAAAAGCATCGGCTAAGTCATTTTGTTGGAGTTCTCGGTTCCCGATCATTAAGCGGACATCGTAACCCCACACCCGAGCTACGTGCTCTCGCAAGTGGTCGAGAGAAGGCTGCGTATTAGCAGGCAATGAATATGGCATCCGACGGTCGTCCTGTACTAAAGTAACGGATGGCCATAATCGTGGAGGGGGTAAAACTGGGCGCATTTGCAACCCTAGAGCTCTGACATGTGCTACCTGCGCGTGTGGCGCGATGGATACTAGTTCCACCACCAGCGCTCGTATAGAGTCTATGGTTGCATAGTGATTTCGGGATGCGGCTGCTGCTATAGCATGTCTCCAGTCTAGGCCAAGAATCTGGCTAAGCTCAGCAGCAAGCGCACCGGTTTCCAACGAATTGAGGAGCTCCTGGCCATCAGAGTGCGGCAGAGCGAGGCCAACAGCAACTCTTATGCACCCCGACCCCAGGAGCTGTACTGCTTGCATGCCCGGAAGCATACCCCCCAGAGACGCAATTGTTTCAATTCCCTGAATTGCACTAGCAATCGCGGTCTGCGGGGCCTTCCGGGCAGCATTTGGCGAGAGTACGCCAACATTTATGGTGCTGAGACTCCCTGTTTTGGTTGGTCTTCGGCGGTTTCGACGGACTGATTGGATACCCAAACAAACAAGTCGCTCAAAATCAGTGTGCGCCGAGTTTGGGAACCCAAACTCTGACGCGAGCTGAGTCGCTACAGCCCTAACGCTCGCTTCTTGTTTACTGGGTTTTTTTTCGTCGAGCCTGAGCGCGTTGATTAGCTCGAGCCGTCGAGTCGAGAATCGTTTCCACTCCTGGTCGTCCCTAAAATTGAGACGAGCCCGCAACTGGGCTGTAGACTCGGTTGGTCGTCTCGTTTCAGCAGGATCTGCCGGCGATCGCGCAGATCCTGCACGAGACGCTTCATCCATAAGCTCTTTCCCTCTTGGTTTCAATAAAATTTCCTCTACCGGTTTTCTCTCTTGCTTAATGGAAAAAAACTACTCTCTTCCGACGTATGTAAACCACAATTGTGTGACTGTTCAGGTCACGCTCACGACTAGGAGTGGTAAGCAGAAACGGTGATGGATTGCCGCTCTTTTTATGACAGTTTGTGGAACGGCGCCAGTTCTGCGGAGGGTTGCATAAGTGTGCATAGCGCACGCCACGAATTGCCACGTGGTCATTTCATTTGAGGAATCATAACTCCAATTCCGCGTAGGCACGGGCGCATGGGCAGAGCAGGGTTTCTTGATGTGTTGTATATGCTTGCATGCCACGCATACTTTCTTCTACCAAACCAGCCTCCTCGTAGCTTATTTTCCTAGCTACCCCTGGTTGCAGCGGGCAAGGTATGCATGCAGGTGGTCATAGTGCACTCCTGCGTTAGGGAAATCGTGCTAGAAGCTTGTAAAACGCGCGCGAGGTTAGGCGCCCACCAAGCAATGTAGAATTCTCCACATAGAACTATCGTAATTTATAGGGAATCCTCCGCACTCCGCGAATAAATTCCCCCATCTCAGCCCACCCTATCTGCATGCACCCAGAGGTAATCATCCCCTACACATAACGCATATGTAATTCGCTGTTCCTTCGGTTAAGGACGCATGTGTCACTTCGGCATTGTATTGAAGATCTCGCCCTGTGAAAACTCCCCCGTTTCGTCTTAGCTACCGTTGAGAAATTGTATCGCTCTTCCACACTGCTCGCATGCAGCTGTGTCATCTGCAAGGTTTCGCTCGGCATTACTGTTGAGTTCGGTCGATCATTCTGATGAAAATGAAATAAAAAAATTTTTACCGTCGGTTCTTACCCTCACAGGACAATAGTTTACATGTTAACTGTTTATGTAGCCTACCTGCATTCCCAGTGCCGTGCGAGCTGAATCAATTGTTTTAAAAATACTGAAGGCTCCAAATGGTTTGTAATGCAGAAATAGCGACTATTATGGGGGCATCGCGGTTCTGGCTAATGGCTTAGAATTGTCCACCGTCTCGCCGGGACTCAACTCAACTTGGATCCGCGGGCCCAGCTCGTCTCCCTCGCGTAGGATGCATACTTGGTAGCCGTCCTCGTCTAAGTCGTTGCCCTGAGAATTCACATGCTGCAACAAAGCCTTGGTCAAGTTGTTGTTGAATTCTTGATCGAAATTTACTTGCTTGTTCGGCTCCTCCTCAACCGTTTGAACCCATTCCTCAGGGGGGGATGCAGGTGGACTAGTGAACCAAAGGCGACCTGCATCCGGCAAAGCCAGGTACTGTGGACCTGATTCCGGGTGCATTTCGGGGCCGTAAAACAAATGGAGATTCTCGAAGCTTTCCAGCAGTTGTTTCTCGGCATTCTGAGCATCGTAGACCGACTTGAACACCATCAAGATCCGGCGGAACGACGGCAACTCCACCCATTTTTGGAGGCCTACTAATGACGCCTCTACTGTTTTCTTCCAGTCTGAGAACTCTTCTCGATTAATATCACATAGGACCAATACATTAGAAAGTTCAGTGCTCATGGTCTTTGTGAGGTTGATAAGATCGGGCTGGTGGCGGACCGAGTTGTGGCGTTGCACGATATCGCCGATCTCAAACCGTCAGTGATACCCCATGCTCTACATTTTCAAGTCCGACACTGCTGTGGCTGCGGTTCTACCTACACAGGGGGATTACGGCGACATCTTTACTGCTAGATTCAGAGCAGTGGGCTACACAGGCGACGTCAAGGTGTTTGACGTCGTGGCTGAAAAGTACCCATCCGTCACCCCGTCCAGGGATGACACCATTCTGATCACTGGATCAAAGCACAATGCATGGGGTGATGACCCTTGGGTGCTCAAACTCGTTAGATATGTGTCGGAGGTCATTGGTAAAACGCGAATAATCGGGATCTGCTTTGGTCACCAGATCGTCGCTCGCGCGCTCGACGCCCCTATGGGCCCTAGCGAAAAGGGTTGGGAAGTCAGCGGCTGCGAGGTCACATTGACCGATCGAGCAAAGAGCCTCTTCCCTAATTTGGGGACTAAACCCATGTTCATGCAGATGCATAGAGACCAAGTATTCAAGCTTCCCAGAGACACTGAGCTGCTGGGATACACTGACATTTGTCCCATCCAGGGATTCTATCGTGCAGGAGAGCTGATCTGCGTCCAATTCCACCCAGAGTTCGACCAGGAGATCATTAGTGCCATTGCGGCTATCCGGTTCGAAGGAGACTTCAAGGAGAACTGTATCGCCCGAAGCAAGCTCGATAATTACGGCCCCAAATTCAATGTCGATCTTCTCAAGTTCATTAATGGCGAGCTCTAGTCAACTTACGATCGATAAAGGAACCGCCTTCAGGGTGAAACGCACGCTGTAGATCGCCCCATTCCTGGCCCCAGGGTTACTACGAGTCGATCGGTGATTGCAGATTCTATTCGAGTAATGGGCAGAAAATTTTGCCAACGTCCCCAGCTCATGCGCTCGAGGCGACTGATAGGTTACGTACTGCCGCCCGCGCTATTTACGGGGCTTTTGCCTGACTCGACATTAACGCCACGCATGGGTGGTTCTTGTAGTAGGTAGCAAGATCTACGGACAGGGCGCTACTCTGACATAACTGGGCGCATAGAGGCGCTTTATCGTCGCTAAGAATTAAACCTATAGATAATTGAGCTAGTTACGCTGATTTTGAACTTGCGGATGAACTGTCTCACTTGGGCCAAGCATGAGATATGAGGGATTTCTGCATGGCTGCATTCTGCGTATGCGACGCGATGCACCAGGGAAATACTACACATTTCGACTCAGTATTGCATGGTTTAGCGGGCTGTAAGCGATACGCATTTTTTCGCCATCAGATTCACTCTCTAACCTATTTCAACATTTATCTATTTTACCGTGCGCAATTTGGCGCGGCGCGCGCGCGTTTTTACTTCGCGAGAAAACAGACCGTACAGAGCATCTTTAGTTGTATATAGAGGGACTACAGTGGCTACAAAATGGTAGAAAACGTCCCTTCGCTATAGATATTGGTATCACCCTGAGGACGTACATGCTTGAAGGTGAAACCTACAAAGTCTCGCGAGCACAGGCTCCCCGCATCAGCCATGCTCTCCAATTGTGTCCTTTTATTCATTACCTCTTGATATTTCGCCATGTCGGCCTCGTTATCGAAATCGTCAAAGTACCCTGCATCGTCGTCACCCTCGAGATCGGGCACAAACGGCGGCCGTTGCGACTTGATATTCGCCCAATCAACCTCAGCAAAGTAGGGATGGCGGGAGATTTGCTCAAAGGATCGGTAGCGCTGTGACGGTGAGGTGATCAGGTGCTGCACCAGGTCCCAGGTGCGGTCGCTCAAGGCTGGCTCTCCGGTGTCATACTGCGGCCTACGCAGAGAGCGACGCCAGTTCTGTAGATTCGCATATGTCTCGTCGGTGGATCGCCCGCTGAACGGAGGGTACCCCACCATGGCCTCAAACAGCATGCACCCCATGCTCCAATAGTCAATTGTGTGATCATACGGCTGACCCTGGACTACCTCGAGCGCCATGTAGTCGGGAGAGCCCACAATGCTGTTCGCGTAGTTCGGCTCCTGGATTCGGGCCGCCCGGTACGCGTTCTTACGCTCCGAGACGCTCATGTAGGGCACATCGAGATTCTTGACCTTGTCGAGTCGCTGTTTCAGGTTCTCGATCAGCTGATTCGAGATCTGGCCTGCAGCCAGGCCGAAATCAGTGAGCTTGATGTGACCCTCGGCGGTGATGAGGAAGTTCTCGGGCTTAAGGTCGCGGTGAATAAAGTTGAGCTGGTGGAGCGCGTCCAGAGCCATGAACATCTCGCTGATGTAGAACCGCGTGTGGCGCGAGTTGAGGGTGCCGGTGTTGTTGAGCAGCGTGCGGAAGTCGCCGCCAGGCACAAACTCCATCGCCAGGTACAGGTGCTCGGAATCCTGGAACGAGTACAGCAACTTGACGAGCCAGTCCGACTTGGACGCCTGGGTGAGGATGTCTCGCTCGGTGAGGATGTGCTGGATCTCGTCGAGCTTGAGCAGCAGACGCTTGTTTAGCACTTTGAGGGCACACACCTCTTTGGTGTCGCTCTTCCTCGCCAGGTACACCTGGCCGTAGCCGCCCTGGCCGACCTGGGTGAGGATATCAAAGTCACCGTACTTGAGTTTCGTCCGCCTCTTGCGCAGCAGAGCCCGCTCGCGGCCCAAATACGACTTGTATGTCGCGTTTCGCTCCTTGGGGTCGAGGTGGGCCAGCTCGGCCTGGATCTTGGCGTAGCGCTGGCGACGAGCTCGAATGTAGTTGAGCATGTCAAAATAGTTCTCGAGAAAATACATTTGCGTGATGTTTGCCAGCCGCTTGACCTTGGGATCGCTGAGGACCTCCTTCTCGTGGGCAGACAAGTTCGTCATGGACAGGCCAGCAAAGCTGGTGGTTAATTCGTTGTCTTCGCGGTCTTTGCGAATCCGGCGAGGGCTCAAACCGCTCATAAAGTTCGCCAACTTCCCTGGGCTAGACATGTAAACAAACTTAGTCACGACGAGGATAGTAAACACAATGTGTAATCAGCCCGGCGGATACAAACCTCGAAAGTTGCAATTAGAGCTAGAAAAAAGCGTACTGAGAGCGATTTACACCATCTATCGAGGCTCGGCAGCGGCGGGGCCCGACCGGCAAAACTGCCGAAATCGCCGATTTTTCAAATCCAACAAAACCAGGCGGGTTTTCCACCGCAGTTATATTCCCCATTTGCCCACATATCTTGATGCTTCACAGCTTGACCTCTATCATGGCTGACTCAGAAGGACTCGAAATGAATTCAGGCGACTACCCGGACGTCTGGGAGCAAATGCGCAATGCCGAGCAGAGCTGCGACCGAATGGAGAAGCAGCTGGACTCGATCCATGCCAACCTTGACAAGATGCTCGAGGACCTCGATCAGAAGACGGTGGCGCTCAACCACAGGTACGGAACCGATCTGCCCACCACTCGCGAGGACGACGAAGCTAATAAAGACTAATTTATACTATGTACCTAAAACCTATACATTTATTCACGCGTTTTCCACGTGATCGTCATGGGAGGGCCTGGAGCGACTGAGCCTCAAGTCGCTGTGGCTGAGAGGATGAGCCTTGCGCAAGTGTTGCCACTAGAATGAGCATTTTGTGAGCGCATTGGCTCGGTGATCGCGGGGTGGCCCTTTGTGGATATGAGGCTTAGAGTGCCCAGAGATGCCAGGACCAACGTGAGTACCCTGCGGACCGGGCCGCCGACGAAATCTCACGTGCAGGCCCCCAGCAGAGTTGGATTGCGCCAAAAGGCGTCTAGCGGGCTCTAGCCGGTCTCAACGCGAGCCTCTAAACGGTGTTCTAAATATAGACCAGCACTAATTACTTGGCTAACAAGGTGCCAACGAGTACTGCTTTTAGCTAATAACTGCTTTTAGCTAATAATTGTTGCGATAGCATTCAAATACACATAAAAAACTGCATACTATAGATCCAGGGTCCCCAGTTGTCGCCCTACGCGCTCAGGACCAACGGATCATACGCGCTGCACCGAGCCTGCACTGAGCCTACGGCGTCATTATGCGCACAAGCCCCACTACTTTGGCGAAGTTGCCCCTATGTTTGAACCCGCTTCGTAAGCATATTTATTTCTGGTGCCAAGCACAGTCAGCAGTAAACTCCACTGAGCCCTGTCCGTCTTACGTATTGATGCTTTTCGTGGTTCAGGCGTTGCTATTCGCGGCGCTCGCGACCGCTGAGCGTCTAATCCAGACCTCTGCACTTATCTCGTGTATGAGCGGATCCCAGGTGAACGCAAATAACTTCAATGTGGTGTTCTACCCAAGTAATGGCACTGCAATCATTACTACTAGTATCACCAGCTCTATCGAGGGTAACTTTAGTGCTCATCTCACGCTGTATGCCTACGGCATCAACATTTTAGAGAAACAGATCAAGAACTGCGATATCGCAGACACACTGTGTCCCATGAGTGCCGGTCACTTCGATGTTGACACAGAGTATCACCTCGACACCGATATCGTCAACGATATCCCAGGTATCGCCTACACATTCCCCGACCTGGACGCTGTCGTCAAGGTCCAGGTGTACCAGCTCGACTCCGATGGCAACATCACCGACGAGATGGTGGCCTGCGTCGAGGCGTATCTCGACAACACAAAGACAGTGCGTACCGTCATTGTTTCGTGGGTCCTTTTCGGCCTCATCATCTTCTTCGTAGCCATGGCTGGCCTCATGGCACTGCTCGGGCACTACTCCACCTCTGCCCACATTGTCGCCGACATCGTGTCCCTGTTTGGGTTCTTCCAGTCAGTGGCAATCATGTCTATGATGGCGGTGGAGCGTCTTCCCCCCATCGCCGCATCGTGGGCCCAGAACCTCATGTGGACCATGGGCGTTATGAGCGTGGAATTTATGCAAAGCGCAATCAACTGGTACATCGTCGGCACCGGCGGCACTCCCAGCCTCGTTGTTGCCAACAAGAACCTGATTTCCGTAGCGGTTTACAAGCGTGCCATGAGCGCAGTAGACCACGCGTCCGAGCAGCTTCACAGACTGATCAACCGAGTCCCCGGCGCAGCCGACATTGTACTGAACCCGCTCCATCGTCGATACGTCGCCATGAACTCGAACTATACTACCACCAACGAAAAAGATGAGGCGCTACTCTCGAAAACGCTAGTGCTCACTGGTATCAAGCGAGTGGCCTACAAAGCCAACATTGAAATTACAAACTTGTTCGTGACCGGTATCGTATTTTTCTTATTTATTGGAATCTGCTTGATCTTTATTTGTGTGGCCGCCAAAGTGACTCTTGAACTGCTCGTGAAGGCAAACTCCATCAAAAGGGACCGCTGTTCCGAGTTCCGCGCAAGCTGGCATGTGCACACCAAGGGAATTTTGTTCCGTTACTTTTACGTCGCATTCAGCATGTTGTCGGTGCTCTGCCTATTTGAGTTCACACAGCGCGAAAGCGTGGCCACCGTCGTCGACGCGGCATTTATTTATGGAGTCATCCTTACAGTGCTGCTCTACGCAACTGTTCGGGTCATCATGCTCGGTAGGGAATCTACGCGGCTCTTCAAGAACCCCGCCTATATCCTCTACGGTAACTCAGACATCCTCAATCGGTGGGGATTCCTATATGTTCAGTTCCGCGCGACCGCCTATTATTTCATTGCCCCGCTGATCTTCGTAAATTTTGTACGAGCCGCGGTAATCTCGCTAGGTCAGGCCAATGGCAAGGTGCAGTCGGTCATTATTTTCGTGGTTGAGCTCATATTCCTCGTTCTGGTGTGCGTTCTGAAGCCGTTCATGGACAAGCGTACCAACGGGTTCAACATCGCCATTGCGGTGGTCATGTTCGTCAACTCGATCTTGTTCATGCTGTTCAGTCAGATCTTCCCCAACACGCTCGCCGCGTCCTCGATCTCGGCGCTCGTGTTCTTCATTATCAATGTTATCTTCTCATTGGTCCTGCTACTGATGATCATTGCGTCGTGCTTGTGGGCTTTGTTCCGCAAGAACCCCGACGCACGGTACCAGCCCATGACGGACGATCGCGCCGTCTTCAGGCGTGATTCGCGCGATGCCTCCTCGAATAACGAGCTGGCTGAGATGGCCGACGCTGCCCGCGACGGCTACCGCGAATCATTTTTGCATACAGATGATGCCGAGCCAGCGGGCTCGGATCCATTCAAGAGCAAGGAGGACCCATACCGGTACCAGGCCTATAATGACACACGCAACATGATCTAACACACCAAAGATCATCGAGACTAACAGTGTCAATTTTGGCGCCTCGTCGGCGTCCAAGGAGCTGCGAAGCTCTAAATTATTTAGCAGAGTCCTGCACAATTGTTGACGCTAAAGAGAATAAATAGTTAAATAGACCAAATCTATGCCGTTACCGTATCTACTCGGTGGCTTCCATGAACAAAACAGAACTCTGAGAAAAGATCCGGTCGTTCTCGGTAACTGTGTACCGCCGGCGGTTTTGACTGTTCTTCGTGTAGTGCTCGAATCCTTTGATCACGTTTCCGGCCGAAGCGTCCTGGAGGTACGCACTCTCTTCCAGATAGAGCTTCTCCTCGACGTCGTCGAGCTCCTTGTTGATTTCCTTGCGCTTCGCCAGCAGGGCCTTGAGCTGGGCTCGCTCCTTCTCGTACTCCTCAGCGTCGGTCATGAAACGGGGGTACAACCGGTGACAAACAGTGTAGTGCTTCCTCGCCACCGCGCCACCGCGGAGTCATCCTTCATCGATCTCCTATGAAGGCCCATTCCAAACCTCAGGAGAGCCAGGTGACCACCTATGCTCCGAGAGTTCTCTCGTCTCTGGACGAATTCGAACGCGACCGCGAAAAGGCCGACATGTCTCTTACCTCCGCCGAAAAAGCCACAATTGAGCGAGTGAGGAAGGACGCGAGGCAGCACATCCTCCAGCAGCGCGATGCGGCGACTTTCGCCGAACTCGCAAGGCTCAGAGATGTAGAACTGGAGTACCTGCACCAAGTTCGCGGCATCCGTCAGCAGATTCCGTCTGCGATCTTTGGCGATGGCTACTGTGGCTACGGAAACGGATGGACTGGCAACAAGATGCGGCTTCTGTACGCTCAGAATCGCAAACGGTACGGCAGGCGCTCTCGAGAGATCTTCATGCCGATTCAGCTCCAAGAGAGCACTACTTACATGGAGGAGGAGATCGTCCCCCTCAGAATAGACTTTGAGAATGATCGATACAAGCTACAAGACACCTTTACCTGGAATATCAAGGACTCTACTATTCCTCTTGAGGTTTTTATCGAGAACATGCTCGAGGACTTTTGCCTTCCGCTAAACTTGGGACCCCAAATCACACAATCGGTCAAGGAGCAGCTGGATGCTTACTGCTTTCATGTGGTTCCAGAGCGGTTCGGTGGACCCAAAAACACTTTGAAGCAGGAAGAGCCGGTTGCCGACGAGGAAGTCAATACCGACATGCGGATAACCATCAAGTTAGATATCACTATCGGTCAACACAACCTGACTGATCAGTTCGAGTGGGATATGAATTGCCCGTACAACAGTCCCGAGGAGTTCGCCAGCACAATGTGCTCAGAACTCAGTCTTAGTGGTGAGTTCGCTTGTGCCATCGCCCACGCTATTCGTGAACAATGTCAAGCACATACGAAGATTCTTTACGTTGTTGGCCACAACTTTGACGGGAGACCGCCTAAAGATAAGGAATTCTCCCAGGAGCTGAGCCCGGTAGTGGACACAAATAGTTTCCTCAGGAATCCCATGATCCTGTCATCGTTCACCCCAGTTCTGCACCAATTGCCAGCTGCTGAGCTGGAAAGACAGGATCATGACAGAGACAGCCGTCGTCGTCGTCGCCAGGGTCGTACTACTCGCCGGGGAATGCAGAGCCTGTACCCCGTCCCTCAGCAACTCGGCGCTCAAGTCACCGTCAATGAGCTTAAAGAGACCTCGCGCTCATCTGACACGCCTATTTATTCGTCATTGCTTCCAGGAGGAATTGATAAGAACCTTGACCTGATCCGGATCTATGCGTGCAATAACGAGGAGCATGAAACAAGCAGAGAAAGCCTCTACTACTATATGCGTATGCGCCATCGCAAAGGCATTCCATCTGCGTCACTGTTCTCACGCGAGTCAAGTATACCTTATCAACAGAAGTACATTGTGCGCCTCAAGATACCCTCTTTGGCCAAGCTGAGAGAACGTCAAGCTGCGCAACAACAGGCAGCCCAGGCAGCTCAGGCTCATGCCCACGCACAGATGCAGGCACAGCAAGCTCAGGCACAAGCTCACGCCCAAGCTCAAGCTCAAGCCCAAGCACATGCGCAAGCACAAGCACAAGCTCAGGCACAAGCACAAGCACAAGCACAAGCACACGCACACGCACAGGTTCAAGCCCAGGCACAAGCCCAGGCGCAGGCGCAAGCTCAGGCGATGCAGGCCCAGCCTCCCCATTCGCAAAGTCAAGTTCCTCCACCTCAGGCGGATCAGGGCCTTCCGCCTGATCAAGACCAGCATCTGTCGGGTATATCAGACCATATGATGATGGATGATCCCCTATCACAAGTGGACGAATTTTTTGAGTTTTAATTCCCCTACCAAAGTTCGAATCTGCGATTCAACTGGTATACAACTCTGTTCTATCTAGGAGCTCTATTGAAGACATTATGCTGCAACTCTATAATTGACCTTTTAGCAAATCTTCGTATGATCACACTACGTCATACAGTTGGGGAGTATTGTGGGCGATACTCAGTTTCACCCGGGTAAAGCCATTTCAACAGGTTGCGCTCAAACCTTGTTGTATCTTGGCGACAACTGAGGGCCAATCGAGGGAGCTTAAATCTATATCTGAGCTTTTTTTGTTGTATTGATCGATGCCGAGTTCGGCCGAAATCAAAAAAAATAGAGAACTTAGAAAAACAACTTTTATGGAGGAAACAAACTCGATTTTCTATCACCGCAAATAATCAGCAATAGTAATTTGAGTTTGAGAGGGGTTTGCAACTGTGTCTTCCGGATTTAGGTTGCTTACAACACGCATTACATCACTGTAGCCACAAGCATCTGCTCTTGCGTTGCAATGCATGGAGGCTCCACCAATGCAGGAGGAAAAGCTCTCTATGCAACATAATGCTCACTAGCATAACTAACGTCTTGGTCCCATCCTAAATCACCACCCCTAGAACAGGTGGTTCCTCGGGTACGGTGGTCCTAAGTCCTGATAACCGTTAGCTGCATGCAGACCGCATAAGAGGGTAGCACGCCCTTGTCAGTCGTTGCATGCTGCACGCCAACTAAACTTCATGACAGTGTGGTGCAACCAAAAAACCGAAGAAGTAATTATGTGTGCCGTCGACTCCTTTGACCTCGACTGTATATCTCGTCAGGACGGTCAGCTATACACTATGGAGCTCTATAAGAGAATATCAGAAAAGATGGGGATACCGGCGGAGGATATCGAGGAACGATTCACAACTTTAATGGACGAAAACCTAGCATGGAACGCTTTGCACGAATATTATTCAGATATGTTAACACCGGAAGGACTGGCGGATCCCAATCATGAGGACTGGCCGATGTACATCAGGTTTTTCCCTCACGGGGAAAGATTCGCTAAGGAGCAATTTGAATTTGCTGATCTACTAAGGCCACTAGTCCACAGGCTTTACGACAACTTAAGCCAGTAAATTCCTCTTCATTGAAGCATCATGAGGTGACCACGCCAACTCATGCATACTGGAGTCATTTCTAGTCAAAATACAACCATGAAATATCGCACTATCCTAAATAGTGCCAAGGAGCATCTACATAAATAACATTCTAATCGTTCACTACACACTTGTGCTTGAGCACTTATCAATTTTCTGATACGGCGGCTGATCAGCAGAAGACCAGCGGCCACGTTTGATTTTCAAGTTAAGCGTCAATCAAGTATTTCCGAGGTACTCGGTACCTTGATTTCTCGGTGTAACGGAACTATTCCATCGTACCCCACCATATATTTACGGTCCGAGCATGATGCATGCAATACAAGGCAGGTGAAGGATAGAGTAAAATCAAGGATCGATGTCACGGCAGTAGGTTAAATGGTGCTCCTCGTACGAGCACATGATCCTCTGGACAGTTTTCTTTTCAAGGATCCCCAGTTTCGCATCTGTTTCAGGGGTGTTTTGGAAGGGATGGAGCCACAAGGAGGCTCTTCATGCATGCAAGCTGCGTCCACTTATACTAATGAGGAACAAAAACCTATTTAAAGGTCAAAAGAATTGTTAAGGACCCTATCATACAGAGTCTAGCAAGCAAATGCTCGAGAGATCATAGAAAACACCAGATCACCACAGTCCACCCGAAATTTCGGTTATCTAAGAGCGAGATACTCGCATCAATTTTTATTTAGGTATTAAAACTGCATACATTCAAGTTTTTCTCCAGTTGTGTGACCGGCAATCCGATTTTTCATCTTCAGGAACATATGTAGGCACCCTTGTTCGCTAAAATTACTGCGTTACTAGGGTCACAGGTGGTATCCCGCACCCCAGAGTTACGTAAAATCGAGATTGCTACTGGTATCGTAACCTCATTTTCTCAAACATCCCCTGCAATGTTTCATTGCATGTGACACAGGATGGAGTTTTCCTTGTTGATTCTGTGAGTGAAAGTTCGAGCCACTTTCGAGCATCATCGTATTGCTTGTATCTCCACAGCAGCTGCGCGGCGTAGCCTGCGGATGCGGCTCTCATACAAAGCATATCATTTTTTTCTGGAAGGTTACGATGTAGACCCAAATAGATGGTTAGTGCATCACCGTACTGTTTACGAGAAATCAAGAGTTCAGCCAGCTCCATGTAAGCTGTCGCCTCATCAAATCCGAGCTGGGGCGGAACTTTCACTTGACTGAGATCGCTATAGTTGCTGTAGACGTTGAAGGCCTGGAGCAGATACTGATCTTTGTGTGTAAGCCTGTACAGCTCGACTTTAGCATCATAACGCAGTTTCGGCGTGCCGAGTTCAACAGTATTGGCCGCTTCTAATGGATCTAAAGCATGGCTATCACCAAGTTTGGCTAATGAAAGACCAATCTTGCGGGCAAGATCGCTGTATCCCGTGAGCCATTCCGGGCCCTTAGATCCCAAATCGACATTTCCATCGCCAATCACATTCTTCATCGCCTTTTGAAACCACTCAAGTTGTTCTCTAGTATTGTGGGAATCAAGGCCTTTGAGAATATAAGTTTTGGTTAGAAGTGGCCATTCAGGGGGGATGAAAATTTCTTGAGCAATTTTTGCACGGCGTTGCTGCTTGAATAGGAGGAAGCCACTATATGCAACTCCAGCGAATGCTGCACCAATGAGTATTCCCCCAAGACTGCGCTTAGTAGAGTTCCGAAATGACATCAAAGAGATGAGAAATGCAGGCGCCACGATATCTCTCGCCACAATATGTTTGATGCGCATATTACGTAGTCATTTTCCGCTTTGGGCCAGACACGTCCGAGTACATAAACAGACTCGAGCTAAGGTATTCGTCATTTGGAATCTTCTCTAGACTATCTAATCTATTTGAATTCATACTAGTATGTTTATTTACAAGCGGCGCGCTCTTTTTGATATTTGAAAGAGGCGCAATTTACCAATAAAATTCGATGCGGGGCACCTATAGCTAAGACTCATGGAAGGCGGTAGTTGCACACACAAAGATAACTCATTCTTGTTTGTTGAAGGTCATTAAGAGCACATTGGTCTCCAGCACTTATGAAACGCCTTGTGAACTGGAACTACGTCTGAACCAGAAGTGGTCTCATGTGAATTATACGAGTTTAATGAGCTAGGATTCGGATCTATGCCAATGGGTGTAAATCCCTTGTAATCAATTATATGCTGAACTCCTTACAAGTTTTGAATAGCAACGCATTGTGACAAAAAAGGTAAGTTCGCGTATATCTTTCCCCAGGGTTGAGCATCTCCCTGCATATCGATTCCGTTTGTTCGTTGCATCAATGCCGGGTCACTTTTGAAGTGTCGCGTCATATAGTGCTTGAAGTGTGTCTTGATCTATTCTAACATAACACACTTCAGATTATAAAAGGCAGAAATAGGCGCGTTACAGATTGGTTCACCATGTGAGAAAACTCAGTATCAGTTTAGGTGATTGCTGGAGCTAGCGTTCGTTGCGGAGTGGGTCGGGTACGTGTTCCCTTCTCTGATGATACTATCTTGCTATATCCAGCTGGAATGATTTCGTAAAACTATTGGGCTTTATTGGGTAATTAACTTACCATTTAAAAATACCAGTTCGAAACGCATTTCGAGTGTGCAAGCTCCAAAATCGGAACACTGGAAATTGTGCACTATGTCGCGGTTTCACTCAAACCTCCAAATTACAATACTCCTTTAGTATCATTGAAAAGCTCTTTTCCGTAGAATACTTCTGAAAACTCGAGAACTACAATAATATCTTCCCAAACCTGCATTCCTATACCACCACATAAAAGGAATACGCACGTCCAAAAGATCTCGTTAACAAGAACTTTACAGATATTTATCAAATCCGTTACGCTTGTGTGACGTACTTTCGGCGTACACAATCTAGAGTCTAAGTTAGGCTGGAGCCTCATGACAGAGAGCATAGCATGTGCTCAAAATTTCAAATAATCGAACCCGCTCTCGCTCAATGCTGTCTAAAGGGCCGAGGGGCTACCCAAGTAAGCCTGATCGCAAACTCGCTCAATTTCAAGCGAGGGTCGACATGTGAAAAGCGTATAGCCACACGTACAGTTAATAAAAAGTGCTCTAGTAGGTTTATTGAAACGCTGCTTGCAAGAGTCTTATGAGGTCACCGGCACCATGCATGAAGAACTGGTGATCTGCAACCGGGTAATATATCTTGCAGCTAAGCATGATGCTGGAGGATGGGAGCCTCTCGCACACATCGGGGAAAGAGCGATGGTTTTAAATGAATCTTCATCATGCACAGCACTACATTTCAGAATCAAGACTCGCTATTCCAAACTGCATACGGCTCCGCCGTATTCGGATGATCACGCAGTTACTTCAAAGATACTGTAGCACTTCTGCAACCAATGAGGCTCTGAACAACCTGTGAACGTGTATTCTGTCTGTATATATAGGAGGTTTATGCTCCTTTAGTGATATTCACCTATCTGCACCATTGCAGTTTCTGCGCGCTTATCACGAACTATTAGTTAGTACAAGTAGCAGTATCGTGTGATTCCTACGAAAGCTCAGATTCAGGTTCCTTTATGTACTTCTGATCAGGATTCTTGACTGCTGCCACCCTGCACAAGAGGTACTTGATGACGCTCGATCCAGCAGACCCCTGATAAATCTATACGAATTATGTCTTATAAAAACCCTCCTATAGGCTTTTATTTCATTCAGCATCGTGCTTTGGGTGATTGCCAAGCATGTGCATACTACATGCCTAAGGTTATGTGGGTAAAATTTGAGAACTGAGAAACATCAGAGCAGCATCAACAGGACTCAAACACCCTATATTGTGCTCTCGTTCTATGAGTTGGGGCATTAATCAACTATCGCTAATAGTTTTATGCTAGAAGCAAGCTAAAATAAACTGATGAATCTCAAGTTATATGCGAAGTATGCCTAAATGAAACTATAGAATATATCGCTCCAACAACCCTAGATACAGTAAATTGCACGGGTAGAGCAAGGGGGCATTATACGATGTTAGGGGCTATCGAGCCCATGCAAGTGAGAACACTTACGCTGGTTTATTATCCACGTGAAGATTCGACTAAGTATGCTTATAGTGCTCTATTATATGTGCTAATTGTTACCTTCAGAATCTGACGCAAGCGAATGCGTAACTCATTGAGTACAACACAGGTAGAGTAGAGACTAACTAGGTATACGTCATCGATCTTTAATCTTCAGCTCAAAGGATGTATTAATTGTTTCATAGCTCATGTTGCGCGAACAAGCTACATAAACCAAAGACGTGTGTATTCTTGCCATATCTGGGGATCTCCATGTTATCTGACCAACAACTACGGCCAATGTTTCTCGATTGTTTTGTGGTGAATAAATGATATTACCATCTAGTTGAGTTTTCGTGAAGGTGTGTGTGTACTACGACATAAGACATGCACATCATGTGGTTGCTTTCGCAATACTGAACCGGTATTAGCACGTACATTAAATCGCAAATCCGCAATGAACGTGTCAATCACGAAAAATCCGCAGAACTGACTCTCAGTTCTGCGAACACGTGAAACAAGCCTGTAACGCTTGCATATCTTGAGTAAATCTGGTGTGACCTGTTCTTAGATATACTCTTCCAAAATCGCCTTTTGCTTCGCTCCCATGTTGCTTTTCGAACGTTACAGTCGTCAAAGCCACAGGCCCTAACCCTCATGCATAGGCGTGCAGCCTTATAAATCTGAACGGACAGCCTATCCTGCACATGGCTCAGAGCGGAACTGTGATGCGAGCAGGCACCAGACGCCAGAGAACTGTGAAACCAGAGGCACAGGCAGACTCCGAGTCAGAGAAAAACATCAAACCACGCTTACGTCCACGAAAATTGAAGGCTATGGACTTTTATGAATCAGATAGTGAGGACGATAGCGATGGAGATCCCCCTGCAATACATAAGTGGTTAATGGACATCCCAACCAAGCCTGAGGTCAAAACCTACCTCACTGCCGGAATATATGCAGGGTCGAAGAAGGTCCACCGGAGGAAGTTTAAATTTGTTTTGCCCAATCAAAGGTTTTTTAAAGGGTGGAACGAAGAAACAGACTTCAAATTGCCCCCAAATATTTATAACTCGCTCTATCCTTGCACCTCAGTGTGTGGCTGGAAGACTTTGCGTAGAAACGCCTGGACTCGAGAGGCCTCACCAACATTCGATAGAGGCAAGTCATTTCCTTCATGTGTCTGCGTGGAATCGTGTGATGAGGACTGCCTTAACAGAGCTTCAAACATTGAGTGCGATCCTACCGTTTGTCCTTTCGGTACAGTTGATTGCGGCAATAGGGCACTACAGAAGCAAAGTGAGCTACCAGCACCGTACACTGATGCTTCGATACCTTATCCAGGAGGTAAACTACTCTACAAACGAGGATATGAAGTGTTCGCCACAGGTCACAAAGGATATGGACTTAGAGCAGTTCGGGAATACGAGCCCCACGAGCTTATCTGCGAGTATACGGGCGAAGTAATCACTACAAATGAAATGACGCATCGTATGGCCACTATTTATTCGCATACGTCCAAGTACTACTGTCTGAGCTTTGTTGGCGGCTTGGTGATTGATAGTGGCCGTAAAGGCAGCGAGGCACGGTTTGTGAATCACTCATGCAACCCCAATTGTGAAATGCAGAAGTGGTATGTAAAAGGGGTTCCGCGTATTGGCTTGTACGCTGGCGATAACCCTATACCAGCTGGTACTGAGCTCACGTATGATTACAACTTTGATATTTTTAAGGGAGCTATTGGCCAGAAATGTTATTGCGGTGAGCCAAATTGCCGGGGTGTTATTGGAAAAAGAGTAGACAAGCAGAAGCTCCCATTCAGGCTCAAGATCTCTGTCAAAAAACCAGTTGAAAAGGTTATAGAAAGACCCAAGGAGAAATTATTCGTTCGCTCACTGAGACCACGACGGGCTATAAAGATGCCTAAGGTAGCTACGCCTACGAGAGCCGAGCGCGCAGCCATGAGAGCACAAGCCATGGAATCCGCATTCGAGAAACGCAAAGGCGTGACGACTCATTCCCCCGCAACTCCAATGACTCCAGATTCTAGCGTTCATAGCTTCGACTCGGAGAACGACCATGCGTCTAGTCAAACATCTACTCAGGAATTCGACAGTGATTTTGACGAAGATCAGAGCGACAGCGAAATGCCTGTTGCAGTTGCAGCTGTTAAACAAAAGAAGCCAGATTCTAGAGGTGGCTCTAGAAATTATCGCGCTGCAGCTCATCTGCGCGAGCGTAACACGGGTGGTAGTCAACAGCCCAGTCGGCAATCGAGTCGTCAGTCTAATCGACGTGTTAGTCGGCGTGAGCCAGATCCACCTAAAAATGCCGTCACTCGTCGAAGGAGCTCAAGATTGAAGGGTAAGGTCAGCTATGACGCCGACGAACCAAGTTCTGGCGAGGAGGGGCGCAATGGTGATTCACCCGATAAGAAGGTGGACGAAGAATACCAGAAGAAGCGCAAAACCAAACGAGGTTCCAAACCTGATAACAGTACTGAAAGTCTCCGGGCTCTCCGTCATCGGAGGCGTACAGAAGAAATCACGGATGCGGAGATTGAGCCACCGTTGAAGCGTCGTCGACGCGGACGTCCTGCACAGAATGACGAGCTCAAAGTAGTTGAAACAGCCATACGAGGTCAATATATTGATGATGAGTTGGAGAATACTAAACTTGAGGACGTCCTGAGAAACAAGACCATACATGTGCCATCTAATATTCCTCCTCCGGTTCAACCTTTGCGGAACCTGCAAAATAACCCTATATCTGAAACACAGGCAGACCCTGTTCTTGAATTGAATCGCGAGAAGTACACCGAGCGTAACATTGCTTCACGTGAAGAAATTAAGAGAGCACTCAAAGAGACACCTTCAGACGCTTCATCTCCGGAGAACGCGGAGAATAATGTCGGGCCATCCAGATCGGCTAGATCAACGTCACCAGCGCGCCCAGCCAGTGCTGTTAGTAAACCACATTCATCTCGTCAACAGCCTACATTTAGGGCTCAGCCTCAACCTCCCCAGAAAACCACACCTGTGGGACATATGCCCCATCGTGTTCTCTTCACACCTGGTCGTCTTAGGCAAGAGAGAGAGCAACAACACCGCGAGTTGCAGCAAGCTCAAGGAAGAACTCCATATGTCCAGCAAGTTTTAACAAGCCAGGATCAGACTGCTCATCCACCTGTGCATGACCTCAGTAAAGAAGCATTGGATCAAGCTTCCAAGGAGAACTTGTCTGATGAGAAACTTACGCAATCTCAAGAAGGAGTTTCTCATTCGCCCACACATGACAGTCGTGGCCAGAATTTAGTGCAGCCAACGTTGCAGCCTCCAGCGCATCCATCTGAGGGATCCGCAATGTCACCTCAGACTAAGGTACCTCAGCAAGTCTCACCGCGAGCACCTATACCTCCCCTGAATGCATCACAATCATTTTCTCAGATACCCCAGCATATTCCTGTTCAGCAAAGCATCCCTCTTTCATCTCAACCTCAGGGTCCTATGCACACACTTGCTCCAATACCTAAGCATACGCCTCCGGCATTGCATCCACGCGAATCGCTCATGCCTCACGCAGTGATGCCTCCCGGACCAACTCAATATTTTAATCCCTTCGCCACCCCTCCACAGGGCCCTCCAGTGATATTAATGCCTGGGCAGACGATACCTGGCACACCTTTTACAGGGCAGCAGCAAGTGCCATATTATCTGTTCCAATGGCCGATCAATGGCAATCAGCTTCCGGACGCACAGTTAGCCCAGAACTATAAGATCCAAATGATGAAACAGCAACCGCAAGCACACGGCCCGATGCCATTTCCAGTCTGTGGAATTCCCTCCCAACATGAGATTCCCCAGTATCTCCACGCGCTGCCTTACCCCTTAGTACAGCAACCGGGGCAATATGCTCAACCAGTGATGATGAATCAAAACGCGTCCTCAAAGGTACCGCAAGCTCAGGCTTCTGTGACCACGGGACAAGGGTCATCTCAGCCGCATCCTTGTGATCCTGCTAAAGCTTCAAATTCAGAACGATCCGAAAATTCGAATCCTATAAATGGGGCTCCTACAAATAGGCACAAGCCAGAGCAGAATGCGTCGAGTTCATTAGCTCAGGTAGCATAATTTATATTATTGTATATTTAATGGCATAGTACAGTTCTTTTAGCATGCACGATTTCTTACATTCATTATGAGGCCTCCGTTGTATTGTCTACGGTAAACAGTGTCCTATTGTAAGCGCGGACTTGATTATGAGCTATATTATAGATGTTGCAAAAGATGCGAATAAGCCCGCTTACCAACAAACTCTTCGCTCAATAAATTATTCGAAACTCAGGATCTCAACGCTGTAGGGCGGAAGAATTGTTGGTTTCTCTTCAAGCTTACTCTGGCCCTTCCTTGACTTTTTACCAAATTGCTTCTCAGTCAAGGAGAGTCCACGGCGAACATCAATGTCAATGCTGCGAAGTAATTCCTCGGTAGTAAGGGTGACTTGAGTCAAGTTTTCCGCGTACGCAACTTGTCTCGCGAGCTTTTTCTGTAACTGGCTGACCAGCTTGGTGTCCCAAGAAAACAGGCCAATGGAATCAATAAAAGGTGCCATTATGAGCCAGCCATCTTGAGAACTACTTAGTCTCGTGACCAGCCTTGTAAGCTGGCCAATCTTGAGTTGGGATCTACCGAAAGAAGCCTTAATACCGGCTTTGATTTGATCGTCTCCAAATTCATCCTTCAAACGGGTCACGGCATCATTAAATATTTCATCTGCGGGGCTTGAGAGCGCTTCAATAATGTTCTGCACACTGGCCCCTTTTAGCGTGACGACTGCTTGTCTGTAGAGCAGTGGATAGTTTTCAATGTTGCGGAAAATATTTGGCATCTCGCTAGTGGGAAATAAGGGATGTGTCAAAAGATAAACACAGACGTTCTCCGGAACTTTCGGGGATACACCTTCTGCAGTGAATGCCAACGACGCAACTTCACGCAAGAACTCGTAGTCCACAGCACGATCAGTCTCTTGATAAACAACGCTCCCGTTTTCTGGTTTCGCCTCGCGCCAAGGGACGTTCTTCAGATAGCTCAGAATTCGAGAGAACGTCTCCCCAGATTTCGAGGAAGCCAAGTCATTTAGTATTTCTCTTGCTTCACTGCATGCGTCTTCGATAAGTGCGCCAGCCTTCTGTGCAAAGTGTCTAGAGGGTGACTCCAAGTTGAAGATTTGCGCGAACCCAAGCTGGTAGCTCTTTTCGGTTTTGGCGATGCCGTGTCCAATCGCGTTCAATAACGAGGGTTCGGTACTTGTGGTCGGGAATGCAATCAAGTTGTTTGCATCGCTTATGGCGAGGATAGAAGAAGCCGACGGTATATATGCAAGAAGTTTAGTCACAGAGGATTCATCTTCAAAGGTATACTTGGAGACCTCAGCTTGGAAAACAGTATCAATGATGCTGACGCTCTTTCCTTGAACAAGACACACGATGGTTGGAGACAATCCCAAAATTTGGCTAGGGATCTCATCTGACTTGACACCAGAATTCTTGCTGGTACCTTTTGATATCTCAAAACTGTGAATTATGCTACCCGAGACAATAAACAGGGTATCCTCGTAGTGTGTCCATACAGCTTTCGAGAGGTCGACATCTAACACATTCCGCATGAGCTGGGTGCAGCTTTTTTCGGTAAAAGAAAGAACAGTGAGGTAAGTTACCGTACCTGCTCGGCTCAGGATGAAAAATCTGTTGTCTGAAAGCTGTGCTGAATACCTAATCTCTTCTCCTTTGGCCAAAACCTGCTTGGCTGCCCACTTCTTCTTCAGGTCGGTGCTATACGCTTCAATTTTCAAGTCTGGAAAGACCACGAGAATAGTTCCATCGAGTCTATAGATATAGCTGATCCTGTCTGGCATCTCAGCGACCTCGCCCGTAGTTTTCTTAAGAAAAAACTTCTTACGCTCCTGGGTAGCATAAAAAATTTCAGGGTCATCGTTAGATTCACCATGAACATTCAAGGCGGTAATTTTCACCCCTGGAGCTACACTGTAGGCATTCCACTCTTGAGGAGGTCGTAATGATATCATGCTGATGGAACTGTGTGAGACGCCCAGGTATACATTCGAACCAACCACACAGCAAGGAAAATCTGTTTGCTGGTCACTTTTTATGCTCGGCAACTGCAATATCGAAAATGGCGGCGAGATCATATCGAGTGAAAAAATTATGTAACCTCAAGCCTGTGAGGATGCATCTATAAAATTATGATCATGAGTGGGCAAGAGTTTGTAGAAAAATACAGAATAGATGAAACATCATAGATAGCAATGGGATGCCAAAGAATATCCTGCTCGATTGCTTGCACCTTACAACCTCTCCTAGTTTATTCTCGAGCTAGCAGTAATGAACATTGCATAAATAATTGCTGGAAGCATCTCGGTACCTATATGAGCAGTCAACCTGGCCTACTCTTAAACAACTTCGTGCAGTCCTCCCATTGAAGGCAAACATAGTCGTCATGGTCTTGTCATAACCTGAGAGCAGTTTCTAAACATATTTGAGGCATCTCGAAGCTTTTATACTCAATTGCTGCAAGGCATCCCTACTGCTACTAGTCTCAGGGATATTGCAGAAATCGCTGGAATCTTTCGGCAGCGCCAAGCGCTCACGATCATGTGAGATACCATACCTGGTGATGTGCATAATTCAAAGAACTAGTTGCTTATCGGTCTCGCACGCGTTTGATGCACCAATATGCGGCTGTAATAGTTGTATTCGCAAATCAATGTAAGGAATCATGGAACTCGGTAGCAAGGACACGACCAGGGAGTTCATCTATGCATGTATCTGCACTCTGTAGTCATCATGCAGAGTCCTGAGCATGTTCCAATCTCGTGTTTGCTCCATGTGATAGTTTCTGAATGGCCAGAATATAGGGGCACTTCAAGGTTAGAGATGCTCTATAAAGTAACCGTTCAATGGTCACGAATTTCTTTGTCCTGTGTCGCTACAAAGTGCCTGGAAGAAAGAACTTGAGATGAAGGGCATTTTAAGTGCAGACGGCGAACCTCCGATTATCAATGAGTATCCTTGAACATGTGCGGCTAACCAGGTCCTGTCAACCCACATGTGTCTCAAAAGAAAAACTGTCGTTGGTCAAGCTTGGAGAACGCGTGTTTCAACCTGTTTAACTTCTCGAGATGCATGCTCCTCAGCTCAGCACTGACATAGAAAGAATTGGTGAGGTCAGCGTTGGCAAAAACGTCAAGACATTGATCTCGTCACATTCTGAGCAAGATTCCTCTTGGGCGGGCTATTGACCCATCCATATTATGGCTGTTCGTTGGCATCAAGATGTAGGCATGCAATGTCGCAGAGTGCGAATACCTCGGCTACTGTGCATCCTCGAATCACTCGAATCAAGCTGATCAGAATACAAATTCCATTAATTCCTCAAATATGTAAAGATTAATAAATAGATGTAAGAGGTTTTTAGGGGCAGTAGAGAACCAGAACTCTAGCGCCGAAACGAAAAATCTGTTACTTTCCCAGACGTTGTTTTCCAACTACTCATTCTCGAAGTAGGCGGAGGTAAGTGAATGGGTTCTATATACATGAGAAGCCATTGGCTCCACAGTCAGTGAATTACAGCATTCTCAAGCAAGCGCCATGCCTTTCTTCACGACCTTTTCAAGACCTTTGACCCAACCCTTTGCATCCTTTCTAGAGACAAAGAGAAGCACGCGACCTTTAGAATTCAAGCGTCCGGTGCGCCCAGCCCTGTGTAATAGGTCTGCTGCGGACCACGGCTGATCATAGAGGATTATAGTCCTTATTTTGTTCATGTCAATTCCACGGGCGACAAGGTCCGTGGCAATGAGCACTTTGAGTTTTTTACTGGATGAGCTTCTTGGCGGATTTACAAAGTCCGCTAGAAGGTCGGCACGCTCGTTTGGTGAGAGTGTGCCGTCCAGGCCGACCGCATCGTGGCCACTTTTCTTCAGCATGGACACCAATGGTCCGACCTCGTCACGTTTATTGACAAAGACGACCACTCTTTTGACAATGCCAGGCTCAGAGTTGTCCATGTACATGGAGTAGAGCGCCTGCTCGAGAGCCAAAGGCTTACGATCATGATACGGCGGTCTCCAAACCTCAATAACTCTGAAGTCAATATGTCTCGGAAGCCTGTGGATGCTGGGTGTAATCAGGCGGGTGGTCTCTGGATAGTTCTTCCTCAATGCCTTGTCGAAATGCGTCGGAATTGTGGCAGTACAAAATACCAGATCATCGAGCTCGGGTATCTCAGATATGGCTTTCACAGTGCTAGGCTCGAAACTCTGATTCATGAGCGAATCAGCCTCATCAACAACGCAGAATCTCGTGTGCGCTAGTGCGCGGTCCGCGAGCGCGCGTTGGTTCTTCCACAGATTGAGGAACTTGTCCGGGGTGGAGACAAGGATATCAAGGCCGTTAACTACTTTTTTGATCGTTTCAGAGTTAGTTGAGGCACAGGCATAAAAGACTCCACGCGGACAAAACTTTTCGAGCACGCTACCGACCTGGTCGATCAGTTCGAGAGTTGGGACAAATATCACCGACCTCAGGCATGGACCTTTCGGGCTTGGGGTCTCTACTAGGTTCGAGAGCAGCGGAGCCAGGTAGGCAAGGGTTTTCCCAGAGCCTGTTTCAGCAGCAAGCAGCCAGCTCTGCAGAGCTTTCTTTCGGTTTGTAGATCTCAGGGCCTTGGTAGCGACTTTCTGAATCGCAGTTGGCACCCTAATATTTTCATCTTCCAAAATTTTTTCTCTGACCGACGGCGTTATGCGGAGCTCTTTGAATGACGACACTTTAGTTAAGAGGTTCTTGTGCACTGTACGCTCTTCTACTTTGACGGGAGACAGCTTTGGGAAGTCGCCCATATCCAGTGTTGTTGGCTGAACGGTTTTGTGGACTGGCTTGAACGACAATCGTTGTCGCTTTGCCAGAATAGTTTTTCCTTTACCAGGGGATTTTACTTTTGCAGCGAGTTTGGGGGATCGGCCCCTCGACGGCTTGGCATAGCTCCGAAGATTCACCAATGGGCGAAACATTAAATTTTTTCGAAGACAACCTCACTAAGTCTCGATGTATGTGGCAAATGTGGCGCAGTCTGTCGACATAACCGGTGCTGCTCCCTGAAAAATCGTGCGTGTGTTAATTGTGGTGTCTGTTTCTCGCGGCTGGTTTGCTAGTCGGCCTACAGTGCTACTAGGTCTCGATCATCACATGCATCACCTCGGACCGAATCAGCTCGCAGGCTCGCAGGCACAAAGTTTTGATTTTGCCGCATGGGGTGAATTATGAATGTGCGCACCAAACACTGTGGGGTTCTGGCACACACCAGCTCCAGGCTCTGCCCAAACAGAGGATATGCACCCCACATCATTTAGACCCTCGCACTCACCGAGACACCTAACCCCGGTCATGACGATTTAAACTGCCAGATGTCGCCTACCCTGCATAATGCCACATCTAGAGACTTGGTTAACGAGGACTGCAGGAGTTAGCGCTCCGTTCATCCAGGGCGGCATGCAATGGGTTGCGAGAGCTGACCTCGTGTCTGCGGTCGCCAACGCAGGAGCACTGGGCTTTCTGTCGGCGTTTTCGTGCCCGAGTCCTGATGCCCTTCGCGAGGAAATTCGCAAAACTCGTGCACTTTGTGGCGGAAAGCAATTCGGCGTCAACTTCACCCTGCTGCCCGCTTTGAACCCGCCAAACTACGTTGCGTTCGCTCAGGTAGCTGTCGATGAAGGAGTGCGAATGTTTGAGACCGCTGGTAACCCCAAGCCGATCATGCCAACTCTCCGCAAAGCCAAGAACCCAATCATCATCCACAAGTGCGTTACTGTGGCACACGCCATCAAGGCTGAGAAGGCTGGCGTTTCAGCGATCTCCATTGACGGATTTGAGTGTGCTGGGCACCCCGGTGAGGAGGACGTTACGAGCTTGATTCTGCTCGCGAGGGCTCGGCAGGAGCTCAACATTCCCATTATTGCTTCTGGCGGCTTCGCTGATGGCACCGGGGCGGCAGCTGCCCTGGCTGCTGGAGCAGTTGGCGTCAACATGGGGACCCGATTCGTGGCCACCGTCGAGGCCCCGGTTCACCAGAACGTCAAGGAGGCGATCGTGAGGGCCAAAGAGACCGACACGGCACTGCTACTCCGCTCCCTGAACAACTCAGTCCGCTGCTACAACAACAACGTCGCTGCAGAGGTCCTGAAGTTGCAAGATGAAGCTGGCAAGGACTTCAAGTTCACGCCCGAAGTTGGCAACCTCATGAGCGGACAGAGAGGCAAGGTCGTCTACGAAACTGGCGACGAGCACTACGGCATCTGGTCGATCGGCCAGTCCATTGGCCTCATCCACGACATCCCTACCTGCAAGGACCTCGTCCGCACCCTGGTCAAAGACACAATCAACAACATTGAGCACGCATACTCACTGGTCAAGAGTGATTCGAGCCTCTAAGAACCCCGCTAATCTCACTGTCCCGGATCAGACACCCCGCTGTCTTGGAAACCATTAGAACAAGATGGAACCCGCCGAATCATAGCACTAGGGATTTAGACGCGTGGCTATTTGATAGATATTATATACATACTACAATTCGAATTCAATTCTTTGACATCTCGACCTGCATGAACCTCGTAACTGTGGCGGTGGCGGATTGAATTTTCATCGATTAATTTTTTGGTCAAAATATCTAAATGAGCTTCGAGCCTCTGCTGAACGAAACTTATGAAGGCAAAAGGTTAGCTGATCCTATTAATACCGCACAAGATAAGTGGAATCTCCTCCCGGCTTTCCTTAAGGTAAAAGGGTTGGTCAAGCAGCACATCGACTCGTTCAATTATTTTGTCAACACCGATATCAAGAAGATTGTCAGGGCAAACCAAAAGATATTGAGCGAGGTAGATCCGGACTTTTATCTTAAATATCTCGATATCCGAGTCGGCACCCCGAAACGCAAGGACGTCAACAGCTTCTCCCAGTCCATCACTCCTCACGAGTGCAGACTGCGTGATCTTACTTATGCTGCCCCTATTTATGTTGATGTTGAATACACCAGGGGCCGTCAGATTGTAGTACATCGCGATTTGGAGATTGGACGCATGCCCATCATGCTCAGAAGCTCCAATTGTGTGCTCACCGGCAAGAACGAGCTAGAGATGGCGGAAATGAATGAATGCCCGCTGGATCCAGGAGGATACTTCATTGTCAATGGAACCGAAAAGGTGATTCTTGTCCAGGAACAGCTGTCAAAGAATCGTATCATTGTGGAGGCGGATATCGCCAAACAGATTTATCAGGCATCTGTCACCTCGTCAACCCACGAACGCAAATCAAAGACCTATGTTCTGAGCAAAAATGGAAAGATCTATCTCAAGCACAACTCAATCGCCGAGGAGGTACCGATTGTAATTATTCTGAAAGCCGCCGGTTTGGTTACCGACTACGAGATCATGGACACGGTATGTGGACCCAATTCGCGCTATCAAAAACTCTTTGAGATCAACCATGAGGAGTGTGCAAAGCTTGGAATTTATACTCAGCACCAGGCTCTCGAGTACCTGGGCTCGAAAGTGCGAACAGTGCGCAAAAACAACAATGGACCAAAGCTCACAGTCCTTCAAGAAGGTCTTGAAGCAGTGGCTAATCTAATTGTCGGTCACATCGCCGTTGATCTAGCCAAGGCTGATTTCCGGGAGAAAGCTTTGTACCTTGCAATCATGACTAGGAGGGTCATCATGGCCATGGACGATCCGGAGAATATTGACGATCGCGACTATGTCGGTAACAAGCGTCTTGAGTTAGCAGGACAGCTCATGTCTCTACTCTTTGAGGATCTTTTCAAGAAGTTCAATTCCGACTTCAAGGCCAACATCGATAAAGTCCTGAAAAAACCCAACAGAACCAATGAGTTTGATGCATTACTGAGTATTTCAATTCACTCGTCAAACATTACTATGGGAATGAACCGTGCAATCTCGACGGGCAACTGGTCGCTCAAGCGTTTCAGAATGGAGAGAGCCGGAGTCACCCATGTTTTGAGCCGTCTCAGCTACATCTCCGCTCTCGGTATGATGACTCGTATCTCTTCTCAATTCGAAAAGTCCCGCAAAGTCAGTGGTCCTCGTGCGCTTCAGCCGTCCCAGTTCGGCATGTTGTGCACTGCAGATACTCCAGAAGGTGAAGCGTGTGGCCTGGTGAAGAATCTTGCACTCATGACGCACATTACCACCGATGTTGAAGAAGAACCGGTAATCAATGCTTGTTTTTGGCTCGGCATGGAAGACATTAACATGGTTGATGCCTCTAGTTTGCATTCCGAGGGGGTCTTTTGCATATTCTTGAACGGTACACCCATTGGTATCACTCGACATGGAGCCAAATTCTTGCGTAAGTTTAGAGCATTGAAACGCAGTGGACACATCAATGAGTTTATTAGTGTTTACTGTAACTATCACCAGAGTGCGATTAATGTCGCTACTGATGGTGGTCGTATCTGTCGCCCGTTGATCGTTGTTGAGAATGGACAACCTCTGGTAACAGCTGAGCATCTGCGCCTGCTGAAAAACGACGAAATGGTATTTGATGATTTCCTCAAGCAGGGATTGGTCGAGTATCTGGACTGTAATGAGGAGAACGATTCTTACATTGCTCTATATGAACGTGATATTACGATTGAGCACACGCATTTGGAGATCGAGCCTTTTACAATGCTCGGTGCGGTTGCTGGCCTCATTCCCTATCCTCACCATAATCAGTCCCCTAGAAATACCTACCAGTGTGCTATGGGTAAGCAGGCTATTGGTGCTATTGCGTATAATCAATTCACCCGTATTGATACACTCTTGTACCTAATGGTCTACCCCCAGCAGCCGATGGTCAAAACCAAGACAATTGAGCTGATTGACTACGACAAGCTTCCAGCCGGCCAAAATGCCATGGTCGCCGTTATGTCTTATTCTGGGTACGATATTGAGGATGCCCTGGTTCTGAACAAGTCTTCAATTGATCGCGGTTTTGGACGTTGCCAGGTCATGAAGAAGGCAACTGCCGTTCTCAAGCGTTACGGTAATCAAACCTCTGATAAACTTTCTGGTATCAAGTATGACACTTACGCAGCCGAGAAGAATAACGAAGAGCCCAAACCCGTTTACCAGCACTCTATTCTGGACAATGACGGTCTTGCCGCAGTGGGCGAAAAGGTTGATAATGGGCAGGTGTACATCAATAGAAGCACTCCCATTACCACCGATGAAAACGGCCAGCAACTTACTGCAACTGGTCGAATGGTAGAGTATCGTGAGGCCCCCATGATATATCGAGCTCCAGAGCCGTCCTACATTGACAAGGTTCTTGTTTCCGCTAGCGAGAGCGACCAGCCACTGGTCAAAGTTCTCCTACGCCAGACTCGTCGACCCGAGCTTGGTGACAAGTTCTCGTCGCGCCATGGTCAGAAAGGTGTATGCGGTATTATTGTGCAACAAGAGGATATGCCTTTCAGCGATGATGGTATCTGTCCAGATATAATCATGAACCCTCATGGTTTCCCTAGTCGAATGACTGTGGGAAAGATGATCGAACTAGTCAGCGGCAAAGCCGGTCTACTCGACGGGTCCCTCAAATATGGTACGTGTTTCGGTGGCTCCAAGCTCGCCGACATGTCCAAGATCTTGGTTGACCACGGCTACAACTACAGCGGCAAAGACATGTTGTACTCCGGAATCACTGGTGAGCCTTTGGAGGCGTACATCTTCTTTGGCCCTATTTATTATCAAAAACTCAAGCACATGGTAATGGACAAGATGCATGCTCGTGCTAGAGGACCTAGAGCAGTCCTTACCCGTCAGCCTACAGAGGGCCGATCGCGCGATGGTGGTTTACGTTTGGGTGAAATGGAGCGTGACTGCGTGATCGCCTATGGTGCTTCCCAGCTGCTCTTGGAACGTCTGATGCTTAGTTCGGATGTTTTTGACGTTGATATCTGCCAGAAGTGCGGTCTTATGGGCTCTCACGAATGGTGCACAGTGTGTCAATCGAAAGAGCATCTTGTGCGCATGCAGATCCCCTATGCTGCCAAACTTCTATTCCAAGAGCTTATGGCTATGAACATTGCCCCGAAGCTGGAACTCAGTGACCAATTCTGAGCGTAGCGTGACGTACTAGCATATTTATAGAATGCATTTTAAGTGATCTGACACAAATCAGGAATGTGTTTCTAACATCTCCTGTGATATATATTAGTTTTATAGTCATATGTATCAGTAGCGGTGGTCGTCCTCCACTACCCAATAAGTGGCGTCGCGCCACGGAAATTTTCCACTCTTGTCATGTCGGAGTTCAAGCAGCTGCTGAGACAGAGCCGAGTGTTCTCGCTCCCTCAGAGAATCGTGGCGAATTCTGACAACGTTCCGTCACATCAAGCTCTGACCACGACGACGGCGAGTCACCATCGTCGTAATTGGGGTATCAAGTATCCTCTACCTAGCAAGGCTAAGTCAGTGTTGATAACTCACGAAGCTCTTGATAGCTCTATTTCAATGCCCGAGGTGACTTACGGCTCGGCCCATACTCGCAGGGTCCAAAAGTTCAACGAGTTAGGAGTGCCCGTGCAGCCCTTCCCACATGAGGAGTTCAAGTCCCTATTCAAGGGACAGACACAAGGGAAAAAGACCATCGCTGATTTAAGCCGCCACGACCTCAACCGTTTGCTCAAGAACAGCGAGAACAAACGCCCTGAGTATCTGCAGGCTGTCCAGCGTCGCAAGAACGAGTCACAGTCCGAGGCCACCAACCCTTTCATCCCTGCTATTGCTGAGAACTTTGTTGGTTTACGGACACGGGCCTCAGCCGTCCATTCCATTTCTGGACCCTTCCAGAGCTCCTTCGGTCTATCGTATGGGCTGAAGGGAACCCTCCACAACACTCCTGAGGGCATGGTCAAGTCTCACACTGTTGGTGGCCGTTACTTGCCATCTGGCAATACTTCTAGGGCACATGAAACCATTGCTTGTGCTGGCTTCTTGGGCATTGGCAATAAAGCACCTGCTCGCGACACAAGACTGGACACACTTCCAGCTGTTTCCCACGAAAGAGTTCACAGGCTCTACACAGCAGAAGCTAACGCCAAAGTCAACGGCGAAATCGTACCTAAGTTCCGTTTTGTCGAGTCTGGAAAGTCAAAGAAAAGACTGTCGTCAGTGGTTGACAGAATGCTTGGGATTTAATGTATATAGAATCACATTAGCTACATTGTAGATATTGACCATTATTGATAATCTAGGACTCTGTGGTGATGTCGTTGAATGTGGAAAGAAGAAGGTGGGAATCTAATAGTACTACTATGTATTCAAATTTTATCGGATTTCCAGGCTATTTGTATTGAAATACGCGTATATGCTAGCTTCGCAGGGCACTTAGTGATCTGCTCTGAAAAAAATTTCATAATCATCTCTCATGGGAAATATCAAACGGACCAAGAAGTTCAAGAAAAACAATCCAGAACTGGTCAAACAAAGAAAAAAGAAAGAATTCGCATCAAGATTGTCTCTGAAAGGAGCCAAGAAGGTCGATGAGTATGCTAAGCCGCAGTCAAAAGCTAAAAAATCTGCGTTCAAGGTCGAGAAACCAAGTGAAAAATTACTGGGAGAAGCAGAATTCGAGAAATATCTAAGCGAATCGGAAAGCGACGCTTCAGGTAGTGAAAACGATGAGGATCTCGCCCTTCAGGAGGAAAACGACTACTTACAAGGTGAAGACTCAGCCGATGAAGAGGTGCAAGAGAAAACGGACTCAAAGCTCACACTTTCCCAGGTTGAGTCATGGAGAACCGAGATCAACACTAGCCCCAAGGCAATTAAGGCTGTTATTCGTGCTTTTGCAAATGAAGATGAGATCACTGACTTCAAGGCGCTGGACGAGCTGATCACCCTCTCGCTAGTACCGTTGGCTACTGCCCTCAGCAACCAGCTGCCATTGAACAACAATAAGATGCCTGTAAGCTCGAACAAACTCAATGAGTTGACGCCGGTGCTCAAGATATACTGCAAGTCACTTACCGAGCTTTTGAAGAATGGCACGAATAAGCGTCTTCCACAGATTCTCTCGTCTCTGCAAAAAGTAATTCCTTACTTTATCAGCCTGCGCAAGCAGCTCAAGGAGCTGGTCAAGTCGTTTACTTCGGTGATTGTGAATCCTAATTTGGACGACGATTCTAAGCTGCAAACTTTTGGTATCATTAACGAGTGCGTAACAAGGTACCCCAATAGCATGGGTGAAATCTTCATCAAAGGCAGCTACGAAAGCTTAGTTCGACTTTGCGGTAGCACTAATGCTCACACTCTTCCATCGATCAATTTGGCAAAGAATCTGTTTGGCATGCTGTATGTTATTGATCCCAGCCTCGGGTACCAGCTAGCATTCCAGCAGATTCGCACTCTCGCATTGCATTTAAAGGCGAGTTTAGACAAAAAGAAGAACCCCGATACTGATGTCAAGGTGATCTACACCTGGCAGTACGTTCAGAGCCTTGACTTCTTCAGCCGTGTTATTGCCATGGGAAAAGAGGATTCACCCTTACTGCAATTGGTACATCCTCTCGTCCAGGTAACGCTGAGAACAATCACCCTAATTCCTAATGCTGCTTATTTCCCGCTGCGATTCTACCTTGTACGCAGTTTGATTCGTCTATCGCGTCACACTGGTGTATATATCCCTCTGATTCCCGTTCTTCACGATGTTCTAGGCAGCAGCGCAATTACAAAGCGCGGAGTGAAGTCCAGTCTCAACCAGTTTGACTTTGAGGTCAACATCAGGGCACCTGAATCCTACCTCGGCACCCAGGTTTACCAAAATGGACTGAGCGACGAGCTCGTTGACTTGTATACGGAAGCTCTTTCTCTCTATTGCAAGAGCATCTCTTTCCCAGAATTAGCCGGTCCTGTCACGAGCTTCTTCAAGCGCTTCACCAAGAAGTCTGCAAATGCTCACCTCAATCGGAGCTTGTCAACGCTAAGCGAGAGGTTGCAAGCGAATTCCAGATACATCCTCAAGCACAGATCTAATGTCTCGTTCGGACCAAAGGATAGGGAGCAAATTGCCAAATTCCTCAAGGACGAGAATTGGGAGAAGACTCCCCTGGGCTCGCTGGCGGTAGTTCGACGAAAAGTGAGGGAAGACAGACAAAAGCTCTTGAGAGAGAATCAGGACAGTGAAAGCGAAGCTGGCGAACCAATTGATGAAGATGAAGACGAAGAAGCCATCGCCGAGCTGGCGGACGGAAGCTCCTCTGCGCCATCCGAGGGTGAGGACGAAGAAAGCGAGTAATAGCATCGATGTATATTTAAATTTCATAGACCCAAGTACGTAATAAGTATGATGGATAATGTTGAGAGAATATATGATTGATTGAAAACTAAATTTTTCGCAGCTGCTCAAACAACTGGATGAGGGACATCAGAGGCTGGACTTCCTGGCGGTCGATCAGCCCGAAAGCCTTTCCTACTGATATAAAGTGGCAGAAAAAGCTGTTCCAGTGTGGTTCTAGGCCTAGGTGAACAATAGTATCAAAATGGTTGTGATAAATGTAGGCGAAGATGCGAAAGAGTTGGATGTAAATGCTGCGGATTATTGCCTGGAAGTTTGGCGGGAAAGGCACTCCCTGGCGAGTGGGAAACGTGTTCTGGTCATCAAACTTTGCTGCAAGCCAGCTGAAGGTGTAGTCGATGTACGTCTGCGGGGGCAACTTGACAGGCTGTTTCGATGCGTCCATCCACAGATAATCATACCCCGGCCCCCCATTCATACAGTTGTTGTCTGCTGAGATCTGCTCGGAGAGGAGTTGGCAGAACTGCCTTAAATAGGCATGGAACTCGAAAACGTTTAGAGCTAGCCACTCGTCTAGGTCAACATATTTCGGCACTTCCACGATCGGCTGAAATGAGCCAGTGACCAGAGCAGCTCGAGCGTAGTTGGAGTTCATAAATAGTGGTTGCCCATTGACCGGTTTGTGTGATGAGCTGAGAGTCGAGCGGGCGAGGCTGGTCTGGCTAGAATTCATAGACTCGCTCGGATAGGTGCTAGCATTCTGGGCTTTTCGTTTTGACGACGAGCGAAACCGAAAGTTACTGAGAAAAGACATGAGGTGGTAGTGTGTGAAGAGAACGTTTGCGAGGAATAGAACGAGGTCTGGCGGGCTATAATAAAAGAATTACTGCTCTGGATGTACGTGGGCCGCTAGCTCGTCAGTTTAGTAAGTTGTTGTTTATTAGTGTCGAGGGCCCCCCCTGGTAAGTTCCCCTCGCCACGATCCGCCACTGTGTGACAAGGGTACAAGGTAAATTTTCCACACCAGGCAGCGGCAGAACCACATGAAATATCACCGCATTCTAAAACGGCTGGGAGACGTTCAGAGTGCGGTCAAGTCGTTTCGTACTACGTTTGGCCCCGTCTCTCTCTCGGATAAAGAGTGCATCGAGATTCTGAGTCCGCAGATCCAGCAGATGCCCGAGTATCGAGACAAATTTGCGAGGTTGAGTTATCTGGGAGCCCCGTTGACCGACCTGTGTCTAAATATCTGTCTCGGGACCCAGGGAGCACACGCATCCTCGGAGCTGTTGCACAGCTTTGCAGAATCCCGAGCATTCGACGGCATGATCTTGAAAACTGAGGAATACAGGAAAATGCACGACTCTGCAAGCATTCTTGGGCTGACCCTTGCCGCGGTGCAAGTGAAAGACGGTGATTTCGCTGCTCAGGCCGTAGCCAGGCACATCATGGGCGGGGCAAACGGGCTCGTCAACATGTACGTGTATCAATTAGCACAGTATCCATGATGTCGCATACTTTTACTGTCCACATCGTTCCTGTTACGTTTCATCGCTGCATAGTGCAACCTCTGGAAGACCTAATTGTCGATGCCCAATCAGGCATTTTTGATACCCTGTCTAACTAGCATTTCTTTCAGCGGGCTTGCACGCCTAAAAAATTCATGAGTGCCACTCCTAATGCGACTAACCGATTGGCATTTTTTTATGATAATTGTACATACTAGAATCTTGTTTAATGGCTCACAAACAGCATGACATTTGCGGTGTTTAAGTCATGTGCCAGACCGTCTCCTGCCTCCAAACTACGTCATATAAGTAACCACCGTGGTGGATGCTATCGCAAAGATGAAACGATGCAGACAAAACAGGTGAAAAATCGCGTGCCGTGATTATTATAGTCACGAATCGGCCCTGCGATCCATTACGCTTTTTGGAACAGTCTCGTTACCAATCTGTAGGAGCGTGCCCAAGACTCGGATAATCTGCATGCATATGCATGCATATGCTCCGACGTTCAAACTGCCTCTAGAGCTCGAACCACCACTGAACAAATCCATTGTTGAGACCATTACGCTCTCTATACCGCTTGCCAATTGTGCAAACTGCTCAGTGCCGTCTTTGTCATCACCTATACTTGAGCTTATTCATTGACGCTAGTACCATCCTACTGAGGCGAGACAGAGGAGCCTAAAATAATGGATACCAGTGGAGAGTACATATTACCGGTTCCATTCTCACCTGTGCAGACTCAGCTGCTCGATGCGGTGATAATGTCCCACTACAGCGAATTGTTGGGCTACTTCAGCGACGAGGAGAATCCCAATCAGCTGCGAGCTGAGCGGGCGCTGGTATCACTCAGGAAAATGTCGGAAAATATAGAATTAATGTGCTTTCATCCTGCACTTCTGATTCACCACTATCTTCCTGCCAACCTTCTCAACAAGAGCACTCCGCAATCCTTGGTTCAATCCTCGGGCATTTTTGAGGTACTAGCGATGCTTGTCCGAGCCACCGCAGAACTGGACCTGAACATTGCCGTAGTGTCTCGGCAGGGCAAGACGGCTGATCTCTTGGAGGCGTTTTTCGTAGATAAGCCCGTCAATTACTACCGGTATAGTGGCAAGCCGTTGAAAGATCCAAAACCAAAAAAGGCAAGGGCGACTACGTTCTACTTGATACCCTCGAGCATCGACTACCTCACGGCCGCTGTGCATGCAGCGTTCGATTTCATGATCGTAGTGGACTCGAGTTTCGATCTTAGCTCAGACTATGCCACGGGGCTTCGGTCTCAGCTGCGGGACCCTGGTGTTCGCAAACCGCTCTGTTCTGTCGTGATGCTCTGTCCGCTGAACACAATTGTACACGCTGGCTTGAGCCAAGACAGCGATCCAGCGTCGCGATTGGGTGCAGCAGTTGCGGCTCGACACCATGCTGGAGAGATCCCGCCAGAGATCCAGTCGGTTTTTGATTACGGCCTAGTTCCGCTTTCCAGCTGGTTCAAGGCGGCAGACTCTCCTTGGCCGTTGCCTCGGCTGAACCAGATGCCAAAATACCAACGCAAGGATGTTTATGAACAATTAATGCAAACCCCCAAGATTGCGCTCCCCACCCCGCAGAAGGTGAAGAGGCTGAAGACAGAGGACTCGCAAGAAGTCGAGTCTTTTGATGACTTTTTCAACTATTCTGAGCTCGCTAGGGACCTCGATAGCATTAAAAAGGAGGCAGATAGTCTGCGGCAGACCGCCACATCCAGAGAGAACGAGCTCGAGGATGTCAAGGAGAACCTGGCCAAGCTGCTATACGAACAAAAGACTCAAAAGGTGCAGCGGGAAGCAAACGAGCAAAAAGTACACCGGTACAAGGCTGAACTTGAAGATTTACGAAAGAATGACGCCGAGAGAAAGGCAGAGGTAGAAAAATGGGTGGGAGGATTAGAAGGCGACAAGAAAGAATACGCTCAAGTAGTCCAAGAGCTTCAGCAGGCCAAAGAGGAAAACGAAAAGCTGTCGAGCCGGCTGAAAAGCCAGGAAACAAACTTGGAGTACCTCAAAGTCGAGTTCAACAAGGCTACTGCTTCTGTTGCAGAACTCAATAATACAATCACAGATCTGCAGAAAGTGGAAGCGGATCTGAAGGAAAAGGCCGAAGGCCAATATGTCAAATTTAGGGAGATGGCTCTTAACAGTCAATTAGAGGCCAAGGATAACGAGCTGGCAACACTGCGGGCTGAGCTGGACAATCTGAAAGCCGCGGTGGCAGTTGCGGACTCGGAAAGGGCGTATGGCTCAAGGGACAGAACACGTGCCGTTAGAGGAGGCTCTGGGTCAAGGTCTCGCACACCCACCAGCGTTCCAAGTCCTCATTAATTATGTATATTTAGCAGCACACACTAAGTTAAGCTATACCAAAAATTACTGGATCCATGCCAACTATGCTGGTACGGATCCGCACAATGCTGGCCCTGTATGTTCAATTAGCTGCGAGCGTGGGCGGCAGCATCTGACCGGTCACTGAGCACGGGCACTGTGCTTAAAAAAGTCCACCGTTCGGTCCCACTTTCCGCATGCCAGAACCTCGTTCCTGTATGCGAGACTCATGACTTTGTCTGAGCTCTGATAGGTCTTGACAAGGTTATCGTCCACCCAAAGGCGGATGGACTTGTCGTACGAGCCGCTCACTAGCACGGAATCCACGTATATTAGATCTGAGATCACACTTGTGTGGGCAGGAATAACCTTCTTGATCCGCTTTCTCAGGTCCCATAGGCAGACTGTGTTATCGGCTGCTCCGCTGGCGAGGACGTAGCCATTGGGGTTCCAGGCCAGCGAGTACACCTCACGGAGATGCTCGCATTCCTGGACAGGTTTGCCCGTCCGAAGATCCCAGATATAGACGTAGCCATCCAGACCTGCCGATGCCAATAAGCTGCCATCGGGGTGGATCTTCACATTATACACGGGCTTGGAGTGGCCAGCCTGCGAGAGCAGTATCGTCTGGCTCTCCACATCCCACAGCTTCCAGGTCTCGTCGTGGTAGCCGCCAGCGATGAAATTGCACGGATGCCAGTCTATTTTGTAGACCTCAGACTCACAGTTCAGAGCAGCCTTGATCTGCAAATCCTCGGTGCACAGCTTGATGCTCGAGCCGCTGCCGCACGCGAGCCCACGCCCATCGCTGTACGCCAGGCCTCTGATTCTGCCCTCGCACTGCGTCTTTGCGGTGATCTGCATGGCGTCTGATCCGATGCTGTAGAGCGATCCTGCCCAGTCTCCAGCATACAAGGTCTTGCCAAAGCACAGGGAGGACACTGGCCTGTCGAAACCACCCTCTGTGCCCGCCAGCTCGAGATTCTCGAGGGTATCGAGCCGTGCTGAAGCGGTGGCCACGATCTTGTCGACGGCAGCGAGATCGCAGCGTGCAACGGCATCAGCCTTGATCGTCTCGGAGCCCAGGCGCCTCTGGGACTTTAGTTTCGAGTACGCGAGTATTTTCTGTCTACATGACAGCAGATCCATACCCAGCGATAGTGAAATTTCAGTGCCTCCGCATGTGCGCCACTCCGCCACACTGTTAATTAGTGAAAGTGCCGGGCCAGCGAGCTCGCACCGAGGCTGAGCGTGAACCGCAATCGTACTCCAGCCTGGCGTCGTCCGAGACCGCAGCCAGCCACAGGACCGCACGGCCTGCATGTGCACATGAAGTAGGGTAAGGCAGGTGGGGTGCGGGGGATTACGAACTGGCTCCCACCGCAAATACTCATCCACAAATGCCCGACTTTGACCAGGAGGTGGATGCCGAACGAAAGCATGTGCTGGACATGCTTCTAGCCGCGACCACTCGGCAGGGAATGTCGAAACTCGCCCGCAAGGAGCTGCAAGAGGTCCCTGGGCTGTCGTTTACGCAGATATTCGGCCATTTGCGGTTCATTGTGGGCCACGGCCGGGCTCTGGGGGACCTCAGGGCGTTCCCAATTCAGTGTTTGAACTGGGAGAGCCCGGCCCAGTCAATCACTGGGGGGCTCATCTACACATACTTGTGCCTGAATCCGCATCTTTTGACCTGTATCCCAGTGGGAATACTGCTTACTGGAGTTTTCATCCCTAATTATGCTCGCAGGTACCCTCGAGACCCCAACCTGATGCCGGTCAAGCCCAGCTCGCTGTCGGAGCTCGACGACGAGGGCCTCGAGGAGCTGATTGTGAAGCAGCGGCACGAGCAGGCGGAGCGAGACATCATGCAGGCCCTCAAGCAGGGCCAGGCGTCGCTCGCCAAGGTGTGCCAGGGGCTCGAGAAGCTCGACGACTTTATTGCTGGCCCAGGCAACTTCGCCAACCCCGGGCAGTCCTCGAGCATTTTTGTGCTGCTCATGTTTCTGCTGTTCAACACGGCGTTCGTGACGTCGCTCGTGCCCATCCCGTACGTTTTCATCGCAGTGGGCTGGACCGTGCTCGTCACCGCAAACCCCAAGGTCAAAAAATGGCTGGCGTCCATGGAGACCCCAGAGTTCCATCCCACGCTGGTTCGAGACACTATACAAAAAATGACCGGGCAGTTCGACTACAGCGACGCCCCGGTCCAGAGGCAGGTGGAGATCTTCGAGATCCAGAAGCAGGGGCTCACCGCAAAGCACTGGGACCGCGTCATGTACTCGCCCGAGATGTTCACCCCAGACTCGAGCCTGCGGCAGAGCCTGAGCTTGCCCGAGGGCGAGAAATACCTGTTCGACGTCGAGCCCCCCCTGCATTGGAGGTTCGACTCGGAGCACACCTGGGAGGAGGACAGGGATGCCAGGCAGTGGTCTCAGGACCGGTCTGTGCCTGGCGTTCCCGACGGAGCCTGGCTCTACGACGACTCTGGCGAGTGGCGCAGGCGAAGGCTGACACGGGTCTGCTATTACGCCCCTAAGTAGCTTGCATATACACTATTTATACATAGTCCCAGTGGGATCGACATAAATCTACACATTATCTCCATGACATAATCTTTTTCAGTATCGTTCCTCTGGGAATGGAGTCGGTGGGCGAAATCGTCCCATTGAAGCGCCAGAAGAATTCGGATCAAGCCAAGGAGCTGCTCACAAAAATCTACCGCTATGTGCTGCCGATAATGAAGAAGCACAACTTCCGGGTAAAGACGCTGTCTGAGTTTTTCCCGAAAAATCCTAACTTGCTGGGAATCAACGTCAATCGTGGCACAAAAATAAGCATCAGGCTCAGGTACGCTCACAACAAGGACCTGTTTCTGCCGTTCGAGGAGCTGCTTGGAACGATGCTGCACGAGCTAACCCACAATGTACACGGTCCTCACGACGACAAGTTTTTTCGGTTTTTGGACGGGCTCAAGAATGAGCTCCAGGATCTCCTAATTAGAGGGTTCAAGGGAGACCAATTCCTCGGGACTGGCCATGTCCTGTCTCGGACGCCCACTCGTGGCGGATCGCCACAGGCCCTTGCAGCCAGGGCCGCAGCCCGGCGTCGTGGGCACCGTCTGGGCGGCCTCGCTCCCCCTATAAACATCATTGACCGCCGCGAGAGAATGTGGGCCGCCGCTGAGCGCCGACGCGAGGCGGACCGAGTCTGCGAGCAGTACCCTGAGTCGCCACCGCCGCCACAGATCGTCGACCTCACTAGCACTGGCTCACATAATCCAGACGTTATCGACCTGACGTAGCAAATGGCATTCCAATACATGCTCTTGCTGAGCCGACAGGGCAAAGTGCGGCTGTCAAAGTGGTTTGAGACCTACAGCATGAAGGAAAAGAACAAAATCGTCAAGGAAGTCACGACGCTGATCCTGGGACGCCGGTCGAAAATGTGCAATTTCGTCGAGTACAAAACGAGCAAAATCGTGTACAGGCGGTACGCGTCGCTGTTTTTCGTCGCTGGCATCGAGCAGGACGACAACGAGCTCGTTGCTCTCGAGGTTATCCACCGCTACGTCGAGCAAATGGACAAGTACTACGGAAACGTGTGCGAGCTAGACATTATCTTCAATTTCCAAAAAGCCTACTATATTCTCGACGAGCTCCTCATTGCTGGCGAGCTTCACGACTCCTCGAAGCGCGACCCGATCCGCAGAATATCCCAGCAAGATACCCTAGAACAGGCCGAGCTCGAGGAGAACGGTGTGAATGCGCTAATTGGCTAACCCCGAGTCTTGGGCACGACACTTTGCATGATAATAATTCATATGTGATCCTTGGTCGCAGCTAATACAACTATATATTAAATACTGAGATTCGGTATGAGATCCTCCAACATGCAGCGACTACAGGGCCTCTCTGGCCATTCTGAGGGCTCCCTCCTTGGTTTTGTTGCCGCCAATGAATCCCGCAGCATGCACAAACACACTGTCTGGGATGCCCGACTTTTCGCTGAGCTCCGCATCACGGAGGCCTCTCCAGGCTTCGGGGAGCGACTTGCGATTCTCAAACGACGAAGGAGTCACGCTCACAGCCTGCACTCGCCAAGAGTCAGGCGAGGGATACACTGCGAACAGGATCTCTTGGAAATCTGGCTCGAGATCATACAAGTGACCCTTCCAGGGAACGTACCTGTCAAATACAAGGATACGACCCTCAGGATCATATTCTTTAGACTTTTTGAACGCCTCCACGACAGCATCGCGGGCAGGATACCAGCCCTTGCACACATTGCGAACTTCAGCCTCGAAAGCATAACCCATAAAGTCTGACGCCTTCACAAAGCACTCGTCGTAGTACTCGTCGGTGTCGGGCTCGGTCCAGAGCGGGTTGAGGTTCGAAACAACCGCCCTCAAGGTATTACCATAGGTGCTAAACTTGGGCTGATCCTCATGGGGATTGACACCGTTGTCGTAGGCATCGACGGCCTCAATGAAAGTATTGTAAATTTTAGGGAACACAACATCCAGTATACTGCTATTCTGCTCGACTTTGAGCATGTGGGCCAGGATCTCTCGGCCAAAGTGCTTGTACACCAAACCAGCAGAGCTCAACTTGGTGATCTTGTGCTTGTCATCAAAGTTTGTGCCAAATTCTCTCTGATGATGGTCAAAATATTTAGGAGGTTCGTATTTTGCGCCAACGTCAACTACAATGTCGCAGGTATCGAGCAATTCGAGGTTGCGGGTCCGAATGACCTGTGCATCCTTCCACTTCGGGAGCAACTTGAGCATATATACGGCAAGAGCCTCATCAGCGTGAAAGGTTCCAGAGTGTGTGCCAATCTTCATGGTGAAAAAAAGTGCTGAGTAACTGAGATTCTGCTAGTGCTGATTCGAGTACGCTGCAGGAATCCCGCTGGTCGAGAGAGTTTTACGATATAAGAGCTCCGTCACACGTGGTTCGCGTTGGGGATCTTGGAATGGGAAGATTCCTTGATATCGCCATGTTTTCTGCATTGCAGCAGATGCAGTATGACGCATTAAAAATATTGTGGCACCGTCGCTACATTCTCAATGAGTCCATTCACGATCAGGAGTCTGAAACATGACTGGTAAGGTGCACTACCTGGGTGCCGTCTGATGAGCTACAATGCGTGAGGATATGAACCTACTAGTATCTCCATTGCACAGACTCGTCAGGACTTGATCGCAATACATAGTTCCCACACGCTTTGGAGATAAATTTTAGGGTAACTAGTTAGGCTTAGAGAAGGGATTTTTAGCGCTTTCTGGGTGTTTGAGCTCGACGTCCGCAGTGGTAGTAAACACTGACCTTTCAATCAACGGATCTTGACCACATACGAATACAAGCCCTGGGTGCCGACTAGTCGACTAAGACACCGTGACGCTGCCTCCTGATAATGATCGTCGAGGCTGCAAGCAACGATTTGCATTGTGTGACGAGTACATCCTAGCGCAGATTGACACTTTTGATGCTGGAATACCAGATTTATACTATCAAACAATATAGAGTTTACAAAGTCTCGGCCAGTTTCTCCACAGTAGTGGTGCCATCTAGCAGCTCCTTGGTCTTGTGGAAAATCTGCGCATAGTTGCTAAACTCGCAGTACCTAATGTTCTCCCGTTTGCAGTAGGTGATAAGATCTCTGCCTTCTTTGGCAAAGAGCAGGTCAGTTTCACTAGCAGCACTCAAATCGCTGACGCCATCACCAGCGTACAACAGCACTGGGCGAGGGCTCTTTGTGGCGTAAGGCTTGATTGCTCGAGACTTGTCATGACCGAAATGACTCTCGTCTCTGTAGACAATCTCCCAGCTGCCGTCAGATTTGACATCGACATCATTCGCGATAATCTCAATGTACTCGACAGCATCTGGACCGACCAATTTGTTGAGCAGGGCCTTGATTATGGGAATCATTCCAGAGCTTAAAACAATTATAGGAATATTGTTTGCTTTGGCCCACAGGTAGAAATCCTTGAATCCAGGGTCCAACTGCACATTCTTGATAAGTGTCTCCACACACTCGTCGAAGGGCTCCTTGACCGACTCGAGCATCTCCCTGAACGAGTCTCTGAAAGTGACCTTGTCCTCAAGCACCAACTTGTTCAATTGGCGACGCTTTTCGATACCCATACCCAGGTTGTCGGTGAGATAGTCATTGGAGTCTTGCACTGTCACAGTACCATCCCAATCGGTAAACAGAATAATTTTAGGATCCGTGGCGAGCGCAGGGGTGTCTGTCATTGTAGGTTATTAAGTTCTTGACATGTGGCAAGTTACCATGAATGGACGTTTGTGTGGCGTTCACATGGCAGAGTGAGATATTGAGGTTACGGGCTAGCCGAGGCCGACTATATCTGCTTTAATGTAATTGATACCAGAATATACTTCAATGCTACGTTGACCCATTATAGAAAATTGGCAGGCAGAGAGCTGCGAAGACTACTTCAACGCAGGTATACCGACCACGAGGTGATGTCAACAGTCCCAAAAGACACGAATCACTACAATTTGAGCAACTGATTTGCTGCTCTTGTATAACGAGGCCACTGCCAACATAGGCACCACCTCGCAGTGGATCTACCGCGTTGCGATAATTTTCACAAACACAATACCAAAGATTGTAATATATCTGACCTCTCTGCACCATTTCCAAACGAGTTACTGCATCCTCAACTTCACATACACCAGTACAACATCCTTACACATTAGCCTGACTCTAACTAGTCAGTTAACACTACATCCTCCATAGGCAAGCATTGTGGAACCGCCCCTTTTATATTGCGGGCGTCGGTTGTCAAGAAGCACTAGATCTTAATGGGGTAAGGGTACATGATTGTGACCTGGAAACATAAATTTTGTATACGCAGAATCCTCTGTAACGGCACTCCACGGAGCTTATTGCTGCCCAGCTCTTTGTGGGAGCTCATTCCAGTGTACCAGCAGTTATTTCGACGGCATCATGGCTCGGACATAGATTTTGCAAGACGGAGCGCGAGCGAATGGCGCTAGGGTCGACTAAGATCTTGCATGAACATCTCCAAACGGAACTCAGAATTTGGGGCTCGTGGCACGCTCACTCGTGCCAACAAATTTTCAGGCTGCATCCCAATGAGAATATCAGACTCTAATGGCTCAAACCCCCACCATTGACTTTTTAGCGGCTCCAATCTGCGTAGACGGGTGCATAATGTACGATGAAGTGCATGCAGATTTGCATGCCTGATTTATTCGCCGGCTGAGGAATCCTGGTTCCACACAAACTCACCCAGCTTATACGGCGATTCGCACATACTCGAAAATTTGGACGCAGCCTCACTTTTGCCACTCACGGGTGACAGGTTTTGTCCTGTCACAACATTGGTCATCTAGGGCTCGCAGAGGACGCTCTAGCTGCTGCCCAATGGCCTGCACGGAATTATATAGCCACTGTGGGCAAAGCTATTTCGAAGCTCCTGAGACTTCTTCCTGCACCTTTCTTCCTTATGAGACGTTGTCTAGCATATGCATCACGTGATGTAAATAGCGGTATACTCCTAGGTACAGCAGTACCTTGCATCTAAGCCTCCAAATGGTTCAATTGTCAGAAGATACGATAAGGACGCAAAACTCGGTATAAGGAGTTCCGATTTACTAGCATCCGACCTCTGGAAGAGCCGGCCATGGCAACTATTGCAAACACTAAAAACTTTAATACAGGGTTCAATTTGGTCTCGAAACACCGCAAAAGCAAACCTGCCTTGCCTGAATAGGAAATGAGTACTTCCCGCTAGGTCGAAGCCGCACCTGTCAAACATCGAACCATGCCTTCTATCCCCTGCTACATGGCCGGTGAGGTACGCCACATCGCCAAACTACCGATAATTCAGCCTCGCCCATCACGTAAAACGCACGTTGATGGTAGCTTACTCATGACTGATAGTCGTCTCTGGGTTGACGGATGCTTTGACTTTTTTCACCATGGACACGCAGGGGCTTTGCAACAAGCCAGGAAACTGGGTTCTGAGCTCTACTGTGGTGTCCACTCAGACGAGGAGATCGCAAAGAACAAAGGTCCAGTAGTTATGCACATGAATGAGCGAATTTTGGCAGTAGAAAGCTGCAAATGGGCCACTAAAGCAATTGGAGATGTCCCATACGTTACCGATCCGAAAGTTATGGATTCGTATGGCTGCAAGTACGTCGTTCACGGCGACGATATCACAACCGACGCCAATGGCTATGATTGCTATCAGGAGGTCAAGGATCTGGGCCGTTTTCTGGTAGTGAAACGTACGCCAAACATTTCCACTACAGATCTGATTGGCCGTATGCTGAGCAGCTCTACTGCTCACCTTATCAAGCCGGCTACGCAGGCTAACAACACTCACTTTTTGCTGCAGAAGCCTCAGTTGGACAGGTTCGAGATGTACGCTACGGGTTGCGATGCAAAGGACCCCCATTCAGGCGTTTACATTCTTTTAGATGGCTCGACCATGAAGAAGCTTGTCAGCCCCAGCAGAACAGTTGCCGAGAAATTGGCAACAAATACCTTCTACGTAGATGGGAGTTTCGACTTGTTCCATCCCGGACACATGCTTTTCCTTAAGGAGGTCTGGGAGGAGGCCCAAGCAGCAAACGCTGCTGTATGTGTGGGCATGCACGATGATTCCACCGTCAATCAGGCAAAGGGTCAGAACTATCCTATTATGAACATGTTCGAGCGGGCTCTCTGTGTGTTACAGTGTAGGTATGTCGACGCTCTGGTGCTCGCTGCACCATTTCATCCTTCGACCACCTTGAATACGATTCTGTCCACTGGGGACATCAAGGTCACCAAGGTGTTCCATGGACCCACTCCCATCATAACTAATAGAGGTGCGAGCGAGGATGAGACTGATCCCTATGCTGATGCTAAAAAGGACGGCATGTTCGAGGAAGCGGACACGGATTCGTTCCAGCATATGACTACTGACACTATAGTTAATAGAGTCCTGACTCACCGACGACTATACGAGGAAAGGCAGCGGAAAAAAGGCGTCAAGTCCGAAACTGAAACTACGTTACGTCGATCCGAGTTGCAGCAAGAGCGGCGGAAATGACCCCACAACGATTGCTTTCGGAACATATTCCGTAAGCCTCAACATGTATTATGTCCATATATTACACTAATATAATCCCCATGCAACATACGACACTAGCCTGGCTGACATTCCCGATTGGGCGACTTACATGCATGATGCAGTGACGCCTAGATATTGGAGAACTTTATCTAAAGCTGCCGTGGTTTTGCGGCTGCGCCCTAGCCTGAATACGCTTTGGTCACCTGCACGGCTGCCACTACAGCGGCTGGATTTGTGCAATCAGGTTACACAGCACTGCACAGTATGCAGCCTATAATCTAAAGCGTTACAAACACCCAAATAGCACCGTTTCACACTTAAAAGTAGCAAGGCCAGCTAGATTGCGCCCGAGGCAGGCTTTGGCTTGATTCTCTGGAATTTGTATTAAGAAAACTTAATTATAGATAATTACTGATTGCGTGGTTTTACAGTTGGGGATACTCAATAAAAAGTCTATTTAGAGGAGAAGGGCAGCGACGCCAGCAGCGACGACGGCACCGACACCAGCAGCAGCGGCAGCGTTGGCAGAAGCAACACCGGTGGCCTCAGCAGAAGAAGCCTCAGCGACAGTGGTATCCTCAGCAGCAGAGGACTCCTCACCGGTGGGAGCAGCGGAAGATGCATCATCACCACCAGAAGACTCGCCAGAGTCGTCACCGCCAGCGCAGGTCAACTCAGGGAAGGTAGGGGCATCAGCGCTGTAAGCCTGGGCAGCAGAGCCGAAAGCGGCACTGAGAGAGCCAACGGGGCCAACGAGGGAGGAGATGGCGTCACAGTCGGCAGAGCCAATGGAGTAGACGGTGTTGATGATGTTGCCAGATGGGCCAGAGAGCTCCTGGATATCGCCCTGGACAATGGAGGAGGCACCAACGGACTCGAAGTCAGAGGCCTTGGAGGTCAAAGCATCGAGCAAGCCAGCAACAGTGGTAGAAAGAGTGGCAAGAGCGTTGACGTTGTCAGAGGTGATGTCGGCCTCAGTAACGGAACCAACGCTGCCCTCGAGGGCAGCAACGGCGTCAGAGAGAGGGCCGTAGGTCTGCTGGATGACAAGAGCACCGCTCAAGCCATCGCCAGAGGACCAGCCGTCAACAAGGGACGAGAGGATGGAGGCAGTCTCAATGACGGCAGAAGCGTCACCAGCGAGATCAGCAGCAACGAAAGATGCGAGGGCAGCAAGAATAAGAGACTTGGAGTACATGTTGATGGAGAACGGACGCCAGCAGCGGGTATTTATACACTATAGAGCCAGTGCCGTCTGACGAACTTGATGCATATGCAAGCTCCACTACCAATTTTGGACGTGCATCGGGTACGCGGTTTGGGCAGGCTAGCGAGCTGAGCAGCGCTAGGACGACTGAAAAAACACATTTGCGAAGGAATACGCGAACGCCTGTAGAAGAGTAGCTTAGAACATTGTTGTGGTGAGAATTGCGCAATACATCGGAGAGATTTTCTCCATCGCATTACATATGCGCGTTATGCAAGGTCCAATTTGGTATAGCGGGTTGGTATAGCGGGGTAGATGATCTTCGCATTGCGGGAGGTGAAGAATTTGTGGTCTGCCCCTTGCGGATAGCAATCGTGCGGAATCAAATTCTCGCTCAACTCTCTCGAGCAGTCCCGGGCGGCCCACAACAACATGAGCAATATCGTGTATGCAGTGCCGTTGATCATGTACAATTGGGAATATTGTCACCCACTGAGAGTGGGGTGAGTAAAAATGAGACAGGTGTATCAACAAACGCAATTTCTAACTAATGGTTGCGGAGGCGCGAAGCATTGCGGTTTTCTCGGGGATTTAGCTGTGTTGTGATTGGGAGTTTACCCCTGACAGCCAAGTGAATCAGACACCTGAAACGCGGCAACACGCCACAGTGGTTCGAGGTGGGATTAGACCCCGCCAATGGCCCTGTCGCAATCGCCGCAGCCGCCGCCGCCACATTCGCCTAGCAAGTAATCACCCACCGTTGCCTTAGTAAGCTAGCTATCGAAGGCATGGATAACGACGGCAAGCTTCGGCTCGACATCCCCCAGCAGGCAAAAGAAGGCCCTCCCGTTGGCGCTCCACAGGGGCAGAGTATCCTTGTTCACGAAGGTGAGCAGAAGGTCAAGGCCCCGCCCAAGGAGGTTCACCCTCACTTCGTCGAGGGCCCAAAAGTCGACCGTAACGTCGAAGGAGCGTCCTCTTGCGGCAGCCCCGCACTGGCCTCAGTCAATGGTGCCCTTGGGAGCCCCGACCCGGAGGAGCTGGTGGGCAGGGCGACGGTGCCCAAGCCCAATCACCCACGAATCGTGCAGGATGACGGGAAAATCCACATTTTAATCGGCGTTACCGGGTCCCTCCATATCGCGACCCTTAAACAGATTGTCCAGAAGCTGAAAAGCATCTACGGGGACAGGATGGCCGTGCAGGTCGTCATGACCAAGGCGGCCGAGAAGATGGTGGGAAACCACCCACCCCCGTCCTGGGTCGAGATCTGGCACGACGAAGACGAGTGGAACGACTGGCACTCGAGATCAGACCCGGTCGTGCACATTGAGCTTCGCCGATGGGCCGATATCCTCCTGATTGCCCCGTGCAGTGCAAACACCCTGAGCAAGATCGCCATGGGGCTGTGCGATAACCTATTAACAAACATAGTACGGGCCTGGAACCCGCAGTTCCCAATCCTGATAGCCCCCGCGATGGTGTCGTACGCGTACTCTAATCCAGCCACCAAGCACCATCTCAGCATCATCAAGGACGAGATGAAGTGGATCGAGGTCCTCAAGCCGACCGAGAAGGTCGCAGTGTCGTATGGAGGCATCGGCCTGGGGGGCATGATGGCCTGGAACGAGATCGTCGACAAAGTCGTAATGAAGCTTGGCGGTTATCCAGAGGAAGACGAGGACGACGACGAAGAAGAGGAAGACGAGCGAGGTATTCAGAACAGCAAAAACGCCCTCCTCACTAGGCAAACCCTGGATAACACAGTCGCGGACGACGACGATGATGATGATTAGCTTAAGTTATTCCCTCTTTAATTAATGGTACCTCGCGACCGTTGGCACTGGCGAGCGTGTTTGGAAGCTGATCCTCTGTGGCTGCAAATATGTAGGTAGAATATTTAACACTGCCAAACCTAGTCCAGACAAAACCCCACGTTCAGGACCTTGATGGGCTCCTTGTGGATCTCCTGAAGCATCGTGTACGCGTGGTCGACCAGGAATTTGTCGAGCTTCTTGAGATTCTCCGTGTACTTGATGGGCATGCTCCTGGATTTGCGGCCGCCGTGTATGTTCTGGAGCCCTGCGCTCACCCGGAACTTCGATATTCGCCGCTCCTCGTTCTGCTCCAGCGTCTGGGCAATCAGCTCGCTCACAAGACGTTGAAGCACATGCTTCGACTGTGCGGGGTGGAGCTTGGGCAGAAACGAGTCTTCGACAGTGATCTGGTGCGGCCTCTCCCACGGCACGATGTCAACGTTCTCCTGGCCAGTAACGATATCCCACAGCTCGGGCTTGAGTTTTTTGCAAAACGTTTCTTTATCATACACTCGAAAGAGCTCAGAGACGGTGGGATCCTCGAGGTCCAGAATCTGCACCGTCCTCCGCCCAAATCCAGGCACCTTGCGTAGATCCAGCGTGCGGAGGAACGCTTCCTGCTCACTTGGCATCAGAACAGTAACTCCACCGGGTTTGTTGTATCCGCAGACGATTTTTGCCAGTGTCTTGGTAGCTGCCACCCCTATTGAGCAGGAGTATCCAAGCTCGAGTAGCATGCGATCCTTCACGTACTGTGCTAGAATGCCCGCCAGGTACATTTGCGGAGGGCAGTCGCCGAACCCGTTTCTATTTGGTGGAATGGTTTTGCCCTGGAACTCGAAAAAGAAGTCTGGGCACTCGACCTTAATCGGCCCATAGTCAATTGTGATACCCAGGCCTGCTTCCTCGGGGAGATCGCTGCCAAACAGGTGTTTGGTGGATTTTAGGGCATTCTCAACGAGACTGGTGACCTCTACCTTGACCTCCTCCAGCCCGAGCCGCTCGACTGGAGAGTCTAGTATGGATTTGACGAACTCTAGAATCTCAATGCCAGCATGCTTGTATTTACTAAGATCCTCACCATTAACTAACCTGATATTTGGGTATTTTTCCTTGACCTCGAATACATTTGACATCTTCACTAGTCCTAGTTTACGTGCAGCATAGCTCAGCGTCACCGCGGCGTGCTTCTGGAAAACAATGAACGGCTCATCTCGGAGACTCGGATCGAGCCTCTGTTCGACGGCACAGTAGAATGCGTCCATATCCAGCGACAGAAATGCCCTCATCACCTATGGCTCCATAGACGCCTCTTTGCCACATTTGCCGACGGTAAATAGTCTCTGGCTAGCGTGCACAGCGGTATCATGTGAGCATGCTGTAATCCTATCGTAGCTAAAACTTGCAATACACTAAAAAAGAGTCGGTGGCCCGCCACTGCATGCGGGCTCGCAGACCGTGCATACCCCGACCCACGATATGCCAAATGCTCGTCCCAGATTTCTAAATCCAAATTGCCTGCAGTGTCCTGTGACCGACGCTTGCAGTCCGGGGCAAGCGCCACATGTCGCCACGTGATTTAATAATGAATCCAACCAGCCTGCTCTTAAACTCTTATCATGGCAAAGAAATCAATGCTTAAAATCATCATCCTCGGCGATAGTGGAGTAGGCAAAACCTCCCTTATGCAGCAGTATGTGAAGAATAAATTCAGCACCCAGTACAAAGCGACAATCGGTGCCGACTTCCTCACCAAAGAAATCACACTGGACGACCGACGACTAATCTTGCAAATCTGGGACACTGCGGGCCAGGAGCGGTTCCAGAGCCTGGGCGTGGCGTTCTACCGCGGAGCAGACTGCTGCATCCTCATGTTTGACGTCAACAACGCAAAGAGCTTTGATCAGCTCTCGAGCTGGAGAGACGAGTTTTTGTTGCAAGCGAACCCCACTGACCCCGAGAACTTCCCCTTCGTTGTGATTGGAAACAAGATTGACGTCGAGGAGTCCCGTCGTGCCGTATCGAAACAGAAGGCCCAGAGATGGTGCCAGCAGAACGGGAACCTGCCGTACTTTGAGACCTCTGCCAAGGAGGCCACCGGGGTACAGCAGGCGTTCGAGGTGGTTGGACGCAGTGCCCTCCAGCAGAGCAGTGCCGACGAGTTTGATCAAGAGTACCCGGATGGCGTGGATTTCAGCCAGTACGAGCAAGAGAATACTGGGTGTGGATGCTAGAGTGGGCATCGAAGGTCTCGTTGCTTGGTCGCTCTGTGCACGAGTGCCCTGCATCGGGGCCAAGTTGTTATTGCAAACCCCAGGGATGGATGACCTGCGATGTATTTAATTCAATAAGTTAATAGTTCAATAATGTTGAGATCACACCCTCAGGCACACATGGACGTCCTAGTCCTGGAGCAGTGGGAGGATTAAATATCTATGCAAATGCTATGGTTTATGCTAAGGCATTTATCGTGGACTTCGTCGTGGGTCATAGAGTCAAACCGATGGGCTCTTGCGATTCAAAAACAACTGGGACATCTCGCCGCTCCCTTCAGTCTGCTCAAGTAGCTCCACGAACTCCACAAGCCAGCCAACCCACTCATCTATCCAGGACCTGAAAATCCACCACGCACCGAAAGACGTACCATTGCGGCGCGAGATGTCACGCAGTGCGGTGGTCGCTACCGCAGACAGGCCCAAGGAGAATATTCTGATTGGCGCGGCAGGGTACCGGGCCCGTAAATGAACCAGATAGTGCATCCAAGCCATGAGCGGTCCTGCCGCATCGTTAGCATTATCCAAAAGTTGTGGTATCTCGTTTTTAATGACCAGTTCTGTAAATTCTTGATTGCAAGGAGCGTCGCGGGCAGCTGCCGGCGTTACCAGCTCTAACCAGTCTGTTTTCATCTTGCGAATGTCCGCTTCATTCATTAAGATTTTATTTGCATTATGCGCAGCTTCGTTAGCCCGCAGCAGCCGGTCCAGCATTCTAATCAGAGGCTGGGCGTACTTTTTTTTGAGTTGGACGTAGTGGTCAGGCATTGACATTCGTTGTTGGTCAATACAAATAAGTAAATTCATCCGAAGACCGTGTATACAGTGGGTCCATTCGGTGCTCAAAGGTTTGAGGCTCAGGGGAGCAAACACCAGCGCCATTTCAGAGAACAGCCGCTTGTCGCACTCAAGCATCCAGTACACAGTATCGGTGCGTTGCAACAGTCGCTGCACTGGCACTGCCACCGAGCTGTGGAAACCTGAGAACTGCGAGATGAGCTGCTTAAATTGAGTGCTTCGTAAATGCCCTAATAATGCTCGACAGTGTGACTTGTAGAGACCGTGTAGAGTTGTCACGGTATCGCAGTCTGCATCGGGTCCAACAAAATTCTGGATCTGCGGAACAATGAACTCCTCGGACGGGGACCTGTGAAGCAGAGCCCACAGATCCGCATAGGCAGGAGTCTGCTTCGGAGTCGGCCGGCTCAGCGGAGAGGCCGCACTCGACACGCTGGTGTTTACGGGGGGGCTCTCGGTCTGCATTGATGCGGGGCTGAAAGAGTCCATGAGGTTGGATTGGGGAGTGCCCAAGTTGGGACTCGGGGTCCGGGTCAGGGCCGCACTTTCAAGTAGCGCTACTCCGCAGTAGTGATACTTGGAGTGGCCACGCACGCCCAATCGCCGTGTCTTGATATTGGGAAAGACCATCCTCACCAGCTTGCCGAACGAAGCATGGTTCAGAGGCTTTAGCTTGAAATCATCGCATGCATTTACATAGTGTGCGTAAATACGATTCCTAGGGATATTTGCATCGGGCTTGGCCTCGCAAGAGCGAAGAAGCCAACTCATGCCAAATACTTGTCGAGACTTCTCGGCCAACGGGCTGTTGTCGTCCTCGCGAACATGAGCTACCGCCCTCTCCAGAGGAAATCGCAACGAGTCAAGCGCTATTCGCTTGAGATCACTCTCGGGATCATCGCCAACCTCGGGTCGAGGACTCGCCTCACTCATACTCATTCGAGGAGTTTTAGCGGCAGGAGTGGGTACAACCACTCCAGGACTTTTACGGCGTGGGAGAGTATTCCCCAGCAGTTCGAGCTCGTCATGCAATGGAGGGAACGGCTCAGGCATCTCTGGCTGAAAAGGAAAATTGTATTGCGGACGCATCTGTGGAGGCACAGGGCCCTGGGGTATTCCTACTGGAGGCCCCACTATATGGCTTCTAGGAGGAATACGGTTATAGGCATCGAGCGGGAATTCGTTGTAAAGCCTATTGTCAGTCTGGGGTGCGGCGTAGGAGACCACCCGCCGAGGATCAGCCTGTAGCTTCCCTTTAGGTACAGGAAGTCCCCCTGCAACTTCAAATGAGCCTGGACGCACCTGTGAGGGTTGTTGGCCCGGGTCCATTAAGAGAAGTCACCTTTTGATTGACTAAGGGGAAGTGAAAAGTCCAGCAGCCGGTGAGTAAGATATACGAAATGCGATAGTAAATAAATACATGCTGGTAATGATTGAAAATAAAAAACACTGGCACTTAAATACGAAAGGATGCCAAGTTTCTTAACCAGGGCCGAGGCAGAGAAAACAGCTCATTGTATAAATGAACCAAAAACGGGTTATTCAATTACGTTTAGAATATCTGGTTTATGAATTGCCATTGCTACATCGACGACAACACCTGACTGCAGAGTTTGCAAATGAGGCTGAGTTGAGTGCGAGCAAAATCTCCGGCTACGGCAAGGAGCTGCACCTGCAATGCCGATCGTTTTCTAGTACGAACCTATCTTAAACCACTGAAACTCGGGCTGCCAGGGCTTGCTCGAGTTTCTGCAGGTTAATGCATAAAAGCCTTCTCGCCACATCAATTAGTGGCTAGATACTGGGCGGGGGATCACCAGACGTGCGATTCCCAATTTTGAGCCGCTCTGCCACTATAAGTTCCCACTTCCCTTGATGCGTTCTTTGCCCCGGCTGCTGCAATTGGAGTATCTCTCGCCCTCCTTGTTCGCCAGTGTCTAATTCATTTATTACTCAGCTACACGTTGAGGTTCCGATATTGTTTACTCTCTGGGTTAGGGGTAAACAAGATCATGCAGCTTCCTGCACACTCGCTCTTAACCATCTACAATCAATGGCAACCTGGCTACGCAATGAGCTGCCAGAGGAGTGGCCTCAGCAGGATGGGGTAAGCACCACGGGGTCAACCAACTCTGGTTCTTCGGAGGTTCAAGCACCAACAGTCGCTATCCAACCCCCAGACTCTGCCCAACAGACCGCACAATGGAAGCATGCTCTTCGTAAACAAACAAATAGCCATGCTGAGCACTTGCAAGGTCTGTTCCCCGACGAGACCTCAGACTCTGATCATCTTAGCTCCGTTAGTGAAGGCACTCGTCGTCTCAAACTGTTCACAAACACAAAGAATACCTACACGAACCAGCGTCTAGATGCCCTGGCTACCTCTTTGCAAGGAAAGGGAGACCAGGAGGCTAATCAGAGTGATGTCGCTGCAAAGTATATGGATGTTGGCCAGAATGTACTCTCCAAAATCCGTAAAGCCTCAAACCTCGAGCTGAGAGCCGTCTATGAGAACTCCAAAGAAGACACTAGCCTCGACGATCTTGACCGAAACCTCGATTATAAGGCTGATTCTAATGGATCTACGCTTACCGAACTGAGCCAGCCTCACGATTCGAGCATCCGTCATGCAGACAATAGCATCCACCCCAGTATCCAGGAACAGATCCAGCCAAACACTGTACGATTCCGCACCCCTCATTATACTGAAACTGATCATGACGACGTAGAATCTCTGGCTATCCAGGATTACAACTTGGAGACCAAACCTAGCATGTCTTTCGTGGGTGAGCCGCTGACAACGAGCGCTAGCGATAGCTCAGGACGTGTCCAAGTCAGGCGAGATGTGCCATTCATTTCTTCTCGGAGCACCCAGTCCCTTACTAGCACTCCTAGCATGAACGCACAGCCGCGACGCAGGCAAAGTACCGATAGCGTTATCCGACCCATTCGCCCCCATAATGTGCAGAAAAAAGCTTCCAAGAATGATTACACCAGCTTGCAGGGCAGTGTTAAGGTAAAAAGCGTGAGCTCGTCAATAAGATCTACCGAGCCTGACAAGCTCGACAGAGTGTTTGAGGCTACTAATTCAAGCGCGGAGCTCCGAGAGGTACCACTGAAGAATTTTGAAGATGCAAGCATCGCCAGGAAAAATGTCTCCTTTAGTGGATCGCTTTACGAGCTTGTCAAACTGTTACCAGAGAATGAGGACTCCTGCGCAGATCTCGCCTCTCACGACCTTGAGTGTATCAAGGGACTGGATGAGATGCTTCCCAACCTATCTGTGGTAGATCTCAGCCATAATAAGCTTCAGGTGCTTGAGGGTCTTCCTCCCTCAGTAATTCAAGCAAATCTCAGCTTCAACAACCTGAACAGAATATCGACATTTCCTCTTTCATTCATCACAAACCTAGACCTCTCGCACAATTCACTCGTCGATTTGAGAGGACTCGCTCAACTCCGCGTACTTTCCTCCTTGGATGTATCCCATAACAAGTTGTCTTCACTTGAGGGAATCCAAGCCTTGGATTGCCTCGAGCACTTGAGGGTCGATCACAACCTTCTTAAATCAGTGAACATTAGCCACGCGAAACTGGAAAGTTTAAATGCTAATTCAAACGAGCTCATGGCGCTCCGATTGAATACTCCAAAGTTGACAACTCTTGAACTCAATGACAACAACCTTTTCTCCTTCGACCCTGTTCCGTCGGTCAAGCGCCTACACATGCGCAATAACAATGCCTCCATGGATCTTAGCGGGTTTCCCTATCTCGAGTTCTTAGATTACGAAGGAAACCCTTCGATCAACGAAGGCGATATTAGACCGCTTGTCGTGAAGATGAATGAGGTAAAGAAGTTCAACTCCGCTTGCCTAATGAACTGCATTGCTGCGAGGCTATCAACGCAGCATATTGGAGACATTACACTCCCTCTGCAGCAGCTCGACATGACCAATGCTAACCTGACTTCCATCCCCAAGTGGCTTAATCGACTTCCAAATCTTCGGAGCTTGAATCTATCCTTCAACAAGCTAGAAGACAACTCATTAGCGAAGATTGCTGAGATAAAGTCACTCTCGAACTTAGCCATTGCAGGTAACCAAATCCGTGAGATATCATCCGTGGTGTTCTGGTTGCAGAAGTTACCCAATCTAGGTGCTCTCGATATGCGTGGCAATCCTTTGAGTCAGTCACTCTACCCGGATATCTTTACTCTCATGGAGGGTAATGATTATGACCAACTGCTTCGTCTGAATTGGAATGACCTTGTCGATAACTGGGGAAGGAAAGAGAGCCGTAAAGAATATTTCAAGGCACTATCTGCACTTTCTTTATGGTGGTTAGATGGTTTGGAGGTTGATATGAAGCACTCTAATAAATACTGGAACAATGTCATGAGCTTTGGCCTCGGTAAGTTACAGCCTTCCAACAAGCCTCAGTCGGTTACTGTAGCACCGTCGCCCAATTCTATCACGACTCTGAAGTTCTCCACTCCCCAAGAAAACCATCCGCAGTACAAAACCCCCTCGCGTATCTATCGTGAAATCAGCAGCATCGGCACTAGATATGGCAGCGCGGAAAAAGATGACACTATGAGTCGCAGCGTTCTGAAACCCGTTATGGAGACTAAGCCCATAAACACAAAGCATAAGCACGAGACACAAATAGCCTCCGCGTTTATTCAGGAGAACAATCCCATCGACGATCAAGTCTTCGCCAAGCTCACAGCTGATTTAATTGTAGGGCTCTATCGACGAGAGCTGAAGAAACATTCTAGTCCCAAAAAGTCACACGGCGGCCAGCGCAAGACCAAGTCCACGAGGGTCTGATAGTACACCCGCCTATTCCTTATTTAATCAAACACTAATTTATTCTAAATGTTTCTAATTGATGGTGATACCTTCGTTGATTATCATGACAATCACGCACTTGGGGAATAATGAGCTTATAGTGCCTAGGCATTATACTATGCGAGTGGCGAGTGTCACATGCACTGTAGAAGATAATCCTATACTAAAATATATGTCACGTCCACAAAGACTGGTAGAGAGACCTCTTCATTACGAGTCCTGTACTAGTGCATCCAGACTAAGGAAATGCGTCTACTTACGGGTCCAACGGTTCACCCTGTAAGTTGAGTCTGCATTTTTTACTGCCTCTAGATGTACTCGACTCTACTGGGCTTTACGCTAGTTATGCAGCACTTTTCAAGTAATTAGAAGTTCATGGTGTTGTCTTGGTAAGAGTATCATTTACTTGAGCCCTACCGCGCTAGATATGATCTCACTATAATCTTCCAGAATACAGGAGACGTAGTAACAACATTGAGCTTGCATCCCGCCGGCGAGTTTGAGTAGATCAGTGCGTGACTGCATATGGTAGCATGAACTGGCAATTGGTTACCTCCTGTCACTGCTTCAAGGCTGTTTCGCACAATATTCAAGGATAACTGTGGCTAACTCGGATTATTGGTCGAGGCCGTCCCATTATTAGATCTCATCAGCAATGTTGCACTATTAGTGCAATCGTCTGTTCTCGGCTAAGCATCACCTGCATATGCACGTTTAAGATTTACCATTTTAGCACGCTCTGGAGATGTTCACAACAAAGAGTTTTGTAGTCTGCCAAATGGCCCGAATTAGTCTCGCTCTCGCGCTTCGATCGAGTACTCAACAACCCAAGAAGTCTATCATTGCTATGGAGTTTCTACTCGATGGGAACTTTCAGATTAGTCACATCATACTCGTATGTGCAATGGGCTGCTAACCCTAAGTTTGGATGTCTTGTACTCCTACGTATTCCCTCAACTGGAATATAGGGACCTCATTAATTTATATATAGCATTGGAATACATTCGTCCAGCGATTCATTCGTACAAGCACTGGGATACGCATTATAAGGCAGTGTTTTCTGCGGACGCAGTTGTACCACCTCAGTCCGGCTTTGAACGGTTTGCCAGCCGTTGTTATGCGTCAGTTTATTGCTGGGGTATCATATCTCACATGAGAGACTCAGAGTTGGACACACCGACTACCTCTTATGAGGGCGGTCTTGGATTCATTCGGGTTCCGGTGAAAGCTGATTTGAGAGGCCTCCATGTAATCAAAAAATACGCTGCAAGCCATGCAGTGCTGCAATTGGATGGGCATGTCTACAGATATTTAGGATCATGGCGGCCCGATCCTCGATGGCCCGAATTGATCAAAAAGCTTCGCTGTCACGAAGCCGAAATCACCGGCACCGGCAATTCGAACACGATAATTTATGTCGGATTCAGCAATGTTGTTTTGAGGCTGCGGTTGAGCCACCCCAACCATGAAATTATTGATGCGGCTTTTTACTGGAACAAGACATTCCTGCTGGTGAGAGATCTCGGCCTCATAGTGTTTGATTCGGTTTATGAGCTTCCAGGGTCGCACGATAGCGAGTCGCCGTACAAAGTGCTTGTCAGTGGGTGCGATTTTCCCATGCCCTGCAAGCAAGTTTGTTTTTTCTCTGAAGCTTACAGCTTCGCTTTGCTATCTGCTACTCGAGGAACTGTGTACGAACTTCGGGTGGATAATGCCAGTCTTGCCAACGAGTGGATCAAGTACTCTTTTGCGGTTCCCATAAAACAAATTGCCCGATTGGAGTATCGGTATAAGACGATCCAAGAAGACGGGAAATGGATATTTTGCTCACTGCCACCCGGCGGCGTTCATAAGACCGGAGTTTTAGGGCTTGGCATTGACCGCAATGTGTACTATTTCGACTTTGCGCTCAGCAACGTTACTCAAATCCCTGGCCTACAAGATATTGTGAAAGTGAGCTCAAAAGGCGGAGCATTTGTGTGTCTGGACAAATACGGCCAAGTGTACTTTGCTGGCGATACCAGCGTCCCCTTTCATGGTCTTGGTGACAACATCGAATATGATATGGTCGAGGATGATGAGTCGCTAAAGATCAAAACCTCAGACTTGTATGGATCCCCTACCAGTGATCTCATGACAATCGACTACCGACGTGCTCTCGAGCGACCTTGCTTGCTAAAATTGACCACTTCGGAACAGCGAAGATCTCCATACATCGTCTATCCTAGGAAACTCCCATTCAAGGAGTTCGTAGTGGACGTCAACATTTGCGGTAGCGAGTGCAGTGCCGTCGTTGTGACCCCAGCATGTCTGCCAAAATAGCATGCGGCATAGACTCGCAAGTTCGTCTCAAACTAACCTAACGATCATGTTGGCCATCGCCAGCATTGTCTTTTAAGACCAGCATTATGCTATTTTCTATGAACCATTAATTTGCGATCGAAGTAGTAATGTAAGCAACGCTAACCTCAATTCGCAATCTGCAAGACTCAGGTCTATACCAGCCTAAGACGAAAACGTGCTTGGCATGTGCTCATCGTGTTTGTCATCATGGAGTTTCTGAAGGGGATATTCGCATATAACGACTATGAAAAGAAGCTCCTGAGTCAAGATGGTGACTCTAGTCTAATTAAGAAAAACTCTAAACTAGTTAATCTCTCGAATGGCCAAACGCTTCGTATCGTTTCAGTCACTAACGACCACGCGCGGAAAATTGGCACCGAATTGTCGAACGAACTCCCTTTGATTTTATTTATTCACGGCCTCGGTGGGCAGCTAAACCAATTCGAATTTCTGATAGACACCTTCTCCTATTTTGCCTCAGTGGTTGCTGTTGATCAGCTCGGTCATGGCCAGAGCTCTTATACTGACGATTGGAAGTCCTACACCACCACAAATTTGGTAGCAGACCTCCAAGAGGTGTTGAGATCCGACCAAGTACCTGCTCATAAAGGGGTGTTCATCATTGGGCACTCAATGGGTTCTATAGTGGGATTGCGTCTTGCTCAGTCCTTGCCAGACTGCGTTGGAATCGCTTGCGTGACTCCTCCTTGGACCGATGATCCTGAGAGGCTAGAGCGACTGAAACGCTGGCTCTATTGGGTGCCTACTCTGTTGTTTGATATCTTTCGAGCTTGGGGACGGGTTGGAGGAATTGAGAGTCAAAGCGTTAGATCTTTTGTGAGCTCAAAGTCATCTTCCCCGGCTATTAGAGAGCGCCAGCTGCGTACGAATCTGCAATCAGTATCTAAAACCTGGCTCAGAATAGTTTACGGGTTTGAGTTTCTTCACCCGGACCAGCTGCAAGTGGGCGCCCCTATTATATGCATATCCGCAGAGGACGATCATGTGTGTCCTCCAAATAATGTCCAGAAGTTTGCTGAGGCCCTGCGTAAGGCGGGTAACAAGTGTGTCGAGTATAAGCTCGTGCATAACTCCGGTCACGCTGTGATCATTGAGAAGCCAGAAGTGCTGTCAGCTCTAATATGCGCGTTCATCCAACAGAATGTAGATGAAAGACTGTCACTCGCCTGGCAGCTGCAACATATCGCGAGCAAGAGCGATAAATGGTCTCTGAAGAATGAGTCGAAATGGAGGGAAACACAGAATGTTGGTGCGGTCGTCAAGAACTCGCGGTTCAGAGGCATGAAAACTCTTCGCCAGGACGACCCAGACCACAGCCCGGCCACACTTGAGAAGAACTTTCCCGACATCTGCGCAATTATTGATATCAGTAGAGAGGCGCCACCTTACGACCCTTCCACCTTCACACGGATCAAGTACTACAAGTTCCCCACCGTGTCAAAGATCCCACCCTCTCGGGAAGAGGTCGCCAAATTCGTTGAGCTTGTGGACTCCATTAAATGTGAAGGAACGATTGGAGTCCACTGCCATTATGGCTTCAACCGTACTGGCTTTTTAATCTGCAGCTATTTATTGGAAACTACCGACATGAGCGTGCAGGATGCCATTCGGGCTTTCGAGGACTCCAGACCGTCTGGTATCCACCATATTCACTTTATTGACGAGTTGTATGTGAGATATGAAGGCTAGCCTGCCAGAATATGATCAGGAGCAGCGCTCAGCCCTATATAGGTAAGATAGATGCTGCAGCATGCTTTGAGGCGTACTTGTCTCGCAAAGTAAAGTGCAGCCCACACCTCTCGCTTATTTATAGCTAATTACTATGTTTTGTATACGCACAGCAATGTGGCTAATCAGCCATTAGGGTGCCCGTGATGAAAACTCAATGTGTGTATTTATTCGATCATAAGTACGTCTAAAAGTCCGCGGGGTAGCTATGGTCAACACCAAGACGATGTTTTCACTCAAGCACCCAGCTAATCTCACGTATATGTAACATACGAATCTTAGTATTGGCACATTTATTGCTACATTCTAACGTCAATCAACATTGCGCACTGATCAACGGGTAGTTCTCTCCGAGACAGTCATCTCCACTCCTCACACCAACCTTGCATAATCCCTGCATGAGCCCAGTCACCACTAACGGACGGTTTGCGTTGGTATCATCGGCTTTCAGCCTGGTACAGGTATCTTTGCTCTATGGAATTGCTCCTAAAAAGGCTGCCAATCTTCTTTTTGGGTTCGACCTGACCGCCCCGGGAATGGCCCACATTTTCAGAGCAATTATGGGGGCGTACTGGGGCATTGCTAGCTACTGGGTTATTGGAGCCAAGAACGAAAGCTTTAGAAACTCAGCGTTGCTTTCTTGTGCCCTCATTATGTACGGGCTTGCAGGAGGAAGAACTCTCAGCGTCTTCCTGGACGGATTGCCAGAGCCAGCATTTCTACTGTTCATTGGCGGAGAGATTTTTTCTGGCACTTTAGCTCTGTTGGCCTTGAAAGCGAACTACAACACTACTAAACGCGAATAACTAAGTCATTATCTCCATGCAAGGATGCTGTATTACGTACTTACATAATGCGTGTCTAGATTTGCGACGACCGGCATCAAATCACCCCACCGTCACCTATCACTAACCATCTGAACACTCCTCATGGCTAGACGACCCACTATTGGCCTCTTAGCGGTGGCTTTGACCATTGTGACTTTTTTTTATTTGATGTCTTCTCCTCATGGACAGGTAACAGTTGACAAGATCAAGAATACCTGGACGCCACCTAATCCTGATATCCCTCGAGAGGAGTCCAGTCGATTCGCTGAAAAGACTGAGGCCGACAGCCTGCTTGACTCTGCCAATTCCAAGTCTTCCTCGGGCCCAGATCTTCAGAGCCTCATTCATGGCAAACCGATAATGGCCAAAATGACCAACCAAACGGCTCGAGCACAGCTGGGAAATGCTGGCTGGAGAGTGTTTCACACTATTCTCGCACAATATCCCGAGCAGCCAACCCCAGAAGCTCGCGATACGTTATGGAATTATCTTCACTTGTTCTCTCGTGTATATCCCTGCCGCGAGTGCGCGGAGCATTTCCAGCAGTTGCTCAAAGATTATCCCCCGCAACTCTCTTCACGTAAAGTTGCTGTAATGTGGGGATGCGATGCTCACAACAAGGTCAATAAGCGTCTCGGGAAGCCTATCTTTGACTGCGCGTACATCGACGACAAGTACGATTGCGGATGTGAGGAAGAGACTGAGAAGACTGAGAACGAAGTGCCGCCTGTAAAGGGCGGATAGCGTAGAAACCAATGATGTAACGTTATCGCAGGTTAGTATTTATATGTATCGTGGAATGCAAGTATTGGTAGCTATGCTGGTACTCTAACATAGAGAGCTTGAATTGTGAATAAATATTTTGAAAATAATGTTTCATATAGTACAAATAAATAGCAAGAAAACTACCTCCGTTTTCTTGGTTTTTGGCTATGCATGTGACCCAGGGCTTTGACCGCGGCCTTGTTTGTCCATTTATAGTTGTCAAAATCCTCAAGCCAATCGTGGCGAGCACGGAAACTCTCATAGATCGCAGGCTCGAGTTTCATGAGTTTATCAGATAAGGATGACTCTCGAAATCCTGATCGAATCAGGTATCGATGCAGCTGAACAAAATCACTCTCAGAATCATAGTACCGCCAATCGTCTGGAGTCATCAACAAACTGTCTTTCTCGATCAGTTTCTTCAGCTCGAGAACAGAAAATGGGGGAAGATCCACCATTTGTGGGACATCCTCCTCGGTGTCCTCGTTGCGGTCCTCAGACAGTGTTGGGGTTGCAGTCATTGATCGAGGCTCTGGGGTTTGTGATTCCAATTTAGGCTTCTTGACAGGTCCTCGCTCTTCGAGATTGGGTTGCGCACGAGATGTTTTTTGAGGCGATATGGGGCTTCTTTCAGGTGACACAGTAGCCTCAAGCGATTCGGAAGCACCATTTTGCTTTTCTTTGAGCTCCTCTTTAGGGGGCACAAACGGGAGGCCATCGCACTGGGGAACCTGGACTTTTTTGGGGCTTCCTCCAGCTTCAAGTGATTCAGACGCGCCGTGTTGCTTTTCTTTGGGCTCCTCTTTTGGGAGGACAAACGGAATGCCATCGCACTGAGGAATCTGAACTTTTTCCTTATCGTTTACTTTGTCGTGTTTAGCTTCCTCTGTGCTTTCAGATACAGTTCTTTGAGAATCGCGTGGTGACTCGGTTTTGGCAGCCGACGGGGACTCGCTGGCTCCATCTACTTTCTCTGACCTTATACCGTTGCCCTTATCTGACACTACACTCTTCGTGGGACTGGCTTCCAGCTCGTGAGATAGCTCCTTTTTAGGCGTTTGAATTCCATTAGACTCGTTGCCTGAAGTGAGCGGGGTATCTTGTGGTTTGGGGGTACTTCGCGAAGCATCCGGCGTAGGGGCTTGCGCAGGCATTGGTGGAGGAGGCTGCGCTCCACCCGCCTGAGGGAACTGTAGCGGATACGGATGCACAAATGGCTGCTGGTAATGGCCATCTGCTCGTACAGGAAATGCACCCATAGGCACTTGCTGAGGAGCCATAAAGCCTGGAGGCATAGCACCAGAGAACATGTTCATTCCATTCATTTGTGGTATCATGTATACGACCTGTGGCGGGAATTGTGTCATGTTTTGCGGAACCATTGGGACTTGAGGAAACTGAGGGTATACCGGATAGCGCACCTGAGGGCTGTAAGGCATCTGCTGAGGCATTGGGACTTGCATTTGGTACATCTGTTGAGGCATGGTGGGGTAAATAGGCTGGGGTCCTTGAGGAGTCACCGGTTTCTGAGGTGTCCCCACTTGAGAGTGAGGTGTAAGTCCTGGTGTCTGAGGCTTGGAGGGTGGAACCTGTGGTGGAATTGATACTTGCGGTTGCCCTTGTGCGTGTTGTTGATCACCAGTGACAGCACCGAAACTCATCTCCTGAATACTGTAGTGCTGATTGTATCTAGGAAATTGCACGCTCCCATGTTCTGTGTGGCTTTGTTTGTATGCAGCCTCTGCATCTTCACGTCGTTTCTGTGCTTCTTCAGCTCGTTTCTTTGCGAGAGCCTGCCGTCTGCGCTTTTCTTCTAGCTCTCTGATCTCGGCATAGTAAGACTGGCGATAGTTTGCTGCACGGGCAGCACCGTATTGCGCATTTACTTCTTCATTGTCGATGTGGTTTTTCATGTCTTCCTCTGTTGGCCCCTGAACCCATATACGACCCATCAAAGGAGGAATATCCTGGGGGCTCTCTGAGGTCGAGACAGGCAAGCCATTCGACTCCATCCACCAATACTGGTTGTAGAACCTGTCTTTGCCTATAAGCTTAAATCTCTGGCAATCGTAATGCGCAAGCTCTCGACTGAGTGAAGCAATCTTAGCGAGGAGTTTCTCAGATTTTTGGATCTCGTTCTGGACCTGTTTGTCCAGGTCTGCGTATTCCTTAACTTTATTAAGATCTTCGGCATCTGCTCGCTCAGCAGCTATCAGAGCACGCTTCTCTTTTAAGAGCCTAATGTTCTCTTGACACGACTTTTGCTCTCGGGTAACTTCGGCCCGCTCCTTACGAATCTTTGTCGAGTTTTCAGAGCGCTGGTCAATAAAACGGCGCAGTCCAGGGCTATTATACAGAATTTGGCTAATAATTGTGAGGGCATCGAGACGCTGCCCGAGTGTCAGCTTCCTCCATCCCTTTTCGGCAGTCCTGGCACTCACTGAGGCTTTCTGGGGTGCCAATGTGACTAGCAATGGTTCGATTGTTTCTTGCCACTCCTTCATGTAAGATGCTTCGTAGAGGGTGCACACCATAAGCAACTGCCACCCACCGTTGGTGAACATTCTTCTTCCAATACGTTCCATCCAGTTAATGTCGTCGTAGTCAAGGTATTGCTCAGCGCTATGATTTGATTGCTCGCCATCTTCCTCCTCCTCTTGCTCTTCAACTTCGTTTTCCTCCTCACTCTCCTTAACCTTTCGTCTGCCGCGCTTGCGCCTCTTAACTGGTTCGTACTGCGATGGAAACGGTATCGCCAGTATGTCTTCGTCCTGGTCGACGTAAATTGTGAAAATTGCGCATATTATCTCCGCTGTCATGAGGCTATCAGGATTTTGTAAATCACGGATAAACGCATCAAACGGGATCGGATCTAGGATTAGCATTTCGTTGTAGACATTCAGGAATGCCCACAGGTGCAATAATTTTCCCATCAGAGGTGCAGGCTCCTGAGTTTTCGCCTTCGGCCACTCGCACATTGCCTTAAGCTCTTGTTCATTCCAGCTCACACTAGCTATATCGAGCAGATCATCCGAGGGACGGGTTGGAACGCTCTTGTTTACTTTCCTCAAACGCTTACTCGGTTCCGGAGTGCTGGATTCCAGTTCTTCCTCCTCGAGCAGCCGCTTGCGAGTGACAATGTGTCGCTGGAGCTCCGCAGGCATTTCCGTGCTGATATGGTACTTTGCAGCGTAGTCAGGCTTGACAATCCAGGGGCAGCCGGCCCATGGCTCTCGCGAAGCAGCGAACTTGATAAACGTCCGCACACTCATCTTATTGAACACTCTTCGGTCTCTAAACAAGTCTGCTGCCTCGAATTCGAGGATGTCCTTGGAATTATTTAAGACTTCACATCGGTATAGCTTGTGATCCCCCTGGGGAATTACCTCAATTACTTTAACTTTGACTCGCTGTTGCTCTTTAGTACGAGCATGCAATAATTCGCCCACGAAGAACTGCTGCTTGATGCGGGAATACACCTCGTCAACCAGCTGGTCCAGTCTTGAGTTGACATTAAACTGGATCATCTCTAAAATGGGTCCCTTGGTGCTTTCAGGGAAGTCCACAGCCACACTCCTGGCCTCTTGGGTCTCCCGCTCCTGGGCTTCAAAAAAGGTTAGGCACGAGTGCCCTGTGAGCTCCGAAATAAACTTCTTTTGATTATAGAAATCCAGCCTGCTCAAATACTTGTCGTAATCCATAAAATATTCGCCGGTTTTGTCTATAAACCAAACTCTCGCATTCGGGTCGACATTCCCCGACGAATCCGTAGGTTTATTCTCTGGCCCCGGTATGCGCACCGTCTTGCGCTTGAACGAGACCATGGAAATTTTTGCGATGACGGTGATGGTACTGATATATGTAGGGCCTGCAGGTCACGTGGAGTCGCTCCTGTCATGTTGGACAAACGGAACGCATTTTACTATCGCGGGGAACGCCTCGCCAGTTGAGTGGCTATTTCCTTCGTAGTGCCTATATAGATGTCGTTAGTGCGGGCTGTGCCTGGTTGGCCAGATGTATGCACCAATAGCGTATGCTAGAAAACCCAAACCCGCACGCAATTGACGCACAGCAAGATAGGCAACAAGCGATCACTACAAGGCAACCTAGGCGAAACTCCTGACGTCTGAACTGGTGCAGTACTGGTATGAGGGTAGGTTGGTGGTAAACAGCGCGGTTTATAGGTGATAACAGCGGGCTTGCCACTCTTTTAGATCAAGGTAAGGAAGCCCACGAGCAGCACCAAGCATGTGGCTGCAATGTGTCCCCATGCAAAAGTGCTCAACATTAACAAGCAACTGGGAGAAGTTGGCATACACATCTTGATTTCAAATTGTGCGTTAGTGACTCTGAGGCCAACCTCTAGTAGGTCTGGTAATTCGCCATGCAGTAATGTGGCGTTCCATCTCTGAGTAGTTTCATGGGTTTGGCATGTTGCTACTGTTTTACGGGGTAAAACCCCAGAAGAAGTAGAGCGATACACCAACTCCAGCCTCATATGAAGTACTGTAGATCGCCATTGTATGGAACGGATGACATCGCCAATATGCACACTTGTGGCATCTGCATACCGCGAGAACCCCTCCACATACTTGTTTAGCACTGTGACTGCTAAGTACCAGGAAACCATTGGGCCAATTTGGGCTCAGAATGCAACAATTCGTGTGGTAACTGCGGGCTCACCTGAATCCTGATTTCGAGGCACTTAGAGCACAGCCAGCCGGGCAGTCGTCCCTCTCATGCTGTAGTCTCATGCTAAGCAACTCCATGTCAATCGCATCTCAAGCCTCTTGCGCTCTCTGACCTTATATCTGCGCCAATGAGCATGCTCCCCTGTGCATATGCATAACGGTGGTCCTTGCATTCACTCGAGATTGCAAGATCTACCCGATTCACGCTAGTTGTAACTCGCCCCAACCTCACAATGCCTTGTGTTCACGCACTCTTTGGAGGGGGTCCCATTGAAGAATTTCACGCGTTTTCGCTCTCATTACATAATATAGCGTTAACTGTTTACCATACTGGATGTTGTTTGGGCCCGTGGCGTCGTTGGATTCCGATGAATGCGCGGAGCACCGCCTGGAAATTCGCGGCAACAAGGTCCTGTGGCTTTTCAGCGACAGCATTTTCCGCACATTCACGCTCGACGAGCCGGTCTCACATGCTCTGCTGACATTCTTCAATAACGAGCAGTCGGTGGTTATTCTTTGCAATGACATGGTTTACACCTATAGTAAGCATGGAAAAATGGTCGTTATGGGCCTCCAGTTTACGCCTGAAAGAGTACTCTCGTGCGAGAACGGCGTCGTGTTCCAGTACCGACAAAAGCTGTACATAATGCGTGATCCCATGTCTTTGATCGGAACAATTGCACTGTCTTCCACCTCTGCTATCTCTGCTGCCGACAAGCTTTGCTTTTTTGGCCAGAAAGATGTGAATGTTGCAATCATGCAGAATGGATCTACCGTCAAGCTCTTCCATATTCGTGATATCAAAAACAAATCCAGGCCGCTAAGGACTGTCAAGCGGCAGTTCTCTCTGCCAGGAACCTCCGGAGTGGCACTCCCTATGCGGAAACGGCAGTCCTCGGTCCACCATGAAAGGATAATATCCGAGGATACGTCTACAATGGACAAGTTGCAGATGCCTAATGATATACTGCTACCAAAAGAGGCGGTCATCTCCCAGTTCCACTCCATTGAATTCGAAGGGGACCCTGATCTCGAGATTGTGGCCCAGAGTTTCCAGAATAAGCAGGCCTTGTACCTCTGGGATAAAAAGTCAAAAGTCTGCAAAATCCTGGTCCGTGCAACCGACAATAAGGTTCTGCTGTTTTCCGAAAGTCGCAAGATCGAGGGCATCGCCAAGCTCCAGGGCTTCAAGATTGCAGATAACTGGTACCCATTCGTGGTTCTAGCTGAATCCAACCTGGTTCTGTACTCTGCTTTCTTCAATTGCGTGCCTTTACGGCTTCCAACCCTTCCAGAGTGGAATACTCGGTTCCTCCAGTCTAGCGCGAAAAACTGCTTTAATGTCGATGGAAATCGGCTGTTCCTAGTGACTGATATCAACGGCCGACTTGTATCCCGATGTTTTGAGGTCCTCGCTAATCTTCTTGATCATAAATCCCTCGTCCACTGGATAATGATCTACGAAGCGGTGTACTATTTGGTGCCTGATCAAAAGGACTGGCTAGTTTTTTCGCTGACTGTAGTCGCATGCCTCTGCGACTTTGAGGGTGACGTCCCTGGATTGTTGAAAATCTCCCAAACGGTCCAGCACGCATATCCTCGTCTCAGAATGGATCATATCTGCTCTACCTTGATTGTCTGTCTGCACATGCTGCGCGAAGAGTGCTCTCTCGATGCGCATGGAGATGAGGACGTCGAAAACTTGGGGTCTCTGCTTGCATTTCTGACTCTGCACGCAGGTTGGAAAGACTGGACAAATTATTACAACTGCGAAGTTCAGGAGCTCCAGGTCTCGCTAGTGGCATCAAAAATCTGTCAGACTGTACCCAATATATTCCTGACTCTCACATCACTGATCAACCCCCCATATATTGAGTACCCCGAGATCAAGTCTCTGAAGAGCATTTTCTATCGGACGGTTGTATGCCAGCAGCTCTTTGCTGCTTTGGGTCAAAGTAACCTAACTGCTGATGCAATGATTGAACTTCTAGACTCACTGCGGCTAACTTTAGAGAAACTGGACGGTTTTGTCGAGGGAGTCCGTATCCCCATTATTGAGATTACAGGCGTTTTGCAACAATTGAAGACTCTTGACAGCACAGGAAATGAATCTCAATTCAAATTACTAAATCGGCGCGATCTCGAAGCCACGGCGTTTGCTGATGCCGACATCGACCCGCCTCCCTCACAGCATGCTCCTACTCAGATTCGTGATATGAAGTCGATTATTCGTCAAGTCGAGACCTCGGAATTATGGGAACAGCCTAATGAGAATGACCGCTTGAATATAACCAGGCATATCTTTTCGACCGATCGCCGATTTCATGAGATATGCAAACTTTTGGAGACTTCAAAGCGTCCGGTGTGCTCGCTTCCTCAGAACGACTTATCGGACCACGATTATCTAGGCTTGCAGCGTAATCTCGCGATATCTATTGCGATGCGCACACTGGCCACTGCATTTGGACGTGCAGCAGTATTTTACTCTGAGAAGAGGCCGCTTATTTCTGAGAAGATAGCACTTCCAAATCTAGAGTTCAATGTTGTGCTGAAGGAGTCCCAGGTGACTGTATCTTTCCAAATCGCCTGGGTTCCCAGCGATATTCTCATCTGGGGCTATGTTCATCAGGGTATTTCAGTCGGATTGAATATCAGCAGGAATGCTCAGAATATCAATGGAAGCTGGATCATCTACAATAAACCAGAGTCCGAAACCGTGTCGCTCCTCCATGCAGGATTCCTCCTGGGGTTGGGCATCAATGGGCACCTCAAAAATTTAGAAGAGTGGCACATATTCTCTTACATGGGACAAAAGGATACCGTTATTTCTATGGCTATTTTGATAGGACTGAGCGCATGCGAGCTTGGGTCCGGTAATGCGAAGCTCACCAAGGTCTTGAGCGTCCACGTCCCTGCTCTCCTTCCAGCCGGATCCAATGACCTCAAAGTACACAGTGACATTCAAACAGCTGCCATTCTTGGTATTGGGTTGGTGTACCTAGAGACTCAGCATCGACGGATGACTGAGGTGTTGTGGTCTCAGCTGTATTCTGAGGAGGACCATAGTGAATTCTTCAGATTCGCCTCCGGCTTGAGTCTCGGTTTGACGAATCTTTGCAGAGGGCCCAAGTTGGGCGCGCTGGTCGATTTTGAAATCATTGAGAAACTGGAGCGACTCGTGACAACCGTCAAAGATGATATAAGGAACTTTCCTCAGATATCTGCCTCGCAAGCCGGTGCGACAACTGCACTGATGCTTATGTTTTTGCAATCTAACAAAGCAGAGGTTGCGGAGAAATTGTCGCTACCGCGCTCGCAAGCGCAAGCTGCCTACTACCGTCCTGATTTACTATTCACCAGAAGCTTTGCTTACCATCTAGTTATGTGGGATGATATTGGCGACACACAAGAATGGATAGAGAATGCAGTACCCGCGGAGCTTCGCGGAGTATACACTCTTGAGAGTGCCAATTTACCATTCTTCAATATTCTGGTTAGTGCAGTATGTGCGATGTGCCTCAAACACACTGCTACAAACAACGAAAGGATCCTTTCGATCGTTCTGAGGTATATTGACAAGTTCCGATATCTCTCTGATTTGGAGGTGACAGAAAATACCAGTAGCAATGTTATCATGACTCTTGCCAATATCAACTATATCCAAGCCTCCCTTGTCATTGCTGCATCTCTGGTGGTTGTAGGAAGTGGTAACCTTTCACTATTGCAGCGTCTCAGGATCCTTTACGGACGCGTGCATGGGATCCAGCATGTACCAAGCTCTGTCTATTGTTTGCAAGCGGGCGTTTCTCAAGCAATGGGTATACTCTTTCTAGGGGGCGGGCAGTATTCTTTAGATACTAGCCGAAGATCAATTGCTTTTTTGGCAATCAGTTGTGGGATGCTGACTTGCGCAGGCGCAGACATGGTTAAATGGCAAATACTTCGGTTCTTTTGGGCTTTTGCTGCCCGCCCCAGTGCTTTGGTGATACGCGATGTGGATACCAAAGAGCTGCTTGAGGTTGAGGCACATGTAAAGAGCGAACTTGGTACACAACTTGTGAGGACTCCTTGTTCCATACCTTTGGATACGAAATCCATTGAAGTCATCAATCCGCAGTATCTGAGCATCGGGATAGATATCACAGAGTCGAGTCAGGTCTCGAAACTATTTGAGCGGACGCGCACGATCTACCTACAAAAGCAACCGTACTCGACAAAGGATCTCTCTTTGGTTGATTTTCTGGATAAAAAGGGTGCCAAGATGCACTCTGCGGTACAAATTTTGGAGTACATGTCTCAGAACCCCGCAAGGCAGTCGAGCTATATGTGGAATCTGAAACTTCTTTTCACATTTACGGATTTCTGGAGTAGTATTGAGCGCTTGAGTTACCTCCCTAGCCACGAGGTTGACCGCTTCAAGCTGAACGTCTGGAGAGCCGTAGAGAGGGAGAGGAAAATTGACGTGGCACAAGCCGAGTAGGCGATAAGCCTACTCTCGTGCTTCTATACTATTTATTGCTATAATTTATTTTGTAATTAAGCGGAGAGTTGAGCTCCGGTCTATAATAGATACAAGCAAGCATGACGCGTCTAGTGAGTTGAGATGACTAGGCGACATAGCAGTTAGTCTCAACGAGTACAAGCTGAGCGATAATCGCCCTAGCTAAGCACGTGCCGCTGATCAGGATGTTCTAATTATTGATCGCGAGGCGTGCCATGCTCTAATGGCTATGAAGAAGCGACTCTACCAAGAGCTTCACCCATTTTGATTTGTTGTCCTTTCTTAAGAGTGAACGCAAAAGATTCCGGTGCCTCAAACACTAGTACGATAGTGCTTCCTAAATGAAAGCCACCAATTTCATTACCCTTGGTGAGTGGGAACCCTCTCAGTAAGGGAGATGCACTAGAGTATGTGGCCTCGTAGCAAGTATTTCTACGAGTTTTAACTCTTTTCCCCTCATCTTCGATATATTTCGTGTTCGTCTTGAGGAATTTGTCAAAGTTAATGGTGATGCTGCCAACATTAGTGGCTCCCACTGGAGTCATGCTAAAAAAACCGTACTTCCATTTCCCTAGGAGAGCAACGCGCTCATTAAGACAGAATAGATCATAAACTCGGCTTTGAATAAACGGGGCAACACTGAAGAGCTCACCAACAAAATGACGCCGTAGCTGGACGACCCACGAAGTAGGAGAATGGAAACGGTGATAGTCTCCGGGAGCCAAGTAAATTACACAGTAAAACAAGTCTTTGGATTGACTCAGCGTCTGCCAGTCTGGGACGAGTGCCTTGAGATCAGCCTGGGGATTAGCCTTGTCGTCGGCAGCATCGCCGACTTGCTTGGCGTCGGTGTCGGTTTTTTCGCTTCCCATAATATCGTCCACAGTGTATGAAATGCCATTAATGCGAGCAAACTCTTGGTGGCGTCCAAGTTCGTCTTCTGTGAGTTCTTCGCCGGGAACCGTTTTAGGCTCTGGAGCACCCTTGGCTCCCAAAAAGGCATCCAAAGAGTAGCTCATTCCTTTGACTTCCTCAATTCTATCCCCGACGAGCTGGCCAAATTGGAGCACTTTTCCGTCGCTCGGTGACACTAACTCAGCGTCAGAAATAGCACGCGCACCAGGTGCAAGCTCTCTATAAAAAAATTCCGAGAGATTCCTGTAGTTCTTGAGGTCTTTATCCTTCATTTCATCCAGATTGACCCCAAATACCCATGAATAAAGCGTGAACCCGGGTACCCGAAGCCAAACTGGCAATGTTATATCGTTGAACTTTCCCCATACTCTACTGAGCGCCTTTAGTGGCAGCGCACCATAAGCAGTGACGGTCCATGGCTGATTTGGTTGTCGATCCTGAAGTCCAATGTAGAGGACTGGGAGGGCGATAGCCGCCGGTAGTATCCAGCGAATTCTTCTTTTTGGTTTTAATTGAGATTTTGAAGCTTGCGAGAATCGTCTTGCAGCTCCTTTAAACATGCAGCTCCTGTACAAGCGTGGCAGAGACTTGAATGTGACAATCATTTTGTAATCATGCTTGTAGGCGTGTCGGGGACTTTTCAGAGCGGAAAGCACGAGATATTAAATTTTTTGGAATTACACGGCTTCAAGTTGCTAGATAACAGTCTGCCCGCGACCGAGCTCGTTCAGTACGCGACAAAACACTGGTTAGAGGATCATGCACTGTTAATTGAAAACGACCAGTTGCTGCAGGAAGCGCTGACGAGGCCGTTTTTCCTCCATATCGCGGTAGATGCGCCACTCCAGATCAGATTCAGTCGCCAATCTGAGCGGTCGCTCGAGGACTTTGTGGCGGTATCGGATCTCCAAAACTTTTCGTTCGCGCGAAAGGCTGCAGAGAGTGCGCATATCAAATTGGTGAACAACTTTCCTGATACAAAACAGCTCTATATCGCCCTCAGTAAGCTCGACATACGCAACCCTACGCGAGTGCGACCATCATGGGATGCATATTTTATGCGACTGGCTGAACTAGCAGCGCTGCGATCCAATTGCATGAAACGCAGAGTCGGGTGCGTCATCGTGCGCAATCACAGAGTGGTTGCAACGGGGTACAACGGCACCGCCCGAGGGATGCGAAACTGTAACGAAGGAGGCTGCGCACGATGCAATGCCGCCAATGGCCGAGGTTCAGACCTCAATACCTGCTTGTGCCTTCACGCTGAAGAGAACGCTCTACTCGAAGCTGGCATTGAGCGTTTGGGGGGTGTGGCCACTGTCTACTGCAATACCTGCCCTTGCCTAACATGCTCTATCAAGATCGTTCAAGCGGGAGTAAAAGAGGTGGTCTACTCTCGTTCGTATTTCATGGACACCGAGTCTGCGAGCATTTTCGCTGAGGCGGGTATCCAGTTGAGGCAATACACACCTCCTAAGGAGTTCGTTGCTTGATGAGATCCGACGAGATTAGCTATCTATCGCTATGTGGGATTCGATCCCCTTATGGAGTGTCATAATCGGCTGTGAACACCTGCTAACTAGGTCTCCTTGAACTCGTAAAAGCCGGGCTTTTCGTCAACACCAACGTCGATTTCGGCCACTGTCTGTCCGTCGCTCTTGAGAGTGCCCTGCAGTTGATCTCCTGGCTTGATCTCGCCAACACCCTTGGGAGTTCCGGTGAGAATGATGTCGCCAGGCTCAAGCGTCATGATGTTCGAGCAGTATGCCAGCAATTGAGGGACCTTGAAGATCATCAAATTCGTCGAGTCAGACTGGCGAACCTTGCCGTTTACCTTCAGCTCTAGCCAAGCATCATCGTAATCCTTGACCTTGTCCTTGGGCACAAAATCGCTCAACGGCAAAAAGGTGTCAAAACCTTTGGCAATAGACCACGGCAAGCCTTTTGATTTGGCCTCCGCTTGCACGTTTCTGGCAGTCAGATCGAGGCCCAGTGCATAACCGTCAATTGCGTCGAGAGCCTCCTCTTTGGAGAATGTGTCGGGCAGGTTTTTGAGTGTCTTTCCCAGAACAAGAGCGAGTTCGAGTTCATAGTGAAGTTTCACGCCCTTTGGACGAAGGATCGGACCTTGCCCAGGTGACAAAATGGCAGAAGTGGGCTTGAGGAAGAAGAACGGCTGCTGGGGAGCAGCATTGCCTAATTCCTTGATATGATCTGCATAGTTGCGGCCAATGCACAAGACCTTACGTGCTTTAGATACGAATGACATTACCACGATAAGTGGCTGCTCTCCAATAAATGGTGGCGGCCAGTAGGAGGTCAGGTGTGCAGCCGTACGCTATCAGTACACGCAAACACCGGGCATTTGGTTTTTGTTGTGATTTTTCTATAAAATTTTTGATAGATCGGCATGTCGATACGATTATGCCAAGATATAGATGTTTGATTCATGCAGATTGGATGCCTACATCTGTTGGCTCTTGAAACTGTGGGAACACAGATTTATAGCGATACTCTACGTCGAGTCCTGTGAAAGATCCCAAAGTTGGGTAGCCAATGATGTTACTCGAGTGTATGGCTGGATCAAAGCTGAAGAACGGTTGGGAGTGGAGATCTTTTGTTTTGAGTTTTGCCTCTGGAAAACGTTCTCTTATCAGCTGGCCAGCCATGGGATTCTTTGTGACGGATATAAAAATATCTTTTGCAGATTCATCACCCGGAAGTTTCCATCGAAACCAGAACCTGTTGTCAATTAGGTGCCATTGTGACCAGCTCGAAGTGGCAGTGTACATTGAGGGGCCGTCTCTTCGTCGAGGGGGAGCCCTGGACAGCTCGATCTTGGCGTGGCCAGGACTTATTAGGACGTCTGCAAGTACGCATTTGTGCAAGCTCTGGGCCAAGTCATGAATCGCTCTCCTCTTGTATCCTATGCTGGCTACCTTCAGTGGAGTCACCCACTCGATCAACTGTACCAGTACTTGCGTTTTGATATCGGGGTCAAGAGTGGACCACACCTGTGTGTCTAATTCGGCCTTCCCTAGTCTCTTGTCTAGTACAAGCTGTTTTGACTCGAAATAAATATGCAACATCTCTCGTGCTCGGGTTTCCACGTAGTTTCTTTGCTCCGCGAAAGTACTTTGCATCTCAGAGATGGAAGCTAACGACATGCTTGCTGGCAAGAAAATGCTGTGGTCGTTGTACAGCTTTCGTATGGCATTTCTGGGAGTAAGAGTAGGATCGCTATTGGTGTGATCCTCGAACCATGGTATGCTGTGAGCTATGCACCACTCCTTGAGATTCTTCTTTTGGAACTTGAGCAGCGGCCTGATTATTTTTATTGGCATTCTGTTTGGTGCGGGCACTCGTTCAAGATAGCTCACTGGTTGCATTCCTGCGAGGCCGTACCAGCTGCTGTGCTTCATGGCCCTGATCAAAAACAGTTCATACTGGTCATTGAGGTGGTGTCCCTGTAAAAGTGTGCCCACGTTCAGCTTTGAGCAGGATTCGCCTAGGATTCTCCTTCTCTCGTTGCGAGCGGCCAGCTCCATTTGCGAGTCATTCTCCAGGTGTATTGACAGGCAGTGAGGGGAAATGCCTAGATTTCGTACGTTCTCTGCAACCCTCGCCTGTTCTAGATCACTATTTTCTCGTAGATTATGGTCTATAATAAATGCATGCAGATCAATATTTCGTGGTCTCGCCCACGTGGCCGCCAAACCTGCTAATGCCATGGAATCCACACCCCCTGACACCGCCAGACCAAGCCTACGCGACGGTAATGCTCCTACGAAGCTGGTTAGAGCTTGCTCAAACGCTGCTTGCATCGGGGCAAATCAGTGGCGTATTTTTCACTTACAACTAGCATGAGCAGTGAAGTTAGCTGGGCCGATCAGCAGCAGATCAACGAATTCTCAAAACTAAATACTCGTCTTACGCAGCATGAAAAGGCCATCGAACGCCTGGAGCAGGACAAGGAGATACTCGACGATGCACAAATGGAGCTGGAACTGGTCGACGAGGACGAGCTCCTGAGCTATAGACTGGGTGATTCGTTCGTAATGCTGCCTCAGGCCAAGGTAATGGAGCGATTGGAACAGGACGGAACCGAAATCGACGACAAGATAGCCGCTCGCAGAAAGGAGGCCGAGGAGGTCACCTCCAGGATGGACGAACTTAAAACTAATTTATATGCTCGCTTTGGCGATAGTATCAATTTGGAACGTTCATAGCTCTAGCGTCTAGCACTACTTTATATTAACTATGCCATATCGAGAGCTTGGCTTGTTGAGAGCCTCCTGACTCATATTAGTCTGTGAGTGGCGACTCTCCTAGCTAGGCAACAACTTGCGCTTGCATACATGTCTCAGTCGCGGTGTGCCAACGAAAATCTAGCTGCAAAACCTAGCTGATCGCATATCTTTTGATACTTGAGGGTTGCAATTATGTATGTAGAACCAAATGATCTGCGCTACAGAGACGAGGGTCGCTTGAGCTTAATAACGTGCTGGATACGAACGCATGCCTGTGCATAATCGACCGACCTACTTTCGTTTAATTTTTTTTTTTGTAGAGTGGTTTTCTTAGCAGCACTTTCCCAACCGTGCCAAGGACTTCTGAGACAGGGTCTAGCAGACCCCTCAGCGGACCAACAAAATAAACAACCAAGCCAAATAGAGAAACAAGTTAGTATATACTACAGCACCCTATGTGATATAAATAATTTCGTCGCGTTTGCGTATGTTAGTTCATAAGTCATAAATGAATTTTTTTCGTTGCGATTCTCGATCAAAAACTCTACCAGGTGCTCACACGCTGATCTTTCTCAATAACAAATGGATAATCAGCATCGTTATAGCCCTTTAGATGTTCAATAGCGCTGGTTGGGGCGGACACGGAGAACCCCTTAACGACCGCCTTATATTCATAGTTGATTTTAGCGCCGAGTTGCTTGAGTGTCGCCCCTATCTTTGAGACAACATCGTCGGGTGTGTCCAGTCCCCGCTCAAATACGACAATGTATGTATCCTCGGGGACAGTCGCGGCGCTGGATGCCGGGGTGGGAGCACAGAGGGCAGAGGTGGCCATGAGAAGGAACGATGTAATCCGCATGATGTAGAACTTTTTAGTGTCGGTTGGTCAGAACCTATGTTGGGGCCTTCGGGATTATATATGTAGTCACCGCAGCCCCCTTCTCGAGGAGACTAGGGTAAGGGCTATGCACAACCGGTAGCAGGTTTCGCGAAGAAGGGATGGCTGAGGTCCCCTACTTCGTTGGCGCAGCAAGCCCCCTACATTCCGGTCCTAATAGTGATGCAGTAGTTTATTGGCATTTTTTCTTGCTTGAGTTTACTTGTAGATGACTTTTTGGGCGCTTAGACGTGATGTTTGCTGAAGCCAACTGCTTGGCCTGCATGAATTTCCGGGGTTTGCCTAGGGAAATTTTGTGGTGGGGAGGGTGGGGCTATCGGGGAAAATCCCCCTCGGGTCCGCTCAAAAAACATTGCGAGGGGTTTTCTAAATATTCTGCTAATTATGGTTAGTTAGTTGACCCATCATTTCTGCATGCTCATTTATCAGTGCCTCAGACGGCAACCTAATTTCTGATCTGCGCGTAACCGCGCATAATTAATGTGGTTAGATTAGATCGACCTGCGGGTAAGGCTGTCGCGGTGCTGAGGCTGGAGGAGCTTAAATCCCGGTGGGTCTTGTTGCGCACTTGAGCTTGGGAGCTGTTCTTCTGCAGTTCTCGCGCACGTTCGATATCGCCGACGGCAAAGTAGAGAGTAGACAAGTAAAAGTAGATTGCTGGAGTCTCCTGGCGGCGACCCCTGGAGCCTGGTTGCCAAGGCGCCTACATAGAATCCAGGCTTAGCGTTCGCGTATAAACAATGTGAATTTAGAGCTGATTACAGTCCAAGTTGACGAGGGCCCGAGGAAATCCTGGTCGCTTGCGGTAGCCGCATGCTGCCAGGCTTGGCTGGGTTCGATAGTAGTGCGTGATGGTAATTCTATGGTTTGCAGAGATATATACGGGGTGTGGTGTGCTACTACCCTTTTTCTGGCAGTCTTGGCCATCATCTTTAGGGTCGCATTTGTATGGATCTTATCAGTAGGAACCAGTTTCACGCTTGCAAGATTGCAGTGATGGCAGTCTTCCTGTAGTTTGGCCTGTGGTCTTGTTTGTAATTTTGGCTGTAGTTTATTGTAGCATTGCTGTGGTCTTGCTGTAGTCTTGCTGTAGTCTGGCCTGCACTGTGCTGTCTTAGAGTACCTGCATCTGCGAAATAATGCCAAAGATGATGCGGAGCAGCAGCTTCGTTCATCGAGGTCTAAATAGCTATGCCACAATTTGTTCCATCTACAAATAGGCAGGTATGCGCATTCTCGATGCGTTGATTATCACCTGCAACGAGCCTCAAAATAAACGCAGTGATCGCAGCCACAAGCGTGACCTCTACGCCTACTATAGCTGGGTGCCTTGCGTACTCCCCAACTATACCAGATTTGGCGGTCTGAGCTGCTTGTTCCGCTCGACCCTCGAGAGCAGCCATTCGGCGGCGTCAGCTACGCCCGTGCCGTCGAGGGCACACACTGGGAGCACTCGTGAGTCCCTGGCCCCCATCTTTTCTGCGATCTTGTTGAACACCTCCTTGATGTCCTCGACCTCGAGGCAGTCGTCGCGATCCTGCTTGTTGGCGAGCATCAGCACGGGGATTCCCGCCAGCACGTCGTTGCTGATGATTCGGTCGAGCTCGGCCTGGCAGTCCTCGAGCCTGGCCCGGTCGGTGGAGTCGACGACAAACACCACTGCGTGCGACTCCTCGTAGTACTTTTGCCACATGGATCGCAGGCTCTCCTGCCCCCCGAGGTCCCACAGCTTGATCTGCGACTTGCCGACCATGATTCGGGCCACGTTCTGGCCGACAGTGGGCACTGTTCGCTGCTCGGACAGGTCCTGGGGGTGCTTTTTGGTGTAGATGGCCTTGAGCTGCTCCAAAAGAGTGGTTTTGCCGGCATTGTCCAGGCCCAGAATCAGCACGGAGTACTCCTGCTTCCGGGTGGCGCTCTGCCAGAGGCTCTTGGTCAAATGGTACATCAATGACGAAACAGTGACGAAACGGGTGTGTGACCTAATTATATCGCTTAGCGATGCAGAGATCAGATAGAGGTGAGGTTACTATTGAACTAGATAGTTTAGTGGTGATCGTCCTCGACTTCGGGCAATCTGGTGGTGTCTGCACCCTGGCGACCGCGGCGAACACCGGGGGCTCTGAAATTGGTGGTCAAACGGTAGGCAGCGAAAACGAGCACACCGCCCGAGACAATGATCAGGGGCCAGACCTCGAAGGGTACAATACCCTTTCTCTTTTGAGGGTGGACGTTGCGGAGAATCTGTGAAGCACGCATTATTACTAGTAGTTTGGCAGCTGCTTATTGGCCTTAATAATGGTTCGTGCTTACATAACCGTCAGCTGATCAGGTGACTGCCAGCGGCTCGCGCCACCGCGCCACCGAGGGCCGGTGTGTCGCTGCCGCGGCCAGTGGGCCCCAATGGCGCCCTACGCAGTTCCAGCACGCAGTTCGCGCCCGCAGGGTCGCGCCCGGGTCACGAGCGTCGAGCCACAGTCACGGGCAATTGTTGCCCCAGTCGCCCCATTTGCTAATACCACTTGCTATCACAAGCTGGGAGGGCCACCTCAACGGTTGGCCCAATCTGCGGGTGTCCCGACCGTGATCGCGGCCAGAGGCGAGTCGCAGCCCAATTCGCCCGCGAAAAGCCCAGAGCCGCGAGCGGGCGCCCCCCCGGCCCGGTGCCCCAATTTCCCAGCTGCGATGCCGGCAGCCAAGAGGTCTATGTGGCCACCGATATGTAGGGCTAGGGCTGGGCCAGGGTAGTTATCGAAAAGAAAGCGCTATCAGTCAACACTAAGCGGTGTCATTTGCGCTTTCCCTGACGATTCCACCAGTCGGCATGTCGTTTTTCTACAACCCTCCGCACACGCAGAGCGCACAGGCGAACCAGGTGGCCCGGCCGCAGAGCCCGTCGTTCGCCTCGGTGCTGAGCGACACCAACTTTCCCTCCACTATCGACGATGATCTGAACCACGAATGGGTCCTGTTCAGCCCGCAAATGAACCCGGCCGAGTCGCTGAGGAGCTCCGAGCCCGAAGAGCTGGACCTGCCCCAGGGTTCGCTCGAGCTCCCGAGCCACAACGGCGAGGGCTCGTTCGTGGCTGATCAGAAGCATTTCAACACTGAACGCATTAATTTATGGCGCCTCGACCAGTCGCGGCTCGTGCTCGACGAGCTGCACCGCCTCGAGCGCAAGTTCCGCCCGGTGTACCCCGAGAGCCAGAGCGACGACATGTCGTGGACCTGGAAGGACCTGGCCCGCGGGTTCGTCAAGGCCATCACCATGGACGACGAGGTGCTCGATCTGCTGTTCGCCGGGCCCGAGCACATCAAGGACCCGCCCCAGGAGGCCCGCAAAACCGCATTCGAGCGGTCGCAGGAGGCGGCCCCGAACTGGGACCAGGCGGTGGTGCGCAAGCTGCTCGCCAACCTCGGCATCGAGCGGGCCCCGACCCTCAGCATCCTGCGGCGGCTCCTGACCTGGCGAATGCAGGAGCGCGAGGGCCCGGCCCCGCAGCCCACCGTCTCGCCCGTCGCATTCTCGCGCGAGTACTACTGGGACGACGAGTCAAGCAGCATCTCAACATCTGTTTATTAGCGGCCCACGGGGACTTTGCATTAATGATAATTTATATAAGTATTGAATGACAACGGAGTGAAATCACACTCTGAACAACACGGGAATCACCCACGAATCACGCACTCTTCTTGAATATCCCCGGCAGCTTCTCCTCGAGCGCCACCACCCGGTGCACCAGCTCGCCGTCGTACTGGTCCTCGGGGATGGAGAACGCGCTCTTGACGCTGATGGCGTTGTCGTCGCGCACCTTGGCCATAAACTCGTAAATGTTTCCCGGCTCCGCCGCGAGCGTCATGGGGATCCGGGCCGAGATGGTCCCGGACGCCTCGATGACGGAGGTCTCGCCGTCGCGCGACGCCAGCTTGCCGACGATGCGCACGATCTCGTCCGCGTGCGACTTGAGGTTCGTCGCGTCCGCCCTACAGTATGCCACTTCGCTCATGTTCGCGTCGCGTCCAAAACGTTAATTAAATGTGGCGGGGGAGTCAGCCGCGCCACGCCGCCACCGGGGCCGAAATTTCAGGACTCGAGGCCTGCTGGTGACTCATGCCTAAGATCCTTTTGGTCGATAATTACGACTCGTTCACCTGGAATTTGTACGAGTATTTGAGTCGACTGGGGGCCGACGTCGACGTGCGACGCAACGACAAGTTCGAGCTCGCGGACCTCGACGAGGTCGACCCCGATCTGGTCGTGATCAGCCCGGGGCCAGGGCACCCCCGCACCGACTCTGGCCTCAGCAGGGACGTCGTTCGCAAATATGCCGGCAAAAAGCCCATCCTCGGGGTCTGCATGGGCCTCCAGTGCATCGTCGACGTTTTTGGCGGCGAGATCTCGTTCGCAGGCGAGATCCACCACGGCAAAACCAGCCCTCTCACCCACAACAACACCGGCGTCTTCAAGGGGACCCCGCAGGGCACAGTCGTCACCCGCTACCACTCGCTCGCAGCCCAGATCCAGAGCCTCCCAGACTGCTTCGAGGTCACCGCGACGTCCCCGGGCGGCGTTATCCAGGGCGTGCGGCACAAGGAGATGCTCATCGAGGGCCTGCAATTCCACCCCGAGAGCATCATGAGCGAGGATGGCATGCTCATGCTCAAGAACTTTTTGGCGTACGAGGGAGGAGCCTGGAAGGTCAAGAAACAGGAGAGCATCCTCGACAAAATCTACGCCCAGCGAAAGCTCGACGTGGCCGAGCAGGAGAAGGTCCCTGGGGCCAGCTTCGACGACATCGTCCAGAGCCTCGAGCTCGGCATCGCCCCAAAGCGGATCGACTTTGCCCAGCGCCTCCGAGAATCCGACATGGCTCTGCTCGCAGAGGTCAAGCGTGCGTCCCCGTCAAAGGGCCCCATAGGCATGCACGTTCACGCGGCCACGCAGGCCCGTCTGTATGGCTCCGCGGGGGCCAGTGCGATATCAGTGTTGACCGAGCCACACTGGTTCAAGGGCAGCATCGAGGACATGCGGCAGGCCCGTCTCGCTGTGGACAGCATCACCAATCGCCCAGCGATCCTTCGCAAAGAATTCGTCTTTTGCAAGTACCAAATCGCCGAGGCACGCCTGTTTGGCGCCGACACAGTCTTGCTGATCGTCAAGATGCTCTCAGACGAGCAGCTACGGGAGCTCATAGACTACTCACGGAGCCTGGGCATGGAGCCGTTGGTCGAAGTGAGCGATTCCCCTGAAATGGACAGGGCTATAGCGCTGGGATCCAAAGTGATTGGCGTAAACAACCGTGATTTGCATAGTTTCAAGGTCGACATGAACACCACCTCGTCGCTCGTCTCAAAAATACCAGACGGTACACTTTTAATCGCGCTCAGTGGCATCAGCGGGCCTCAGCAAGTGAGAGAGTTCAAAAAACAGGGCGCCCACGGGGTCCTGGTCGGCGAGAGCCTCATGCGGGCTAAAAATACTCGGGAGTTCATCAAGGACCTGATGAGCCCTTGACTGATTTATGTATGTTTTACTTGGTAATAATTGTAATCCTATACGGTAGCTATTTTATTTCTTGAGATCGTGCATATGTATTCTAATCAGGGCACACACTTGCACTACACGAGGCTCAGCAGACCACGAAGAACGTAAGTATTTCACAATTGCATACAGTATCGTATAAAGCAATGAATAATTTGCAGGATTGTAGCTCTAATCTGTGCACATAGCCGTATCGTACCTACACAACTCCATATCTACCAATTCCGTGCCGATAATCGCTAAACCCAATCATATTCTCAAGTCCCATGCATGTAGACTTGGCAGACCCCTAGCTCTGAATTATCTGTACAACGAACCTCACCAGAACCCGTACGCAAACCACTACTGCAAATCAATTACTGCTAATCAATTCTATCCAACTTATGGAAATTAGAACTCAAAACTCAACAAATAGTCAACCACGAAATCAGCCAGATCAACGAATTTACTGAAGATCAACAGTCCTCGACACATGCAGACACTAGCGATCAGCTGGATGTAGATCTGTAGCCAGTCACCCCACTAGCGAGGGCTTGCTTATGTCCCAAATCTATATAAATGATCTAATATTCCTTTAATTGCATGATTACTTATATCCAAGGAGACCTGTTTACAGCAAGCAAGGGAGTGCTGGCCCATGCCTGCAACACATTTGGCTCGTGGGGAGCGGGAGTGGCTGTCCAGTTCAAGAGCAAGTTCCCCGAGGCGTACCAGCAGTACCACGAGCACTGCAAGAGCAACAATTGGGAGGACCTCGTCGACACTTGTTACCTGATTCCAAGCGGTGAATTCACAATTGCGTGCCTATTTACGAACCACGACGACAGTATCAAGGGCATTGTCCGCCGCACTCAGGCCTGCGTCGCCGACATGGTCAGCCAGGTCGACGACTCGACCCCAATCTCGATGCCCGAGATCAATGCGGGGATTTTTGGCGTGCCCTGGGAGAAAACTGAGCGAGTGCTGAACGAGTTCGACCGCGAGTTTTTCGTCTACCGTCTAAAGTAGCAATTTAACAAGTACTAGCATAGGATCTCTAACTTAAATTCAATGACAATTGCCTACAATTATGTAAAGCCGCCAACTCTAGCGGCACGCAACCCCTATATACTGGCACGCACATTAGTCATCTCCCATATGAGGACCGTTGATTTGGGCGACCCGAAAACGGCCCCAAACAGCGTGTTTCTGGACGAAATAGCCCGCGAAATCAAAAAGTCCAGGAGGACCGTCGTGGTCACCGGCGCCGGCGTGTCGTGCTCCGCGGGAATCCCCGATTTCCGCTCCAAAGAGGGGCTCTACAATATGGTCAAATATCAGCACCCAAAAGCCGTCGTCAAAGGCCAGGACTTGTTCGACAGGAACCTCTTCCGGAGCTCTGAAACCGCGGCCGTGTTTTACACGTTCATGGCGAGCCTGAGGGCCGAGATGGTCAAGGCTCGACCGACCCCTACACATCACTTTCTGCGTCATCTCGCGGACAAACAAAAGCTGCTGAGGGTGTACACCCAGAACATTGACGGATTCGAGGCCCGCGTCGGCTTAGATCGGTCCACAGTGCTGCTGCACGGAGATATTCACCGATTACGGTGCACGGCCGTCAAGAGCCACGAGCACGACTGGACGCCCGAGAACGCGGCCAAGCTGCTGTCTGGGATCGCACCAGCGTGCCCCGAGTGTCGGGACGCCGCAGCCGCTCGCGAGGTCGCCGGCAAGAGGAGTCGAGGCATCGGGATGCTGCGACCAACTATAGTCCTCTACGGCGAGGAGCACCCGAACGGCGACGAAATCGGCGAGCAGGTCTCGAAGGATGCGAGAACAAAGCCCAGCATGCTCATCGTGGCCGGAACGTCGCTCAAGGTCGAGGGCATCAAGCACCTCGTGAAGGACCTCGCAAAGGCAGTACACGCTCGAGGCGGCATCTGCGTGTTTGTGAACAAAACCCCCGTGAGTGCCAGCCAGTGGGACCAGGTGTTCGACTACCACGTCCTGGGAGACTCGGACTCGTGGGTCGAGGACTTGCGGCTGCGGGTGCCAGATCTGTGGCTCACGCAGACCAGGCTGCCCACCGGGAAGGTTCAGAAGCCCAAGAAGATGCAGGGCCCGGTGAAGGATCTGCGCAGCGTGATAGAGAGGGACCTGCGCGACTCTGTGTCTTTTAATGTGTTCCAAGCCGCCCCCCAAACGCCGTCTCCCCAGACCCTCAAGGAGTTCGAGTGGCCGCTCGCACAGCGTCACAGCACCCGCCCGAGTCCTCCGCTGGGACACTGGGCGATCAAGAGCGAGCCCCAGTGGAACGACGCCCACGCGTTTCGCCCCTGGGCGCTGCAGGACAAGCTATCGACGTGAGAGCGCCGCGGCACGATCACCAGGCAGACAGCTCGACATTTGCCGTGCGTACGTTGTTTATTTTTTATGTATCTATTTATTGTCTATATCGGCACTGCCCTAGTTTCGATCTTTCTCGAAATTCCTGCTTACCAACATAAGTGAAATTTCAAGCGATTAGAAAAGTTGACTGTTTCTTTTATGGATTTGAGACAAGAAGGAAACGAGTTATTCAAAAAGGGTGACTACGACGGGGCAGCCAAGTTGTACACCCAGGCCCTCCAAGATGATCCCGGAAATGCTGTGCTATTGGGGAACCGTGCAGCTGCTTATATGCAATCTCAGCGGTACGGCGAAGCCCGCAACGATTTAGAGTTAGCCGAACGGCTGAGCCCGGGAGACCCCAAACGCATGGCCAGGTATGCCCGCCTGAGCACCATGATGGGAGATCCCCAGAGATCTGTTGACATCTATGCACAGCTGCCTAACCCCCCGAGCTCCGCAGACTACCTCGCAAGCCAGGAGATGCAGAGGAACCTGAGGCAGGCCACCACTATTGCGGAGGAAAAGCCCGCAGACTGGAAAATGGGCATCCACGCTCTCAACACTGCCGAGCGCGGCCTGGGCAAGGGTTGCCCGGTCCCAGAGAAGTGGAAGATTCTGCGGGCGTTGCTCCTTCTCAATGGGGGCGACACTCCACAGGCGGGTGCTATCGCGTTAGATATCCTCAGGAAGGACTCATCCAACCCAGAGGCGCTAGCGCTGCGCGGCCGGGTCTTCTACTCTGAGGGCGATGCCGACAAGGCTGCAAAGCACTTCATGCAGGCGCTTCGCTTAGATCCCGATAATGCAACCGCCCGCAGGTACCACAAGATCGCGAAGGAAGTCGCGCGAGCTCGCGAGGAGGGCAACACTGCATTCAAGACTAGAGACTATACCACTGCCATCGAGCGTTACACCCAAGCTATCGACTTGGATCCCACCAATGGCGCCGGCGTCTCTCGTCTCTATTCAAATCGTGCCTCCGCTAAAGTGCAGCTCAAGCAATTCGACGAGGCTCTGGAAGACTGCGAGAGCGCCCTCGAGCTGGACCCCGACTTCGTTAAGGCGTTGCGCACCAAAGCCCGCGTCCTGGGCCAGCTGGAGAGGTGGGAAGACTCGGTAGCAACTTTCAAGCAGGTCTTGGAAATTGAGGACGACCAGGGCGTTCGTCGCGAGCTCCAGGAGGCAGAGCTCGAGCTGCGCAAGTCGAAGCGCAAGAATTACTACAAGATCCTAGGAGTCGAGAAGACGGCGATTGATAGCGAAATCAAAAAGGCGTACCGCAAACAGGCATTACGATTCCACCCAGACAAGAACCCTGGCGACGAGAAGGCAGCTGAGAAGTTCAAGGAGATTGGCGAAGCATACGAGATCCTGTCGGACTCTCAAAAACGTGCACATTACGACTCTGGTGTGGACCTCCAGGACCCCATGGGCGGCATGGGAGGCATGGGAGGCATGGGCGGCATGGGCGGAATGGGCGGCATGGGCGGCATGGGTGGTGGAATCGACCCCGAGGTTCTCTTCCAGATGTTTGGCAACTCTGGAATGGGCGGCATGGGCGGAGGCAACCCTGGTTTCGGCTTCCAAAGCAGCCAGCGTGCTCGCAACAACAATTTTGGTGGATACCAGTTCATGTAAATAGTCAAGTACTCGTGCATGTAACTGTGAATCAAAGTAATCCTCAATCGACTAGGACATACTGCAGTGACGCAGTATTGTTAAATAGATAAATTATACACCTTAAAGACAGTTAATAAATTAGAGCACTGTGGCCAAATCGGCGTACGGACTTGGCATTGAGGTTGCGGAGAATTAGGCTGCCGCACGGTTCCATGAGTTTTCTGATCGAGGCGTCGTGATCGAGCCATACATGCGAAATCTCATTATTAACGAGCAAAGCGCTTGAGAGTATGCTTACGAAGAAAGGGTTCCACGTTTCAGCAGGTCAGTTCCAACAGCAGCACCAACCGTCACTCTTGGGAGACTCCCGCTGAGAGTAGTCTGGCCGCGTGGTATCTCCGTACTTGGGGCTCTGAATTCTCCGGCTGACAGTAGGGCTCTCGCCTCTGCTCGCAAGGTTTGTCAGGTTCGGAGTTGGGGCACGGCTGTTGTTTCTAGATATGCGCTTTGGCCGGGCTTGGCCGTATCCGTGTAGATTAGTCTTCTTGTTTGCAGAGTAGCTCCACCCCTGGCCGTTGTTGAGCAGCATCCAGTCGTACACGCCGTCCTCCTGCAGCCCGCTCTGCTTGAGGGCATCTGACATGAGCTCGCGAAGATACTCGTAGTCTGGGGTCTGGTCGAAACCGAGATTGCGGACATACTTCATGTACTCCTGAAACTGGGGAGCGGTGGACTCGCACAACTGCGACAGCTGCGTCACCTGCTTCTTTTCGCCGATTTTCTCGTATTTTTGCTTGTTGGTGGCGGCCCTCAAGCCCTGCCACGGGAGATGACCCCGTAAAAAGTACAGAAAAACGTGCCCAAGAGACTCAAGGTCGTCTCGCCTCGACTGCTCGCGGCCCAGATGAGTGTTGATCGACATGTAGCGAGCGGTCCCACTGAGGCTCTTGCGCTCACGGTACGGAATGTGCTGCTTGGTGACAGGGTCGCGGTACTGCTTGGCCATGCCAAAGTCAACAACAAAGATTTTCTGCGCATCTGGCGTGTTGGGGCGGCCAATCAGGAAATTATCCGGCTTGATGTCCCGGTAAATGAGGTTGCGGCTGTGGATGGTCTCCACTCGGGTGATCATCTGCTTCGCAGCCATGCAAACGGTCTTGAGGCTGAATTTGCGGCCGCACCAGTCGAAGAGGTCCTCTAGAGACGGCCCCAGGAGGTCGATAACCAAAATGTTGTGCAGGCCCTCCTGACTGAAATAATATACGTTGGGAATTCCGTCACACCCGCTCAGAATTTTATAGGTCCGGTATTCGTCACGGAGCTGTGGGGCATCGGTCTTTCTCGGCTCGAATTTGATGGCGACTTGCTGATTGTTCAACAGGTTGACCCCCTCGAAAATGACCCCGAACGAGCCTTCCCCGATTTTTTTACCTACACGGTAGTGCACTCCTACCACCGATGTGTTCTGGGACATGGGAAATATCAACAAAATTAGGGGGATGCGATGAGGTTACCAGCTGGGTTAGGTAAGCGGCAAGACCAAATCAATCGCGGGAAAAAGTCTAAGCGAGATCAAGCGAGTTTGATGCTGGCATATATACGAGCAGCTTCGTATCCATGCAGTGCCTCGGGATTTGGCGATCCCCGTCACACCAAGAATGCATGATATGACTGATAGTTGGCGTGGCGGTGGCGCATGCATCAATATGCCTGTCAGTGATGTCAACGTGGGCAGATAGTGGAGCATATGCATCAAGGCGGGACACTGCCAATCTGCTCGATCACGAACGCACAAAGATCCGGAAAAATTTGTCAAACGGTCCCCCGGGTCTGGTGGGGTGCTGGCAGATCGTCACGTCAAAGGCAAAATTTGCCGCATGCACCCGCAACTAAAGTGCCTCCAATTATTTTTAGCACCTGTGGCAGAACGGCTGGGGCTTGACTGGCACTGACAGTGATCTGAGGATCAGCCATTGCTGAGATCGTTCGAGGCTGATAACCTTGCGGCACGCCGTAGGCTGCGTCACGATCATAGACAGACTGTCACTTATTCAAGAACATCAATGGTGTACAACCAGGTTGCATGCCATTCGCTCCACAAAATGCTCGGTTGTGGCGGTGGCGGAAAAAATGTTTTATGATCTGAACGTCGTGTGGACGGGCAATGCGAACCAAATGCGGCGAAATTTGAGTATCCTGAGCGAGCTTGGATACCAATGTGTTGCCCTGAACTACGTGGTGTCGGGAAAAATCAGAGGGATCGAGTCACCGTTCACAGACGCAGTCATGAAAGACCTCGAGGCAGCGGTGCCAAAGATGAGGCTCGTGAAACGGCTGACCATTTGCCTCGACGACTCGTCGAAAAATCAAAGCTTCGCCTCCCTAACTAATCAATTCGACCTGGTGGCGGTCCAGCCCGCTAGCGAACGGGCCCTGCAGAGTGCGGCTACTGCTCTCGACATTGATCTGATTTCGGTGGACGTCTCAAACCGGCTCCCGTTCTATCTGCGGCACAAGACGGTGTGTGCTGCGATCGAGCGAGGGATTCGATTCGAGTTGCGTTATGCAGCTGGCATTGAGCACGCAGAAGTTCGCCGTCACACTATCGCCAACGCCGCCGCAGTGATCAGAGCGTCCCGCGGACGGGGCATAGTGACCAGTTCTGGGCTCTCGCACGTGCCCGCGGCCCGAGCACCGCTGGACGTCGTCAACCTCGTGACAGTCTGGGGCCTCAAGAGCTCAGCGGCTCGAGACTCTGTGGAGAAAGAGGCTCAGAACGCTGTTTTGAATGGAAAGCTCCGGGTGTCCTCGGCGAAGCAGGCGATCGCGGTCGACAGCGACGGGCACGACGCCAAGCGTATGAAACTGAGGTGACGCCCGCGAGTCTTGGGCTATATATTTATTCTGATGAGAACATGTCTCTAGCGAGCTTTAAATAGAAAATGCTGGTTATAATGCGTGGATGCCTTGGATATGCTGATTGAGACCGGTGCTAGTGCATGGGGAACGATTGGTACATCGGCTCGAAAGTGAATTTCTGCTCAGTGGGCGTGCTTGGGCCCTGCCGGAGCCGAGAGTGCTCGCGAATGAGGCTCTGCAAGTAGCCCTGGACCGACATGGACATTGCAAAGTCCATCGGCGTCCAGCCGTCCTGGTTCGCGGTCAGAACGTCCGCGTCTCGGTCGATCAGCGTGCGTAGCACCTTCACATAGCCCCGGGCGCACGCAACGTGCAACGGGCGTGTCCCTTTGCCGTCGCCCTTGTCGATATTTGCGCCAAAGTCCAGCAGCAGCGCCACGCACGGCTCGTGGCCCTCTCGACAAGCGACCATGAGGGCGGTTTCGTGGGCGGAATTGACCCAGTCTATGCTCTTCTGAATGTGCTGAGCAAGAAAATGCAGGGATTTTTCATGGTTTCCGGCAGCAGCCAGATGCAGCGCCGTTTCTCGAGCGTGGGTCAGGCTGACCTCGTGCTTTTCGTGGCCCAAGTGTATCAGGTACGCAACGACCTCGTAGCAGTCGTTGTGCGTAGCGTAGTGTAGATTCGACCAGCCATTGGAGGGATCGATGTTTCGGAGCAGCTTTGGGTGCTTTTCAATGATCAGCGTGACCATGTTGAGCTTGTTGTGAGCGACGGCCCATCGAAGCCGCTGCGCAGTGTCCATAAATGGAGTGGGCGAGGTAGAGGGTGCGCTTTTCTGACAACCTCGAGGGTTTGCGACGCAATTACGCCTGGAAATGCTCGACGACTGGGTGCCGCTAATTGTACGCTGGTGTGACCGAATGATCGTCACAGGGCTCAAAAAAGAATCTATAACCACACACCAGTGACTAAACGACCGAGTGCTATCTGGCTCCCGGTTCCTGCCAGGGTTGGGAAGTTTGTAATCCAATTTAACCCAGGATGATTAACTGGCTGGAAGCCACAACGTTCCGCAGAGAGCAGGTAAATAGCGGCGCTGAACGATTCCGGCGCGAGCAAGTAGTAGTGTAGTGTAAGCGGCGCGGGCTGCGCGTCTGTCTCGCAGTTTGCGGGGTGTATTGTAGTTACTGTTTATTTGCAATGAAACCAACTGAGCCACCTCCTTAGGTCAGATCAAGATCGCGCGCGATGCACTAGACTGGCACTCGGAGTGTCTTGAGGAATGAGCGGGGTTTGGATCGCGTGCATAGCTTGGGTTTCCTCATTCGCGGTGCCAAGCACGACGTTGGCAGGTTGCGCGCCACAACTATGCCGTAGCGCCAGGCACTCGAGCCATACTTCCGCCACGGAATCGCCACTATCTGCGGGAGGGGCTTGCAGGGAAGGGTGGGGGCGGACGTTGTGATCGCAAGGTCTGCTGCTATACCGACACATTGAGGCCAGATACAGTGAAAAATTATCCGAGGCCCGTACACCAGCGCTTAATTGCTGCGGTGGCCTGGATTCTCGCCCGGCGTTGCTCGCGAAACCGGATCTCCGCGTCCATATCTGGCGAGTCGTCATTACTTGGCTCATGCCAGTCTTTAATTAGAACGCATGCCATGCATGTACCGTGTTGTCGGCCCGCATCAGGCTGCTCGCGCCAGTCTGAGGTTTTGACACCGCAACGCTGCGGGAAAGCGCCGCGAAAAAATCCCGTTTCTCGCATCACCATCATGTACGTATGCACATTCTCGAGGTCCTACATTTTTTACTTCCATTTAGTCAGCTACATACATATAAGCCAGCAGGAATTCTATATCGTGACATGCAGTTTTTGGCAGTTCTACAGCTGCTGCTGATCTCCCTGGCAGCCGCAGAGCGGGTCATTTTGGGAACCGCCCTCCTTCCCTGCATGGAGAATAATGCCTTTACGGTGTCGCGGTTCGACGTCAGCTTCACCCCAGAAAACAGGACTCTAGCCTTCGATGTGAGCATGAATATCGCCATTCAGGGCAACGTCTACGCCGAAATCGCCCTCTACGCCTACGGTTTCAAGGTCATTAGCAAGACCGTCGACCCCTGTAGCGGCAACAGCCTCAAGCAGCTGTGCCCGCTGTACGCCGGCGAGATCGACATTCAGTCGACGACCACCGTGGGCGACGACGTTGTTAACGACATTCCCGGCGTCGCCTTCACCGTTCCCGACATCGACGCCATCGCCATCGTCAAGGTGTACTCGACCGACGACGCTGACGCCGCGAACCCGCTTGCGTGCATCCGTGCCGAGCTCTCGAACGCAAAATCGGTCGAGCAGACCGCGGTCAAGTGGGTCACGGCCATTATCAGCGGCCTCGGCATCCTGATTTCGGCCCTGTTCCTGTACTTTGGTAACGTGGGCATCTCGCAGCACATCGCCGCGGTTGCTGGACTCATGTTCCAGTACTTCCAGTCCCAGGCCCTCGTCAACATGCAGGGCATCGAGCGTGTCCCCCCCATCGCCAGTGCGTGGTCCGAGAACCTGTCGTGGTCGCTGGGGCTCATCTACAACAAGAGCCTCGAGGCTGCGTACCGGTGGTACGTCCAGTCGACGGGCGGCACCCCGGACACCTACCACCTCTACCAGACCAAGAGCGTGTTGACTCAGAAGGTCAAGCGCTCGGTGGGCACCCTTTTCAACAGCCTGCTCGGCATCGACTCCGTGAGGGACGCCGTCAAGAACATCCCCCCGCGCGTCGCCGACTTGGCCGAGTTCTTCAGCAGCGGCCGCGCCGTGTCCAAGCTCCAGAACACCGTGATGTCGACGCTCGCCAAGCGCGAGAACGAGCTCGCAAAGGAGTTCTACGCCGAGGAGTCCGAGACCCTCGTGGTCTTCCGCGGTATCGAGCGTGTGGGCTACGATATGGGGCTCGAGACCACCTCGATCGTCCTGGCCGCTTTTGTGGTGTTCATGTTCATGCTCTTGTTTGTGGCAGCCCTGTTTGCCCTCATCTGGCTGGGCTTCTTCATACTCCGCCGCGTGAGCAAGAACTTTTACCGCCACCAGCATGCCTCGAACTTTTACCCTTATATTCGGGACGTCTTTAAAGGAAACATGCTCCGCATAGTGTTTATGGGCTTCGCCCCAGTGCTCACGTTTGCATTCTGGGAGTTCATCAAGCGGGACTCTGCTGCCGTCATTGTGATCGCGTGCTTCTTGCTCGTGAGCGTGCTCGTCGTCATGGGCCTCAACCTGTGGAGGATTCACATAATGGCCCGCAAGTCAATCGCCGAGTCTGGCACCGCCGCGTACCTGTTGTACTCTGAGCCCGCTATCCGCCATCGGGTCGGCTTCATGTACTTTCCCTACCACGCAGGCTACTATTGGTTCCTGATGGTGTATTTTGGCTCTACCATCATCAAGTGCATCATGATTGGATTTGTCCAGTCCAGCGGCAAGGCGTCGAGTTTTGTGATCTGGATTGTGGAAATGGTCACTCTAGGCCTCATCTGCTGGAAGCGCCCGTACCTTGACAAGGCCACCAATATCATCAACGTGGCGATGCAGGTGATCATCACTCTCAATGCGCTCTTCTATGTGTTCTTCTCTAACCTGTTCACCCAGCCCCTGGCAGTTAACGCAGTCATGGGCGTCATTTACTTTGTGATGAATGCTGCGTTCTCCCTTATTCTATTACTTTATACCCTGATCTACGGCATTTTGTGCGTGGTTCGTCGCAACCCTGATGCGCACCTGGCGCCAACCAAGGATGACCGTATGTCCTTTATCGATGAGAAGGCTCCGACCCCCGATGCCGCTGGCGAGTTCACTGCCCTTGGCGCTGCCGCTCAGGCCGATCACGATGGCGACGTCGCGCAGGAGTCTCACCACTGGTTCAATGCTGGTGATCCCGGCCTGCCGAGGAACCCATTCAGCGAGCGCACATTACGGCACAATTCATCGTTTGACAGATTGTCCTCCCCTGGACTCTCGCGCCCTCAATCTTTTAATACCGAAATCCCTGATGTTTCTACAGTTGATGCACACATGTCTGGAGGCCACCAACGCAACTCCTCCACTGCCGACATTATGAGTAACCTCTCGCGGTACAACTACTCAGAGTCGATTTCAAAAAAGAAGTAACGGACTGCATTTATTTATATTGTGCGTTAGACGCATAAAGCTATGTATACTACCATCCATAGGTTAGCAATGGATTGCCACTAGGAGCGTGAATACACTACAAGCGTAGGCTAAGAAAATTATCGCTAATAAATACTATGACTGCCTTACATGAAAGCACCATGAATTGAGCGAATCCCACAACAATCCGGCATCAATTTTAAAGTCAGACTCGGCCAGGAAAATGAACGACAGCTCTAGCTTAGACAGGTCTTCGACCTTGAGACCGGCGGTGGTTGCGTACCGCTTGAATGGATAGAGCACGTCTTCAACGACCTTTGCCGCAATCATGTAGCTGGCAGCAAACAGCCTGAACACATTATTTCGAGTGATTGGCAGAGTACGGTTCTCGACACACATCATGTACAAGTACCGGCCAGCTGCCAGGTATGTAGCCACAGAAGAGCGGCAGTACTTGTGAAACCGCTGGGTATATTCGTGAATGCTTATAGGTGGGATGCTCTTGAGCCAAAATCTGCCGTAGAGTGCAACGCGGTCGCTGCCACTGGCAATAGAGTCTTCCGGTTCATCTGAGTCGTCTTCTAGTGCCTGCTCGTGCGAGCCTTGTAAAGCTTGTGCCACTAAATTAGCTTCAAGGCTTGCTTCTGAGAAACTTGGTTTGCGATCTCCGCTCATCTTGCGCCCCTGCGGGCCATTTTTTAGGTGCTCGTGGGTGTTTACAAGGTATGTGAGCATTTCAGCCACGTAGTAGAGCGCCTGGGGCCCAGTTATGTCGTCTAGGCTGGGAACTCTCCCGGGCTCTAGTGGGGTGAATTCCATGCGGGGAGTCACGTGGCCTCTGCTCAACTTAATGCGTTGATCCCGTCACTGCTCGGGCGCGGATGACGACAAGGTTTGGTGAGCAACTCAATTCCGCAATTTAGGGCATCTTCCAAGCGTTTGAGTTCAACACCGCCGTGCTCCTGCCGACACCCTCGATTTTTAGGGTCCAAATGCAAGCGTTGCCATGCAATGCATAAAATGTCCACAGCACTCGATTTTAGATTTTGAAATTTCAAAAAGTTCGTTCAAGTAGTTATTGCAGAGGCGAGGACGCCGCATACTATTTTTAGAGGCCGGTTTACCACGTGTGGCCCTGTGGCGTTGTTTACCATCATGTCAATTAAGCAGCAGTATGAGCAAGCTGGCCAAGGCCAAGTTTTTCAATTCTGGAGCAGCCTCAGCTCTGAGCAGCAAAAGAGCCTCACCAAGCAGCTAGAGGCCATCAATCCGTCGGAAATTTCAGAGATCTCGCAGCAGGCGGAGCACGAAGGCAAGAACATTGGATCCATCGAGCCGCTGCCGGCCAATGCAACCGCATCCATGCTTGATTCGGACCCCAAAGATATTGCCAAATGGCGCCAGCAGGGCCTCGACGAAATTAAGGCGGGGAAAGTCGCAGTGTTGCTCCTGGCGGGTGGCCAAGGTACTCGCTTGGGCTCCTCGGCTCCCAAGGGCTGCTACGACATTGGCCTGCCGTCGCACAAGTCCCTGTTCCAGCTCCAAGCTGAGCGTATCCTGAAAGTCGCTGAATTGGCTGGGGGCAAGGACACGAGCATCCCATGGTATATCATGACCTCTGGCCCTACTCGGGGACCCACCGAGGAGTTCTTCGAGAAGCACAACTACTTTGGCGTTCCCAAGCAGGATGTTGTGTTTTTCGAGCAGGGCACCCTCCCTTGCCTCACCAAGGATGGCAAGATCATCCTCGAGTCTGCAGACAAGGTCAGTGTGGCACCCGATGGAAATGGCGGGGTGTACAAAGCGCTCGACAAGGGTGGAGTGCTGTCAGACCTGAAGAAGCGGGGCATCAAGCACGTCCACATGTACTGCGTCGACAACTCGCTTGTCAAGGTGGCAGATCCGGTGTTTATTGGGTTCGCGAGCAGCCGCAAGGCCCAAGTTGCGACTAAAGTTGTGCGGAAGCGGGATGCGTCCGAGTCAGTTGGCCTCATTGTGGCCAAGGACGGCAAGCCTGGCGTGATCGAGTACTCTGAGATCTCCAAGGAGCTTGCCGAGGCTAAGGACGACGAGCACCCTGACCTGCTAAAGCTGAGGGCGGCCAACATTGTCAACCACTACTACTCTACAGACTTTCTATTAGAGTCGCCCACGCTGGCCAAGAAGCTGCCTTATCACGTTGCGCACAAAAAGATTCCCTACGCCGACGAGGACGGCAAGACCGTCAAACCCAGCTCCAGCAATGGCATCAAGCTCGAGCAGTTTGTGTTTGATATCTTCCCCCAGGTTCCCCTAGACAAGTTTGTTTCGCTTGAGGTTGGACGCAATGACGAGTTCAGCCCGGTCAAGAACGGTCCAGGAAGCGGCGAGGACTGCCCAGAGACCGCCCGCGATGATCTTATGCATGAGGGTCAACGATGGCTCAATGACGCGGGGGCAGTCACTAGTGGCCCTGTTGAAGTCGCAGCGTCCATTAGTTACGGTGGCGAGGGGTTGGAGCGCTACAAAGGAGACAAGATCACCGAGGATTTCTTACATTAGGCGGGAACCCGTGCGGTTATTTAGCTAGAGTATTAGATCAAGCCCAAGAGGCAAAAGTATGTGGTGGGCGAGTTTGTCAAGCAAAAGCTCGGTAGCTCTAATTTAGTCCCGCTATAAATAGTTCGTGGCGACTCATTGTTTTTCAGGAGTTTTCGGTAAGTACGAGGGAGCTGTCACCTTGATGTATGACGTCACTTAACCACCGATATAGATGCATAACGACCTCGAGGGATCACATGGGGATTGCGCTGGAAGGCAGTGTTTACTAGCATTGGCAAAGTTTGGGGGCAGAGATCAGGAATGGTAAAGACAGGCTGGCGATTTAGTTATTGTTTGGGGCGGTTACTGAGGGGCGAAAAAGTACGTTGCAGTGACGTAATTCAAGGCGGGCAGTACCGTGCAAATTGTGACACCCGGAAAGCCGGATGTACGAGATTGGGGCGCAATGGCGGGAGGCAAACTAGCTCAGATGGGGTCTAATTATAGATAGGTCGAGCATGCGATGTTGTTGGACGACAGTGCGGCTTGTGAGCTGACGTGGTTCCCATTCCAGCCCCCTTGATTCACCCTTGGATGCCGAGCGCCTGAACGCACACCAATTGGGGCACCCGTAAAAACAACGTTTGCACCCGGAACAACAGCTCAAGCTTCTACATGCGCGATCTGCATCATCTTGGCATGACGTCACCCGGTAAATATGCGCATTATATAAAACCAACCCCAGCTCCAGCGCGCTTCCTCAGCCTGACTTGCTGGGGCAAACCGGAGATATAACGCGGGCTGCGCAGCTTATGAACGAAACACAACACCAGAGAGTACCCGAGGCGCGGACGACCAAAATCCCGCCCTCGCAGATTCAACACATGCAACAACACCTGGCGACCCTTCTGGAGTCGATAGCCCAGGTCAAACAAAACTGCTCTCGGCTCGAGGCGGAGAACAAATTCATTCAGGAGTATATCACCAGCTTGATGAACCCAAAGCAGTAGCTGGCTTATTTATTATGCGATATTTGAACTAATACAACTAATTATTTGCGGACGCTTGAGCCCGAATCCAGTTCGTTTGGACTGAGCCCGAATTCCCGTTTTGGTCGTGCGACCACTAGACAGGTTTGTAGAATTACTGTAACTTTAGCTGGGTCAGCTGACTGGCACAAATCTTGACGGGGCCCGATCGATTTAGCAACCTACTGCGTGCGGCATGAAGCTGCGGGTGTTTTCTAAAGAGTTTGCAAAGCTGCTGCCGAAATATAGAGTTACGAAGTATCCTATAGTGCTATGCCACGGTCTGCTCGGGTTTGACGAGCTTCGCGTGGGCGACCTCAAGTACAGCTACTGGAACGGGGTGAAGGAGGTGCTCGAGCAGCACGGGGCTCGAGTTTTGAGCGACTCGGTGCCGCCGGCGGCGTCGATAGAGCGGCGGGCCGAGGTGCTGGCGGCGATGATCAAGTCGGAGAAAAAAGGCTACGAAAAAGTCAACCTGGTGGCGCACTCGATGGGCGGGCTCGACGGCCGGTACCTGATCTCGAAATTAGCTAATCGGGGGTTCGAGGTCCAGAGCCTGACCACGATTGCGACTCCGCACCACGGGAGCCCCGTGGCGGACGTGCTACTGCGGTTTTCGCGGCGGCTGCCCGTGAGCCTCGGGGCCTTTGCCCAGCTCAGCACCCGGTACATGACTGAGGTGTTCAACAAGCAGGTGCAGAACCGAGAAGATGTGGCGTACTTTAGCTATGGGGCGGAGTTCAGTCCGTCGTGGGCGAGCCCGCTGCGGATCCCCTGGGGCATCATCAACAAGGCCGAGGGGGCCAACGACGGGCTCGTGAGCGTCAAGTCGGCGATGTGGGGCAAGTACGAGGGCACCATTTTCAACTGCGACCACCTCGACGTCATCAACCTCAGCAGCTACAAACTGGCGTCGCTGCGCAACCACGACTTCAACCCGGCCGCAATGTATTTGCACGTCATGGACGATTTGGCCTCGCAGGGGTTTTGAGCGCTGCTGCACTTTGCATAATATCACCTGCAAGATGATAACACTAAGCACAGCAGGTTCGCTCGTAGTTGTGTAGACCAGATATGTCGCTGAAACTGAAGGTAGACCCTCCCCCCGACCGGGAGTGGTACACATCTGGAGACAAGTTCTCCGGCACTGTTGTATTGGACGCCAGCCGTAGTTCGGGCGTTTCGTCGGTGGTGGTGAGCCTGTACGGGATCACCTACACCCACCTGGAGCAGGACTTTCTGACCAACACCGGGGGAGCCGAGTGCCAGGCGTCCGAGACCGAGTTCTCGACCGTTTTGGACGAGATGCAGCAGGTTTTCCCGACCCAGGCGTTGCAGTCAGGCTCGGTGTCGTACACTTTGAGCCAGGGCAAGCACGAGTTCCCGTTCAGCTTCACGCTGCCGCTGTATGCGGTCCCCCAGGGCGACATCGGGTCCAAGGCCAGGCAGGCTCTGGTGCTGCCGCCGAGCGTGAGCGACGAGGGCGACACGGTGCTGGTGCAGTACTTTGTCAAGGTCAAGTGCAAGCGGGAGGGCCTGTTCTCCTCGCTCTCCGAGACGCAGTACTTTGCGTTCCTGCCGTGCGACCAGTTCAGTTCGCAGGAGCAGGAGCTCGAGATGGCGAGCTCGGTGTCGTCGCGGGGCGTTGTGTCCTCGAACCAGAACTTCTGGGGGCTGTTTGGCGGCAAGGGCCGCGAGAAGCCGTGCTACCTGCACCAGTTCGTGCTGTACTGCAAGCCGGTGTTCACGCCCAACATCAAGAACCACGTCGACGTGGAGCTCAAGTTCCTGCGGGACCAGCCGATCGTGGTGACCCAGATCAAGGTGTCGCTGCAGGTGTGCACCACGGCCAAGGCCAAGAACCTCAACAAGACGCTCGAGCGCAACGAGACGCTGTACAAGAACAAGCAGCCGATCTTCCTCGACGACACGTCCGGCCAGGCGTCGGTGCTGTCGACCGACGTCGAGGTGTCGGGCAAGATCGTCCCGGACTTTTACACCTCGCAGATGCACCGCTACCACTTCTTGCTGGTCCAGATCGAGTACAAGCACCAGCGGGCGTCGTCGTCCGCGAGCAAGGACGTCAAGCACTCCGCGACCCTCAAGCTGCCGGTGGTTGTGCGGTCTGGCATCACGATGCCGGACTGGGAGACCAAGGAGGTGACCTACACCCCGCGGACGTTCCCCCAGCACAGTATTTATTACACCAAGCGCGACCGGGGCGTGATCCAGTCCTCCTGATATTTTGATCTTATTTATTATACGGTAGCCATAATCTATAATCATCACTGGCGTCTATAGAGTTACTGCGCAGCCTGGCTCGACCGCTGCTCGTGCACCCTGGACGCAGGGCCGCCCAGCAGCTTCTCGTACCAGTGCGGCTCGATCACCAGCAGATCGGCGTCCATGGTCGGGACCAGGGACTCGACGTCGCCGCTGAACTCGGGGTCGAGCACGTACGTCTTGCCGTCGACCCATGCTTTGCGGCCCTCGACCCTGGTGGTGACTCCCTTGAGCAGCAGGTACGAGTTCGTGGGCGTGGGCTGGCGATACCGCACGTTGAGGGCGGCTGTGACCCCGACGTTGTGGGGGAGCATCGCGAATCCGCACCGGCACAGCGCCTCGTCGAGCAGCGTCGCCAGCAGGCCCCCGTGCACGATGCCATTGTGCCCGCTGAGGCGATCCCCGAGGAAGTACACCGCAATGAGCTCGCACTGGCCGGTGGCGGCGATTTCCTCGTCGGTGCTCATGAACACGGTGGGAGTTGGCCGAATGCAGCCTGGGGCAGACATCAGGAGGCCTGCCGTGAATTTGGGGCCCTCCTCAATTGGCTCGTACGGCTTCATTAGAACGTATTTGCCGGTGGCTTTGATTGATTCGACGATTGGATGCTCCGTCATGGTCTGCAGATCAAGCTGCGTGGGGAGCGGGGTATATATATACGTCCTGGGGGTGGTGTTGCTGGGAGGGCCGCGGGCGACGTGGTTAGTTACTGCGGGCTTATACTACAGATCTAGCACTGAAAATGGCCGTCGGCCGGTCGCAACGGGGGGACCGAGACGCGGGGCGCCACAGGGCAGATCGAGGCGACACAGCCACGACGATTAAGCCCAAAACTAGCCAGGCAACCTGAGGCTCGGGCCGAGGCAGCCCAACAAGCCCCGCACTACAGGCACTATGAATAAATTACATCAAGCGGAGCCACTCTTGTTCTTTTCAAGCTCCTTTTTGATCTGGGTCGCAAAGTCGTCCTCGGCCTCGTCGTCGTCCTCCCACTCTTCCTCCCACAGGTTCTGGTCGAGGGTGTTCTGGTCGACGCCGGTCCAATTCTGCACGGGGAAGTCCTCGAACTCGTCGCCGGCCTCCAGCGGGGCCAGGCTCGCCACTTCTTCCGGTTTGGCAGACATTGGGTTATTAATGCCGCTGTGACGTGAACTACCACTGAATTGGTAAGCGATCGGTAATCCCAGCCTCTGGGGTTGGTAAGCTACCATGACCTCGATTGGCACCGGATACGACCTCAGCAACAGCGTGTTCTCTCCGGACGGGAGGGTGTTCCAGGTCGAGTACGCCTCGAAGGCGGTCGAGAACGGCGGCACGTCCATCGGGATCAAGTTCAAGGACGGCGTGGTGCTGGCGGTGGAGCGCATCGTGACGTCGAAGCTGCTGGTGGCCGGCGCCAACAAGCGAATTCAGAGCGTCGACCGCCACTGCGGCGTCGCGTACTCGGGGCTCAACCCGGACGGCCGCCACCTCGTCAACCGGGCCCGCGACGAGGCCGGCTCGTGGCGGCAGATCTACAAGGCGCCGATGCCGCTGCCGATCCTTAGCAACCGCGTCAGCTCGTACGTCCAGGCGTACACGCTGTACTCGAGCGTGCGCCCGTTCGGCGTCTCGGCCATTGTGGGCGGCGTCGACGCCGAGGGCCCGCACCTGTTCATGATCGACCCCAGCGGCACGTCGTGGGGCTACCGCGGCGCCGCGACGGGCCGGGGGCGCCAGGTCGCCAAGTCGGAGCTCGAGAAGCTCGATTTTGAGAACCTCGCCGCCGAGGACGCCGTCAAGGAGGCGGCCCGCATCATCTACCTCGCCCACGAGGACAACAAGGACAAGCCGTTCGAGCTCGAGCTCACGTGGGCGTCCGCGGAGAAGACGGGGGGGCTCCACAAGCCGGTGCCCCAGGAGCTGTTTGACGTCGCGGTCAAGTACGCCATCGACGAGCTCGAGGGCGGCATGGAGGAGTAGCGCAGGCTCGCAGCTCCTTTCCGAGACAGGCCAGAATGCTCCGCATACTTGCAACGCTCCTCTAATGCTCTGCAATTTGCAACGTGCAACGCTTCCATAGTGGCTCTTGTATGGCAATGCTCTAGCAATGCGCTAGTAATGTATAGCAATGCTCTAGCAATGTATAGCAATGCTCTATCAATGTATAGCAACGCTCTGTAGCAACGCTCTGTAGTAATGGCTCAATGCTAGATATGCCTATAGCGATCCTCTATAGTAATGCTAATGCTAGCTGATCTGCTACTTTGGGGTGCCCGATTACGTGAGCAGGCGACCCAATGTCGACCAAGGTGACGCGTGCGGCCGCCCGGGCCTCCCCCAAGCGCAAACGGGCCGCCAAGACCGACGAACCGGCCGCCAAAAAGACCAAGAAGGAGGACGTCAAGCAGGAGCCCCAGTCGCCCAAGAAGCCCCGCGCCAAGCCCAAATCAGCCCCCAAAGCCCCCAAAAAGGAGGAAACCCCAGACACCCAGGTCACCCAGGAGGATATCCACCGCTGGTGGGAGGAATTAGAGGCCAAAGAGGACGATTCCATCAAGTGGGAGACCCTCGAGCACTCGGGAGTGCTGTTTCCGCCCCCGTACGAACCACTCCCCCCATCGGTGCACCTCGTGTACGACGGCGTGCCCGTGGCCCTCCCCCTCGAGGCAGAGGAGGTGGCCGGGTTCTTTGGCGCCATGCTCAACTCGGATCACTGCAAGAACCCGACTTTCACCAAGAACTTTTTCGCCGACTTCCTCGAGGTGCTCAAAGACAGCGGCACCGCCACCAACAAGGCCACCAACAAGCCCGTCGATATCGTCGACTTTGACAAGTGCGACTTCTCGGTCATCTTCGACCACTACGAGCGCCAGCGCGAGGCAAAGAAGGCCCTCAGCGCCGCTGAAAAGAAACGCATCAAGGCCGAGAAGGACGTCGCCGAGGAAAAGTACAAGACGTGCCTTTTCAACGGCCGCCGCGAGAACGTCGGCAACTTCCGAATCGAGCCCCCAGGTCTGTTCAGGGGCCGCGGCGCCCACCCCAAGACCGGCAAGCTCAAGGCCCGCGTCCAGCCCGAGCAGGTCACAATCAACATCGGCGAGGGCGTGCCGGTCCCAGACCCGCCCGAGGGACACGAGTGGGCCGAAGTCCGCCACGACAAGACCGTCAGCTGGCTCGCAATGTGGAAAGAGAACATCAACGGAAACACAAAGTACGTGTTCCTGGCCCAAAACTCCTCCCTCAAGGGCGTCTCAGACTACAAAAAGTTCGAAAAGGCCCGCGAGCTCAAAAAGCACGTCGCCGCTATCCGCAAAGACTACCAGAAAGAACTCTCAGACAAGGTCATGGCCAACCGCCAACGAGCCACCGCAATGTACCTAATCGACGTGCTGGCGCTTCGAGCCGGTGGGGAAAAGGGCGAGGACGAGGCCGACACCGTCGGTTGCTGCTCTCTACGGTACGAGCACGTCACCCTCGAGCCCCCCAACCTCGTCACATTCGACTTCCTCGGTAAGGACAGTATCCGCTATTTCCAGCAAGTAGAGGTAGATAAGCGGGTGTTCAACAACCTCAAGATTTTCAAAAAGGCCCCGAAAAAGGAAGGCGACGACATCTTTGACCGGCTCGATCCCTCGATCCTCAACCGCCACCTCCAGCACTACATGCCTGGTCTCACCGCCAAGGTGTTTCGTACCTACAACGCCTCACACACAATGCAGCAGCAGCTCGACAAAATCCCCAATGAAGGGACCGTAAACGAAAAAGTCGTCAAGTTCAATGCTGCCAACCGCGAGGTCGCCATCCTCTGTAATCACCAGCGTACAGTGTCCAAGGGCCACGAGTCTAGCGTGCAGAAGATTGAGGAGCGCATCGAGGAGCTCGTGTGGCAGAAGATCAGACTAAAGAAAATGATCCTCCAGCTGGCTCCGAAAATGAAGGAGACGCTCGGTAAAGAGTACTGGGAGGACCTCGAGATCTACGACAAGAACCAGCTCCGCGCCATCCACAGCCGCATCCTCGAGAAGGAGCGCGAGAAAGTCAACAAAAAGTTTTTGCGCGACAATGAGAAGCTGCAAAGCAAAATCGACGCCGGCGAGACCGACGTCGAGCTGCTGGCTCCTAGCGACCTAGAGACAAAGTTAGAAACAGTCGACAAGCTCGGCATGCAGTACGAGGCCGAGCTTAATGGAGGTGAGATGGAAATCAAGGCCAGTCTCAATCCTGACAAGCTTCAAGTCCAAATCAGCAAGCTGGAAGAAAGAATCACAAACACCCGGCTCAGTCTGCAAGACAAGCAGGAGAACTCAGCTGTTGCGTTGTCAACCTCAAAAATGAACTACATCGATCCTAGACTGACGGTAATGTTCAGCAAGAAGTACAACGTTCCGATCGAGAAACTGTTCACCAAGACGTTGCGAGAGAAGTTCGCTTGGGCTATCCACTCAGTGGATAAGGACTGGAAGTTTTAGTCGCCATTAGCGCTTCTGTGCATTAAATTATTTAGCATGTGTAATTGACGTGTACCGTTTGTATGCAATTAATCAAGTTATAGACTCACCTATCTCGTTGTGCCCCTGCACACTGAACTGTTAGCATGGTTAATTGACGTGTACCGTTTGTATGCAATTAATTAAGTTATATACTCAGCTACCTCGGGCTCACATGACGTCTTCGAACTCGTCCTCCTCATCTTCCTCTTCCTCTTCACCTTGCTCCGTTTTGAGATTCTTGTAGAAAGCGTCCAAATTAGAAGCATCCTCTTCCTTGGTCTTGGCCTCGAGCTTGATCTCCTCCTTGATCTCCTCCTTCTTAGGAACGACGGACGTACCGTAGCTGTCGTTTCCAACCGTCGAGCGCACGTGCCACTCTGGCAAGGCATTGGCCTGTTTCTTCTCGGCAGCAGCTGCCTTGCGCTTGGCCTCTGTCTCTTCCTCGGACGTGAAGTTGATCTTGAGCTCCACGTTCTGCGCTGGATGCCGCGAGGATGATGCAATGGCAATTCCATCGTCCTTCTCGGGAGTGATCTGAGTGGGAATATCGTCTTCTCCAGGCAGAGGAATCGCCTGGGACTGTTCATGCTGGAAGGTGTTTTCTGGAATACTCAGATCGTCGATTTCACTCAATGCATTAATAAAGGGCCGAAGCTGGACCATCAGGGCCCCCATTTTGTCCTCGGCCGCTCCTTTTTCATCGGCACTAGGACCCTCATCCTCTCGGAGAGGGTTACCACACTGCTCACAGGGGAATGCGTCCATCTCGGGGTTGAAAAATTGCACTACATCAAGAGTATTGTATCTCTTGCCGCAGACATCGCATACCAAGTCCTGTGGGTTGTGCTGTGCGTCCATTTCCTTTTTGAGTTTGTTGTTGATGGAGTGAATTTTCCACTTGATGGCATCAACTGCCTCTGTAAAATGAATATAATAGGATACCTGGGTATTTGCTCGGTGGTCTCTAGTAATATCGCCTTTTGAGCTCACCTCCTTGATCAAATGGTCTTCCTTGAGTCGAGCACACACACTTCTCAAATCTTTTGCGGGGAGGCCCATCAACCCAATTAGCTCTTTCTCACTGAGAACATGATGCATTAAAATCGCTTCCAACACTATCACGGCTTTGTTATCATAGAATCCTCGGACAACTTTGCGAATCAGGTCCGTGGCAGCCTCCATGCAACTTGATTAGTGTGCTTTGAGTCGGTTAGTAATTTGAGTTTGAAGACCAGAGCTGTCTTCCTCACTAAGCAGAAGAATATAGACTAGGCTAGTAAATCAATTCATAGTAAATCAATTCGGATGTTGGATTGTCACATGAAAAGCGAATATCTCGCCTTGTTTCATCAAGAGTCCTGGAAGACAGGGCTTTGGAGCCTCGAATCTGAGCTAGCAGTGTACGAGCGTGACAATGTACGAACATGAACATTAGGGAACAGTTAGCATTCGCAATTGCAGCTGTAGCTCAACCTGTCAGAATGTCAAATGTCAGTATGCGAGAAATTCTACTCCGAAGATAAGCTCTCTAGACTCAGGCACATCCGCATTTAAGATCACCAGAGCCTCAATTAGCGGTAATATGCTGCTAGAATACTCGAGTTGCGAGCATGTTGCACGAACTGTGGGCGTGGCCATGCATGCACGCGATGTCGCTCTAAATCCTCGGCAGTTCCCTTGTTTCAAGTCGTATATCTATCATAAACTCGGTTTAGCCCGTTTGAACGAGGTTTTTCGCCCAAGATCATCTCTGATAGTGCTCTGCATCATCTATTTTGACCTTTCGTTCATTAGAGTGGTAAACAGAAAAGTGACATTGTATGGACTTCTGTAGTGATATCACGGGGTTCCGATAGTATATCTCTCAAATACCTCGTCGCAAGCGTTCTATACAGGGTAAATGCATGCCCCAGCCCTATATGCACACCTCGCGTGTTACATTTGAATGATCCAGAAGAAAATTTTTGACCTTACCAAAATACACAATAAAGAGGACGGCTCCACGACGAAGGCTGTTCTGGTGCATTCTCGTTACAGAACGGATAATGCATGGCCGACATTCATTTAGTAATACCGACATGCAATCATTGCTTCTTGGCTGTCGGACTAGGCACACTTGACGTCTACACGTCCTCTGAAATACCCCTGACCACCCCAGAGTCCAATGGAGCTATTTTATATTGTAGCGTTCGCTTAGAGCTCGCCGTCAACCTTTAAATCTTATATGCACATACTTCGCTAATGCAAATGCAATTATTGGACATCATTTCTCTGGGGGTCGAACCACATAGAAGAAAACTCGCCTTTAGCAAGATGTGTTACAGACAATTGAACCCCCAAACGCTTTGCATTTTCCCTGGCCCAGCTGGTACTTGCTGTGGGCTATTGCTGCATGTCTTAGAAATCCATACGCACGGACTATAAATACGGCTCTCAATACCGCCCTAGTTAACATGTTGCGCATTGAACTCACACGTGTAGTCAAGAACCTTGGTGCATTCTCAATTGCACTTCCCGTCGTCGTTTTCTGGCCCCAGCTCTTGCGTCTTGGTCAGGTCCTCGGCAGTAGAACCCCGTTCAGACACAGTATTCTGATGCAGCTCCAGAATGAGCCAGCTGATGCCTAAGTATTGGCATAGATTCATAGCTTCAAGATAGATCAAGACTATTATTCAAGTCGAGCCAAGTAGGCAGTGGTTAATCTTATGACCTAGTTGTGAGAACCTCTTGAATCTGTCATTCTGTACAAACCCGCAAGCCTCTAGTGATATTTGTAACCGTCAATATCACGAGTGCGTCCGGTTTCTAACGTCGCTTGCCATTCCATCGAATGGAAATACCACGGTAGATGTATGAACAAATACCACAAACACAGCGTGATTCCAAAGCGTGATTCCAAATGTAAATATCGGTCGTTAGTTTGATTTGCTCCTATGATGGTGGTCATCAAGTCGAACGCTAGCCAACTGCCTACGCAACACAAGGAGACGAGACATTTGGGATGCTACTCCCATAAAATCGAGTCGAGTTCAAACCACATCGGTTATGGCCATCAATTGACTTGTAGAGGACGCTGCCGACTACCTTGATCATACAAGGGATCAGACTTTGGCATCACTCTATAGTATAACAAATCAGAAAGACCTGGCCAAACCTGGCGTTGTCAAGGAGAGCCAACTACCTTCAGCATACACCTGACATTTATGATACTCATGAATAACTAGAGGAATCAAGGTTTGCCAAAAAGCTGGCGTTGGTTAGGTTTTTTCTCCAAATAAACCATGATACACCCTGCACCAGCGAGTCGCAGAGATCGTCTCTTTTGATCTCACGCTCAAAGTCTTCCTTTATAGCAGGTGGCATAGAGAACGGGGCATCGCCATGCAGCCAAGTCCCTACCAACCTGGTTCGCAGCTTTTTGCTTTCGCTATATGTCTTTTTAACAGTCGAGCCAGGTTCACGCCAGAATCCCAAAATCGACTTTGGATCGACACTCTCAGTGTAGATGCTTGGATACTTGGCCCTGACTACCGCATGCAGCATGCCCTCAAGAACGTTGACTCTCAATATTGCCGGAGGTATTGAGGCCGAACTGGCAGTACGTGATCGCTGACGCTCTATCAGGACCACAGTGGGCGTACCCATATCCCTGCATAACCGGTCTGTGAGCTGCAGAGCCTCAGAGGCAAGATCTGCCACTGCCGAGGTTGGCTCGATGTGATCTAAATAAAGGTTATTCACCGACAGTTTATCATGTTTTGACGAGATAAAGCTCACGCCGATATTTTTCAGTCCCATGTCGACCGAGACCAGATCGAGGTCCCCGAGCGGGCGAGCGGTTTTTGCGGCCACCAGTCGCTGAAAAATTTGTGGTTTTGTTCCAGACGACGACACACCACAATTTATGGCTAATTGGCGCAGCTCTGCTGCAGTTATGCCCTTCAAAACATTGGGCCCCATTGTTCTCTTTGTGGCACTCACGCAGCTTACGTTACGAGCAGGTGCGAATGAAGTACCACTAGTGCATATGCGACAGGGGTGTGGTTCTGTTGACTACTGAAACAGGCCAGGACCCACGCGAATACGCCCTGAAAAATACCGGGTGTGGTCTCGCCAAGTGCTATTGATTGCCCGCAGCCCCCCGCAGTGGTAGTAGGCTCGTTGTTCAGATCCCTGACCCAACCAGCTGCATTGCATGCGATAGCGTCATTGGCCCAGCGCTAAACTGGGGGCACGCAAAACACTCGCGGCCACAGAAATTCAAGTCCGGCGCTGGGCCTGAATCTGGGCCGTGCTTGCAAGTCGAATCCTGCTCCGGCCGCCTGTGTAGCCACTACTAATTTAGGACTTAGTAAGAACTAACGCACCTCTCTCCCACCCTGCATCGGTCGTTCGCATTTATTAGCACAGTAAATGAACGCCGGGGACATGCAGCAACTCACCAAGAGCTTGGAGGTAGAAGAGCGACTTGCATCTCTCAATCGCCTCGACACTCAGATCACCAGCATATTGTCAAAGGGGATTCGCGTCCTTCGAGCAGTGAGTAATGGCAAGCGAACAAATGACAAGAGAGCCAAAGAGGATTTTACCAAAGCACTAAAAGAATACAACGAGCTCATAGGCGTCGTCAACAGCGACCTGCGTGCAGAGGTCAAGAAACTACATGTCGCCTCATCCACAGACGTGCTGCCTCTAAATTTGCCGACGCTGGCAAACGAGTTTGGGCACGACAAAGAGCAGGAGATTTGGCGGTGTATTTACTCGAATCTAGAAAGCTGTGACGAGGATATGGAGATTGCATAATGTATTTATTTTATTTTAACCTACTGATTACTAGCAATGTGCAATCGGTACGCATTGAACATGTCGCCGCAAGAGATCGAGCAGCACCTCGAGCAGCACGGGCTCAAGGCGACACTGATCAACCCCGATCTTGCCAATCCCCGAATAAATATTCCCCCGACCACCATCAACCCGATATGCCATGCCCAGGGCCTCGAGTACATGAGGTGGGGGCTCGTCCCGGCGTACGCAAAGGAGATGCCGAAATTTGCTACGTTCAATTGCCGCATAGAGAGCCTCAAGGAGCCCAAAGCTACCTGGAGAAGTGCCAAGGATCACCGAGGAGTGGTGGTCATGCAGGGCTACTTTGAATGGCACCACACGAAAAAGGCCAAGGAGCCGTACTACTTTCACCGCAAAGACGGCGAGCTGTTGTGTGCTTTGGGGTTCTGGGCCCAGAATCACCATATTGAGGAGGACCTGCACTCGTTCACGATCGTGACTCGGCCTGCGACGCCCGAACTAGCGGAAATTCACCCCAGAATGCCCGTTATTGTCGACTACAAGACCGCCAAAGAGTGGATCAATGGAGAATGGCCGGACGTGCTGAAGCTTGCTGAGGACCTGCTCGAGCTCGACTGGTACCCGGTGAGCTCGAAGATAAACAAGGTGGTCAATCAGGACCCAGAGCTGCTACAGCCACTCAAAGAGAAGAAGGAGAAGAAGGGCTTTGACATGGCGTCGTGGGTCAGCCAGACCAAGCCAGGCAAACAGGAGCCAGGCAAGCAAGAGCCTGGCAGACAAGAAAGTCCAAGCAAGACCAAACAGGAAACCCCCAAGAAACAGGACAACCCTGTTAAGGACGAGCCGAAAGATGAGCCGAAAGATGAGCCGAAAGACGAGCCGCAAGACGAGCCACACTCTGTAGCCAAGACCAAACGCTCCATCGAGTCTGGCGAGTCGCCGTCCAGAACCCGCAAAAGCCGCAAGCTGTAGGATGATATGCTAAATATAAATATGCCAACTACAGTGCTATCTACCTGCGAATTGTTTGAGCAAACCGAGCTGGTACGATTTCACCAGTCGCTTTGGGGCAGGTCTGGCGTCGCCCGAGGCGTGACTAGACCACAGCTTGGCGAGTCGCTGCACTCCGGACTTTTTCTCGGCCTCTATCTGTTTGCGGACATCGTCTTGGACGTATGGGAGCGCTTTTGGGCACACCTGCAGCGCCGCTTTGACGAACGCACTGTTGCGCTGCAGCTCGGGGCTGGCGTACTTGAGGGCCTTGCCGTGGATCTCGACCGCATCGAGCATGAACTCCCAGTCGTTGCGCAGCTCCGGAGCGACCCATTCGAGCTCTGTGCCAAACTCACTGACTACGGCAAGCGCGACGTCGCGGTCGGCTCGCAGGTTCGGCGATGCCCACTGAATGTTGGGAGCGCAGTGGCACACTGCGGCCAGGACCACGTCCTTGACGTTGCGGAGCCGAAAGCTCACAAAGTTCAGGATTGGGCTCCGCGACGCTCTGACGGCCGCCAGAACGATCTGGTCGTCGTCGAGGAAGACGTTGGCGAACGGGAGCAGCCAGCCGTCCTTGGAGACCGCAGCCAGCACGAACGGGCGGTTTCCCCAGTAGCGGAACCCCTCAAGGGTTTGGTACTTGCTGGGGTGGAGGCTCGTTCTCAGATCGGTCCACACCACGAACGGCAGCAGCAGGTCGAGGTTCTCGGCACACAATGCGGTCTCGTATTTGTGAGAGTTGTGCTCGATGAATAGTTTTCGCTGCTGCTGGAGCCTGAGCCCGAACGCCAGCTCAAGGTCGGACCAGATCGATGCAAAGAAAGCCAGCTGCTCAGGAGTGAACTGGCGAGTTCGGTCGGCGAACCTGCGGGCGAGATCCTCCTTGATATCGTACGGGGTGAATCTCCACCACAGCAAATCCGAGAGGAAAACAGACTTTGCCGTGCGGCAAACCTGGGCAAGTCGCAAGTAAACGAATGGGCTGGCGTCTAGATATACGGCGATAATGAGCCATATTTCCGCTGGCACTGAACTCATATGGGTTAGTAGCTAAGGTGTAGCGGAGATCTGGGGAAGCTTATCGGTGTGGCGGCGCCACGCTCCTGCAGCTGCCTGATCAGGAAGCCATGAGCCATCCACTGGGGTGCAGGTAGAGTGGCTATGCTACGTTGCCAGGCAGCACGTTACGGTGGGAGGGGTGTGGCCGCAGCTGCGGCAGTTGAGCCGCCGCGTGCCTGGCCGGCAGTGCGTGATGTGAATGTTACAGTACATAGTTAAATTAATGCTATCATATGCTGGCCGACGCCAGCTTGCGTGGTTTTAGTCGACCCAGCGTCTTTGGCGCCAAACCGCTGATGCAGTCACCTTGGAAGCTGCTCTTCCAGAGTACTTTACCGGGATGGTCTCGGCGTAGTTGGGTTGCAGAGTGATGGTAACACTAGGCGATGGAGTCACGGTGGTGACTGGCAGAGCAGTGAAGAGATATGTGGTGAACGCCGAGTAGGCGCTGGTGGGGTATCTCCGGGTGAAGGTCAGTGGCGCAGTCACGGAAGTGTTTGGGGTCGACTGGAACGGGGCGTACCTGGTCTGGCCGAACTGGTATGTGTACGGGGTCATCCAGTTGCTGGCGAGGTTCTGGTACTCCGAGGGGATTGTGCCCGAGGTCAGCGTGCCGAGGGCGCTGTTCTGGCCGCTCGTGTCGCCCACGACCTGCTTGCCGGGGGTCGTACCAGTGTTTGCGGTGCCGCCGCCGGTCATGCCCGTGATCTGGATCCAGCCCGAGTAGTTGATGACGTACACTGGGGCGGACTTGATGGCAGTCATCTGCAGCACGTAGGACCCGGAGCCTCCGGAGGCCTTGATGTCGCTGAGCTCGAATTCCTGCTCGGTTGCGTCAGAGATGTCGACCTCGGAGCCGAGGGTGATGTCGCAGCTGAACGCGTTACGAGAAGCGCCGTATGTGCACAATAAAAAGGTGGCCTTGTCGTAGCCGTCGATGGATGGCGTCACGTCGTCGTCCTCCCAGCTGACCTTGAGCGAGTCGGACCCCGCGTTGAATGTGGAGCCGCCGATCGACAGCTTGAAATTCGCGCTAACGGCAGACAGCAGACTGCTGACAAGCAGAGCTTGCAGAGCGAAGAGCATGTGTACAAGTGAAAGTAGGAGGTGGGTTGGTAAGATTCATTAAGTCAGCAAGGGGTAACTGCGACGGCGGTGGCCAAGAATAGGAATGGCGATTTATTGCGTGAAAAGAACAAAAAAAAAATAGGGCCGCGAAAAAGGTGCACCGCCTCGCTGCGCCGACGCCACCGCCTCGTCGTCGAGGGCGCTGAATAAGCTGAAATTTCACTATGCTCTACCTCAAGTCGCTGGTAAAGGTGCTCGACAACTCTGGCGCACAGGTTGTCGAGTGCATCAAGGTGCTCCGCAAGGGGCAGAAGAACTGTGCCAACATTGGTGACAAGATGGTGGTTGTGGTGAAGAAGGCCCGGCCTATTCCTGCAAACCTCACGGGCCAGCAGGCCTCGCAAAAGCTCCGCAAAGGCGACATTCGTCACGCAGTGGTGGTGCGCACCAAGCAGCCGACGACCCGTCCCGACGGCTCGATCATCAGGTTCGACGACAACGCCTGCGTGCTGCTGCAGAAGAACGGCGATGTGATTGGGACCCGAGTGAGCGGAGTGGTTGCCAAGGAGCTCAAGGACAAGGGCTTCCACAAGGTGGTCACGCTGGCTCCCCGCTCAGTTTAGATGTACATAGCATACCTAATTATTGACGTTCAGACGTACTGGGACTACTATTGGCTTACTGTTGGACTTGTTACTGGCAGGCTGTTGTACTTGCACAACTACTGTTAGCTTACAGGTTGAGCTGTCACAGTCTTCATGTCCAACGAGCGTACTTGCAGATTGTTATAGTGGTGGACTGTTGTACTTGCAGTCGTTGTACCTGCAAATTACAAGGGGTTGTACTTGCAAATCGTTGCACCTACAATCGTTGTACTTGCAAATCGTTATACTCGTCAACTATACCTGTCTGTGTACTTACAGACTGTTATACTGACATAGACGCTGGTAGCCTAACGGTCTTGGGCTTTCACAGTTGTGTCTTGTCGATTCTTGTCACCGTTGTCACTGGCTCTTGTCACTCCACGTTCATAAATGTGATCAAGCACCGACTTCTCTCTCAAGCACTGACCCAAGCACCACTTGGTCAAGACTTCACAGTCCTAGTAGCTACGCTTGTCACTGCACACGTGCTCCTGCAGGCTCGAGGATATCGCTTCAATCCAGTGTAGCTGCTCCAGGCAGCTCCTAGCCATCTCACTGGTGGATCCTAAAGATGTGGCTGCAGTGCACGCAGACGTAAAACAGCACCATGTTCGTCTCGGCCCTCCGCTGCTGGCTCTGGAAAAACACGCACTCATGCTCGTGGCACTTGGGGCACTCGGCATTCGTCTTTGGCAGCGTGGGATCGGACGCCAGGTCGTTGGTGACGCCCGCCGTCGGGGCCAGAGCGCTCATGAGCTCGTTGCGGTAGATCAACGGCGAATCGGCCCGCTCGGTGTACATGCAGTTTCGGCACGAGTACAGCAGCTCCTTGTTGACTCTGTCCTCCTTGGGATACAGCATATTGTTGCACTCGAGGCAGAACCGAAAGCTGGCCATTTGGCGGTGAAAAGTTTCTTTGTCAGCAGGTGCAAACGGTTTTCGCAACTTGACTGATGTTTACCAGACGGGCTTTTTCTGCGGTTCGTGCCATGAACGGCGTTCGGGTGGCTCAGGCGGTCCGTTTCAACAGCGGCGCCAGCCCCAAGATCTCTGCGATCGTCGACGACATCTCTAAGCTCACGATTCTCGAGACCTCGGAACTGGTGCAGGAGCTCAAGACCCGGCTCAACATCCCCGACATTTCTATTCCCTCTGCCGCCGCGGCCCCTGCTGCTGCTGCTGCCGCGCCTGCCGAGCAGGCTGAGGCCGCCGAGCCCCAGGAGGAGAAGATGATCTTCTCGATCAAGCTCGAGAGCTTCGACCCCAAGTCCAAGCCCAAAATTATCAAGGAGGTCAAGTCTCTGCTCGGTTTGTCCCTGGTCGAGAGTAAAAAGCTCGTCGAGGGCGCCCCCAAGACGCTCAAGGACAATGTTCCCAAGGAGGACGCTGACAAGATCAAGGAGACCATTGAAAAGCTGGGAGGCAAGATCACTCTCGAGTAATGTATATATGTAAATAGCCTAACTCAGCAGCCAATTGGATCGAGATGGATGTGCGCTGGCATGCACATCAAACACCGTCGAGGCCGTGCCTTGTAGTTAGCAGTTGGGACTTGACGTCAGAAGCACCCACATATGCAGTATGTGGCTCTGGACCGTAGCTGCGGACTTTGGCATGCGCGGCAGATCACTAGCTAGGCGTCGCTTATGCTTATCGGCGCCCATTAGCCACGGCGATTGCGCCACCGCGGCCGCGCTCCCCCAGTTGCACGCGCGTGCCTCGCCATCGCGCCAAGCGCCGCGAGCCGCTCTGGAGCCTGCACTCGTCTCACCTGATTGCCAGTGCAGGCACGACCGCTGTTGAATGCCTGCGTCCCTAACCCTGTTTCTGTTTCAGGCTCGGGCTGGCGCGGGCGCGCGAGCGGGAGGCCGCCGGCAACGCTCTAGTGCTCCAGCTGCCATAAACGCACTGGCGGCGCCCGGCGAGCCAACGACGCCGTTTGCGCATCTGGTTGTTTCAGCTTGTGCTTACAAACTGGTGTTTATAGTATAAATTACAAGGGGCATGTCCGTCCCCCACGATTCAAGAATTGAGGCCACTACACAAAGCCCGGGGCGCGCACGTTCACTCCAAGACCAGATGACCAGCACCGCCGACCTTCTTCGTAAACTACGGGCTCAACCGAGCACCCCCAACACGAACGGGCGCGCGATAAGTCGGTCGAATAGCATTAAAAGCTCCCGAGCCCCCGAGCGGGACTACTCAGAGCAGGACTTGTACCAGCCGCAAGAGCGGACGCGGTCGTTCGCGTCGTCGAACGGCGACTCGGTGCTGCACAGCCCGCGGGCGCGGTTCGTGAACCACCGCCTCAGCGTCACCAGCTTCCACGAGTCCATGAACGAGGGCATCCTCACGTACCAGACCGACGCCGAGAAGCAGCTCATGGACACCATCAACGCCGCCAAGCAGGAGCTCGACGCCGACATGCTGCTGGTGCTGCTGGAGCGGGTGGCGGTGTCGGCGATCTCGCTGTACAACTCGAGCAGCAGCACCCAGGCGGTCGACACGGTGTGCATCTCCCTGACAGACTTTATTCGCCAGTACACTCAGCAGCGGCGGCCGGTGTCGCCGCCCACTCACAACGGCTCCAGCTCGCAGAACTCGCACAGCTCGCACAAGCGGTACCACCGCCGCACCTCGGACCCCAAGAACCTCGACAAGGCGCTGCCCGCGACGGTGCCGCACAAGGCGCTCCCCGTGCACTCGCCGCTGCCGTCGTTCGCCGAGGACGAGCTGCCGATGCCGCGGGCGCCCGCGATCAACCAGCGGCGGTCCATGAGCGCGCTCGGGGTCCAGAACGGGACCTCGACCCCCCCGCGCCGCTCAGAGAGCCGCATGCGCGTCCAGGACGTGATCGAGCGGCTCAAGAACGGGCGCCGCTAACACCGCACGCTACATAACAGGCCAGCCGCACGCTGCACGTCTGACATTTATACCGTATTTTAATTAATTTATTCTAGCGCGGCCCCGCGCCACACCCCCGTGGCGCACAGCACTTGGGTCTCGCTGAGCCGTTAGTCAGGAGCCCGCAAATGCAATACCCCAATCGCATGGCGCGGCCATCCGTGCCAGAGCAATTACAGACGCTGGTCATGCAGTACAAATCCGAGATGGAGCTGTACCGCCAGGGCGGACCCCAGGCAGAGTACCACCTCCAGCGAGCGAACCAGATCAAGGACTACCTCAGCACCCTGAGCAGAAACCGCCAGCAGCTCAACGCAAACGCCCCGCAGACCCAGAGCCCGGCAATGCAGGCCGCCCAGCCCCACCAGCAGCCGCCCCAGCCCCAGCAGTACGAGGTGAGCCCGCAGCAGTTGGCCCAGAGCCAGGCCCGGGCCGCTGCGGGCCAGCAGGGGGCGATGGCGAACATGCAGATCGTCAATTCGTTCCAGCAGCGCCAGAAAGAGATTGAGGACCTCAGGGGGCACATTGCGAACTTTGAGCGGCAGCTCCAGACCGCCATGGGAGCACTTCGCACGGTTGAGAACGAGGAAACTCGCCAGCGGCTGACCCGCAGCATCCAGATCCTCCGCAACAAGCGTGACCAGTGCCGCCAGCGCGAGCAGCAGGCCACGATGGCGCTCCAGGCCGCTCGAGAGAAGCTCAAGCGTCGCCCCATGCCAGGGCAGCCGGGCCAGCCGGGCACTCCAGGCCAGCCCCAGCCCCCGGCCGGTCCAGTGGTGCAGGGAGTCGCCCCCCAGGCCCCGGCACAGCCCCCAGTGACGGGCCAGCCCGGGGTGCCAGGGATGCTGCCCGGGGCCCAGCAGACGCCAGTCGCAGCCCAGCAGCAGACGCCAGGGGCCGCAGGAGCGCCAGTGGGCCCAGGAGTCCGCCGCCAGGTCGGATCGCCGCAGCCCAGCGCCAACCGCACCGGCCTGCTCGAGCCCATCCCCTCGAGCCTCCACGTGAACCCGTCGGTGCCCGTGTCAGTGCCTCGCGGCCGGGCCACGCTCATCAGCGGCGGAGCGTCCGGTGCGTCCGCCCTCAACACCCCAGCCCTCACCCGCATCCCGCCGTTCGAGGTCGGCGGCGACCGCGTGCTGTCGAAACGCCGCCTCAACGAGCTCATCGCGGGAATCCTCGGCGAAGACAGCAACGCCCTGTTCGACGGCGACGTCGAGGAGCTCCTGCTCGACCTCGCAGACGAGTTCGTCACCTCAGTCACCACGTTCGCGTGCCGGCTGGCAAAACACCGCAAAAGCGACACCCTCGAGGCCAAGGACGTTCAAATGCACCTCGAGCGCAACTGGAACCTGCGCATCCCAGGCTACTCCAGCGACGAGGTCAGGTCAATCCGCAAAGCAATGCCCGCCCCGGCGTACCAGCAAAAAGTCCAGGGAGTCAACATGAGCAAGTCCGTCAACAAGTAAGCTCGCAGTGGCCACCCCTAAAATGCGTTATTTATGTACTAATAAGTTTATTTTACGGTACGCCAGCCGCGGGCAGGCTCAACCACTATAAATATTGCTGGTTACAAGACGGAACCTCGCGCTCCTTGAGGCGAACACAAAACGACAGGTCCCGGTTATCGAATAGATAAAAATCAAACACCTTCCCAGGAAGGTTCACCTTGTCGGCGTGCACCACGTACGGGCTCGTGAACGCCAGCTCGCGAGAGCGCTCAGTGTCGTAGCACAGCTTGTGAAGCAGCAGCGGCTCGTTCGCGTTCAGGTGCTCGAGCGGATCAACCTCGCGCCGCGCATGGTTGTTGACGCTCGGGGCCGTCGTCACAAGACCCCACTGGTACAGATCGCCCTCCTCGGTGAGAAAAAACGCAACCGTGTTCTCGGTCAGGCGCTCGCCGATGCGCACTGGGTACGACGACATGGCCTTAATGTTCTTCGGACCCGGGCACATGTCTAACGTCATGTCGTGAAGCTGCAGATGCGCAACGTTCCCGCCCTCGTACACAAGACACACCCCGGCACCAGAGAACGTGTACGACGTGGTGAACTGGTAGTTGCGGGGCGGCCGCCTGGGATCAAGGTACAGCACGCCCGAGTTGTCGGGTAGAAAACTTATCGCATACTCGTACCCATACGGCACCATTAACTTGATTCGCCCGTGCGAATTAATCTCCTGAGACTGGCCGCTGATCTCGGGCATCTTGAGCTCGAGGTCGGGGCAGGCGTCGTGACCAGTGTCGTCAATGCTGGGGAACCCCGACGGATGGTGCGTATTCAACCATTCATGCCTCGATATGATGCCGCCCTCGGTGGCGTACCGGCTCGGAGTCAATATGTACAGTTTCCCGGACTCTGACGCCATCAGCGCAACATTATTATACTCTGGGCTGACCTCGAGATGATTAGGATCGTCGCGGTTGACGGAGTTCGCAGACCGACTGTACATGCTGATCATTAGCGTCATCTTTTCTGGGATGTCCTCGTAGGGGACAAGAACCCGATACTGGTCCCCACCATCGTACTCGTTGGGGAATGCTATAATGCCCATATCGTCCACCAGCGCCAGCATATGATGCTTCATCTGGACCATGCCCTGAACGTAGTTGGCGAACGGGAACGTGAAGATGACGGGGTTGCGGCCATGGTTCGAGTGCCGCACATGGTGGAACGTGACCCCGTCTGTGCGAGTAACGTGGATTGCCGCGTGGCTTCGTCGCATGCTCCCAAGCTCCCACTTGTGTTGCTCCTTGGCAAACGACCCGTCCCACGATCGCACATACAGATTGCCACTTTTGGTCAAATACAAGCTGTCGTTGGTCTGGTCAAAGCTCTCGGGGCACGACGAGTCGACCCTGAGGGGCGTGAGCAGATCGATGCCCTTTTGCCTGCGGAGAATGCCAGTTCGAGATCGTATGCCTAATTTGATAATCCCCCGCTTCACAACGGTCGAGCTCTGCGGGGTCGCCGCATTTCCTATCCACGACAACAAACTTTGGTCGGAAATGCTGCCCCAAATGTAGAAAGATTGAAAGTTGTCTGAAAACTCCCGAAAAGTCATTCTCCTCGTCGAGCGCTTTTTTAGCTTCCTTATATCGTAGATCTCCCCCCACGGCCGGTAGTTGTTTATTGTGTCCTCCAAACATGGCCACACTAACAGAATATTGTCCAAATCCAGCAAGTCTAGTAATGGGAATAGGTAATTTATGAGTATGTTAGAACCTAGTTCAAACATTTACTCGAGTTCCTTCAAAGCCTTAGCTGGAACGCCCCAGAACTCTTTCCTCCCTTCGTTCATAATCATGTTATAAATATGCATGAGGTCTATCGGGAGTTCAGCGGTGATCTGCGGCTGTTATGCATACCGAGATGTGATCGGGATACACGAGAAACGGCTCACGGAGATGGTCCACGAGCAACAAAAACGAAAAATTGGGTTAAAAACTGTCTCTCCGATACGCATCGCACGAAGCTTCCAGAAGGTCTTGGCCCAAATGGATCGGTTAAGCCCTGTGGACTCCTAGTGCTGACGCTACAGCTGGTTATTGGTAAGGCACGTGACGCGAACAAGGTACGAGGTGCCATGTGTTTGGCCGGCGTGCGGCGGGTATCCGCTTCGGCAATGACTGCTGGGCGGTTTACAGCCATAATGAGACTGTTTGTTGCCGCATCATTCATCGCCAGCGGAAGCGGCGAGTTCGCCGAGGTCTCGGCTACCGATGATCGCGCATGGACATCCGTCGTTTACGATGGTCCACACCGTACCGCGTTGCAACAGTTCTAGTTGATGGCAAATTCCAATTTGCCCCTTGGGCGGGTCGTGCAGGATGCATAACCGATGCAGGTATCTTGTACTGTTGCCCTTAGATGCGGGAGCGGCCCTGGACCGCCAGATTCTACGCAGCACCGGGTTATTATAGAGTATACACCCCGAATATCTATACCAAATGCCGCCTGGGCACTTTTAAGACAAATTCTCCGCACCCTGCAGGAGCTTTTTGTTTGTCATCGTAATCTTCAGCCGTCCGGTACCATGTAATGCGCGAGCCGCAGATGTGGGACCACTGCAAACTATCTTAGTAACCCAGATCCTGCTTCGTGCTTTATATTCGAGTAATAATTATATAAAATGTCAAAACTAGCTAGGCCGACTCCAGCTCCAGACCCGCCCGTCAGACCCTACGACCGCAATGCTCGATTCCGTGAATAGCAGGTCGCATAGCGGTACTGCAGGGTGCCTGTCGAGTTTGGGAGCCAATTGTCGCTGTGCAAATATTTTGGGAATCGATGCGTCAGGCGGAACTGGCAGAATCACCTGGTTCTGATGCGAGTGCTGCTTGAATGGTAATGACCCAGGAATTAAATCCCAAATAAAGAATTGCCCGTCTTCTGCCACCGACCCCAGCCGGTAAAAGTCGTTCGAAGTGTCACAAGTGTACGCATCAAACACTACCTTGCGGACCCATCCTGCGTGCCCTACGAGCTTCGCCAGCAGGTTCTTGGTAACAAAATCATGTAGCGAAAGAGTGTCGTCCTCGCCAGCCGTCACAAAATATCTCCCATCAGGGCTGAATGCAATGGTATAGATTCCCCCGTAATAAGACGGGATAATGCACTCTGCTTCGAGGCTCTGCAGCGAAATGAACCTCAGAAAGCCGTCCTGCGACGTCACGGCAATGCTGTCGCCACACACCTTGATGTCAGTGATTGGCAAGTTGGACACCTTGAACGCTGCCAGGGGGTTTGTGGAAGAATTAGGCTTGGTGGATGTGTAGATCTGAATCAGCCGATTGTCAGACCCAGACACCGCCTGCATCGACGCTCCGTTCTCGCGATCCAGATCATAGATCACTACCGAGCCGTCGGCGTGCCCAGCAACAACCTGGCTCTCGGTGTCGGGAAGCCAAATCACACAGGTGACGGCCGCCCTCGTCAGATTCCCTGCCTTGTTGATTCGAGAGTACCGAGCCGAGACCGCATCCAGCCAGATCAGGTCGCCCGAGCTCATCCCAATGACAACCTCAAAGCCATTTCCATAATTTATAGCCGCATGGCAGAGAGGCCACGCCTTGGAGAACATCACCCGAATCCACGCAGTCTGCTTGGTGTCATCGTTCAAGTTGATCAGCTGGAAAGATCGCCCTACCGAGATCCACATGCCGTCAATGTCCTGCTCCGTCTTTATGGCCTTGGTGAACCTCTCGTTGAATTTGGCGTGGCTCAGATAGCTCGAATTGTTCCGATTCAAGCTGGTTTTGGGCTTTTTCGCTCTCGGCGGCCTCGACCGTACAGATTGGTCCCATTTGAAGTGCGTCAGACGCACTCCTGATGTATATTTAGATGGCATATGAGTATCGCTCGCCAGTGGGTTGATTGGTCCGCCTTGGAGCTCAGAAGGATGAGGCATGGGCATTGCAACATAAAGACAGTCTGTGCAAGTATATATGCCTTCTTGAAGCCGAAAATCCAAGCCACTCGGCGACTTGGTGAGTATGTTCCCAGAGTCGTTCGAGTTGATTCCCTCAACTACACGAGTGGGGGGTTCAAGCATTCGTCGAAATGGGGAAAACGTGGCGCAATTGGGGCAATAGTGGACATGTGGCGCATGCTGTGGCTGAGAGCTGCTTCATGGGAGTCTCTACAATGCTGCCGCCTGCGGGGCTAGAACCATGACAATTGATGAGCGGAACCAATTCATTGGTGCGGATCTGCTATTTCCCTCTTGGAATACTGCGGCAGATCTGAGGGTACGTCACCCACCCTGCAGGGCACTGCAGCAACAGGGGTGACGCGACGATAAGCCATAGAGTTGCGCAACTGAACGAGCGGAGTTATGCGGGGCTATACAGTCACGATCAAGTTATACCCTTGCTAGTTCTTCTGCGTCCAAGCCCTCGAACACGCAGCAGCACTGATATGGAGTTTTCCATTGATGCAGACACTGAAAAAAATGTCTAGTTTGACAGCTGCGTTCGGCAAAAGGTACTCGACCCGATTTTAGAAACTCGAACGATGCTATCGATCCGTACTGGGATAGATCTCACGACTATTATCAATAACCTAAATACCTTACCTTTATAGGCATGTCCAGGCATGTTTCAATGAGTAACAACTCTTTTGATCTCTGTAAAATGAATGTTTGTTCACATGATGGCAATTGAAAATCGCTCACCCACGTCAACGTGCTGTGGGGTGCTGTTTTCCTGTCATTGTCGTCATAGTACCTTGGCGGGCATTAGATTGCTGCTCGACAAATACCGCATTAGCCTATTACACTATCCGCATCAGCTCTAAAACCAGCTCGGGACAGTCCATAAAGATGCTTGCGTACTTCAGCAAATAATATTGAAGAAATACTCTCGTTTCTGCATAATTATGCACGACCGCGGCGGATTGCAGTCGTACACATGCGTTTGAATATACCCCCGAAAGCCAACTTGACGCCAGCGAGCCCCCAAAACCGGAACTTCCCCTCATTCCAGAGAGGCTGTACTGTTGTTCACCCTCCCTACACACTAGTTGTAGCTTCAAACCAAGCAGTTCGCCACCCTCCGCGGCCACATCCCGCGGCGGCCTAACCCTGTGCATAGATAAGATCAACCCCTTCCCTGGTAAATGCCGTAAACCACCATATCAAAACCTAACAAACGCAAACAAGCTGACTTATAACCCTCTCTTCACCACTTCCATACCATGTCCGAACAAGTCTACGTAGGCATAGGTGCCTCGTATCTATGGCCATGGAATTGTTTACAAACCGCTGCGGTGTTCATAGGCCCGTACCTTCGAACATACCCAGCTCTTGAAAAATCATACTCGTCTGCCATCATGCTGGGTTCCACCTGTGTCAATTTGGTGGTTTCGTCCTGGCTGGCAATGCACCCGAGGTCGTTTGGGGCAAGAATTAAATTTGGGCAAAGATTGATAGCAATTGGGTTCGTTTCAATGAGCATTCTGACATTTCTCAACATTGACCCAGTTCCTTATTTTTTTTGCATTGTCTTGTTGGTGTTTTTCATTTCGGTTGGAACCACCAACGTGCAGAACGGAGTTACTGCAATCACACAACGCCTTCCTGGTGGAGGCGAAGCCCGTGCAGTGCTCATCGGGCAGGCCCTAAGCGGTATTGCGCCCCCGATTTTCGGGTTATTGCTGGGATTAACGGGGTCAGACCTTGACTCTGTCTCCGCTGCAGTCAAGAGAACCATCAAATCGCTCGCCAACAGCCTCCAGTCGCTGGGTCTTAATTTCGCATCGTCTCTGGATATCGAGAATCCTCCTCTCGAGATCCCAGACGAGACTAATACTGCGACGTTGCTGTTCTTGAGCTCGAGCTTGCTTAGCTTGTGGGTTTGCTGGAGGTTCCGGGGACCAGAAGTCGAGGCCCACATTAAGCTTAGCGAGGAGGAAAGTGAGCAGACGCACCCGTCCCACACTCTCTGGGAGCTCTTCCATGCTCTGAAATCGCCCGGTATTGCCATTTTCTTGAGCTTCGTCGCATCGTTGACCTACTCAGTGTTTGCTAATCTGGTGACATCTAGAACCATCCCATCAAGGTTCTTTTCTCCGCTCACGCATTTTCTGTGGAATGCTGGTGACCTGAGCGGTCGTGTCTTTTGTGAATCCGACAAATTTCTCATCCATAAGCCTCGCAAGCTGGTCCTGTACGGCTACTGCCGTCTCCTGTTTATACCCACCTTGCTTTTTCTAAGCTGGCTCGGGAATCCCAGCGATGTCTTATACTTGGGAATACAGCTCGCGTACGGGTTCACGAATGGACATCTATTCTCTTCAGCGATCTCCTACGCCCCGTCATGTGTCTCCGTGGAGCAACGTCCTAGTGCAGGTGGCATTATCGGTATGATCATCAGCTTTGGATTGGTTTCAGGCGCAATCCTCAGCTTCTTGGTCGTCCCATTCGTTAGTGCCATCTAGCGACAAATCATACTTGCACGACGTAATGCCTCCACAGGATAGAGACTAGCATACAGTCCTTATCCACTCATGACGAGAATAAAATAAAGTGCGAACCCACAGCATGATGCACCGAATACCCGTAGATTTAACTATAATAATCATGCATAGAGGATAATCTCACTACAAACAACCTGCACGCAATCTGCTCTAATCTACTCGCATAGTAGTCAAAATGATGCGTTACTATGACAACTGTGCTTGAATAGCTGTTTGTCCTTCCGCTAAATGCAACTACGATTAATCTCTGAAACTGTCAATGGACCCTTAGCCTCAGACTTTTGGTTACTAAGCATGGTTATTCGTCGAAGAATTCTGGCGAGGCCATGGAGAGTATATGCACGGCTAAAATCAACTGCACAAGCAGTACGGACCGAGGTATCACCTCCAGAGAAGGATTCTGACGGTCCTACCCTAAAAGATTTCCGGACAATCGCCAAGGAAATGCGTGAAAAGTCACTGAAGTTCCGGAAAGACCAAAGTTCATCATTATTCCAAAGGGAACACCGTCAACCGTTGGACGTATCACATGTCCCACTTCATTATGCGGATCTGAAAAAACCAGTAAAGTTTGGAGACGTCATTCTCTCGGGCTCAAGACCGATGGTCATTCTACGACTGCCTTCAAACTTTTCAGAACCGTATCTAGCGTGCGATGCTAGCGGCACAATTCATGAAGTGTGGAAGAATTCTGTGCTCGTCAAAGTAGGTTCTCTGCCAATTCCTCCTTTCGATCACGAGCTACAGGCCAAGAGTTCTGTGCCGATAGAGATTTATCAAGAGGTAGGCTATTCATTGGGTGCTTTACAGGTAGAAGCCAGCGTGTTGGCCAGCAAGCTTTTGGACTGTATCACTAACATCCTATTGTTACTACAGAGAGACGAGACACCAGTGTCTTTGTCAATTTACGACTTAATGAGATTCGTTCAGAGGTTTGACGACGCTGACTTTGATGACTTACCCTATCTTGATGTTGGCGATTTCGTAGATGAATTTATCCCGCAACTGACTCCCTCTTTCGTATTTGGTGTCCTCATTGCCTTCAATCATTACCAACTTGTCAACAAAATGCGGGTTGATTACTCTAATCTAGTGATCACTATCTTCAGCAAAGAGGTAGAACGCCGAATGGTCAACATGACAAAAAGACTCACAACAAAGTTCAGGCCGGTCAAAATGCCATACGAGCTCGTCTACTATGTCAGGGATTACGGCCTTGGTAATTTGAGCACTACAAACCCTGTGAGTGAGGGAATTGCTTTGCAGCTTTTAAGAGCTCAGAAAGAATACGGTGAGCTTAATAGAGGATACGGTTTGGCTTTTGCTGAAAAATACGGCAAGTTGAATTTGGATGGCCCTGCCCTGGATCGATATGTTTATCAATTCCTAGAGCCAGTACCGGACATGTCGATGAATACAGATAAGCTGGAGTCCATTCGCGAGCTTGTCAAGGAAACCGTGTACTGTATCGATAGTGAGGATACAACCGAAGTGGACGATGGCATCAGCTTTCATATCAAAAAGGGGATACTCACTGTGGGTGTACATGTTGCTAACCCATCATGCGTGCTGGATAGCGAAGAAGTTGTCAAGAATGTTTTCAAGAAGCCCACCAGTGCATACTTCCCTCATAAGAAAATTCCTATGCTGCCGAGCTCAGTTTCGGACTTTCTCAGTCTAGACGAGAACTCCCCAGCATTGACCATTTTCATGGACTTTGATCGCGAGTCAGGCAAGAAGCTTAATGCAACAATTCAAGCCTCTGCTCTATCTAGCGTACGAAGGCTCACTTACGAGCAGGCAGAGTCCCTCCCTGAACTAGCACCCCTAATGGAACTTGCGCAGATTCTCAAAAAAAACCGCCTTGGAGATAGCTCGATACCGCCTACAATGTGGAGAGATAGACCACAACCCAAAGTGGTAGACGGGGAGGTTAAACTTTACTATCAACAGAGCACCCCAAAGGCCACTGACCTCGTTACCGAGTTGATGATCCAAGCAAACTCTAGTGCTGCGGAGTATGCGTGGGTACACAACATTCCCTGTATCTACAGACATCAAGCACTGAATTTCCTCAACGAAGAACAAGAAAAGGAGTTCTACGAGCAGGAGGAAATCGGAAATGAGTGGTTTGACTCTCTTACTGCAGCAACACAAGGAGTTGAACCAGCCCGCCATGCCTCACTGGGGATTTCAATGTATACTTGGTTTACTTCTCCATTACGCAGAGCCCAGGATATGCTTCTTCATATGCAATTCGACGCGCACCTCAAAGGGAAGAGTCCCCCTCTCTCGAGAGCAAGACTATCGAATATGATTCCTTGGATTTCCGCCTCTCAGCGCTTAGCGAAACAATGTCAAAGAGAACTGGAGAGATATCAACTATTGCGCTACTTGGAGCAGCACAATCCTCAATCAGTTTCAGGAATTTACTGGTACACCACTGAAGAGACTCACAAGGTCTATCTTGAGGAGTATGGTCTACTAGCAGATTGTTTAGATCCCAAACCCCCACAAAAGAAGAGCACATTCACAATCAGTATGTTGAGCTCGGTCTATGACAGAATCATTGTAACTGAGACCTCCGAGGACAGGGAGAACAACTGGCAAGAAGTCTCTCCGAAAGACGATGAACAAACGACCAGAAAAAAGAGGTCGCGTAAAAGCTGAGCTCGCCAGCGAAGACAAACTATGTACATATTGCATCAATTAATTTTATTCCCTGTAGTCGCATCAAAGAGAAAACAAAGTCTTCGAAATTCTACTACCCAATTTCCTTTAGCACCTCTCGAAAACTTTGTACAGCTCTGGCAAACTAGCAATCTCAATTATTGACGGCTGAAGGTCCGCCGTAGCGATGAATTTACGCTTTATTGTATCAAAGATATTTTCCACCTCTTGCGTGGATGGACTCACAGGTACATGCAGATGCGCGAGTGCGACAAGTATATCATGCAGGCAGTCTTCCTCTGAATTCCAGTTCGCCTCCAGCAATTGGGCGAAAAACTTTGGCAGATTCGCAAAAGATGGCGCATAATTGAGCAACATTAATGGAAGTTGAGTGACCATCAACTTGTCCTTGCTAACGAGCTTGATTTTGAAATAGTCTTCCAGCATCTCACTCATGGTCTCCAACTGATCAAGGTGATCAGATTGTACCCCTGAAAGCTCGAGTAATTCCTCGACCGCAATACCATTTCCTAGGTGGATTGTACCAAAGTTAGAGAAATCCATCAGTCCCAGCTGGTAGAATAAATGAAAGCTCAGCTCCCTAAAATTTGCTAGGTAGAGACGCACATCGAACTGAATTGCTGCCAGCCCTCTGTTAGCATCTACGACACCAACGAAAGTATGCTGCATAAGAAGTTTAGTTAGACGAGGGCTTAGGGCATCTGAGACCTTTTTCTTGAGCTTGGAAATAGATTTGAGGTTCATTTGCCGCGGTTTGAGTCTCAGTGGTTGGCTCTGTTCTGCTTCTTGGGTCGATCTCTCTCCTTGCGATGGTTCATGGTGAGCCATATCTTCATCGCTTTGATCCTTGTCATTCCTACTATCCTCAGAGTCCAACTCTGACATGCGCTTGGTTTTCCTCGGTGAGAGCTTTGGCACCTTGAAAGAAGCTAACGTAGACTGTTTCGGGTCGGTTCTAACCAGTTTGTACTCGTATCGCGTGGGAGTTGAAGGCAACGCATCATACGTGGTAGTACCGCCCTTTGACAAGCCCAAGTTGGGTCTCGTTTCAGTGTCCGGGTCCGTGAATCGAGAGGATATCAAGGACTGGGTCGAGTATGACCGTGTTGATTCTTGCTTGTTCAGTAATAATTCCAGGTTCTCACACACCTTTTCAATGATCTCCTGCTCGTAAAGGAAGCTGACTTGTGTCTTTTTAGGGTGCACATTAACGTCGACATTCTGGCTTTCGAGTTTCAAGCTGAGAAATACAAAGGACAAACTTTTCGGTCTATTTAGGGAATAGACACCCTGTATGGCTCTCTGAAGTGGTCGGCACTCCACGAGGCGCCCATTTACAAAGAAGATATAGGGGATTGTCCTGCTTGAAGAATAATCAAGATTGCTCACGTACCCACGAATCTCCACTACGCCAAGAGGAGGAATAGCATCGATAATAAGCTCTAGTAGGTCGCCAGCCACTTTGGATCCAAACACCCGGGCTATTTTATCTTTTTGTGTCCTACCTTCTATCACCGTAGGTTGTGCATCCCCTTGTTGCTTACAGCTAAACGTCCCTGGATACTCGATTGCATACCGAGTGACAACCTCTAGAATACCAGCGTATTCATGAGACTTCCTACTCCTCAGCGATTTCAGCCTACTAGCGTTGTTGAAGAACAGGCTCTCGATGTTGACTTGAGTGCCTTGCAGACCAGCAATTGGCTTTGTATGCCTGAGCTCGCCGGCTTCAAAAGCAGCTGAAACAGCGACATCTTGATTAGCTCGTTTCGTCACAACTTTAAGATGTGAAATGTGCGATATTGACGCAAGGGCTTCCCCACGAAAGCCCAAAGTAGAAACATTGGTGATATCCTCGAACGCACGAATTTTGGATGTTGTGAAGCGTTGACACAGAATTGGTAGATCCTCTTCTCTTATCCCGCACCCATTGTCAGTCACACTCAGTAGCTTGAATCCGCCATCCGCAACGACGACATCAATTTTAGTCGCACCGCTGTCCAGACTGTTTTCTAGCAGCTCCTTCAGGGCATTCCTCGGGCTAGCGATGATTTCTCCGGCAGCTATTTGATGAACAACGTGTTCCTGAAGCTTTTGGATGCTCATCCCCCTGCTATCAGGCTATATACATCTAATACCGCCACTGCGTCGTCTTCGTTATGAGTTACAAACCGGTACAAACCGTAAATGGGCCACGAGACATAAAAAGACAACTTCTTTTAGTAGTTAATGAAAATCACAATTAATCTAAATATAAGACGGAATAAATAAGCGAGGAAGTGATGGTTCAAAGAGGGATCATCTCGACAAAATCAGAGACAGACCAAACAAAAGTTGACAAGGTAGAAAGAGCGTATTTCAATCCTGAGTTCTGCTTCTGGGCAACAAGGGTTGTGTCAGGAAGAGGCGGCATTTTCTATAGCGTGGTTCGGCTCATCCCCTAATATATGTATATCTAGTTGCTCAACCTCCAAAATGTTGAGTGTCACGTGATATACGGTGCCTGCGGCATCTTGCATCAATAGACGATGCTGGAATCGCTCGATGCCACGATTTCACGATTAAACTAGCTATCGGTTAGAATACACGGCCATACACTCGCCATATCCAACCCTGTCATGTTTGGTTTTCCTATCGCTGAATTTTCAAGGTTTGAGTCACAAGATTTGAGACTTTACGGCATGTTGTGGCGTTGAGTGTAGATCATTTTGCATTGAGTGGGACCGGTTGAGCAAGTGCATGCTGAGATTGCTTCCGCGTATACCCCTTTTCATGCCCAAGCACGCTATCTATGAACTCTGGTTCTGCGTCTGAGACCCGTTACATTGCAACATCCGGTATAAACGGTTGGACAGCCGCATGACCAGTTTTTTCCAACCACGTATAAGGATCTGTGATGGGAGTCTGTTTCTTATATCTTAATCAACTGGAGGTATTAGGATCACACACCGTTTTTGAAATGGTTTCAGGCCATAGTTTAGCACTAATCCCGCAGGCCCCTGTGTTTTCCACTTGCATTAGCGAAAGGGCGTGCAGACATAATCAATATTGCAGAATCGCACCCAACACCCCAATTGAGGAGGGATCGTATATATTGGTGTAATACACATTGCTCTCGGGCTTTTTGGATGTGGTGATAGAGCGCCATGATTCTGGGAGAGGGTGTCGTATCGATCTAGTCGAATTGTCTTAGTATGAGGGCTGCACTACAGTAATTTGGTTTTGTATAACTAATATATTCGATTCATGGTACGTTTTCCGGGTGCAAAGTGCGATGATCCGTTATCGCCTACATGCAGAGCCTATGCGTTATCGCTTCTAGAAGCCAGGTTCAGGCCAGAATCGATAAGCTTGCTACTTGATTGCTCAATTTAACAATAGTCATGTATCAGCTTAATTTAATGCATAGTGAATTTTTTGCTACGGGTTTTGGAGAAGATCTCCATGCGAATATGTGGAGTTTCACTAGTGAATACTAGGTGCTCCCTGGGTATATGTACATAGCATCAATTGCCAGTTGCGAGTCTCTGTGGTGTAGTCAGTTTTAGGCCGCTCAAGAGTGCTCCAATGCAGTCAGAGTATCTCGCTTGGAGAGATTGGTTATGAGCCGAACTCATCCAGTGGCCATTTCGCAACGGGTATAACTTCCAGGTCGGGCTTGAAACCGCTTTCGTACATCTCGATTCCTGCCCAACCTATCATGAGAGCATTGTCTGTACACCATTGCAAAGGTGTGAAATGCATTTTCAGGCGCAAGGGCGAATTCAGAGTCTGAATCTTCTGGCGTAGAACCGAATTCGCTGCGACACCGCCAGAGCACACAAAATCAATCTCTTGATCGGGTTCGAGCTCTTTAGAAGCTATTAGATGCTTGAGGGCCAAGTCCACTTTGCGAACTATGTGATCAAAAACGGCCTCTTGAATTTTTATTCCCAAGCTTCGACGAAACGCTTCGGGCTGCTCAGCAACTGGGTCGAATTTGTGCTTTTTAGCTTCTCGAGGGATCAAGGACGAGAAGTGCGCAAAACTGAACGCTACGGTCTTGATGTTCCCATTGTGCGATTTCTCCAACGGTAACGGAAACTCAAGGCCGGCTGGAAGTGGGGCTGTGTCGCCTGACTTTGTGAATTCATCCAGGACTTTTCCAAGCATATTCCCTTCCAAACCTAGGTGCCGAGCACATTTGTCCAAAGCATTACCAGCTGCATTATCTATCGTGTTTGCAAGTACTTTGTGGTCAGTGATGGATTTGGAAAAGACTAGCATAGTGTGGCCACCACTAATTAGCAGGCTCAAGAATGGATACTTGGGCCCGTTTGGGAAAAATCGAGGAGTTAGAAGATGGCCCAGCATATGATGGACACCGAGGAATGGAACGTTCCAAGCAACTGCCAGTCCTTTACCAACCTGCAATCCTGCAGCTAATGATGAGAACATGCCGGGTCCCTGGGTTGCGCATACCAGATCGATTTTGGGACGGTGGTTCCTGTTGAGGACATCTCGAGCAACTACTGCGATTTTCTCAAGGTGATGTGCTAGAGCATCAATAGGAATGATGCCACCGTCCTTGGCACTCTCCATGGTGAGCTTAAGATGGTCCTCGAGGACGGGAGGCTGATTTTCAACACGGTTGATCAAACAAACTGCGCTATCATCACAAGAAGACTCGATTGCAAGAACTCTGTATCGTCTTAGGCTCGGTGCAAAGCGCCCAAATCTGAACATGCACTAGTCACGTGTAAATTTTTCAAGCGGATGCAGTAGGGTCTGAACTATAATGCGGCGAGTTAAGAAGTAGTTCAATTTAACAATAGCATTCATTAATAAGTAGCATTCTGAGTGTTTATAGTTGTCTACTGCGGTAAATGACGGACCCTAAACGCTCTCGATATGGTAAATATTGGAAGCACTTTGGCACTTGGATTTAAAAAGTACTCAGAATACATAGTTCACTATAACTTGAAAGCTTCATATTTTACATTGAAATTGGTATTTTCCTTTGAAACTGCTAAACACTCTAGACAGCGGTGGTGGCAGCAGGGCGGACACGGCACTTGGGAGCAGAAGTAGAGGGCTCAGCAGAGGGTGCAGCAGAGGGCTCGGAAGAGGTCTCAGGGGCAGAGGGTGCTGCAGAAGACTCGGGAGCAGCAGATGACTCGGGAGCGGCAGAAGACTCAGGAGCAGCAGATGACTCGGGAGCAGCAGACGACTCAGGAGCAGCAGAAGACTCGGGAGCGGCAGATGACTCGGGGGCTGCTGAAGAAGCAGCGCCCTCGCATGTGGCGGAGCTCATTGTGAGGAGAGGAGAAACGCTGTAAACGCTGCCAGCGGCCAAGAACGCAGAGTTGAAGGCAGCGACGTTGTCGGCAACAGGGTCAATAATGTCACACTGGCCCTCGGCGAGTCCAAGCAGGGTGTTGACGATGTCAACACTGGGGGTCCAAAGACCACTGATGTCGTTCTTGACAATGTCTCCAGCACCAACGGCCTTGAAGTCAGCAGCCTTGGCGGTCAAGCCCTCGAGCAAGCTAGTGACGGTGCTGGACAACTCCTGAACGAGGGAAACCTGGCTGACGTCGACAGTAGTCAAAGCAGCGACGTCACCCTGCAAAGCCACAACGGCCTGGGAGAGAGGGTCGTAAGTGGCCTGGATTCCCAGAGCACCACCAATACCCTGACCAGAAGAGAAAGCCTGGACAAGGCCGTCAAGGACGCTAGCGAGAGAGATGACACTGTTGGCATTGGCAGTGAGCTCTGCGGAGGCGAGAGAAAGAGCGGAAAGGATGGCGAAGATCTTGGTGTTCATACTTGGAGTGATGAACATAAGGAAATTCGAGTTACATTTATGCTGTTTGGAATTCTGCATCCAAGCAGGCCTCCCGCGCATATATGCACAGCGTGCAGGACTCCGGGAGATCCCCCCCCCGGTGATGAGTGACTCCACACTAAGATGTATGACATTTCGAGCAAGCCGGCTTGAGAGCTATGGAAAACCCGCTCGAGTCAGCAAGTGTTAACTGCCCTGCCCGTTAATATTGTGTTCAGGGCAGCGCGTACATTGGCATTTTCCCGTTTCAGCCCCAATCATTTCTCATACATCGTGTTTGTTACCTTGCAGGTGACCCCGCAATAATTTGTCGAGTCTGAGGGGACATTCGCATAGACCCTAGCAAACCTCTAATGAGGCTGCTCGTTTCAATTATGTACAAGAAGTTATTTCATTTTTATTTTGGGGTCGCCAGTGTGGCATTCCACTATTATGCCCTCAGAATGGAGATAACTGCATTCCGCCAATTGTGCGCCGAATGCGGTAAACATATACATGGATACATAATTGGTGGTGGTACCCGCAAGTAGATACAAAGTGTCTAATGGGCTGATATGCTATTGTCTACGCTACACTCGCAGAATTCATTAACTTCGCTTACCATCACAAAGATGCGCCAGGGATCTACTATGCATGCATATGCACTGCAATTGCTGTTTAAGGAACATCATTGCATCCACTATACGCGAGGGGACACTATTATTCAGCTAATGAAGGTTACGATTGGTAGGGCCTTGCTAGGGGCATGACATGTAGCTAATACGGCAAATCATTTCGGCGTAACACCACATAGCATTCTCTAAACCACTTTTCATGTTGTTCGGCCTCTTGTTCATGTCCCTCACCAGAAGCGGAGCAACGGAGTGTCTCCAACTAACGGTCGCGGTGGGGTCACTTCTGTCGCGCTGAGAACAGCATTTGCATCGCATCACGTGACCACTACCGCATCAGCACCCTCCATTACCATGTATATGCAAAACAATTGTCGGTCTACTGCTCGAGTCCTCAGCACCATCTGTGGCAGAGCTCGACGACACCTCCCCGTAGTCAGCATTATCCCACCGACTCCTTGTTGATGCGACGATCACCCCGGGGTGGGTTAGTGGGGTACAAGTCGTGGCTCTGCGGCAATATATGCATGTCTACTCCGAAAGCGTTAGGGCAATGGAGGAACCTAGTATCCGCCGTTGGACTTAGTCAAAGGTTAATTAGGCTGAGAGACCGTAACAGTACCTCGGTTAGACCCTTACCCTTCAAGGGTCCCCGTATTTAGGATTATTATTTAACATCCCTGGTGTCGCTAGTTCACAATGCCAAATACATTGAGTCAAGATTGGTTGAAAACCTGCGTCTGGAAGCAAGATATATTCGCAGACAAAGTAGTGTTTGTTACTGGAGGAGCTGGTACCATTTGCCGGGTGCAAACTGAAGCATTGGTATTGCTGGGTGCAAAGGCGGCCATTATCGGTAGAAACCCCGAAAAGACCGCAAGAGCTGCTGAAGAGATGTCCAGCCTCCGCCCTGGGGCAGAGGTTATTGGCATTGGCATGGTCGATGTTCGTGATGTCAAGTCCCTAGCTGACGCAGTTGCAAAAACCGTTAAAGAGTTTGGTAAAATCGACTTTGTGATCGCCGGTGCTGCAGGAAACTTTCTGAGCCCTATCGCCAACCTCAGCTCCAATGCGTTCCGCACTGTTACTGAAATCGATCTCGTTGGGTCGTTCAACACTGTTAAAGCTACTTTCGAGCAACTTCGTGCCAACAAGGGCCATATTCTCTTCGTTAGTGCAACTCTTTACTACAAGGGTCTCCCCATGCAAGCTCATGCAGCTGCTGCAAAGGCCGGCGTCGACAGCCTCATGAAAACAGTTGCCGTCGAGCTTGGACCGTTGGGCATTCAGTCGAACTCCATTGCGCCAGGTGCGATTGGAGGAACCGAAGGAATGGATCGCTTGATGCCCAGTGACATGTCGGAGCGCGCCAAGAAGCTGATTCCCCTCGGACACTATGGTGAGACTACTGATATCGCAAATGCCACTGTGTTCCTGTTCAGTCCTGCAGGCAAGTACGTGACTGGTCAAATTCTTGTGGTCGATGCAGCGCAGTGGCAAGTTGGTGGTCCAGAACTCGAGCTGTACCCTGACTTTACTATTGCTCTCAACGAGGGCGATTTCAAGCTTTGAGGATGCCTTTTGGTCCGCAGCTATACAGCCTAGATATATTCATGACTCTTTTTCCGATACCAGCGTGCTAGAGGTGCGTATGCCGAGGCTGGGTAAATGAGCCGTCGACGCATGAAGTTCTCAGCTTGCCGGTGGAATTCTCATCTGTCAAACTTGTTAGATTTTAGCCAATACAGACGGTCTCGCTGGGTGTTCCGGCAGCTCCGTGGCTTGATTGATTCTCGGGCGGCCGGAACCGGTTGCATTTGCAGCGTAGTCCGGTGTCTTTATGGTGCACTTCACCTTTTTCTCCATGTAGATGTCTAGCTTTCTCTTAATCGCATTCATTTTCGCTACACGGATACATCCTTTAACGCGAATTGATGATATTTCACCACCCTACACTTGTTGAGGCCGCAACCGGCCTTCCAAACGTTCTCCTCGTGTTTATTTTTCTGCATGCTTGTCATATTCAGGGGCACATGCTGTCATTGCTCGAGTGCATAGAAAGTAGCAGGACCTAGTGGTGAATTTCGAGCCTTTACATGTGAGCCGGTCATGTCGATAATCTATAAATCTATTTTTATTTCGATTTTCACGAGTGATTTGGACGTCCCGTGGAGTCTCTATGCTCAATTTAAGGTTTAAGTCATTTAAGGTTAAAGCATGTCTTGCGTTAGGGCGGAACTAATGCAGTCGTAATGTTTACACTTTCCTGGCAATAGGTCGAGTATGCGCAATCTCTGGTTGATAATAACCTTGCGTCGAGCTAATATTTTGCCAGTCTGCATCCGACCAAGCTGTTTGTCTCTATTCAAGTCAGCTCGTCCCCTAGCTTGATGTGTGGAAATAATAAGATGCAGACGATATAATACGAACGTGCGCCTCACTTCCGGTAAATTGTCTAGATTCAGACTTGCTGCAGGTAAACTCGAAACAAGCGACCCTGTTCAAAGGATGCTAAGGTCCGTGACGCCATCCTACTATGGATATGTTTCCGAGACTAACGAAGCACTACTTCTGATTCAAGCGACGATCCAGGGCGAGCTGCCTCTGGTTCAGAAGCGGCCTGAGGACAAAGAGAAAAGCTTCTTGATCCGGTCAGGAAATATCTTCATCTACGAGGCGGGAGAATCTGGTATTAAACGTTGGACTGATGGATTACACTGGTCTCCCTCGAGAGTTCTAGGGAATTTCCTGCTGTATCGTCAACTTCATGATAAACACACCAAGAACCAGCCAGTGCCTCGGAAGAGTCGCAAAAAGAGCGAGCCTGAGCTTCTATACAACAGGGGCACCCCAGATCAGATAGAGTGTCGTTTGCATGGACCTCTGACGGATGTTTACGACTTTGTTGAGGATGGACTGGTCAAAAAATCCATCACTGTGAGGCTGGGAAACAAGCAGTATCATTTGATCTCCTACTATCGCGCTAGCCATGTCCTTTCTGGGGAACTTGAAGTGCCCTCTCGTGATGAATCCCTCAAACACATTGAGATCGGTCCCGAACTGGCCAACCAAAAAGACTTTAGGATGGCCATGAACATGAAACTGCCAATAGAAGCAGGGCCTTTGTACATGGAACATGAGAGCTTTCCTGGTTTCTATGAGCCCCATCCACCTGAAGTGCCCCTCTATTCTCCCGAAATGAGTAAATCTGCGAACGTGGTTGGCGGACTGCTTTGCTACGACCGCGACCACTACAAGGAGCCTTATCCAGGATATTCTCATTTGCCATACGAGGCACCGAGTGGGCGGCCTCCCGTACTATTTGCCAAACCCAAGGGTCGATCAGGCGGTCGGGTGTATCGAAGGAGCTATCACTCGGCGTCGTCTGAGCCTTATTCTTTGAGGCATATTTATTTTCCTTACGGCGATACACATTCCTGCTAATAAGCGACTCCTTAGTGTTTATACCCCCGATAATCAGCTCCATTGGCAGGCACGCCATCGTTCATCGTGCTAATTCGATCTTTACATAGATATACTTAGTCTAACTATATCAGCTAATTGACTATGAGTGCAATTAGTATGAAGCTAGCATTCTCTGAGCAGAACTCGACCTGCATGGGAATGTGTCTTGTAGACCGCAGTGAGCCTCGTAGAGAGCAGTGAACAGAAGTCGATTGTATGAATGTATGAGGATTACTACAAGTTTGATAAATGTCTAAATCAGATAATGCACCTTTGGATTTTGGCCAACTTTACGTGAGAACCTAAGACTCTTGATTAAGTGTCCTAGGTATAGGTTGCAGACATGAAGAGTATATAAATAGGAGATATAAATAATTTACTGGTAGATTGCTTTTACTTGAATTCGCCCTTTAGATAGTCCCAGAGAGCCCTTCTGAGTTCCGATTTTGAGTTCATCACCATGGATCCCTTTGCAACCAAAGGCTCGGTTATAGGTTCGCCGCTCATCACTAGGAGCACCGAGTCTTCCAAGGCGCTGATTTCGACCTGTGTGCCCTTTCGGGAGTATATAATCAGGGCTTGAGAGGGACACACCTCAGTGCCTGACTGAGTCTTGCCCTTGACGCAAAAAACGGCACTGTTCCAGCCATCTGGCACCTGAAAACTGAGGTTACCACCACGGGGCAGCTTCACAATCCACAAGTTCAGCGGGGTGAACGTACTTGCTGGACCAACCACGTCGTGAAATGAACCTGCAATCACCTTGACGTTTTGTTGACCCATTTGCACAGTAGGAATATTATCTGCTGTGATTGAATGGTATTTCGGGGTCGTCATCTTGTCACTGGCGGGCAAATTGACCCGAAGCTGCAACATCTCCAAAGTACCACCAGATCTAGTGAAGCTCTGAGAATGCATTTCAGAGTGCTCAATTCCCCGGCCAGCGGTCATCCATTGAACATCTCCAGTTCGTATAGTATCCGAGTTGCCTGCCGAGTCACGATGTGTTATCTCGCCCTGGAATACCATTGTCACAGTTTCGATCCCTCGGTGAGGATGCATGGGCACTCCTCGAGGCTGCTGGCTGGAATTGAACTTGTAAGGGGCACCGTAGTCGAGCATTATGAATGGATTGAGTACCTGGCCTGTCGTATCGTAGTCAATGATATTGTGCACGGGCAGTCCGTTGCCGACCCAATGGAGCCGTCGAGGAGGGACTACTCTGGTGACTTGTTTCATCACAGCTTTCAAAGTCATATCGAGGAAATCGTGCTGGGTCGTTTTAAATGCCGACCTTTGCAAACTTCGGAGCTCCGATCAGGAGCTTCTCGATTCGAGGTTATGTCATGGGAACTTGTATTTCTAAGTAGCGGCGTGCTATAATAGTATCTAGCTGTGCTCGGCGTACCGCATTCATTATTATAGCGTTGACGTATTATAGCACTAGAATTTTGCTAAGTATGGTGCCTAGTCGCGCTCGATGATCAGAGCAGTTGCACCACCGCCGCCGTTACAGATACCAGCAGCACCGTATTTGCCGCCCTCCTGCTTCAAAACAGACAGCAAAGTGGTGACGATTCTGGCACCAGAGCACCCGAGAGGGTGGCCGAGCGCGACGGCACCGCCATATACATTGCACTTGCTCTCGGGGACGCCGAGGAGACGGCAGTTTGCGACGCCAACTACGCTGAAGGCCTCGTTGAGCTCGTAGTAGTCGATGTCGGACGCCTTGAGCGAGGCCTTCTGCAAAGCCTTGTCGAGCGCCTTGGTAGGGGTGGTGGGGAACTTGATGGGGGCCTGGGCGGCGTCAGCATACGACACGATGTGGGCGAGCGGCTTGAGGCCGAGCTCCTTGAGCTTCTTCTCGGACACCAGCACCAGTGCGGCGCCGCCGTCGTTGATGCTGGATGCGTTGGCGGCGGTGATGGTGCCGTCCTTTTTGAACACGGTGCGGGCAGACCGGAGGCGGGCCTCGTCGAGGCGTCCGGGCTCCTCGTCCTTGTCGACGACAGCGCCAGGCTTGCCGCGGACCGAGGGCAGCTGCACCGGGGCGATCTCAGTGAACTTGCCCTCGGCCTGGGCGGCCTGGGCGCGGCGGTAGGTCTGGACGGCGTAGTCGTCCTGCATCTCGCGGGTCACCTTGTGCTCCTCGGCGGTGTCCTCGCCGGCAATGCCCATGGGGTCGGAGCTGTAGGCGTCCTTGAGGCCGTCGCGCTCGAGGCCGTCGACCATCTGGGCGCCGCCGAACTTGAAGCCGCTGCGGGCGCCAGGAATGTAGTGGGGCACGTTGGACATGCTCTCGGCGCCGCCAGCCACCACCACGTCGGCGTCGCCGGTCTGGATCATCTGGGCCGCCAGAGTGATCGCCTTGAGGCCCGACGCGCACACCTTGTTGACGGTGGTCGCAATGGTTCCCTCAGGCAAGCCGGCCTTGAGCGCGACCTGGCGGGCGGGCGCCTGGCCGACGTTGGCGGAGTAGACGCAGCCGAACACGATCTCGTCCACGTCCTCGGGTTTGATGCCCGCGCGCTCGACCGCGGCCTTGACGGCGTGCGCGCCGAGGTCGACGTACGTCTGGGAAGACAGACTGCCTAGGAGGCTGCCAATGGGCGTGCGGGCACTTCCAACGATGTATACTTTGGACATTGCAGAAGTCGAACTGAACGCGTGTGAATTAGGCACTAACCCCAGCCCTGTGGTGGCGTCGCGCTGCAGGTGGGCTGTTCCGCAGCGGGGCAGAATCGGCTGGCTGGGTTGACGTGAGGCCTGTTGCGACTGTGAGGCGCGCCCAGCCCGTCCGATCTGCTCGCGGTGGCGACTCGACGATCTCGATGCAGCCTGTCTCGGGGCCGCAGCGTCGCATTTCCTGTAGCGTAGCTTTGTTTAGCGTAGCTCGTTTTAGCTGAATACATACTGATCGTTATAATTACATGAAACGGAGACCGCAGGCCAAGCCACGATTTCAGTGCCTGGAACATGCAGCGTCCGCTGGGACAGGTTACAAAGTTACCCAGAGCGACTGATCCGCACTGCGGCCGCAACAGCACCGCGGCGAAGAATTTCAAACCGCCAAACCACGCCCTATTGCGCAATTCCGCTCGACACTCGCGATGGCTCGCAGGCCGTGGGCGTCGCCGGCGGTCAGCACGGACCTGTGCACAGTTCGCAGCGTGCGCAAGAGTCCGTGCGCATTCCAATGTCAACTCGGTAATGCATGCAAGTACCTTTAACTCTCTCGCCTCTCGCCTATTTATAATCACACGGTTTTTCATTAGATCACCACCTCCAGGTCTGATAAATGTCCCAGTATTTTATAGGGAAAAACGGGGAATTCGTCTTTCCAGACGGCATATTCCCCGAACCACGGGGCCAGGTGGGCAATATCCCCGAAAACCCTCATTCAGCCGCAGTGAGGCTCGGTTCTATCGCCCACGACGTTGAGAATTTGGATCTTCGCAGCCAGTCACGAGTGGCGTTCAAATGGGCCAACGAGGTCCTCACACACAGCGAGCTCTACGGCAGCATGCCCCAGCCGATCGTCCAGGGAGCAATCCACATCCTCAACCGACTTGCTGAAGAAAGCCCCGAATACGCACCGCATGCCACCTATTTGCAGGCGAACTGGTACCTGTTTGGGCTGTTTGGGCACGAGGTCGATCCGCTACGGGCCAGAGAGCTGTACAAGAGATCGATCCAGCTCGGGCACCCCAGGGCCTGGTACCGTATGGCAGCAAACGCAGAGGCCCGTGGGGACATGACCCACGCAATATCCAGATACGAGAACGGAGCAAAGCTGGGCGACGCTGCGTGCATCTATCGACTAGCAATGGCGAGCCTCAGGGGGCACTTTGGGGCTCCCATCGACCCTGAGCGAGGCATTAAAATGCTCATCGACGCCAGCGACAAGATTGATTCGGATTTTCCCCAGCCAGCGTTTCTACTCGGGAAGATCAAGCTGCGAGAGATCGACATCTCGGCCCCAGAGTGGGTTCTCGACCGCAAAACCGGGATCGAGTACATTGAAAAGGCTTCAAAACTGCACTTTGCCCCAGCCATCGCCCGCATGAGCCAAATGTACCAAGGTGGAGACCGGGGGACGGACTGCGCAGTCGCACTGCGGTACCTCCATTGTGCGGCCCGCCAGGAGCGGTTCCTCGTCTATCAGGGCAAGCGGCCAAACTTCAACGGCGACGCAGAGTCGCAACTAGTAAAGTGGTTTCTGTGCGGCTACGGCAACATCCTTCCTCGCAACGAGGAGTGGGCATACAAGTTCGCCTGTTCCGCGTCAGAAGTTGGAAACTCGACCGCACAGTTTGCTCTGGGGTACTTCAGCGAGGTGGGGATCTACGTCCCCGAGGACCTCGATAAAGCTGTCAAACTATACCGCATGAGCGCCAAGAACGATTGCGACGCCGCGCAGCAGCGTCTCAAGAAAATGGGACTCTCCGTCGAAGAAAACGAAGCACGATTCGACATCGCCAGAACTCGAACATTCAGTCGACAAGACCACGAGGCCAACATCGTGCGTGCCACGAGCCAGCTGGAGGGCCGCACTCCCAGTACGAGAAGCGCCGCGCAGATCGCCGTAGATGCATTATCCAAGGAAGAACCAGAAGAACCGGCTGCCCCGCAGAATACTGAACCTGCTCAGCCCAGACAGGACAACCGGGAGCGCGACGGGCCCACTGCGTACATGCCAGACGAGCCGCGTAAGGAGGCTAATAAGCCGTATAATTTACGACAGAACGAGCAGCAAACTGCCGGCCCTGAGCATGGAAGCACGCCTTACCCCGAGGACTCGCCTACCAGTCAGACGTCTGTCCCGTATCCCGACTCGAGTCGGTCTGGAGAGAACACAGAGTTCGAGTTCCCGAGAAGGAGCCCGAGCCCCAAGAAAGTACCTTACCCAGACTCCCCATCGGGAGTACCGTCGTCTCAGTACAGCCCCAAGAGAAATCACCAGCAAAAAAACTCGTCAATGTCCAACATTGTCCCTGTGACGGCGATGCCCCACGTCAGAGAGACTGCCGACCACGCCGTAAACCCGTACGAGTCCATGCCGACCCCTGGGCATTCACATGCCGGCTCATCTCTGCACGCCAGATCAACAGCGTCGTTCTCCACTGATTCTGCACAGACTCCCGCCGTGGCGAAGCAGGCGCCTAGACTATACAACGAGAGCTCAGACTCGTCCTCATCGAGCGTGAATAGCGCCGTGTCGGAGCCTGCGCCTAGATGGGTGCCTGCTAAACGGGGCCCCCCTCCACAAACTCATAGGAATCTCGTGAGCAGCAGCAACGTGGCAAAGGACATGTCTGACCTGACGCTCAGCGGCTCCACCAACTCGAGCGCCAGCAGCTTGCAAAAGGGGCCTGTGCTGCAGCCCCAGGCGACGGTGTCGGCCCCTGTCTCTACGCACCAGAGCTTCAACAACCCAGGACGGAGATCTCCAGCACGCAGGCACAGAGTGGCCCAGTCCATGACCGTGCCCGTCAACAATCGCCCAGAGAAGGATCAGCGCACATTCTCGCAGCCGCTCAAGACACAGAGCAACGCTACTCGGCCTCTGAGTGCGCAGCCGGTGCCCAGGCCGCAGGCCAACCAGACGTTCGAGTCCATGGGGTTCAAAACATACACCGAGGAGAAATCCGGGCCCTGCGTGATCATGTGAGCCGCGAATCGCGGTGCAGGGCTCTAATTTTTATTTGCTAGTTTAGCAGTTTCGATGTAAATGCGATGCATCTATATATTTTCTAATCCAATAAATACAGTCTGGCTAGCTGCTAGTCAGAGTTCGCAGCCTGCCCAGCGTCCTTCTCCTTGGGGTTCTTTGAATAGTCCACTACGGTTGCGAGCTGGTCCTTCAAATCGGGGAAAGCGTCCGAGAGCTCCGAGGCGAGAATGTCTCTAAACTGGCACATGCCCTTAATTTTGCCGTTGATGAACTGGTTCTGCTGAACGACGTGCTCGACGAACTCTCGAGAGTAGATATCGGGGTTCCTGCCGGCATCGATGTAGTCGAGGATGTCGATGGGGATGTTGACGTCCCGCAGAGCGCTCGAGTCCCGCTGGACCCTGCCCATGTCCTCTACAAGTTTATTTATCTGCATGTCGAGAGCCCGCTTGGTCGTGGGCTCGTCGGGGTAGTCGTGCACTATAATGCCGAGTTCTATGAACGCCTCGATCGTATGCTGGATGTCAGTCCGCATTGTGTCGAGGGCAGACGCTCCCTCAGTCGGGGTCGGCAGCCCAGTGGAGGTGGTCATGACGCCACCGCGCGCCACGGCAGTGAAATTCTGGCGACGAGCTGCACCGAAACGGCCCAGGTTTTCTCAGAGCCATTTTGCGGTTTTTGAATGTTTTGGCGTGGTCGAGCCCGGTCATGCCAGGCCGAGCTCGAGCACCGCATGATCTGGCAGCCTCACTGCTGTACCGAGTTTTCCTTGCTGTATTGCCGATTTATTCGCTGCTTCCCCACCACCCCGCAAAATCACCACGACTAGTCAAAAACCTTCGCCGTTAGTCTTGCTTATCACACCGCCGATGAACCATGGGTATGACCATGCACACCAGTTTGGCGGCCTAGGACCGGGCCAGATCAACGCAGTGAGCGGTGCCGTGGCGGGCCTGGTGGCTGGAGTGGCCGTGTGCCCGCTGGACGTCGTCAAGACGATGCAGCAGGTCCGAGGGTTTCGAGATTCAAGGTACCGCAACATCGTCACTAGTTGGCACACGATCATCCACGAGGATGGGTACAAGGGGCTGTATAGAGGATTGACTCCGTTAGTGCTTGGGTATCTGCCGACCTGGGCTATTTATTTTTTTATGTATGGAACGTTGCGGGAGATTCTGCCAGACGGGCTCATGGCGAACGTGGTGGCTGCCGTGGGCTCGGGGGCGACCAGCACTGTGATAACCAACCCCATATGGGTGATAAAAACCCGTCTCATGTCGCAGAGCAAGGCATCCTCCTGGCATTACACTGGAATCATCGATGCGGCAAGAACCATGTACCGAGAGGAGGGCATCCGGGTGTTCTACTCGGGGCTAACGTCTGCGTTCCTCGGGCTGCCCCACGTTGCGATCCAGTTTCCACTATACGAGTACCTCAAGCGTCGGTTCAATGCCGAGAAGCACGGGTTGCACGCATATTTATTGTGCTCAGTTTTGTCCAAAATCGTTGCATCAACAATCACCTACCCCCACGAGGTCGTGCGATCTCGTGACCAGATCAAGAGCTCCAACAAGTACCGGGGTGTGCTCAAGACCTCGATGGTTCTGTTCCGCGAGGAGGGCTGGCGAGTGTTCTACTCAGGTTTGGGGACAAACATCTGTCGAGCGGTCCCGTCGTCGGCAATCACGCTGGCCACCTACGAGACCGTCTCGCACTATCTACGAAGAAACTACTCCAGCGACCGGTTGTGGAAAAAGGAACTCTGACCATAATCAAAACAAGCATCATAACGTCGCTGGCCGACCTCGACAAATGCCACAGCGGCGTCCCCGCTTAGGGAACTCGCCTCTGGGCTAGAGCGAAAAAGTTTAGCATTCTGGGGCGAGCCTCCATGAATTTAAGTAGACATTTGTGTTCATAATCTGATTTCATTTACTGTTTGCTATGAATTGAGCCTCGGGTTTAGCTAATGTTAACTCTACACAGTGTTTACCCACCACAGAGCCGCTCGACGCTCCCGGTGATATTTCATATTCGAGCTGCATGACTGGTCCCAGCGGTGCGACCGATAAAACATCGTGTCACGTGCGCTGTGTCGACGACGGTCCCGACTTAGTCAGGGTTTGCCCAGCGATACGAGAAATTATTGGCCGACGTCGGCAATCCCGACAATACCCTGGGAAATCAACCGTGATGTGCGCCGGAGAGGTGCAGATCCCGCCGGATCTTGGCACGCGTTGTGCCAATGCTCATATTATTCTCGTGGTAGCTCGCCAGTATCTGGTGCTGCAATCCATGCAGCTGCATACATATTCAAAATTTCACCGCTTCGTCAGCACGCGCTAGTCAGCAGGTCCCATTTAGGTGTAGTCTGCACACGGCGTGGCGGGTTTGAGGCGAATTTTATATTGCCCTTGGCCTCGTGACCTCAACATATGTGTGAGTGACAGGCAGCACGCCATACCGGAGCAGCCGTAAATGTGAGGCCAGGAAATGCTCTAAATTTGCTTATTGGCCCATGGCGACCCTCAGCACGCCTATCCTAAGCGGCGTTAATCATTACTGTCTACCATTTGCTGCATAACAGTGCATACATGGATTGGAATGTTCTCCAACGCTAACAATTTACATATGAAGCTCAGAAACCAAGTAGATCACACCCCGTATTATTGGGAAAACTATTGAAATATGCTAAAAATCAAAAGATTCCGCTCGCATATACGTAAATTGACACTGTTTACCAGCTGCACCGTTATGCGTGATATGACGTCTAATGCATTAGCGCTGGTCGGCCAAGCTCTCACCGCGGTGGTTGTGGGAAAAATAATTCTCCGGGGGACCAATTTTCAAAACTGGAACCAGGAAATCACCAAAATGTGGTCACAAAGCCTGTCCGTGGCTTGTCCGACCGGGTGACGGCCAAGAGTGGGCGACACAGGACACGACATTGTGAAAAGCGGCGCTGGCATAACGGCCACTAGGAAACACCGCTGATATGTCGCTACCACTTTAATTATACGGAGGGCCGGTGGTTATACCACGGATGGCTGTTCATTCATTTCCGTATTCGACATCGGCCAACCCGGTGAGCACTGCACCAGTAATCAATGACGGGTTAGGGCGCATAGAGGTCGGCCTCAGCTACTCTCAGGGCGCCAGAGCCGGGGATGAAATAAAAATTAGCCAACTGCCCACCCAATGTTAATCCATGCAGAAACCTTTGAACTGATCCGGGCTAGTCGCAATAGTTTATCTACGCAGTGCGATTACGTCGGACTTGGTGCATCAATGAACCCCGGTGATTGGTCAGTGTATGCAGAAATGTATCCTAATACGGTGCATGCGGCAGCAGAATGATGCGTAAATAAAAACAGTTCCTTGCCGACCGCATAATTATATAAAGCAAGATCCCGCTTTGGATCGTGAGTGTGTTGCTACCCAAAGAAAAATGTACGCTCCCGCTGTTGCTCTTGCCTTGATGGCTGGTGCCGTTGCCCAAGGTGCCCGTGAATTCACTACCATTCAGGCCTCTGAGACCTACGATCCCCGTGCCGCTACCGCCCTTCAAACCGTTTACCCCAAACAGCATCATTACCGTAAGGGTCGTTACTCTGACCACTTCTGGATCATCTCTCTCGGAAGTGCCAGCTTCGACGATGTTGACTCCAACTCATACTTCAGCCAGCTGAAGCAGGAGGGTCAGCTACTCACCAACTACTACGCCGTCAGCAACCCTGCCCAGGCTAATTTGCTCGCCATGGTCGGTGGTGACACCTTTGGCCTCACCGACGAGCGCTTCGTGTCCATCCCCTCCAATGTTTCCACCATTGCTGAATCCTTTGAGGAGGCTCGTGTTCTCTGGGCCCAGTATTCTGACGGTCAGCCATTCACCGGATACCCCGGCTGGTCCTACGAGAACCCCTACACTGGTACCACTTATTCTCGTTCGCGCAATCCTTTCATCACCTTTGACTCTGTTGCTGATGAGCCCAAGCGCTTGGTTAACCTGAAGAGTCTGCAGAACTTCTACCAGGACAAGGAGAGTGGCCACATTGCTCAGGTGCTCTTCATTCAGCCCCCTGATGAGGCCGTTGCTGACCTTGATTCTGCTGGTGCATGGCTCTCTGACGTCCTTGGTGACCTCCCCACCGACAAGAAGTTGTACCACCGCAAGAACGTTATCGTTACTTTTGCCAACTCCACCGACTCCAGCGACAACCGTGTCTGGACTCTTCTGCTCGGTGATATTGAGAAGAGATGGAAGGGCTCTGAGGATGATACCTACTATGACCATTACTCTATCCCTGCCACTCTTGAGGGTAACTACGAGATTCCTACTCTGGGCCGCTACGACTGCGGTGCTAATCTCTTCAACGTCTTCAACTTCAAGATCCACCACCACAACACCATCTCTGGCCCCAGCCAGGACGGTAACTCCTACTCTCTCGGTGGTTTCCTCTCTTCCACCAACAATCCTCTTCCCATTCCCAACATCAACTGCGAGGGTTCTGGTCGTGCTGGCACTCTTGGTCGTGTCAAGAAGATCTGGAAGAAGATGTCTTACTCTTACTACCAGTGGACTTTTGACTACTAAGTTGCATCATAATAGTTAATAATTAATACAAGCCATTCTCTCGAGTATTCGTATTTCCCTCTGGAGTGTGCGAGTATCCTTGTTAAAAAATTGGTTGCTAGAAAATAACATTAATTGACATTTACATTGAACGCGATTAACTGACTATTTTATCTCTAGTAAAGCAAGCAACGCTGTGAATACATCTCTATAGCCGTTGTTATTGTCTATATACGCATTTTTCACTACCAATGGACGAGGATTAGATGACCTCGTTGATGACTTTTGCGGCTTTCTTGTAGGTATCGAGCGTCTCCTGGCATTTTTGTCTCTCCTCAACAATCGACTCGTCTTCGTACAGGAGCTCGTTGAACATGCTCTCTTTGTACAAGTCAGTCACCAAGCGGTTCTGAGCGCTCTCCTGGCAGAAGTTCACCAGCAAGTGCATAATAGCTTTGGGAACCTGGTCGCCAATGGTCTCCCGTACAATGTCGAAATACGAAACAATGAGCTTCAAAATCAGATCACACTCGAGGCGCTCGCGGGGAGTGAGATCCCGGGCCTCCTCTTCTAATCTCTCAAAGTGTCTCTCGTGAGTCACGGACGGTGCCGAGGGGAGAGGAGGCTGCTCCCTAGCCATATTGCCAAAGAAGTAGCTGAAGAATGCATCCTTGTCTTTGCTGGGCACTTCGTCTTCGTCTTCTGAGCTGACGGCCACGTCTGAGGGGGTGTGAGGGTTGCTATCTTCGGCCTCCTTGGTTGAGGTGGAGAGCTCCTCGATAGCTGAGACAATGCTCTTTTGCTTCGTCTCACGCTGCTTCTGGTCTTCGACAACTGAGCTCATTGCTTGGGCCGCGCCCATGAAGTTGGGGTGGTTAGTATTGATGTAGGCCCTCTGGATGTCAATGAGACTAGTGATATACTGGCTGGTAGGGCCCAGGCGCTCGTTGAGCAGATGTGAAAGCGTTTCAATCAGGCGCTGCTGCAGCAGGGGGAACCTCTCGAGCTCGGTGTGGCCACAGTTATGGCAGATCTTCATGAGCTCCTCGTACACCAGTTCGACGCAGCGCTGGGCGGGTGCCTCGAGCAGTTTGATCTGGGGCTTGACCAACAAGTCAAAAGCAAGCTCGGGAACAAACAGGGAGGCGCGGGGTCCGGTGCTGTTGCGGATGGCCGTCAACACATCATGGTAGCTGAGAGTGGCCACGGGGTCGATCTGATCCAGACTTTTGGAGAACACATCGCTGAAGATGTAGTATATGCGGGCGCCGCCGCAGAGCTCCTTGACCGAGATGTCTGGGGACGAGCCGTCTATGCTGGCGACGAAGGTGCTGGCGAATTTTGTCATGAGCTTGAGCACGAGGGCGCCCTTGGACTGCTGCTCCAGGACCTGGTTTCCGGGCCCGAACGAGGCGAGCTCCTGCTCGGTCTGACCGATGAGTGTATTAAGGCGGGCCTTGATGTCGGGCAGGCGCTCTCGGATATGGTGCATTAGCGTGCTGTTTAGCATTTTGGTGAGGTACGCGGTGCCGCATTTATGGGAGATGGTGCGGTACGCGGGGCTCTGCTCAAAGAAGCGACGCTCCTCGGCCAGGCTGTCCTCGAGGCTCTTTGCGTCCTGGATGTCCTGCTGGGACCGGTTGACCACGCCGATGAACCCGAGCTTGAGGGGGTAGACGTTGCCGTTGAGGATGTCCAGGGCGTTGGTGCCCTTATCCATCAGGTCGAGCTTGGTCAAAACGCCGATCGTGCGCTTGGACTGGGGGTCCATCTGGCGGGCGAGCTTGAGGCTCTCAGAGTTGACGAGGTCCTGGTTCGCAGGCGTGACGGCGAGGATGAGCGAGTTCGGCTTGGAGATGTACTCCAGCACCAGGTTCTTGGTCTGCTTCTCGATGTCGGTGGGCTGATCGCCGATGGGGACCTTCGTCACACCGGGCAGGTCGACCAATGTCAGGTTCAGCACGTGCGGGCTGTAGATCTTGAGGTTAATGGGCAGCTTGTTGATGCCCTTGTTGTTGCCAGCAATCCGGTGCGTCTCATTCTCAATCTCGTCCCGAATGTCATCAAAATTATAGAACTTGCGGTTGGGCAGGTGGAGAAACTCGCCGTAATCCTGGTCCCCCTTGGTGTTGACGAGCTGGAGAATCAGCGGCCGTCTGGTGACGATTCCCGTTCCGCGGGGGAGGAAATCCCGACCGACAATGTTCTCCAGCACTGACGACTTTCCTGAGCTCTGGGATCCTACGACGACGACTTGGGGTAAATCAAGGGTATCCAACCCGATGGTGTTGAAAACCAGGTCCTGCAGTTTGTTGACCACAGGAATTAGGTCTTCTAGCGATGCCTGCGTGCTCATGATGAGTAAGTTAGTGGATTGCGACTTCTACCGCTATGTAGGGTGCATTAGCGATATAGCAATCTAACTCGAAAGTGCGGCGGACGGCGAAGTGAAAAATACGGTCAAACACGGGGCGTGGCGATTGCCCAGTTGTATGGGTGTCGCAACTGTCGCGTCGCGGTCGCGTGGTTGCGAAAAAAAAGCTGCCCGAAACCAGATTCGAACTGATGATCTCAGCATTACTAGTGCTGCGCCTTACCAACTTGGCCATCCGGGCTTCGTGTAACGAGACGTGTGGCCATGAATAGGAGCAAGTGCTGATTTGGGTCGATCGGTCGTTCTTGACGCTGACCTTGGACGCCATCAAAGAGATCGCAGGGCCTGCCCGAGGTCGACACGCTATTGTCAGCAGGGAAAGCTGGAGTCCGCCGCGTGCAAATGTGTGACCTCAAGTGAACACTGCGGATGCGTTGACCTCAGAGTCACCAATGCGGAAGGTCAGTATGCTCGCTGGGTCGCACTGCCATCCAGTATTTGTAGTCGGAGCTCTGCAGGCATGACAGCTCGGTAACGCAGCCGGTAAAGCAAGGGTTAGGGGTATAGACTAGGCCGCAAGCGAGCTCGAACGAGGCATGCTCAAGTCTTACTATGTAGAACGATATATGTATGTGCGCGCAGCGCGGCAGCCACAGAAATACCTGCTGTGGAAGTACGCCGTCTCGTCGGCGCAAATTGAACTGTCTGTTCGCACAACCAGCGAAAAGATCAGCAGAGTATCCGTCTCGACGAACGGAAAGCTGCTCCAGAATATCGAGAATTTGCAGTCGATCGAGGTCTGCAGCGGCCCTAACTTCTTCCTCGGGTTCAGGTACTGGCGCCACGACAAGATCCATCGATTCCAGGTCAAGCTCAAACCCAAAGAGTTCTCCGATCTCGTGAGCACCTTCGAAAGCCACTCGATAGATGTGTCTCCTACTAACCAGTACCCCACTAGTCGCATGAGCAGCACCGGTAGCTCGGTGGCCCGTCTCGGTTGTGCGCTCGCCAGGCCACACTGCTTGGCATCGCAATCGCCTCGCGGGAACGCCGTGCTGATAACCGCATATTTGCAGGCACACAGCGCCCAAAGCTCTCAGGACTGGAAGTGGCAGCGACTCGCCAGATCAGCCGACCTCTACCTCGTGCACACCCAGGTCGGCAAAACAGTGATGCTAACAGTAATCAATGGCGAAAACGCTCTGCACCGATTCAACTCAAAGAATTGTGGAATCCAAGTACTGCGAGATGGGTTGAGCATTCACTGGAAAAGCGAGCGAAGGCAGTATCAGATCCGCCTAACTTTTGATATTACCGCAGCCACAAACCTGATCCAAGCTCTCGCAGCCAGAAATGAGCCAGTATCATTTTAATGGCAGACTGAGGCTACTGCTACCAAAGTCGGAGGTCTCGTGACTACACTCAATCAAAGGCGTAAACTCGAAAACTACAGATATAGAGTGCGACGTGTCTCACCCTTTTCAGACTTTGCTACAACTATCAAAACATGTTATTCGCCGATTCTGACCATTAGGTTTACAGCTATAGTCGGCACGCTTCTTAGGCTGTTGCTTACTGCAGCTGCTGTACTCAGCAAGCATGAACCTGGCAGGGATCATGGATGAGCTAGTTGGGAATCCGTTGGCGAAGCGAAAATTCATGCAAACCAAGGAATGCCAGGATGTGATTAGAGAGGTGATTACCGACGGTCCAGAGGCGTCTCGGGCCCTCGCAGTCTTAACGGTGCTTGCCCATTCAGAACCCGAACTCGGCCAAGCTCTCGCACAACCAGAGTTACTCAAATCAATTAGCAAACTTCTTTATGGAAACAACCAACTAAAGCTGGCAAGTTTGCGTTTCCTGGGTTCGCTGCCGCGACCAAACAAACTCCTACTCGACGCAGTGGCTAATATATTATCGGAGGCGAACTTTGAGAGGATGACTATAGAAGACGAAACCATCGTCATTCTTGCCGCTAAAATATTTTCCGAGTATAAAGACCCTGGATGGAGTACAATGATTCTCGCCAAACTCAAAAGTTTGTACCTCGCTTGCCAAGCGCACAAGATAAGCTACAGCCTGATCGAGGCATTCCTAGATGCTGCAAACACCTGCGATGCGCTGAACTCGACCCTGGTCGGCATAGTCACCTGTGAGATGGCAGAGTCTTTTAGACGCGGACTGCAACTCGAGTACCCCGATAAGGAGACACGCCAGCTATTTGAGTGGACTCGGAGCCCACATTCGGGAGTTCGGCTTGCGGCTATTGACTTGCTTTGCTACCGCAACTACGGGTCGCCGTACTGGGACGTGCTGAGGGGCCAGTTTCTCCCCATGCTCGTGCAGGTGCTTAAAGATGATTCACAAGGTCTCAGCCGCGCTGCTTCTCTGATTGCCAATTTCTGTCGCGATGATCCCCGATCCAGCCAAATGCTAGACGAGTCCGGGGTGTTGAAGAGCGTAACCGACCTCCTGAAGAACTCTCGAGACGTCAACCAGCTGATCATGGTGCTCGCGGCCGCTGCACAAGACGACGACCTTCGCCAGCATATTTTCAGCCTCGGCGTGATAGAGAAAGTCGTGGACTTTCTGCGGAACAAGGACACGCCCGCGTCGACGCGAATTTCATGTTGCAAGCTATTACAAAATCTCAGCAGAAGTGTGCGAGCTTTGCGGACAAATGCTGCTACACAGGGAGTCGTGGAGGTGGTATTGAGCTCCATAGAGCACCCCGACATTGATGTCCAGTCCGCTGCAGTTGCCGTGGTGTGCAACTTGGTTTTGGAAATGAGCGCCGGACGCCAACTCCTGCTTGATTCCGGAATAGTCAAGCTGCTGACAAGCAGAGTTGACTCGTTTCATGAACCTCTCCGGCTCAACTCCACATGGGCGCTCAGGAGCTTGGTCTACATGTCGTCTCACTCGCTCCGAACCGAGGTGATGGCAAACCTTGGAATCGGAAGAATGATGGCTCTGTGCCAAGATGAGGACATTGAGATCCAAGAGCAGGCACTTGGTTTGCTGAGCAACTACCTGTGTGCCTACCCCGAAGGAATTCAAATGTGGCTCACTGAGGCATCAACTGACCTGTTCAACATGATTGACAGCTTGCTCGACAGCCCGCTCAATGCAATCGTTGATCTCAGTATATATTTATTAGTGCATATTTCCAGCGGCACGTATGCACATCAGCAGGCAATATTGGATCACGATGACCTGCTGACCCATTTAGTACGAGTGCTGGATTCGAGCGCAAATGACGACACTCGCTTGGCGGGATTAATGCTATTATTGAACTTGTCCTGGATTGATTCACCTCGACGGCACTTTCATCCCAAAGCTCAGAAACTAAAGGCTTTCCAACCGTTTTTAGAGAACTGTGACGGCTCGTCGATGACAGTAAGAAGTCATGCCAAATTTCTTTTGGATCAGATGCGCACTCTAGGTAGCGAACCACTGATTCTTTAATAGTGCCCGAGTACGCTAGTTTAATCAATGATGTGACGACAACCAGGTCAGCGGTGCCTCCAAATGCATTGTATGCTGGAATAGCAGACTCCGCAAGTATACGCGATTAGTATTTGAAATTTCAATGCAATAAATATATGACCTTAAATAAATTATTTTCGCCTTCAACTCGCATCCATTCGTCCTAGAACGCTGCTTGTTCGTGCCCGCCGTCTAAGAACGCTTATTCCGGCGCTGGTTCCACTTGAAGCACCAGTGGCATGCACTATAACCTGGCTTGAAGACTTTCCTTCCGACTGTCAACGCAGTGAAGACCAACCAGATGAACCTGAGAATAATCAGTACAGTGTACTCCAGAACGGCGTAGCCCAGCTGACACAACGCATCCTTCCTGGAGCACTGCTCGAGCTCACTGAGCATCGCCGATGTGTCCCGCAGGTTGCGGCACAGGTTTGTGTTGACGTCGCAAATCAAGCGATCCGCTTCTAGCTTGATTGCGTCTGTGGGGGCCGCCACCTTGAGGTTGATTTCACGCTGGAGCTCCAGAGCTCTGCGCTCGACTGTACTCAAATAGTCCAAAAACTGCGGCACTACGTTGCACTTGAGAACCTTAGTGAACTCGGCACACTGCTGCTTCTGAGGCATACCACTGGCGTACATCTTGAGATTCTGGCGATACAAACTCGACTCCAAAACCGCCGTAATGTAGAGGAGCTCGTGCTCGGCACAGTCCAGCGTCCGATCTGTACGCTCGGGGCTGTCGAGCTCCAAATCGTCAAACATATCCGACGCACTTGCCTTGTGCTCGCTGGTGCTAGAGTTCTGGGACCCCTCGGACGGAAATACCATCTCAGGGACGTACCACGAAGGCATGTCTCTGTCGTCCTCAGAGCTCGAGTCATGCTTTGACTGAAGACGGCTGATCAGGAATTGCGAGCTGCACTCACGACTGGGGGAGTTGTAATTGTAGGGCCCGCTGGACGGCTTGAGCAGCGAAACTTGCGACGGGCACGAGGACAACGCCTCCTCAGCAGCCGCTGGCTCCAGGCCGCCTGCACTAGCCGAGTCGCCCACAGATCCCTGCATGGAGCACATGTCAGATTCCTCGTCGATCTTGATGGACGGGACGACGTAGTGCTCGGCTTCTCTCCAGCGGATATCGTGGAAAATCTCCTCGTTCGACACATCCCACAGAAACCTCGGCGATGGGAACTTGTTGCTTGCTCGGGACCGTATCATCTCAAGGGGGTTCCATTGACCATTGACTCGGACCTCTCGCTGAATCAAGTGGCTTCGGATAGCAAGCTTCGACCTAACTCGTTTCGCAATGCGCTCGATATCGCTCGAGCTCGGGTTGGGCTGGTTAGTCCCCCGAGCGACACTTAGGGCGGATAATATCGAGGCGACATTCTGTATCTGAGGAGTCTCGACAGACATGGCTCTGCGGTGAGTTATTTGCGGCCGATCTACGGGCTGAAAACCCAAATCCCCTAGAAAGGCATGTGCCTCTACGGACATAGTTCCTGTTCGCGACATGATGTGTATCAGTAGAGAGCTCCCTATTGCGCCTTCCAACCTATGCGTCAGGTCACGTGATGCAATCTGGTGATAATCATTCAAGACGTTACTAGAGGAGGCAATTCCGGCTGGAGCACTAGTTTAACGCACATACTGCCATGGGCGTTGCGGATTTCCGTCCCGCTCGTTGCAAAGGGCGTTGCTCCGGACAACTCATGTGACTCCTTGTTTAATTGTTGACGAAAATGGGCACAATGATGGCCACAATTTTTCACCCAACTACGATAAAGGCTTGTGGCGCTTGTACCAGGTTTGTCTGCCGTCTAAACTGGAGTGTACAACGGAACTCAGAGCGAAATCACGTGTAGCCCCATGCACGTGTTGGGAGCGGCTGCAGGAGTTGCAACCTTGAGTAATCAGCAGTCTGTCGGCCACCGGTTATTATGGTGCTGAGTTTCTTTCAAAATGGCCTCTTTTTCTTATTAGACAGCAGCTCACCTACTTATGATGCACCGCTTTGTCGCCTACATTGGGCCATTGAGCGGTAGGCCTGGCTTACGTACACATCCAGCTACGCTTTACTAAAGTACCACAACTTTCACTGTTCATACTCAACTTATAAAAGATTACAAATAAACTACGCCTTAGACTTGTACGTTAGGCATGAGCTATTTCTGGACGGAGCTAACTAATCAATTCATGGTTCGAGGGATTCAATATTATTGTTTAATTCGCTAGTTAGTGTTAACGGTGTTATGGTAGCTTAAGCCAGCCCGTTACACTACCATAGTGGGGTAATTAAGCTTTCCAGCTCAATAAAGTTCCATTCACGTCTCATTAGTCACGATCCTGCGTGGCTATTATTAGAGTCTCTTACACGGAGGCGGCATCCCTTGCATGCCTGAACCACACAGCGAGCATGCTAGAACGGGAATAGGCGTTATACGAAATAACCTCAAGTCTTGTTAGTTGATCCTAATTCCCCCAACACATTGCCAATTAACGGGCACACATAAATTAACTATATCCTAACGCATGACGCGAGATTGGACTAATTTCGCGTATAGTTTCTCTCGAGGCGTGCTTTTCCTGTGAATGCAGAGTGTAATTAAACCAACCTATAGACATGAAATACATCAATTTTACCTAAAAGAATTGAATTTATCGTATCTCTCCTGAATTAAGCTTCCCTCAAAGTCGCGTATCTAGATTGTATATGCAGGATTAGAACAGGAATTTACATTCCAGACGCGTTCCTCGAAATCATGCAGCTCGCTTAAGCTTCGGAATGCTAGACTAATTCAATCTCCTGGCCAACGGGGCCTGGAGCAGGAGGTCCCACACGGTATCAGAAAGAAAGTGGCTGTAAACGAAGAGTTTGTTTGGCAAAGTTTTTCCGGGACTAGTTTTACGAGACATTTCCATCCAATGTACGTACATGATCCCTGCAGGAACCTGCATGAGCATGAGAGGGGTTAGACATTCGTATCGTTATAAATTCGTCCACAGAAGACACTTTTCACCAATGCAGTTGTACACTATTCTCGCGGCTCTTCTGGCAGCTGGTGAGGCAACGGTTACTATTACCGTTTGCAAGGCCGTGCCTGAATCTACCACTCTTGGCACAAAAGAATCTTCGAAGGTTCATGTTGGCAATGAAGACCACGAAAGCCTTACTAAAGGCAACCCAACAGAGACATCTAGTGGCTATAATAGCACTAGCAGCTCCGTCACTGTAGGTAACGCTACTACCACTAGCGTTGCAAGCTCTCACCCGAATGCAACTAGCACTACTAGCAGTGCCACGCCTAGCAGCACCAAGGTCCAGAGTCAGTTTGACTACTCTAGCACCAAAGTTCGTGGTGTCAATCTCGGTAGTTGGTTTGTGCTCGAGCCTTACATGGTTCCAAGCCTATTTGGTCCAAACTCAACTGACTCGCCTGTGGACGAGTACACACTTACCGAGAAACTCGGCAAGGAACAAGCTCAGCAGGTCCTCGAGGAACACTGGAAAACTTGGATTGTTGAGGATGACTTCAAGCAGATTGCCGCATGGGGATTCAACACCGTCCGTATTCCCATTGGATACTGGGCGTTCCTTGCTCGCGAGCAGGACCCCTACGTTCAGGGCCAGACCAAATATCTTGACCTCGCACTTCAGTGGGCTAGAAACAATGGCCTATACGTTTGGATCGACGTGCACGGCGTTCCTGGTTCCCAGAATGGCTATGATAATAGCGGCTTGCGCGATCACGAGGACTGGTTCAGCGTTAGTGGCAACTATGAGGACTCTGTAAAGGCTTTTAGCTTGCTGGCTGAAGCCTACGGAGGACCCGAGTGGAGTGATGTTATCAGCGGAATCGAGCTGGTAAATGAGCCCAGAACTATTGACGCTATTATCGGGTTGGACAATGTCAACCGTTATTACGAGGAGGTGTTCCCCTTGGTTCGTGATCAAGGAAATACGTCTGTCGTTATTCACGATGGCTACCAACCATTCGGTGCGTACAATGATTTCGCAAACTCCCATGAAAACACCGTTGTTACCCACCACCCTTACCAGGTGTTTGACGTCTATTCCCTCCAATTGACCATTGATGAGCATGTCAGTGCCGTCTGCGAAACTGGTCGTAGTGCTCTTGGGGCTGAATCCGAGATTCACCGCGTCTTTAGTGAGTGGTCTGCTGCGCTCACTGATTGTGCTCCTCTCCTCAACGGTATGGGCCGCGGTGCCCGTTACGATAATACATTCTCAGGCTCCAACACATATATTGGCAACTGCGGAGATTTCACGGACTTCAGCACTTGGACAGATGAGCTCAAGCAGAATACTCGCCGCTACGTCGAGGCACAACTGGACGCATACGACTATGGTGGACAGGGTTGGATCTTCTGGGCCTACAAAACCGAAAACCAGATTGACTGGGACGTCAGCCGCCTAATTGACTATGGGCTGTTCCCCCAACCCCTTACGGACCGCCAGTATCCCAACCAATGTGGTTTTTAATGTTAGACATTTGTCACTGTAATATTTTTTAATCTATAATAATGAGAACGATACCAATACCAGGTAATATTCCGTACAAATGAGAGTCTTCTTTCAGATCAAACCAATATCAATACGCGTTGGACCTGATATAATGCTAATCTTATTATCCTATTACTTCCTTGAACTAACGACGCGTCATGCCAAATGCTGTGGCTTGACACTTAACTCTATCGGCTTCTTATGCGTCACTAATTACCCCATTCGGGCCATGCACAGCTTGTCTTTGGGATCAGTGTTCGCAATTAGTCATAGTTGGAGTAGACCCGTTGCCTCGGCAGGGGCCATGTCATGTGTTATGTCTCCACAACAGCGTAGACTACAATTTTCGGTAATAAAAGCCGAAGCAGCAAACTCAAGCTAAATGTCCGCGTCATGGGCCGGCTTGTGTCTCCAGCTTTTCTCGGCTAGCTCAGATCCAAGTGATTTCTCCACACTAATCGTGCAGGCAGCCGCATATTCTTGCATCGAGAACAAATTTTACGCCCCCACTGCCGCTCTGTATCATGCTCAGATCAGTAGTAAACCGCCGAATTACCGGACTGCTCCAGTTCTGTCGGTATTCCCACTATAATGTGCCTGAAGGCAAGCCTAAAATGACCCTGCCCCGGCTTTACGAGATGTTCCATGAGAAGGTACCCATTACGTGCATCACTGCCCACGACGCTCTTTCTAGCCGACTAGCAGACCTTGCCGGGTCAGATATCATCCTTGTAGGAGACTCGCTGGCAATGGTAGCTATGGGGCTCGAGAGCACGTCCAAGATCGAACTAGACGAGATGATCTACCACACCAAAGCGGTGACTCGAGGGGCCCAATCTGCTTTTATTGTAGCTGATCTACCGTTTGGCTCCTACGAGTCGTCTACCACACAGGCATGTGAATCAGCGATAAAAATGATCAAGCGCGGCGGGGCCGAAGCTGTCAAATTCGAGGGGGGCCGCGAGCTTGAGCCCATTGTTAGACACTTGAGCTCGTTTGGGATTTGCACAATGCCGCACATTGGCCTGACGCCCCAGCGACAGGTTTCTACTGGAGGCTTCAAGGTTCAGGGTCGCACAGCAGGTAGTGCCCTACGTATTTATGAGGATGCTCTGATTTTGCAAGAGGCAGGTGCATCCATGCTGCTCCTGGAGGGCGTTCCTGATCGCATTGCTGCCTACATTTCGTCCAAGCTGCGTATTCCAACAATTGGTATTGGAGCTGGGCCCCATACATCTGGCCAGGTTCTCGTTCAGATCGATATGCTTGGTGGGTTTGACGCATTCACACCAAAATTCCTCAAGCGCTACTCAAACTATCTGCAAGAAAACACTCGTGCTATAAAACAGTACTGCGACGAAGTCAAGCAGAGAGAGTTCCCTGAGAGGAAGCATTCGTATGTGATAAAAGATGAGGAGTTCGAGGATTTTGTTAAACTAGCAAGAGACCTATAGTATGACTATATATTCTATTCTGCGTTCTTGACAATTTGGTCGCGGACTCTGAGGTATTACAATGGACGCTGTTACGAGCGGCCGCTATGGTGAATCATCGTCGAAGTCAAATTTCTTCATTTTCCCTCTTCTCCATGCCCCTTTCTTGCGACAGTTGAAAAAGTGAAAGCTGCCACCTTTGTTGGCTTGCGCGTACGATGGCTTGAATGGCTTGCAGCTGAGTTCCGCGTCCCCTCTAATAATGTGGGGACCTGGCACAGCAGGAATCTCCAGCGAAATCCGGCGATAACTAAGGTACTCGCTGAAATCGATCTCGGGATTCTGATAGAACGATGGACATTGATAGACAACTGAGCCCCCGTCATATCCAATAGGTTCCTCATAACCTCCGTCAAAATCTCTATCATAACCTCTGTCATAGTCTCTGTCATAACCTGTGCCATAAGGCGCCAGATCCTCACCCTCAGGCTCGAACCCAACTAGCGGCACGTTCACATGAGATATTCCAGGACTGCACGTGGGCGTGTGTGAAGATAGAGCTGGACTGGACACAGGCCCGACTTGGTCGTAGTCTATATACTGATCAAACTCCCGATAAGTACTCACAGGTTCAAATCGATTCTCGTGAGTGCGGTTGGGTTCCTGAACAGCAGGAGATGTGTCGGGGGTCAATTGTTGGATAGCATTAGGAGGTGCATGTAGAGTCTGGAGCTTTTTGGCGAATTGAGTCCATAGATCATCGGGTACGAACTCGGGTTCGCCAGTGTCCTCATAGTCTTCTTCGAATGGATTGTTGATCAGCAAGGGGTCGTCAAGCAATAGCGGCGCCATTTTAGCAGTTTTTTAAAGCGATGCAATGGACAAAAATCATCACATTACTTGTTTATGTCCCGCAGTAGATGTTGTACAATACAACACCAGTACAGTCCATTGGCGAAACTGCCAAAGCTATCCTGCTTGGAGACCAGTTTGTGGTCATGCCATCAGAGTTTGGATCCGTCTTTTTCACGTTGGCTACCTATGCTAGTGGACTCTTTGGGCATTTCAAGACTCGACCTCGAACGCTGACAAGAGATATAGCTAAATAGGTCCCTCTTTAGATTCTTTAGACCACATTTTGCTGATCAGATGAGAGCACTCTCAGGTTGTGGGTCTCAATAGCTCCGGTTTGTGCACAGAGCAGGACCTCGACTATGTAATTTCAGAAAGCACGCCTGCTCGATGAGAACACTATGCATCCTAATAACGCAGGGAGCTGTCGATTCGATGATGCAATTTCCGCTGATGAAAAGAAACCTAGATGGGCATCGGCATGTTTCAAGAAACTTCCTCATGTTTTAGAACAGATCGAATTAACGGGCTCTTGGAGATCTATACTACGAGAACTAGAAATAATGTAATAAACTATAACTTAGCTTTCTTGAGGATCAATATCTGTACATTTTTTCGACTTTTTCACTTTGATCTCGAGCAATGACATTGTCTAGCCACAGTTTCGAAATGAGATGCCAGGTGGTCCGATTAGTGATCATCAGCTGAGCAAATCTTCTTACGTCTATATAGAAACGGGCTATCTTTAGACCTATGGCCGATCTCTTCTCGCTTCCCGTTATGTGGCAAACGGCCCGGTAGAGTGGGGCGCAATCACTTTAAAATGTGCGTCATTATGCATCAGCCAAAATAGTAAAACCAGTATTTGCAGAGTCCAGCCATATAATTATTTACTTTTTCTTTCACAAGTGCCCGATGCACCGAGTTTTCTACGCATTCTCGTGTTATTATTGCAAGACAAGCATGAGAACCATCCGTTGATGCACAGGGCTGCCGGGACAGCTAAACTGAGTTATTAATCCGATTAAATCGCTGAACTGTTCAGTATGACGCTCCTTGTTGAAGCTTGTATTAGAGCAATGCGTATAAATAAGCGGCTCACGTGAGTTCGCTAATGCTATAGAATGCTGTCCTAACTTCGTGGTGAGAATATCATGCTGTCGCAATGTTGATCTTTCCTAGCTTGCAAGTGACGTTGGCCGAGTTTTGCTCGACGCTGGACATGGGGCTGCATGCAACCATCTCATCACTTAACAACAACAAGCAAACGGAAGCAAACTTGGCCCACTAAACTAAAGCTAGAGTAGAACATTTTAATTTTCAGTTCCAAACTTTGATTCTTAGGCGTGTGCGGGATGTTTAATTTAGCGTTCCAGGATAGCTTACCTAGTCTGCATGATACGGCTACGACCTGAGGTACATGACGAGCCCGCCCTGCATATCATAATGCTGGTTGACTTGCATGTATGAGTCCGTGCATAAAGGGTCCTTGCATAAGTAACGTGTGATCGACATGCTCGCCGCAGTTTTATCTGTTCGTGAAGATCGCTCAATTACGAATTATACATAAATAAATAAGAACAAAACAGATTAGGGGTGCAATCAGAGTGTTTAACTCGCTCACGTCATTTTGATACCGCGATAACTCGCAGGATACGTTGTCATGGGAGGAAGGCACCCAGAAAACTGGGGCGGGGAGGCTGTGTGCACGCGGGGGAGTGCATGATGGATAATAGGAGGCTGCTGCTGTGTGCAAGCAAATGCTAGGTAATGAAGAGAGTTGTTTGGTTGCTGGATTTGGGGCTGGGGGACTGGGCATTGATGCATCATGTGACCAGGGGGAGGGGATGGCAGGGGCCTCATGACCGGCATCACTGGCTCATGTCTAAGACCAGACGAGCAGTTGGGAGGGCTTGGTGGACCATCACTTGTTAGTGATCCCACCGATGGAAGCCGGTAGCCACCTTTATTGACCTCAACGTTAGTATCATTGAGGACGTTACGTAATAAAGGATTCTGCGGCTTGGGAGGGCCCCTAGGAGGATACACCTGAGTCTGGATGGGCACTGCCGGCATCACAATCGGCTGGGTCTCGGGAGTTATTCTCGTCGAGTCGTTATTCGACTTAACGGGGCAGGAATATCCCCTCTGGTGGCTCACCAACAAGTGGTGCCACTTAAAAGTGGAGCCACACTTGCACTTCCAGGGTCTTGTTGAGCCCCCCTGAGGATCAGACGGCTTGGCTCTCTTCTTCATGGGCCGGCACTGATATATCTTCTCACTGTTCGGGCCAATCGTCACAATCTTTCTCTTTTGATGTGAGGCCAAGTGGTTGGAGCGACGAAATCTGGCTCCGCACTCACATACATACGGTCTCTCATCGGTATGAGTTCGTCTATGTTCAATAAAGCATCTTTTGAGATCTGTTCCATAGCCACATGCGCACTGATAACGACGGGTGTTGACTGAGTCGCATTCCATATTGTTTGTAAGGAGGGTGCGCAAACTGGGCATATATATAGGCTCTATGTTTTGTGCAATGCATGAGAGTTAAGCGGTATGCATGCTGCAGCCGAGCTGTATGCAGGACCTTCCTCAAAAATCTGACTCAGGTGCAGTAGCCCTGCAGCTACACCTTGCCGATCGTCAAAGGACTCTTGGCATGCACCTTACATTGGCCTGTGATCTCGATTTAGCCAACTCCACCGATGTGAGGTTTTTACTGCGATGGTAAATAGAGTATGGTTCGTAATTATTAGTGTTTTGTTCCTGTAGTTTCCATACTATCGCGGCATATCTGAAACATGCGTCCTGCATCAATTGCTGCACTCTTGAGGCTGCCGTATAGTGTCAGAATGGATGCTTGTGCTCGTTGTCGGGGGTGATTCCGCAGTATCTGCGTCGCTATTTTACTGTACGCTTAGCTACTTACTTCTCTTGGAATAAACTAACTGACCATTCTATCTATAGCCATCTGTATCAGTCCGCAGTGCAGTACGATCAAAAAATAAGACCTAGCATCTCCTGACTGGCACTATATACTCTCATATCAATGATTCATGGGCCCTCTTCTCGCCAACGGTCACCCAGCGTCCAATCTCCATACAGGAGAAACCGAACGCTGCCTAAAGGCTACACGCACCGTGCAGCCGCAAGTCATTGAGAGACTAGCAAGCGACTCAACGGATGCGGGGAGAACCAAACCGACCAGCGCAATAGTTAGCGCTCTATTACTAAAACTTCATATTTCCAGGTAAAATTTAGAGATTCTTTGGTGATTCCTGGATCTCCGCCTCTAACAGGCACGGCTAAGCTTAGTCACGAATGGTCTGATTTTTTAAAATTAGCACTTGTCATTCATGCAAGAGCCACAGGCACCTGAGAGTCGCTAACATCTAGGGATCAAATGCTAGACAATTATGATTACAAGTAGGTATTGTGCGAGCTTATCGCACGGAACCTAGGGGCCGTTTTGTGATTCTGTTTGCATGAGTCTTGACGGCAAGTTTCAAGAACTGTGTAGTTACGCGTGCCTGGCTTTCGACAGGGATAGTTTCGAGTAATTCCGTAGAGCAAACTACACTTTGTTCTACATTGTTTTTTCGTATTCGACTTTGTATTATACAGAATTCTTAGTTTATGTGTAGCCCAAGCATTTCCCGACTTATGCATGAATGCACTCGACTTAGTTGAGGCTCCAGCGATCCAACAATTAGAAGTGGCTGCGGTGTATCCACTGCGTCCGATGCTTGCAGAAATAAATCACAATGCATACATCTGCAACATGTTGCAGAGAACAAGGCTACCTGCATGTGTCGCTTTCCCATGGCTTCGGTTATCTAACGTAGGCGAAGCACCTTGTCCGTAATATCGCGACAGCTCATCCATTGGAACAGGGATTTAATAATCAAAAGCGGATACAGCCGCGAGAATGGCCGGCGCTTTTAAACGCTTGGCGAGCCGCTCAGGTCATGCCATTAAGCGCTGTGGCTTACATAGCGTCACCGTACATGGCTCACAGTTTCAGGCTATAGATGCCCGCGAAGCAGCTAGAACTTGGATACTTGCCAAGATTAGAGTTGTTCACTCTATTCTGTCGCTCCCGGCCCACTTTTCCTCGCCAACCATGCAACACAGGCGCCTGTAGGTCGCGTTGTTTCAAGTTGGTGCCGTGCCTGCGCACGAACCACATTCGGTTGGGTGCGACAGACTTTCAGAATTGCTAAGGCTACTCATAGAGCCTTGCTAATCTGCAAAGCCTCACAGAACAAGTGTATATGGCCTGATGTGGTTCTGCAAATACCACATAACGGAATTAGAGGCATGTCGGGATGGTCGACCTATAATATGGGACTGCACAAGTAAAACTTGTTGAGCTAATTTTTCTGGTAAACTCTACTAGTTCCAAAGTAGCAACCTGAATCTAATCTAAGTATCGAAAAAGCAGGGGTGCTGATAACAAGAGAACCCTAGCGTCACTTTGAAACTTGACTCTGTCTATTGAGTCAATCCAGCAAGTGTACAAATGACTCCCAGGCACCCTGCAACTTGTCGTCAACGCCACCAATGCGACATGTTCATAGGATGATGTATTGGAGAGGATTCGTTGTTTTACTGTATACTAGCTATCTATAAACATTGCTCATGTGTCTACAGTGCGTTGGTCCCTTAGAGTGGGGCTCCGATTAGTCAGGGCGGGGGTATGCACGACTAAATTCCATTGCCGAAAGCAGGTTATTGCCAGGTCTGGCTTAAGGCGTCGAACCGCACTCGGTGAAATAGTACGTAAGCGGTCGTCGCCACCAAAAATAGCGAAAATATCACCCCAGAGAAATTAAAAGACTCATCAAGCTGATCAAACTCGCCTGATGGAGTGAGTCTGGTGTGAAATACGTCAAGGTCACCAACACTTGCCACAACGCCCGTCGACTCGTATTTTGTCGGAGCAGCGACAAGCAGTCTTGAGAGCCCCAGATCAGCCTGATTACTAATCAAGAACCGCGGATTCAATGCGAGCTGCGACGTCTTTTGGTACCAATCGTGCAGCAATTCCTGAGGAAGGGCGTAGATTTCGCCTGACCTAGTGGCCGCAACCAAGCAGTGAGACGTGGCCCCGTATTTCGTTTGTGATGCTGCCATTGATGTAATTTGCTCGTCCAAAGTGAAAGTGTAGTCTCGTACATACCCTAAAGTGTCATTATGCACATTGTATGATTCGGACTCGTAGAGCTCAAGTACTGTCAGTTTTGGTATGGCTGGCCCCAATTGCAAGTACGAATATGCAACCCAGTACTCTCCAAATACTAGTGAAAAGTTCCATTCAGCGTTGATCTCAACATTGCGATGGCTACTAGTGAATTGGACTTCTCCAGTCACTGCGTCGATGATCTGCACTGTGAGGATACGGTCCTCATACTGTGCCACTACAATAACGTTCGGGTTCAGATACTTGTACCACACGTCGTTCCTGTTTACGAATCTTCCAATCGAGGCAGACACAACGTCGCGAGACTTGGCTGCTATTGCTGGGACACTCCAGAGTCTCTCGCCGCCCTGCTGTCTAAAGAGCGTTCCGTCCACCAGATCGACGAAATCCGTTTCGTCGTGAGTACCGAGAAAGACCCCGTTCGAATCAAAGAGCTCGGTATGAGTACTGTTGCAAACAGCGAAATGATCACCGAGTGGCTTCAGCTTTACCGAACCCTCAAGACCAGTGCTTTTTTCCCACGCCAAGTCCCCGTCCCGCAAAGCCACTAGCCGTCCCTCATTCGTGAGAAGAACCAGGTAGTCAGATTGAGACTCGTGGTGCAAAGGTTCGGCTGAGTAGTTTCGGAATTGTGCCACATGTCTTGCCATTCTCTCTCGCCAAGACTCCTCGGTTGGTATCACCTCCTTGATATGCGCCTCCACGAAGCCCGCATCGACGACGTGGGCCAGCCTTTCGTCCCGTTGCCAGATTTTGTCACCGTTGATCCAAAGAGACACATTACGGGGGTCCCGACGATCAAGTTCCCACTTGGGCTTGGCGTGCTCGATGCTCGATGGGCTGACCTGGGCAGATCTGAGATCAAGCTCAAAAACTTGGTAACCTGACGATAGAAAAAGACGGGAGTTTTCTGAGAAAATCGCCTCAGGATCAAAATCGACCACCTTGGTCCACAGAAGCTTGCCGTCCGAATCGAGCTTTCCCAGCGTGCGTCCACTAGCATAATAAATGGAGCTGTTAATAGTGGTGAACAAGTCAAGTTTGAGGGGTCGTTTCCATATTTCAGCCCCGTCCTTCAACTGGTACGCAGTCAATTGATTGTCTGCAGTACTGTGAACGATAACTGAAGACTCAGCCACTTCAACAGGGCCCAATTCTTGAGTCTGGCGCCAAACTACCGTTCCGTCATCTGATAACCTGGCGATGCAATTTTCATCTGTCGTCACTACCGAGGCGTTTGACTCTCCGATTAGACTTATGTATTGGGGCACACCAGTATTGCTAATGTGCCACTTGGAAATGTCTCTGTGCAGCCTAAAAACCGCACTGGCGAAACCTATAATTTGGAGGACCAACTCAGGCCTCATGATGTAATCAGGCGCTCTGGATCGGTGAGGCGTGAACACTCAATTCGCTTAGCAGGCTGCGTGCGTGCGGGCGGAGCAAGATGTCTCAAATGCATAATATCTAGGCAACTTATGGAAAGAATCTGCAGGTAATCTGATCTGGAGACTCTCGTTGTCTCTCGTGCATGATGCAGCTGCCGCTGAATTTTATACAGTCATCCGGACTAATGTGCTCATCTCACCTTCATCTGTAGGTGCTTGAATCGGAATGCATCGTTCCTTTTGCTCCTCAGGTGTCAACGCTCGACAAGCATCTCCCCGCATTCGTGCTCTTCAACCGCCAAGGACTCTACTCATCCGCGACCGATAGCTTCGGGCTGCAAGAATCGTAAAACGTATGTAGAGAAAAAATTGATCTGCCATCTGAGGCGAGCCTTTACAGCTCAATGCCTAAAAAACTATATACTCTGCATCTTCGTGATCCTAGCTCACGCTCGTGCTAGTTAGTGTTTTATCAGTCTGCTGACCAAGACTAGCGTCTTTAGCTGGATCAGCATCCTTACTACTCGATTCTTCAGGGGCTACTTCCAGTCCTGACGATGAGAATAGAATGATCTGCAATGGAAGCAGATGCTCTATTCTTTGCACGTGATGATGAAAGTCGTGTGCGTTGACGTACGCTTCAGCGTTCACATGATCGGGAACTACTCGCAGTAGAGACGCCAGGGACGGCGACGGGCTAAACGTGTGGTTGTCGATCTGCTCGGTCAACTTTTCTGCTGTTCTCAAATTTTTCTCGTGAAGATTTACGAGCATGGCTGCCAGCTTGAGATTGTCGACGTCGTTGAGCCTAATTGATCTCTGATGCCCCGCAAACCTGTCCAATCGTTCGTTGAACTCCTCCATCGAGCAGTACTTGGTGTCGTTGGGCCCGTACCACACAGAGCTCACTCTGCCCTGGGAGCGGGCTTTTCTTCGAGCATTCATGGCATCATCCACCCAGGGATCGAATGGTAAATAATACCGTGAGTACTCTAAACAGTCGTAAAATAATAACGTTGACCCAGTGGTGATACCCAGGATGCGCAGGAAGCGTTTGCCCCACGGATTCGGGTTGTACGGGTTCCCCTTAACTCTTCCGGGTGACAGGATCAACGCTAGCCCCAGCAGACCCTGGAATGCCATGCAGAGATTTCTGCATAGAAAACAATCGCTGGCAGGCGTCATTCTACCAGTGAGAAGCAGCCCAAATGATGGGTTTGCTGGCCTTTCGTCGGGCATATCGGTCTAATCCTCGAGTCCGTGTGTGTTGCAATCTTTGACACCCAATTTGCTAAACGCAGTTAAAGATGCTGCTCGGTGGCGTCAGTGGCGTTTTGTGGCTTCTGGTTCTGGGGCGAGTGCGTGTGCAGAGGCTCGTGGAAAGTGTTGGAGATGTCTGCTGCCTTGAGGGGCCCGAGGCCCTCGATTTTTTGCAGCTCCTCGGCGGTCGAGACGTTTCGCAGGATGTCTCGAAAGCTGCCGTATGTGCTTGAGAGCATGCGAACGTCGGTCTTGTTGATCCGTCGGATATTTGTGAGTGCATCGTTCAATTGATCTTCGTACGTCGTTTTCTTGTAGCCCTTTATCAGCTCGCCCTGCGTGTTCTCGTTCAGCTTGAGCTCCTCAAGGTACCCTGCGACCTCCTGCTGGGACCAGCATACGATCAGGGCAAAGTCGTTTATGAAGCATGCTTTGGTCAGATCCTTGAGGGTCTCGGCAGGGTTGTCGATGTCGGCCAGCACCATGATAATTCGAAGCTTGCGTTCTCTGCCGAGCCGGCTCATGCGATTGTAGATGTAGTCGGGGTGCAATCGGTGGTATCGCAAGCTCAGGAAGAGCACATTGCACGCATTTCCGGGAGCGTAGTCTGCTTTGATGTCGCCAACATTCCAGGGCACTCGCTTGACGAACTTTAGAACCGGATTCTCCTTCTGGTTTTCGTTTACTAGAATTAATTTTGACATTGTAAGTTAGTAAACCAGATCAGCAAAAATGGAGATGTTGGGGATCGAACCCAAGACCCCACGCATGCAAAGCGTGTGCTCTACCACTGAGCTACATCCCCAGAGAGAGTAGACATTGCTCTTTTACTCGATTCGGAATATAAGTACTAAGACTGCATTTGTGATGCAGGTACTAGACCTCAGCATGTCGCTTCACAGAATGAGCACATAAGGCATGGCGGTTTGAATGCGGACCAATCGTGCTTCGCCTCTCCGTTGCAGGAGCACAGGATGAGCTGTGTGGCTGCGAAATAACGATGTTCGACCTACCTGGCAAGATGCGAACACTGTTCGACCCATGGTAAGACACAAAGTGTTGATCACTAGATTGGGAGATGGGTGTTGATTCGCCTGCCGACGTACTATCACGAATGCGCAAGGCCCATATATAAACATAGTCTACACATGATGGAGTCCTTGCCTTCTAAAAAATCGGATGAAGTATTCCCGGCATATGAATCAGAAGCGTAGGTCCCTTGGCCCAGTTGGTTAAGGCGTCGTGCTAATAAACACTTGGAAACGAGATTGTTACGCGAAGATCAGCAGTTCGATCCTGCTAGGGACCATCTTTTTGCATCTAGAAAATTTCGACCAGCAATTTTGCCTTCCCATGATATTCAACCAAGCCCAATCTTCAAATTAACCTCTTTTAGGTGTTTTTGCCCTCCAGTCTCTAGACACAAAACTCTGAGTTTTTCCAATTTGTCATAGCATGGCGACAGTTGAAAAAGCGCTGATCCAGCGCCTGCTGAACGAAGGGGTGAGAAAAGATGGCCGTAAAATAGACGAGATGCGAAAAATCGAGCTGGAGTACGGCGAGCAGTACGGCCATGTGACCGTCACGCTGGGAAACACTAAACTGGTCGTGCAAATTAGTGCATCGGTCAAGACCCCAATGGACAACCGACCGTTCGAGGGACTTTTCCATATTACTACCGAAATATCATCAATGGCATCCCCCAAGTTTGAGAACGGACGGATATCCCAGGAAGAGCTAATTGTCTCACGGCTGATCGAAAAGGCCGTTAGGCGATCAAATGCCCTGGATCTGGAGTCGTTGTGTATCATTGCTGGGCAATCTTGCTGGATGATTCGAGCAGATGTCCACTTTTTGAACTACGACGGCGGCATTATCGACGCAGCATGCCTCGGCGTGATGGCGGGGCTTCTCCATTTCAAGCGGCCCGATACCTCCATTGATGGCGACAAAGTCATTGTGCATGACCTAGCGGACCGCCCGCCAGTTTCCCTCGCGGTAATGCATGTTCCAGTTAGCGTTTCGTGGTCGCTCATAGAGGATAAGCTGCTAGTGCTCGACACAACCGCAGAGGAGCAGGAGCTGAGCCTGAGCGACATGACAATCACCGTCAATAAGGACCGGGAAATCTGCCAAATCACAAAGTCGGGAGGGTTCTCGGTAGAGGTCGATGATATGCTCGAAAAGTGCGAAACCGCCCACAAAATTGCTGATCGGGCAACAAAGCTGATCTACAGCAAACTAAAAGAAGACGAAAAGGTTAGGAATAAGGGTAATCATGGGTTCGACCTGGCTGAGAATGACCGTTGATATTTATTAAAATGAACTCCGATGTTCTGAAGCTTTAGAGTCCGGATGCAGACGATCCCGCAAAAGGAAATAGATCAACGTAGATAATTGCAGAGCTCAGATCAAATGAACTCCTGCAAAATTACTATACTGTGCACTAAATAAATACTATCCACTCCGAATCATATCCAAAAATTTATCCTTTGAAACCTCTGTGACCTTTTGAGCCTTCTTGTCAAGACCGTGAACATCTCCAGCAATACTGGCTTCTGCATCACCAGCAGCATTCTGACTGGCATTGATGGCGTTGAAGAGTCGGATCACACCTCTTTGAGCGGTTTTACGAAGGATCTTCTCATGTTGCAGCTGCTTGCCTGCTACATCCGAGTCCTTGGATACTAAATCGGTAACATGGGCCCGATCTTGCTGGCTGATCTTTTCTTTGCGGAGCTCACGCTTTGCTTTGGCCTCCAATTTGCTTTCTTCGATTTCTCTGGCTTTCCTTCGATTGCGAATCATGATTGGGTTCTCACGGTCATGGGCTTTGACCCTAGAATCAAGAATCGAGGTCATTGCACTCGCAAAAGGATCATCTGCAGCGTTGCTTTCTGCATTTTCCTCGATGTCCAGTTCGTCCTCGAATTCGTCATTGTCGAATTCTATGCCGTCAGAGTCACTCTGTGACCGTTCGAACTCTGAGTCACTGGCATCACTCCAGTCCTCCTCCGACTCATTTGATTTTCTCACTGCCGTCTTCTCGGTTTTTTGTCGTTTGGCCATTGTGAATACTGAAATCTTGACAGAAAAAAATTACTTAATATGTCCACACGCCACATTCAGCCACTGATCTAGTCTGGATCAGTAGTTCGATGAAGTGCAACCTGCTTCGGTCCTTCTGACTCGATTAGTTCTTCAATAGCCTTGCCTCGCAGCCCTTGCTCAGAATCATTGTCCGGATTCGCTCCAATCAGGATATTCTTAAGCTCATGATTAGACTCCAATTGCGCCCATTCGTTTGGAAACTGCTCAATTGCCCAGGACTTGACGGCCTCTTTTCTAGACTCAATCAACGTCCAATTGTACAGAGTCTTGATCAGATCTGAGTTCACTGGCAGCCCGTACACCTCAGGGGCCGATTTGGCGATCTCGAGAGCGCGAGAATAATAACCGTGGTAACAATTTGCAACAACATACTGCTCCAGATTTTTGCTATCAGGTTTGACCCCGTATTTGGATGGCAAGGCTTGCCAAAGGTCGTCGACCGCCTCGAGGCTAAATGGTGCAAGGTGCTTAAGCAAGATTGTGGCTGTCAAATTATTGAAGCCCTTACCAGCTGGGAAGCTATCTGTTTCGAGCCACAAATCACTGACCTTCGGAGAATCCTGAAGCTCAGAGTAAGCGGCAAGCATGCCATTCATAATACCGATGTCCATATCATTATGGATATCCATGCGGAAATAGGTCTCGAGCTCGACGAGCCCCTCTTCGTAGTGCCACTTTCCATACTCCAGGAATAGGTACATGTACATTTCTCTGTTTGGTGGCTGTATCCCCTCTTTCTTGGCTCGGTTTCGCAGATGGCGAAACATGAGATGCGCAGCGTCGGGCCTACCTAGTTCGCAGAAACGCTTTTGTATAGGCAGATACGAGTCATACGGGAGCTTTATAGCCGAGTTGAAAATCGTATAAAGGTCCCACATACGCCGATAGTCGCTAGCCTGCATAACAGACTGATACATGCTGTCGTATATCTCCTGGTATAAGTTTGCGTCGAGCCCAGGGGACTCGCCCCACTGTTCGATGAGATACTTGGCAATATCAGACGTTGATTTGCGGCTCAAAAACATTCGGAGCATCTCGACTTGCGATTCGTAGTTTAGCGGAGAGTTTGTCACTGTACGGATACGCTGGTAGACATCGAACTTTATGCTGTCATCAATTGTGGAAGCCTTGCAAAGCTCACACAGCAGATCGTGCAGGGTCGCAGCGTGATCTTGCCAATCCACACCCTCGTTCATGGACACATAAAACAGCTCCCGAGCTTTCTCCACCTCTACACCGGCCAGAGCTCGGCGGATCAGAATGGAGTAACTCTCAGAGTTCTTGTCAACCCCGCTCTCGGAAAAGAGGTCTATGATTTCTTGAATGTCTTTCTCAGACCGTCTGGCAATATCAGCAACGGCCAGCACGCCAGATAATGTTGCGGAATCGATTGGCACAGACTTTGCTAACTCTTTGAATTTTGTGAGATCTGAAGAACTGTATACAGACCATTGTAGCAATAAGTCTGTGGTTTCCTTGACCTGGCTGGGGTCACTCTCAATGGCTCCTACTAAAGGGTAGCCAAGAGTGGGGTCCTCACCGAAACGCATAACAGCCATGAGTAGAATTTCCAAATACTCCAAACTGTCTTTTGGCTTGGTCAACGCCGTTGCCAAAAATTTGGATCCCTTGAGCTTCATAGAGATCAGGGAGTCGAGGATGACAACCAGCGATTCTTTTGATAGGTCATGTGCAACTGGACCGACCACATCGATGGCCTCCTCTAATACTTTCTTTTGACCAGCTTCAGTAAGTAAAATGAATGCTTTTTGTATGACGTCAGGGTGCACGGAGGACTCGAGCAATACAGGGACACAATCGAAGCTCTGAGTGGTCTCGATGATATCTAGAAGCTCCAGTATGTAGTTATGATCATAGTCATATACTTTCAGCACACCCTGGATGAATTTTGATGCCTCGTGAGGTCGGAATCGCAACAGCCACTCAAAGTAGAGCTTTGCATTCTGTAGGTGGATCGCATTCGGCACTTTGGGAGACTTGTATAGTTTAATGAACAGTTTTGTGGTCAAGTCTCCCTTGGCATCGCGAGGAGCGACAGTGGTAAACATTTTCACCAGGTCGTCGACTTGCAAATTGCCGGAATCAAGAGCCTGATTCAGCAGTTTGAGAATTCCTAGCGGGTACTTGCCCTCTCGAGGCATCTGGGACAGCAGATCAAGCGTGGTAGGGCGAATTCTCTGTGAGTTCTGGTCTAGTCCCTTTCGAAGTTCTTGTGACGCGCTGATAGCGGCAGCTGGTAGTGCTTTCACCGGTGCCTTCTTCCATACCGGCTTTTTGAAGAATGATATCGACCGCCTGAGCATTGAGACTCTTGTGCAAATTCCAGAATTTAATGTATCAATCCAAATTTCACGACAGTGGCGCTTGCCACAATCAAGCGGCGACCATTCAGGTTTTCCCGACTGTGGCACCTGGTCCTGTCTACAAAGAGATGTTCTTCGGCACGAATTTTGTGGCCATAACAGCAAGTTCCCCCGTGGTGCAGCCGGAAAGAATCCAGCCTATGCACAAAGGCTGCATCAAGTGCGTCATCTCTGTAAGATCCTCGCTCCAAGAATTGTGCGTTTGATCAATTGTGAGGCCCTTTGTTACGAGCATGCATGCCGAGGTTGCAGAATGCCCGAGACCGAGGTGCATTGTTCGCGAACCAACGAAAAGAAATCAGTGCTTGCGAATCGCATGCACCCATGCCTCTGCAATATTTAGCCGCTATTTGGAGGGCCGTATAGGCGCAACATTTGTTGACGAGGAAATATCAAACTATTTATTTAGACCTATTTACCCCACAATGTGTTTTTATAGCCCGCATCACTGCATCCAGTTACTAAGATGGAATCAGCGCTCAGGGTGATATCCAAAGCACTGCAAGAACTCGAGTCTCCGGACTTTGATCTCCGGTACATGGCCCTAAGTGACCTGCACCAGGTGCTGAGCGACGACGAGCGAGGCAGGCAGCTCGCAAACCAGCGGCAAATGCCATGGGTCAGTCAGGGGATCCTCAAGGCCCTCCAGGATCCAATTACTGAAGTTCAAAATCAGGCCGTTAAAGCTCTTGGGCCATTGGTTGTGATATTCGACAATCAATTGGACAGCATCGTGTCTACGGTGACGAAGCTCGATTCCACTGTCAAGGACATGGCTCTTCGAGCAATCATCCAGCACACACAGGCGGGGGCGGAAAATGCCAGAATAATCATCTCGCGGCTGCTGCCGTCACTCTGCGAGAACAAGGATCCCTCAATTGAGACCACTGATGTGTTCTTGGATCTGGTAAAGCGATTCAAGACGTTCTTCACTGATCTCGAGGTAGACAACGCCATCACCAAAGCCATCCAGCTCGGAAATGCTGGGTCGGGGCTGGTGTCGAAGCGTGCTTTCGATATCCTGGTGCTCATCTCCTCCCAAACCAACCTGGAGCAGTTTGACAGAATGTACAACTTCGCTGCCTCGCTCGACGATCACGACAAGTGGTTCAAGATAGCGGCCTTCCAGATGTTCTGTGGCCTCTGCACGACCTGTCCTGGCCCAATGAAGTCAAAGCCCACGTTCGAGTACGCGGCGAAGTACCAAGAGCTCGAGGAGGACCAGTGCGAGGTAACCGAGGCGGCCCTGCTCTGCATTGAAGCTCTCGTCAAGATCGATGCGGCTCGAGACATCTCGACCATCGTGTCAGAAGCCCTCGATTATGACCCCAACCTCGGCGACATGGACATCGATGACGAGGACGAGGATTTCGGCTCTGATTTCGAACAGGATGATATCGATGATGACGACTCGTGGAGAGTGCGCAGGGCCGCTGTACGAATTGTGCGGGCATTACCTGACTCTTCGCATTACCTAGGCCAGCTGGTCCAAGTCCTCAGTCGCGAGCAAAATCACGCCGTCAAAGTCGAGCTTCTCAACTGCTTGGCTTCCATGTCCTCCGCAGCTTCTCGCAAGCGCCGGCGCAGCGAGGCTGATATGGAGGTTGTCCCCGAGGCTATAAGCACCGAAAAGATAGTCAAGTTGGCTAGTCAGGATTCCGAAACGGTCGAGTACCTCACGCTGCTCACCAGCATTTCGAAAACAGTTGGATTGGGGTCATATACCAGTCAGGCTATCCACCTATGCGCTGTGCGACTCAAAAGCCACCGAACTAAACAGATCGTGCCCGTACTAGAGCTCTTGGAAAGCATTCTAAACCGCAAGGTGGTATCCACCAACGAGGTTGACTCTATCGTTGATGTCGGTCTAAAGGATAAGCTCTTCCGTGTTCAAATGCTGGCACTGCAATGTGCGCTTCTTTTAAATAATGTCTCATTCATACCTGCTATTGAACACATCGTGGTTCACGGCATTGGTGCGGCGATTCGCTCATTGGCACTGACTACGGGGGCAAAAATTCTCGCCAACAACGAATCCGATGCTGCCCACTTTTTCGACCTCACACTTCACACCCTCGAAAATGAGGCAGAGCAACGCGTATCCACTGTCGTTGCCTTGGCGAATATGCTAAAGTCGGTGCGCCTGGATTCCGAAAGAGTGAACAAACTTGTGGTTTCTGTGTCCAACCTGTATACGCTCACGTCTTCTTCCTTTATTTGCGCATGCCTCGAGCTTTTTGCTGTCGTCGCCGTCAAGTATCCTGAGACTCGGCTCATGATAGCAGACTACGCACTCAGGGTACCAAATGACGCGCAGTTCATTGATTCCAAGAGTAAGGTACTAGCGAAGGCTCCCATCAAGGCCCAAGAAACTCTCGAGTTTGCGCTGCATATTGCAAAAGTCAGGAGTAAGACAGAGCTGAATGCTCCGAGCTTTGGCAAGGTCTCTAGTCCCTTAATTGAGCTCTTTGGTGTAGTTGTTGCTGCCCACCCCGAACTCAATACGCTGGTTCAGGACTCGTCACAGCCTACACCTCTTTGGGCAGAGATTTCAGCTCAGATCATTTTCCAATGTGATATGCCTACCCCCAGTCCCCCCACACCGATCAATGATTGGTACTTACTAGTTGCTACTTACCTGACTCTCAAAGGACGGGTGGTGTACTCCCGGTCTGAAATTGAGAATCTCTCGAATTCAGAGCTTCGTGAAAATGTTGTGGGCTACTGCCTTGGAGCTATCATCGCCAATTCCAAAGAGTTTGATAGATTTTTCTCTGATGATGTCAAGAGGCTTCCTCCAAATATAGCACTCTGTGCCTTAGAAGTCATTATCTCGGCCAATCTTGATAATTCGCAGTGGGAAAAAGTCTGGAGTGCAGTGAGCTCACTCTCCGCCAGTGAAGTCCTCGACACGAAGGTACTATCACGTGTACTGGGTACTACTGTTGCATTAACTGGTAATCTCGATGGTCTGGCGCCATGGGAGGGTACAATAGTCGGCCTAGGCGCAGTTGAGACAGCGTTCGCGACTACCACAAATGACGCCATGAGAACGGCTCTTCTTCAAAAATTCATTGCAGTTGCTAATGTTGCGAATCGCGACATAAAAACTCGCGCGATGGGATTTTCATCTCTCGGATGGTCAACCCAGATCCAGCCTCAAGTCATCGAGCCGTTCAATGAACAGGTAGTGCTCCAAGCGGTGGATGCAACGGAGATTGACCAATCGTTAATTCGTATCGTACAAGTTGGCATCTTCAAGCACAAGTATGATAACGGATTAGAGAGCCGGAAGCTTGCGTTCGAGTTGCTCTACCTGTTGACTTCTAATTATGCCAACTCGTTCTCTTCTGAGCTGGGCCAGAAATTGTGGCCTGCGATATTACGCGGCCTGAGTGATGAGCACGATATCAAAATGCTGGCCTGCCTAATTATCCAGAAATTGACCCCTGTTAATCCTGCATCTGTGGCCGACCATACTTCCGAAATTCTTGGTGAGTTTCGCAAAATCGTTGATACTGAGGTCAAGGAATCAGGCTTGAAGCTGGATCATGATAAAAAAGCTGCCATTGTTAGGCAGATCTCTCTCACTGCAAAGGTCTTGAAGAACGAACTAGGCAAGCGTGGCGTGAACGACCCAAGAATCGATGAGCTCGCGTAATTAATCTAGTAGGTCAAGTAAATCAAAAATGATCATGTACGTATTTATATACGGCCGAGTTTCATGCGGGAGGAATAATACAACAAACAATATCGATCGTAAGACCATATATAAGAATGCGATGAAGTGAATAAAATAACTTAGTGGATATCTTTAGGCACAATGTGCTCTGTGAAATGCGACAGGTCATAAGAATCTGCGAAAATTTGCTCAGTGTTGCGCTCGGCAAGCAAAGTATCAGCCATGAAGTTTGTGATAGGCCACTGATTGCTTTGCAAAACCGCTGCGGTAACCCTCAATGCGAGATGACTGAGAGTCTCTGACGGGTCATGGAAATTTAGCAAGCTGGGATACATGTTTGAATCCATGATCTGTGAGAATACCTTGTGGGCTCTCATCAGCAGACGCTGATGTTTTTCGGTAGGCTGCACGAGGGACTCGATGACAGCAAGACTCTGACTCAATACGAAGCCACTCTCGAATAAAAATGCTAAAGTCGGCAGAAACATCTTGACACCACACTTTTTCTGTTCGTGTGCAACACTTATCGCGTCCAGCGCATATCCAGAAGCGTCGACAAGATGTTCCGCGGATTCGAGGCGGAGGCGATCGAGTTCCCTGTTCACGCCAGCAGGGTCGTTGTTCCAGATTCGTTGAAGAAGAGGTGTCGTATCGACTTGAACATGCATCAACGCTAAACTAGCGATTGGTGCACAATCAGCGAGGATGGGGCCGTGCTGAGAGGTTGGATCAAGCGTAGCGAATGGGGAGCGTGACCAGGTAGTCTCCCATGCACGAATGATTGTTTGTTGGCACTCTACAGAAAGGTCACGGTTGCGGGCGCGACGATTTCGTAATTCAAGATCGATGGCACAGATCAGATTCATGAGGGTAATAGGCGGCACAGTTTCATTAATAGGCTGCCCATTAAGTAGTGCCATAAGGTACTGGTTGAAGTGGGTACCCTCCGTGTCATCCATTGACTGCCGCTTGCCGGCCACATCCCACCACTCCTGAGCAGTGGTGCATGCGAGAAGCGCCTCGTCGCAGGGACTTCCGCAAACCAGTGACTGAGTTGGTACTGTGGGAGCTTCTCCAAGAATGATTGCTACCAAGGAGGTGACACAATGGACTGCGTACATCGTCCGAATTCTCTTTTGGCATTCCAGGAAATGCTTCCACTTTTCCTCCACGCTCGCTTTAGGCTCGACCTTGCCAATGACCTGGGAGGGGGGAAGATTGAGACGGGCCCCCTGGGCCATGGTGGCCAGCTTTTTCGACTCAGCGTACAGATGCTGAGGGGTTCCGACCTTATCGAATAACTCATAGAATAAAGACAGCGTGGATGCTTGGACCAGTCGGATTGGTACGACCGACTCGGAGCTGTTGAGCTGGTTGAGGTCGCTAAACATATGAATACAGTCACGTCCGACATCAAACACTCGACGGGCGGTTTCCCGCTCGCCGAGGAAGAGTGCTCCCACTGCGGCCATGGACATCACTAGCGCCATATTCTGCGAGTTGAGCTCGGTGGATCGGTGGATAAAATGAACGTGGGGGTTGAAGTGTTGGTAGTATGCCGCCACCAGGCGCGGGACGTCCTGACTAGAAGGTAGCGCTGCTGAATCCTTCCTTGAGGTCCCGTGGTTGACTGGTTGAGGTGCCGGTTGTGGCTGTGTTTGGACTGTTTGGACCTTGGCGGGAGGAGGGGGCATGGAAAATGGGCTTCCCGACGAGGGGAGGCCACGGTGGGCTTTCTGGGTGTAATCCTTAAATAGTTCCGAGTCCAGGTGCTGGTCCTTGAGCGCTGACGAGAATCCAACACCGAATCCGCCGAAATTCGTGGGCTCATTAAAACGGTCGTCCAGGTCGAGGAGCGAGCTCACGAAATCGTCATGATTATCTATGCCCAGCAGCTGCTGAGGTTGTACAGTGTGAGGAGTGGGCACTTGCGGCGTGGGCACCGAGGGCTGCTGTGAGGGCGTCATGTGGTCGGGCCCAAGGTAGGCGCTGAAATCGGGTGTGTCCTGCCATGGCAGCGGTGTGATCATCGAGTGCTCGGTCGGGGGAGTGGTGTACGGGACACCAAACGGCGAGTCAGACTCTGGGCTCTCGTAGGGGTTGAACTGCTGGACGCCGATCGAGATACTGTGAGATCTCGGCCGCCAGTTGCCAAGCATGGCCGGATCAACCGTGCTCTCGTCGGGCCTGCCGCCCATGAGCTCGTGCTCGAGCGGATTCAACGAGAACGGCGAGAAGGCCGAGTTCGGGCCCAGCGTGACCCCCTGGCGCCCAGGAACGCACACAGACGCATGTCGACTCTGGCTCGTGGGGTTCATGGGCAGTGGGTGGTGCCCGCTCGAGTTTGAGCCCTTACTCTCTCTGCCTCCTGTGCCCTGGTAATTTGCGTGCAGTTTTTGTTTGTGGCGGAGGAGAAGGTCTCGACGAGCAAAACTGCGTTCGCAGACTGGGCATTGGAACGGCTTTTCCTTTGTATGAGACCGCTCGTGGCGCTTGAGGTGCTCGAGCCGCGCGAACGAGCGGGTGCAGGTGGCACAAACATATGGCCGGGGTTTATCAGTTTTAATAACCAGGGACTTGGCCGGGATCGGTTCAGTGGGCACGATACGCGGTTGCTCGACCGACACCATGTTTGGTAAGAAAAGGGAGCAGGGCGGTCAGGTAAAATTAAAGATCCGGGGAAATCTGCGGATGACTCATACGAATGCATGCAGCAAATGCTGCGCAGCTGGAGTGCAGGGGAACGCAAAACAATTTGCAAACCCAAGCGATGCTTTTGGCGAAATCGGATTGGGCGAGCGGGCTCCCGTCGATCGAGATAGGTTTGAGTTTACGCCTCATTGGGTCTGCAGGTGCAGGTACCTGCAGTGCAACTCCTGAAATAGACTTGTTGTTGGCGCGGTATTTGACTGCAGCGGCAAACTCGAGCACTCTGGTTGCTGCCAGCCGCCTCGCGCAGGCACCGCAAATTGACTATCGGTGGTGCTCACGAATCTTGCACTGACAACAAAGAATGTGCTACGACCCGTGCCCTGGAAATGGTTTTAGCTGCAGATGCACGCCAGTTTTTTTCCCCAGATTTCGCTCGGGATTCTCCATAACCTTGAATTGCGCATGGCTGCGGGTGCAGGTCAGTGGGCTGCTCGGGTGCTCTGCCAGCGGCTGCCTGGCCTCATTGGACCCCGTGTTCGTAGCCGGGTTGCTTGCCACTGCTCGTAGGCTGCGAACCGTGCGCCAACGTCTTAGTCACAATGCATCCCTCGTCCGGATCAATGCACGGCTAACCACGCATTTTGGGGGAACCTAGCTACCGTTGGGCTTGTTCTTGAGTTACGTTTCAGCTAGGTTTTGAGGTTTTCCTAGCCACGCTTTTTTTGGTCGTCTAATGCTAGCTCCTGCTGCGTTTCGACGCCGCATCTAGCGATGCAACTAACTTTTCACATACCCGCCATCGTATATGCATTACACATACCTTGGACCCACATGTGTCTGAATGGACCAGTAGTAGCGCAGTCAATCTATTACTAGTATATAATCTATAAAATGCGCATCAATTAGCCTGGAAATTCAGCAGACGTGCTTGTATTTCTTTGCAACAGACGCCACCTGGTCACGAAGCTGCTGCTTCCGGTCCTCGTCGCACCACGACCCGTTGATGCCATTGAGCGCAATTTCGCACCACTGCTGCAGAGTGAAACCGAATCGAGTATGCACTGCGACGTAATTGTCCAAAATGTAGCCCCCAAAGTATGCAGGGTCGTCAGAGTTGATGCTGAACGGAACCCCTTTCTCGAAAAGCAGGGCCACTGGGAGCTCCCCGACGTCCTTGACAACCTGCAGCTTGACATTGGACAGGGGACACAAGCTGAGCATGGTCTGGTTCTCGGCAAGCCGCTGCATCAAATCTGCACTGTACTGCGACTGCACTCCATGGTCGATACGGGTAGTCTTGAGATCGTCCAGGGCGCTGACAACGTAGGTGTGGTCGCCCTCTTCGCCAGCGTGGGCCGTCAGCCCAACTGCGGGGAACTTTTCGCCTACTAGCTTGTAGCACTCCTCGAAGAGCTTAGGGGGGAACGGCTTCTCGCTCGAGTCCAGGCCCAGACCATGAATTGTTCCGTTTTCGTAGTGCTTGTGGGCACTTTCAATGGTCTTGAGGCCGTCCTCAGCGGGGAGATGGCGAAGCAGGCACATAATTAGCTTGTTCGTGGTGCCGAACTTGCCATTGGCGTCTTTGCAGGCACGGTCGAACCCCGCAACCACAGTGTCCAGGTGAATCCCGCGAGCAACGTGCCCCTGAGGGTCAAAAAACACCTCAGAGTGCAGGCACCCGTCCTTGTGTGCACGCTCAAAGTAGTCCATGGCCAGGTCGTAGAAATCCTGCTCCTGGATCAAAACCCCCATGCCAATATAGTAGTGATCCAAAAAGTCCTGGAGGTCCTTAAAGTTCGCATAGCGTTCGTTGCATCCCTCGACGGTGTCTGGGAAGTGTGCTGGGAGCTCGATGCTGTTCCTGTTTGCGAGCTGAAACAGCCGTGCCGGCTCGAGGGTGCCCTCGAGATGAAGATGGTGCTCGCACTTTGGGAGCTCGGTGAGAAACTGCTTGAATTCGTCTGAGCACACGTGTTTCGCCATTATGAGACTATCAGCAATTTTTTCCGATAAGAAAAGTTTTCCACTTGATCTGCATCATCGTACATACCACATGGCACAGGTGCGCAGGCTGCGAAATTGCCGCAACGATATCAAAAGCTAACTAGCTGGCCGTTTCCCGCAACTGCTCGAGCACCGTTTGATCCAGGGTCACGTGGTGCAACGGTGCATGAGGGCGTGTAGCGGCTAGCACTGGGTCTGGCTGGGCTTGCATTGGCGTGCCGTCAGCCAGCATCGCGCCAACTGCTTGCGCCCCCGCTTGCGCCCCTGACGGCACCGCCCTCGCTGGGCTCGACGCCCCATTTGTCAGCCCGCCGCCACAGCATCACCATCATTACAAACGCCACCGCTCACTTATCCGAATTTCAGTCATGTCCAACGAGCCCTACGATCCATACATCCCGGCCCACGCTGGGGCCGCCAACAACAACAAGCTCGCGGCCACGCAGGCCGACATCGATAACACCGTAGCTATCATGCAAGACAACCTGAACAAAGTGGCGCAGCGTGGGGACCATTTGGACTCTCTCCAAGACAAAACCGATAATTTGGCATCCAGTGCGTCACAATTCCGAAGTGGAGCCAACCGGGTCCGCAAGCAGATGTGGTGGAAGGACATGAAGATGCGTTTGTGCCTCATTGCACTCGTTGTGATTATCGTGATCGTGGTGATTGTCGTCCCGGTCGCTACCCTCGCTAAGAAGTAGTCTATATATCTAAGTATCTATTCGTCTCATGTTTCAGCTCCAGCACGTATATGCAAGACTTGCCTTAGCGATCCAGCGTTCATCAGCTGATTAATTGCGCTAATGAGATCGCTCGGCTGGGATACTGTATTCAGTGTTGGTGTATTTCGCCCGTCAGCGTGCTGTGGTCTCGGTGGTGATTTGCGGGTTCTGGCGTCGACGGTGCGGTGGATCAGGATATCAGGGGACGATTCGGCGGCAGAGTGCGCACTGAGGTTGAGTATTGTTAATCTTTGAGGTCTATTTGGTGATTCCGTCTCTTTCGAGGGTCCTCAATAGCTCCATGCGTTCGCTTTTTCGGCTGATCCCAAGAGTACTGACTTCGACAAATGCTATGCAAGCACCTTTGAGTCCCACAGGATCCTATTACGGCTGGTATTAAAGGAACATGATCGGCGTATACATGATCTCGGATATGATCTCGGTTATGATCTCAGTTACGAGCTAGTCTATGATCCTAGCCTATGATCATTCTATCAATCTATGATCAGTCTGTGTCTGGCCCATGCCACAATTATGCTCTCTACGATCTTGCTCGCAGTGCTCCTGTTCGCTAGCCGCTAAAACCGCGATCATGCATTAACAACCTCAAATTCCCAATGGCCCAATGGCAAGGCGTTCGGCTACGAACCGAAAGATTCCAGGTTCGACCCCTGGTTGGGAAGACAGGGCGGTTTAACTCCGTCATTTTTTAGTTTTTCAGTTCCTCTCTACTGTATAGTGACGCACCTGCAGGCTTGGCGGACCCATAGCGCTACACGACTGCACACACCCTAAGTGTACCCTACTATGCCCGTTGCACAACTTGGGCGTTCGTGATTTGTTTGTTCTCATATTCAGCTTCTCTGTGCCTCCTCAATTCACCAATGCCCGTGATGTAGATTATCCTTTAATTACAGGCCGCGAGGTCAGAACGTCGCACTTATATAGTTTTATAATTGTTGTTGTAGGTACGACACCACTCGCTGTCGCTACACTAGCTAAATTCAGCCGCCTTTCCGGCCATGAGCAGACCGACGATAAGTCCAAAGAGCCCGAGCACCGAGCCGAAAATTTCAATGACCAGAATTTTAACAAACAAGCTGGGGTCTGCTGCGTCTGCAATAGCTGCGGTGGATCCAGTGATACCGACCGCAATGCCACAAACCAGGTTGGCCACGCCGACCGTCAGGCCCGCCCAGAACAGTGCGTACCCGGTGTATAGGTTCTCCCGGGTGTAGAGTCTAGTTGCGTCGGCGTACGTGAGCTTTGCACTGAACACAATCGACATAATTAAGCCATAAATGGCCACAACCTCGCAGAAAATGATCGAAATCAGGTTTTTGGTGGTGATCCGGGGGACCTTGACACCGGCACCTAAAATAGAGGTGCCACTGATGTAAATACCCCACGCAGCACCAGCAATACTCAGACCAGTGCACATAGCGATGCCGAGTACTCCAAACATATAGGGATTCAGGCTGGTGAGGAAATAGCCAACATCGAACTGCTCACCCTGGCCGGTAAGCAGCAAGTACCCGCCGACCAGCAGCGCAGCAGTCGTGGAAAAGCCCGCAACTCCATACGTGAGAGCTCCCATGGTAATTGGCAGGTACGTCTTAGTCAGAGTAGATAACACGCCCTCTGTGGCGCATGCCACATCCTGAGGGTCTGGCAGACGGTGATGGCCGCTGCTCAGGCAGGAACGCCGGCCGCAATTTGCTCGATTCGTTTGCAGTGCGCGAGCGTTGTGGTTTCGTCGGGCTGGCGGCGGGCACAGTGCGAACCCTCTTATCTTGTGCAGATTGTGGCGTTATCTCCCTCGCACTCCGCGAATGTGTGGCGGATAGCTCGGTCGAGCACTGCCCAGTCGTCGCCAATCGTCGTATTCGAAGAGGCCTCTACAGTCTTACTTGCAAGATCAACCACACAATATCGACCGAAATCGCTTTTAGACTACTGAGCTGTACTTTGAGCACCCATAAATTGACTACATAGGTATGATTCAACCTATGACCATTCTATATATGAGACGAAACGGGATAAGACGCCACTAGAACACCGCTGCAAAGTGCCACGACGCACCAGAGTCTGCTCGAGATCCACATCGTGCAGCTCGCCTATGCGGCCCTGCGGGCTCGAGCGTGAGATCATGTACACTTGGCGCGTGAGCTGTAGTTGTACAAAAGAATCTCTGCACCAACGTACGTGCACAATTCTCGCAGGCATGAGTTACGAATCGCTTCTTTGCGTTTTACACAAATTCTAAGGTCCACCTTTCACGCAAGGGGCACAAAAGCAGACTCGTATTCGCACGGTTCTGACAGTGTTCGCACAGTATTGGCCAGTAGTTTGTTCCTCGGCTTCTGGTCAACACTGGACGGACTTGACGGCCTGCGCAGGATCTAACGTCGTAGTGCATACGATCAAAAGAATCTGCCACGCAATTGCCATATGTCTACGAGTTTGTTGACCGCTACTGCGACTAATGCCCTCAGAATCTCGGGGTAAGATTGTTCCTTCTCAACTGCAGTTGGGCTTTAGAGTTTCGAGCAGTTAAGGTCACCAGCATGTAGATCTCGTGGTGTCAAATGTTATGCGACCAAATCACGCGATGAATTCATCCGAGGATTCGCGGCAGCCGCTACCAACTATGGGTACTCAAACATCTATCAGCAAGTAGCAGCCTACTCTTTTTGGGTGGCCGCACGACCACGGAAGAGTCCACCAGACCTTGCAGATCATCTTTAGACCAGATATGAAAATCAACTATTCGGGCGGGCTCATAACATAGATAGCAGCTTCATTAATCCCTTAGTTGATTTGCCCTGCGTGATCATCACCTACCTTTTACATGTTGTAGCATGCATGCGCGCATCAGAGTGTCGTGATATATATATATATATATACATTGAGCCTGCCGATCCAAAGGCTACTTGCTATATGAGTGAACAGGATCCTCCCACTATGAACAAGATACTGCAGTCGCCAGCAGACTCCGAATCACTAGAAGACAGGATGGAGGAGGTCAAGCTGCTAGAGTACTTCAAGAACATGACCGGGACATCTGCGCCGAATCCAATATTTGTTCCCCATCCACTTGACTTGTGTATGATCGATACGCGCAATGTAGCTATCCAAATTGAGCAGCTGATTGCTCGCCAAACACCGCCCCATGTTATTCTTGGGCTGATTGAAAAGATGACCGAGCTAGGAAAGACCCTCCATCAACATTTGAGATACGTGCCCCCAGTGCCCCCGGCCCCTCTGCCCCCGAAGCTGCCCATCGTGGACCAGCAGAAGGCATGCCGTGCCCGCAAACGCAAGTTCAGGCACGACGGATCCCCGACTCAGTGCAGCGAGTGCGGAACGTTTGAAACCCCAGAGTGGAGAAGGGGGCCCGATGGCAATTGCACTCTTTGCAATGCCTGTGGCCTGTACCACGCCAAATTGATGAAGGCGGCCGGCGACGAGAACACGATCCAGAAGATCAAGCACCGTCGCCGGGTGAAGATGATGAGGAAAAGGGCTGCTGATCCATGACAGCCGTGCTCGAGCAGTAAGCCGCAACGATTGTATCCTATATATTTAGCAGTAGCTGCTCTATATCAACTCTAGAATTGCCCGCGTGACCAGTGCGAGATTTACAATAGCACAGTGCGTCTCGATTGTGCCGTTCAGCCAGGCCGACGGCGAGCATGCAGTAGCACAGTCAATGGGTCTATAGATATCAGGCAGCACATTTAGCCACGAGCAGCCGAGCCAACTTCTCAGCATAGGAGTAGCTCTAGATTGCAGCGTGCGGCAAGCACTCAAGTCTGGTACCGACAGTTTGTGTTGATGAGGCGCGAGCGGCGACGAATCGGAGAAAACTTGAGATGCACATCGGTGGGCACCGAAACCCTCGGCATGGTAGTAATTGACATATTTGGTGAGAAAGATTCAATTACTGGAAGGGCTGCGTGCGCGCAAACCGCCCAGAGTGTGAAGTATAACATGACTGTATGCACTACTCTACGTATTAAATATTTACTCCTGCTGTTGCTTGAACTCCTGGACACGACGCTGAAAGTCGAGATATTCGCATTCCTCGTAGTCGTGACGAAGCTGGCCGCACTTCCAAGGCAAGTACGCAGTCTCTCGGCGACACTTGTTGAGGGGAATGAGCAAACCGGCACAACGGTCTCGGAAGGGAAGAGGTACCTTAGCTGCCTTCATCTCTTCCTCAGAAACATGGGCTGGAAGCTCCTTAAGGGCCATATTTAGTTAGAGTCGATTACAAAGCGGAATCAGCTATAACTCTATTGGATGTCACCTGACTGGCCGGGCTCGAGGTTTGGGAGTGATGAATAAAGAGCTGGAGCAGCGATATTATGAGGAGCTGGCGTCCAACGACCTAGTAGACATTGCTCCTCAATCTTATTTTAGTGCCAGCTCGCAAAAGCCAGGGCTGGGGCCGTCGAACCTTATCGATGGGTCTCCTGACACATTTTGGCAAACCGACGGAGCATTGCCGCATATTTTACGAGTTAAATTCAGTAAACGAGTAGAACTATGTCAGATCAGCTTCTTTCTCGCCCATCCCCTCGACGAATCGTTCACACCGGAAGAAATCGTCCTGTACGTGGGGACTGGCGAGCATGATCTGCACGGCCTGGCCCAGTTTACGTTTGTGGAGCCGTTCGGGTGGAAATCGTTCGATTTGGAGGGGTTCGAGTGCTTCATGATCGAGCTACGCATTCTCTCCAACCACCAGAGCGGCAAGGACACCCACATCAGGGGCATCAAGCTGTTTGTCAAGCGGCGAGACAGGAGAAGCGAGCAGGACATGATTGCCCTGAGATAGCCGACAAGCACATTCGTGGCTGTAGGACTCAGTGCTCGACTGAACGAATTCCAGTACGACACTAAAGCTTTGGTCCAAGACGGACGTGAACACTATCAGGAGTATACTCTCCGAGGTATACCGTAGGATACCAGACTCTCAAGTCTACATGAACATTATTGCATGAGCACCTGACATCATCTAAATACTCCCTAGTGGTTGGAGGTATTACCGTTTATAAATTAGCACTACTCATATTAGTACATATGGATCAACCAAAAATCAGAGCAGCTTGCGTTCAGCCCTCTCCAGAGCAATCGCATGGTATGGGGGCAACTCGAGATAGTAAAACACCCCCGCAGGGTGGTTTTTGATTCTGCCCATCAACTCGCATACCATACTGCGAATAGCAGACGACGGGTGATACAGCCCCAAATTAAGATAGTATACCGTGTTTGAAAGGGCCAAGTACAGGGTGATATCATCGTCATCTTTCATGCCTTCGCATAGATCCTGGTAGATCTGCGCGGCCTGGTCAGGGTCGAGCTTTCCAGTTCGGAGCTGCCGCTCAAGATTAGCAAAGTCAATGAGCGGTCGCGGCCAAGAAGGCCACTCGTGTGTCGACACCTGCTTGAGGTAGTACGCATACGACTGGTGGCGCTTCCACGAGTTGTACACCGTGACGTACACGGTCATGAATTGGGCCCGCTCAGCCTGATTGGAGAAGTAGTGACCAAACGATCCAATCAGCTTGGTGGGATGCTCTGAGCGGCTCCTCAACTGCATCGCCATCTTCTCCAGGTCGGTGCCGGCACTGCGGCGGAGGAACTGAGTGGTGTAGTCGAGGGCCATATGCCGCACTGCCCGCTCTCCGTGACGGTCGAGGGCCGCTCTCGTGATATTATCGACAAACTCAAAATCGATCGGGTTGTGGAGTGGGAACCGCTCGGGCAGCTTTCTGTGGAGCCGCGGGCTCAGCTCGATCGTCCTTTTCTCGATATGGATTGCCAGATCCCACCACTCTGGGTGTAGCAAGAACGCCTGGTTCGTGACACCGGCAATGTAACCTCCAGTCTTGCGCAAGTGGTCTATTCTCCCCAGATCAACGTAGGGAAACACCCGAAACGGGGTGTTTAGCAGGCCGCCTGCCGAACCGAAGAATCCGCACGCAAGCACCATCCCAGCCAACTCTCCGCACGCAGTCTCGGTATCGCTCACAAACAAAATACGCTTTTCCGTCAAAATCGAGGTCCACAGCACAATCAGCGCAGGGGTCGGCGGACCGTACACTGTGACCTCCTTGTGAAACCCGTGGCAAACGGGCAGCCTCGAGCACAGCTCCACCAGCTTGCACAGACTGAACTCTCCTGGATTGTAGTAGTCTACGTCTGTGGGGATTCGCAAGGGGATCTGCAGATTTTTGTATTTGGCAACCACATCGTAGAAGTGGGTATCGCTGAGCTCGCTCGACTCGCCCGAGGTCTTGAGGTAGTACTCGCGGAACAGGCTCTGGTTCTGGTTGAGCTGCAGCAGCCGTTTCTCGGCCCAGCTGAACTTGGGCATCCCCGTCATGTCGATCGACCGCAGGCATGCGTGAAGCTCGGCCAGCCGTGCGGCCTCGGGGTTGTGGATGTAGTCGTCGATGGCCAGGAGCAGCACCGGCTTGAACACATGGCTAAATGGCTCGGAGGCCACAATAGAGAGCGAGTAGATGCGGGCTCCTCGCTTGATCTCCTCGCCCGTCTTGGTCTGCAGGGTGTTTGCTACATACAACACTCGTGAGTCCGCCCTGCTCGGAGTGTAGTCGAGAATTTTCGTCTCTGGGTCCTCGTAGAGGCAAAAATAGCCCCAGTCCTCACCACGGTGATGGGCCTGGTCAGGAATCAGCAGATTCGCAAACCCGTTCTCCCGTTTGAACAGCGGCTGCTCCTCGTTAGGATAATGGTATTTGACCGTCGCACCGACGTCAATATCGAACTCGCTGGCTATCACGTAGCGAACGTCCATGATGACAAGGAGGATGCAGAGGGCTAAGAGGGGCAAGGACAAGGACTGTCTCGATTAGCCACTCGATCTGTTTTGCAAGTGGAAGTAGTTTTGAATTATCTTTCTTTAGTCTAAGTGGGTCGTATGCATGCAAGTGGACACACAGAGAACGGTGACAATATCGGTTTGCTCGGCAACGGGCAAGTCTTGATAGATATATATATTACAAGTCGCCGTAACTGGTCTTGTGCGGTAGTGTGAGCCCTCTGTGGGGTATACATCTGGCATCCCCAGGGTTTGTGCGGTTGGGCCTCGTCATGCACATGCTACTCAGCTCCCACAGCTCGACCCATCTTGCAGACAAGGGCTCACGAAAATCCCGTCTGTTCGAGATGCGACTATTTCAATGCTTCCAAGGGTTGGTTTGCCCACTGGGAAAATTTCTCTCAATTTGTGTATGCACAAGGACGATCGTCATCTATGAAGTCGGCCAGCGTTGAGCCTACACCGATCGCGATGACGCCAGTGTTGCAATTGGGCACCACGGAGCCCACCAACGGGCCTTAGTACGGCGGCCCAGCCTGAGATCCCCGAGCCTAGTCGCTTCGGCCCAAATTTCGCATGCAGACTCGTGGCGCCTGCATATACGCCTCGACCGAACCAGCCCAACCATGGAGTCGCCCCAGACCAGCTGCGTCAGCAGCCACAGCACGACGCCTCCGACCCGCCATCTGGCCTATTAGTTCTTACTCAGCAGGGTCTCCATCATGTCCTCCTCCACCAACATCGACAAGAGCCTCAACGAAATCATCGGTTCCGAGAAAAAGAACCAACGCAAGACCGTCAAGCCGCGCGCCGGTGTCGCCAAGAAGCGCATCAATCGCCCCGGAGTCAAGAAGGACGTGTCGAAGATCAAGGACGTCGCCAAGAAGCAGATCCAGAAGCAGACGCAGAAAAAACAGGACGACCCGTTTTTCCAGGCCACCAAGGTCAACATCTCCAATTTCCCCGCTGACATCACCGAGGGCAAGCTCAAGCAGTATCTCAACACCGATTTCGGCTCTGTTGGTAAGGTTGAGGGGGTTTACAACAAAAACGGCCAGCCCACCGGTAAGTTCACGGTGATATTCAAGAACGAGGGAGTGGCTATCAAGGTGTTTGAGAAGCTCAACGGAACCCCTATGGACAATGGTAAACGCGTCTTGACTGTGGAGATCGTCACTGATCCCACCAAGAAGTCCCTGGCTTCCCGGTTGGGCGTCGCCCCCAAGGCCGCTCCCGCAGGTGCCACTGCGAAGCCAAAGACCAAGGCCAAGCCTAAGCCCAAGCCCAAGAAGAAGTTCACCCGCGCCAAAACCGCGGATGAATTGGACGCTGAAATGGTCGATTATTTCAAAGACTCCAAGAAAGATGAAATTTCCATCTAATAGTTATGTACTCAAGGTCCTCCAACAACCACAATGGAAGGCGAGCCGGACTGGTGTGAACCGTGAACGAGTACCACAAATGTGACTACCCAAGGCCTGAGCGTCCTCGCTGTCTACTCAGCACTTGAACGGTTCAACCTCCGCGTTCCTTCTCTTCAAACTTCAATCTTGACACTGGTCTGCACTGTGACACTGTGACTTTCCGGATTCTCACGTTATGTATATAGATTTTGCCCCACGGCGACGATTCGCGTTGCACGTTTGACTCTTGGCTTACGGCATTAACTCCCGCTATGAGCCCAAAATCGCACTGAAAAATATACCCCAGCCTGAATATGGTACATAATTCGCCAATTCGGCCCTGGCATCATGATGGGCCTTGTATGGGTTTTCAGTAGACACTATTTATTCTGTAATACACTAGATATGCTCATATCTGGATCTGGGCCGCGGAGATATGTGGCTGTGTATTGGTTCCAGATATAGCTGTGTCCAGTCACATACCTCGGGCTTTGGTGAAGTTTGCGTCGCCAAATCTCAATTTAGGATGCTCTGACATGGTGCTTCCAGCCTTGAGAGCGTCGCCTTTGCTTATCAGTACACTATTGATCTGAGTAGTTGTCACACATCAATTCATTATCTGAACTCAATTATGTCTCGTGATGGACACACATTATATAATTAACGTTAGTTCTCACTCAATAGAGCCCAAACTGTCCTCCTCCAATAGCAGGCGAATGTGGCATTATCAAAGAGGTCCTCGCCTATCTCTCTCAGACCATCTCCCAACGCACATTGCCGAAATAAGGTGACGATGGCGTGAACGCCTCCGGCCCGATGGCGATTATGCAAGGTTCGTGCATACCACAACTCAATTCTGAGCTTCTGAGCATTGAGTGGAGAAACAACACCGTGATACATAAAGAGCAGCTCGATTCTTAGAGTGTGTCTGAATTGTGTGTTCATTGCTGAGAGTGGCGTCGAGAGCCCGCGACAACGCTGAACTTGGCTGCAGCAGCGATGCATAGGAATTCTCCGAACGTTGGAATATACGCTAGACTATAAAGCAGAGAAAGCTCCTGGTACTACCTATCAACTAAACTATAATGGCTGTTGCTGCTGCTCGCTACGGAAAGGCTAACGTTCGTCTCCTCAAGGTTAAGAGGGACCCCAATGACCGCCAAAACCAGGATGTCATCGAACTTAGAGTGCGTTGTCTACTCGAGGGTGCAATTGAGACCTCCTACACTGATGCAGACAATTCAGTCGTTGTCCCCACTGATACTGTCAAGAATACCCTCTACATCCTTGCCAAGCAGGGTGAGGTCTGGCCCATTGAGCTGTTCGCAGCTCGTGCCGCTGATCACTTCATCTCGCGCTACTCTCACATCACTGGTGTGCACGTCGATATTCAGCAGCTCTGCTGGAATCGCTACGACGTCAATGGCAAGCCTCATGCACACTCTTTCGTGCTCGCCAAGGATGAGTTCCGCACTTGCAAGCTCTACAAGCAGAGGGGCGACTCATACAAGATCAGAAGTGGTATTCAGGGCCTCACCGTTTTGAAGTCTACCGGGTCCATGTTCTACGACTACAACATGTGCGAGTACACCACTCTCCAGCCCACATGGGATCGCTTCCTGTCCACTGATATCGACGCCACCTGGGATTGGGACACCAAGATTATCCCAGACCTCGCTGCTGTCGAGCGTCAGGCTAAGGAGGGTCTCTTTGATAGAGCGTACACTAGCGCTCGCAGCGTGACCCTGGAGATTTTCGCCCTGGAGAACTCTGCCTCCGTTCAGGCCACCATGTACAACATGGGCATGGCCATTCTTGCCAAGTTCCCCGAGATCAAGACCGTTAACTATGGTCTTCCCAACAAGCACTACATGGAGATCGATCTCTCATGGCACAAGGGCTTGCAGAACAAGGGCAAAGATGCCGAGGTCTTGTTGCCTTCTAGTGATCCCAATGGATACATTGAGTGCTCTGTCAAGCGTGACTCCGACAAGGCCAAGTTTTGATGGACATATTGACTACACAAGATTTATATGAACAAAAAAAAACAAACCGGGGATAGATGAAATAATGCACATACTCCTAGGATAATTCAATTTAACAGAACTCGTGAACCTTTAGCGCCAAGACACCGACTATGGATGAGATTCAATTTGCTTTGTCATCAACGCGTCGCGTATGGAGTTGCCATTAATTACTCCGGGGGCTGCGGATCTGAACTCAAACCTCCAGTGTGCGTTTAGGGTTCTCAAAGAGTATACCAAAGTGGATGACAATCTCGTAGCGTTTGTGGAGACGTTTCCTCTTCCGGATCTGATCCATAGCTCGAGCCAAGCCCAGTGCCTCACTGCGTGCTGTTTGGGGGAAATCCTCCGACTCTTATGTCCAGATTTCTTACTAGAAATTGATGACATTGTTGATTTGTTTGCTGCCGCTCTGCCGAAAATGACGACAAAATTCCCCGAGGAGCTCAGAGGCATTCTGCAGATATTCCAATGGTACAGTTTTCCGCAAATATTTAGCTCGCTAGATCGAGGTGTAGGGGATCTTGTGCCGAAATGGCTGAGGATGCTCTGTACGTTGGCAGAGCGTGAAGATGACCAGCTTCAAATGACCTTGGCTGAGCTCGCTCCTGATGCTCTTCGGGCTTGCGACAAATTCAAGCTATGCCTTGTAGTAGCGGAGAATCCCAAGTTCCTAGCGCCACTTTTGGAACCCGGTGAGCTCGATCTATTCACTGAGCCCGAAAACCACAAGGAGCTAGTGGCGGTTGCAAAATCATGCCCTGGGATTGTCGAGAGCATCGCCGACAAGTGCCTGCCGCTCCTTGATTATTTCGACGCTAACGTGCGTGCCGATGCTGTCGAGGCACTATCTTTCCTTGATTTGAGAGAGAAATGGGTCGAAAAGGCTAATGATAGAGATGCAGTAGTACGTCTTCGTTGGATAAGTTTCTGCGGAGCGCATCTGGACAACCCCACGGTTCTACAACAAGCTCTCCGGAGGATATGTGATCCAGACGAGAGCATTCGTGAAAAAGCTTTGAGTCTGGACCTGCCATTCCAGGATGTAAGTCATTATTTGGTAGAACTACTACGAAGCACTCATCATAAGATCAAGTTCCAGGCATTCACGGCACTGTCGAAGCTGCTCCCGTCACATAGCAGCCTGGCTACACCGCTTCTCAGGTTTATTGCAGGCAATCCAAGCTATCTCAGCAACTTTCTCTGCGAATGGAGACCGGATATTCTAGACTCCCCCATCATTGAATCCCTTTACGCTGAGCAAGATGAAAAGGCCCAACAAGGTTTTCTCAGCTTGGTCAAGTATAATTGCAGAATGGTTCTATTTGCCCAGAGTTTCGCCAAAGCGCCAAACAAAGACTATTTGCTTGCGTTTGTGAACAAAGAACTTGAATGGGGCGAGCTCGACTACGAGGAAGCCGACATGGCCACTGCTACGTCACTCGGGGATACTGACTTGCAAAAAGTTTGCTCGCTATTCGCAGAGTCAGGTGTGCTGCTGAGCATGTGCAGCAAAGGTGCGCAACTTGCTATCAAATCACTCGACCAGGTCGCACAGTATTGTCCAGAAGTGCTCAAAGATAAACTTCCTCCTTTGACTCCCAAAACGCCGACGTATCTGCTGAATGCAAATTCTGCCTTGGCCAATAAGTTTCCCCTTACACTGGTCAATCCAACCCCGTCCATCCTAACTGATATTGTTCTCAAATCTGAGGACTCTGTGGCCTGCAGGGCTGCAACCAACATCTTATATCGGAGCTCACCAGATCACTTGAAGTTTATCTTACCGGAAGTCGTTGATAACGCTCTGCAGAATCCCACAGCTGCTTCGCTCACGTGCCTGAACTTTCTTTTGGAGCGTAAGCTGGTACGGCAGCTTCCAGTGGAGGAGATCGCCAACATGCTGAACAACGAACAGCTGAGCAAGATCGCTGCTAGGATTCTAGTGAATCTCCCGCAGAAGGCTCTGGTCGACTCGGTGCTACAAAGCCTTACATTGACTGAGGACATCTGTTTGGCACTATTCGAGGCGTTCTCAAGCAAAAAATCGTCTAGCCCAAGCATGGATGTGGTTGTTCGGTTCTGTGATTTCATTACTGAAAGCGTATTCAACCTTTTGGCAAAATTGGTTGTAGAGCACAAGATATCCAGCAGATTTACGCCGCTGCTGTTCCTGGGACCGCCAGATCGAGTTCGCAAGTACGTGCCGGAGCTAGGGATTCTCGACGTCGATACTACATTTGCAAGACTGTGCTACATACTGGCTCACAAAAATATCAGCGATGCGATTGAGCCGCTCAATCTTTTCCAGAAGACGCTGGTCACTCGGGAAAACGTTGCTCAGCTTGAGGAAATTGCCTTGCGGCTGAAGCATTACAAGCTGTTAGGCGACTCAAACCACAATCTCTACGCGGTGTCGGAGTTAGCATCGCATATCCTGGAAAAGCATGACAAGGGTCTCCGGAAGCACGAGCTGTTCGACGTGAAGATGCCGGCAGACTGCTTCGTCGCGGTTTCGCTCAACGAGAGAGAGCGTGTCTCAAAGAGGTCGTACTTGGACGACACAGCCCTGGCCAAGCTGCGGTCGAGCCACAAGCGTCCCAGGCGCTCACACCCACCTATTTATAGTTGAGCATACAGGCTGTCGCGGTGATAGCGAGCCGGTCAGGGAGTCGAAGCAGACTCGCACCTGGACGATCACCGCTTCTCCAACGGTCTCAGCTCAGCACAACTATCGTTATTTAATGGCTTTTAATACTCTATCTAACTAGATCACCTCCGCTCGCCGGTAGCTGGGATGCCTGATCCCGAAAAAATGTTCTGCATATGTCCCACAGAATATGCATGGTGTGGGAGACGCGAGCTTGTCGCGAAACATGAGACGCGTCTTATCGCTGGGAAAAAAAGACAGTATCTGCCGCACGTGCAGATAATACCAAAACGCCGTTTTCTGCGCGAAAATGTGCACTCTATTTCGTCACCAGCCGCTCGTAGGTGCAGGCGCCTCCACCTTAATAATCTCAATCGTCAATACAGACTTACCATCTCTAGCAATAGCTCTTCACCGGCAAAGTGTATGGACTACAGCGCACTAGCGAAGAATTTAGATCCACCAGGAGAGGAGTTTGAGTGCTGTCAAGGACTATCAGAGTGTCGGTGCGTTCGTCAGCATAATAGAATAGTACAAAGCCTAAAACACGATTTAGGGATTGCCGCACGGGCTGGAATGTCATTATTGGGGAAAATGCAAGATTTAGAGTCTAAAGAAGAGAACTTACGTCGTCAAGCTGCGAACCTCAGCCAGGAGAATGCCCGACTGATCGCTGAGAATGCTCGGCTGATAGAAGAGAACACAACCACAACAAAGGCCCAAATATCCGTCGAGGCCCGAGCAATTGAGCTCGAGACGGCTCTGGCGGCCGCTCAGGCGCGAGCTGCCCATCTGGGGACCTACTATGCACTCGCGGTCTCATTAGAGGAGCAGGTATCTGCACTTGAGGTCCTCCAAGCTCAGCTAGAGACCGAGAGGGATGCTGCCCTCGCCGACACAGTTGCCTACGAGCGCAAGTGGCGAGCCGCGACCAAGATGGCCGAGCAGGTCCAGAACGCCTACGAGGTGCTGGCAGAGGCCGCGGCCAAACCGAGCCCCATCAAGACCAAGCCGGCCAAACGAACCATTCGCCCTCCTCTGATCTCGACAACGCCGTACTTTGGCATTTTGCCCACCCCTGATCCAACGCCAGATGTCTCAGAGCAAGAAACTCCCGACACGTCCTTTGAATCTCCCAGGCTGCTTAGCGATCTGACGCCTGAGTTTGAGCAGCAGCCCTTCAATATGGCTCACATGCATGTAGCGCTGACATCCACGCCTACGTCCAGCTACTCGCCTCCGCTACGAAGAGTGCGATCACATGACAGTGTGCTCTCAATCAGTGCACCATCTATCCAGGAGCCCAAACATGTGTTTAGACAAGTCGTCCATTCTTCAGCTGCAGTTGGTGCGAGCACCGAGATTGCTACCGCTCGAGCTGCACGCCCAAGAGGTGATCCTCGCAGTGCTCGTGCTTTACTAACAAAACAAAAATCCGGGTGGTTTTTCCGTTAATAATTTATTCACACAAATAATCCGTACTAGTTATGAACCTCTAATATTCTGCATCACGCACGTGGTTACTCCTGTATCGTACCTGATACCACAGACGATAGAATGCGCTGTGAAAAATGCAGCACACGATGTCAACGACAATACTTCCTCGCCGATATGCATCTTGTTTACGTCGGCAATGCATTGCCGTAGTGGTACTTTGTTACTAGAGTTTGCAGGAAAGAACCTACCAGGCAGGACCAATTCAAACATAGAACATCTGGCCTTGGGGAAATCCCGTCGCGACCAGTCGATGGACCCTTAGTTTGAGAGTCCCTGCGTTGTATGTAACACGAATCTGAGACATTTCGCCCTGAATATGATTCACATTCCTCAAATCAGTACCAATAGCTGGATTTCAACATGGCAACAAGGTCTCTAAAAAGCTCACGCCTCAAGCTCTTGCCCGTTACGGGTGCGTTGAACATCTCCGATGCCATGAGATGCATGTCCGTCTCCGGAATAGGGTACCTGCATATGCAAGACAGCTTAGCGCGAGCGACAAACATTCAACAGTGCAGCAGGAGAACTCTGCTACAACTCCTTAGACACTCAAGTGATACACGGTCCCTGTACTGATAGCACGAAAATGCACTATGTTTCGAGATATTCAGCTACCAGCATAGATGTAGATCTCACCTGAGTCAGTGCAGAAGCACATTTAGCATATAGGGCAAATGTACGGAATAAACCAGACCCTCTACTCATTTGCAAAGACCCCGCCTGAACTAGACAAATTGCATGCATACCTCATTAAATGACTCTTACCTAAGCCCAATTTCGGTAGAGAGCTGTTCCGGTATGTGCTATTAATCTGCATTACACCCCACCTAGTAGCGCTCTCACTCAATGCACTTTATCGCCTATGAACTAGAGATAGTTGGTTTCTACATTTGACATCTTACAAATGTAAATGTTTGGCTCGAACCCTTTTCTTCCTGCACCCCTGTGTTTCATTCCTGGAATTGTGCATCCTCGACACCTGAGGATAACAGTGGTGGGACCGCGAATTCTCCCTTAGAAACGAGATTAGCGCAAATCAAAAACGAAGAAGCCTCGGAGAGAGCTATGCAACTGTATTAATCTTTTTATTCCTTGCTATTATTTTCCCCACTAGCAGCCATTCGGTGTGGAGCCGTGTGCACGTTGCTGCAATGCTCATGCACCCCAACCCACTAAGGAGATGGGGGGATGTACATATAAGAGCAGGCTACTTACCGATCATCCAGGATAAGCGAGCGTTGATTAGCATCTCTCAGAACACACACATTCCCTCTTTGCATCTTTCCTTTCCTTTCCTTTTATCTCGTTCTATTATGATTTTTTCAGCTGCTGCTCTCATGCTATTAAGCTCTGTTGAAGCTGCCACAGTGATTCACACCCACTACGCTACTCAAGTAATCACGGTCTTCGGTGGTGCTGCTACACCCACTACTGCTGCTGAGATAGCGGTGCCCACTACTCTTGATTTGCCCGAGGTCACTACCGTCGCTCTTTCTGCTGACGGCAAGACAAACTACTTTACTCTCAGTCTCGACAACGGAGCCTACGTCTTTGTGAACCCCAGCGTTGTGTCCTCCCAGATCGCTGCTGTCTCCTCTCAGATCGCAGCAGAGGCTCCCACCAGCGAGGAGGCTTCTGCTCCCGCACCCACTTCCACTAGTGCGGAGTCCTCTGCTCCTGCAGCCGTTTCCAGCGCTGCCGCTGCTAACAACTACGCCTTTACTGGATCAGCCGCAGACGACGATTCTGTCAAGTCTAGTCAGGAGGATGGATTCAAGGCCGTTTGCGTCGACTACCACAACAAGGTTCGTGCTACTCACCAGGCACCAGCTCTTGAGTGGAATGATACTCTTGCATCCTTCGCTTCTGATTATCTGGATGGCAACAACTGTGTCTTTGAGCACTCTGGTGGCCCTTATGGCGAGAACTTGGCCATCGGGTACCCTACTGTTCTCGGTGCTATGGAGGCATGGTACAATGAAAACAAAGACTACGACTACGCTGCTGCTCAGTTCAGTGCGGGAACTGGCCACTTCACCCAGATGGTCTGGAAAGCAACCGGCCAGCTTGGTTGCGCTACTCGTGACTGCTCTGGCTCCACTTACCTGGTGTGCGAGTACTCAGAGGACCGTGGAAACATCATTGGTTACTTTGACAAGAATGTTCTCTCTCCTAACTAAGTATTTATCCTCATGACCAGACGACCATCATATTAAGGATTATTCTACCTTTAGTAGTTATTTTACCTATCAATTGTAACTATAGTACACTGCAATATGCACAAGTCTTGTCTCTCCGGTCCCCTCCTTGAAAAGCTTGGCAAGCATGCATGCGTCAACAGCTCGATCTCATCTAGATGCTTGGCGACGCCTGAGATCTTTGGTCAGCACCCCTTATGAGTATTGAAGGTTTCTCGATAAAACCTCGGCGGTATTTGCAGGAGTGCCTGATGCACATTAATTGGTTTTATGCATGGTTGCGAATATCGTGCTCGCCTGACTTCAATCCACTAAGTTTGGAAATTGAATGAGAATTGTTATTCGTGATGGTCGACTGTTTATTGATGATGGCAGTTAGGAGACGATCGCCGAGTCAACGCCAGTGATGAAAACATATGTTAATGATTTTATGATACCGTATAGATAAAAAAATTAAAAATTTCAGCTCAGATCACTCTCATCCGATGTATGCACACAATATGCATTGTCTTTATGAGAAAGTCAAACGTCGCCTGCAAAACGTGTCGCACAAGTTGATTGGTTCAGCACCACAATCTGAATTACATTCCACGGAATGCACTCTTATTAGCCTTGCGGAGCGTCCCAGATAATCTCGGCTTGCTGCGTCCACTATCGGGACGATGAGTATGTTTCTTGGGTTTACTGCGAGGAATATAAGAAAACTCAGTTTCACCGCGAACAGCAGGACCCCGGTCTTCTTTGCTCTTGCTTGGTTTATCCTCCACGACCTGATCTCCAAATGCGAGATCGCTCTTATCGTTGATCTCTACAGCTGTCATCGAGGGCTGTTCCTCGAGGCGTCTTCGGGCCTTGCGCTCTTTGAGACGGTTCTTTCTGTCCTTTTTCTTGCTGTCGGCCTCGGAATCCGATGAAGAGCTCTGCTCCTCTTCCACGTCCATCTGCTCTTCCTCAGCTGCAGTCAGGGCTCTCGGTTCTAGTCTCTCCCTAGACTTGTCAGCGCGGCCACCATGTAGAAGTTTGTACTCATAACTATTCGTGTCAATCTCGAAATCAGCGTCCTCGAACATGGCCTTGAAACGACTGTCAAGCTTTTCCTTGTGGTCTTGGGCAAAGTCCTTATTGACCTTGACCTTGGGGCCAGTACGGATACGAGACTCGCGTTCTTTCTCGATTCTCTTGCGGATCTCCTTTTCACGATGTTCGCGGTACTCAAAGGGATTGCTGATGAGTTTGGCCTGGTCGTAGAGCCGTTGGTCAATAAAGTAACCATGCATATAGCTTTTGACAACGTTTGAGCCAATAAGATGGCCCAGGTTGAGATTTTGCAGCTCCTTGCGTGTGACGAACCGGTAATTCTCGTAGACAGTAGTGGCGGGCCGTTCTTCGAGCTCCTCGGTGATGCTGTCCAGGAAGGAGCACCATTTTGGCGCGGGCCCGACTGCGGGAACATAGTATGCATGCATTGGAATGCCTTCATTAGCCAGCAGGAACATGCCGCTGTCGGGAACATGCGCGACATCGTTGATGTCTACATTGGGCTCTATTGAGGTAAAGGGAGAGCCATTCTTAGTGTCCCAAATCTTGATGATGCGCTTATCAGCAGTGTAAATCTTGTCAGTGAGGGTCGGGGCTTGAAGGAAGCCGATATTCTTGATGGGGAAACCGTAACCCTGGTCTTTGGTCACTAACGGTTGGTTTGACCGCAGATCAAACAATAGAGTGTTGCCTTCATATGTTCCTGCAGCCATTTGCAGACCGTTATCGTGGAAGGCGAGGGCAGTAACGCCGCTTCCTATGACGCCTTCGTTTCCCCCAATTGGGAGAACGGCGACTCTGTTCCTGCTGCGGTAGTCCCAGAACTCGACGGTGCCGTTCTCGCCTCCGCACCCGATCAAGCCATGAGCCGGGCTGATCTGCACGACGTTGATTCCATCACTATCGGTCTCAAACGGTGCGAGAAAGCGGCCCTGGTCGAGGTTGAGACGGTACACTTCGTTGCTTGACGCTCCAACCAGCAGATCGCAGTTGGCTCTGTTGTATGCGAGCGACCTGCCGAACTTTGGGATGCGGGTGATGTGGTGGACGCCGCCGGGGGTTTGAAACTCAATTGCCCGGTCAGTTTGTAGGTGGACGGACTTTGTCCAGTCGTCGCTGATAATGGCGAAATCGACGTTCTCAGCCGCAGTATGGCGGTCGAACTTGAGCGAAAGCTGGTTGAAATCGTAGACATGAATCTGCGGCTTGTACACTCCGGTCACCATGGCATACTGGCCGTCCCGCGTGAGCTTGATCCGGTTGGAAGCCTCGTCAAACTCGAAATCCTGGATGAGGGTGACTCGGTTGGCGAAGTCTGGGTCGTTTTTGAGGGACTGTTTGCGCTTTCTGATGAGCCAGTCGGGCAAGGACCGCGACTGGTTGCCACCAGCGATCTGGTAGACGGGGATATTAGCTCCCGGGGTTGACTTTAGGACCATGAGGAACAAATCTCTCGATCACTGCTTAGATAATTTTTTTCCATTACCGCTGAGGCGCCTGTGGCGAGAATTGGCTAGCTAGCTATTTCCAGAAGTTGGCGTGCAGCGACCCAATTGCGTCGGCATGCTCGTGCACCGGGCCCACGACCTTGATATCTTTCTTGCCTCGGCTGAACACGTCTCTGCACGGCAGGTCCATGGTCATGTTCTCGGGGTGCGCACCGGTGTACTGCTCGAGGTGCTTCTCGTCGATCCCGTACACGACGTTTCCGATATTTGCCCAGTATATCGCGCCCGAACACATGCAGCACGGCTCGACGGTGGTGTAGAGGGTGCACCGCCACAGGTACTCCTGTGGCCACTTAGTGGCGGCGGTCCTGCACAAAACGGTTTCGGCGTGGTTCAGGGTGTCGACGTTGCCCTGCGAGAGCAGGACTTCGCCTTCGGGGCCCACGAGCACGGCCCCAAACGGGTGGTGGCCCGCTAGCATCGCATCGCGCGCCACCTGGTTAGCGGTGACGATGTGCTCCATCCTCGGCTGACTCAGCGCAGGGACAGACCACTCACATCACTGTGTCCGCCGCCACCGCCACAGCTGATAACCAATCAAACCCGGGTTAATCGTCTTACACTCTCATGCTTTCCAAACGGATCTGCCGCACATTTTCCAAGAGTGCGCTGGCTCAGCACGGGAATCTCAAGGACTCAGACCGTATCTTTCAAAATCTATATGGCAACTACGGCCGCGATTTGAAGTCGGCCAAAAAGCAGGGCGACTGGTACAAGACCAAAGAAATCATCCTAAAGGGCGACGACTGGATCATTAACGAGGCAAAGAAGTCCGGCCTGCGCGGGCGTGGCGGTGCTGGGTTCCCCTCGGGCCTCAAGTGGTCGTTTATGAACCCCCCTGGCTGGCAGAAGAACGAGGGCCCCCGCTACCTGGTAGTTAACGCCGACGAGGGTGAGCCTGGCACCTGCAAGGACCGCGAAATCATGCGCATGGACCCCCACAAGCTCGTCGAGGGCTGTCTCGTGGTCGGCCGCGCCATGAATGCGACCGCCGCCTACATCTACATTCGTGGAGAGTTCTACGAGGAGGCTGCGATCCTGCAGACCGCCATTAACGAGGCGTACAAGGACGGCCTCATTGGCCCCGATGCATGCGGTTCCGGCTATGCTTTCGACGTCTTCGTCCACAGAGGTATGGGTGCGTACATATGCGGAGAGGAGACCTCGCTGATCGAGAGTCTCGAGGGCAAGGCCGGCAAGCCCCGCCTGAAGCCTCCCTTCCCTGCCGGTGTCGGCCTGTACGGACGCCCCTCCACTGTCACTAATGTCGAGACCGTGGCGGTGGCCCCGACTATCATGCGCAGAGGCGGTGCCTGGTTCGCGTCGCTGGGCCGCGAGCGTAACCACGGAACCAAGCTGTTCTGCGTGTCGGGCCACGTCAACAAGCCCTGCACCGTTGAAGAAGAGATGTCTATTCCCCTGCGGGAGCTGATCGACCGCCATTGCGGTGGTATTCGCGGCGGATGGGACAACCTGCTGGGCATCATCCCCGGTGGCAGCTCCGTCCCAGTGCTCCCTAAGAGTATCTGTGCCGATGTGCTCATGGACTACGACGCCCTTCGCGATGTCCAGAGCGGTCTTGGAACCGCCGCCGTCATCGTGATGGACAAGAGCACCGACATCATCCGGGCCATTCAGCGCTTTGCCTATTTTTATAAACACGAGTCCTGCGGTCAGTGCACTCCCTGCAGAGAGGGCACCACCTGGCTGCTCAAGCTCATGAACCGTATGCAGGATGGCCAAATGAAGATCAGAGAGATCGAGGAGCTCATCGAGCTCACCAAGGAGATTGAAGGACACACCATCTGCGGGTTGGGTGACGCTGCGGCATGGCCCATCCAGGGTCTCGTTCGTCACTTCCGCCCCGTCATTGAAGAACGCATCGCCGGCTTTGGCAATACCTACGGCGAGGTCTATAATGGTGGTTGGACCAAGGATGCCCATCTTCTCGATGGTAGGGTCGTTGGTTCCCCTACTGTACAGCCTAATCATTAAAATATATAATGTACAAACTAGAAACATATTACGTCTTGTCTATCTTGTCCTGAACAGTTGGTGTTTCATGCTCTTGATCCGTTTTGTCCTCGTTTACGGTTACAGGCTTTGCGGATGTGCGCTGCTCGGATGCAGAGCTTGTCGTTTTGGATTTAGTGGTTCCCATGTGCTGCTCGGGTGCAGAGCTTGTGTTTTCGGGCTTTATGAAAGCGGACCTTGTAGGGGCTTCTGAGCCTCGCTCGGATGCAGAGTCGGGCCCTTGGGCATTCCTCGCCCACCCAGGTGGATAGAACTTTCCCGATTTGGGAACACAGTCCACGCCCGCGAGCTCCATCAGTGATCTTGTCGAGAAGGCACTCTGGGCTTTGGGCGTCCCCATTTTTGCACCCTGGCGTATTCCCTTGCAGACAACTTCGAGCGTTGACGGTATCCATACGATGCTGGTGTTGCAGGGGACGTCTCCCTCGAGGGGAAGCGAGGAATTCATCCTGAGGTCGTGTATTTCGAACCGGTGCTGCGGATCCCATCGCTCGAACGCCCGCTCGAAGTCAGGGAGCTTCGGGGCCCAGAGGTCCGTCAAATACATGTTCTTTTCAAAAACCTGCCGTGATACTCCACATAAAAGCCCGTTGATCTGCTTCAAGGCCAGCTTGTCGCTGCAGCTCTTACTTAGGGTTTTCACCGAGTCGGCTCGGCCAGGCTTGGTGCGAACGCAGCCGACCATTCCTGGGGCACTTCTCCCCCTTACGACCGAGTTTGCTGCATACTCTACTGCTGTGCCTTCCCACTGCGGCCCGATCAGCGACATGGATGCATCGCCGCATGGGGCATGCGACACCACCAGGTGGATTTTCCGGAACCCAGAGGCGTGTGTTTCTAGTAAATAGCGATTAAATGCCCTGAGTGCCAAAATTTCAGCGTGCATATCGTGAATAACCGAGTCCCCGTACTTTTGCACCACCGACCACGGCAGTGCCTTGACCCCCGAGGCCAGGGCCACACACTGCGATTTCTCCTCGGTTTCCACCACAATTCCAGCAATTACCGTCCATTCCCTCGCCCCGTTAGGCCGCACTCGAGGCTTGCCGTTGGCAGGCAGCTTCTCCCAGGCCTCCTCCACTAGCTCCCCCGGACTCAGGCCACGGTGCCTTTTCAAAGCCATGTGAGAATAAATTAGGGGAAACTATATCACTAGATAGCTTATTCAGCGTTTGCGACGAAGGGCCGCTCCCAGCACCGCTGCTCCAACGGCGACCACGCCGCTGACGATGGCGAGCCCAAATAGGCCCTCCTTATTTAACTTGTCCTCGATTTCCTGCCGTAATGCGTTCACCTGGGCATTGGTCGGTTCGTGATCGAGCAAAACGTCGGCGTAGCGGCGAGCCCCAGTGTAGTCGCCCAGTTTGTAGCAGCCGATCGCTAGGTAGTATAGAATCTCTCTCCGTCTGTCCGGAGCATCCTTGTAGAGCTGAGTAAGTATTTGCACTCCCTTGCGTTGCGAAACTGCGTCTTGTGCTTTGATTAAACCCCAGGCGTAATTGAATCGGGTTTGGACGCTGACGTACTGGCCCTCGTTTTTGTACTGCCGGGCCAGCACCTCAAACTCCTCCTTGGGCAACGGCTGCGAGATCGAATCCAGGGTAGGGAAGTAGCTGGACATAGTGAGGAAGTATAGTCTGGTTATGTAATTATGTGATTATTTCTGCCTGGCCTGGGATGAATTACTCATCAACATGAGCGAGGTTGAGCATGAGGTGCCTGACGAGTCTCCGGCCTCGACCCCAGTTTCTGCTCCTCACGAGAACGAGGACGACACTGAGCCTGGGGCAGACGCTTCTCCTGAAAAAGCAGCAACAGAGACCCCCGATCACGACGACGACGACGAAGAAGACGACGACGAAGAGGACGACGACGACGACGAGGGTAAACCCCGTAAAAGACGGAGAAAGTCAAAGAGAAATCAGTTCCTCGATGTGGAGGCCGAGGTGGACGACGAAGATGAGGAAGAATTGACCGACGACGAGCTCCTCGAGGGCGAAGAAGGTTTTATCCAATCTGATAACGAGGACGTGGGCCGCATTGATTCCAGCACCCAGAGACGACGCCACGCTGAGTTGACCAAAGAGCGATTCACCGGCGAGGACGCTGAGAAGATGGCGGACGAGTATCGTGAGAGATACGGCCGCTCGTCCACCGCTTATCGAGGCGACACTGGAGTCGTCCCCCAGCGGATGCTGCTGCCGTCCGTGAATGACCCAAGCATCTTCAGGGTCAACTGCCGCATTGGCAAAGAAAAAGAGGCCGTTCGCGCTATCCAGCGTCGTCTGCAGAACATGAGCTCGCGGCCAGATGTGTTCTCGTGCTTCCAGCGTGACGCGTTTGGCGGCTCACTGTACATCGAGGCTCGTAACCAGAGTGCCGTCATCAAGGTCTGCAACGGTATCCCAAACATATTCACCAACAGGCTGCTGCTGGTCCCCATCAAGGAATACCCTGATCTCCTGCGAGCACGAAAGAGTAAAGAAGTCGAGCTCGTGCCCGGGACCTATGTGCGGGTTAAGCGTGGTCTCTATGCTGGTGATCTCGCTTTAGTCGAGAATCTGTCAGAGAGCGGTCTCGAGGTGCAGCTCAAGCTGGTACCACGCCTCAGCTACGGACGCTCGGTACTCGACTCCACAGACATGAAGCGCAAGCGGGGTGCCGACCGGCCGCCTCAACGGCTCTTCAATGCGTCGGACGCTAAGCAGCTCGATCCCAAGAACTTCCTTCGTAATGGGGCTGCTCAGTATACCTACAATAACGAGGACTTCAGCCATGGGTTTCTCATCAAGGACTTCAAGCTCAGTGCTATTAGTACTGATAATGTCAGCCCTACGCTCGAGGAAATCACAAAACTTACCTCAAACTCCGAGGACGGCGGTCTCGATCTCCAGGCCCTCAGCGAGTCAGTGCGCAAGGACATGAGAGTTCAGAACTTCCAGCCCGGCGAGTCTGTTGAGGTCACAAGGGGTGAACTGATGGGTCTCAAGGGTAAAGTCCGAAGCGCAAACGGCGATATCGTCGCTATCGTCGGTACTGAGGACCAATACAAGGGTATGAAGGTCAACGTGCCCACTGAACATTTGCGAAAGTACTTCAGCCAAGGTGACCACGTTCGCGTCACAGCTGGAAACTACAAAGATGACACAGGTATGGTAGTGCATCGCGAAAAGGACAAGGTCACTCTACTCAGCGACCTCAGCAAAACAGAGATTACTGTTTTCTCTAAGGATCTAAAAATGGCAAGCGAGATTGGTGGCTCCAATATTCTTGGCAAGTATACGCTACATGATCTCGTACAGCTCAATGCGCAAATGGTCGGCTGTATTGTAGACATTGAGCGCGAGCAAGTTAAAGTTCTGGCTCAGGACGGCCAGGTACTAACTGTGGCGCCCTCCTCAATCGTCATGAAAGTCACCTCGGGTCGCCAGGTCGCCACTGATCACAATGGTCGTCAAATTGAGCCTGGCGACACTGTCAAGGAATCCGTCGGAGAGCGGCGTCAGGGAACTATTCTACATCTCTACCACCAGTTTGTGTTCTTGCACAATCGCGAAATCACGGAAAATCTCGGTGTTTTCGTAAACCGGGTCTCGAACGTCGTAACTATTTCTACTAAAGGCGCTAGAGATGAAAAGGGTCTTGACTTGTCAAAAATGAATCCCATGGCTGTGAATAATCGTGTGAGCCAGCCGCCTCCACAGCAGAGATCATTTGTTAATACCCGACGACTCGTGGGTAAAAAGGCTTCAATTGGCCCTGGGTCCCAGTACAAGGGCCTTACTGGTCTCATCAAAGACGTTAATGACACAACTGCTCGCATTGAATTAGAGGCTCGTAATAAGATCATTGCAGTTGACGTTACAAAATTGCTATTTGAAGGTCCAAACAAAACAAGGATTCCCTACAGAGACTTTATTCGTGGGCCGTCTTTCCGGCCCCCAACGAATATGGGCCCTCCACAGATTCCCAGCGGATCAAGAACTCCATGGGGTGGTTCAGGTTCCAAAACACCAACTTGGGGTGGCGCGGGTTCGCGCACTCCAAGCTGGCAAAGTGGCTCCAAAACTCCAGCATACGGTGCTTGGAATGATTCAGGCAACCGCACCCCTGCATGGAACTCCTCTAACCGAACGGCCTGGAATGATGGCAGTCGCACCCCTTGGGGCGGTAGCGGCTGGGACAGAAGTGCGCCCACACCAAGTGCCTATGGAAGCTCTGCTACTCCAGGTGTCTCGTCCGTTCCTTACGAAAGTGCCCCTACACCCTATGCTACTGCAAAGACTCCAGCTGCTGTAGCTACACCAGCTGCTTGGGGCGGCGAAGAAGACAACGAAGATGATGAGATCAAATACGAGCCTGCCACTCCTTGAATAATTGTATAGTGCAGACATTATTATAGTTCAAACTGTTTCTGTGGGTTGCCTTCATGCAAGGAGTCTGGTATACCGAGTTAAGCGCTAATATCTGAGTGCTAAAGATTACAGCTATCCTGCTCTTGTCCAATGAATGCCAAGTGTATACCCGTACAAAATCTCTCAAAGAACGAGAAAAAGGTACAACGCTCGTTGGTCGTTAAATTAAACTCCATGATTAGTTCAAATAGGTTTTAGTATACACTGGTAGATTTTGTTTTACTATATGGGGCGTCTCACTGTCTCAGTGCGGAACAGGTGAGTCGAAGCATGGCTAAGCACTCGCTTAAGCGAGTACAGCATGCATGACAAGGAGCCAGAACTGCGTAGTTTGAAATAATTAAGAGTAATTAGAAATGTATAAAGGTGCCTCTTTTTTCAGGTCTTGTATTGCTTAAGATGGGCGTAACAATGCTGATAAGTGACTTTTCGAACCTGATAGCCTGTCTGAGCACTTTGGGGCACCCTGGCATTGCATAGGCATCACTACGTGGTCTATTCGTCTTATCACCGAATGGGGCCAGAAACTGCTGCTCTATGCACATTTCACGCACAACCGCGGATTTTGATTCGTTTTTACTATCAAGTGTATCGAGTAAGCTGTATCGAGTAAGCTGTATCGAGTAAGCTGTATCGAGTAATCATGGCATGGTAGTGTATGAAGAGAGCGCTATTCGGGTCTCTAGAGCAGCCCTGCACTGGCCCTTTTTTTGCAGCTGCTTAGTTGAGTGGGTCACACAGTGCCTACACGACGTTTAGTCAGGATACCCCAAGTTTTATTTCCGCAACGATCTTGTGCAGGGGTAAAGAAATGGCCTTATCATTTGCACTACAAGAGTATCACTCAAGAGCCGCAAACTAGGACGTAAAACTGTAGTATGACGAAGATAGAACTCATTGTTGATATAAACTGCAATATATCGATGTTGCTTGGTAATAAATAGCTATTCTCAGTGAGTTTCGGCACTGTAAAATTCCGACTTCGGCGCTTCCTCGACTTGCATTATCTATGTTTAGTCACACGTCCTATGCATCGCGCATGCATCGACGGTAGTATAAAACTGTGCACATTCAATCGTTCTGTATCCAGTATGTCTATATCCGAGAAGAAGGTCTATACCACAGAAACACGATCTGAGGATGAGGGTGTTGGCAGCATTGAGGAACAACGTCCCACTACCTTTTGGGGTAAAGCAAAAAAGTTCCTCGAGGTCCAACCATCGAATGGTATGACAATTAAGGAAATGTTCCTCTACAACCCTGATTTGAAACCTGTTGAAAGTGCACGCCGCTTGTGGAAGTGGTGGAATTTCATTTTCTTCTGGATCGCTGATGCATTGAACATCAATTCTTTGCAAATTGCCTCTACAGGTGTGGAGCAGGGAATGACCTGGTGGCAAACCTGGATCTCTGTCTGGCTCGGCTACTTCATTGCTGCGGGCTTCGTAGTCATGCTTGCGAGAATCGGTGCTTTTTACCACGTCAGTTTTCCCGTGGCTTGCCGCGCATCCTTCGGTACATTTGGCTCATTATGGCCCGTAATCAATCGTATTGTGATGGCGATCATTTGGTTCAGTGTTCAGTCCTGGATCATGGGTCAGTGCGTTCAGCTGATGCTCCGGGCAATTTTTGGAAATGATTTGGATCAGCGTATTGGAACGCAACACTTGAGTGGTACCACCAGTTTCCAATTTTTGAGTTTCTTCTTGGGCTGGCTTGGCCAAATGCCATTCTTGTGGTTCTCCCCTCAGTCGATCCGCCATCTGTTCACTGTCAAGTCAATTGTGGTGCCCATTTGTGGAGTAGCATATCTGATTTGGACACTCAAGCGTGCCAGTGGCCTTGGTGAGATGATAACCGCAAAGTCCACTCTGAGCAGTCATGATTTGGGCTGGCAGTTTGTTAACTCCACCATGAACTGTGTTGCGAATTTCGCAGCACTCATCATCAATGCTCCGGATTTTAGCCGTTTTGCTGCTACCAAAGATGCTCCATTCTTCACCCAGCTATTTACCATCCCCGTCTCTTTCAGTCTAGCCACTTTAGTGGGTATCTTGGCTGCTGCTGCCTCGAAGACAATGTATGGTGAGGTGCTTTGGAGTCCACTTGATATTTTGAGCAGATTCCTTGATAACTATACTAGTGGCGATCGCGGTGGTGTTTTCCTTATTGCCACTGGTTTCTGCCTTGCCCAGCTTGGTACCAACATTGCAGCGAACTCTCTGTCTGCAGGAACTGATCTCACTGCACTCTTACCCAAGTACATGAACATTCGTCGTGGATCTTACGTTTGCGGCCTTTTGGCACTGTGCTTGGTTCCTTGGAACTTCTTCTCCAGCTCAAACAAGTTCACCACCTATTTGAGTGCTTATTCCGTGTTTTTGAGTTCCATTGCTGGTGTGATTTGCTGTGACTACTACGTTATCAGAAGAGGCCATCTTATTATCGATGAGCTGTACAATGGCACTTCCGGATCAACCTATATGTTTGGTCGCCTGGGAGTAAACTGGCGTGCCTACGCGGCATATTTACTTGGTTTGGTTCCTAATATGCCTGGGTTCGTTGGGCAAACCGGTCGTCCAGTCCCCATGGGTGCGTTCTACGTCTACTACCTTAATTATTTTGTTGGCTTCTTGGTGTCATTCCTTCTTTACCTGTTTTTCTGCTGGTTGTCTCCGGTGGACGGTGTTCCTGAGGGCGTCAAGCTTGGCAAGAACGGTTGGTATGAGCATTATGCAGATGTGGAAGATTTCGACCGCGACTTCAACAAGCTCCACAACAAATACAACAGGAGTATTACTCATACTGAGTCTGCCTAATATTTATTATTATTTATAGACAACTCCTAAGCAAGTAAAGTTTATTCACTTTTCATTCTTTTGGCATGGTATTGTAGACCGTTGAAACACATAAGAGAAACACATAAAATAACAAAGTTCAATACATCAATATATAAATAACTAGCAAAACTTAGAGTTCAGGGTAGTCGACTTTTCCATCGCTCGAGCCATCATCCTCGCTGTTTTTGCTGAGTAAAGTGGTGACAATTCCACGCAAAGCCTTGGCCACTCTAAGGGTTTCCTTGAGCTCAGAGATCTCCTGCGACTTCTTGTCCTCTTCCTCAGGGTCTTCAGGAGCCACAGCTTGTTGGATGCCGACAGTGACTCTCTTCAAGTTGCCCATCTCGAGGGACGAACCTAATTGCTGGGTATACATGTACTGATTAGATTCAGGGTGGAGCTTGGGCTGGAGCTTGGGGTAGAGGTCACGACGGGGACCCATTGCCTGCTGGGGCTGGGGCAGGTGCATTGGGATTTGGCGGGCCCCAGGGGTTTGCTGGTTGCCAGGAGCTGGGTGGTAGGCGGGGTGAGGAACGCCATTGGGGACGTAGCCGTAGAGCTCGGTGGCACGGTTGTTGATATCGTATTCGATGTTGGTCACCAAATTATCAAAGAACTGCTCGTTCTCAACCAGGTCCTGGCGACGCAAAGGTGCATAGCGGGCCAGATCGTAGTCAGTGGGAGGGGGGGAGTACACCAGTGGGTTCATGGCATTGAGCCGACCCCGGAGGTTCTCGGAGTAGTTTGGGCTCAGCTTTGCCCGCTTCACGTCCTCGAAGAACCCCAGAGACTGGTCCAGGGCCCGCTTGCGGTTCTCCTCGTTCGCAGGGTACAAGTGGCCGGGAGGCACCTGACCGTAGCGACCCTGGTGCTCGAAAACGGGGTACGGGAAGGCGGCGTACGACACAGGGACGCCGTAAGGCTTGTAATCGGGCATCTGGGCGTGAACGGGGCGAGCTGCAGATGGAGCAGGAGCACTGCCGTCGTTCTCGTGGATTCTCTGATGCTTCTTCAGATCTTGAGGACGCTTGAACTGCTTGCGGCAGGTCTGGCATTTGTATGGCTTGAGGGGAACGTGAATGCGGAGGTGCGAGGTGATGTGGTCACGCTTCACAGTAGTTACCCCACAGCGACCCCATCCACAAGTGAGATTGAGGTTGTTAGTAGACTTGCGGCCAACATGCTCATCGCACAAATGCTTGTAGAGCTCGTCTGCCTCGGGGAAAACAGCCGCGCAGGATCCCCACTCGCACGCCAATTGGCCCGACTTGGAAGTGTCGCTGTTTGCGGGACTCTGCGGAGCGCCGTATCCCTCATGGGGTGGCGAGAGATATGCAGTTTCGGTGGATGCCTCCTTCGCTTGGGTGGGAGGTACAATTTGAGCAATTTCAGTCATCACAACTTGGCATCGACATGGTTGTGTCCCACTTAAATAAGAAAACCCAATCGCCCCATATTCGATGCTTACGCAAATGCCAAGTCTTGGCACTTTTATTAAGCATCGATGGGCACTTGTCGTGTATACAAAGCGAGGCACTGCGGCACGCGGGCGTCACAAAAGCGGAGACAAATAAATGTGCGTAACCTATCGCCCCCTTCGTTCGGGTGCAGGCAGTCCCGGCAGCAGAACCGAACGAGCATCCCCAGCGAGATACTGTAGGGTTAGGGCCTGAACTAAAGCTGAACGCAGCGCAGTTGATACAGAGCCCCCAGAGTGCTAATCGGTGGGCACCGGGCAGCGCTGGCCGCTCGCAGCTGTGGGTCCTACCGGCTATTTGTTTACGTTCATAATGCCGAGATTTTCGCTCATTATCTCGGCACTTGCTAGCAAAAGCCTCTGCTTGACTAATCCAAAAGTCTTGGCATTGTGACTAAACTCTCGCCATTGGAGTGGCGCGACTGCGCGTGCTAACCTACACAACTGAGCTGCTTACGCAATACAAGGCTCTTGGCACTATGACTAATATTTGTGGCGTTTGGCGACTCTCAGTACCGCTCAAAGGTCTCGAGGATCTGCACCTGATCGCCAACGCGGATGACTCCCGAGCTTTCTTTGTTGATGCACGAGATACCAAAGCAGTGCTCCTTGGCAGCGGGGTCCACACGACGGTAGTTTAGCATTGATTTAGTAGGTTGCTTTAATTTGCTAGGAACCCCAGTTTCAGGGTTGATTGTTGGAATCGGGCATCGAGGACACAGCTTGTGTACGAACCACGTGACTTGGCCAGTCTTGAACTTGTGCCAAAAGTCCTCCTCGTACGGCTTGGAGGTCTTGACGACGATATTGGGTCGAAAGTTCCTCGCTGTGATCTCGTACATTTCTCCATTGGTTTCTTTTTGGAGTCTCTCATTCAATTCCTCTAGTGAGGCAGTTCCTACAACATGGCCGGGCACCAGATCCTGGAAAGACGTCTCAACTGGCCGATCCAGGTCTTCAACATGTTCTGGGAAAACCAGGTTGCTAGCGTCCCTTCGACCCCCCTCTTGAGGGACCAAAAGAGTTGCGTTGGGGTACTCGTCCATCGATTGAGCCCAAAACTGCTTGAATCCTGAGGCCTCTCCAACGTCATAAGCAGTAGCGTCAGATCCCCAGATGTTTATATCCACGGTAGGGCATTTGCACGCCATCAATTTGATGTCGTCTCCAAGTGGTAGTTTTAGCTCTATTTTCTTATCGCGATGCTTCACAATCAAGCACTTGTCATGGATTTCGCAGTCAATTAGTGCCATTTTTGCGTACTGACGCTGGGTCAGCATAGAAACCCTGCCTGGCTCCTCAGTGGGAATCGCTAGCATGTAGATTCGGTCATTCTTGAAACCGTGCTTGTCTACTTCAGCACTTTGAACTTCGACACCTCTCAGAGACTTTACTGGGTGCACAAACAATTGAGTTACTTGCATTGAAAGTCAGTAGATTTGCTGCTTACAATAGGTAATGGTGACTATACAGGTTAGTGAGTCACCGATTGGGGCATGCATTTGAACAAACGCCCAGTTGCCCCGAGATCGAGAAGCAAATTCTGATATTGCATGCATGTTTAGCTAGTATAACATTAGTAGGTAGAAATATTGAATTAAAATATTAGCTATCTAACATTTATTTCTTACCGGCCTTAGCGGCAGACTTGGTGACCTTGCTAGCGGCATCAACCTTCTCAACAGACTTGATAACACCAACAGCAACGGTAACACGCATATCACGGACGGCGAAACGACCGAGAGGGGGGTACTCGGTGTAGCTCTCAACGCACATGGGCTTGGAGGGAACCATCTTGACGATAGCGGAGTCACCAGCCTTGATGAACTTGGGGTTCTCCTCAAGGGTCTTACCAGTACGACGGTCCATCTTGGACTGGATCTCGTCGAAGCGGCAGGCAATGTGGGCGGTGTGGCAGTCCAAAACGGGGGAGTAACCGTTGGAGATCTGACCGGGGTGGTTGAAAACGATGACCTGGGCAGTGAAGGAAGAGCAGCCCTTGGGGGGGTCGTTCTTGGAGTCACCGCAGACGTTACCACGGCGGATATCCTTGACGGTAACGTTCTTGACGTTGAAACCGACGTTGTCACCGGGGAGACCCTCGGGGATCTGCTCGTGGTGCATCTCGACGGACTTCACTTCAGTGGTGACACCAGCGGGGGCGAAAGTGACGACCATGCCGGGCTTGATGATACCGGTCTCGACACGGCCGACAGGTACCGTACCGATACCGCCGATCTTGTAGACATCCTGAAGAGGCAAGCGGAGGGGCTTGTCGGTAGGACGGGAGGGGGGCTCGATGGCGTCAATGGCCTCGAGAAGAGTCTTACCCTTGACCTCACCCTTCTTGGTCTTCTTGGTCCATCCCTTGTACCAGGGGCAGTTGGTGGAGGGCTCAAGCATGTTGTCGCCGTTCCAGCCAGAGATGGGGACGAAAGGAACCTCATCGGGCTTGTAACCAACCTTCTTGATGAAGTTGGAAACCTCCTTGACGATCTCCTCGAAACGAGACTGAGACCACTTGACGGAGTCCATCTTGTTGCAGGCAACAATGAGCTGACGGACACCGAGGGTGAAGGCAAGAAGAGCGTGCTCACGAGTCTGACCCTCCTTGGAGATACCAGCCTCGAACTCACCAGTACCGGAGGCAATGATGAGGATAGCACAGTCGGCCTGGGAAGTACCAGTGATCATGTTCTTGATGAAATCACGGTGACCGGGGGCATCAATAACAGTGACGTTGTACTTGGGGGTCTCGAACTTCCAGAGAGCGATATCGATGGTGATACCACGCTCACGCTCGGCCTTGAGCTTGTCAAGGACCCAGGCGTACTTGAAGGAGGACTTACCGAGCTCCTCGGCTTCCTTCTCAAACTTCTCAATGGTACGCTTGTCGATACCACCGCACTTGTAGATAAGGTGACCAGTGGTAGTGGACTTACCAGCATCGACGTGACCGATGACGACAATGTTAATATGTTGCTTTTCCTTTCCCATTTTTGTGAGGGAAACTTCGGAGGGTTTGAGTGGCTTAAATATTGTTTGACTGGACGCAAATGCCTAACCCTATGCAGTGAGAATTTTTCACCCTGCAGATGGGATAGCTGTTGGCAAGTATTGAGAGGAACTTGTATAAATCAATACAGAAATTCGCTACGAGCGCTATTTGACGCTGATTTTATCGGGAATTGTCACTGCATTATTGGATTACCATCGTTGCGAGGCACCGGTGGTTGCATGAGTCTTGCAGGAAGAAATTTGCGTTGTGGCCAATGCGGGTAGGTGGAAGGAGGCTGCGCACGTGGTTTTTAGGCAGTAGACGGCATTCGAATACGGTGGGAGTAAACCGGAATCACCCTTGTAGCTTGAAGAACACAATTATAGCCTGATTCGTCCTACCATCCACCTATATCTTACCAATCATCCATTTTGTGTTTTCCTGCAGGGTATGTGCATAACCACTGTGGTAGTGGATGGCTCCACTTGAGATGAGCGACTAGCGCCCCGATTGTAATGTGGATGGAGCTCTATGATATTAATGCGTTGTAATTAGAATTGATTAGCGAGGTCGACTGTGTTGTTGGGTGCCACGTTGGTTAGCAAACCTTTAATTGATATGTACTTAGTAATATTGTAGGGCTGACATTTTTTGTTCGTTCCCAGATGTCAATGAAATTTATGCATGGCTCGGGCGCAACTGGGATAAGAATTATGTAATCTCATGGGCTCAATGTGCCTCCTGCTGAAAAAACTCAGACTCCTCGATTATGTAAGTTGATCTCCTGGCTTGTGATCTATTGGCATTATGCATATAAATAATCTAATTATCTCCAACTCGGAATGCCTCCTCCGATTTAAGACGAACTGGTGAATTTTCACCGGACTCAGGTTTTAACGGCGTGCTGTTCAGGTGCATGTACTTCCAAAATCCCGGCGAGCTGCCCTTAGAGCTCGGCTCCTTGCGTTTGGCACTTCCTCGATCTGGCGTGTACGCCTCTATCTGGCTGATCGTGTAGCGAAGCGGACTAGTGGCATTATATTCAGAGTCCAGAAATTCATAGTACGGCCGCTCAGTGTCCTCTACGCCTAGACGAGGTGCCACGAAGCGGAACATCTGCGGAGTGTCACGAGTGGGCGAGTGCGTGAGGGGCTGTGGTAGCTGCAGAGACTCCTCCTCCTCGGGGACAGGGGCGTCTGGCTGCGTCTCCTGCTGCGGGGGCGCTGGGGGGAGCGACGGGGTTTCCAGCTGAACGGGCACAACTTTTTGCTGGGGTATGAAGGTTGCGGTGTTGCTGAGGCGACTGACGTTTCTTCCCTTGACATGCTTGCCGGCATTGACCTTTTGGATAAAGTCGTCACGGTACTTTGGAGTGATCTGCCATTTCGAGCCCTTGCCCGGTTCGTTCTCCTTGCGAGGCACGCGCTCGAATGCCTTGTTGAGACTGAGATTATGACGAATAGAGTTCTGCCATCCCGGTTTTGCGTGACGGTAATATGAATAATGAGAAGAGATCCACCCGTAGATATCGGCTAGCGACATGGCCTCGTTGGGGGTGGACAAGATGGCCTGCGAGATCATCGTGGCGTACGAAAACGGCGGTTTGATATCCTTGCACGAGTCGGCGCTGAGATCCTGGTCCAGAAACCGCCCGGGGAACCCCATTTCTCGGACCTGGGGCGCCGTGACGATGGCCACTCCGCGGGGGTACGACGACTCTGGCCGGTCGCCGTTTCGCGGCGCGGAGATCACCATTGACTGGGCTGTCCGCGTATGCTCTGCAGCCGCTTGCATAGACTGCGCATGTGCCGCACCTATGTGGGGCCCTCGCTGGACCACCGCATCCAGGAGCCGCTCGCTGATCTGGGGCGGAGAATCGGGCAGCACGAACATCATCTGCACCCCGCCAATGTCGAGGATGCTCCCCGAGTTGAGCGGCACCGCCCCCTGTTTGTGGGTCACGGCGTCAACTCGAGCCCCATTGCGGCCCAGGACGTGCAACTCCCAGCAGCGGCTGTCCAAGTTGTACTTGAGTAGAGCGTGCTGGCGACTAACTACTTTTGACGGTCCCAAGTCGATGTCTACGTGGCCCGGGGAGTCGATCGCTCGTCGCCCGATCACGATTTCGAGCCCCCGGACGTAGAACGTCCAGTTTGGCCCCGCCAATTTGGCGTAGGCCTGAACTTGGGTTTCGGTGTTTCTCGAGTTTGCCCAATCAATGGAAACTTGGACGCCCTCGGGCAGCCTGAGCGAAGCAATAACTGTGTCGACATCTATGGGATGGCCCGTGCGTTCGGTGGTGCGGGCCTTTTTGGGCACTGCGGCATCTGACTCTGGTTCCGGCGCCTGGCGTTTTAGGGTCCCCATTGTTACCAGTCGTCGTTATTTGTCCACTTATAATATTTGTTTAGATGGAAAAAAGTAAACAAATGGTTTGCTCGCCTGCTTACAAAGGTCACGTGCGGAGCCTGAGTGTCCATGCACCAGCTGCACGGTGGCGATCGTGATAGTCGGCTTTAACGGTGGGCTCGATGGACTCAATTCCTGGACTCAATTCAGCCCCTGGTACCACTAATGCCGACCAAGCACACTCAATGCCTACTCAATGCCACGACAAACCTCAATATCAATATTTAGTGCAGAGCACTGACAAGTATATAATAATCTAATCAATAAACGAGCCGGACGCTATGTCTGTCGAGTCGTTGCTTTTTTCGCGGCTGCTCATCGCTATCACACCTGTGCCTCGGGGGCAGCGGTAGAAAAAAAGTTGTGCTATCAGGAGTGCCAGGCTCGAAGTCGATCACTGCCACTGAAGTGGGGCGGCACCGTTTCCCATCTGTAAATATCTCTTCGCAATAAAACATGCTGGTGATTCGCCGGGAGGCGTATATATGCGTAGTGCATCAGTTGCCTAAACCGGCAGTTATACCGACTAGTCCAGAGTTGGGGCAGATTCAGGAACAATATTAAACGGCAAAGTCTCGGCCGACGCCCCGTCACTAAGAAGGAAATCCTCTGTCCTGAGTTTGCGGAGCTTGGTGGGAGCACTGGTGTTCACGCGGACGCCGTCCTTGGTGAAGTTCTTGCGAAGCATCTCTCGAGTTGCCCGAACCGCTGCATCGCGGCACAGCTCCTTGAGATCAGATCCTGAGAACCCCGACGTCTTGTCCACCAACGCATTGTAGTCAAAATTGTCCACTACCATGTCCTTTAGAATCTTGCGCAGGATCTTGTCGCGCTGGGCACGGTCTGGCCGCAGCATCTCGAACTTCTTGGGCATACGCCTCAGGATCGCCGAGTCGATGTCGTTGGGCCGATTCGTCGCCCCGAGCACCAGGACACCGCCATCAGAAGTCAGGCCATCCCACAAAGTCATGAACTCGGCCTTGAGCATCGCCGTGATCTCGTGGTCGGACGAGCTGCGCTCGCGGAGAAACGAGTCGATCTCATCGATGAAGATTATGCAGGGACGCAGCTTGGATGCCAGCGAGAATATCGCAGCAACGATCTTGTTGCTCTCACCAAACCACTTGTCCATGATAGTGCTCATTTTGATGCTGATAAAGTTCGCCCCAGACTCGCTGGCGAGGGCCTTGGCGAGCATGGTTTTACCACAACCAGGCGGGCCGTACAGCAGCACGCCCTTGGGAGCCTCGAGCAGCGGCCCCAGTTGTGAGTACAGATCAGGAGCAGTCAGAGGGTACAGAACCGACTCTCGCAGCTCCTGGATGATCGGGTCCAAGCCTCCGATATCCTTGAAAGTAACGTTGATCTCAGATGGCCCCACAACGCTGGCCAAAACAGTGCGTTCGTACTCGTCCAAGTCCAAATCGACCTCCGGATTTTGCAACCGCAGCCGCTTCAGGGAGGCCTCGGCCTTCTTTTTCGTGGCCTTGGACTGGATAGGGCCCGAACCCTGGTTAAGAAGGAAGCTGAGCATGTAATAAATGGACGCTCCTGCGCCAAACATCATCGCCACATCCCACACGATACGCAACTTCTCTTGCTTGGAAGACATGGAAAATGAAAGGGTTACAAAGTGACAAATCATGTGAATTATGGGTGGCTACTTATTCCAGATATTTTCGCTTAAATGTCGCCGAACCATTTTAATTACCTCCGAATCGGTGTATAATGGGTCGATGTCTCTGGTCCAGGGGCTGTTGGCCTTGCGACTGGCGGTCAGCAATTTGTATCCCTGCTCGGTCTCCTTGGAATTATCCCAGCTATTGAGGGCTGTCATCATTTGAATAGTCGTGGCATTGTCTACTGGAACCAGCGACAGAGTGGCTACGAGCAGTGGGTAGTACTTCTTGGCAATGAGCGGTGAGCTCAGAAACCCAGTCAGCCCTGATCGTGCCTGCATGGCGGCTGCTTTGTCGTCCTCTTCGAAGGTGGAATCCAGAATGGACGTCAATACTGCCACGGGAGCGATGCACTGCAAAACTGGCTGTGGGAGCCCGAGGCTCTGGACGTTATCCGAGCGCAGGATCTCGAGCGAGTTGCTATCGCCGACGCACTGGCCCTCGATAAGGAATCTTTCGAACGTGTCCCACGTCAGGGCCCTCATTGCCTCGAGATCTCCGGCTTCATAATAATACACTAGTGCATCGACGTAGTTGTTCTGCTTGACCTGGTACTTTGCGGCGCTCAGCTGCAGCGCTCTGGCGGTTTCCGGCATATCGAGGCTGGTTGCCAGCGCAATTGCCCTGCCGCGAGCCTCAGTCGACGCCTCGAGCCCCAGGTTCGGCAGCGCCGCTGCGAGAATATTGCGGCTATACGGAGACTGCAGGTTCTCTAGAATTGTGATACCGGTGTATACGAGCTCTGGATTACCCAGCAGGTCAATTGCGTAGCAGAGGCCAACATACTCGCGAATGGACGGGACCGTCTTGTCAAACTCAGGGAACAGCCCGCAGCGAGAGAAAAACTCCGACAGCATCACTCCTGAGCTCGAGTCCAGGTCCTTTATGGTCATCACCGCCGTCACTATCGAGCTGTTCATGGCGCTGGCCACTGCGTACTCCCACATGGTTGCGTAGGACTTGTCTTGAGCGACCCGGGCTGCTTCGGAAATCGACTGCACATAGCTTGGCCACTGCTGGGGGTCTGGATTAAAGTATGAGTAACGGGCGACCACCGCTTGTGTCCAATGGTTGGAGGCAGACTCCAGCTCGCCAACCTGCCCCGAGAGCACTTTGCATACTCGCGCAACCAGCGGGGCGAATTTCGACTGGCTGCTGTTGCAGACTGCATCGAGCTCAAGAACGTGCCTACGCCACTGCCAGAAGTCGGCTTCCTTTGTGTCTGGGCTCCTCCCGGGGTAGGTCTGCAAAAGCTGGTACACCCTGCTGAGCAATTTGCTGTCCTCAATATCCGTTTTCTCGAGGCACTGAGATACAGTGGCCAATAAATCAAGTGCAGAGTCTAGCTGTAGCGAGACGAGCAGCAGCTCCAACAAACTCCACACGTCTGGCGAGGTTGCGGTTAGCTTCGGAGGCAGCACTCCCTCGGGTGGTGCAGCGATCTCCATAAACTGCTGCAATGCTTGAAATGTATCAGAGGGGGTTTTTCCTCCGAATTTGACGCCCCTAATACCCAGAAGGGCGAAGTAGCAGTTCCATAGTTGTGTGTCGTCTTCTGTGATGTAGCTCGAGAAAAGCTCGCAGTATTTCAAAAAGTAATCGCATGTAGTCTCGTATACGTGCATGGGCCTCGAGTAAGCCTCCTCCAGGTACAAAACCATGAGCTCGTGGCTCTTGTGAATTCTCTCGACCTGAGAACCGTCGAGTTCATAGGGTGTGGGGGTGAAAAATTCCCCTGGCTGGAACAGCGGGTAATACTCCTGGGATCTAGCCAGAATTCGGTTCGCTAGCGTGTCCTTGAGAGTCGCCGAATCCATGAACTAGTGGTGCACACGTGACTTGGTAGTAAAGTATACAATGGATTGACTGTGAAGACCGAGAACTTGGTGTAGCAATCAAGCAAATAAAACGTCGAGTAACTAGCAATGTGTGCAGATATGCCATGTATTCTGTGATGGTGTGTATCGGTGGTCTGCTATCAGCACGGTGCAGGTGTTTTACTACAGCTACACTCTTTAGAACCAATTTGAATTGATCTAATAAATCTTGGAGACTCTGATGGCTTCTGAAATGTGGTGGGGCTCGGTGGGTCCATGTAGACTATATAGATTTGCACTGCATCGTTAGAGACATGGGTGCATTCGATTCAATCACAGAGAAATACCAGAGAAGTCCCACTATTCACCTAATATCCGTTGATTTGGAAGGTACTGACAATGTAAACTTTGATGATCTCAACCTGCCGTGGACGATTGACTGGAAGAGAGATCCAGAGCCTGGGCAAAATCTCTATCTAAATTTTGACCCAGACGACATTGTGGTGACAGCAGCCACGCTCACTGAAATTCACAGGGATTTGGGGCATTTTGAGATCATAGTCGACGATGCAGAGGCTGCCATGGCCGTAATTGGCCTGCTTAGGAGCGAAACGTCCAGGCATAGATGTTTATGTTGCTGTGAGCTATTACTACGTTTCGAATCGAGCCCAGATAGAGACGTGGTAGACTTGTTTTTGGACAAACTCGAATACGGCTTAGGACTATGTACCCCGTTCGAACAGTTGTTTTCACTAATTATGCGATGGATCCCCGTTCTTGATAGACAAGATATTGTGAGATTTGTTCATGTTGTGTGCCAGTGCCTGATAAAACGGCCGCTGGACAATCATTTGGTCAGTGCGTTCGAGGAGTTCCTCCAAAAAGTATCTACGCATGAGGAACTGCTGGAACCGTGTATCAGCGCTCTATGGACATATATTGGAATCCAAGGTCTTGAAACCTATCTAAGCCCTTTAATACTGACACTAGTGTCCCAGAATAGGATAGGCGGCGTTACACGTTCACTGGTAAAGCGTTGGAATAAAGGTGGCAAAGAGCTACTCACCGAGATGTTGGGTCTCATTGACACAAGACCACATGCACTAATAGTCCTGAATAAAGTTCTTGGTGTTTTGGACAGCAGTATATGCGACGCTGTAACGTCCCCACGACTGGAGTACCTGGAGCAGCTCGAAATGTGCTTGGTTTCAATGTCTAGTCATTGCATTGTGCACAAAGTCAAATCAGAATATTCCAGGACATTTTCAATATGCTTTCGAGCGTATTTTTACCTCTCCAAGCACACGAAGGGCTCGGACTTTTCCAAAACCGTGGCAACTATAGTGAGAAGGAATGGCCGATCGCTACTGTACATATGGGACGACTTGTGCTCGTATAGCTCATTGCATGAGCGCTGTTCTCTCTTGGGAGAGTCTCTAATCTCTGAGCACATTGATCCAGTACAGCATATCGCAATTCTCCGGAGTCTGGGGTTTGCACAAAAAGACAGTAAGACCGCATACAACATCTCTTGGGGTACGTATGAAGCAATTTTAAGGGTTGTCGATGACCCAGAACTGCTGGCGGCCGCATGCTCTTTCTTTCTGGCGCATGCTGTTCGTGGAGACGGCAAAAGCCTTGAGATTCTGAGAATGTTTTTTAACCACACGCGATGGGCACCGCAATTGAGATACCGCAAGATGACCAAGGTTCTTTTTGCGATCTATAGTAGTGCCGAGGACAGGATACTACTGGAGCGAGTTTTCCCACTTTTGGATGTCTGGAGACTGGGAAACTTTATACCAGATATCTTGAAACAATGTTACAAAGAGACAGAGCTGGAGGTATACCTGAGAATGTACTGTCTATTTGAGACTAGAACGGACGCTGCTTATCTTGGTACTCTGTTGAAGTACCTCACACTCAATATACCTTTGAGCGATAAAGGATATGTGATCAGGAGGTTGAATCAGTACAAGGGTACGTTTTCAGCGACCAATGTTATTCGTCCGTTTTACTTTCTCCTTCTGGACTTTCCTGCGATAGAAAACTCACTGGTCGAAGTGGCTGCGCTTCTTTGGAGACTTGCTGGAAGCGCGAGTGGTGATGAGTCGGCCAAGCTCAAGCGTGCGCTCTTGATATTCGTAACAGAGGCTTTGCAACAGAGACGATATGATCTGGTAGCGGTGGGCACCAAGACGTGGGGGCTCGCTCACGATACAGATCTGGTGAAGGACGCAGAGCGTGAGTGTATCTCGGGGATCACGCCAAAGACCTATAGTGCTGATACCCCGAAGAAATGGCGTACCGTGCACCACGTCTTGCGCACGACTTTGCCGCAAAACTACCAGGCCACAATGCTAATCAGAAAGCTGATGCCGGGTATCGCACGCTCAATGCCGCACTGTCTGTGCCAGGCATATCTTGAGGGCCGCATCCAGAAGATGAGATACGTGGACCGCATTGTCTCGCTATGTGGTCACCCATCGAGCAGTGTACGCCTAAAGGCATTTGAATGCCTCACTATTACCTGGACAAGGCGAGTGGGATTCGGCGCAGAGATATCGAGGGGGTTTCAGCTAGCGTCGCAGACTTATCAGAATGGAGCCGACTTCTTCAAGACACTTTTGAGTGCTCTGGTAGTGGTGCCTAGCCACATGACTCGAGTAATAGAGCAGATCTCGCAGGGCATGGCGCTTGACATTGGGCACGCACTGTACGTCTACGAAGGGCTTTCAGTACTACCAAGCAAAGCCCGGAGAAGGCTGCTCGCAAGGATCGGTGAGCTTTTAGAACTTGATAAAGGCACCGTGAGCCAAAAGGCCGCTGTATTCGTCTACAGACTAGCCAGAGACAATTCCAGGAATGCCAACCTCAGAGCAGATATCGAAGCTTCAGGTGTGCAGTACAATAATCGATCGCCCGAGCGTAGCACATCTGTGCCCATACATTAGGATTCTGTCCGGCATTCGCTTATCATGCATGTCGATCTGCGGCTCGGTGATAGACCAGTTATTTCCAGTTTACTTCTAGTTTATTTCTAATTTGTTTCCGTTCTAGCTCCAGTTCATTCCCTTGTTTATCAATTGTTTGCTAATTGTCAAACAAATCGATATCGACCTGAATCATTTGTCAGCAGCAAGGGCTCAACCCTAAATCCCTAACGACTCTGAAATTTCCCGTACCGATTGGCAATATCATCCATGAGTACCTTTGAGAAGCAGATTGTCATTGACGGCAAGGACCACCTCCTCGGTCGTCTCGCTTCCGTCGTGGCCAAGGAAATTCTCAACGGCCAGCACGTCACTGTTGTGCGTTGCGAGGACCTCAACATCTCTGGCGAGTTCTTCCGCAACAAGCTCAAATACCACGCCTACCTGCGCAAGGCCACCCGCTTCAACAAGACCAGAGGCCCCTTCCACTTCCGCGCCCCCAGCCGCATCTTCTACAAGGCTGTCCGCGGCATGATCCGCCACAAGACCCCCCGCGGCCAGGCTGCGTTGAACCGTCTTGAGGTTTTCGAGGGTGTCCCCCCTCCCTACGACCACAAAAAGCGCGTCGTCGTTCCCGCTGCCCTCCGCGTCCTGCGCCTGCAGCCCGGTCGCAAATACACTTCGGTCGGCCGTCTCAGTCACGAGGTCGGCTACAAGCATCTCGAGGTCGTCAAGAGACTCGAGGAGCGCCGCAAGGCCAAGAGTGCCGCATACTACCAGAAGAAGGCCGCCTTGCAAAAGAAGGTCGCTGCCGCCAAGGCCCAGCAACCAGTTTCCGAGAAGCTCGCTGCTCTCGGTTACTAACTTAAAATTAATAGTTTATAACCTGTAAGGCCTCATTAATTATAAAAACTGCACGATTGTCGCCGGTGAAATTTGTGACTAACTCGCGGCCCCTGCCTTAGTAAATTGCCACCACGAGTAAATGGATAAGGAGAAAGACCCTCGAGGAATTCCGATAGTGCCGCAGCAGCGGCGGCCGTCAGCAGTGCTGCTGGCCCCCGATCGGCTCGCCGCCGCCGGCTCCCGCTCGGCCTCGCCCCGGTCGGTGAGCCCCCCGGCGGCCCCAGTCGAGGTGGTTCTGGCGGGCCGAGCTCGACGCCGGTCGTCCAATTCGGGAAATAACCGGCCGCGGGTGTCGTTCGGGGCAGCGTCGGCCAACAAGCCCCCGCTCAGCACCCACTCGCCCATCGCCCTGGCCGCGGCGAGCGCAGTGACGCCCGAGCGGATGCTCAAGTTGCTCGAGAGCCAGGGCCCGCTAGCAATTCGGCACATCACCTCTCACCTGGCCAAGAACATCGAGGGGTTCGGCGAATTGAGCCTCAGCAAGCAGCGGCGGCTCATCATCGCAGTGCTCGACAACGGCGACCCAGCAAAGAACATATACTTTGAGAAGGTGGGGTGGGGACGGTGGGCCGTGCAGGGCGACGAGCGGGCCAAGGACGGCAGCACGCCCGAAGAGGACGACCAGGACCTGTCGCCGCCGGCGTCGACGCAAAAGATTAAGGCAGAGGACCGCCGCGAGTCCATCTCCAACGCCCTGCCCCGCCACCGCCTGCCCCTGAGCCCGGGGCTCCAGCCCGTCGAGGACGCGGTGTTCTCGGACTCGGAGGAGGAGGTCAACACCGACGAAGAGGACTGGCAGTCGCTGGGGCCGTTGCGTCGCACTTCACAGCGGGAGCAGGACGCTATCCAGGCCCTGGTGCAGCTCAACGCCGGCTAATGAACAGAACAAGTAAGAAAATACCTAATATGTAGCATCTATTTATTCCCATGCTAACTGGCACACACTCAGGCAACACTCAGTTGGCAACACTCAGTTCTGACAATACTCAGTAACTGGCAACACTCAGTAAATCGGTGCTCACCATAGACCTGGCCAGCACCCTATCTAGGTGAACGTTGGCTCACCAGCATCAGCTCCTATCTAGTATTGACTCAGTGTGATTAGCTACCTATTTAGCCTAGACGAGGCAAGTTGTTTACGTCAAACTTGGGGGCAGACGGGGTGGCAGGCTTGCCGCTGCGCTTAGCACCGCCCTTGGCACCGCGAGACTCGCGAGGCTGGCCGCGAGATGGGGCACGAGAGCCGCCGCGAGGGCTGGGGCGAGAGTTGGGGCGAGGGCTCCTGGACTCGCCCTTGAGAGAGGGAAGGAACTCCTCGGAGGGATCGAGCGTCACGACCTCCTTGCGCTGCTTGTTGCCCTTGTGCTTGCGGGAAGCAGGAGCCTCGACCTCAGGCTTCTTGACCAGAGTCGCATTGGCCCATTGCTGGTTGTCGGCACCCTCGTTGGGCTGACGGGGAACTCCCTTGGTGTTGACGCTGTTCTCCTCACGGGCAGCGAGGTACTCCTCGATAGTCAACACAGCAGGGGCAGCCTCGTCCTCACCGGCCTCAGCAGCCTCATCTGCCTCCTCACGCTTAGCGTCCGCCTCAGCAGCCTCCTCATCTGCCTCCTCGTTCTTGGTGGAGCCCCAGCCAGACTGCACACGCTTCTGGGTGTCGACCTTTCCACTCTTGGAGTGACGGTCGTCCTTAACACCACGGTCCCGACGGTGGTGCTTGGCAGTCGCACTCTCGCCGACTGGGACCTTCTTGTTGGCTGCACGGCCGGCATTCTTGTCCTTGAATGCGGCGTTGTTGCCGTTGGGATCCTTCTTTTTGGGACGAGCCTTCGAGGGGTCGGCCTTGGGGTTCTTGTCCTCTTTTTTGGTGGACTTGTTAGGCTTGGTGGTGGGCTCGACGAAAGTGTCGGGCTTTTCCTCGCCGGCACTCAGAGCAGCAAAGTAGTTGACACTCACGACTGAGGACATTGAAAAGTTTGGTGGAGTGAAAATTACTCATAAGGCATCACGAGGGGAAATGGTCCTTTTTCGACTATTTTTATGCTAGAAACGCTGTAACTTAAATCAAATATTAAAACTAGATGAATAGATCCCCAGAATCTGCGAGGATTCCCGCTCCCCTCAGCTCTTTAGGGCTTAAGCGCAGGCTCTTGGTTATGTAATACCCCAATTTACCCCAATGCTGCCAAGTTTGCTGTCAGGGTGAAATTTCGCGGCCGCAGAATCTTGTGGATTTAGCTCTGTGCGCTCGAATTATTTCTGCCAGCAACGGCTCGGCATTCTCCTCCCCAAACTTGGCTGCTGACTAATGGAGCGGCCTACCCCATTTCCAGTGTCTGGGCGCCACCCTGCTTTGCGTCATCCGGGCGTGCCGATATTCCAGAATAGTCCCTGCTGTATTTCAGCCCGGATCCACTCTTAGCTTAGTATGTCTCTAATGGATATAGGCTCGCATTGCGAGGTGTGCTTGCAGGTAGATTTCCTGCCATTCACATGTTCAAAGTGTAATAAAACCCTTTGCGCAGAGCACCGCGAGATTCACGAATGCACAAAGATCGAGCCCGAGCCACTGCCGACGATCAAGCCCAAGCGACAGCCAGAAAGAACCGTGGCGTCTGGACGAGCGACAGCGCCTGTCAAGGTGCACACCCCCACTCCTGATCCAGCTGCAGTGGCGAGCGCCTCCAAAAAACAGTCAGCGCTCGCTAAACTCAGAGCTGCCCTGGGGGTCAAGAGTACCAGTGCGGCAAAATCGCAGAAAACGGCAAAATCCAGCTCGCTCACGCTGCTCAAGTCGCAGGCTAAGGGAGACCCAGCAGTTTCCCAAGAAAATCGCCTCTACGTTTACGTCGAGCGACCCGAGCAGGAGTATGTCGATCCCATCACTGGCTCCAAGCAGACCAGAGCGCCCCAAACTGCCCCTGCCTATTTTGACAAGACTCGGCCGGTAGGTTTTGCGTTGGACAAAGCCAAGAAGCTGCTGGGCGACACAAAAGCCACCGGGTTCACGCTTAATGGTGGAAAAGTGTCCTCGTTTGCGTCTGTCAACGATGGTGCAAAACTTCAACTGGCAGTATAATGGACAATGTGTTAAACTGACTGCATTATAATGGCTGTTTAGGTCCCAACAGAGCGGCATTGACGCATTTCCCACTCAATTTTACTTTTGCGTGGACAACGAACGACCATGGTAAAATTATTCTATCCAATATATATTAACTTGTAACATTAAGCATAGTGCGTGTGATCTGTGAATTACAAATCCTATCGCATGGTAATGCTACGAGAATCCACAGCTAAAGATATAAATAGTTACACAGCATGATTTCCGCTCCAAGAGAATCCCTCAAACTTGTCCTGGTCCTCCTGGGTCAAGACACTATTCATTGGAGTCAACATAGCCGGCTCGTCGGTAAACTCAGAGTCGAAATACTTGAGGTCTGTGCTGGAAGTCACCAATGGCTTAAACGGCACTTTGACTTTGAGCGCTAAAAGACTACCGAAATCAATGCTGTCGAAATAAGGATGCTCCATGATTTCCAACGCATCTCGCTCGCTTGAACCCAGTCGCCTTTCAGGATCTTTGTCAAGCAGCTTCCGTATGAGAGAAGTCTCAAACGGATGACTGGGCGGATAGACGGGATTATCAAAACGAATGGAGTTATAAATAGCCTCATCATCCTCTCCTCTAAATGGTTGCCGCATAAAGCACATGAGGTACATTAGAACGCCTAGGGACCACCAATCAATTGAGCGCGTATACCTGCGGCGGCCGTGGATCTGCTTCTTGACGATTTCAGGGGCCATAAAATGCGGGGTTCCGCACATGGTACCGGTAGTTCTGCCATGCCCCATCCCCATTTTACACAAGCCATAGTCGGCAAGCTTGATGTGGCCATCGACGGTGAGGAGGATGTTCTCGAGCTTCAGATCACGATAAATAATCTCCTTGTCGTGGAAGTATTTGAGCGCGAGCAGGATCTCGGCAATGTAAAACTGGATCTCCTTACGATTAAGCTTCCGGGTTTGTAGATGGTAAATCAGATCACCGCCTCCAACAAAGTCCATGACGAAGAACATTCGACTTGCGCTCTGAAAACAGGCATGCAAATTGAGCAAGAACGGATGATTTGCCTGCGACGCAACCATGAACACATCCTTCTCGGCGCGGCACCCTTCAACATCATTATCCTCAATGAGGGTCTGCTTTTTGAGCGCCTTGATAGCATAGAGCTGCTTTGACTGCTTCGATCTAGCAAGCATCACCTTGCCGAAGCAACCGCGACCAAGTACCGAAAGCATCTCGAAATCGTTCTGAGAGATCTGAGGATTGGTAAACGACGGCTTGCGTTCGCGGGTACGCGGAGCAGCCGGCGGCTGCAATTTCTGTTGAGCAGAAGCACCCATCAGTGCAGCGGCTGCTGCTTGCGCAGCGGCAACATTTGGTTGTTTGGCTGGAACAGGTTGTTGGGGCCGCAGAGGGTGCACAGGTGGGCGGGAGTCCCCTGTGCTCGTACTGCTAGTGAAGCTAGTTGCAGTGGTGTCAATACGCGATTGCCATGACGGTGCTGCGCTGGACAAAGTCGCAGAAGTTTGGTGTGTGGGATCAAGCTTGTTGTCGACTTTTCTTGGAGTGGGAGGTACAGGCGGTGACGCCTTTGTGGGCACTGGGGGAAGTGGTGCAGGGGGTCTGGTGGCCAGATCCGGTGTTGAGCTCGTGGGGTCTGAGTATTTAGGCGGCAGGTCAAAGTCGTCGATTTCGGGAAAGGTAGGAGCACTCTGTATCTTGGAGATGTCATTAAACGTGGGGAACCGCGCTGTAGAAGAGTTCCCTGGTGTAGCAGGTGTCCAAGGGCTGTGTTGGTATGACTGGTGAGACCCTGGGGACTGGGTCTGCTGGACAGGGGTGCTCTGCTGGCTCGATTGACCGCTCGGCACTTGTTTTCTCGGAACTGGCTTACGCGACGCAGAGCCGACACGAGACCCCTGTGATGGGTGCGACAAGTTTGCGAGGTTTCGAGTAACCTTGCCCCCTACATATGGACTCCCCGGCGACACCTTTGCATCACTCGACCATGATGGCACCACAGGGGTTATCGTTGGCTTGTGGTCTCCTCGCTTGGCAACCGATATTTCAGAAGTCAAGCTGTCAATGGTAGAGCTTCGCTCTTTAGCCTCTTTTTGGAGGTTGGCCATTCGGATCGCACTGACTACCTGCGCGGCCATCTCCATTGTCATTCCACAGAGGTCTGGGACATACTTGGAGCACTTTGGATGGCACTGGACTTGACACTCCGAGCACTCTTGGATCTGCTTCTTGCCTAGAGGCAGCATGGTGCCACAGTGGGAGCACCAAGTAGCGGCTTTATTGTCAGTCAGGACCCATTTATGGGGGATGTGATGCTTGACGAGATCGAGCTTGTCGTCAGGATGGGGTCTCGTAGCGCGGCATCGAGTCACAATCTTGTGCATACACGTCTTGTGCACGGCCATTCTACACTCGAGGCACTGGGTTGGAAAAGTCATAAAGTCGTGACATATCGAGCAGGAGGTGACGCTGTAAAAGTTCTGATGCACAAACTGGTGGCCGAGGATGTCTGTCACATGCTCGTGCTTCTCAACGATGGCCTTCTGACGGCCCACGCCATCGCGGTTCTTGTCCTTGTACTGGTCGTTGAGCTCGATACGCAGCCGCAGGTACACTCTGCCGGTGGGCTCCAGGGAGAACCAGCCCTCCACTACGTCTGCCTGTCTGATGGGGCTGATCTTCTCGCTGGTGGTGAAGCCGGCGGCGATATCGCTCTGCTGGTTACGCTGCCGGCGAATTGCTTCGAGCACGTCGGCGAGCCTCAGCCACATGATCGCGACGGGCTTGGAAAAGTCGTCGGCGACGTCGGTGGCGAGGATCTCGATCTCGTTCGCCTTCTCGAGCGGGATGTGCAGATCGGAGTTGAAGATGTCTCCCCTGCCGACCGTACGGGCAGCGTCCTTGTTTTCGACCTTGACGTTGATTTGCGTCTCGACGTTTTTCTGCAAACTGAGGGTGGAGTGGTCCACCCCGTCGATGCTGCTGATCTGGAGATGGAGCTTGCCGCTCACGGGGCTGCGGACGTTCTCCTGGACCTCCACCTGCTCGTCAAAGTCCAATTGAATGTCCTTGTAGCGTTTTAGCGCATACTGCAGCAGCCCGAGCTTGGCGGTCGAGTACTTGAGGTTCGTGGAGGCCTTGAAAGCGGCATCGTTGTCGCCGTCGGCCATGTACAGCCGCTCGAGCTTCTCGATACCCCGCTTGTACTCCTTCTCGAGGCTCAACTTGTAATCGAGCTGCTGCAGCATCAACTGAATTCTATGGCCCAAGAATGGGGTATTGTACTTCAATAATTCGAAAGGAGTTACATTGACGGGCTCTTTCTGCTGTTTAGCCGGCACGGAAAGAGCGTCGAGCTTCTCGGTTAGGTATTTGATGTTTCGCTGTGCATCGCGGATGTTGGCCTCGCACTGCTGCTGGACGGCTGGGTTGCCTCCCGATGCCGAGTACATTGCTCGTGCACCGGTCAGGAGCGCCTTTTCCCGCTGGATCTTTTCCTGGATCAGCTTGGCCCTATCCATGCGTGCACGTCTTTGTTAGGTAATGATCGTGATATGTGAATAGTGGGTGCACTGCGCTAATTCACATTAGATAATGTGACACTCTAGCTGGCTGCTGCCGCCACCCGGTACAACAGGGCGTGTGCCATTTGGTGCTGGCATTTTTTCGAGCGACCAGAGTCCGGGATGCGGCTGCGGCGCCGCTTGCTCAGCCAACACGCGACCGCGTCGCCACCGCCGCCTCGACGCCAGCGCCAACTGCTATCTTGGCTCGCGTCGCGCTTAGCTAATCGAGGCCCGGGGTCGAGCCTGAGGTTACCGCGGGTTCGTGGGTTAGGGTACCTTCCACCAATCTAAATTCGTCGAATAATCGTCATTTTGCATGCTTCGCACAATCTCGAGGTTCGGCAGATCGAGCTCGCGAGCGTATTCTGCCCTCGCACTACACCGCGACACCAAGGAGAATAACCCCGGTATTCCTTTTGAGTTCACCGCCGACAACATGAAGCGGGCCAAGGAGATCATGGCAAAATATCCCGAGCAGTACGTCAAATCGGCCGTGATGCCGCTGCTGGACCTGGGCCAGCGCCAGCTCGGGTTCTGCTCGATCAGCGTCATGAACTACGTCGCCAAGATCCTCAACATGCCCCCGATGCGGGTGTACGAGGTTGCGACCTTCTACACCATGTACAACCGCAACCCCATGGGCAAGTACCACCTCCAGGTCTGCACCACAACCCCCTGCCAACTGTGCGGCTCGGACAGCGTCATGGAGACCGTCACCTCTGCTCTGGGCATCAAGCCCGGCCAGACCACCGACGACAAGCTCTTCACCCTCAGCGAGGTCGAGTGCCTGGGTGCGTGCGTCAACGGCCCCATGATGGCCATCAACGATCTGTACTACGAGGACCTGACCGCCGAGACCACTCTCAAGCTGCTCGACGATCTCAAGGCTGGCAAGGAGATCAAGGCCGGACCCCAGAGCGGCCGCGACGGTTGCGAGCCTATGGGCGGCCAGACCGTGCTGCTCGGGGCCGAGCCCTTCAACGTCGCCACTGTCACCCAACCATTGTAAAATAACATAGGCAAAATATTTAAATTATATGCACGTTAGACAGGCTGAGAGCAATTGGCCGAGCTTGATGCTGAGTTGAATTGGACTGAGCTTGATGGACTGAGCTTGGAATTAGGGACGCTGACTGACTGCCGTGGCATCAGTTAGCTCTATGTACACGTATCGTAAGAAATCAGTATAAAGTACTTGAGTAGACTCAGCCTTGCTCATTTGGGACCAGTGAGACCAGCGCACGGGCCGCCGAAATGTGGTGCTCGTCGGATCGAGCTAACAAGGCGGATTCTGCTATAATTATTCACGCAATACTGCCCTTATTCCGCTGTGTATGAAGGAATGCGTTTGATTTTCAAGTTGGCGCTCTCGTCGTCGATATCGTCATCGTCCTCATCGTCGTCGTCGCTCCCCAGATCCCGGTAGCCGAGATTGCGGTCCTGGCGATCCATAGACTCCCACTCGTCGTCGTCATCCTCGTCAGAAGAGCCAAAGTGAGTGGCACTATTTCCTAGCTGGTGGCTCATGTAGCGACTAAACTGGTTGTTTCCGTCGTCCAGATCGAGGTGGCTCAGCCGCTCGGCCTCGTCAATCCGCTCCCCGGTCTCTGATAACGAGATCATCATATTATTCCCATCCTCCTCATCTTCCTCGTCATCCTCAGGCTTGCGGCCACCCAGAATGGTATTATATTGCTCTCGGAGCTTGAGCAGAGTGTGGCCAACATAGTAAGTCCAATCGTGAGACTCGAGCGCCGTAGCCACCTCGGGGCTCACTGTCTGCGGAGGGAACACCGCCGCAAACTTGACGACTTCTTCTGAAATCAGCGTGAGATGGCCCGCATAGCCAAGGTGGGTGTGCTTGGTTCTCTCGTACTCGTCGCTGCTGTTCTGGCCCTGGACGATTCTTTCCGTGATATGGTCACGCGTGAACAAGTGAATAGCCAGGAACTTGTTGTAGCCCTCTGAAAGCGACCCGTTGAAGATCTGCTGTACAACGTCAAACACGACGTTGTGCAAAAAGTTGTTCCAGGGGAACTCGAAAAGCATGCTGAAGACTGTGCTAATGCAGCCATTATCGTCTAGTGCGAGCTTGAGCTGGTCTCCTATCACAGGGCTTTTACGAATGTCGGCTTCTTGCTTTTTGAGCTCAGCCGCCAGCGCCTCTCCAGTGAGCTCCTCCTGCTGCTCCAGATTTGGCTCAGACTTGGGGCTGCTGACGTCCTCGTCGACCTCAACGTCGGCGACCTCTTCTTGGCCGAGCGGCGGCGGGCTGTCGCGTACGGCCGGGCTCTCTCCCCCTTTGCGCTCATTATTATCAGAATAGTACACTCTCCGGCGTTCGTCGTCGCGCTCGCGGACAACCGATTCACCTTTGCCCTTGTTGAGCAGCGTCATGTTGGAGCAATGCAGGAGTTCGGCGTAGAGCTCGCAGATTCGGAACCGCTCGAATCCCAGCGGCTTGATGGTCCCGAACGGCATCTCCATGGTCTCGGTGTGCTCTCGTGTGAGCATCTCCTGGAACTTGGGGATTGCCTTGGCGAACAGCCTCACCATGGTGCCAAGATAGATCGAGTCGCGCAGGGACGGGGGGTGCGACTCCAGCGTGGTGTGCAGCACCTGGACAAAGTCAAAGTCCGAGTTGTTCTTGCGGATGATTTCAATGATGACCCCGACCGCGATGCCGAGCCCAGATCCTCCCTTGAGCATGAGGTCTATCAGCTCTTCGAGGCACTCGGTGCTCACGAGCTGTCTGCTGAGCTCGTTGGGGCCTATGCTACAATTCTCAGCCTTGTTCCCACCGGAGATGGTGACGAATGCTTTCAAAAAGTCTCCCACCGCCATCTGCTCGCTGTGGGGCGTGTCCGGACCAAGCTTACGGACCATTCGGGGTATCAGGTTCTGCTGGTACAGGAGATCGATTATGCCGGTGGGCTGATCGGGGACGTCCGTGGCGATGATCTTGAGCAGGAGGTCGACGAGCGGGGGGTTGTCGACGTGGTTGAGGAAGCAGCTCGCGAGCTTGTCGACGCCCTTGATGTACGCGAGGGTCTGTTCGGTCCTCTTTTCCAGCACATTTTCCATTATTTTGGTGAAATTAGTGAGTCGGACTTTTTCGGTGTTCAATGCCCGCCCGCTGAGGTTGTCCGCGAGCGGCTCGTCGAGAATGCTCCACAGCAGATCCATGGCCTCGGTGTTCTGCAGCAGCGAGTCCATCAGGCACCACACGTCGACGCTGAGGATCTCTGTCGCCAGCCGGGGGAGGTCGATCTCGTCCTGAGTGGCGTCTGGATCGTCGTCCTCCGAGTCTGAGTTCTCGTCGTCCGTGCGGTCTGAGTCTGACTCTGAGTTGTCGGGCGACTTGGCCAGTTCGCTGGGCTGTGGGCTCTCCGCTTCCTTCTTAGGAGGACCATTAACGACAATTTGTGCCAATTCGAGAATGATTTCCGGCTTTCGCAAATAGTCTATTAACTTTGTGTTTGGTGCCAGCACCTCAGAGATGAGGTCATCGGCGCCCAGCACGTCCCGTAGCGTGTGGTTTTCCTTCTCAAGAATGCGTTCGACGGCACTTACCGTATGGAACCCTCCGATATTCCAAAACGCCATGGATTAGTTAGCTCTAGTCGGGGAGCTATAATCAGTGGCAGTCAGCAGTATTAGTAATGAGGCTGGACTCGCTAAGAGGGTCCGCGTCCACGGGCGGGAGCTGAGGCACCTGAGCGCGAGGGCACGCGAGGGCGGTGTCGATCGCGCTGGGGAGCTGGCCGTGGTCTAACTATGTGGTGTTGCGAGCTATACAGTACAGAGTTCTACAGTGCAATCGCCGCGGCGCGCGCCCCTACACGGCGCCATGTGCGCGCATGCAACGCACTCACGCTACAAACCGTCCAATTCCTACCGTCGTGGTCAGATCGCTTATCATCGCGCGTGATAAGAGTACGTAATGCAGACGCATCCAACACATAAGCTAGTAATTACATGATGCGATGCCCTAATTATCTATTCCGAATAGTCACACCCACTCGAATGCTGAGCACAAAATACGGCCCCGAGATTAAAACATGGTACAGTGGGAGCCCCCTAGACAGGGTCTCGTACCTCCGCGAGGACGCCCAGTTCATAGAGGGATGCTTAGTTCACCCCGAGGCCAAGTTCGTTGTTCTCAAGGGCCTGAGCCCCTTGCTCGAGGGCAAGAATTTCAGCCTGCAAAAGAAATCGAGCATTGAGGAGCTCCTCAAAACGGCCACCCCCGTATTCCTCGGGCTCGCTCCCCCAAAGGAAGGCACCGAAATCGACATTCATCGAGGACTCTTTCAGCCCTACTTCTCCATAGACGCTACTGGATCGGACCTCGAGCTGTCCGGCGAGTACCCCAAAGACGCTCGATTCGCAAAGCTCAACGCAGACGATGCCGCTATCTATGCTGAGGCTCGCCAGGTCACCGACTGGATCAATCGCAACAAATTCTGTGCACAGTGCGGCTCGAAAACGCAGCCCACGCACGGTGGGTTCAAGCTGGCGTGCGAGAACGACCAGTGCCCGAGCAAGTCCACCCTGTCCAACATCTGCTTCCCCCGCACCGACTCGTCCATCATTGTTGCGGTGTTGGACTACGCCGGCGAGAACATCCTGCTCGGCAGGGGAAAGAGATTCCCTGGCAATATGTATTCATGCCTCGCCGGATTCCTCGAGCCCGGCGAGTCTCTCGAGGACTGCGTGCGTCGCGAGGTCTTTGAGGAGTCCGGCGTCAAGGTCGGGAGGGTAATGCTGCACAGCTCGCAGCCGTGGCCGTTCCCTGCCAACATCATGGTGGGCTGCATCGCCCAGATCGTCGACGAGAGCCCCGAGAGCCACAAAATCAACCTCGGCCACGACCCAGAGCTCGCTGATGCGCAGTGGGTGCCAGTTGCAAAAGTGCGAAAGCTGTGTGATAGCGCCAAAAACAGGGAAATGGGTGGCGATATGTTCTTGCCCCCTCCCGAAGCAATTGCGTGGGTCTTGCTAGATAGAGCGTCCGATATGACAAAATCCAAGTTTTAGGCTGATGTATAGACTCTAACTAATTGCGGTTACGAATACGGTTCTTCCATGGAGTGAATGGCATCGCGGGCTTGTTCCTCTTTTCGATCTTCCTGTGGGCTGGTGCGTACTCGAGCGAGTTGTAGTTCTCCTTGTTGGCCTCCCACTCCTCGAGGCTCACGCCGCATTGCTGGAGAACCTTGAGCAGTTTCTCGCGGGCTTGACATCCTGAGCAGGCTACGCGGGTCATGAATCTGGTTTCAATGTTGTGAGAAGTGCGACATGCTCGAGTAGTCCATGTTATTGAGCCACAGTGCTCGCCGAGATTGAGCCACATTGCTCGCCGTGATTGAGCCACATTGCTCGCCGTTCATAATTGTTTGTATCTAGATATACTGCTAACTGTTCATGTTGCGTCTGCAAATTTGCCTGCGTACCTAGACCACACCCATTGCCTCACTAGGCAAGTCTGATCAATTAAAAGACAAGAAAACTGATTTAACAAACTAGTATCATAATGCTATATTGCAGAACACAAAATGGTACGTACGCAACCCCACAAGAGTGCAGAATCTGTAAACACTATACATGCAGCACTAATTATGCATCCTAATTACCAAAAATCACCGACATCAGAATTCACTCATTCACAGTAAACCAATATCGGTTTATTACTGACAGGAATTACAAGAAATCCAGATACGAGGAATCCAGCTAAACACTAGGGCTACACCTGCAGACCACGTGACACGCCACCCATGTGGCACATTTTGATATTTCCTTTTTTCAATGTCCACTAAACCCGAAAACACTAAAACTGAGGATCAGACCGTCGCCAACTCGGCCGTCATCACCAAGTTCAAGCTCGCTGGTGACATTGCTCAGAAAGTTTTGGCCGCTGTCGTCGCCGATGCCAAGGCTGGTGCCAATGTCGGTGATCTTTGCGCAAAGGGCGATAAGCTCGTCAAAGACGAGACTTCTAAGGTCTACAACTCTGTCAAAGTCCAGAAGGGATCTGCCTTCCCCACTACTGTTAGCGTGAACGACTGTGTTGCTCACTACTCCCCCCTTCCTGGTGCTGAGACCGCCGACCTCAAGGACGGCGACATCGTTAAGATCGTTGTCGGTGCCCACATCGACGGATACCCCAGCATTGTTGCGGACACTGTTGTCGTCGGTGGCAAGCCCACCCCAGAGGTTGCAGACGCCCTCAACGCTGCTCACTACGCTACTGAGCTCGCACTCAGAACCATCAAGCCTGGAAACAAGAACTGGGACGTCACCAAGGTCGTCGAGAAGGTCGCCAAGGACTACGACTGCACCCCTCTGGAGGGTATGCTCACCCAGCAGCACCTCAAGGACGAGATCTGCGGCAAGAAGAAGATCATCTTGAACCCCAGCGACCAGCAAAAGAAGGATTTCGAGACCGCTACCTTTGCCGAGAATGAGGTGTACGGCCTCGATATTTATATGGTACCTGGCGAGACCGGAAAGACTATTTCTAAGGAGGACCCTACCACCGTATACAAGAAGAACGGCCTCACCTACCAGCTCAAGCTGCGCACTTCCCGTATCGCCATCTCTGAGATCCAAAAGAAGGCTGGCACTTTCCCCTTCAACCTCAGCATTTTGGAGGACCAGAAGCGTGCTCGCATGGGTCTCGTCGAGCCCACCAACCACGGCTTGGTCGAGCCTTTGGACATCGTCTACTCCAAGAGCGGCAAGCCCGTTGTTCAGCTCTTCACTACCTTTGCGCTCACCAAGAACGGTATTCTCAAATTCGCTGCTCCTCCCTCCCTCGACCTCGAGGCCGTCAAGTCCGACAAGAAAGTCACCGACGAGAAGCTCCAGGAGTTGCTCAAGACTTCTCTCAAGACCAACAAAAAGAAGAAGAAGACTAGCGCTGCAAAGGAAGGTGCCGACAAGGCCTAAGCTAGTTTGTACTCAGTGTTCATAAGATATACTAATCATCTGTACCAAAGTACACTCAGGGTATTCATTACTAGTCATTCTTGTTAATTTACACTATATTCGACTAAATAGCCAGCTCAGACATGTCTGGTTTAGTACAGACCCATGTCGAGGCATACATGTTCACCATGTCAATTGCGGTTCCTGATTCACGCACTGCGGCTGCGTGGGTCTTGAAACCATACTCCTCGAAAACCCGAAGGTACCAAGGCTCCTTGCTCGAAGAGCGCAGTAGGACTCTGCCGCCTGGTGCCAAAGCTTTGTTCAGCTGTGAGATCTCCTTGTGAGCGTCTTTACCCTCAGGATCGAACCAGTCCATGTGGTCCATGACAATGGCTATAGTGACCGTACTAGGCACAAGACGTTCGACGACATCGTTAATAGAGTCTGTGTGGAGTCGCACACCGTCGAGAGCACCAGTCCGACGGCTGAGATTAAAGTAACCCTTCTTGGTGAGGTAAGAAGGACAGTTTTTGGGGTGATAATGGCCCAGCATACACAAGTAATAGAAGTAGTTCTCAGTGTGAATGCGGTACTTGTACACCACTGGCTCTAGGGTGTCAACAATGTACTGCCAAATACCTCCATCAATCAACGCTGCCTGATTCATAGGAACGCCGAGTGATTTCCACAGGAATACGGAGTTTCCGCAAACCACCTTGTTGAACCACTTGTTCAACAGCACAGGCTTGAGGTGCTGCTCCCATATCTGTATTTGAACATCCATACTAGGGGCATGACAAAATTCCTCAACCTTGCCCCCAACTCCAGCAATTTTGAACAAGCTACTGGCCAATCTCAGGGCCCAGCGTGTGGAGCCCGTGTTGTACAAACCTTTGCCCGAGAAAATTCTGTCTCCATTCTCGTACCAGAACTGGAATGCAGTCGAGGACAATGAGGCCGCGAGTTTGTCCATTAGCACCTTTCGGAAATTTGGGTATACTCCCTCTCCAAAGAGCTTCCAGGTATCATCGTGATCGAGAGTAGCTAAAGCTGCTAGCTTTAGTTCAGCCAAGTGATTCTGATGTGGGTTCATGTCAACTCCGTGAATTCTTCTGGGAGGTCTGTCCAGAGCTGCGTAATGAAGCAAATTATCACCGGCCGAAGTAATGCACAACACCACATCGGACTCCTTGAAATTGAGGATCGCATGGTCCTCGATAGGATCCTCCCAAGTGAACGCATAGATATACTGGTCATTGAACTGATGATGCTGGGGATGAGTGGTATCGTAATAGATGCGCCATATCTCCTTTTGGTAGTAAAAAGACGGATAGGGCATGTTCTGCTGCAGTGAAATCATAGCCGCATCGTAGCCTTTCGAGGTGACGGTGACAAGTTGTTTCTGCGATCCAGGGGCGAGAACAGGAGATTCAGTGGCCAGCTGGAAGCGGTACTCGAGATCGTCTGCCTCACGCTTGGGACAGCCGACCCAAATGTAGTAGGGAATGAAACCCAGAGTGGTGTTGCGGCAGTTAAGAGACTTGATAGTACCAAAACGATACTCCACGTAGTCGCGACGGGCGGGATCGAGGTGTACCCTGTCGAGTTCAAACCAAAGTCTCCAGAAGTTGCGCGAGAGCCAGTTGACATGGCGGAAAAGCTCGCCGCCAACAGTAGATGTCTTGCAATTATAGTTGGACTCATCTTGCACGTAAAAGTCCACGATGCCGATGATACCATTCTTGTCGAGAAGCTCTGCACATCTGTCCACTGTGGAGTGGTAGCTGGGAATCATCGACAACGAGTAGCTCATTGATACGAAGTCGGCTTTCTCGTTGGGAGGCAACTCAAACGTGTTGACATCGCGGCAGTGGACGTAAACGTTGGTCACACCCATGCGGCGGAAACGCTCTTCGGCGACCTTGCAAAGCGAGGGGCTAAGATCGACCAGATACACGGCCTTGAATGCACCAATAGGCATAATTGAGGCCATGTACTCGATGTTATACCCAGTTCCTCCTCCAAACTCTACCCAGATAAGGTTGCGCTTGGATTTCAAGTGGGCCTTTGCGATGTGGAGCATCTGCTCGCGGCCTTTGAGGAGCACTCGACGGCTCTGATCATAAATTGCCGCCTGGCTCTGGTAGAATTGCTCGAGAGCAGCCTGTTGGTTCTTGTGTTTGCCAATTGGCTGGAGGAAACATGCCCAGCAGAACTTAACGAGTGCATTGATCGTAGGTCGAGCCGCCAAGTAGACTCCAACCAGCAGCACTGGCACTACCAGCGCAATCATTGATATCAATGCCCCAATATGGACGAATATATATAGCCGCATCGCTCTCTCCCACGTGGAGAGCGTGCATCGAACACTGCATGGGTCTGCAGGCACGACGTGCACGTGGTGCCGTCGGGATAATGTTGACGATTCGAGATAGATATATTCAGTGCGATTTGTGCGGGGTTGAGATCCCTCGATCCCCGAGCGATCCCTCCACAGCGTGTGCTCGCGTACGAAGGTGCGGACTGGTAAGCGACACCGCTAGATCAAGTCGCTCCATTAACAAGCGACTACATATATAAACGGTGTTTCCAAACACCCGTACATTGCATCTCAGAATGTGTCGGTAATCATTTCTCGGCGGCATAGGGCTGACGGGCCCAAGAACGCGTAGAAACTATACCAATTGCACGCGTGTCCTGCCTTGTACACGTTCTGGCCCGCTCACCGCGCCGCACCCACAAGCATAGCTGCACAGGCGACTGCACGCGGCCATGCACGCCACGCGCGCCACAGCATGTGCTGCAGGACCGTTGGAGTACAACGGACAATAGACGTGGAGATACTGGCGAGCTCTACAGCCCACACTCCGTTTCTGCTCGCTCCCAGTGGCCCCAGCCCGATTCTCCGCCTCGGCCGATCCATTCGAGTTCCGAGGCTCTCATTGGCTGATTCATAATTAAGTGCCTGGCCACTTAATAAACCTTCACTCAACAATGTCTGTGCCACAGTTCAAGGATATTGCCAAGGCGGCCAACGATATCGTTTCTCGCGATTTCTACCACTCTGCTCCCCTCAGTCTTGAGATTAAGACCAAGGCACCCAACGGTGTCTCCTTCTCCGTAGATGGTAAGTCCAGTGCCAAATCCAACGCTCTGGCCGGCAAGCTCGAGGCTCAGTACGCCGACAAGTCCACCGGTGTCACCTTGACTCAGGGCTGGACCTCTGCTAACATCCTCAACACCAAGGTCGACCTCAAGGAGGCCTTCACTCCCGGTCTCAATGCCACCATTGACACCTCCTTCCTCCCCCAGAGCGGAGCCAAGACCGCCAAGGTTGGTTTGACCTACAAGCAGCCTGGTGTCAACGCCCACGTCCTCGTTGATGTGCTCAAGGGCCCTGGCTTCACCGGTGACATCGCCCTCGGCCACGGCCCCTTCATTGCCGGCACTGAGATCTCTTACGACCTTGGCAACGCCAAGATCTCCAAGTACTCCACTGCTTTCGGCTACATCCAGCCCACCTACAGTGCCAGCGTCTCCGCCACCAACAACCTCTCCGTCTTCTCTGCCGGTTTCTACAACAAGGTCTCTCTTGTTACTGAGGTCGGTGCCAAGGCCACCTGGGACTCCAAGGCCGCTAATTCCAGCGACGTCGGTATCGAGGCTGCTGTCAAGCACACTCTCGACGCATCTGCTTTTGTCAAGGCCAAGGTCAACAACGTCGGTGTTGCCGCCTTCTCCTACTCCCAGGCCCTCCGCCCCGGCGTCACCTTGGGTGTTGGTTTGCTCGCCGATACTCAGCGCCTCAACGAGAGTGCACACCAGTTCGGCCTTTCGCTCAAGTTTTCTGCCTAAGTAGTGTCAAAAATATATCATATAGCTATATAAACGAACAGCAACACAACTGTAGGCACTCCTGCTCCTAGTCAGCTCTCCATTTGTGCCGCCATCGGGCATAGACAGTTTCTGGCACCTGCAAGCGATATATGCGCATGTGACACTCAATGTACATGGAGAGAATAGACTTTCCACGAACGGCAACCTATTGTGGATCTGAGAGCTGTCCTTGCAAGTGTCGCTCATCACCTGCAAATTATTCCGCCCTCAAGACCCGCATTTCCACCATTTGATTTTTGATGGTTACTCGTAATGGGCCAATCTGGGTTCTGAGCATACCGTGCCTCATTAGGCAAGTCGACCGATTGGGGTGTGCAACATGACTTTTTTGGGCCTCTTCTAGCTTTTATAAACAGATGTTGTACCCTGTCGTCTCGGAGCATGCAGTTCGACGAAGACGAGTTCAGCTTTTTAGGCGCTATCACGAATTCGTCTGGATTTACAGATACGCTAATAGACCTCGATAAACTCGAGGAGTTCTTTCAACAGCCACAGCCAATATGCGAGCCAATTGAAATCAACGACATGGATTTTCAGGTGGATGCCATAAACTTTGAGGATCCACCTCCCTCGCCTGGCGTACCAGTGGACTTTTTGAAACTTCCAACCCCAGAGCAGGACTTGATAGGAGTTGAGGAATATCCTACTATACCTAGCCAGCCCGAGACTCCAAAATCTACCAAGCAGGTCCCTGATTTCTCGGCTTCACTGGTGCCAAACCCAGAGTTCCAGTGTAGCACTGAACGCGCACGATTCTCTTCTCCAGCATCTGTGCCTCGCAGACGATCTATCAGCAAAATGCCCCTATCACAGCTATACCAGGTTATGGGGCTGTCACACAACCACGGCGAGGCTCTAGAACGAGAGGAACGTATTATGCTCTTGCTCGAGAGGCACGGGTTCGAGGTCGGCGAGAAAACCTGGATTCGCGACACTGAGGAATCCCAAAGAAGAGCTATCCTGGATTCCATCTACACAGAGACTTTCAAAAACTACGGCTATTCTAAACGCCTACTTGAGGCCATCATTCGCAGAGGGACATATGCTCGCATGCAGAGTAACCTTAGGCGAAGACGACGTCATAGGCACCGACTACAGAACCGATACTAAAATACGTAGTCCGCTCTACAACGACTTCCATCTCGTACATTGCACAGCCGAGATGTACCAAAATATATATAATCTAATAAGTGCTCGATCACCAAGCAGAGGCAGGCTCCTATTTGTCATGAAGCCCATATCTCGAGTAGCTCTCCGAACTGCAATGTATTCTAACTATTGAGTAATAGTAATTTATTTAGATGGCCTAATGTGCGGTGCTACAGCTCTGTATTTGAGCCTGCCCTGAGCAATGTGCAAAGCAGGGGTCGTAGATCCAAGCGTCGAAAACTTGATAGCTACTCTAGATCATTGCTAGCAACGATTAGCTACTTCAGCTCCCTTAAGAAATCTAAGTGCAGCTTGTCGAGGCCAGCACCAATTGCACTCAGCGTAGTCGCCAACTAATCAAATGCCCGCTCCATCTAGGAGGTCGTATTCCTGGCCGGCGGATTCTATCGTTTTTGGATCCACACACAGAGCACGGTTCGCCAATGAATATAACGTCGGTAGAGCTCAAGCATTTTCAAGCAGTATCCATGCAGCTCGATGCCTTATCAGATGCCTCGTGAGGTTTCATGCAGTCGCAGCTCTTCGCAAAAGTCTGGCGACTCGACTAGCCTTTGCATAGGCGAGGGCAGATTCGTATGCCGTTATTGCGAGAAAGATGGTGTTTGATTTGACATGGATCCATGTTAATCAAGGCCAATATAAGCGACAGTTAATTTGATTTGCATATCGTCAACGGCTCATGAGCATTCTCCTCATGGGCTGCGTGATGCACTGAGTGCAGGAAAGATTAGCAGCTAAGGCGAGCGCGGTGTTCGGCTGTAGAGTTGAATACATTCAAGTTGTGTAGTTACTACGAGGGCTTACCCTTGAGATGCTACGAGACTAGGCTTTATGCATTTGTGGAGATATATCAGCTCCTACCTCCTGCGTCATGACTATCCTGCCTTATCAGCGAAATTGGGTTGCATCCCTCACCCGACTTTGACAACGAAGGCGCAGGGGAAATACAGAAGCATCTGGGGAAAACGCAAAGAATGCCCCAATGGGTGAGATTTTAGCATTCTCGATGGTTGCATTGGGTTTTCCTCAATCGGGTGAAGAGCCATCACGTGAGGGTTGAGGAGCTGCATCTAAGTTAAGGTACGCTTTAGATCGAGCTTGTAAAAGATAACGAGAAGCAACTATTCACCCACATTTTTGAGTGGCGACTATGATTGCGCAGAGAATAGTTCTCCGCAGTCGCCGACGCATGAGTGCAAATGCGCCGGTAAGTCATGCAGTGACTAAGCAAACGATCATATGAAACCGAAAGATGGCCGAAGGGACGACTGCAAATGAAAACCAATAAGTAAATACACCAGAATCCCCGAAATCAACCCGGATAGATACCGTTGCAGCCAGGAAATCATTAGGATAGCGTGAGTGGCCAATTTGCCCAACCGATCTGCAGCCACATGCGCCCACTTTCGCTATTTTCGTTTTCGATTCTCCGCGGTACGGACGTGCGTTTGGGGTGGTACACGCGGCGTTTGCGGAAAAGAACCAGCCAACGCCCAAAATAAGTAGACATAGGCAAGTACTGCTCAGACAGTTTCAGGTTATTTATTCTGAGCGGCAAAGTAATTAGAGTGCCAATGGCGACGCTGTGATTCCGTGCGACATGCGACATGATATCGCTGCGAGGTCACTGGTGGTGTGGCAGCCAGATAGCAGTATTCAAAGAACCAGTCAAGAATCCGGCGGCAGCTAATCGCTAAACTACGAATTGAACTGCATAGAAGAAATGGGGAAAGGTTAAATTTTGATCTCCTGTGCACTTGCCGGATGATTAGGGTATGGTCATGACGTGGAGAAAAACGGCGAGAAAAACTGCCCGAGGGCAGAATTTTGGTCTTGAGGGATAGCCCTGAAGTATGCCCCGAGGATTTTCTTTTTCGTTGCTGAGTTTACCCGTTGAACTCAGTTCCTCTTCGCTCCTGCTAGTTGTCTGCGCATTGCATCGCATACAACCCTAAGCACTGCATGGTGGCGTGTGATTGGCCGAAGATAAAGTGAGCCGAGTTAGTCACTTATAATATATAAATATGCGAGATGCCACTGGCTAATCGTCAGTAATGGCTTCCACAACCGCCCCTGCTAGCAACACTGCTACCCTTGAAAAGTATTTAGCCCTGGATCAGGGCGACAAGGTCCTCGCCGAGTATATCTGGATTGACGGTACCAACACCCTCCGTTCCAAATGTAAGACCCTCGACTACACCCCCAAGTCCCCTGCAGACCTCCCCGAGTGGAATTTTGACGGTTCCTCCACTGAGCAGGCTCCTGGTGACAATTCTGACATCTACCTGCGCCCCTGTGCCATCTACAAGGACCCCTTCCGCGGTGGCAAGAACATTCTTGTTCTCGCCGAGTGCTGGAACAACGACGGCACTCCCAACAAGACCAACTTCCGCCACGAGTGTGCTAAGGTCATGGAGGCTCACAAGGACCAGGACATCTGGTTCGGTATCGAGCAGGAGTACACCTTGCTCGACCAGTACGACTACATCTATGGCTGGCCCCGTGGCGGTTTCCCCGCTCCCCAGGGCCCCTACTACTGTGGTGTCGGTACCGGCCGTGTGAACTGCCGTGATATCGTCGAGGCCCACTACCGTGCCTGCTTGTACGCTGGCATTGAGATCTCTGGTGTCAACGCCGAGGTCATGCCTTCCCAGTGGGAGTACCAGGTCGGTCCCTGCGAGGGTATCAAGATGGGCGACGAGCTCACTGTTTCTCGTTACCTTCTCCACCGTGTCGGTGAGGACTTTGGTGTCAAGGTCACTTTCCACCCCAAGCCTCTCAAGGGTGATTGGAACGGCGCTGGTTGCCACACCAATGTTTCCACCAAGGAGATGCGTGCCGAGGGTGGCATCAAGGCCATCGAGGCTGCCATTGAGAAGCTCTCCAAGCGCCACGCCGAGCACATTGCTGTGTACGGTGAGGACAATGACCAGCGCTTGACCGGCCGCCACGAGACCGCCTCCTTGGCCAGCTTCTCGTCCGGCGTTGCCAACCGCGGTGCTTCCGTCCGTATCCCCCGCTCTGTCGCTAAGGAGGGCAAGGGATACTTTGAGGATCGCCGCCCTGCTTCCAACATTGATCCTTACCTTGTTACCGGTATTATTACCGAGACTATCTGCGGTGCCATTTCTGACGCTGACGTCTACCAAAAATACAAGGACTCTAACTAGATAGCGGGCTATTTAGAATTAATGTAAATATTGATAAGATTAATTGAGTTACTCACGCTTATTTCTCCACTAGGCCAGACTGCTCAGCGAAGCCCACAAGTCGTACGCTGCTGATATGCTAACTAATTCTGCTATGCTAACTCCGTAACCCGCTATTCTCCACTTCCCCAGATTCTTATCAGCAGTCAGCTGACTTAGCCAACCTAACACAATGTCGGACGAGGATTTCATGGAGAGCTGCGATTCGGCAGACTACGATTTCGGCTACAGCGACGAGAACAATGACGCAGACATGACGAACGGCTCGGAGGACCCAGAGAACAAGTACTACAACGCCAAGGCCCTCCGAGAAGACGACCCTGCTCAGGCCCTGGAGGAGTTCGCTGAAATTATTTCCAGCGACCCAATTTCTGAAATTGCCATCAAGGCACACAAACAGAGCCTCAAGCTGCTCGTCAAGACGAACCCCGATGGGATCGAGAAGGTGTTCACCAGCTTCCTCTCCACGCTCTGCGACACCGACATCAACCAGAGCTACCGCGACCAGAGCTTTATGAATATTCTCGACGTCCTGGGGAACGCCAATGTGCCGAACCTGTCGCATCTCTGCAGGCTCACGCTCGAGAAACTCGGAGCAGAGAAGGGCTGGGAGAGGCTGCTGGCCCGCACGTCGCTGAAACTGGCAACACTGTACTATGCGAACGACGAACTGGAGGAGTCTCGCAAAGTGCTGGACTCGCTGGATCTCCCAATGACCCAGAACCCGTCGCTGGAGAGCTGGAAGAGTGCTCTCTCGCTTGACGTGCTCGCATTGCGCATCCAGATAGCCATGAAACAGAACACCGGCGAGGAGCAGACGCTGTATGAATCGATCCAGAGCGGTGCACAGGCACAGATGGCACATCCTAAGGTCCTCGCAGTTATTCGCGAGTGTGGAGGCATCCTGGCAGTACGACGCAAGCAATGGGCTGAAGCGCGTGACATGCTCCTGAACGCATTCAAAATATACGACGAGGCTGGAATGGCCGACAGAATGCGGGTTTTGAGATACTATATTCTCACTAGCATTCTTACCGAGAGTGCCCTAAATCCATTCGACTCTCAGGAATCAAAGGCGTACAGAAATTCAGAGGAGCTATCGTTTCTGGCAAATCTCGTGGATGCATTCCTCGATCTTAATATCAAGGCCTTCAAGGGTGTGCTCGATACAAACCGAGAGTACTTTGAGAGCGACACCCTCATGCAGTACCTTGTTCCCGCGCTGCGTCAGTGCTTTCAGGACCAGTTTTTCATCAAGCTGGTCAAACCGTATACTCGCATACGCTTTTCGTTCATTGCAAAGCGTCTACAGATCCCCGAACACAAGGTGCCAGGCCTGGCGGTTCAGCTGATCGCGGACGGAAAGCTGCCGAAAGCAAGGATTGATGATGTCAATCGGATTATCGAGATGACGGACCACTCTTGTCAGCCCGCTGTATTGCTAACCTCACACATCCAGCTCCCATCACGCTACCGTGAGTACGCTGAGAGTGCCAAGCGCGACGAGTTTGAAAAGGCGATCCTTTTGGCAAAAGAGAACCAGGCCAAGGAAACTTCTGATCTCTCACTTGTTTTCGGAGACCTAGTCAAAGCTACAGAGGAACTGCACAAGAAGATCGTCTGTTAGAGCCTACCATTGCTATAGTTGTCTTTAGTTATACATATTTATTATTTATCACTTTGATACACCTACAACCAGTCTCAGGGCTAACTATATACAATGTCCCTTGGAGGCTATGTGTTTTATGCTATGGGTAATGCAACAACTTTTCAAATGAATTTGGCGATCTCGTCGAAACCAACGTCTCCAATAACTTCGCGAATGCAATCCTGAGAGGGCCTAGAACCTCCCCACTTGAGCACCGAGTTTTTGTAGATCTCGCCGCCCTCTGCGCTAAGTGGATCCTTAGCAAACAGCTTGTCCCAAATAATGTTCGCGAGACACCGGTCTAGTAAGTAGCTATAGTAGGTAGCACCGTAGCTTACCAGATGGCCGAACTGTGCGTAAGAACGTGAGAACACATTAGGGAACAGACTGTAGTGTTTGATCAGATCACGGACAACTGCATCAGTATTGAAGTCAGGCTTGCCTGCTAGGCGGCTATGAAGACGCTGATCAATAAGAGACAAGAGGATCTGATGATAGGTCTCCCAGTTTTCAGTAGAGGTACTCAGAGCTTGGTATTTATTGAACAAGTTCATTGGGAGGGGATTCCCAGTTTCGTAGTGGCGAGCATATGTAGCCAGCACTTGTGGGGCACTGGAAAATTTCTCCATCAAGATCGATGGCAGCTCTACAAAGTCTGTCGCGCAGCGAGTACCAGAGACGTTATGGAGGTGCGTTCTTCCGATCATTGAGTGCACAGCGTGCCCCATTTCATGCCAAAGTGTCTGGACTTCAGTAAAGGATAGAAGGCAGCGTCCATTCTGTACCCAAAAATCGCACACAAGCGCAATAATGGGAAGCTGGAACTTCTCCACTCCAGTACTTGTCTCGCGAACTTCCAGATTTGGCGAATTATACTCGTCAGTCTCCCACGGCCAAACCTGGCGAGAACACTGGATAGTGAAATGCGCAGGGTAAGGTGATTTTCCTTCTCTTTGAAACAGATCGCAGTATATCATGCCAATCCTCGTATTCCCTTGATAAACGTCAAGTCTCCGAACCTCTGGGCTCCACATCTCCCCAGTAGCTACTTTGCCAGGCTCAAATCGAATTCCAAAGAGTTTTTCACATGTATCTGAAATTCCCTGCAAGACGTTACCGAGACTGAAATATGAGCTCAGAGAATCACGGATCTGGCCGCGCTTCGAGGAGTTTTGCTTTGAGACGTAGTAAGTATGGTCCCATGGCTCTAGCTCCAAGCCCACCGGAGTAATTGTTTCAAGCTCTTTCATTGCTTTTGGCTTAATAGTATCAGACAGTGTATCAAGGAACTTCGACACGTTCTCTGGGTTCTCCATAAGTTTATCAGAGAGTTCATATGATGCAAACGAACTATAGCCACTTGCGACTGCTAATCCATGCCGGTGTGTGAGAATAGAGGTGAGAATGTCCACTTGTTCCTGACTTGACGATTTCATGGCTCTCCAGATTTTCTCCCGAGTTTCCCTGTTCTCAACTGTTTGAAGAGCCAAGTCACCTAGTTGACTATCCAAAGGCAGCTGCACTTTGCCAGTAAATGTGGCGAGCTGCTTCAGAATACTGGGATTGAATCCCTGTAACTCGCGAGAGTTCAGAGTCAAGTAGGGAACTGCTGGGGATATGTTTTGTAGGAACTCCTGTCCTAAATTCGACACTACATTCGAGCACTGAACAAAGAGGTTATCAGGATTCTTGAATTGAAGTCCAGTTTTCTCGAAATCATGCTTGAGGATCTCTCCAACCCTGCGTTCTTCTGGGGTGAGTTCCTCAGTTTTGAGCACATTGCACACCATGTCATACAGCTCATGTGAAGTGTTGAGTTGGTTCATGAAATCAAACATGAGCTGATGCGCATCATCAGTGGCCTTGAGCATCCTTTCATCGGGATGAGAAAGCCGCACGAAAGCTGCCATATCGACAACTTTGCAAATAACATCGCTGAGAACGTCGAGCCTCGTTATACATTCCTTTTGAGGCACCTGGCCGCTGAGGAGCTCAGATGTGAGTGTTCGAGCTTTGTTCAGGGAATCATTGGTAAACTTTGTGAAGCCTCGAGGACTTGTTAATTGAGGATTGCCGAAAAGTCCTGTAGACCTCGAACTATCGGGTGCATGCTCACTTTGGAAGAACGTAGATAACTGACTGCTGAACCGCGCTAATTGGAGCCTTAAAGGGGCCCTTCTTAGGTGCGAGATCCGGCAGTATCGAAACATAGAATGTGTGGCGATGAACAATTTCAGTGGCGATACAAGTAGTAGATGAGTAAGCGAAATAATCCTCTCCGTAATTTGCCGGTCACAAGTATCCTCAGTCTATTTCACTTTACCACTTTCGAGGAATCTTATATTTAGTTAGTAGTCATCCATTTTTTTCGAATGAATTCGAGGAGCTGGTAATGCAAAGACTGCCAAAAGCATTGCTGCATCATAAATGCAGCATAGTCTGCTAGCAGACATCAATACTAACTGCATGCGGTCAACAGACAGGAGCACCGCCAGATGCACAGCGTCACCCCGCTTATGCAGGATAACTCGCTTGATAGTTTATAATAATATCATATAATATAATATCGCATGTAACATACTGTACTGATACGAGAATGCCCCAAATACAAGGCTTGCCCCAATAATGGAACCAATACAAGTGTACACGTACATGAGATTACTTCCTTGGTATTGATTGATTCTTGGTCTCATGCATGATTGACAGGTATGAGTTCGAGGTGTCTTCAAAAAATGATGTGGTGTTCACTCAAGCTCTATGCGAGCCCTGGTCATTACTTGGCAGGAGCTCAAATCGGTGTCGATCGAGTTTAGATGTCAATAGCACCCCTTAGTATCAGACCTGGCTATAGAGGCATGCTATTCACGACCCCACTCAATATTCTAATGCAACATCACTATAGATATATGGACAGGAATGAACAAAGCTAGACAGACTTGGAAGAGAAGCTCTTATGAGTTCTTTCAAAGTGCTCTCGCCAATACATGTAGTTTTTTGCCAAAACATCTTCAATAGAGTCATTGAGAACCTTTCCAGGTGCAATCTGATCTATAAGTGCGAGCATGAGTGAGTCCTCTGAAGCATCGGGTGTCAATTCACCATCTCTTCGCAACCAACGGCCCCGGCGAGATTCGCTTCCTCCATGATTATCGAATCGCACTGGGTACTCTGCGATACTGCTTGCGTAGCAATCGTACTCAGCGCTTTTAGCGTAATCATTGCCGTCATGAGGAAATTGTTTATAGTATTTTTTAGCCAAGCGTTGCGCTTTCAAATCGCGAATAATCTGGCGCAAGCCCATTCCACTTTGTTAAAAGAAATGAACCAATGTTGTACATACTACTGTTTATGCGAGAACCTATCGAATGGTATGTAATGTCTCTCTCACATAGAGTCAATGGCTTGTCGTGCATGAAGGCTTTATTATCTGTGAAAGTGGCCAAAAATTCATTCGGTACCCCTTTCGAAAAAGTTTAACGAATGAGATGCTAAATTAATATATGCAATAAATATTTACAAGTCCTGAGACTCTTTTTCCTTATTCTTCCTGAGCTCTTCAAGCATCTGGAATGCTCTACTTCCAATATCAACGAGGTCAGTAGAATTGCCAGGAGTCGGCGTACTGGGAGTTTCTATCTTTTCTGCTGGCGGAGGAGTAGTTGCCGTCGGTCTATCGGCTTCTTGGTTATCGGATTTGACGGTACGAGCACGCTCAGCCGCACGGCGAGCGTTGCGTCGACGAGCCACACGTGCATTGGGACTGGGACCAGCAGCCTTGAGCTTTTCTAACAAGCTATCCACATCATTCTTACTCGCACCGCTCGAAGCATTGTCCTGAGAGACCTTATTATTGACGGCATCCGCTTTCTTAGGTGAATCATACAACTTTCTTCGTTGTTCATAGAGGCGGTTCTCTGCCTCACGACGCTCATTATCGACTTTCGCCTGTTTATATTCCTTGACGAAGGATGCAAATTTCTCAAAGAAAGTGGATACAGCGCGTTGATCACTAAAATCTTCACCATAGAGCTGCATTGTTCTTTCGAGTTTCCCAGTGGTGGCGTTCAGGAAGTCCGTCAAAAGAGTGGCCTTTTCCCTTGCTTCTTTGAGAGCCGGTAAAATGTAAGTCATACAGCGATCCTTGGGATGGAAAACAGAGGGATCACTTAACTTACCACGGTCTACACTGGATTGGATATTCCGGATTGTCTGAGCATATTCTTGACAGTCGGTCTTGAGATGATCAATAGACATACGAGCTGCAGCAGCGGTTTCTTGCAGGTCTGTACAAAACTCTTCCAGTTCAGGTGTCATTCCGGTTCGTACGATTCTTTCCACGTAATGAAGAAACGTCATCGAGTTGCTCTCATCTTTAGTGAATGCTAGTCTTTGTAGTGTACCCAAACGGAAGCCTGAAACTTCCTTGCCTTGTCCATTCATATAATTTCCCACATGCAAAATAACCGACATAAGCTGATGGAAATTCTTTGAGTTGAGCACTTGATCACATGCTGAATCAAGTATTCTGAGTTTCTGGAACAGAGTGTGATGTTCGGCTTCATATGTTTTAGACATCAGAAGAGCTTTACTGCGAATGCTCCAGTAATGCTGAAGGTTGAATGGAAGCTCGAGGAAAATACGGTCTGATCTAGCCAGCTCAATAGGATCCTTCTCAGGATTACTTCCTGAATAAGGCTGTAGGCTGCGAGCGAGAGAAACAGGGATCTCAGTGGCTTGTGGAGAGTTGAAAAATTCAAGGATAGTTATATGGTCCATCACCTCATCTGAACATAGCATAACCTTGATAACCACTTCCTCCACCGGATACGAAGCAAGTTGATGCATATTGATTTCAATTTGCTGAGAAACATCGCGAGGAAGCACTGAAATTTTATTCTCTTTCTCTTTACCTGCTTGTTTCATGCGCTTGATCTCTTTTGCAGCGAAAAGTTTGTTCACTTCGTCGAATACTCCCTGCTTGAACAAGAGCTCATTAATAGATGGCAAACCAGGAATATCTTTCACCTGATTCCAAATGGTTGACTCGACGTCGTCCAGCTTTTCCCAGTGAATCTGTTTTAGACGTCTACGCGCACGCACTGGTTCTGGGGTAGGGCTCTTGGCAACAACCGTTGGAGGTGCCTTGGGACCAGGCAAAGGCGGTGCATTGGGCGAATTCCCGAAAGGAAGAGGAGGTGGAGGAGGAGTAGGGGAAGCACTCTGGAAACCTGGGAATGGAGGTGGAGGTGGAGGTGCAGGTCCCCCAGACAACGACGGGGGAGGAGGGGGAGGAGGTCCTCCCATTTTCGGAGGAGGAGGCGGGGGAGGACCACCTGAAAGTTTCGGCGGAGCACTTCCTGATAGTGGTCCCGAAGGAGGTACCGGTCCTGCTCCGAATGAAGGAGGAGGAGGGGGAGGGGGAGGAGGTGGAGGGCCACCAGTGAAACCCTTTGGCTCTGCAGCTGAGCGCTGGGACCCGGTAAGAATCTGCGGAGAAGGTTGAGAGCCGCCAGCACTACCAGGACCTCTCTGACTAGAGGAGTCGCTGGTTCCGGAGGATGTGGGTCCGGCGGATTCCAGTTGCGAGGGTCTAGGTGATGCCGCAAAATCCAGAGCGGCAGTGTCAATCTTCGGCAGCGGTTTATTCAAGGAAGACTTACGAAGATGGCGTCCCTTTGAGTGATCCGACCGTTTTTCCGATCTGGAAAGTAGTTCGCGCTGAAGATCGTTGTGAACAGCTTGAGCAGCAGAGTCATTTGCAGCAGCAGCACTATACTTATTAGTTTGCTCTCGTGAAGGGGGCGCTTGAACATCCATTTGATGCTTCTCAGCCATAGCTCTCAACATCTCTGCGAAATTCTCTTCACTTTGGCCTCTCTCTTTGGCCATAGCAGCTAAGGCATCGACAAGTTCGGCAATCGTTCCATCTGCGATGTGTTTGAGGATATCATTCGAGCTATGTTGGAGCTCCTCTAATTGCTTGATCTTCTCCAGTCTGCGAGAATCCGTTTTATTGAGATCCTCGACCTGCTGTTCTGTTACTCGCTTAAGCATGTCTGCAAACTCTTGTTCGGTTTGGCCCTTTGCCTTGGCCATTGCAGAGAGTTGTCCGACGAGCTCAGAAATGCGGCCCTCATCTATGTACTTGAGGATATCATTGGAACTCCGTTGTAGATCTTCAAGTTGCTTGATCTTCTCAATTTTGCGATTGTGCGCAGCTTCCGCAGCAGCTCTTTCACCCTGTTCCAGTGTTGCCTTCTTGAGGGCTGCGGCAAACTCGGCCTGCGTTTGGCCCTTCTCCTTGGCCATCTCAGCAAGCTCATCGACCAGTTCTGCGATGCGGCCGTCATCAATATGCTTGAGGATATCGTTGGAATCGCGCTGCAAGTCATCAAGGGCCTTGAGCTTTTCCAGTCGCTTCTTTCTCAACTCCTCGTCTGATGAGACCACAATTCTAGCTTCTTGGGCTACTTGGCTTGCTGAGGTGCCATCCTGATGAGCTTTTTTATTAATGGCTTGTAGCAGCTCGATAATGTATTTGTTGCTCATCATCTTGGACACATCCACGTCGTCTTCACTGCCGATACTCATTTCGAGAGCCTGGGCTTCTGACTGTAGATCTTCCATCTGTTCTCGCAATGCTCTCAGGCGATTAGACGGCTCGACAGTAGGGCTCTTTGCGGCTACAACGCTTCGGCGCTGATCGCGGAGATTGGAGTCTAAGGTTTTCGAGAGACTAGTCATAAGACGCTTGCGATCTAGGACGCCGTTGTCTAACTGGTTATTATTTTCTTTAACCATGACGTATAGCTCGCGGATCTCGAGTTCTCTCTGTTGCATTTCCTTAGTGTGGGTATTTACTAACTCCTCGCGATCAGCCTCAAGTTCTTCGTTTCTATGGCGGAGGGTATCTAGGACAATGTTGAGTTCTTCGACCTTGTTTTGTAGCCGCCCCACGTTGCCGTCTGCACCGAGACTAAGCATACGCTCCATGTTTTCCTTTTCGGCTTTCCATCTTTCGGCCTCTCGTCTGGCTTCTTTGGCCTGCAAGTATATCTTGCGGGTCTCGCTCTCTGTGTGCAGCTTTCCCAGAAGGTCTTGCACACCAAAGTTCATGACGGCGCTGACATTAGACTGGTTGCTAACGTTGGCCATTGCGATATGGCTTGCGAGCTCGTCGAGCAGGAAGAGGGGTGTTTCGTCGCCTGACTTGAGTAGTAGCATGTGCTGTAGGGTAGAGAGCAGAAATTTCTCTCCCTTGGTATCTTGGAATTTCTTTTGCAATACTCTAGCCAGCTCGACCACATCGTCGGGATGGAGGACCTCCTCTTCAGGCAGGGCGTTAGCGTTCGCGAGCTCCTCGAGGTCAGCTTCTTTCTGGTCCTCGTAGCCGTCGATGAGCTGATCGATTTTTGCATGCTCGAATGTGCGTAGCTTGTCCATGATTTTCCTGAGGCCTGATTTCTCGAGCTCGGCACGGATGTGAACTCTGGAGGCGACATCAGGACAGTTGTGGAGACTGGTGAGCTCCTCCACAAGCAAAAGGGTCATTGTGGCATAGTCGCACAAGACGCCCTCAGCGCTGAGTCCGGTTGCCTTGTAGTCCTTTGAGGCTCCGACCATTGATCCGAACACGCCTCTCTGCATGAGAGCGTAGTCAACGCACTTGAGCCAGCGGTAAAACCGGTTTCGAGTGGAGGACTTTGACGATCGCCTCTCGCGGTCGACCTGACCGTTGTGGTCGAATGCCTCGAGGACCACGTGGTAGGCCTTTGGTTTGGTGTGGAGCAAATAGGTGAAGATCTCGGTCACGAGTTTGCGGGTCGGCAGGCGGGACGACGTGAGGGAGCACAGCAGGCACTGGACGATTTTCGGCTCTGAGACGGCCTGGGAGCTGGCCGACTCGACGTTGTACATGCCTCTGAAGCACTTGACGAGCTCGTACTCTCTCTCGAGCTCCTGTGTTGTGGGGTTTGCCTTGGAGTTGATCTGGCTGAGGATGCTGCACAGGACCTGCTGGCCGTGGGACTCGACGAAGCGGTCGACCCATTGCACTGGCTTTGTGCGGATCTGGACGTTGAGGGACGAGATAAACTGTGGGTTGGTGCCCTCGGTCATGAGGCGCTTGATGTACTGATCGGGGCTCTCTCGCTTGTCTTCCTCGCCAATTGTGGATGCAGTGGAGACGATACGGCTGTGGGGCGCCGACCCGTGGGAGGACGAGCTCAGGACGGACGCGGTGTCGCTGTGCACCTGAGTGTCGCCTTCAGTGAGCACATTTTGTCGCAATAACAGTCGCTTGCGGTCAGTCGAGTACGAATCCATCTCTTTCTGCACGTTCGCGGGCAATCCAACCATGTTGCGGCTTTTGAGCAGCTCAGAAAACATCACATTTATCTCCTCTGCCGATGCGTTCTGAATCCGAACCACTGCGGGCACCTCGTCGGGCGCAGGTGAGCTCGCCGATGATGGCACATCGATGTTATTTTTGTGGAAAACCCGTCGCAGGCCAGACAGCTTGCTCCCAGACCCCGAGGAGAGCTGGGACGACATGCTAGACACGCGGGAAGGCGAGGGGGGACCCCTCATCGACGACTGCGACGGTGCCTTTCGCATTGGTAAGCTCACGTTGAACGACAGGCCTATGTATAGCCTGGTTGAGGAGGTGCGCGGGAATGCGGGCGATTAAAGAGTAGCTGCTAAAAAATACAGATAATACTGAAAAAAACCATAGTCGGGATGCATATGACCGTGCATACTGCGGATCCCGCGACGTGCATGGGTACAGGTCGCGACATGCCCACCGCGCCGCGAGTTTCAGCCCGCTGCGGATCTCGCGCCGCCTGTTCATCGAATGCGGCTGATCCTGGCGGGGGGGCTGTTTTTATCCGGCGCGCGCCCGGCAGCTCGCGATGCCAATTCCTTGTTCCTGCATGGGTATGCATATGGTCATGTGTTGGAGACACAATGAGGTCCAGAGTGAGTCGGTCGGGCGAAAGCTAAACAGAGCCGCGCTCTGGCGCTTGTTGCGGCGAGCCCGCTCGATTTTCCGCCGCGGTGGCGGGGTGCCCGCCCGGGTTGGGACATGCAGCCCCTGAATGGACTGGGACCACCGCGTTTCAGATTAAGTTTTGCTCGTCGCTCAGGTCTAGAATCGCGCCGCAGGTTTCGAGCTAGCAGGTGAGCTGACTATATAGCGCACGGTGCAAAGGCGGCAGGCGACCAATGGCCACCGGTTTAGCTACGTACAAATCTACAGCTGCCGCTCGCATGTTTCAGTTACTGACACGTGCGGTTGCAGAGGAATTGGCTCAAACCCAATGCTGTAATCCTGTATCAGCCGCTCCCTTAGTAACGAATGGCGCACAGTCAGCGTAACCGGGATGGTCTACATATTCAGAAACGCAAACAACATCACGTACCATGACTGCCTAGTGCACAGCCGTATCTTCATGGACAGCTTCCGCACCGACGTAGCCCTGCGGTCTCTCTGCCCCACGCTCTTCGTCGAGGGGCGAGTTAAGCCGAGTTTGGTAAAAAAATCCACAAAAGCCTTAGCCCAATTGGCAATGCTCAAAGTCCTTCGAGGAGAGGCCGTCCTGTGCAACATGGTGGACGAAGACGAAGAGGTGGCCACGTCGTACTGGTATCTCCCCGAGGATCAAAAGGCTCGAATCTCGCTGTTCCAGCACCTCAAGTACTGGGCGTACAAGATTGTGTTTACAGCCCAGATGGTGCTCGACCACCTGTTCGAGACCAGCCCGTTCACCTCGAAGCAGTTCAAGGAGTTCTTCCACCGCCTGCACGCCCACGGGGGTGCCCACGGGACCGCTGAGCAGTACGAGAAGCTGGCCCACATGTCGTGGCACGAGCTGTCCGGGGCCCTGTACCCCCTCAAGGACACGCTGTACCTGCACATCCTCGCAGTGCGGGGAGGGACCCAGGGCAGAGGCTACGGCGGAAAGCTCCTGAACTACGTGATTGAGAACAAAATGAAGGGCATCAAGCCGGCCGAGTTCCGCTGGGGCGACGCCCGTGCCGTCGGGCCGGCCAAGGTCAGCCTGTATGCGTCGCCGTTCCGAGAGAGCTTCTATCTCCGGCACAAGTTCGTCACCATGAGGTCCTGGAGTACCACGCTGGACGATGGCACCGAGGTCAACATGCCGTTCATGGAGCGGCTGATCGACCCGAACGAGGGATCCATGGCATAGGCAGTAGTTAGCACATAGTATTTATGAGGTTTTCAGATCCGCCACGATCCGCGCCACCGCGCCACGACGCCACGCCAGCCGTGCTATCAGTTTCTCGCTGCGAGCTTCCTCCTCACTTCAATCTCTCTCAACACTACTCGGGCTGAATAATTTTTCTGTACTGAAACGCCTCTTGTTGCCTTATCCTATTACCATGAATTGGGACCTCACAGAGAGTGCACGCAGCCAAATTGATTCCGCGGACTCAGAGGACGGCCCGACGCTGAAATTCGAGGATCTGGGGCTGCTCGAAGTCCCAGAGGAGCTCATCGAGATTCTGGTCTCCTCCAGCGTCCGCAAGCTCAGCTTCAAGGGAAACGCTCTCACGACCCTCCCCGCTTCTGTGGCGGAGCTGAGCTCCCTGACGCTGCTAGACATTAGCCACAACCAGTTTTCCGAGCTCCCCGAGTGCGTGTGCGAGCTCGTGGACCTCGAGATCCTCGACCTGAGCTCGAACTTTCTCCAGACCCTCCCGCAGAAAATGTCGAGCTTATCGCAGCTGCTTGCCGTCTCGCTCAAGGACAATCACATCGAGTACGTGCCACCGGTTTTGGCCGACTTTCCCAACCTGACGGTCGTCGAGCTCGAGGCAAACCCCCTCGTGATGCCGCCGGTCGAGAATGCGGCTGAGGCCAGCGACCCGGAGTGGCTGACCGACTTCATTCTCGAAAACAGAGAGGCCCTGCTCGAGCACACCGAGTCCTCCACGCACAACCAGACCCAGTGGGAGGACGCCCCCGACACCACGATCACCCGAGCAGCCAAGAGAATGGGGTTCGTGATGCGGCACGAGGACGCAAAAGACAGCAACGGGAGCCCGCCTGTCCCGCCCGAGTCTCGCGAGCTCGCCCCGTCGCCGATCCTCCCCAACTACAGCCCCACATCCCAGAACGAGCCCAGCAAGCGCATCCTCTTTGCGCTCGCCCAGTTCGTCGACGTTTTTGAGAGGCTCAACCACGTAGAGTCCGCTGAAAAAGCCAACATCCAGATCGCCGAGCTCGCGACCATGCTCGAGAACATCACCTCCCCGTCCATCATCCAGGCCCAGTGCCTCAAAGCGATCGAGTCGGTCCGGCTCTTGCTTGCACCGCTGCTGACGTCGATGGACGCGCTCATGAACAAGAACGACATCTGCCTCGTGAGATCGCTGATCATGCAGACATTCCTCGCGCTCAACGAGCTCCACAACGCCTGGACGTACTTGGTGGGCAATCAGCTGCGGCACATCAACTCCGCAGATTTTGCTGTTGCTGATGAACAGCTCTACAGCCAACTTGAGAGTGCAACCACCTCGAGTCAGAGTGTTTTGTCGCTCTTGAACGAGACCATCGCCCGCAGCGCTCAAGCCACTGCTGCAGCCACAAGGAACGGGTCCCAATCGTCACCCGTGCTCGCGGCCCGTGTTCGCGACCTCAGCAATGCGTGCATCACTGGGTTCGCAGCCACCTGCAAGCTGAAGCTGGTCATTGAAAAACAGCCCAAGCTGGGAATCCCTGACCGCAAGCGGTTTTGGGATGACGTCAATGGGTTTTTGAAGGCAATCATCGCCATTCTCGCCGCTGCAAAACAGGCAATGGTCGATCTCCCCCTGCTGGCAGAAGTGCGTCCAGAGATCGGGACCCTGGCAAAGGTGGCGAAGGAGATTCCCCCGTTGCTCGAGCAGAGCAGCTACAAGCTGGCCATGACCGACACAAGCCCTCGCCACGCAGTACACCAGATGCCCTCCAAAATCGTCACTGCCGGGGCGGTGAGCCCCAGCATTCAACCACCCACCCCTCTGACGGCGTCACTCGGTACTGCTGCCCAGGCGATCATGTCGCCGGGATTGCAGCAGCAATCCCCATTTTTTCAAGATGTCAAGTTCGATGCCTCAAACTGATCGCCCGGATGCGGACCGTTTCTAGAGTATGCATGGTTCAGATCTGGCTCCTTGGCTGAGCCGCAGCGATCGAGAGCCGCGGTCATACCCCAATTTTATCAACAGGTATAATGGCATCAGTCTTAGAATCTATGCCCACGTGCACCTGACCTCACTCACTCCATCGCCGCGTTCTTCAATTGCTGTATTCTATAAACATTGTATTTATTTTATGTACGTTCATTGCTACATCCTACATCATCGCTGTGCACATGAGAATTGGCTGCTGCGTGGAGGTGGCTGAGGTGGCCATGAGATGCCTTTTTTCAGCTCGCAGCTACGTCTTTGATGTTAAACGGTGCATATAAATTCGCAAATATGTATAGATATTTCATTCACCGATTGTCTGTCATTCTGGAGCATGGTAGCCATCTGACGAAATATTGCCATTGCTCCCAGTGCAGGGTGAAAAATAGCCCCCAATCACGACACAACCCACTAATCAACTACTAAATGCCCTCCACACATGCTGACCTCGTTATCAGCGCCGCCAGTATTTCTGCCATTTTCCAGTGGCGGTGTGGCTGACATGGACCAAATAGAACCGAGCGTAGTGTTTGTACTCATATGTGCGGGCCTTGTTTTCATGCTGATCCAGGGAGTTGCGCTTTTTTACAGTGGTTTGGTACCCTATAATAACTCACTGACCCAGAATGTCTACTCAATGTGTGTTTTGGCTCTCTGCAATGTGCAGTTTCTGTTTATTGGATGGTCGCTGATACACCGGCCAAACGAGAACAAAATATTTGGATCGCTAGTTGGGAGCTTAGGGAGCATGTTATTTCTGGATATGCCCGACGGATCAGACGTTAGAGCACTGGTACTGTACCTCTCCAAGGCACTGTTGACCCTCAGCTTTAGTGCAGTGAGTGCATCAGTTATGATTGGAGGGCTCGCAGGCCGTGGAAAGTTTGTTCCTTCGCTGCTGTTTGTACCAGTTTGGCTGACCTTCGTCTACGACCCGATCGCCTACTGGTGCTGGAATCCCCACGGCTGGAGCTACCGCATGGGGGCAATCGATTACGCTGGAGGCACTGCAATTCACTGCACTGCAGGAGTGACTGCTCTGGTCTACGCTTGGTTTCTGGGCCCTCGGTCTGAGGAGGCACGACAGCACCTGTCCTCCAGCTACAGCGTGGTGGTGTTTGGCACCTTTTTGTTGTGGGTTGGCTGGTTCGGCTTCAACTGTGGAAGTGCTCTCGAGCCTAGCGTGAGGGCAGTGAACGCCCTCCTCAACACTCAAATCAGTGGCAGCGTTGGCGGCCTGACGTGGATGCTTCTAGACTACTCATTCGATGGAACATGGTCTATCATTGGGTTCTGCTCGGGCGTGGTGGCAGGGCTGGTCTGCGTGACCCCCGGTGCCGCCATGGTGAGCTGCTGGAGCTCAGTCATTTTTGGCATCTGCGGGAGTCTGGCATGCAACTTTGGAACCAAGATCAAGTTCCAGCTCGGGGTTGACGATGCCCTCGACGTTTTTGCTGCACACGGCATTGGGGGCTTCACAGGCTCAATCTTGACCGGCATATTCGCCCAGGGCGGGATGTGGGGTGGAAACCCTGGTGCAATAAAGGGCAACTGGATCCAGCTGGTCTACCAGCTAATTAGTGCCAGTGCAATCGTTGCCTACACCTCTGGAATGTCTATGCTTATTTTGACAGTCTTCAAGATGCTGGGCATCAACCTTCGCATCACGGCCGAGGAGGAGTTTGTCGGTAATGACATATCTGAGCACGGAGAGGTCGGCAGAGCCGACGCCGATCTGATTCGCTGGGAGACTAGTAACTCTGCCCAGGCTGTTCGAAATGACACCTATTATAATCGCTACAAGCAAACGAATGTGAATGTGTCAATGATCCCAGATGTCGACGACAATCCCTTGCTAAACCGACAGTGGATGAACTATGGTGGACTCGACCGAAGATGAGTTGCACACCTGTTTTTGAGTTCAAGAATCAATGATCTCGGTTTTCAGTAGCTCGGTTATTGGGAAGCGAGTGGCGCTCGCCACTTTTCGGATAAATGGCAGTCGCCACGCCGCCACTCTCATGAAATTTCACCACTTTATTCGGAGGCTGCATTGCAAAGGATGTGGCTCACATTTCCAAACCAAGACACAAGATGTTCCTGGGTTCAAGCAGCAATTTATCCCCAAGCCAGGTAATTCCTTCAGATCTCGCCAGTCGCAGCGTTTTGATGAAATTTATTCTCAGTTAAGCCCTGAGCAGCAGCAGGCAATTGAATGCGCACCACCGGGCCTCGAAATATCCAGTTCCTCCACTGCCAAGGTAACGTCTCTCGAGAAGCAGCGCCGTAAGCAAGAAAAGTTTGACAAGCTGTGTCGATACTGTGTCGATAATAGCGAGGGCAGATTAAAACCCTTGATTGTACCTAGTTTCGACACAAAAACAGTGCCACGGGATAGCCGAGTATTCTTTGTCGTTGATGCTCATGACTTTCCCATGAGCCTTGATCAGAGCATTTTGGACAGCTTCGATCATCCCAACATTGTAGTAAATCGAGCTGATCTTGTCGTCTCACACGTCAATCAGATCAGCAGACTCAAAGACTATATATTGGAGCAGTCTCTCCAAGGGTTTTCGGCTTCACGACTATTTATTACATCTGCCACCAAGGGCTGGGGGTTGCCACAACTCAGTCAGGCCCTAGCAAAAGACAATTGGTTTATTGGAAAGACCAACACAGGAAAGACTAGTCTGGTACAAGCCCTGAGCGAGCAAGACGAAATCTCCTGGCCGGTTCCGTTCACCACCCAGGAAGCCCAAAAGTACGAAATTTCCGCAAACAAAGCTCTATGGGACACTCCTTCGCTTCCTGAGGCTGGCAATGATGGAAAGGGCATCTTCAGCTTGATTGATCCCAAACACCTGCGTGCGGTCTCTGCTGGAAAGAAGCATCTGTCCAAGAAAAACCAATATAATATCAAGAGCGCGGTGGCGAAACCTGGGCAGACGGTTTCTGTAGCTGGCCTGGTCGGTCTCGAGCTCCCAAAAGTAGCTGCCAGCGGCAACTCTGTACATACATGGGCACTCTATGGAGGGGCAGGCAGCCAAACGACCCGTGCAGTAAACAACGTTGACAAGATATCAGAACTCTGCGAGAGCTCTCATCCCATCCATCAAGGATGGACCTTGACGCACAACAGCGAGCCGCTAGAGCGTGTTTGCAGCACAGACATATCTCCCGGGTCCGACACCACAGTGGTGGTGCGAGGTCTTGGGCCAGTGAACATCCGGTCTTTTGGGAAATTTTCAGAGCCATTCATTGCCAATGTGTGGGCAAAGCCGGGCGTCGAAGTGGGAACACGAACTTGGACGCTTCCTTGGCTAGCCAAGCGTCGGTCCACGAGGCAAAAAGAGGTACATCTAAAAAACCAAGAGCCCACTACTCTTATGTAAATAATATCTTCTACGGAGCATCTACAGCCTCGACACTTCTGCATATAGTCGGCCTCACCGACACTTGAGACCCTAAATTACCTAATCAACCTTCTACTTTCCATGATCTGCAAGCGCTGTCGGCTGCCTGTGGTTACGCACAAGTCCCTCACGAACCTGAACCAGAGCCAGTTGGGCTTTATCAACCGCGAGGACGCCATTGACGATATTCAGAGCACTGTGTTTTGTGGCCCCGAGGATGCAAGCTTCATTGTCCTGAGTGAATCGATTGCGGGGCTCAATCCGCTCTATCAGAGCCCAAGCGAGTCACAGGTCGGCAAGGAGGATAGTATAGAGAATCTTTTCGAGTATATTAGCGCCAAGACGGACCTGAACTTGCCGCTTTGCCAGGAGTGTGCAGAGTCGGTGCGAACAGGCCTAAAGGAGCAGTACGATGAGACGTGTGCCGAGCGAGACGCCTATTTCGGCTTCTTGAATAAAATCAAGGACGATCCGCAGCCGCAAAGCTCCGAGATCGAGAGCCTGCTGCAGCAGATCAAGAAGCTGGAAAAGGAGAATGAGAACGCACTGAAGGAGCTAGAGAGTGCCGAAAAGGAGCAAGAGAAGGCTCAGGAAGAGCTCGAGAAGGCCCAGCAGGATGCCGCAGCCACACAGGAGGAGGACAAGGAGCTGTACACTGCCCGTAACGAGGCCGAGATCGAGTATGCCCAAATTGAGACCGAACGCAGTCGGCTCCAGGCGATCTCGGCATACCAACGGATGCAATTGCAGCGTTTGCAGCGTGCAAATGTGTGGATGGACGTTTTCTCAATCGGGGTGGATGGCCAGATCGCCACCATCAATGGTCTCCGCCTGGGGAGGCTCAAGGAAAAGAAAGTGGAGTGGCCCGAGATCAATGCTGCATGGGGACAGGCACTGCTGCTCCTAGCTACTGTGATTTCGAGGCTCGAGATCCCCCTGCCAGAGTACAAGCTGCGTCCTCTGGGTAGCATGAGCCGAATCGACAAGATAGAGCTCGACGACGAGGGCCGGCCATCGTCAAGGACGCAAACGCTTGAGCTCTACTCGCGGGGCGACACGAGCTTCCCGCTGATTCTTGGGAGCTCAAAGCTCGACGCTGCCATGGCGGCGTTCCTCGACATTCTGAGGCGGGTAGGCAAGTTTGTGGAGGAATCGGAGCCCACCTTGCACATCCCCTACTACATTGACAAGGAAGTGATTGGCGGATACTCTATACTATACTCCCAGACTTCGAATAAAGAGTGGACCCAAGCGTGCCGTCACGTTCTCACCGACGCCCGATGGATTCTGAGCTACGTGTCCACCCGAAGTTGAACCACAACTGTAGAATGGTATATATTTATTTATATTTATTGGTTTACCAGCGACTATGCATCCACCTCGCATCGCTTCCCCCGCTTAGTCACCAAACGGACGGTAAGGTGCGAGGCCACCGTCAGCTTACTACATGTCCCTTGGTTCCCTGAGTAGTGAGTTTCTGGGATACTTTGAGCGCGACCAGTACGACGATGCGGTCGGCCTGCTGCCCAAGATCAAATTGGAATTGGCAAAGTTCGGGCTGCTGGAGCCGACGTCGAAATTCGAGCAAAGCGACCTGCTAGCGGCTCGCCAGATCCTCGAGCTCGGCGTGTTGGCCCTCATCCACGCCGGCGCCTCTTCCGACAAAATCACCCGACTCATTGCCGAGGTCCGCCCCTACTACGCGCCGCAACTCGGTCTCCCAGTGTCGTCTGAAGAGACAAAGATTGTCGCTTTAGATCTGCTGTTGATGCTGGCCACCAACGAGATCACCGAGTTCCACAGTGCGCTGGAGTCGCTCAAAGAGGACATGGATGACAAGTATATCCAGTACCCCATCAAGCTCGAGCGCTGGCTCATGGAGGGGGCCTACGATCTGGCGTGGCAAGCCGTGACGGAAAAGTCGCAGTTTCCCGCTCCAGAATTCGCTATTTTGACTCAGAGCCTCCAGTCGACTATTCGCAATGAGATCGCCTTCTCGTCAGAGAAGGCCTACGGCTCGCTGCCGGCCGCCAATGCAAAGCACCTGCTGTTCTTCAACTCGGACCACGAGTTCGTCGAATTCGCACAGTCTCGCAACTGGGAGATCAAAAACAGCACCGTGTTCTTCCCCTCAGCTGCCACTGCCGATCCAGAGGATGACGAGGGCACTGAGGATGTACTCATCAAGAACCTGTTGAGTTACGCCTCTCAGATCGAGACTATTGTCTAATTTATTGCATACGGCCTGTTAATAAGTAGCGCTCCTCAGATCTGCTCGCGAGCTACTGAATTATGTATAACTAGTTCGTGTGAATAGTACTGAAATTAGCTTGGACGCCCTCGCTCTCGGGAGCGCTCTGTTTGAGATGTGAAATGTCCGGGAGGTCGACGTGTTTGTTCAGCAGTGCCAGAGCTTTGGATCCCTTGACCCATAGTGCCTGGGTCTGCGGCAACGCGGGGGTAATCTCCAGCAGTTCGACAATGCGCTTGACTGCGATCTGCAGGACGTCGGGGTCCACTTCCGAGGTGTGGGCAAGCTGCGTGCAGACCTGCGACAGGCACACGAGCATTGCCGCATTCATGGAGGGGTCTTCTGGGACTTGGGCGAGACGAGGAAGCAGGTGGAAAACCGGCGTGTACTGCCCGACGTTGCCGACCAGCTGCACTGTGGCCTCGGCGAACCTATCAGAGGCCAGAGCCTCGTCGACGAGCTCGTCAAACCCTTCCCAGTTGGCGATCTTCTTGGCACACTCCTCCACTCGCGACAAGTTTCGCAGCAAATAAATAGTTTGAAGGTCAGCGTCGTCGCTGCCGAGGTACTTCAGCGCGAGGTCAAGCATGCTGGGCCACTTTTTCAGGGCTGTGTGCATGTCCTGCTGGCGGGCAGACAGATTCGTCGCAATAATGAAAAAGGCGGGCGACGGCTCGGCCTCGATGTCCTGGACGGTCGGAAACCCGAAGTTCGAGTGGCTGGTGATGTTTCCAATGATCTGTACCGCATCGTCGACGTCTTGCAGCTCAACTGCGTAGTGGTAAATCTTTGGGAAATTGCTGATGATCTGGGGGTTGATCTCGAGGCTCTCGTCGACCAGCAAGAACTCAATGAACCCATCGAGCACCAGCTTGATCTTTTTCGCTTCGGGTACCTCGTCGAGGTCGCCTTCTTCTGCCAGGACCCGTAAGAGTAGCTTGGCTGTGCGACGCGTGTCTGTGGCGGATCTGCTCGCTAACAATGCACGCGCCACATCGTCGAACTTGCCCAGCAGTTTGTCGCAGCCGTCAGCGTTCCCAACACTAAAGTTGTACAGCACGCTGAGACTGAGTGTGTCGGGGCGCAGGAGTTTCAGCAGCAGCGGCGACTTTGCCAGAACGTCTTGATTCTTCTTGTTGTTTGCCACGGCATTTCCAAGGACCCGCAGCCGAGTAGGGTCGTCCAGCGTCGCATCAGAACACAATTCCGGCATCAAGTCTGCCAGCCATTCGTTCGACTCGGAGCTGCGTGCTCTTTCGAGGATCTCATCCCAATTTTTAGACATGACTAAGTAGGAGTGTCCAGTAGCTTTATACACCGAATCAATGTTCCACAGTTTTCTAGAATAGTTTTATGTACCCACATTTATTTCAACTAACTCACGCGTAAATCAGGTCGCATGTCGCGACCGTCAACGCTAATTAGCTAAGCGAGCTTCATCCACGTTACCATGACCAAAGCCACCGAGACCTACACGTTTCTTGGTGCTCTCGCTGCGATTTGGATTGCTTTAATGCTTGGTATTATCCCTGTGAGCCCCATCGTGCGCTCTGAGATTGTGCCGCTGCTCCCTTTTTGGGCTCTGGTCTCATTCGGAGCGTACGCACTCGGCACTTTGGGCTACGACGTGCTCACATTCAACGACAAACCTGAAAAATACCGTGAGCTCATGCAGCAAATTGAGACTGCCAAAGTCGACTTGAAGGCCAAGCATGTCCTGTGAGCGTATCTAGCTATTAGACCGTTTATATAACCAAACTTCTAGCAAGCATAGTTTATTTGTGAGCCTTGTTCCACTTTACCGCATCCTCGAACCGCACCCCGGTGCCGCCAAAGATGTCGAGTGCCGATCCAAATGTCAAGTCGACCCTTCCGTGGCTAATCTTGTTCACCAGCTCGAGATCCTCGAGGGATCGGCCGCCACCAGCGTACACAACTGGGATCGGCGACCATTCTGCCAGCTTCTCGACGAGCTTCTCGTCGATCCCTCGACAGAGACCCTCGACGTCTGCAGCATGCACGAGGAACTCAGAGCAGTGGGTGGCCAGCTCTCTGATATTCTTCTCAGTGAGCTCAAAGTTGGTGAGACGCTGCCACCTGTCCATGGCGACGACCCAGCCGTCTCCTTTTGAGCGGCAGCTGAGGTCGATAACCAGTCTCTCGGGGCCGACTAATCGCTCGAGGGCTGCGAGCCTGTCCCAGCTGAGATCGCCGCCAGGAAATAAATATGAGGTCACAATCACCTTTGAGGCCCCTTTGGCGATCCATTCAGAGGCGTTCTCGTCGGTGATGCCTCCCCCGACCTGGAGGTGGCCTGGCCACACACTGAGAGCCTCTTCAGCAGCATCGTTGCAGCCGGGCCCCAATTTAATTATATGGGATCTCCGTACGTCGTTGGCCCGATATAGCTCGGCAAAGTACGAGCTCGGGTGTGTAGACACATGGTTGGTGCGAAGAGCCGATTCGTCGTTACTGAGCGATCCGCCTACAATTTGTTTAACTTTTCCCCCATGGATATCGATACAGCCTGTGAACTGAGTCATGTGCAGAGGAAAGTTTCACTGGGCAATTTTCTCACGTGATAAAACTTTTATGGAAGAGCTTTTGAGGAAGCAGTTTGAGGCACAATTTGGGACAGAATGGAGCCAGCCGGTTGTACCGACCGCAAACACAAAGGAGAGCGACGCCGAGGCACTTGATTCCTCTTCGCAAGCTTCAGAAAGCGAGAGCGATGCCGCTAGCGACGAAAGCGGATCAGAGGGTCCCATTGTAGTTAAACATGCTGAGGTACATGTGGACAAGACCCAGCAAAAGCATCGGAGACAGTTTATGAAGTCCACAGCCCCGAAGGAGCCCAGCAATGTCGAGCACAAACCCAAGGAAACTGAGGAAGATCTTAAGCAGGATTACGAGCTACAAAGGCTAATAGAGGAATCAGAGATCCTGAAAAATGCCAGAGACTACTCTGGTGCCGATATAAGTTTCGGAGACCCAATGGAGCAGATCGGCAAGGCCAGACTCAAGATCATGGAGAAGCGTCTGGAGGACGCAGGTGCCAAAAAGAGGAAAGCCAACATTCCCATGAATATTGCGAAAGGCATGAAGGCCAAGCAGAGCGAGCGTGCTGCGAAATACAAAGAGTACGCTCGGGATGCGGGAATTGTGACTGCCAAAGACAAGAAGGTCAAGAAGGAGGTCAAGCGGGACAGAGGACTGAAAATTAATAGCATTGGCCGCTCTTCGGCCCACGGTGTGCACCTGTCCAAGGATGAGATTGCCAGGGTCCAGAGAAAAGGCAAGGGCAAGAAGTTCAAGAGATGAACTATTTATTTAGCTAATTGCGTCTATCAGCTGGAGCCTCACTGCACCACTAGATTTATCTTAGACTATTCGCATCGCATCTACCACATGCTCCCTAGTTTGCTTCACTATCTCGCTCAACGGGATCAGAGTGGATAAGAACGCTCATCAAATCACCTCGTATGCAGATGCAGGTCATTGCATAGGCGAATCACTGTGCAGGACCAGTCTAGTGCCACGCGATTGATTGCCAGCTATCTGTACAACGAAACCCGACACTCGGTTCGAGCCTCGAGCTACATTTCAGCTGAATTCCTCCCTTACCTAAGCCCCCACTACCTTAACTAATCCACACTACCTACCCCAGATATGAGCACCGTGGACCAGGCGTTCGTCAAGGCCATCAGCACGATCAAAGCATTGACTCGCAGCCCGAATGCGCTGGGGAAGCCGCCTGTGGAAAATAGGACCACCCTGTACGGGCTCTACAAACAGGCCACCGAGGGTAACGTGCAGGGCATCATGCCACGACCGGCCGGAGACAGCCCGCAAGACCGAGCAAATATGCGGAAATGGGACGCCTGGAAGGAGCAGGAGGGCCTCACGAGAACCGAGGCCAAGCTAAAGTACATTGAATATCTACTTGAGACGATGAAAAGTGTCAGCGTCCAGAGTGAGCAGAGCGAGGCCCTGCTGGGGCAGCTTGAATCGATATATTTATCTGCCCGGGACGGGGTCCCATTGCCGGCTCAGCCGCAGCACAATCGCACATACAGCACCAATTCGAGCGAGTACGGGCAGTTCCTAAGGCGGCCCACGTACTCGGAGTTTGGGCTCAGCCAGGGCGACAGAATGTCCACCGTCGACAGCTACTCGGTCGCTGGCGACGTCCCGGCTCCTGCTGCCCCCGCTGCGGGCCAGCCCGGGGGGATGTATTACAACGACGCACAAAACTGGCAGAGCAATGTGGCATGGCAGCTCGAGACGATCTCCGAGGAGATCAACAGCATTCGCCACCGGTACGAGCCCAAGAAGGAGACCCCGAAGAAAGAAAACTCGGACGTTGTGGAGTATATCCTGCACCTGCTGTCGGTGGCGTCCATCAAAGTTCGGTCGGTCGTGGTGCGGGCCCTGGTCGACACCGGCGTGCTGCTCATGATCTTGGTCGCCATTCGGTTCGTGCGGGGCTCGCCTAAGGTCATGGCCCGCATCCCCGCAACCAGGCGGTTCTTTACGATACTCGGAAACTTAATAGCGGTCATGCTGCGGGAAGTAGGCTTTGACATCAGACAGATCACCGTGTCTCCCTCCTAGGAGTTGGTCTGTAAAACGTAGATAGCTTGATTAATGCATAGTCCATTTCTTCGACGATGACCACCAGAGTACGATGTGAGGTTGACATCGGAGAGATCACTGTGCGTCTCTCCTGGAACTTGGTCAAGCGTTAAATGTCGATAGTTTAATCAAGGGATTACTTCCCCATTTCTGCGTCTTCGTCGCTGACGTTGATGACCTGAAGAGTGCCGTGCGAGGTTGACACCAGACGGATCACCCTCCTAGGCTGGGTCGAGTGTTAAAAGTGGATAGCTCGATCTATGCATTACTCCTCCATTTCAGTGTCTTCGTCGCTGATGTTGATGACCTCCAGAGTGCGGTGGTGAGGCTGCACCTCGTCCTCGCTGACGGGCTCGACACTCGATTGAGCACTCGGATGCTGCAGCTCCCAGAACGCCGCAACCTCCTCGCTCTCAGCCTGCCACTCTCGAGAACAGTACGGACAACGGGCATTGGTCTGAACCCATTCGCGAATGCAATGGGTGTGAAACGGGTGCCCACACACGCCCCACGCTACCGTACACTGACTGACCTTGTCATTGTCCAAACTGTCAGCGTCCTGGCATCCGTGACATATTTCGAATAGACTCTCTCTGCACACTCCGCAAATTTCTGACCCGTCCTTGTAATGCCACACCCCCAGAGGATAGTATTCTAGAATTTTGACATCTATTGGCTTTGTTTCGGACGGCTTTCCCTTCTTCCACAGGCTTGGTGCCTTCTGCTCATGGGGCTGAGGACGAGAAAACCGGGCTCGCACGAACTCCGAGACTTCGGTATTGGGCCCACGAGGAGTTTTGTCTAACGGCTGAAGTTCCAAATCAATTCTGATCTTAGGATTTGTGTAGGGAATGTCTCCTTTTAGCTCATTCAAGAAGGACATTACTAAGTGGGCGAGATAACTAGGGGATATTGGGGTCGTGAGGGTTACCAATTTTTATAGTTTCTAGTAATGCTCTAGATAAAGTTATTTTCTCAATTCATCGAGGGGAGCTCGATGTCGTCCATCCCTTGGGGCTCTGATTCCACTCTGAAAAACACCCACATCCACCGTCTGAGCAGCTCCAGAACCTGGAGACTGAAGATGCGATACTCGGACGGCTTGTGGAAGACCCATGCAAACCTAAGGCAAGCATCGATCGATGCCGCTGCGTAGTACGACCAGACAGGGAACTTATGAGGCCTGTTCATGCCCACACTCAGATTCCAATCGTACTTGAGATCCCAAAACAGCGAGTACAGTGCGCTCACGGTGAGGGCGTAGGGTATGTACGCACTCAGAGCAGGGTTGTGCAGCATTTGAATGCGAAGTGAGTTGGGGATGTTGGACACCAAGTACTTGAGCAGGTTGAACAGATGCTGCTTTTGGCGAGTGCGGCGAAAATCAATAAAGCACTGCTTCATGCGAATGCCAATGGGCAGAGAGGCCGTCAATAGTACAAATGGATGGGCGTTTTGGGCCCGATCCAGCTGCTGCCCGGTCCAAGTCAAGCTGATACCCAGGGCCAAGTCGGTCAAAACCGACGCATACGATACCATGCAATCGCTGATGAGCACGTCACCTAGTCTGTGGTCAACGCTGAGCCCGCCAACGGCGATTCGACGAAACAGTCGCCGAAACTGAGGGACTGCGAAAAGGTGTGCCACCACTGCAAAGAAGCCAGCCCACGAAAGGATGTCACCGATTCTCTGTACCAACAAAACGTGTGCGAGCGACGCAACCACCACGATGGCGGCCAATCGCGTGGCACTCCAGGCCACTCTGCGGGCCAGAATACGAGGGCTGTGATCGCTGGGCCCAAACGCACGACTCAGGTCCACACCGAACTGTGCCAAACCGTACAAACATGATGCGTAGCCATAAATTCCTAGAACCACTAGAGCTGCCACTCTCAGCGGGAGCATATCTACTTATAAGTTACGTCTAGAAATGAGCGAGAACTATGTTAGCAAGACGTTCAGAATTTTCAGTGTGTTTGGCTATTGTCAAATCGTCACGAAGGATCCGTTTGGGGCGACAACTTGTCATCATTCGACTTACATTTTAGGTGTGAAGAAATACAGTGCCAGATTCGCTATATACCCTTGATGACTAATGCATACAGAGCCCTAGCTCGAGGTGCTCTGGACTGAGGTGAATTCGAAATTTCGCGAGACTAATTTCGAAGCTCGGTGACTCGCTAAATACTGCCAATTGGTACGAACTGTGAGAATTTGGACTATATCAAGTGCATGTCGTCGTAGGTGACTCAAATCACGCCGATTGACATACCCAAACCTCTGCATGGCACGCCTCGAGGGTGTTGAGTTCGAGCTGCCAGCAAGAAATCCACCTCGAATAATTCAATTAGCCCGTAACCCTGCAGAGGCGTCCTGCATCCCGCTTCCCTCAAATGCGTCACATGGCGTCGCCGCCACAAGCACATGATTCGCAACCTACTTAAGCTCAATCCACTGTACTCTTCTCGAACAATGTCGCTCATATCGTGCTCTGGAGCCGTAGCTGACCAGTATGCCAAAAGTACTCTGAGCGAATCTGATGTCGACCCAAGTCCCGAGAAGCAGTTTCGAGCCTGGTTCGACCAGGCCGTCGAGGCCAAAATCCCCATTCCCGAGGCCATGAACCTGGCTACGGCAGAGCTACCGTCTGGCCGAGTTAGCAACCGCACGGTGCTCATGAAAGAGCTGGATGCCAAGGGAAACGTGGTCTGCTACTCCAATTGGTCCACCAGCCGTAAAGCCCACGATTTGTCTACTAATCCTTGGGTCTCTGTCACTTTCTTTTGGAAAGAGCTGGAGAGACAAGTGCGAGTGGAGGGAAAAGCCCGCCTGATGACCCCCGAGGAGAGCCAGGCCTACTTTGACACTCGCCCTCGGAGATCTCGCCTGTCGGCGTGGTCTTCTCCCCAGAGCGAGAAAATCCCAGATCGGGATTACTTAGAAAAGAAGATCGAGGAGACAGACGAGCGATTCGAGGGCAAGGAGAAGTTCCCTGTCCCACCATTCTGGGGAGGTCTCGAGATCCACCCCGAGCACTGGGAGTTTTGGCAGGGCCGCCCAAACCGTATTCACGACCGTATCGTGTACGACCGTGACGGATCTGGCTGGAAGATTTCTCGTATTGCTCCTTGAGCATCTACTGGATTTAGTGCTAGTTCACTAGTAGATCTAGCTAGTAATGCTATTGAATGGTAATTAACGGTAATTATTGAACGGTAATTTCTGTCCAACTGCGGATCAATTCGTGCAATTCTAATCGTGAGCACTACATACTGGGAATTTGGTGCCAGTTCACTAAATCCAGCTCGCTAATACTATCGAACGGTATTTGATGAAATTATTCAATGCTAATTTCGAACGTGCTGTCAAAGTAGCTAAAGTATTAGTGAAGCCGGATGTCAATTCGTATTTCTAATCCGAGCCGGATCTGGCGCGTCACGTGAACGCACACGTGACTAGCGGTTTATTAGCAGTGGAATTGTGGTCTCGACGCAATGTTCAGGCAAACGTTCAGGACAACATTCCGTCACACTTTTCGTCCGTTCCAGGCCAGATTCAGGTCTACCGCCCCGCCTAAAAAAGGTAGCCTGAAGGAGCTGGCGTCAAAGTACGGATGGGTCGCTACTGGAACTTACGTTGCTCTGTGTGCGATAGATTTGCCGATCTTTTATGCAATTGTCCACTTTGCTGGCCCCGAAAAAATCCTAGATGCCGAATTGAAGATCCGTGGCTGGGTCGGAGCGTCTACTGAAAAGGAAGACACATACCTGAGCAAGGCCATGAGCTCAGACAAGGGACGATTCATGGCCGAGTTCGGGGTCGCCTACATTCTGCACAAGCTGTTCCTTGTTGTGCGGGTCCCAATCACGGTTGCGATCACCCCAAAGATTGCCTCGACGCTCGGGCAATGGGGGTTCAACGTTACCAAGGGTCTTCCCACTGTCGACAAGGCCAAGCTGGCGAGCAAAGTAGAGCAGCGCACAGGCTACACCCCCAACGTGCTCAAAAGCTCTGCTGAGAACGCCACCTCGAAAGTTGCCTCGAAAGCTGGCGAGGCAGCGTCCAAGACTTCAGAGGCCGCCAACAAGGCCGCCAACGCCGACCCCAAGAAGAGCCTCGAGAATATGGGCAGGCCACCCACCAAGAGAAACAAGTGGTTCTCGTGGTTTATGTAAATACGATGCAGTGTTAATAGTTTATGCACTATGAATTGATAGCAGCTGCGTATATACAATACTTTTAGCGGGACACTTACTGCTTGTACTCGTTCTCGATCAGCTTGGCGATAGTCTGGAGCTGAATATTAGAGGTGCCCTCGTAAATAGTACCGATCTTGGAGTCGCGGAAGAACTTCTCGAGGTTCTCCTCACGGGTGAAACCGACACCACCCATCCAGTCGACAGCGGCGGACGCGGTCTTCTGGGCGATCACTGAGCAGTAGTACTTGGCCATGGCGGCCTCCTTGGTGAAGTTGTGGCCCTCCTCCTTGAGACGGGCGGCGTTGTAGAGAAGCAGGCGGGCGGCCTCGATCTCGGTCGCGGTCTGGGCGATCTGGAACTGCATGCCCTGGAACGATCCAATGGGCTTGCCGAACTGCTTGCGGTCGTTGACGGCGTAGCCAACGGCACGGGAGAATGCACCCTGGGCCAAGCCGACCATCTGAGCGGCGATACCGATGCGGCCCTCGTTGAGGCACTCGATGGCGATCTTGTAGCCCTTGCCGACCTCGCCGAGCACGTTCTCCTTGGGAACGAACACATCGTCGAGGTTAATGACGCAGGTCGACGACGCACGGATACCAAGCTTCTTCTCCTTCTTGGCGATCTCGACGCCCATGTCCTTGTCGACAATGAACGCAGTGATGCCCTTGTAGCCCTTGGAAGGGTCCACGTTGGCCATGACGATGAACACGTCGGCCTCGTACGAGTTGGTGATCCACATCTTGGAGCCGTTCAGAACGTAGCCGTCGCCCTTGGGCTCGGCCTTGGTCTTGAGGGCGAATGCGTCGGAGCCGGCTCCAGCCTCAGACAGTGCGAACGAGCCGAGGCTGCCGCTAGCGAGGCGGGGAAGATAGCGGGACTTGAGGTCGTCACTGCCCCAGGTGCGCACACATGTGTTCACGAGGGTGTTGTGCACGTCGTTCATGACCGAAACGCTGGGATCGACCTTGGCGAGCTCCTCAACTACCAAAATTGCCGAGGTGAACGACGCACCGGCACCGCCAAACTCCTCGGGAGTCTCGATGCCCATCAGGCCGTTCTCAAACATGGCCTCGATGACGCTGGGGTCCATGTTTTCGTTCTCGTCCATCTCGCGCACTTTGGGGCCGACGACTTGCTCGGCAAACTGAGCGACCGACTCGCGAAACATGTTCTCCTCATCAGAGAAAGTATTGAGACTCGAGACGTTGCGCACGAGCCGCAGGGGCTTGACGGCGGAGACTCGCGCACGAAGAAGGTTCTTGCAAAGTGCAGATCGAAGCATGCCAAAGTGCGGGGGACTGCACTATTTAGCGCTGCGCCCTAACCCCCCATGTGAAGGGGAAACTCTGGGGAAGCTGTTGGCCGTGCATATTTCGGTGGCGCAATGGGGCGAAATGCGGTGCAGTCAGATTTGCCGAGGTTGGGACGACGCCAGAATTACCACTGCCTGCTTGTACATGGAATCGCCCAGTCGTCGTCTTTCGCCGAGCTCTGACCGCGCATTGTCTTCTTCAGTGCGCCCCAGATGGCCCTCGCCGGGTATAGATGGCTATAGACACCGCCGGCAGACCCTCGAGGATCCGCACAAAAAATTTTCCTGTTGGTCGTGTGCCACGCTGGAGACCGTATGGGGTGTCTTTCACCCACTGGCCGTCAGTTTTGGATCTTGACCTGATGATGAAGAGGGAAAACCCCGTGAAAAAAATTAATCCTCGCTTCAATTAGAGTGGAGAAAGTCAGTCCTTCTGTTTTATCGCTCCCTAAGGCTTTATTTGAGCGCCTGTGGTTCTCGTCTATACGCACAGATGTGGCAAGACCAAGCTGCAGCATATTCCTTCGCCGACACGGTTGCTAGATTATGCCTGAACGAGTATCTCTGTAGCATCACGGGCACGGAAGGGGTTCGTAATTACACAGAGATGCACCATTACCTCTAATCGAGTTCTAGCTTGCATGTGAACAGTCCAGTGGGACGTGGAGCAGATCGCGGCGTGGAACTGATAACGAACCAGCTTTGCAGAAATAGACTACGCGAACTGCTAATATTAAAGTTTGATCCTTGATTCGTGCCTCAAGATTACATCGAGAAGAAAATCATGATGCACGGTGAAATTAGCCCACAAGCTAATATAACGTATAGAGTTCATGCGTCGCATTGCTAATTGGGTGCATTCCTGTTGAGCCATATCGGATGCACACAGACAGACACGAGGCAAGCTCTGCAGCCGGCCCCGCGCCGACTTGCAGGAGCTTGCAATCTTGCAGACCGCGAGCGTTGTTCTCATCCTTAGCTGGGCTCTGGCGCTCAGTCAAGATGATTCCGAAGCATGTAATCAAGGGCCTCAGGCTGACCACCGAGAGGATTTGACCGAGACTAGTTTTTCATGATAGATCATTTGCAAGCTGCTAGGTATGCTACAACGTCAATAAACAGCACAGCGTGCCCAGTCCAGCTCTCGCATATGCAGATTGGTGCATAGTATAACTCCGTCGGACAATACTCCACACTACCTAGAGAGCGGAACTTTTCAGTCATGCATGTTCTGCAGTTCATGCATGGTTGTACATATGACTGCATGAAAGACGCGCTCAGGATCAGGTCTACGAGGCAGCGCAATAGGGAAACAACCAGGACATGGCGAGCAATTAAGTCAGTGCCTTGCTCTGGAGCCGCTTCACGCTCGCTCGACTCTCATATCATGCTCCTACGACGAAAAAGGACGTAGCATGCCAGGAGCGGAAACACACCGAGCAGGCGTGTATCTTGAACTCTCCCCATTCTCTAGAAGCAGCCCAGTGCCTAGACTCTCCTCGTCCAGGATCAGCTCTCATAAGTCGACGCATGAACTCTTGAGGTTCCAACGTCAATTCTGCAAGGTGTGTCACATGATGTTGCTAATTATCTCGATCTCAGTCACCCCATCGTAGACTATAAGTACCGTCGCTGTATACCTATACGAACATGCAATTGTCTAATGCCCATAAGCCTACAGATGCTCACTCCGAGGCTACGCGAAACAGCGCAGGAACTAGCGGCGAGCCAGTGAATGGAAAGAAGGTTCTTTTCAACAAAACCGGTGATTCTAGTGTCCTGGAGTACGTAGACTTTGAATTTCCAGCCCCAGGGCCGAGCGAAGTACGAGTGAAGGTCGAAGCGATTGGGCTAGATTACATTGACATTTATTATAGAACTGGATACTACAAAGTCCAGAGCTATCCATCTGGGCTCTCGTCCGAGGGTGCTGGTGTAATTGAGTCTGTTGGCTCGGACGTTAGTGATTTCAAGCCTGGCGATCGAGTGGCTTACTGCGTGGGCCCTCAGGGCGCCTATGCCGACTGGTACCTGTGCCCTGCTGAGAAACTGATCCGTCTCCCTAAGAACATCTCTTTCGAAGTTGCTGCAGCCAGTTTGTTGAGGGGTATGACAGTGCAATACCTGTTCCGCCAGACTTATAAACTGCAAAAGGACGATATAATTCTGTTACACGCTGCAGCTGGTGGTCTCGGTCTGATCGCCCTACAGTGGGCCAAGACTTTGGGGGTAAAAGTCATTGGTACCACCTCTACGCACCAGAAGGCCCAGGTGGCCAAAGAGAAAGGTGCATGGGAAATTATCAACTACAAGCACGAGAACATTGTCGAGCGAGTCAAGCAATTGACAGACGGAAAGAAGCTCAAGGTGGTGTACGACTCAGTTGGTAAGGATACCTGGGAGACGTCTCTCGATTGTCTGGCTCCGCGGGGGCTCATGGTCAGCTTCGGCAACGTCTCTGGAGCTGTAACTGGTGTTAATTTGAGTATTCTGGCATCCAAAGGCTCCCTCTATCTCACTCGTCCAAGACTTATAGGGTACGCTACCGACCAAAAGACTTCCCAAGCTATGGCAGATGAGCTATTTGATCTGATCTTGTCGGGAAAGATCGAAATCGAAATCAACCAGCGCTACAGCCTTAAGAATGTTGCCGCAGCACAGGATAGCCTGCAATCAGGAAAGACCATAGGCAGCACCGTGCTGTTCCCTGACGAACTAGCGTCTAACTACGAGACTCTGTAAGGCGAGGTTTGCAACGACTGCGGAAAACAATCTTTTGATGGTAGTAGATATAATTGAATCGTCTTCACTCTGAGTACTTACATTTGCATTGATATTGTAGTGCTGCGCGATAAACGGACAATGCAAAGAAGTCTTGTGGGCAACAGGACGTCGGCTTGTGTCCACAAGCAAATCTCTTACGGTCTCAGTAGGTAGATCATGCAGAGATCTGCAGAGCTGTACGTTGGGGTTGCATACTGGTGCATTCGTGGCAAGAGCGTCAAAAGTGGCTGCTTGTGAGTCATTAAACGGGGCCTCCGATAAGGCGACGTGCTCCAGGTGGCTCGTAAGTGAATACAGATCGTACCACGCCTATGTCTGCCCTCTCTACTCAGTTTTATACCTCACAATCGATTCACTGCATGGACACTTGAAGGGGCCCTGAAAAGTACGATTAAAACTCAGCTCACTCAAGTTCCAGTAACCTTCAATGTACTTAACACTAATCTCAGGGCGTACTGAAATCAACCTTTTCAGTTACTCCACATTGATTATGCAACGTCAACTGTACAGTGTCACATGATATTGCTTATGATCTCGATCTCAGTCACCTCATCGAGACTATAAATATCGTCGCTGTAAACCAAAACGAGTATGCACTTGCCCCATCTCCATAAACATACAGATACTCACCCCGAGTCTCACGAGGCTACGCCCACTAGCACACAACCCAATGGGAACTCCGTGACCGGAAAGAAGGTCGTCTTTAACAAAACCGGCGATTCTAGCGTCTTGGAGTACGTGGACTTTGAATTCCCCGCTCCAGGATCGAACGAAGTACGAGTTAAAGTGGAGGCAATTGGGCTCAACTTCATCGACATTTACTTCAGAACTGGGCTCTACAAAGTCCCAAGCTTCCCAGCTGGGCTCTCCACCGAGGGTGCTGGTGTAATTGAGTCTGTTGGGCCGGATGTCACCGATTTCAAGCCTGGCGATCGAGTAGCGTACTGTCTTGGACCGCAGGGTGCATATGCCGAGTGGTACCTGTGCCCCGCAGCTAAACTGATCCGCCTTCCGAAAAACATCTCCTTTGAAGTTGCTGCAGCTGGTCTACTGAAAGGTCTCACTGTGCAGTATCTGTTTCGACAGACCTACGAATTGAAGAAGGACGACGTCATCCTGTTCCACGCAGCTGCTGGAGGCGTTGGTCTGATCGCTGTGCAATGGGCCAAAGCTCTCGGGGTGAAACTGATTGGCACTACATCGAGCCATCACAAGGCTCATGTGGCTAAAGAGAAGGGTGCTTGGGAAATTATCAACTACAAGCACGAGAACATCGTCGAGCGTGTCAAGGAATTGACAGACGGAAAGAAGCTCAAGGTGGTGTACGACTCAGTTGGCAAGGATACCTGGGAGACATCCCTCGACAGTCTGGCTCCTCGGGGGCTCCTGGTCAGCTTTGGCAACGCCTCTGGAGCCGTAACTGGCGTTAACCTGGGTATCCTAGCCTCCAAGGGCTCACTGTATGTTACTCGTCCCACTCTAGGTTCATACGCAACAGACCAAAAGATTGCCCAGGCTATGGCAGACGAGCTGTTTGATTTGATTTCGTCTGGAAAGATCGAAATCGAGATCAACCAGCGCTACAGCCTTAAGAATGTTGCCGCAGCACAGGATAACCTACAATCAGGCAAAACTATTGGTAGCACCGTGCTGTATCCCGAGGAGCTGGCCTACAACTACGAGGTTGTGTGAGGCGTCAGATTAATGCGACCGCGATAAGCAAGATGGCCACAGTAGCACTCTATAAACCAACTATCTCTACTCTGAATGCTTACTGATGCAGACTATATACAGTTATTGTGTAAGAAACGTTAAATATCAGACACGATGTCTGCTCTCTTTGTCGACATGGAACGGCGACCAGATGCCTCTCACCGACTCATTTGTGGACTCAACGGCTCTGTTGTACTTTTGCAGCTTGTGGCCCGAGGCGTTCTGCACGACTTGGATCTTTTCCAAGATTTTTGAGGGGTTATAATTACGAACGCATACCGGTTTTGAGAGGCCACCTGCGTAGAAACCCTCCACGATTGGGTGCCCAGGCTGCTGGCGAACCACAAACTCAACTTTTGGGTTCTGCTCAGCGATCGTTTTCAGGGATGTGCGGAGAAACTCTCGCATGCCCCTGGACGACCCGCCCCAGTTGCAGTACCGCAAGACGATCTTATGGCACGGCTGGGCGAACAAGCCAACGCCATTGCGAAGCGACACCGACACCGCTTTGTTGACCCTGACTGGCATTTGAGATGGTGAAAAATAATCGTGGCGAATGTGGCGGATGGTTAGCTTTCACGTGCCAATGCGTGTGTCGATCTATCTGATATGCCTTATCACGAGATCAGATATAATACTATTATCACGCCCTGCAGGAAATCCTATAAGTAGGGCCGTTTGGACTGCATCGACATGAGTCCTTCCACTTCAATTGAGCGCCCGGCCCAAATTCCAGACCCCGTTAACCTCAAGAAAGCTAAGTCCGTAAATAAAAAGGTAATTAGCCCTTTAGAGGTTACAGAGCAGTACAAGAATCGGATTGATACCGAGTTCAAAGCTCAGGACGAAACTCCTGGACATTACAAGCACGACCACTTGCGTCCATCGTTCCCTAAAATCAAGGAAGATCCTCTTGAGCTTCAAGAGTATGAGGATGTGGCCCTGAGAGCAGACCCCAACTACCCCAACCTGTTGGCCCTGGTTAGTGACATTGAGAATCTCACCCCCCGCATTGGCACTGTGCTGCACGGTGTTAATCTCGGAGATCTCAATGACGCAGCCAAAGATGAGCTCGCTCTTTTGACCGCTAATCGTGGCGTGGTGTTCTTCCGCAACCAGCAGGACTTTGACATCAAGCAGCAGCTCGCACTCGGCCGCTACTGGGGCAATCTGCACCGTCATGCAACTACTCCAGTCGCGAAAGGGCACGAGGATGACTCCGATCTGCTCGATGTTCACGTTGTGTGGAGCGACGAGAAGCGTCCACCTGGCACCCGTATCTCGCCGACTCGCTACTGGCACTCTGATGTCTCATACGAGAAGCAGCCCCCGTCCTACACTACTTTGAAGTTGGTACAGGGCCCCGAGACTGGTGGTGATACCCTGTGGACCTCGTTGAACGGTATCTACGACCATCTGAGCCCCGAATTCCAGGAGTATCTCGAGAATCTTGAAGCTTTGCACTCTGCTAAGGAACAAGCTGACGAGGCTGCTCGCAATGGGCTCCCTGTTCGTCGGGATCCCGTCACAAGTCGCCACCCTGTTGTCCGTACCAACCCTGTCACTGGCCACAAGGCTGTGTACGTGAACCCAGGATTCACCCGAGCGATCGTTGATGTCCCCACTATTGAATCTGAAAATATTCTCAAGCTGCTGTTCACCCTTATTGCGACTGATATTCCCAACACCGTACGCTGGAAGTGGCAGGAGGGCGACATTGCGTTGTGGGACAACCGCTCCACCGTGCACAGTGCGTCTTGGGGATTCTATCCTCACCGTCGCCATGCAGTTCGCGTCACCGTCACTGGCGAGAAGCCATACTACGACGCAGCTGGCACGTCGCAGCAGGGGGAGATTGACAGCAAGCTTGGAATCAAGAGCTTGAACAAGAACGGAGCTGGTGGTAACTACAATGACCTGAACTAGTTTTGTTATGTCCCTATGCTAGTTCGGTGTTCTGATCAGACAGGTGTGGCAAGCCATGTCTGCGTTCTGTCTCTAAAACAATTTATTATTAGATTATATACACAATAGTAACGACTCTGGTTTCACTCACACCCTCGTCTCTCTCTCGATTGTGCCAGCCAGCGAGCGTAACTGATCCCTCGAGGCGACGCCTGCCCGCAAGCAGCTCAGTTCTGCCCAGCTTGGGTTTAGCTTGAGCTATTTCTGTCTCTCTAAATCACAAACTCGATCGGTATGATCTACTGTACTACATGTATTTTATTTTAAGATTACTCGCTGATTCTCTCCAAAGTCTCCTTGCCAGCCTTGGTGTAAAGCCACTCGTTGTAGCCCTGAGCCCAAGTCCAAATCGACCAGTAAGTGCCGACTGGGATGAGCACAAACAAGAATTGTGACTTGACGCGACGGAAGGTGTTGAAGAAGGCGTTGTGCACAACACCCTTGAAGGGGTTCTGGGCGTTGGGGCTGAGTCCGTAACGGACAGTGAACTTCTGCTTGCGCTCGCCGTAGCTGTGACCTCCAGACATTATGATAAAGGAATAACTCGGTTGTGATTTGTCACTGTAAGTCCTCTGCGAGACCACGTGACGTGTGCCCGTGTGGCGTGGTGTGAGCCGACGTGGCAACAGGATATAGGTGACGCCGCCATACTCTGTTACACTCTGCATAATGCCCATGCTGTTTGAGTCTCAGGTTATAAAGCTGGCGCCGCAGCACTCTGCATAATGCCCTGGCTGTGGAAGTATCGAGACCTTGAGCAAGACCCTGAGCAAGAACTTGTCGATCTCTCTGAGCAGATCAAAAAAGCTGAGGCCTCTGTGAAGAGGGTCCAGAAGCAGACATTCTTCGTCCGGGGCCTGCTCTGGATCTCCTTTATCATTTGGATTTTGTACCTTGTTATTTTGGTCGCTACGCACCAGTACTGGAATTTCAGCAAGAGATTGAGTAGTCTTTGCGGCCTCATCGCCTCTTCGGCCAGGGCGAACGAGTTCTTTGGGGACTGGAGAACGGAGGCTGCAAAGCGCAAGGTCGAGACGTTGCAAGCAAAGCACGAAGAATTGGTATCTGAATACAAAGAAAAGACCAATCACGACCACAGCACCGGTGAGAATTACAAGGACCTGTGCTAGGTCTTGATCAGACAGGTGTGGCGAGCCATATCTGCGTTCTGTCTCTGAAACGATTATTATTAGATTATATATTATTATTAGGTTATATATTATTGTCATATTATATATTATTATTAGATTATTTATTATTACTAGATTATGTACCTAATACTAACGACTCTGGTCTCGCTCTGCCACTGGTGTTCTTGCAAACTGTGGCGCCGACATGGAGGTTATAGAGGTGGCGCCGCCACACACTCTGCATAATGCCCTGGCTGTGGAAGTCTCGAGACCTTGAGCAAGAACTTATAGATCTCTCCGAGCAGATCAAGAAGGCTGATGCCTCCGTGGTGAGGGTCCAGCAGCGGAAACGCCGGCTCCAGGGCTTGCTCCTCATCTACTCCTCGATCATTTGGACTCTGTACGTTGCTACTTCGCTCGCCACGCACCGCTTCTCGCAGCGAAAGACGAAATTGTTTACCCTTCTCGGCCCTGTGGCCATCGCCGCTTTGTACAAGCTGGTCAGTGCCATTATGGTGTGGAGAACGTCTGTTGCGAAGAGCAAGTTCAAAACGCTGCAAGCAAAGCACGAGAAATTGGTGTCTGAATACAAGGCAAAGACCAATTACGACCACATCAAGAATGTCATCGAGCTTTCCAAGACTCCCCGCGAGGAGAAGCAGGCAAAGACGAAAAAGGCCCCCAGGACTCCCAAGACTCCGAAATCAGTGCCGGTGCAGGGCCCCACCCAACCTAACCAGCCAATCCAGGGTCCTCCCCCTGGCCAGCCGCAAATCCCGCAGGCAGTGCAGCAGTACGTCCAGCCGAAGCGAGAGCTTCAGGCGTCACAGCTCAAGACTCCAACGACGCCTGAGACTCCACGAGCGCAGATCCAACAGCAGACCCCCGAGGCAATTGGTGCCAGACAGGTCCCACCATCTCCTTTACCTCCTCGACTGGCTCAGTTCGCTCAACCACCCCCACGCACATGGATGGATCGTCTCTTTGATCTGGTTCTCGGCGAGAACGAAACAAGCCCCAACTCCAGATATGCTCTCATCTGTGAGAAATGCCGAGCAGTCAATGGACTCGCTCCCTACGGGGAGAATCCGGAGTCGGTTCCTTATCGGTGCGCATACTGCGGCCATCAAAATAATTTCAAGAAGACTGAGAAGCCAGAGCTCCACGAGACTCGCGAGTCGAGTGAGAGTAGTTCTTCTGGGACTCCTGAGATGAAAGAAAAGGAATCGAACGACTCTACTAACGAATCTACATGAGTATTGCGTATAGGTGCGTAGTTAATTTATTGCATGGAAGTAACTGTACAAACCAGATACTGCATCCGATGGAGATGTTATAGCAGCAGAGTTAGTCGGTGTGATACACCAATTGCGTCTTCTCATGACACTTATGCACGTATAGTCTTCTGCAAGATTTCAAATCCACCTGCAAGATCTGGACTTATATGCAGCACCCCGAGTCACACCACCTGTTCCGTATTCTCATAAAGGTATGAAAGCACCACGCTTGCGACGACATGTCTGCAACTCCTTCCTCGACTCACCCTGATTCCGGCTCTGAAACTTCTGGATCACCTATAAAGGGCAAACGGGTTGTTTTCAACAAAACTGGCGACTCTAGTGTTTTAGAGTATCAGGACTTTGACTTCGCAGCCCCTGGTCCGGGCGAGGTGCGAATAAAAGTGGAAGCAATTGGACTCAATTACCTCGATATATGCATTAGAAACGGCGTGTTTGACGTCGCTTCCTATCCCGCAAAACTTGGAGCGGAGGGTGCTGGTGTCGTGGAGTCTGTTGGTCCCAATGTCACTGATTTCAAGGCTGGGGACCGAGTAGGATACTGCGTGGGGCCACAGGGTACTTATGCTGAGTGGTACTTGAGCCCTGCCGAAAAGCTGATCCGTCTTCCCGAAAATATCTCGTTTGAGATCGCAGCCGCTACTCTTTTGAAAGGCCTGACGGTGCAGTACTTGCTAAGACAAACGTATAAGCTGCAGAAGGACGACGTTATTTTGTTCCATGCTGCCGCTGGAGGAGTGGGCTCAATTGCTGTGCAATGGGCAAAAGCTTTAGGAGTCAAAGTTATCGGCACCACCTCTAGTGACCAGAAGGCTCAACTGGCCAAGGAACTAGGTGCGTGGGAAATCATCAACTATAAACGCGAAAACATTGCAGAGCGTGTCAAGGAGTTGACTCAGGGAAAGAAGGTCAAGGTGGTCTACGACTCGATTGGCAAGGACACTTGGCTCGCCTCACTCGACTCTTTGGCTACCCGAGGTCTATTGGTTAGCTTTGGAGTTGCTTCTGGACCAGTGACTGATGTCAATGTGGGTATCTTGGGATCCAAAGGATCGCTTTATGTGACTTATCCCACTTTATATGCATACACTCCAGATCAGAAGACAGCTCAAGCCATGGCAGACGAGGTTTTCGATCTGATTTCAGCAGGAAAGATAAAGATCCATATAAACCAACGGTACAGCCTCAAGGATATTAGGACTGCGCATGATGATTTGGAGAGTCGCAAAACCACTGGTAGCACAGTGCTTTACCCCGAATCACTCGCATAAACATAGCATTTTAACAAGCAAGACAGTAGAATAAGAATAGAGGACGAATCAATGAACGCTTTATTCGAGTCAATTGTACCATTCAGCATCATACGAGGAGCCTGGTTCACGGTATCACACAGCCCTAGTTCACAAATGTACTGCCCTTCGGAGAAAAGGCATTGACTCGTAACGATAAAATTAACACTGTGCAGTCCACTTGACCAGCCGTGAAACTCAGAATCAATTTAGCGAAACTGGCTCATGCATGCTCTCTATTGGCAGTATGCCCGGCAAGACGATAAGCTAGGCACGATTGGTTGAAACAATTAAATGCAAAATACCATACTACAAATAGTTCGAATCATAGTTCGTCGAATAGTCATTTGTCATGGAAGCAGGGGTTGTTAGAATGAGGCGCATATATGCGAGATTCAAAATCCATCTGCGAGATTTCAAATACATGTAAGTGCCAGATCGTATTGGATCCATATATTACTTCGGAAGTGAAACATGCCAAGAAATATGCAGGCACCTCTTCACCAGATCAAGACAGTCTCGGGCTCTTTCACTCCTGGATCAGCTGTCACAGGCAAGAAGGTTGTATTCCACAGAAAAGGTGATTCTAGCGTCTTGCAATATGTAGACTCAGAATTTCCAGCGGCCGATTCTGGCGAGGTACGAGTAAAAGTAGAAGCGATTGGGCTGAACTTTTTTGATGTTTACTTTAGAACTGGAGTATACGAAGTAGATGCCTATCCATCGGGGCTCGGTACTGAGGGTGCTGGCGTTGTCGAGTCTGTCGGTCCCGATGTGACTGATTTCAAACCTGGTGATCGAGTAGCGTACTGCCTAGGCCCTCATGGTGCGTATGCTGAGTGGTATCTCTGCCCCACTACGATGCTGGTCCATATCCCTCAAGATGTTTCTTTTGATATTGCGGCTGCAGCGCTTTCTAAAGGTCTGACGGTGCAGTACTTGTTTAAACAGGCATATGAGCTGCAGAATGACGACGTTATTTTGTTCCATGCTGCCGCTGGAGGAGTGGGTTCAATTGCTATGCAATGGGCCAAAGCTTTGGGAGTCAAAGTTATCGGCACCACCTCCAGTGACCAGAAGGCCCAACTGGCCAAGGATCTGGGTGCGTGGGAAATCATCAATTACAAACGCGAAAACATTGCGGAGCGTGTCAAGGAGTTGACTCAGGGAAAGAAGGTCAAGGTGGTCTATGACTCGATTGGCAAAGACACTTGGCTGGCCTCTCTCGACTCTTTGGCTCCACGCGGCCTCATGATCAGCTACGGTATGTCTTCTGGACCAGTCACTGACGTTAATCTGGGTATCTTGGCGGCTAAGGGCTCTCTCTTTGTGACCTTCCCAGCGTTGTATTCATACGCTGTCGACCAGAAGACCACTCAAGCTATGGCGGATGAGGTTTTTGACATGATATCTGAAGGAAAAATTGAGATCACCGTGAATCAGCGATACCATCTCAAGGATATTGCGACTGCTCACGATAGTTTGGAAAGTCGCAAAACCACTGGTAGTACAGTGCTTTACCCTGATACAGTTGCGCATAAATACAACGTCTTGTGAGCAGGCAATAACAAAGAACGACAGAAAACGAAAGGGCTCTACCAACATTGTTTGAACTGCTTTCTCTGCCCCAGCATCAATAGGCGTTGTATGAGTTTATTGCAAACCGAGCTCGAAGTAATTAGTGTCCACAGCGTCTCAGCCTATAATCGATCCTTTAGACTGCTCACACTTGTTAGTGAGATCCTATGGGCTGGAAACACCATCTCCAGAGCGTTCCAAAACAATTTGATGGAATGCGAAATATCTACATGGGGAAATACAGTCAAGTTAGTATTTAATGGTTAGGTATCTGAAATATATGTCAACTTTCCAGGCTCAAATATTCATCGATGATCGTGGCGTGAAGACTTTTTGTGGCGCACTAATGGAGGATCTAGTGAAGCATCAAGTCGAAAATTGCACTACAGTAGATGGTGCAAGAGTTATTGTTACTCTTTATGACTACAACAAATTAGGTTGTGATCCTCAACTCATCTCGCTTTTTGAAGAACTGGTTGGAAACTTCAAGCAGGGTGAAAACAAACAAATTCTTTCTATTCTTACCGAGATTCCCAATGCCAGATCGGCAGTGTATGATCTATCAATGAGATTTGCAAAACAATCTGATGAATATGTGGAGTTGATCGAGTATCTATTATGCGTCGAGAACAGCATCCCTCATTCAGTTGTCGAGTTTCTTTATTCACAGGTGTTTGCTTTCGGCGACTCTAATAGTAAAAGTGCCTCGAGAGCACTTCTCTCAACTCAGTATACTCCTCCGCACAATTGGTGGTCACTCGTATCGGTAGGTCTTAGTGACCCGCGTACGGACCACCTCGCAATTTATAGGACTTGGCTTTCTGCAACCACTTGTATGGATGAGTTCCTTGATAAGGAAGAATATTGGATGCTTCTTCGCCAAGGTATCGTGGCGCAACCGAGATCAACTGAACGCATTAAATACTGTTTGCAGATCCTTCAGGCAAGTCTCAAATCCTTGGGCAAGCTAAGTCACCTATGGACACGGTACATTGCAATGGTAGAGATCGTCAGTGTCGATGTCTCTCAGAATCAGGCAGATGAAGGAAGACAGGTTATTACTCAACTTTGCAGTCAACTACCACCTACGTGGGCATTGACAATCCTACAAACTGGGCTGACCAGTACTGCAGAAAACATGCGGGCTCTGATTCTCGACATCATTTTCAAACTTCCAGGCTTCGAGCTCTTCAACGGTGATCCCCGAGTTGTGGTTGAGTTTCTAATTCCAGTAGCCACTGATTCGGCGAAGTTTACCACAATTGATCAAACAGAGTGTCCATATATTGACAAGCTATCTGCTCTGATCCGTTCTATCATTGTTGACCTCAATCCTGAGAATCAGGTAGTTTTTGTGAATGAGCTGATTCAAAACTACACAAAGAATTCCTATGGTTTCGAACCACCCAGAGTCGTCATACTCAATGCTATTCATCAGGGAATTGCATCGAGGATACTAGAGTATGATACTCTTACGCAGGTATCTCTCTACGCCAATACTGCTTTGAGAGTCTGCAAGTCTGGTGCACTAGGATATTTAATATATGTTCAGTGTGCGAAACTATGGCTCGATAGGGGCGTGGTTGACACCAAACAGTGGCTGTGCCTGTTTGATGAGTTTTTCCAAAGCGAGGCTACTTTTGAATTTTTGTGCACCATTGAGATTCCACAGGAAGCTGCCAAACTAATGCAGAGAGAGGTGACGAAAAAGGCATCATACGCACTGGCTCTGAATGACTACAAAGAAAACGATGAAGCAGACCAGGTCATCAACTTTAGAGGGAAAACGAAATCATTAGAGCCTAGCATGAAAAAGATTGCGTTCGCTCAGATTCAGCAAGGTCAGATGAAGGAAAGTACACGCCAAGCATTGAACTCGTGTGATACTAAATCATGGGCATTCCCGCATGCGTGCACGAAACTAGGCGAGATGCAGGTTCGCAGTTTGGATGAGACGGCGTATCTTCCCAATAATGATCTGCTCGAGATTCTTGAGACCCCTCAAAGCTATGCTAGTAATGATGAGAGACTCCAGCATGCTTATACTCTTGAGTACATGTTTGAACAAATCCGGCCGACGACTGATAGCTGGTCAAGTATCATTAGAGCAGTTACAAATGCGTTCCGCTATACTACAACCTCTCTGCGCGAAGCTGCATTACGTTGCCTATCAAGATATCTATCTCTCGAGGTCCCAGTTGAAGAGCTCAAACCAGCATTGGAGGAAATCTGGACACTTTTAGTTGAACACTCACTTCGAGCGGTGGACAGGCCACTTCATATCCAGTTCATCGAGTTGTTGACGCACGAAAAAGTTCTTCAGCTAGATATGCAGGATTTGTGCAAACTCATCATAGATGCAAGTTATTCTCGTCGAAACTTGCTAGTTCCTTTAGCCCGTGGTCTATCAAAGGGCGAGTCACTGTGGTGTTTAGAGGTTTTGACAGATCTTTACTCATTTATTCGAACATTCCATGACGTCTTTTATGTTGAAGGAATTCTTGCCGAGCAAAACGGAGTTTATACACGGTTTTTTGGAGAGCCTGAAGTACATGCACGAGCTGTAGCGATTGAAAAGCTAGCTGAAGGACATCACGCTCATCAAGTGAGCGACCATGTACTTAAAAATGATAGCTTTTCCCTCCTTGACATAACGAAACGTCATGATGGTGCCGAAGAAATCAAGAGGGTGCTGGGATACCAGATTCTCATCCTTCAGAGCAGATTTTGGAAAGCTGAATACTGGGCACATATCGTGACCGTCTTGGAAGAAGCCGTTGATGTTGAATCTTCAAAGATTTGTCGGGTATACATCGAGTGGCTTCTTGCATTATCTCCCAATCCACAGAGATCTATCCTCAGCGTGCTGAACCAGAAATGCGAGCCAAGATTTACTTCAAGCTATGGCCGAGTAGGGCTGCTCTACGGGAGGAACACCATGGATATGAAGTTCTTTGAAGAATACGTACGAGCTCTGATTCCACTGTGCACCACAAACAAGGCTGCCGTGCGGCACTTTTCTGTCGCGTTGGTCGTCGCCATAGCTAACGACAAGTCGATCAAAGTCGAACAGGGCTTGCATGCAATAGTGGATAGAGTTGCAGAGATTTCAATGGCGTCGTCTCAGTTGCAACACCTCTGGACCGCTCAGGGAGCTGGCTGGGACATGAAAAATGATCTAACGTTGACCGGTGTCTGTGGGGGCGTTTGCAAGTCACTAGGAATGTCCCGATCTGTGTATACGCTTTCGCTAAAGGCTTTTGAAGATGCTTTGGGTCCTGGAGACTACGGTAAGGACTATGCTCCACAGCCTCGGTCGATCACTGGCGTCATTACCGAGGTCACAACCATACGGGATGGCCTCGATGCCATTGATAATATCCAGACAAAAAGTGGCGCTGTTGTGGAGCGCAGTGAGCTCATTGTTGTCGCGTCGCTGGTGGACATGGGAGTGAACCTCGGTGGAATATGTCGGTTGTGTGATGCCCTTGGGGCGAAGCTAATGACTATACACGATATGAAGGTGGTGAAATCAAGGGAGTTCAAGAGCACAACCGTGACGGCTGAGCGCTGGATGCCTATGGAGCAAGTAGAGCCCGAGCAAATAGCCTCCTACATGAAAAAGTGCAAGCAAGAAGGCTACACCTTAGTAGGGCTCGAGCAGACAGACGATAGCCGCATCCTCACGCCCCAGCTGGAGTTTCCTCGCAAAACATTGCTACTGATAGGCCGTGAACGCGAGGGCATTCCTGGAAACTTACTTGGACTCCTCGACTTTTGCGTGGAGATCGAGCAGTTTGGCATTGTGCGGTCTATGAATGTCCAGACCGCTACTGCTGTCATCGTGAACGCTTACAATCATCAGCACGTTTGATCCAGCCGACATCAGTCCACCTATTAATTAGCCTACATATGACGCGTTTCCACGAAAAATAATAATCATCAAACGGAGACTACATTGAGCAATTAGCAATTACATACGTTCCGCATTACATTTATCAACCGCTACACCGACATTTCGGCAAGCATCCAATTAGGTCGAGCTTTCGCGATCTAAGCGTTTCTGCCAAGAATCGATATGCCGGTGCCTAAGCCACGTTCGTCACCGGACAGGTTGGGGCATAAAAACGCACCATATAGTTGTAGATACTAAACTGTTATACGTTTGATTGTCTGGGATCCACTCGGCCAAAACTGCAAACTTTGGAGCATATAAAGGCTCCCGCCAGCAGGTCACATGACATGAACTTCGCTGTCTACTGTTTTGGTTCCCTCGCCCTCACGGCGGTGGTTCTGGCCAAAACGCTGGCGGTGTACCCATCATACTACTCTGCAATGGTATCGCTAGCTACTAATACGCCTAGTCTCTACGTGGTCACCAACCAGACGATTCTTTTACTGTACTTGCTGGGTCGACTGGTAATTTGGCTGTTTTTCGGCCAGCTTCGCACGACTGAAGTGGAGCAAATATACCACAAGGCGTGGTTTTTGTCCATTGACTGCATTTTGCTGGCTGGAAACCTCGATCTGGCGTCGCCTGCGTTCGAGTTCGCGGTGATGGTGCTTGGGATCGGGTTCCTGCTGGTCCTGCACTGGATTCTGGAGGAGCGGGTGATGTTCCTGTACCAAATGATGACTCTGCCGTCCCCGGTTGCGCAGCTACGAATTTTCATGCTCACTTCGCTAATGTGCTACGTCGACATGCAACTGTGCACATATGCTTGGAACCAGCTAATGCGCAAGCAAACCATGGTTATCTTGTTCACGAGCTACTACGTTGATCTTGTGACCACGAGCGTCCGCTGCCTGCTCCGACTCTGTATCGATTTTTACGAAATTTATGTGCATGGTCGCAACGTCGATGATGAGGACGACGACATGGACCAGGAGGACTGGGAGCTCAAGGAGTCGCTGATCTTCACTATGGACCTCGTGCTGGACCTGTTTGCGCTGTTCGTTTACCTCGTGGTGTGCTATCTTCTCCGGACGTACTCGTTCCACATGCTGTTCAGCGTCGCCGACAAGGCCCGCAAGATCTACGTCAGCGTGGGCGACTTTTGGCGTGCCCGCACGGCCAAGTCAGAGCTCTCGACGGTGGTACAGCCTGCGACCCAGGAGGATCTCGATCGCAGTGATGTGTGCGTGATCTGTCGTGAGGAAATGAGCCTGTCGGCCACCTCTGAGCGACTGACCCCTCAAAAAATGCGTTGTGGTCATGTTATTCACCACGCGTGCCTCAAATCTTGGCTCAACCACTCACAGAATTGCCCAACCTGTCGACAATCTGTGAAAGGTGGCCAGAATGCATTCGCGACTAGCTCGTCCGCGGCGTCAGCTGCAACCCCGGTGGATAATGCAACCCCCGATACCCCTGGCACCGAGACTCGATCTCCATCTCCAGATGTGACAAATTGGAGCGAATTCACCACTCGGGTCTCCGAGAACGGTGTTACCGAAGTCCAGTTCGGCAGTACATGGGTCGAGTACGAGGTGCTTTAGATATTTTGGGGTTCGCATTACTAATCGTACATGATAAGCAAAGCGACCGGTGTGGTTATCATTGCTGCAGTCATCGTGGGCAATGCCGTCACGGCACTAGTGCCATTGAATTTCTATTTGAGAGCTGTCGTGCTGTGGCTTCTCATATGGAACGTCAAGCTGCGGCTGTCTCGACCCGCCCCAGTGAAGGCTGGGCAGCCTCCCGCTAGTCCTTTGTCCTGGCCATCCAGGCTTTTATGGAAAATATTGGGAGAATCTACCTCGTTACATTTAGCCTTTACTGCTATTTATTCTCGTTCTTTGGCTGTTTGGAGTAGCGATGCTGGAATTGGAAGAACGCTATTGGAATTCTCTCTGATTGCGATAATCTTCGTCACCTCTTACGGCAGCTTTTTTCAAATTAGTGCTATGTAAATGTTTTTTAGAACCTGCAGCTGAAAACATTTTTCTCACCTGCGGCTCTGATTATCTTCAACGAAAGTGGGGGAATCCCCCGCATTATTGCAGTGATCCAGGGGCGATAGCATTTTAATTCGCAAAACAGGTAATGTCTAGTGAAACTTATATAGTAAAAGCAGCAATCCAAACATAAGACATGATGCAGCAAACTTTCTCGCTTATTTGTCATATGCGCCCAACTCCTTTACGCGAACATAGCCTGGTGTTTACGCAGCATTGCAAAAGCTGAGCATTTTCCAGACTAGTAGGAGCTTAACACACGTACTCTTCACCTGTGACTACTGCTGGCGAGAGAGTTAGCCCGATCGGAATGTACAAACATATATAGACACTCATTGATATTCTTACAATAGTCACGCTGGCCTATTTCGAGCTGTAGTTGTGGTCTCTCCACACGCCGCAAGGGGTGCAACATGAGCAACCCGTAAAACTTTTTACAACTCGGCGTTCGAGATACCGCTGCGCGCAATGCCGCTGCGTAATACTCATGGACATCGCATAATGCAGTAGAGTCAGAGTCTTTAACCTAACCCTGAATTTTTTTAAAGATCCCCCAGTGATCTATATAAGCTGCAATTGCCGTGAGAGCGTGCCAGTGGTACGATGAATATACAGGTGCAATTCTTGAAGAGTAGTCTCAAGCTAATATCTGTGCCGATAGAAAAATCCCCACTAATATACTATGCTCTTGTTCGCCTTTCCCTCAAGACGTGGGCATCGTCTGAGGCACCTAGCCTTAGCGATAGCCTCATCCTGGAGCGTGATAACATGCAGCAGTCGATCACTGATCTGGATTCGCTAGAAGACGAGCATGATTTAGAGGATAGCTTCTTCAACATCACCTTTACTCCAACGGAGTGCTGCGTCATCTGTGCAAGCGATCTGGTAGAAAGAGTGTTTGGCAGTACCTTGAAAACTATAGAAGGAGCATACATTACGGAAACTGAATACACTGGTATGAAAATTGACGGCGAACGATCAGACAAAAACACCAGCCGAATCCTCTACCTCAGCGAACCTATATCGGAGGCTAAAATCCCATTATTTTTCGTGTCCACGTACTTTAGTGACTATGCATTGCTCCCCACTGAATCAAAATCAAAAGTGCAAACTCTTCTAGAGGAGCTTAATTTCACGTACTCAAGCATGGAGGACGCCTATGTCAGTTATGATTGTGTACCCGGCGAAGTGCAGAATATCATGCCATTCCCTTTTGGCGACGACAAGCTGGAAGTAGACCAAAGCACCAATCTAATCCTTACTGGTGCCCGTGCGGGCTGTGATATGGATGCACTCGAGTTGGCACTTGTGCGCACAATGGTACATCCTCCTCGGTACTTTTCAGTTTCTGTGCATGGCGGGGAAAGAACTTTCCTAATGGATGAAAAATCCTTAATGTCTTGGCCGCGTCTTTCTTTGCTTGGCTCGCTCACTGACATGTACACAGCAATGTTCATCGATTTGAGATCCCTGCCGGCCGACGTTGTTGGCGTTATTGCAGGAGTGTCGAAAAAGCTGTACGATGAGGAACTTGAGATGAACTATTTCAGTACTTACTGGAGTTGCACTGTTCTCATCAGCAACGACGAGGCCTCCAAAGCCAACGAGCTTTTCCAATAGGGTTGCCCGTGGAACTAATTTTGTAGACTATTTATTGGCGTTCTAATTTTAGAGAACAAGGTGGGGGTATGATACATGACGTCATGTACCTGTCAAACTGTGGCCTTATTAAAACGTGCATTACTGGAAGATCCACCGTGCACTTGCATAACTTGCGGCCGTAATTGCACTCGATGTAAAAGAAGGCTGGTAGTCTAATAATTGAAACGTTGATTCATGGTGAGGGAGTCCACGCCAGAGCGTTACGCAGGTGTGTTGATATGTTCATCTTGCTTGACGGGTGGTAGTGTAAACTCGGGTAACAACCAGATTCTAATTAGATTTGTGATGTATAATATTATGAAAGAAGTTTTTCTCGCGCATTAGATCTCAATTGAGTGCATTGGTCGGATTAATAGATGGCTGAGAAGATACAGTGGTTGCGCAGGGCTGGATGATTAGTGCAAGTAAGGCAGTTTCAAAATATGGCTTATTCAGACTATCTTTGCATTCGGACCCCGCTCGTGAGTCCTGCATCCAACACAATGTCCTTGTCCTACTCTAAATCCATACTCATGAGCTGCGAGGATGCTGCGAGGAGTATATCAATGAGGCCCACCAACCCATAATTCGCTACCTGGGCTCATCAAATTATACGTCCAAGTGGTCCTTTATTGATTCAATGGAGGATCGTTAACTGGCTATTCAATCTCGTGTTCCTACTGTATATATTGAGAGAATGTGGCTAAATGTGTGACAATGTGGCAAACTATCGAGAGCGACCCGGGCTTGTTCTTTGAGCTCGTAGAGAAGCTCGGCGTCAAAAATGTAGATTTCGAGGAACTCCTGGAAATCAGCCCCGAAGTGTTACGCTCCTTCCAAGATTTACACGGCGTAATCTTTCTCTTCAAGTATCGGACGCAGCAAGAAAGCTCCGATCTGCAAACGGGGGAATACAGCCACAACTCTGACTTATTTTTCGCACAACAAGTAGTCAACAATGCCTGTGGAACCCTGGCTATACTGAACCTGCTCATGAACAGCGAAAAGGTGGAGCTTGGCAAGGAGCTAGAAGAACTCAAAGGATTCGTGTCAGATTTCGACCCTCAAATCAAAGGTGAGGCAATTGCAAACTCAGAGAAGCTAAAAAGTGCCCACAATTCAATGGCTCCAGTGCAGGCCTTTGAGGATGAAGACCCCTCTGCTAAGAATAACGACGACGATGGGCTGTTTCACTACGTTGCATACGTTTGCAAAAACAGCAGAGTATATATGCTGGATGGACTTCGTCCTGCGGTGGTCGATTTGGGTCCTCAACACGGTGATGAAGCCGAAGCGCTTGCAGGTGCTATACAAGATCGCATTGCCCAGTTCGACCAAGGCGAGGTCCGGTTCAATGCACTCGCTGTAGTAGGTGACCGTTTGCAGGCACTTCGCGAACAAGGAAACGAGCTTGAGGCATCGCAGCTTTTGCAAAAGCGCCAAGACTGGTATCAGGAGAATAGTCTGAGAAGACAGTCGTACACCGGGTTGGCTCTGGAACTGATTAAACAGATAGCTAAAGGCAGTAGCGACGAAAAATGGAGTCAACTGCTGAGTGCTGGTCAACTCAAGCAGTGATAATCGGCGTTAGGTGCCATCGTTAGTGCATATTTATGAGGAGAATTAGTTCAAGTTGCTAGCTATCGCAATACTGCATGCTCATCAACAAGTAGTGAATTGTATGTATGCAATATCTACTGGTCGTTGCCTCCGAGGAAACTGTCTCCAACGCCGACAAAGCCGGTATTGTTATTAGAGTGCCGACTGAAATAGTCAAAGTCAATTGAAACCATTAACGCAAGCATTACTGCCCGTTGTTCGAGGTTTAATTGGTAGGGCGCAACCGGAACTCCCAGGTCTTGCAGCTGGGCGTCGTCCATCCGAACCACGTATACACCGGTATCGGTGAACCATTCGCGAGCGAGGCCAACCCAGTTACGATCAACCGCACCCAGTAGCTGTTCCTGCTCGTTCTTAACTGGGAACTGGAACGACAAGAATGGGGCATCGACCCTGCCAAACTGGTCCATCTCGTTATTGTCGACGTTGTTCAGATACAGATTGTACCGACGACGCCATAAATGCCACTCCTGCTTGCTTTCTCCGATAACTGCCGAGTTATCAGTGTAGTCCCTACCAGGAAGCACTGCATAAATATGTGAGTTGATCCATGAAAAAGGCCGCCTGATTGTCATAGCATGATTCCCAGCAGTGTCGTAAACATGGACGGTGAATGGTCGATGCAAGCGAGTGAACTGGCGGGCAATTGCCCTGCTGAAGCTCATATCTGCTTCCTCCATGTATCCCAAAACTCCACCTTGCGGGTTGTAGATGGTATATCTGTTTGCCTGTTCGTAACCCAAAAAAACATTCATAATTTCCAGCTGACGCTCGACTACGAGCATTGGCTCGCTGAGCATCTCCTGTAGAGCCGGAGGAACTGCGATTCTGTCGCCTGACCCGTGGTTGACGATGTTAGTGGTTTTGTTAGCCAAGTTCGGCCGGGGAACCAATCGTGGCGGGGGAACCGAGATCCTTGATCGTACCGGGCTGTAAAATCGCACGAGCCTTGGAATATTTCTTGAGCAACGCATGATGGGTGCCGCCACAAAATTGCCTCATCTATATTGGCCCTACGCCACTGGTCACTCTAATTTCGAGCTCGCGCCACCGATATTTTTCATGGTGCCTAATCGGGTGATCTTTGGCCTCAGAAGGCTTCATACCGTGCCCAAGCTCGGGTACACGCAGATCCCGAACCTGTTCAGCCCCAAGAGCTTACAGATTGCCTGGAATGATCACCAGGGCGATCTGGTCGCCAAGCTCAACCAGACCACGGTCGACACCGACGATGAGACAAGAGTTCCGTTTCACATTCTGCTCAACGCAGCCCGTCGACCTGAGCAGGCACATGTTTTCAACTACGCATCACAGGCTCACAACAACCACTTGTTTTTCCTCGGGCTGACCACCAAGTCCCCCCAACCTGAGCCCAGCATCGGCCTCACCAGGAGAGTAGAGCGTTCATTTGGCTCGTTCGATAATCTCAAGCAGGCCATCAAAGCTGCTGCCGACCAAATTGAGGGAAATGGTTGGGTATTCGTTGTTGAAAAGCCCACCAAGGACTTGGCGTTACTCGCATGCAACAACGCTGGCACCCCCTATCATTTTGCACGCTATCAAAACGTAGATCTCAACGGTGCCGTCGACGAGGACCAGCTCAGAACACTCGAGGATACGGCTTTGGCCCTTGAAAGTGAAAAAAACTACAACATTGCGTTGCTGGCCCTGAATCTGTGGCAGCACGCTTACGTCCCGGAGTTTGGCGTAGACGGTCGGGAAAAGTACATAGACGCCTGGTGGAATGCTATTGATTGGCAGGCCGCAAGCAAGCGGTTGTTTGACACTCTTGCATGAGGAGCCTCAACGCTGCCGACTTGTCTCTATCTAGACTAGCTAATAATGACTGCACTAACTCGTACGCACGGTTGCCGATATCTGAGCCGTCGAGATCTTCGGTGGTGTCGAGATCTGGCTGATCCTGCTCATTTCTTGCAAGGCCCGACAATTCAGCCACTTCTCTGCACAGATGCACCAACTCCTCGATCAATTCGGTATCGGCTCGAGGGTCTGTGGCTGCCCTCGCTATGAAATCAGCCATGTACTCGCTGCTGCCTGGTTCACCAAAGACCAGTGTGTTACGTAACGCAACGACCTCTCATGCTAATTACAGAGTTTCCACCATTGTACACCAAGCAGCCTAATCAGCAGACGTGGGAGGCCCAGAAGCGTCATTGGGAGTCGATAATAATAGAGTATTGCAAGAAAAACAATGTGTGGCGAGTGAATCCCGGTTCTGAGGTGTTTTCGAACCCACGCATACAGCGCACACTGCGAGAAAACGTTGCCATTGAGATTCTCGAGTATCTAGTACAGCAGAACCGGGCAGAATGGCTAAGCAAGAATGACGAATGTCTTGTTCTGTGGCGAACCCCTGCTCAGGTTGCCGACCTCATTCTCAAGTGGGTCGAGTCAACTGGACACGGAGGCATCGTTCTAACAACCTATGAGCTCACCGAGGGTGAGTCCATTCCTGAGCTTGCTGGAGTCGACGAAGCTGTGCTTACGAAAGCACTGCAGGACATGCAGAAACGAGGTAACGCTGCAGTTATTGAAGAGAACGGTAAGATACTGGGAGTCAAAGTTAGTTGAGCTTTCTTCAGCCCGCTCCGTATTCATATGCCTATAACGAGGTATCTGAACGCGAGCTTTTTGATCGCCACTCGACTCATATGTTTGACCTTCATGCATAGCATGCTTGACGCTTGCATATTGCCGATGCAGCCTGATACATCAGAATAGCCTCTATCAGCGCCTTCTAGATGAATCCAATGTGAACACAACACGTATGTTCTCGACCTGCTGCGACCATGAGTGACGAAGCCTTCACAAGCCGTCTGAAGTACACATTTTGCGTAAAACATAGCGAAAGTGGTGCCAAATATATAGCGAGGAAGACATCAACTTTCTGCACGATAGACTCAACTGACATCAGGATTGGCGCCTTCTTCGTGGCCTCTCCACACCAGACAGCAAAACCTATTATCTACATGTACAACACCATGCACACTAAATTCTTGGCGCGTCCCGATTGCGAAGGGAATGCTACTGTGGGCCATCAATTTTGTGTTCTATCTATCAGTCTATCGTCGGACAAAGCTAAACTGTTCACCCAATGAACTTGGCCAGTACGGGAGCCTGCTCTTGTCCGGAACATCAACCAGCAAAATCCATCATCTCAGCCTACCACACGGAATAGGATTCGTGGGGTCTAGTCATCTGCATTATTACTATCGCAAAAAAGTGATGGAAATCCGAATCTCTTTCGAGGTTTGTGAAGGGACTCACCGTATGCCACGAGGGTATTGCCACGTTTTAACGAGCAAAGAATATATCGCAAGATAGTAAGCTGCTTGCCTCAATGACCTGTATTTAGTAGGGTGGCGAAAGGGCTGGTGTCTCGGCCTTCGTCATCATGCATATAACCTCGCTCACATGCATCCCGTGCCCAGTTCAAAAGTCATGGTCCTCTCCGGCCAAGACTAATGCAGGTACTTACAATATCACTCCTTATCGTATGTGAGTTCTCGACCGCATTCACAAAGAACGTTGTCGATTTCAACTTTTACTCAGGGAATTCTCGCTCATTGTTAATTGACCATTTTAAGCGTGAGAGTTTCCGTGAGGGAATAACGACACGCCAACGAAACTACATGATCAATCTCAGTATTGGTACTCCTGCTCAGGATGCTTCACTCGTAATCGACACTGGCTCTTCTGATTTATGGCTAATGGAACCTGGTAATCCATACTGTGCTACTCGTAACGAAACATTTGGATGTTCAGATGGGTCTTTCTTTAACCGAGTTGATTCATCTACTTGGACTAGTAACTCGACAGATTTCGACCTCGATACCCGATCCGGGAACCCTCAACAAATCAAAATGACCGCTCGGGGCCAATATGGTCAAGACAGCATATCTGTGAATGGAAAGCAGATATCACTGGCCAATTTCGCAATTGCCAACGAGACCGACACGACTCATGGCAGGTTTGGTATTGGTCCTCGATATGGCGAGGCTAGTGTGACTGACTATGACGCTAACGGGAGGGCTGTTGGTGTCTATGAGAACCTTCCACTCCAAATGAAGAATCAGGGACTGATCTCTAAAGCCGCATATTCTCTGTTTCTAGCTGAGGGTCGGGAGAATGGCACCCTTCTCTTCGGGGGAGTCGATCATAGCAAGTATACTGGAAATCTGGGTGTTGTCCCAATACTAAAGCTCCAGTACGGTGGCGTGGAGTTGCAAGAGCCCAGTTCGTTCTCGGTGATGCTGAACGGCGCAGGCATAAAGGATCCTGCAGGAAATACGCAATGGCTGACAGAATGTGCTATTCCTGTCACGCTTGATACTGGCTCCACCTTTTCTTACCTTCCTGGAGCTATCGCCGGTCCAGTGAGATCTGCAATGGGTGCTACCTTTGGATTAAGTACCCTTTCTAACAACCTCTATTGCGACACCGTTGGTTCACTCCTCTTGGATTTCTCAGGTGTGCAAGTAGAAGTGCCATTTCAAAATATGATGATACCTTTTATCAGATCAAACGGCTCTGCGGTTAATACCTCTACAGGCAGACCAGTTTGTCATACAGGCATATTTTACGAGGGTACGTCTGTGGACCTTAATGAGCAATACTTTTTGGGAGACTCAATTCTAAGAAGTCTTTACGTCGTGTATGACCTCGAGAACTGGGAAATTGGTATCGCCTCGACTAAGTTTGCGAGTGACGACGATGACGACGATGACGACGAAAACATTGAGGAGATCACTGACACAATCCCGTTGGGCTATTCTGCCCCGTCTTACAGCTCTACGATCCCCAGAACTTCCTACAGTACCGCGAGTGAAGCAACCGTTACTGGCGTTCGAGCTGGCGGTAGCGCTGGCTATATTATTAGGTCTGGTTCCTCGGCAATGTCGGCTACAGACGAACCGACGCCTTCTGATACTACCACGGGCAGCAATGTAACACCTGGAGTGAGAACGTTCAATGGTGATAGCTCGGCTGGACAATACACCACTGGAGGTGAAGGCTCTGGAAATAATGCGTCTCCAGGGGAGTCCAACAGGGGAGAGCAACAGACTAATGGTGGAGGCAGCACGTTAGATGCAAACTTTTGGTTGCTGAGCTTTTTATTATTTTTCTTATAGGCGAGTAAGTTTGTGCAAAGTTTTTGGTCAATAGTCCATTGAATCAAACTGGATATAGGTGACGAAATACCTAAAGCTCTGCAACATTATTATTTCAACATCTATATGAGCGGCTGGTTGCCGTATCCTGAGCACGTTGGCATCACCAATCTAATCTCCCTAGATCGTAGTCAGTACGCAAAGACCAAATCTAAATGTTAGTCTTATTTATCTAAGAATCTAAGAGTGTTTACAGTCACGTCGTGCGATTCATGTCGCATCACACCGACGTATATCAACCACGTGAGAACTGCGCTCACGCACTTATGGGGGCTCAAGCAGGATGGCATCGTTCTGACCCTCGCTAGGCCATAGTTACGACATTACGTGCGATGCACCCCTCGCTAGCAGAGCTTTCTTTATGCTTTGTCTTTTTACCAGCGCTACCCAGCGACTTTGAATTTCGCTGTCAGCCTCCGCAGTGAGATTCGTCTGCAGCGTGGTTGGACATGCAGAAACGAGGTCAGCTGCAGCTATTGAAGAGAACGTAGGAGATTAGGAATAAAAATCAGATAAGCTTTATTCAGCCCGCGTTACACCAATGTGCTTGAGAACGAGGTATATGGTTGTGTACTTTCCGGTCGCCACTAGGTTCATGCTGTTTGGCCTTCATGCACAGCATGCTTGACGCTTGCATTTTACCGATGCAGCCTGATACATCAGAATAGCTTTCTATAGGCACTTGCTAGATAATCAGCGTGAACGCAATACATACCCTCGACCTAGTGCGACCAATGAGTGGCGAAGTCTCCGGAAACCATTTGAAATATGATGCCAGAACATAGCGAGAGTGGTGCGAAATACATAGCTACATGACATCAAAGTTTCGCTCAAGACACTCAAATGACGTTAAAATTGGCACCTTGCTCGCGGGCCTTCCACACCAGACAGCAAAACCTACCATCTACTTACACAGCACCATGCACACTAAATTCTTGGCACGTCCTGAATGGTGCTGAATGCTACTGCGGATCATCAATCTGGTGATCATCATTCTGGTATTCTATCTACTCAGCCCATTGTTGAACAAAGCTGAACTGCCAGAGACGTCTTCTTGGCTTGGCCAGTGGGATACTGTTCTTGCTCGGAGCATCTCTCAAGAAACCATCGACTATCACATGGTGTATTTTTAGAGTGCTCGAGCCATCTGCATTAGTACTCCCACCTGCATTATTACTCCCAACCAAACATGATGGAACCAAACCCCATAAAGTTTCTGAGTAGATGCCCGACATGGCAGGAGTGTATGGTATATCTTTATGAGCAAAGAATACATCACAACATCGCAGGCTATACGTTTCAGTGACCTCTATCTAGTAGGGTGGCGAATGGGCTGGTGTCTCGGCTTTCGTCATAATACATGTACCCTGCACGATTCGAGCACATTTAAAAAGTCATAATCCTCTCCAACAAAATCAATGCGAGTACTTACGTTTTCAGTCCTTCTCTTGGGTGAGTTGTCGACTGCATTCACAAAGCATGTTGTCGACTTCAATTTTTACGCAGGGAGTCCTCGCTCGCTGTTAATTGACCATTCTAAGCGTGAGACTTTCCGTGATGGAATAACGAGCCCTCAACGAAACTACATGATCGATCTCAGCATTGGTACTCCTGCTCAGGATGCTTCGCTCGTGATTGACACTGGCTCTTCTGATTTGTGGCTGATCAGCTCTAGGAATCCCCATTGTACTGCACGTAACGAAACGAATGCCTGTTCAGAGGAGTCCTTCTTTAACCAAGGCGATTCATCTACCTGGACTAGTAACTCGACAGAGTTCAACCTTGATACCCGGTCCGGCAATCCCCTAGAAACCAGAATGAACGCCCGAGGAGAGTATGGTCAAGACAATTTATCTGTGAATGGAAAGCAGATATCACGGGCTAATTTCGCAATTGCAAACGAGACTAACACGACTCATGGCAGGTTTGGCATTGGCCCTAGTTACGGCGAGGCTAGTGTGACTAGATATGAGTCTGACGGGACAGCTGTTGGTGCTTATGACAACATCCCACTCCAAATGAAGAATCAGGGTCTGATCTCGAGTACCGCGTATTCACTGTTTCTTAATCAGGGTCAAGAGAATGGCACCCTTCTCTTTGGGGGTGTCGATCATAGCAAGTATACCGGAAATTTGGGTGTTATCCCAGTGCTCAAGCCCGAGCAAGATGGAGTCGCGTTGAAAGAGCCAGGTTCATTCTCGGTGATGCTCAACGGCGCGGGCATAAAAGATCCTGCAGGGAATACCGAATGGCTGACCGAATGTGCAATCTCGGTCGTGCTTGACTCCGGCTCCACTTTCTCCTACCTTCCTGGAATTATCGTCAATCCAGTGACACTCGCAATGGGCGCTCGGTTCAATTCAAGGTTATTAAGAGACACTCTCGCTTGTGATACCACTGGTTCACTTCTCTTGGATTTCTCAGGTGTGCAAGTAGAGGTGCCATTTCAGAATATGATGATACCTCTTTTCGAAGACGGCTCTCCATATATAGACTCGACGGGCGATGTCATTTGTGATCCAGGCATATTTTACGAGGATACGTTTGTGGACCTTGATGAGCAATACTTTTTGGGAGACTCAATTCTAAGAAGTCTTTACGTCGTGTATGACCTCGAGAACTGGGAAATTGGTATTGCCTCGACCAATTTTGCAGGTGATGACGACGACGACGACGATGACGACGATGACGACGATGACGATGACGATGACGATGATAACGGAGGTGTTGAGGAGATCACGAGCGGAATTCCTTCAGGCTCTTCTGCCGCGTCTTACAGCTCTACAGTTCCTGGAACTTCTTACAGTAGTGCGACTTCGCCAACTGTTACTGGTGGCAGGGGTGGCAGTACTGTTGCCTATACTAGTAGATCTAGGACTTCGCGATCATCCACTAGCACACGCTCGTCTAGTTCTTTGGCATCATCCACCAGCACAGCGGACTCGTCTAGTCCCTCGGCATTGTCGACCAGCACAGGCGAACCGGAGTCTTCTGTTACTACCACCCCTAGAGACGTAACACCAGGAGTGCAAACCTCCAACGAGGGTAACTCAGCTGGACAAAATCCCACTGAAGGTCAAGCCTCTGGAAGTCAGACCTCCGTAAATATTGAACCTTCAACCGAAACTGGTGGAGATCAACCAGAGAGTGGCAGAGCCAGCACGACAGACACAGGTTTGTGGTTCCTAGGCTTTTTGATATTTTTCATATAGTGAAGTAACTTATGCAGACTGGTCCTCAGTAAGTTTGATCGAGTCAATTCGGCACATAGGTGACCAAAAGCTCTGCAGCACTGAAGTTTTCTAATATGAGAGGCTAGTTGCCATATTTTGGCACATGATGTCGTTTAGGCGAGCCAATTGATCTTATATCGCAGGCCAGGGCGTTCTCAGATCGCCAATCGCATCAGGTTGCGCCCACATTCTCATCACGCGACTCACACTCCACACCTACGGACTAAACGAAACTGGTCCGTCTAGACCGCTACGACATTACGTGAGACGCACCACAACAATTACATAATGCACCGCCTCATTTACCAGCGCCACCCAGCGATCTTTATCTTTTTATCAATTAGTTGCCAGCCTCCGCACTGAGATTTGTCAGCAGCATGGTTGAACCTGTATCATTTGGATTAGGAAAAAGCGGCGGGCTAGCACGTAGCTCGTCGAAAGGAAACCTCGCTGATATGGGAAAGCAGCCTCTGTCTAAACCAGATGCATCTCGATCCGCTCCTGCTCTTCTAAAGCGCAGCCGCAGTATGGGCACATTCCAACCATACACGGGACCGTCGACGGAGTCAAAAAGCTTTGGAAAAGACGCAGTTGAGGAAATTGGCGGGAAAGTTTCAATAGGACCCGTTTCTCCCGCCCCTGTACCCGTTCCCGAGGCTGTTGCAAAAACTACCCCACAAACTCAAAACACTCCCCACACTGATGGACGAGCTCAGCCGTCTGAAAAACAAAGTTATTCTGCTCCGGCAAGTCCTACTGGGACCTCATCAGAACCCTCAGACGCTGGTACAGCCAGTACTACGCCGTCTCTACCCAAGGATACAGATTCCCCGTTGGTCGACGATAATAGCATGTATCATACTGCACTTGCTCGGGTAGATTACTTTTCTCATGAATGGAACGAAAGCGATCTTGCTGGCAGCTGGAGGTATATTGTGAACCGTCGGCAAGACATGGCCAACAGCGCTCGCCTCGAAAATGCGAGCTGGAGAACATGGGCCAAGGCCAAGTACAATCTCAAGACTGTAAGACCAGAGAGTGTGAACTGGTTAAAAGACTACGACGTTACGTGGCTATACGGTCCTCTTTATCATGAGCGGTCGTCTACGCCGTGGGATCAAGAAAAGGAAAAAGAAGACGAGAATGAGACCCCTTCTAGCAAAAGTGCAGACACGGTTAAATCGATTCTCAAAAAAAAGACTGTGGCAGAGATTATGATGGAAGATGCTCCAGGATACACAAAGCCGAATGATTTTAATAACAGTGGCACCGATGATTTTCTCAGACACCATAACTATCGCCACAGGACCAGCACTGAGAGTGAGCCTCAAATGCTGACCCGAGTTTTGAACAAGCAGTACGTACGCTCTCAGCCAGACGAAGACCGGAGGGTGCACTTCAACGCTCGTGTCGAGCAGTGCATCGCCCTGGATCCAGAGGAAGTAAACGACGAGCCCTGCGAGCAAGTTAGTGACGACTCAGAATCCGAGGAGGACGAGGAAGAATGTGGTCTGTTTTTGGGTATTCACCGCCAGGATTCTATTGGCAGTCTCGCGAGCTCCCACACCATCGCTCCACTCCCAGCTACCACTCTCAAGATACCCGAGGACAGTGACGAGGAAGAGGAGGCAAGGACCCAACACTCCAAGAGCATGCGTACATCAGCTAACTACGACTACGGATCCGTGTACACTGGCAAGGGCCCAGCATATAGGATTGTGGACCCTCGGGTACGGGCTGTTGAAGTCCCAAAGAGCGTCGCCTCTCAAGTTGATACCATACAGCAAATGAGTCCCCCGCAGCAGTCAAAGCGGTTAGTAGCATCTTTTGGATGTGATCAGTGATTAGCATAATAGCATAATGATTTTGTGAAGCGTGACCGTCCAAGCTGTAATGTACATAGAGAGTCTCAACACGAATTAGGTACGGAAATAAATACATGGTGCAGAGTCAGGGCCGCAGGCTCATAGGAGCTCATTTTGGTCAAACGTACGCTTAATTCTGAGTGATAGCTGGATGGATGTCTCGTCCAAGTGGTAGTCCTCATCCCACATCCACAGGCTCTGGGTGAACTGCTCTTCCTCGTTTGCTTGTGCGGCTACCAGGATTCTTTTGAGACTCTGCTTCTGCACCTCGTTGAGGGCTCCGTTGAGGAACTGCATCTCGACGGTCTCAACCAGTTTCTCCAGTGAATCATTTTCGAGCACCATGCAAAAGTCGAGCTTGACGCAAAAGTCCTTGAGGAACACTCTCGACAGGCCGTGCTTTAGCGTGAGCGATATGACATGGCGATACGCTTCGGCTGCCTCGGTGTACCCGTGAATTCTCGCACACAAATCGCCGAGGGCCAGCCAGGCTTCCTGCGACTGATTCGGTTTCGACTGCTCTGCGTACAGCCTGGCGGCCATTCTGTAATGCTGGGTGGCCATTGCAAAATCTTTTTTTGCTGCGTACACCTCGGCAAGATCTTGGGCCAGCTGGGCAGTGATCCCTCCAGTGCGTTCATCAATGCTCTGTTGATACGCATGCTGAAGCATCACGACTGCAGCATCGTAGTCACACAGCTTCCTGTATATTCCTACTGCCTCGAGAGTGTACTCCATTACTTCTGGGCCTCCAGGGCCCAGTTTTATTGCCTTTGAGTAGCAGCCTGCAGCAGCTGCGAGGTTCCCGTGGACTTTATACAGATTTCCTGCAGTCAAGTATAAATCATAGGCCTCCCCTAGCTTAGACTTGAAGATTTTGCCTTTCAGCTCTCTTCTCTGGGCCCTCTTCTCTATCTCAGCTGGGTCGGCATGCTCCAAGTCCATGTGGCGCAATGACCAGCCGCCACGCAATATAAATCACGTGCACTTTGCAGCTTCATAAGATCGCAAGCTATGGGTAACTTCATGTCTTCTCCCGGAATCTCCGAGTCCAACAAGGAAAAGATCGACAGCTACATCGCTAACGAGCATGTCTTTGTTGCTTCCAAGAGCTACTGCCCCTACTGCAAGCGGGCGAAGCAGATCCTGAAGGACGCTGGAGTCACTGATGCTAAGATCATTGAGCTCGACGAGATGGACGAGGGTCCTTCTATTCAGGAGTATCTTCAGTCTATCACCGGGCAACGCACTGTTCCCAACATCTTCATCAAGGGCAAGCACATTGGTGGCTGCGACGATTTGACTTCGCTCCAGCAATCTGGCAAGCTCAAGAGCCTGTTGTAGATAGCTAGTATAAAGTCTATATGTTAGTACAATATGTCATTGAGAGAATTGAGAGCTGGAGTTAGTGCTCGAATGATCGAGGATCTGTGTTGCTGCTCGGATCCGCAAGAACTGCATACAATCGATCGAGGGTGCTCGTGTCCAGTATCGTCCGAGCAGCAAGGTTTTGGAGCGATACTGATCAAAACGCAGGTTTGCTGTCCAAAAAGGGTCGCTGTGGGGTTTCTAGAAGTTCGCACTACATCAAGTATGCTCTACACGTGTATTCATTCGCACCGGCTACCTGCTGGGTCTTAAAGGGGAACTAGCATCACCGGAGGTGACTTCTGCGTCTCTATCGGTCAATTAACTACAAGCTCTTGTCCGCATGATTGAATTCTCGACAAGCTCATATTTGCAAGATTAGACTCTCTACATTCTATTTAGGCTATTGTCTGCCATCCTGACAATTGCACGAGGCAGCAGTGTTGCGAAACGAGTTACTTGAAAAGTTCACTCTGAGGGTCAAAGAGTATGTGGCGGATGTGGCGCTCGCAGGCCCATATGAAAAAAATTATGAAATCAGACTCCAATATGGGTAAAAAATCAGTTAGAGATAAAGCCAAAAAGATCGAGGAGGAACCCGAGGAGCAGATCAATGTGAGCGACTTCGCCAGCACGGACGACGAGTTCAGCGGATTCGAGAGTACCGATTCTGAAGGTGAACAGGAGCAAGAGGAGACCCCAAAAACCACAGCAAAGCCCAGCACAGAAAAGGAAGAGCCAGCAAACAAGTCCGGCAAGAATGGTGTCGTGTACGTGGGACGGATTCCCCACGGTTTCTACGAGACAGAGATGAGGAAGTATTTTAGCCAATTTGGTAACATCAAGAACATCCGTATCAGCAGAAACAAGCGGTCAGGCAAGTCCAAGCACTACGGTTTCATCGAGTTCGACTCCCCTGAGGTCGCTGATATCGTCGCCGACACGATGGACGGGTATATTATTTGGAATCACATTCTCAAGGTCAAGCGGGTGCCTCCTGAGAATATTCACAAGGACCTGTGGGTTGGTGCCAACAAAAAGTTCAATGTCATCAACTGGAGAGATATCGGCCGCCTGCAGCACGAACAAAAGCACTCTCGCGAATGGTGGGAGGAGCACCACAAGCAGCATCTAGCCCGCAAGCTGGCAAGATCCAGGAAGCTCAAGAAGATGGGCATTGACTATAAGTATTAAATAATCTTAATGTATTGGAGTAGATGATAGAATCTCGTGATCAGTCTTATTCAATACAAATACTTTTCTTCATCATTTATGGGACCAGCAATCCATGCAGCAGCTCGACGTTGGTGTCTGTACTTGCATTAGTATGTATTTATGCATTTTATTTCCAGGGATTGTCAAATAACTCATCCTCTTCTGGGACGAATGCTGGTTTCGTTGGTTGCGACGGGACCGCAGAGCCAGTAGGGGGGTTGCCGATCCTCCCGTGGGTGGGCCTTAGGGGCTGGCTGGGCATCTGGGGCTGCCTAGGGGCAGCTGGCTTGGACCCAAAGCTGAGCGAGTCCAGGCCATCGATGAGGCTTTGGGTATTAGCCTGCGACTGGGCGGGCTTTTGGGTGTTTGGCGTGGGCTTGCTCCACAAATCAAAGTCAAAAGTGGTGCTCTTTGGCGCTGGCGTGGAGGAGGTGCTCGTGGGGGCGCTCACTGGGGCCATCATGGACGGCTGCGTGGAGCGGGCCACTGGCTGTGGATTCTGGGCGTACAGGGAGAGGATGGTTTTCTTGAGATCTGTACGCTGGTTCGCGGCCGGGGCCGGGGCAGGAGCGGACGCGGTGCGTGTGGGCAGCTCAAAGGCCGAGGTGGCCGCCGGTTTCGAGGCCAGTGGGGCGGCTGGCTTGGCGGGGGCGCTGGAGAAGTCGTCAAAATCCACCAGGCTCGAGCCCTTGGACGGAGGGGCCGCTGCGGACGTAGAAGGGGCAGCCCGTCGCGACGCGGTCGGCTTGGACGCCGCAGGAGTGGAATCAAAGCCCAGCAGGTCGATGCTAGAGGTCTGCTGCTGCTTTACAGTGGACAACGGCACGTCGTCGCTCGAAACGGCGCCCGTATCGTTGCCCAGAGTCGCGGGGTCGGGAATATTAGGCGACGCGACCCAGCGTTTGAGGTCGTATTTTGTTCTGATGAAATTAACGATTTTGGACTCATCAGGAATGTAATTAGGCGGCAAACCGGCCTCCCAGTACAGGTTGGCCTTCCTGTTGCCCCAGCGAATCATCTCCTTGAGGTGCATGTCGCTCCACGAGTCGAGGTCCACGCTGCGGACCTTGGAAATGTGCGTTCCGAGGCTTCGGTGCACTCCAGAGCACCTGATGCACAAGAAGATGCCCAAATTCCACGACGCCCACCTCGGGTGCGTGGCGGTCTTGCAGTCGGCACACGTCTTGTTTCCAGGGTCCGCCAGCAATTTCTTGAGAATTTGTTTATTCTTTGCGGAGGTCTCTCGTTCCATTGGACAACTGGCCTTCTTTGTATTCGTGAGGTAAGCTAGGGACGAACAGCTCGATCAGATAACTAAGCGGCTTTTAGGTAGGAGCTCGAGTGCGAGTTTGGCGTTTGTCTTGGCTGGAATGCGATTGCGTGCACTGGCGCGGTGGCAAGCACGAGCGTGTATTTTACATATTTACATTAAGATTTGATAGATAGCGACGCCTGCATTAAGCGAGCTGCAGCTGCAGCCGTCTCGAAGTTGCTCGGGGATCTGCCTCAGTTGCGTGTGGTTTTGCGATGCCAGTGCTTGATCAGCCGTGCAGAAGCAATATAGCAGGCGGTGGACTAGTCTATCATGTCGGTCCGTGTGCGTGAACGATCAGACTACGAGGACTGCTCTCGTCTGCTCATTTCGATGTCGACCATCTCGTAGTCCTCGAAGAAGGTCCGCTTCAGCTCTCGCCATTGCGTGGTCCAGATGCCCAGCACAACTAACAGAATCGACGACACTCCCTGGACGGCCCACCACAGCCAGCTTCGAGGAAAATGCCCTGTGTAGATCCAGACCACAAAAAGGTGGATCCCGTGCAGCGTCAGGGCAAAATCGAGCGCCAGTTTCGACCGACCGACAATAATCGCCATCCCGAGCACCGAGAAAAACGTCGTCAAAAGCCACAGCAGCCCGAGTTCCCAGCCCAGCGACGTGTCGGGGCGAACAGGTCTCCATGAAAATATATAGTCTGGCGACCATTTGATGCCAGACACTACGAGTGCGAACGAGATCAGGAGCGCACCTATTGAGTAGTAGAACGCCTGCAGCTCCACGATCTGTAGGAACAGCCGTTTGGGAGCCAGCACTGGAGATTGGCGCGCCATATGTGCTTTATTACGGGTGATGTGCCGAACCTGCTAGCCGGGCCTGTGGCGCGAAAGTTGTGGCGGGCCTGCGCCCCAGTTCTGCAGCAGCGCTGGGGCGTAAAATATTTCTTGTGGCGGAATTTATTTCATTGCAACAATCGGTTAATGAGGGACTTTGTGCTCACAATCGACGACGAAGACAAGATCGAAGACCTGGAGAATGAAAAGGGAACCGAACTGAACCCCGAATTCTCCTTTGGAGACGAGGCCCCGGTGATTGAGGGCTGGGATTTCGGCGGTGAAAAATCTGAGAACGACCAGGACGCCCTCGACGAGATCATAAAGCGCCACGGCGGCCTGAAAGAGGCCGAAGATGAGGGCAAGGATGCTGATGCGGCCCCTGAAGCGGCAGACGACCCGGGATCGGAGGCATCTCACGAGTCTGAAAGCGAGTCAGAGAGCGAGCCTGCTCAGGAGGAGCCCAAGACTACTGTCGAGAACGATCAGAGCGGATTTTTTGCTGATAATAACGAGGAGACCAAGGCCTCCTTCTCCGACATGTCTCTTTCTCGTCCCATCAAGAAAGGCATTTCAGCCCTTGGGTACACTACACCGACCCCAATTCAGAGTGCAGTCATTCCAGTGGCATTGCTGGGCAAAGACGTAGTTGCGGGCGCCGTCACCGGCTCGGGCAAGACCGCAGCGTTCATGATTCCCACTCTCGAACGGCTTGTGTATCGGTCCCAGCGCTCTGCGGCCACGCGAGTCGTCGTCTTGACGCCCACCCGTGAGTTGGCCATGCAGGTCCACGATGTTGGCTCGAAACTGGGCAAGTACGTCTCGAACCTGAGGTTCGGCCTCGCAGTCGGTGGTCTCAACCTCCGCACTCAGGAGCAGGAGCTGAAAACCCGCCCTGACATCGTCATTGCCACCCCCGGCCGTTTCATTGACCACGTGCGTAACTCTCCCAGCTTCAGCGTGGACACAGTCGAGATCCTGATTATCGACGAGGCCGACCGAATGCTCGAGGAAGGTTTTGAAGCCGAAATCACAGAGATCCTCAGGCTGATTCCAACAAAGCGTCAAACTCTGCTGTTCAGTGCTACTATGAACAGTAACATCAAAGACTTGGTCAGACTTTCCCTGAAAAAGCCTGTGCGCCTCATGGTAAATCCGCCCAAACAGGCAGCATCTGGCCTGGTGCAGGAGTTTGTTCGTATCAGAAAGCACGAAGAATCCCGTCCGGCAATTCTGGCCTCGCTCCTGCGAAAGCTGGGGAACAAACAGAGAGTGATCGTGTTCATCTCGCAAAAGAAGATAGCACATCGTCTGCGCGTTGTTCTTGGTTTGCTAGGCCTAAAAGTGGGCGAGCTTCACGGCTCGCTCTCTCAGGAGCAGCGCCTGAGCAACGTTACGGCATTCAAGAAGCTGGATGTGCCAGTTCTTCTGTGTACTGACCTGGCCTCTCGTGGTTTGGATATTCCCAAGATTGAGGTCGTCATCAACTATCAATTGCCGTCCACATATGACGTCTACCTGCATCGTGTAGGTCGTACTGCTCGTGCTGGCCGCACCGGAACTTCAATCTCGTTGGTTGGTGACGGCACAACCGAGCGACAGATCGTTCGTTCTGCCATCAACTCTGCGAACGAAAACACAAGCGCTCAGAAACAGAAAATTCTCGGTAGAGATATTGATTGGGAGGAGATCGCAAATATAACCAAGGAGATTGAAAGCAACCAAGAAACAGTGGATGAAATCCTCCAAGAGGAGAGGGCTACCAAGCAGATTGAGCTAGCGGAGCGTGATCTCCACAAGGCCAAGAATCTCTTGGACCATCGCGATGAGATTCATTCGAGACCCAAGCGTACGTGGTTCGAAAAGGAGAAACCTGAAAAGACAGTCAAGAAGCCCAAGACAAACCATGCCAAAAAGAAAGCGGATGCTGGAAAGCAGAGTTGGGCTTATAAGAAAACCAAAGACGACCGCAAAATTGGTTTGCAGAGAGGCGCTGCACGCGCCATCATGAAATCTGGTACTAAGCCTCTGAAGGAGAAGGCTAAAAAGTCTAGAGACTAGTATTTATTTTGGACGCAGCAAACGCGTATTATGCATTAACGCTGTGTGCAGGCAGTATCGTACATACACATCCATACTAATAATGATAGTTTTCAGTCAGCGCGACAGAGCTACGTTCAAGTCGTATTATTACTTTACATTCAGTATTACTGAGTTATTATGGCGCTACCGACGCTTTTTCTTGGGCTTTTTCTTCTTTTTCTGACCAGCAGGTTTAGAAGCTTCAGCTTGAGGTGGTGGTGGTTCATTAGGAGTTTCATTGCCAGCATTCGAGGTTGTGCTGGCATTCAAAGAATCTGGTTCAGTTGTGTGCGAATCATTTGATTCTTTAGCAGGCTCTGGTGGCGTTTCTGTCTTTATGGTTCTATCGTCAGATTCGCGAATCGAGTCGTCTTGTTGAGGCACCTTTGGCGCAGGGTCTGCCTGCTCCTCGGTTACTGGTAACGAGGAGTCGTTTTCCAGATGCTGCTCATCTGGTGTAGCATCTGTTAAACCTGAGTTTACAGGAGCAGCCGTATCTGCATCGACAGTCTCCTGAGGAGAGTCCCCGAGTTTGTCTACGTTGACGGTCTCCTCAATAGCCTCCTGCGGGGAATCCTCGAGTTTGTCTGCAATGGCGGTCTCCTCAACAACTTCCTGCGGAGAGTCATCGAGTTTCTCCTCGTTGGCAGTTGACGATGTGTCCTGTGCGGGCGCTTCCACCGGTATATCCTTTGGTTCGGACGCGAAGCGCACCTTCTTTTCGAGCGACTGGTCTTCTAAAGAGCTTCTCGAATCAGACTCTTGGGTAGTGTCGGCTTGCTCCGTTTTCGATTCCTCGACTTCCTCCTGGGTCTGCTCAAGATTCGCGACCCCGTTCTCTGGATTTGGCGCAGGACTCGCAGTTGTCTCTGGCGACGCTTCTTCACGTCCGGAGGTTCCTTCAAGGACCGCAGCACTCGGTTCCTCTGCTGTGTCCTTGAGATCGTCCTTAGCTGGCACCTGGGGGATCGCACCGTTGCTTGGTGGGCTTTCGATGTTTTCGCTGGTGTTGGCATTTTCACTGGAAGGTTGACTAGAGAGTTGCACCTGAATCTGAGGTACGTCTCTCACTTCATGATCCACGGAGTTTTCCAGTGGAGGCGAGTTACTATCCTGGGACCTTAGTTCACCCCTGGATTCCATGGATATCCTCGAATCAGTGGACGTTCTCGAACTCTGGGTTCCTAGCGATAGCGTATTTGGTCGTTCGGGCGACTTGGCTTCGATGGTTGTATCTGCGATGGAGGTGTCGCCAGGCTGTACTAAATGATCCTTGGGAGGGGTCGCAGGAGGCAAGTCATCAGCAAGACTAAATTCCTTCATAGTTTCGTAGAGGATATCGCCTATATTTCCTGCGCCGTCTATCTGTTTGGCATGATCTCGAAAGTAGAGAATATCCTTCAGCACATTTTCTTTTGCTCCCGCTGAGTGAATTTGGAGGCTCATGAATGCCTGCAGCAACTTGGGTTTATACACAGCAAAGATTTCTCCAACAATGGCCAATGTATCTGATTTAGGTAGAGTCTCACCGAGGATTTTTGCAACTGTGGACAAGTCCTTGACAAGATTCTGCATGTAGGTATTGCAGGGATCTGACGGCAGCGACCAATTAGTAGTGTTGAGTGCCCGAGCATACCTTTCAGCCTTGTCGGTCATGATATTGATGAACTTCTTTCTAATGTCCTGTCTGTGCGTATTGAGCGTATTGGCAAGATCCTGACAACGGAGTTGCCATTGATTAATGAGCTCCTGTCCGGTTATATGGCGTTGAACACAAGCTTCGACACTAGGCAAAAGAGCACCAACGAATCGGAGACTCTCATAAGCCAGACTCAAGTGTCTAAAGGTGATTCTCTTGAGGCCGGATCCGGATGACATGGCACCAGTTCCGAGGATGAGCGCCCTGGTACGGTCATTGAAAGTCTTGATGAGCATGAATATGTCATCGCAGAGTTCATTTGCCGTTTGAGGGAGCAGGCATATGAGTTCTAGCTCCTCTTGCACGAAAACCAGTAGGCGAGCCGCGCTCTTTGAGATGTAGAACGAGTCTTGATTCACCAGCACATTCACGGGCTGCTGTTTGTGCTTGACTTCCTCCACGCCATCGATAGCACCACGCCATTCTTTCATCCATATCGTGGGGTCCTCATTAGCCGATTCGATGATTGTGTCGATCATGTCTTGGAACCCTGGCTGTGGAGCCTCCTTCTTCCATTGATCGTAATCCATGGTACTTCGCAGGAAGGAGAGATTCCGATTATGCATTTGTTCGATGTACAGTTTTGTTTGGCTGGCGAGAAACGCTGATAGCTCAGGGGCGTATATGCCACAAATGCGCTCGCACTCGGACATGAATATACCAGTGAGAGCGTAGACTTGAATGAACTCCCGGACTGAGAGACTAGCAGTTTTGTCTCGCCTTACTTTGATAATCCTGCGAATACGCGAGTCGGTCACGGTTACGAGCGTCTCTAGCATATCCCCGATATTGGAGGGGACGCTGCCCATGGAGCTTGAGAGGTCCAGGAGCAGCTTGAGCTGGGTTGCTAGCCTGTTGAATGCCTCGGACACGCTGGTGTATAGCTTTGCGTATAGCTTGAGCGCGTCTGTGGTGGACAAAGAGTTGAGCCGTTTATCAAGGGTTGCCGTTTCCTTGTCAATGTCCTCACTGCGGGGCGCCTGGGGCAGGTTCTGGCGCACGAGAGCTTTGAGCTCTTTGGACACTTCTTCTCTATAGCCTGCTAGTGCCGCGTCCAGTGAATGGGTCTCGATGGCGCCGCTCAAGATCGACTGCAGCGATTGTTTGAACTCGGGTGTGACTGTCGCGTACGAGTGGTTGTAGTGCTCATGGTGGTGGTGGCCTGGGAAATGCAGTATTCTGCCCATCCTGTTCAGAGTGTCCTGGGTGGGCACTGAGTCGATGTGCTGGTTGAGGTCAGTGATTAGCAGGCTGATCAACGCTTTCTGATAGTGGGCGCCGACGCGGCTTCTGAGCAGAGCGATCTTCTCGAACTTGTGGCTGACGCACCTGACCGCGGCCAGAGAGTCTCCCAGCCGTGTTGCGTCGTTCAGCAGCCTGGCACACTGGGTCGCATTGTCGTTGGCCAGGCACGCCTCGGCTTCGTCGACGCTGTTAACAAACACCGAGATCTGGTCGAGCAGCTCGAGCAGCTTGTCGATGTTCTCGAGCTTCTCCACCAGCTTGAGGGTGTCCTGCTCGTAGTTGACGAACTCGGCGATTTTCGCCACTGTGGACTTGAGCTCGACGAGCTTCTGGGTGCACTCTGCGGCCTCAGTCTCGATGGCGTTGAAGTGGCCCGTCACCTGAAAGAAGGACGACGAGGCCGAGCTGATGTTGTCGATCAGGTGCAGCTCGACGATGTCGATGTACCAGCTGAGCTTCTCGAGCAGAATTGTATAGTCAGGGAGGTCGCCCCGGGTTTGGCAGACGTCCTCAAACACTCTGGGGTTGTCGAGGTGGAAGTCGGGGCTGAAAAAGACGGGGGGAACAGTCTCGAGCGGCTGAAGGGGAGTCTCGGGGGGAGCCGACACCAACGCATCGTCGAACTCCTTGCCCAGAGAGGCAACGTAGTCGGTGAATTCCTTCTCGTCTGGGTTGTGGAGATGCTTTAATTTCAATTGGGGGATGTCTCGCGTGGTTGGAGGCCGGTACGCACCTGCCAGGTTCTCTCGACCCGGCCCGTACACCAGGTGGGCGATGGAATTGGGGTTTCCCGAGTACCCTGGCTTGGTGGGAGCAATTACAGATGCGGAGGCCGCCCCGCTGGGCGTCTCGGTGCTGAATCCACTCACCAAACTGGGGGTTCGGTGGTGCATGACTAACCTGGTAAGAGCAGACGAGACTTGAGGGTGGCATTAGAGTAACTATGTAGCGTCTATGTAGCACGTGGCACTCGTGGGTGGCACTCGTGGATGGAGCGAGTCAAGACGTGCACCTGGGTGCATGCAAGGTGCAATTGTCAGGTTTGGCGACCTGGCGACGGCGAATCTCGGGCTCAGGGGCGTCAAAAGAACTCTAAAGGCGAGCTCAGAAGTCGGACAGCCAGACGCTCGGACAGCTCAGACGCTGACAGCCCAGACGCTGACAGCCCAGACAGCTCAGTTGTCCACCAGCACAGGCCCTATCAAATAGACTGATTATACTATTTAGCTACTCTATACTTGTCGTAGTGTTCCCGCACTTGCCTAGCAAGTAACATCCAGAGTGGCGCGAGTGTTCAGCAAAAGAGCAACAATGAGACCGTAAAGACCCAAAACTTCGGCGAAAATGAGGATAAGAATCATACCGACAAACAGACGGGGCTGCTGGGCAGTGCCACGCACACCAGCGTCGCCAACAATGCCGATAGCAAACCCAGCCGCCAACCCGGCAAGACCGACTGACAACCCAGCACCGAGCTGGATGAAGCCAGTGTAGAGGGCCTGCTGCTGCTTGAGACTACCAGACACAAGCACACTCACGACCAAACCGTAAATGGCGATGATACCAGCCATAATGACGGGGACGGTGTTCTTGACCAGGAGATCAGGGCGCAACACGGTGGTAGCGCAAATACCGACGCCCGACTTTGCGGTACCGTAGCTGGCACCGAAGCATGTAAAAACAATGGCGGCGGTGCAGCCAAGCGCGCCAAAGAATGGAGCGTACACGGGGCAGAGGTCTGAAGACATGATGGTGGAAGATGACAAAGCCCTGTTGACAACCATTGGGTGGTGTTGCTGACAAACGCTGATAACGTGCAGAAGGTGCATCTCGAGGAGGGCGGTGGCGTGGAGATAAGCGTTTGGAATTTCGCGCCGCACCGGCGTCCCCGGGCGACCGCACCGCCCCAGCGTCGCCAGCACCGAGCCCCACGATTCGCAGCCCGGTTTCGGGTCGCCACGCTTTGACTGCGGCGACTTGGGCTGCAGGCACTGATTAGGATTGTGGCAAATGGGAGCGAGGAGAATGTCACTGATGGCGGCTCGAAAAGATCGCTGCCTGAGCCGTGCTGAGTCGTCCTTGAGTCTGTGGGGTGAGCAGTGGTTTGGATTCGCACGATTGCTGCGAAATGGCGATCGCGCAAGCCTCGCGTCGATCGACCAATCGTCTCGGCGGCAGATCTCACTATACAGATGCTTTAACACTGAATCCTGTGCCTGAGCAGCTCACGTTGCACGGCGAACCTAGACCTACTACACTCGCCACTGCTACACGATCTACTTGCCACACTACTATTGCTACACTACGATCTGCCGCAGATCCCCGAGGCGTCGAGTCACAGCAAACTCCCGTGGTCAATCCTCAGCTCTGCCGGATCCACTCTGCAAAGCGTCTCTAACGCTCAGGCACCCTGCATGAGCCATTTGCTTAGTCACGGTACCGTTTAAAATTTCAGTGAAATTTTACTTGGATTAATCAACATGGCAGACGACAGAGCTTTTCCCCTCGCCGACGCACAGACCACCCAGCAGATCCTCGACATCGTCCAGCAGGCCTCCAATCTCCGCCAGCTTAAGAAGGGTGCTAACGAGGCTACCAAAACTCTGAACCGCGGTCAGGCCGAGTTCATCATCATGGCCGCTGACACCGAGCCTTTGGAGATTGTTTTGCACTTGCCCCTCTTGTGCGAGGACAAGAACGTCCCCTACGTGTTCGTTCCCTCCAAGGTCGCTCTCGGCCGTGCCTGCGGAGTGTCTCGCCCAGTCGTGAGTGCCTCCGTCACCTCGAACGACGCCTCCCAGTTGAAGGAACAGATCTTCGCCCTCAAGGACAAGCTTGAGCGTCTTCTTATTTAAGATAGTTTTCAGCATAAGGCAATGACGCAATGACGCGGGTCCGAGTTGAGCCAGTGTATTCAATAGTGAACTGTAGATTAAACGGCCTCAGTGTCAGGCTTAAGGACTCTCGCAGTATTCAATGCAATCTATAGAGATAATAAATTAAGGTGGCAGTGCCCAGGCACTATGCAGACGGGTCACGCACCGCACAAGAGCTACTCGCTTTCCTCAACTCTGGCCAGACTGTACTGATACCTCTCGTCAGTCAAGCTTCGCTTGACCAGATCGCGACCATCGCCGGAGTTCTCAGTATAGTCGTCGCCCAAAAAGCCGAGATAGCTCTGCAGCTTGGTGTAGAAGTTGAAGAAGCTCAGAGCCATGAACAAAATGATGCACCGGGGTAGAATGTCGTTAAAGTACTTGCCAAGCGGCGTCAGGTTGATGAACTTGCCAAGATAGTTTTGGAACACCGAGTCGTTGTGGTTCGAGCTCATCATGAGGAAATTGTAGCTCAGGGGAACAGCAAGACGGCACGCGTACATTGCGTAGAACACCGCTGAAGACGGGTCGCTGTCCCTGGGAACTAACCCGTACAGGTTGAAAACACGCACCTGCGTGAGAGCCGAGCCGGCAACGAAGCACATGTATCCCAGCAAGAGCATCGTCACAGGAACCTTGAGGAACTCTGTGACTCCCTCAATGATCCAGTCGACAACACTGAACCGCGTGCCCATGAACAGCTCGGACTCTGTGATGGACAAGCTCAACGCTAACAAGAGGGCAGCAAGCAGCTTTGTTATCCAGGGGCGAACGTCCGCATACCAGATCTTGGCCTGGCGCGGATTCAGGAACGTGTGGTAGTGAGCGAACTGGATGTCGCGGCCAGTGGCCCCCTGGATATCGAGGTAGAACGAGGCTGTCTTGAGTAGCTCTACCCAGTCGGCTCTGGCTCTGATAGCTCTGGCCTGCTCTCGCGAAAGTCTCGCGGAAAGGTTCGCCAAAAACGCATCGTTCAAGTCTGATGTATTGAGCTGTCTTGACGAGGCTTGAGGGTAGCCCAAGCTGCTACTGCGCACTTGTTCTACCAGCTCGTCAATCCAATTCTCGTATGCAAATGTTTTTATCGGGATGAGCCCCATGATCCTCTGTGCAACGTCGTGGTAGTTCCCCAGGGCATCAGCGTACTGATCGCAGACCATCTGGGCCTTGCCGTACAGCTCGGAGAGATAGCCGGTGTTGGCTTGCCACAGCCGTCTGGGGACAGACACGAGACCGTGCCCGAGGAGCCAGATAGCGAGGATCAGAGCATACGAGTGACTCAATGCAATGGCGAGACCCTCGAGGTTCTTTGGGCTCAGGCCGCTCGAGGCACCCATATAGACGAGCCCCAGTATGCCTACGCCAATGACAATCAGCTGCTGGCGAACATTCGACTTCAATGCGTCCTTAACCTTCAAAATAGGGTCGTGGTACCCGCTCTGCACATAGTACTGCAACGAGGGCAAGATGACCCAAGTCAGACAAAAACTCAGCCAATAAATAATTCTCCACAATATTAGTCTGAGGTTTTCGCTCAAACCCAGCCCAGTTTCGGCAATATCAGCCGGCACCAGAGCAATGATTGATAGAGGAATGTAAACGGACACCACGAGCGGGACTGTAAGGAATAAGGGCGTCCGATTCAATGGAGAAAAATAACTAACAGCAAAAACGGCCACGAGCAGCAGCAGAACAAACACAACCAGTATGAGCATGGTACCGTGAAGGGGTGTTAGGAGGGGGTTAGCGAAACTGCGCCGTAATCGGATTGCGTTGTTGTTAATGGGGTGTTAGCAGCCACTTCTTACTACATTTTTTGTTATGCAGCATAATGGACTGATTCTGGTCAATGACGCTGGCGAGGTGGTCAAGTGCGAAGGAGCAGCATGTGAACGTGACGCAGGCGTCATACGTCATGTATTAGCCGATAACCAGGCTGGCAAGCTGGAGATCCGCGGGCACACGGTCCTTGCCAAAACCTACGACAATAATTTGTTAGCAGTATATCAATAGTTCGTACATTAACCCATACATAAAGACCGGGAGATTTAGCTATGGAGAAGTCCCCCTCTCCCTTGTTGGCACAAAGCATCTTTTATTGTGAACCTGAGTAGAGTAGTCTGGACCCTTATCCTTTCGTAACGTCGCGTCGCTCGACATCTACAATCGTGAGGCGATAGAACACGAGGGAAGACATCGTGCGACACGACGTCACTGTGAGATATAGGATCTGAGGGTCTTGTGATCTTTGGGCTGCCCTTATAAGTGTTCATATTAGTGAGCAGGTGATGCACCATGCATGCATGCTCGAGAAATTCAAAATCTGGCCACAGATAGGCCAAAAGAAATACAGCCGCTTACGGACAAAAACAGGGTAGCTACCAGCGTCCAGGAGGTTGTAATAGTAGTCTAGAGGTTTTTTGCTTGAGTTTACATGGTGCAGTTTTAAGGTGGTCTGTGGCTCTGGTGGGATAGATTAGGGTTTTCTCGAACCCCACCCCTGCAGTGTTGAAAGTCAGGACCATGTGCGTATGAAACAGCTGCGGGGACTCGCAAATCTGATTGTTCTTTATTTTTCCCGGATTTTGCAATGGCCGTAGAACTGTGTCATGGGTAGCAAGAACCACTCTGTGTCCTTGAGTTTGAAAATCTGCGTCCACCTGCAGCATGCATACTGATCTGTGATTTGGCGAACCTCCGTCAAGCCCACTACACAGAGTCTCTCTGGCCAGCTGCCACCATCGCACTCGCAGGTACAGCTATACCTAGTTTTCGCAGCAGAATTGCCCCAAATGCAGTAGTTTGCACCTTCATGCCGCATCAGGTAAACCATGCATGCAGCAGTTATGTCTGCATGCAACACAAAGTTTAGGTTGAGGCCAAAACTACTGGTGAGGCATTTCCAGGGTGGGCCACTCACAAAGTAATTTAACCGTTTCTGAGGTTGTGTATGGCAGTGCCAGGTCATCGTACTCATAAAGTGCTACGTCCCTTTTGCAGTTTGCTGAGATGCCGCATAGGGTATATCAGCATATAGGCACCATCGGAATGTTAACCACGGTGGCGCTGGAGAAGTCGGACCGCAACGTGGAATCATCTGAACAGGGGTCCACTAAACTTGGGTCAACCGCCACCCCTTACCCATTTTATGTGAAACATACAACCGCCTGATGGTAAACCCTGAGCGATTTATGCATGTATACGTGTTACAACTACATTATATGTATGCAATTAAATATTCAGGCCAAAACGGCAATGCAGGTCACTAGAAATGCGGCTGCAGTCGCCGCGAGAGTAGGAGGGTGTAGGCTGGCTTGGTTGATGTAGGTTGCTGCTCCAGACCATGCGGAGTACGCCTCAGAGAGATAGAGGCCAAATGTGATCGACCCTGGTGCCATCAACCCGGCCTGCTGGAGCTGATCGTCCCAATCTGCAGACGCATTGTAAATGCGCAGAGTGTATTTTGCGGCAGGGTACGAGTTTCCGTCGTTGAACGAGTTGTCGCTCGAATTCCACACAAAAGTGGTATCTTCGGCGCTGCGATTCACAGCAAGTGTGTAGGTCCTTTTGTTGTCGGAGCAGTATGCGTCGATATTCAGTGCGGACGGCGTTATACTCACCCCAGTGTATCCCCACTCAAACGTCTGCATATTGCCAGACTTGACGTACAAGCTGTCGGTCGTTTGCGGGGTGTTGAACGTGAGACTGCCGACGGCCGCGTTGGGATCAATTGAGACGGATGTCGACGAGGACTCGCTCGAGCTCGAGTCGTCAGTTGAGGAGGAATCGTCGGACGAGTCGGTGCTCGATGAGTCGTCGGATGATTCGGTGCTGGACGAGTCGTCGGATGATTCGGTGCTCGAAGAGTCGTCAGAGTCGGTCTTGTCTGCGGACTCCGAGCTCTCGCTGGAGTCGTCGGAGCTCGACGAATCAGCAGATTCGGTGCTCTCGCTGTCGGAATTGGTATTTTCGCTCGAGGACTCGTCGCTGTTGGAGTCCTGGCTCGAGGACGCCTCATCTGAGCCCGACGAGTCGCCAGAGTCGGTGGCCGTGGCCTCGGACGAGGAATCTTCGCGACGAAACAGAGTGACGCCCCGCTGCGTCTCCGCAGCCAGCGTGAACGGCAGACAAACGCCAATAAACAGCTGGTGGATTCTCATGTCAGCGCAGGAGTCCGCAGTCAACAATGACAAACCCACCCCCTGGAGGTTACTAAGAATAGGTTGGAAGCTCAAGCAAGTAGAATATAGCTAGTGCGGCCCCGTCTCTACGGCGGCTGCTATTGCGTGGCGGCTTCACCGGCACGCCGGGCCAACAACAGCAAACATTGTAGAGTGTTACGTACTATAATTACCATTCCTGCTTATACTTTTAGCCTCATGTCAACCTCACACTTTTGTACAATTGTGTGCTGCGCTCTGGTTGCGCTGGTACTCTTGGTCAGCCAGATTTACGGCGAGTACATCAAGCACAAGCCCAGAGACAACTTTGTTTGCTTCCTCATTGCTGTGTTCTTGCTGCTTTCGGGAGGGCTCATGTTCAAGGAATTGCGAGGCCGCAAGTACTCCCACGAGCAACTCGAGACCGGGTTCGTTGATTCCTAGGCTCTGTAGTTACCGTTATATATCAAGTATACTCTCGACACTTTCACTTTGTTCACATGCTCTGGACTCGCGACTATCTGCTAGCGCACTTCTTGGCGCCAGTTTGGGCAAGAACAAGCAGCTTATCGCATACCCTTGCTAGTTCCTATGCAGCAAGCTCTCTGGGCCTTTATCGCCGGAGCTACCTTGTATAATTATTGTTACTAGCTCGGAGATACTATGGCAGGTTCTGGTCCGTATTTCCAGATATCAGTAGCACTGTATTCGGTTTCATAATAGAGGCTGGTAACGCTTCGAGTACCCTTCACTCTAATATCTAGTTTGTGAACCAACAAAGAGGTGCAACAAGATTGCTACGTGGACGCAAATGTTCTGACTGCGTCCCAGTGTCTCATTTACAAATCATTGTGATTGTTCAGGTTACGCAGGGTGTGGTTTTCGCTATCAAAGCTTCTTATAATCTGGCACTACTTAGACACTCCTGCAGCAACCCCAGGTCCCCAATATCTACATGCATGTGAGTATGTGCGAGTCTCGTGATTGTGGTTTCTAAATACCGGACGAAATGTAGATATGCGGCATCGTCGCATGCATGCATGACGCACCAGGTTACGTTTGCCGGTGCGGAGGATCTAATAGAGCTTCAAATCGTTAATGTCCTTTGAGAAATAATGCAATCGATTTGTTTATTTAAAACTTAGTGCGCTTGATCATAGTTGCGGCTCCTCTTTGCCCTAGTTTAATATACACTTTTGAGATAAATTCCAAAAGTAGCTTGACATGTTGAATGTATATTCTTCCAATAATCCTCAGTACTTGTTATACATTGTACAAAGTTAATCTCTGCTCTATTTGATCTTTTGCACATGGCATCAACCCGCAGGGCCAGCCATTAGTCTAGTAGCTCGCACTTCTCACCAGATCGCCAGTTCCAGCACTGGGAGACATATCTCGCATCTTGATTGATTTCGGGTCTTGCAAGCAACTTATCTAGCTCTGCCCGTACTGCACGAGACCATCGGAAAGAAAAGCTCCGAAATGGCCATCCACCATGATTGTCCTAATTGCGTATTCTATAGCGCCTAAAAGACATCGCCTGTTATTGCTATTCATGAGAATTCGTTAATGGCATTTTTCTTTGCACATTTTTCTGTGAGGCGCCTGCATACATGAGAAATCTATGTTTGGCCTATGAAGACACAGCGCTAGCTGTTATGAGCATCTTACACGCTTGTACATTCCCTGAGCCTCACAACACCTACCAGGGATTTTTTAATTAATTTCGGCGCGATACCATGGCTTCTGTTGTCAAGCGAACAGTATTGGGTCAATTTAGAGAACCACATCGTGAATTAAAGTGTATACATGTTCATAAGGTATATACAATATCTCCGTCTATAGTTAATGATGGGATACGTCTATATCTACAAGGTGCCATTAGGGGTGCGTGTCTTGAGCTTGTACTTCAAAACCACGTCACCGCCGCTACGCCAAATTCGAGTTCGAATAACACCTAAAGTGTCTGTAGGATCCAGCTCCTGGTCCTGACAATAGAGACTAATGATGTCTTCGGCGTTGGAATTGTCAGCCGTCTTTTCGTCGATAACACCAGAGTCCTTCAGTGAGCTGACGACATACTGCATTATCTTTTTCGACCGCAAGATGGGTATTGCCAAGAGTCTTCCATTCTCACGTACCACTTCAGCGTCTCCTGCGTTGTATGGCGCAACCGTGAAGCCAATCTTCGTGGGCGCACGAGTTTGAATTTTATTGAGCAAAAGTACTTCTCCTACCCATCCCGGGAGCAGCTCTCGGATTTCTTCATTGTGCTTTGGGATATCACATATGTTACACTCAAAAACTTCCGTCGCAGCCCCAGCCCCTGGGTCTATCTGCGACAGTAAGACCCGCGTATCACTGGGAAACTGACTGATTGGAAGGTCAAAATTTTCTGGGTCGATATTATCTGCTATCATCTTGTCTTCTAGGAGCGTGAATGTCGCTGGCACTTCGAACTCCTTAGTCTCCGTTACCGGCTCGGGAGGCTCTGGAGTCTCCTCCTCAGTCTTTGAGCTGCGCGAGAACATGCGGCCAAAGAACCTTCGCTTTTTCTTCTCCTTGGACGGCGCTGACTCCGTCGAGTTATCGGCATCGTCCTTTTCCTTCTCCTTTTCCTTCTTTGGCTTATGTGCAATATGCTTTCTGATCCGTCCCTGCTCTTCGTGAGCAAAGGACTGGAAAATATTCTGTAGCGTCCATTTTCCTAGATTAACTCGCTTGTCGTCATCAAAGTTGCCCAAGTTGACGTTTACATTAGAGGATATCTCATCCGCATAGATTTCTGTATTGCCCGCAGACCGCTCACTAAATGAGACCACGAGTTGCCCCGCACGTATCGATACTTGGCACCAGTTATCTAGAACATCGCGAGTGTTATACGGTTGGGCGGCTTCTTGAAGCTGGCCCTCGAAACTCTGAGAAGTATCCAGCGGGCCCATCTTGCGTTCCAAAACTTTCGACAGCACAATATCTATCATGGCCATGTAGCCATCTGATGCGGCCACTAGAGCCCTGCGTTTGTCGTTGAGTAAGACATGCTTTACCAGGGAGGTGTGAGGAGTGGCCTGTTGAACGACGTTCGGCCCCTCCCAAATATCGATATTGTGGCCAGCTGTCCACAGTTTGTCCTCTCTAATTAGCATCGAATTCACGTTGTGCGCTTCACACACCAGTCGAGACTCACAGTTCTGGGTGGTATGGAAGACCTTTCCCTCGCGATCCCCAGAGTAGAACGACTCGAGATTATCATCGCTGAACAGACTCCACACAGAGTCCGAGTGATGAGTATAAGTCCTGAACAGTCTGCCGCTCACTAAGTTCCATAGCCGAACCGTAGCATCGCTCGAGGCACTCAGTAGCCACCCATCGACCATCAAAAGAGATCGGATATTGTCAGTGTGGCCAGACAAAACGCTCTGCTGTTCTTTTGCCCGGGGATCCCACAATCGGATCACTGAATCGGGGCTCCCCGAGGCGATGCAGTTGCCGTGAGCAGCTAGAGAGTAGATTGAGCCCATCTGGCCCTTGTTCTGCCAGCTAAACGACTCCCTGGTCTCGCCGTCGGCCCACCCGATAATTTTCCCGTCAAATCCTCCAGACACTGTCCACGGCTGTGAATCACGAGCGAGGCATTTTGCGAAATCGCTGTGATGGCCGACGGTCTGGATCGTGCCGGTGGAGAAGTCTGAGATCTTGATGGTGGTATCACTGCTGGCCGACCACACTAGTCCATTCACTATCTGGAGCGAATTGACCCAATCGACGTGGGCATCGATTGCTCTGATTGTGTTGAGGTTCGAGTCCCAAAGGTTAATGCGGCCGTCGCGTCCACCGCTATATACACCTTCAGGGGACTGAACCAAGGAGTTCACACCCAAGGAGTGGCCCGTAGGGGGCTGTTCCATCCCCACGACATACTGGATATTCATGATGAGGGTGGCTGAAAGTCCTGGGGGTGGCGCAAGCTGATATCCAAGTGGGGAGAATCTGGTCAGGTGGCAACTGTGGCGAACCAGCCTGCGGACAGGGGTGGTCTCGGCCAGTGACGTTGGGGTCACTGGTGATTTCTATGCAAGGAGCTGCTTTTGAGTGCAATAATGGGGGCCACGTCATTCTTTGCGATTACTTTGGTGTTTTTTGTGTCTTAGTTCGAGCCTAATCCAGGGAAGCAGGTGTATTAGTTTGAGACATTCGCTGCCGGCGAATGTGGGGTACATTCAAATCCAGTCCAATGCTGACTCGCTGTGCATGCTTTCCAGGTGGTTGGCTTGTTCACAGCATTGCGGGTATACTCCTATATTACTATGCTTCAAGAGTAGATGATCTCGTGGTGTTCGTTCAACGCCGGATCTACTGGAATGAGATGCCTACATCTGCCTGAGCATTTTACACAAAGATGTCCTAATGAGTCTCAGAACCTCCTGAGGGACTCACACATTCGCCGGATACTTGTCTGACTTGCACATGTCAGCTTCATATCCTAAAATTATCTCATAGTGTAACTCACTATTGCTGCGTGGCACCATATAGGCATGCGATTCCCTAATTTATCTGCCTGTAGTGGGTTTCCGAAGTCTGATATGTGCCTGTGGTATTTTGGGCGAGTCCGGTTCGAGTCTCAGGGTGGTCTCTATTATCTTCGGGAACGAGGATGGATCGATTCCTTAGAAAGAGAGTATTGGTCAGGTTAGTAATAACGCAGCCGCCTCTCTTGTCTGAAACGGCGCCCGGATGGCTCGTCTGTAATTGCGGGTATCTACTATTCAGTTTACGGTTTTTGTTTTTGAATTAAAGGTAACATCCTTGATATATTTAGCAAACAGCGACCGTCACTGCAATTGAAGCGCTCATGCCTCATTATGATAGCTGTTAATTTTTAGTTACGTACCTAGCTCTGGTTACATCTAGCGAACAAAGATATACCTAATGATCTGGTAAATAAAGGTAATCCATGGGAACTCGCTCAGGTCGTTCGTTTCCGCCCAGAACAATGGGTCGTCGTCCTTGAATTTTTCTGGTGACAGGATACTGCTCACTAGAGCGGACACTACACTGGCAGTAGAGTGCATCAGGGCCGAGTTGATCTCGACGAGTCTATCCAAGGCGTATACCATGTGCAAACAAAGGAAGATCCTACAACATGTGAGCCTAGTAATTCAACAACAATGTAGTATGTTATCATCTAAGAGTCATAGTCATTCTCATCGTAGCTGTGGTATATAAGTAAATCGACTCAAGTCAGTAAACGAATGTAGGCCAGCACAAGGGCAAAGGTACCGGTGCAAACACCGATCAGCCATTGCAACACCTGCACTTTGGTTCCCTCAGCCTGCGTTCTGAAATTGCTGAGCTCCTGGTCAATTCGGGCGTTCATTTCCTGAATTTTCAGTTCATGACCAGCACTCTCTTCACGTACTCTGCCTTTCTCGAGATTCAGATCCAGTCGTACGTTCGCTCGCTCTTTTGCCACTGTTTCCTTGAAATGCTGCCGAGTTTTCTCGACGTCTGTCATTATTCTTTCATGTTCCTCGGTCACTCGAGCAACGTCCGACTTTCCGAGGTTCTGCAGCTCGGATTTCAACTTTGTAAAGTCGACTTTCTGCTGGTAGACTCGCTGTAAAAACTCATCTTTCGAAACCAAATTGCTATTCAGGTTTGTGCTTGTGTCATTGAGAACTGATGCCAAAGACTTGAGGATTGCGTCTGCCTGGGCAGGAGTGAATCCCTCACGCTCGAGCTGGACCGCGAATTTGCGGGTATCAAATTGGTGTAGAAACCGCTTTTGCCGAACGGGAAATGCAACAAATCTTGCTCTTAGGCTCGGGAGACTTGATCTCCACATATTCGCCGGATGACAAACACGAATCAAATAAATAATTACCAGGGAAGATTGCGGCCTGTCAGCAGGCCTTCGTAATTGCATTAGAATTTGTTCCCCACATATTGACAGGTTTTTTTTTTTATTTTTTAGTTAATGGTATGTTATTTTAGTTGACCCTCAAAGACAGAAAAACATGTTTACGGCCTCGAATGGAAATTTATTTGATTAAGACCACAATCAAGGGCTCTAGTCCATGTACATAAATTGGCTAGAGTAAACCACTCCATCAGTATGCACTGAAAACGCGTGGTCGGAAACCGCAGAGTACACTCTATTTCTGGTTATAGATTTTAATGTCAATTATGTTCAGTCCTGCTTAAGGGACATGACTGAATAAATAGCTAACGCTTTCGCCGTTATGCAGGCGACGAATACTCTCTGCTAGAACAGGAGATACGTCCATAGACTTGAGTTTCTCGCAATTTTTCATCTTGTCCTCCATTGGCACAGTGTTAGTACAAACCACAGCATCGAGCTGTGAGTTGTTGATGATTGTTATGGCCTTTCCACTAAGAATACCGTGGGTTACAATGGCAATAACCGTTTTGGCACCGTTCTCAATCAGAGTGTCTGCAGCCTTGGCCAGCGTGCCACAGGTATCGGCCATGTCATCGACCAGTATACAGACCTTGTTGGAGACGTCGCCAACTAGCACCATTTTAGATACCTCGTTAGCCCGAGCACGCTCCTTGTGGATCAAAGCAAAATCGAGGTTAAGTTGGTCGGCCAAACCTGCTGCACGCTTAGCTCCACCTGCGTCTGGACTGACGATGATTGCGTTGGAGTAGTCGACCGAGTTTTTAATGTACTGCATGACACTGGGCTCAGCATAAAGGTTGTCCACAGGGACGTCAAAAAATCCTTGAATCTGAGAGGCGTGCAAGTCCATAGTAATGACATGGTCGCAGCCGGCAGTTTGAAGCATGTTTGCCATTAATTTGGCAGTGATGGGTGCTCTGCTTTTGTCTTTGCGGTCCTGGCGAGCATATGGAAAGCAGGGCAGCACTGCGGTAATTCGGCGAGCCGACGCAGTTTTGCAAGCATTTATCATAATGAGAAGCTCCATAACCCGATCATTGACGTCGCCGTTTCCAATCTGGCAGATGAGGTAGACATCTTCATCTCTCACAGACTCACCAATATTTAGGTTGATCTCACCATTAGACTCTCTGAAAATATTGACAGGGGTCAAGGATTGATTGAGGTTCTTGGCCACCAACTTGGCTAAATCACAGTGGATGTCGCTGGAGAGCAGTTTGATCGAGTTCGTAGCCATGGTCAGTCTGTTTGTGAGAATCTACTGATGCCAAAAAAAAAAAGGGCGGTCACGTGGTACATATTCACGAGGGGTACAAACCAACTGACGAATCACCAGGGTCACAAACTCGGTGCACTGGTGCGTGGCGTCCGGGCGGCGAAATTAATATTAGTAAATCCCGACTAAGGCGATAGCACGGTCAGGCGTGCGTGCGCCGTTGGGGACAAGTCCAAAAAAGAATCGACAGAATGGCAAGTAATTAGCTTCAATATTGAAAGAATGCACGCTCACGCGTCTGCAACAGTGTGCATGCTATCTCGGCGTTACTCTTGCCGTTGACGCAGAATTTTGAGAAGAAAACAGGGTAAATGTAGCATTTAGCCCTTGTCGTGCGTAATGTGCGATTTTCAACTATCGCGGAGCTATGTTATGTCGACAAAGGCGTCCCGGTACCTGCATGTCGGATGCAGCACCATGCACGACGTTGGATCCGAGCTTGTTTCAAGTAATGTGGCGTCTGTTGACTTTAGTGGCGCGGTGCCATGACAACGCTGTATTGATTTTGCCTTCACTGCATACAACCCAGCACGTGTGTGGAGGATGCTTATCTCTTGGGTGCGGTGGAGTGCATCTGGGGCCATTTTTCCTGCCTGAGTTTGAAATCAATCTGAGATCGCCGGGACCGCCCGATGCAGATCGTGCGCAGATCTAGGATTGTGTCTCTGCTTGATAAGCTGATCATGCCATCGATAGGGGCTACCTGAGACGGATTAGAAAAGTGCCCCGGGTAAGCAATCGCTCGTATCCACCCTTGCTCCATGATTAGTACGTTTGGGACCTGCACCGATTTCTGGTTTGCCACAGACAATGGGACTCTGACAAATATGGTGTGATTTAGAGACAATTAGTTGCATAATTCGAATCGCTTGCTATTAGGCTCGTAGTGTTTCTCCGAGAAGCACACAATATTTCATTGTTGCACGAGTTCACAGTTTCAAATGCAGATCATCATCTGTAACAAAGGGAGCATCCCCTACTGGAATGCCTGTTTGGTCATGGGTGACTAAGGAGAGCATTTTACATAACAAGTCAATTAAGTTATAATTAGAAGGGAGCAAAATTGCGGAGGCGTTGGCTCGGCGCGGGGCCGAATCCCGTCATACGGCACGGTGTGACTTCGAACGGCGTTCTAACCCATTACTGTTTCGAGATGTTGCCACGGAGACCTTGCATTTGTTGTTCACGCAGAAAACTCTGCCCCTTGCAGCGACGCATTGACTAAGCTCGTGTACCTTGATGCGATGCACGGCGCGGGCCAAGAACAGGAGATACGCGCTCGTATAGAGCCGAGTCGTGGGATGTTTTGGGAATTCTCGTTGAGTTAAAGCGATATACATTGCGATATCCAGTTTTGTGCCGCTCCGCCGCCGGGCAATGGCACCGTGCACTTGCCACAGATCTGCGACGTCATGCACAGGGACGAAGCAGCTGCAGCGTCAAGAGCGGTATATAAATGACGATCGATCGCACCCCGAGTGTACCTTTCAAGTTTGCATGAGCGCACTCACACAACCAGCAACCACATCACATAAACACGGTTGCTCGATGACGACTGTTGAATGTGCAGTGTGCGGATGGGCACAGGACCTCAGCTACGGTGAGGGCGCACAAGACGCCGATATTTGCATGTACAGCGAACACTTTAGAACCGCAGACCATCTACAGAACTACATTGCATGGTGTGCGTATCGTGAGGAGCAGGACATCAGCTTCGACTATATTGACGAGTGGCTGGTCCAAAACTCGCTGGTGGACACACACCATGCGGCTCTTGCTACCGACTACTGGTATTTCAAGAAGTGATGACTTATTTATTCACCTATTTATGATCATAATTAGACCCCTTGCACGCTATCTAGCTCAGAATAATTCTCGTTGAATCTTAGTCACCCCGGGCACTTATCACTGCATTGAGCGTATGGCATAACAATGGGTCTGTGTAGTTTTAGCATTAATAAATAGCTTCTAGGCATTGGGGCAACACCCTTAAATAATGATAACAACTAGTCGTACCCCAAGTCGGCGAGGACCTCGCTGTATGTCGGGGCCTCGTCGTCGAAAGGGGCGGTAAAACTGGCCTCAATTGTGGTATTCCACGTCAGGTCGGGGTCGTCGTCGCTCTCGGGCTCGGGGGCGATCGGGCGAGGGTCCATGGCCGCGAGCCTTTTTTGGAAGTCCGAGTCCTCGCCGTTCTCGTCGAGGATGAGGCCGTGGTCGGGCAGATCAGGAATCTTGGCTGGGAGGGGGTCGATCTCGCGGGCCTCGGCGTGGTCGGCCGTTGAGCTCGCCGCCCGCAGCACTGGCAGCGTCGAGTACCGCTGGGCCACCGCTGGTTTGGCTGGGGGCCCTCGCTGGTTCACTGGGACGTTTGCAAACAGCTTACGAGGCCCTGCGTCAGGGATGCTCAGCTGCCGTTTCGCTGGGGTGCCTGCTATCCGCCTGCTGGCCGGCCCCGAGCTGTTTTCGGGGTCGCAATCTGGGTCTGGAGGCATGAGGCAACAATGCAGGGCAACAATGCAACAGACTACACACCAGATCGACGCTGGGAATTCTTAATAACAGAAGCACAACACAATGTTGTAGATGACTTAAGCGATGGACGGTAATCGTCGCTGCCCAGGCGGTGGCGCGGCCGTGCCAATTAGTAGTAATATTCCATAGCCAAGCATGCGTAGCCACTTTTCACTGTTTAGATATGCACAACTCTGTCGGTCATGCACGCTACCAGGACTGATTCATGCGGAAAATCCACCGATAATCACCAAAATGACGCCCAAATGAAAGAGTTCTCAATTGAAGCGGGACAGCGGTTACCGCCACTCCGCGTACGGTCGCGGTTTTTACGCTACTTCTGACTCATTAATCTTTTCACAATGCGGACATTTCAGATTAAGGTTCCCGCATCCAGTGCGAATATTGGGCCTGGATTCGACGTCCTCGGAGTCGCTCTCGGCCTCTATCTAACCGTTGATGTGACTGTCGACCGCACTTCCTCCGACCGTCACCCCCTGAACTGCAAAATCACCTGCAGCGGCCTGGGGGCTGAAGATTTGCCGCTTAACCCAGAAGACAATCTTTTGACTCGTGTGGCTATCTATGTATTGCGGTGCTCGGACCTGCGCAGCTTCCCCGTTGGCACCCACGTGCACATCCACAACGAGATCCCCTTGGGCCGCGGTTTGGGCTCGAGCGGTGCCTGCGTTGTTGCTGGCGTAATGCTGGCCAATGCGGCTGGCCAGCTGAATCTCACCAGGGACCGCCTCCTGGACTTTTGTCTCATGATCGAGAGGCACCCCGATAACATCGCAGCGTCCCTGTACGGCGGATTCGTGGGCTCATTCCTTAGAGAGCTCAGCGGCACAGATTTGGAGCGTATTGAAGTGCCCCTTTCTGAGGTGCTGCCCCAGCTTAGCGGAGGTGTCGACACTGGGTTGCTCCCCCCAGAGCCCCCTATTGGGATCGCTCACCACATTGGCTACGACCTTGCACCTGAGATCAAGGCTGTGGCGGTTATCCCTCAGTTTGAGGTGTCTACGGCGAAGAGCCGCGATGTGCTTCCCACCGCCTACACTCGCCAGGACGCAGTTTTCAACTTGCAGCGTGTCTCGGTGCTAATTTCGGCCCTTGGCCGGTCTCCTCCAGATGCTGATCTCGTGCACCGGGCCATGCAAGACCGCCTGCACCAAAAGTACCGTAAGATTCTGGTGCCCGGTCTGGAAGAGATCCTCGCATCCATGTCTCCCCGCACAAATCCCGGCCTCATAGGAATCTGCCTCAGCGGGGCGGGGCCCACAGTGCTGGCCCTTGCCACTGACCACTTTGAGGAGATCGCCGAGGACATCATCTCGTGCTTCAAGAGCCAGGACATCGAATGCACCTGGGAGCTGCTCTCCCCGGCCGCTGGAGCATCATGCGATGACGAGAGCTGCAAAAATCTATAAACTGCTGTATGTTTAGTTCGTACTATCGAAAACTAGTGTTGAGGCATCGTGCATGGGCAGATAAATGGGCTGTGGCGGTTTAGTGGCGCGGACCATGAAATTTCACTCGGTGAAATATCGGTCGCTACATCGGATCCCGGCATTGTCAAAAAATTTCAGCACCACAAATGTGCGCAGGGACCTCGCGACGATAATTGAGCCGGCTCACTGGGCCCTGACGTCACTTGAGCACACCACGGGCTTGTCGTGGCCTGTGCTGATTCCCACAGCCACAATTCTGCTTCGAGCGACGCTCACGACCCCTTTTGCCGTGCTCAACAGGATCAGAGCCCGTCAGCAGGGTGCCCTCCAGCCCCTGCTGTCTGCTATGGTCCCCATTTTCCGAGCTCAGCTCGCTCAAACTACTGTTCAGGGCACTTCACAACTAACGCCCGAGCAAATCAGAATTCTGGCCGTGAAAGAGCGCAGGAAAAGACGAATAGAGCTGTACCGTGAGTACGGGTGCCAGAACTGGAAGATGCTCTTCCAGCCAGCCTTGCAGATTCCGCTGTTCTTGTCCATGTCGCTGTGCATCAGAGCGATGTGCGGCTGGACAGTCGTCGACGGGTTCGCCATTGAGCAGTCGTTCGTCGACCAGGGGTTTTTCTGGTGCCCCAGCCTGGCGATGCCCGACCCCTCTGGTGCGCTCCCGCTCGCAGTTGGCGCCTGCGCACTGGCTAATGTGGAGATACAGCCCCAGGCACACTCCACACGCAAGGGCCCATCAGTGCAGGCGCTGCTGATCAACGGGTCTCGCTTCGGTGCGATTTTGTTCATGGCCATGTCCTTCCAGGCCCCAAGCGCTATCGCTGTGTACTGGCTAACGTCGAACGGCTACTCACTGATCCAGAACGTGCTCCTTAACCGGTTTCTGCCGCTGCAGCAGAAGCTCGACTATTCTGAGGTGAGCTTCGCCGTGGCCAACACCATGCCTGAGGCCAAGCACGGCGAGCAAACCCCGAGCACGCCAGCGAAATAATGTATATAGATCGATCTGCATTGTCCGAGCACCAGGTGCACAGCCCGAGTGAAAATGGGCACACTGCACATGGTGCATCGACGTTTTTATATATCCTGCCACAAGCTAGGTATGTTTTAATAAATTAATCCTGAACTGAGCCGTCTCTAGGTCTGTAGATGACGCCCTTGTCCTCGAGGTCGCCGATGATCTCTGGGGGAATCTTGCCGTTGACTTTGACCGCATACAGTCCGGGAACAAACTTGTCTACTCGAAGCCACCGAGCAACCCAGCTGTCCTTGCCGCTGGCGATGGAAACGAGTCCCTCGAACGACGATGAGGTGCAGTCCTGCACGAGCTGGTCGTCGGTGCGGAAACTGACGAGGCTTTCGCAGTTCGGGCATCCCTGGTTGACAAACACCCTATTTGGCAGCACAATTCCGCAGATCATGCACGCCCGCTCGGTTTTAGTGCTCATGAAGGATTATTAGTGACTAAGCTAGTAATCGTAGATTGAACTGGATACTAGCTGTAGAGTAGCGTAGAATAGATAATTATTGTTGTTAAATTGTAGAATGTGTATATTTGCTAGTGAAGACACATATTGCTGCACGAAAGCAGATTTGCAGCTAGCTTTAAAGATTGGCCGTTTAGAGACTGCCCTTTAGAGATTGGCACTCGGGCACCAGGTTTTGTACAGACCCAGTCTCTAGGAAAGCTTCCAGGTTGCTGATTACGGCTTCTTCCATCTTCCTCTCGGTCTGGACGGTGTGAGTCCCGACGTGCGGCAGCAGCAGAGCGTTCTTGTTCTCGAGCAGCTTGGGGTGCACTGCGGGCTCGTGCTCGAATACGTCAAGGCCGACCGACTTTACCTTTCCGCTCTCGAGGCTCTCGACCAGCGCCTCCTCATCGATCACGGCCCCGCGAGCGGTGTTGACAATGTACACTCCGTCCTTGCACTTTGAGAGGTTCTCGCGGTTCAGCAAGTGGCGAGTTGCGCTCGACAATGGCACGCTGACGTAGATCACATCGCTGGTGCGCAGCAGAGTGTCCAGATCAACGTACTCGGAGTCCTTCTCGACATCTGGGGGAGCACGCTTGCGGTTGTGGTACTGGATCTTGCTGAAATCAAGCAGTCGCAGGCACTTGTCCCGCACCTCAGCGCCAATGCCCCCGAGCCCGATGATTCCCAGCGTTTTGGCATCTGCCTCGTCGGCCAAGGGGATGCCTCTCTGCCAGTCGCCGGTGCGCAGGCTCGAGGCCAGGCCGCCAAAGTTGCGCAGGGTGCCGAGAATGAGGTAGAAAGCAGTGTCTGCGGTGGCATTGGCGACCGCTCGAGGGGTGTTGGACACCTGGATCCCGAGTCGAGCACACTGGGCCGCATCTATCGAGTCGTAGCCCGCCCCGTGGTGTGCAATGCACCCGAGGCCGTGCATTCTATCCAGGACTCGGCCGTAGCCTCCAGTCTCGGCCACGCCGTCGGTGGTGTTTGCGATCGCAACCACGTCGTGGTCTGCAAAGTAGCCCAGCAGCTCGTCGGGGCTCCTGGCGGTGCAGTCGACCAGCTCGAGATCGTGTGCCCGAGCCAGTCGAGCCCAGCTCGGTTTCGCGAGCCGACAGGCTCCCTTGAGCAGCAGCACCTTTCGCATGGGATTCTCGATAAGCAATCTGTGCGACAAAGTCGACGACTACAGCACCAGCAGCACTAGACTAACTCATAAATACAACCGCAATCTAAATACAAAAGCTCTCCGACTCAGGCCCTATGGCGTGCTCCCCTTCCGCATTAGGACGTTATCGATCAACCCTAACCTCCAAGATATTAATGCGTCGTGAACCCGCATCGGGTCGCCATCATGCCATTCAGACCAATCCACCGAGCCTCAGACCAATTCGACGTAGTTGGCCGCCCCCAGACCAAGGCCAGCCCGTACGACCCCGAGGTTGACTGGGAAACGTACGCTACGAAATACCTCGAGTTCACCGACAAGAATCCCACCAAATACCACGCCATTGAGGCCCTCAAGACCGAGCTCGAGGCGGCTGGGTTCAAGTACTTGAGCGAGCGGACCACGTGGGACGTCAAGAAGGGCGGCAAGTACTACACGACCCGCAACGGCTCGTCGTTCGTTGCGTTTGTGGTCGGGGCCAACTGGCAGCCCAGTTTCGGGGCTGGGCTGGTGGGAACCCACACAGACTCGCTCACCGCGATCGTCAAGCCGTCGAGCGTGCGCAAGGAGGTCGACGGCTACGAGCTGCTGGGAATTGCACCGTATGCGGGAGCCCTCAGCGACAAGTGGTGGGATCGTGATCTCGGGGTTGGCGGCCGCGTGGTGGTCAAGACGGGCAAGAAGTTCGAGACCAAGCTCGTGCTGGTGCCGTACCCCATCGCCCACATCCCGTCGCTGGCCCCCCATTTCGGCAAGCCCAGCGAGGGCCCGTTCAACCTCGAGACCGAGGCCGTCCCCGTGGTGGCCCAGGTCACCAAGCCCGAGCCCAAGCCCACCCCCGAGGAGAAGACGGCGCCGCTGTACGGCAAGCACAGCCTCAAGTTCCTGCGGCTCATCGCCAAGTACGCCGGCGTCAAGGTCGAGGACATCTACTCGTGGGACCTCGAGCTGTTCGACACCCAGCCCGCATCGTTCGGAGGCATCGACAAGGAGTTTTTGTACGCCCCTCGCATCGACGATAAGATCTGCACCTACGTCGCCACCGAGGCCCTCATCGAGACCTCAGACGACATCGTCGAGAGCCCGACCTTGACGCTCGTCGCGGGCTTCGACACCGAGGAGCTCGGCTCGCTGTCCCGCCAGGGTGCCCGCGGCAACCTGCTCGACTCGGTGGTGACCCGGATCCTCAATGGCTCCGACATCGACGAGAAGGACTTTTGGGCCAACTCGTTCTTCTGCTCCGCCGACGTCACCCACGCCGTCAACCCCAACTTCGACAGCATCTACCTCGACGAGCACAAGCCGCTGTTCAACACCGGCATCACGCTGGCTCAGGACCCCAACGCCCACATGATCACCACTGGCGTCACCACCGCCTTCATCACCGAGCTCGCAAAGAGAACCGACAATACCATTCAGCAATTCCAGATCCGCAACGACTCCCGCTCTGGTGGCACCATCGGGCCGTACATTTCGTCGAAAACCGGCGTTCGCGGTGTCGATATCGGCATCGCCCAGTGGAGCATGCACAGCATTCGAGCCACCGTCGGGTCCAAGGATGTCTGGCTAGGTGTGAGGTTCTTTAAGAGTTTCTATGAGGAGTGGAGTAACGTCGACTTGGAGTTTAAATTAGGAGACCTGTAGAAGTATTTGTAGTATATTAATTCAAGCACAGCGGTCTGTGGCTTCCTGTGCATGGACGTGGCGCTCGCAGGTCGAGTATCGGCGCTCAAAGCCCAGGCCCGCACTGCCACGCGAATTCCGTGGAGGTTTTCGGAGCTGGCACCCAGCAAAACTCCAAATCAAAAACTGCAGGAGCTGTACGCCTCACGCAAGCTGCGAAACCTGATCACTACCAGCAAGCCGTTGACCATGGCTGTTTTCACACAAACTCCGCTGCCAAACACTGCTACAGCTTCAAAGCTGCTCGAAAATTCTCTTTCTGAAGCCCCTCTAATTGCCTTACGGTCATATTTAGCAGATCACAATTTAGAGGGAGCATTTACTGCTCTCGACTGCGTGCCAACAAAGCCCAACCACATGCCACTAATAGGGTTTTTCGGCACATCGATTCTGTCCTTTGTCTCACTGCTGGCCTGGGGCGGCCCGATCGGCTGGGCCCTGTCGGTGTTCTGGACTGGCCTCGGGGTTTCTGCACTGGTGCCTCCTAAGTACTCGTGGGCTCGATGGAGCACGACGACTCCCCGGGCACAACGGGCCCATGAGAAGCTCTTGTTGGCAAACCACATCGTCGCCTGGTACCAGGACGAGATCGGCGTGACTGTCCACAACTTTCACAGGAGACACAGCGACGGTGTGCAAGACCAGTCAGAGGTCCTCAACAGGCTGCTGAACGAGAGAGGCCTTGTCAGAGTGGTCCACGACCAGGAAATTGCGTACGCTCAGTACTGGACCTTCAAGGGGAGGTTCGTCTGGACTGAGCCCGAGCATGACCCTGCGCACTTCAAGAAGCGATGAGTCTGACACACTTGGCTTGTACCTGTGCGAGTGTGTACCACTTGTAGCTGCTCAGACTCCTCGTCTTCTCGGGATGTGCCCTGTTTCGTCTACATCACAATAAATATTACTTAAAGTACTCGAAGATTTGTGCGGCAGCCAGTATGCACATTCCCCCCGTGAATCGAACCAACGAATCCCCAGTGAGGCTCCCGACTGCCCATACACCGTCTGCTATATGCGGGACTTGGATGTCAGGCAGTTCCTTGTGAATTCCGCCTCTAAACACCCTACTAGGCAGGCCCAGGCTGGAACAGTAGTCCAGGTTACCGCACCTGCCAGCTCTAGTGACAATACGATAGACCTGAGGAATTACCTCGCCGTTATCGAGCTCGACGTTCGAGCCGTCAACCTTAACAATTCGGCCATTTGGCACCCCAGTGTAGCCCGGCCCAGCTCTCTCCCGCATGTACTGATACACCTCCGCATACTCGGGATAGAGCTTCTTGGGGTACTTTTTGATCTGCGAAGGCCCGCCGTCTGCGTTCCACCAGTATAGGTGCACAACGTTGTACTTGTGGTGTAGGCCCGCAATCACAGCGTCAGCAGCACTCACTCCTGTGCCTACAACAATGATGGTGGACTTGCCCCCGCAGTCCTGATTATCGCACTCGTACCCCTCCGAGTTGGACCCCGACGCCAGCACCACAGTCTGAGTGTAGAGTCGCTGGTGTGTGGCAGTGGCGACCTCAAACATGCCGCTGTCACGCTGGACGCTGGCCACGGTCCCGCGTACCAGGGGGAGCCGCTCCTTCTTGCAGAACGCATCGTAGTACTCGGCAACGTCCTCACGTTTCGGGCGAAAGTACGGCTTCGCAGGCTCCTTTGTGGCTTTTTCTAGAAATTCGTCTACAGGAAAGTTTGGCATTGCCAGCATTTCGCTGTAGCTGAGGGCCAACCCCGAACGGTCGTCCCAGAGTGTCTGTGACCACTGGCCACCAGGCGGCCCCGAGCTGATGATCTCGTGCTCCAGGGCCTTTTTGGGATCAAAGACCCACTTTACTCGGCTCTCCATGGCTTGGCTGCTCTGCAGGTTCCATTCGCACGGGACCACCAGTGCGTCATAGAGCAGATTCACCGGCCAAACCTTGGCAGTGAAAAAGCTCTCGTAATTTAGGCCAACATATCGCAGCAATGTCTCGTCTTGCACAGCCTCTAGCAAGTTGGCGTGCCTCGACAGCATGTGGTCGAGCTGGGAATCTGGGTGCGGACCAAAAGTTTGTCTGTCGTAGACGGGAATGTTGCCCTGGAGGAGGTACGACAGGAATAAACCAGCTGGACCGGCGCCAATGATGGCTACGTCCATCGGTCAAAAAGTAATTACGACGTTAGATAATCAAGGCTCTTGGGTCAGTCACTAAGGTCCATAGGGTATGTCGCAAGGATCGCTTCATGCGGACTTTTGGCACTAACTCGGCTACACCCATAACTTAACGTAAAGCTAATTTAGATAATTAAAGTAGACTCTTGAGAGTGACGGTGGCCTTCCAGGACTTGGACGGGGCGAGCTTGACGAACTCGGCGACCGAGCCAGACTCGACGCACACCATCTTGTGGAAGTCCTCCTTGGGAGAGAAGTCGCTCATGCTGTTGGCCCCCTTCTCCCAGGGGTTCCACACCACAGTGTCCTTGAGGTTCTCGGTCTGGACCTCGTAGATGGGCTTGCCGTCGTAGTCGACTGCGATCTGCGAGGGGGTCGCCTCGTACACACGGTCGACCTCGCCGTGGAAGGTGACGGGCTTGTCCTCCTTGGTCACGAACTGGCCCTCGACCTTGTTGAAGTACTTGAGCCCGTTGAGGCCCTCGACGCTGACCTTCTCGACCTCAGGCACCTCGAAGTAGGTGTGGAACAGCACGTTGAAGTCGAACTGCTCCGACCCGGGGTTCTCGACCTCCAGAGACAGCTCCAGGGCCTCCTTGCCGAGCTTCACAGTGTACAGCAGCGTAAAGTCGTAGTTCCAGGCCTTGCGGTACTCCTCGCTGAGATTCTCGGGGCCGAGGCCAAACTGGACGGTGTTCTCGTCGACCTCGCCGAGCAATTCCCACGTAGAGCTGCGAGCGAACCCGTGCTGGGGGAGCGAGTCCGTGGCGGGGTGGTCGCCCTTTGGCGGGCCGAATCGAGGGAACACCAGGGGAATGCCGCCCCGGACGGCCCTGCTGCCGTCGAGCTTGCTCCCTTTCGACAGGAACAGCAGCTCCTGATCGAGGATTCTCCACGAGGTGATGGTGGCTCCGAAATTGAGGATCTCGACCGTCGCCTTGGTGGCCTCGTCGCTAATGCGGACACCGTTTTCAGTGGGAGTGACAGTCATTCAATGGCAACTTGGAGCGTGAGGGCACATATATACTGTTGCGGGGTGCACACGTGGCTGAATCGTGGCGCAACGAAAGGTGCATGGGCGAGCCCAGCGACGGCACGGGGCCCAAAAAAGCAACTGGCACCCACCAAACCGTCCCAGGCGCCCGATCCGCTGGGGCTCGAGAACGGCATTGTGGCGGAGCACCTAACTACTGTGGCGATCAGGTAAGCGATTGACGTTAATCAAATGGTAAGTAGATTTCGCCCGAGCCAGCTCGAACTAACTAGTCTCAATCCCTGCGTCCGTACCTGAACGCCGTGCGCAGCAGCCTGAATGCAGCCCTCTGCCTCGACAACTTCAGCAGCGAGATCGTTGAGCGCCACAACTACCCCGAGGTCGAGGCCGGCAATAACCCGCTGGCAATGCTCAACAGGATGCACATTGCCCGCAACGAAAACGAGAAAATCCTGATTGAAAGCAGTATCAACTCGGTGAGGGTCTCGATCGCCATCAAGCAGGCCGACGAGATTGAGCACATCTTGGTTCGCCAGTTCACCCGATTCCTGACTCGCCGAGCCGAATCGTTCTTTATTTTGCGTAGAGTGCCGGTGCAGGGCTACGACATTAGCTTTTTGATCACAAACACACATACAGAGACCATGCTCAAGCACAAGCTGGTGGACTTTATTATCGAGTTTATGCAGGACGTGGACAAGGAGATCTCGGAAATCAAGCTGTTTTTGAACGCTCGGGCCCGTCACGTCGCTGAGGCCTACATGACTCCGTTCGATAGTTAAAATGTACCTTAGATTGCATATTGTTAGATCTTCACGCTAGCTAGATACAATGCCTCGCACTGGCTGAAAGGCGAGTGCGGTGCTGCTACCGCCTACGACTGCCGTTCTGGGATCATGCACAATTGACTCATGTTCCTCGTAACGACCTAGCCAGTCTGGCTCTGCCACATCGGCCGCTGAGATCTGAAACTATATAATCATTTAGTACTGGCATTTTTCGCCGATCGTCTGGGTATGGGGAAATCCGAAATTTCACTAGTTGGGACTTTACTGATTAGCTCACTGCTCGCCTCCTCGGTCGCTAGCTTTGCAAAGTCAGAGCATATGCCGCCGATCGGGCTCGCCGAGCAATTTATGTGCTGCGTCGAGTTTCCCCGCTCGAAATCTGCAATCGCGAGAACGGGATGCCGAAACGACGAGCCGAAAGACTGGATCAGCCTGCTTACTGACCTGTTCTTCTAGACCTGATTAGCGATTGATCTGCATTTCCTCGCAGAATCCTAGTATATTTAAACAAGTAGACTCTCTGAGGCGTACTGCTAACGATCCCCTCCACCAGAAAGTCGCACTCGCTCGAGAGCCTCTATCTGGCGGTCGCTTTGCACTATCAGATCGGCTGGAGAGCACTGATAGCTACTTATCGGGAACGAATTGGGCGAAAGCACCCTTACTAGAGATTCATAGGTAAACATAGTGATCTAATACTATAAATTGTGCTCAGCACGCACCAGGGTCGCTTTCATTGACCTCACAGCGCACCCCTTATTTGGCATTGGTCAGCAGTGTTGATGGCCGGACATGGCCGAAAACTACTTGCTCGCAAAATGCCGAGGTGTGAATGGCACCGGCAAGGCAACAGTCCTAGGCTGAATTCATTGCCCAGGAGTGCATTTCCCCTTTAATCGGGAATGTTGTCGACAAATAACTCTATGACAAACGCTGCATGTACCTCACGGAGGGTGCCTAGCCGGGACACAGCTGCATGCACCTGCTGTCATAGCCTACATAATTTTTTTTTCGGCAGGATCCATGCTTCGCATTCCTTATTTGCGGGGAAGCTATAAGCCCCATTCGTATACTACGCGTCTTTTCTAGAAAGATTGAACCTAAAAATACTAACATACAACCCCAAATCATGAAAGGAACCGTTTTCACCAAGTGGCGGGAACGCCACGTTCGGCCTGAGGTCATTGAGCGCCCTCAAAATGGACTAGAGCCCATAAAATTTTTCCTATAGCCTTTATGCAGCATACAGCACCTATGATAACGTTTTCTCGCTCTCATCTTTCTCAGAACTCATTCGGCATTGCCCGTGATGGAGGAGACTTGGCTCATTGAGGTTAGGGCCGCATTTTGATATATTTCAGACAGGAACCGATCTCAACGTCCTCGATGGATAATTCCCGGCTGAAATCGGAAAAGACAAGCGAGGAAAGTTTGGGGTTCCTAGAGCCTACCATGGTCTCTGATTTAGAGAGCCCTCCTATGCGTAGTCCCCTTCAGCACCAGAATGTACCCTCAACTCCACATGCTGGTTCGTCCAATTCGGCAGGCCAGCGAAGAACCAGCGATGTTCAGGGGTGCCGGAGTACCGATTTGAAAATACGAGCCTGTGATGAGTGCCGAAAACGCAAAACTGCATGCTACATCATTGAAAATTCGACGCAGTGTTTTCGATGCAAGATGGAAGACATCGAGTGTACATTTACCTCTAACACAAGCAAAAAATCGTCGCAACAGAAGCCGTTGGGCCAACCGAAAAACAGCAAGACTTCTCCGCTGATTGACGATTACAGCTCGTTGCCCGGAAAAAGCTTACTGAAAAGAACGCTATCGCTGCAGCATCCGCGGTCGTCGTTCATCGTCGGGGATACAAATTTGTTCGACCAAACAGTCCTGTCGACAGTTCCCCTCGATAAGAATAATCAGGCCACTCTGAGCACGAACCTCACATTGCGCAGAATTTCAAATGACTCACTGTTCATCGTCCGCACAGACCAGGGAGTAAGCCAATGGATTAGAGAGTCTGATGAAATAGAGAGAGCAGTATCTCCTTATGGCTGGGCCCTTATAAATTGTTATTTCCAGTATTGCCAACCTTGCTACCCTATTCTTCACGAAAAGGTATTTTTGGAAAAGTACCAGCGGACCTATAGAGAACTCACCCCTGCATTATTAGGAGCCATGTATTGTTTGGCACTAAAATGGTGGTACCACTCTAACGATCTGTGTACCACCGCACGCCCTGGACACCTTCATAACCAGTTGTACAATTTGACTGTTGCATCGTTTTTCCAGGCATCCGCAAGACCGAATCTAAGTCTGATCCAGGCCGGGCTATTATTGCTGCAATGCTCTAATGCGGATGATCATACGTTGGCCATTTCTTCGGTAATTAACACCTTGGCGTACCGCGTTGCCCTCAACATTAATTGTTCGCAGTGGAAGATCCCAAAATGGGAAAAGACGCTGCGAAATCGCCTCTCATGGGCAGTATTCTCACAGTGTCACTGGATTGCACTTCAGGAGTCCGTGCCCTCGCTAATCAGTGCCTCGAACTGGGACCTCATTACCATGACCGAGGACTTTTTCGAAATGGACGGAATGCAGCAGCCACTTTGGCCGCTCTTCACTCTGATGTGCAAGCTCAGCGTGATTGTGAGTGACATCCACACTCTTGTGATTGACTCTCGCAATCTCAGCTCTATGGAAGATCTCCTGATCCGAGTCAAGCCGATCCAGATGAATCTGAGGAGGTTCCACCAGGACCTTGAGCCCACCCAGCATGGAGAACACACTCTGGCAACTCTGTCGAACTTCTCTGCCCACCTCTTTTACATCTCTGCCGAAGTAATCCTGCACCGTCTCATCATCACGAGAATGTCTCAGTACGCCAACGTAGAAGCGCAGCTGGTGGAGGTGTGCCAAAGCGCAGCCGAAGCCAGACTGAACGCGGCGGTGGACCTGGTGATGTCTATGAAGAGCCAGCACATTCAGCACTTATTTGCATTCAACAGCGCAAATAGCATCGCGCTAATCGGTGTCTTTGCCGCCCTGATGGCTACAACTGCCACCAACCCCGAAAAGAAGCAGGCCTACACTGACCAGCTTCGGGCTTATATCGCCCATCTCAAGATGTTCAGCGAGTACGATGTGATATCTGCTGGCATTCGACTGCTAGTTTCATCCGTCGTCGGCGTCGCCGACTTGAACCTATAGATTATTTATTCATTTATTTATAAAACGTGACTGAGATATTTTCAGGTGCGTTGATTTTGTCTCTTGCCTTATAAAAACGTCTGCTTCTTGGGTTCTCTCGGCGGTTCCGCACGTGACTGTGGCAGCTCGAGTTTGACTTCCTGCTCTCTCCACTTGGCGTCAGCTGCCTCGATGTCCTTGAGAATCTCATCTAACGATTCTGCTGGCTGGGCTGTTGGAGCGATTAGTTCTTCTTCGACATCGACGTTTTCACCTTTTTTGAGCTTCTCGATAACCTTGTCCATCAGCTGCAATTGAGTTTTGGTATTGATCTCGAGCCGCTCCTTTTCATTTCGCATGCGAATGATCCACATGAGCTCGCTGGCAACCACTCCCGTCATTAAAAGTGCGAATATGTTGTCTTTTCTACTTTTCAATGTGCGTACCAGCGACATTTTCCTACTTGGCTGGATCCTAGGGACAGCATGCTTGAAGGCAGAGCGCAGCATGTTGCAAGGAATAAAAATTAATAGACTCGAGGACCTCTCAAGAGTGAAATTCGTGAGTATAAATTAGCTTTACTTAAGACGCCACAGCGCCACAAAATTAACAGATCGCGGTGCTGTCCCACGGGCGGTGTGTGCAAATGCGATGCTAATTCGAGTCTATTAACTGGCTGGAGGCGGCACTTGGAGCGTGGTCGCCATACCGCTAGCGACCCCGTGACTTGATCCCCGTAACACCCCCTCATATATTTAACACCCTAGTGAAATTTCCATAGATTAATGCTCGCAAGAAACGCAGTGTTTCGGACGGCCAGGAGCATCCACACTGTGGCTGAGCTGCCTTTCGATAAATCAGTCGGTATCCCGGGTTTGTTCTCCCCGAAGGGTCTGGATATTGCCTGGTTCCAGTACCAGAAAATGCTCATTGACAAAATCAACACCCTCGTGGAGAAAAGTCAGGTCACGCAGTACGAAGAAGCCCAGACATTGCGTTTCCTAATGGAGGAGACCCAAAAGTCCAGTAGTCCCTCGGACAGAAAGCTCTCGAGCTTGGCTTCTCAGGCTTATGCCAACGAGTTCTTCTTCCGGTCTTTGGGCCCTGAGAACCGCAACAAAAATGCCAAGATTGGCTATAATCCCGCTAACGACCGTATTGTTGATCTGTCTAGCACCACCACCTTGCCAGAAGAGGACTCGCTCGATCAGCCGTTGAAGAGCCTCTACAGGGGCATCAACGCCTGCTTCGACTCTCCTGACCAGCTTAAGGAGCTGCTCGTGAGCCGAGCCAACGCCATGTTTGGCAACGGCTATGTGTGGCTCATATCCTCCGAGGAGAACCTCAGTGTGGTCAACACATACAACTGGGCCACCCCTCATGCATCTCGCGACACCAACGAGACGGACGGTGCGTCCACAACTTTTAATCTGACACACAGAATCCAGTCGTTCCAGCCTTTATTGGCGATCAATGCCTGGCAGCACGCATACCTCCATGACTATGGCTTGAAGGGAAAGCGGGACTATCTCAATAACGTGTTCGACACCATCAACTGGGACCTGGTTGCAAAGAGAAACTCTCCAGAAAGCATTGGTTTCAAGACTAGAGCATAATGTACATAGCTAGATAACTAGAGTGAATAAAAATTGATGCAAATGGTGAGGTGAAGCTAGCTAGCGTTCGCGTTGATCGGAGTGAGCTTACACTTGACTCGCTGTGTCGGCGACTCAACCTCTTTGGTCAGTGTTCTCGCTCGAATAAACCCAAACGAATAGTCCGCAAAGTAGACTGCAGCTGCGACGCTGAGAAGCAGAAGGATCACTGCTTTCGTCGAGAGCGGCTCGAAGAACTCGTTGATCGCCTCTGCTAGTGAGTTGGCTAGCATATTAATGCGGTAGACTCCGCTGGGGTCGCGATCCATGCATGCTTCAAGCTCCTGGCAGAACTGCTGTAAGGCTGGTCTCATTAATCCTGGCCGGCATTCGTTCTCGACGTACTCCCGCGCACACGCAGAAGACTCGATGATCATCTTACTTGTTGATTGCTGGACCCGTGAGTTCACATCCTTCACCAGCAGTGCTACGAACCATCCAAACAGAGCGAGAATTGTCCCCTTGAACCCTAAATGAAGGTACGTGCTAGCAGTATAAGCAAAATTTTCGTGCCATGGGGCGGGAATTGGCATGTCTACCTCAATCGCATGGTGCACTGCCCTTTGTGCTCCCAGGCTCGATGGATGTAGCAAGCTTAGGCTCGAGTTGTGAGGAGAAGACGTGTGTGCGAATACGTCTGCTTCTGGAGCTTTGATTTGGATAGGAGCCTGGTGGGACTCTGTTGATGGCACATCCTGGGGTTTTGGGTCGCATTTCTCCGGTACAGCAGGCTCTAAAGGTTCATCTACTTTGTCGATGGAGGCATCTGGCATATCAGCATCATCAGCCTCATCGTGCAGTGTGTTTTTGTCTAGACTATCTAGGACCTGTCCTAGACTGCCTAGATGCAATACATCCCGAGGAGCTACTTTCTTGAGGCTACTAAAATCGAAGCTGCTCATCGGATAAATAAATGGGACTGTAGTAGTTATTAGTCATTAAAGCCTCTTCGGTATGTCATAGGCACTCGACAATTCGATACCAGTTGCAATGTAGTATGCTCATAAAATAGAGTGATCTAGTGTAAACTTAGTGTAAACTGTGAGTTAAGTACCGTACATGCCCCGATGCTCAGATAGCTGCCCTTCACATGGCAGACTCTACGTTATCTGAGAGCTCATCGCAGATCATCAGGTACATAGTTGCTCCAAAATTTTGCGTTATTGTTGCTCCTACGGCAACAATTCAATTAGCGGTGCACCCCACCTGCTCGTGTGCTGCATGCACTATATATGCATATGCCCGAAAAGGGTAGTGTAATTAGCTAGAGACAGTTTAAACCCTTGCAGCGCTACATCCAGTTTATCATGATGGAGCAACTTGGTACATCGCCAGAGAGATCTACTAAAGATATATCACCTGAAGCTTTTGAAGCCGAAACCATCCGCACATTCAGCGTAGATGAAGAAAGATTCCACAGATTCGCCCATCGATGCAATCTGAAAATGATCACAAAACCCCGTAAACAGGTTCCTCTTACAAGGGACCGATTCTTCGACAGATTCCAGCGGTTTCGCCATACAGCACCAGTCAAGCAGATGCCGAGCAACTCCGGGAGGATCCACCCTAGTTCTAGCTTCATGCCGGATTATACATTCTCATCCGATGTTGATGCTGCAAATGCCCTGATTCAGTTTCATGTTAATCAACCTACTGAAATTCTCCCCAGTAAGCGGCTGCAGGGAACATATCCTGAAAACAGCTCCTGTCTGGTCCTCGAGAAAAGGCTCGGTAGCAGCTGTGAAGTTATCTCCAACCCCTTTATTTATGCTCGCAAATCTCTGTCTCCACTTTTGCAATCTCTCGATTTTAGCCTAGTATCGTTCCTCCTGTCCGTTTTCTGGAATGACGATCAAAACCGCAAGCTCTTTGACTACTTCAATTATTTGTCGTGGCACTCCAATCTGCGTTACTCGGCCGCTCCGCCATCTAAACAGCCTCGGCGTAAACCAAAGAATGCCCTGGCTAAGCGCAGCCTATCTGGATTGTCCACCCAGTCACTGGATCTGGTAATTAGAAAAATTGCTGGAGTCACAGCGCCCCAAGAGAGCGTTGCGGCGTTGAAGAGCTGTCTGCGGTGCTTGGAGCCCACGGACCCCAAGTTCAAGATCATTAACCAAATTATTGCGGATTCGTAACTAATATCTCTCATTAATTATATAGCTACATACTAAATAAAGCACTAAATAAGTGGCTGCTTGGGCCTTCTAAGCTCGGGACCGCTTGCGGCGTAAACCTTAGACTCCCTTGCAGGAAAGTCCTTCAAGGAGTTTGCAAAAGTCGCGATTGAGTGCGCAATGGCCTGAGTATTGACTAGCCATGCATCTTCGTTCAGGTTATCAAGATTATCGCATAGTTGATGATAGCAGTGATCATATGCAACACCTGCCTCACCGCCGAACTCGAGCTGCTCTTGTAGGGATTTCTTAACCTCTGCGCCGGCATCGATACCTCCAGCGGGAATTCCTGCCTCAATGAAGCCGACGTAATCTGAGCGACCATCAAAGGGCTGCAACGTGTAGTTGAGTTCCTTGGATTCGTAGAAATCAATATACAGATCGCGAATAGCACTTGAGCCGGTGGGATTCTCCTTGTCATCAGAGTCATAAATCTCGTAAACGTAGTTTGGTGATGCCATCATATCATAGTCGAAAAACATGCGAATTTTCTTGGCCTCCTTCTCAGGAAGGTTCTTGGCATAGTACAATGAGCCGACTAGCCCAAGCTCTTCAGCAGTCCACCAAGCGAATCTGACCGCGTTGTTGACTTTGAACTTGGTCAGTTGTTTTGCGACTTCCAAAAGGGAGAGGAAACCGCTGCCGTTGTCATTGATACCAGGGCCTGCAAACACGGAGTCCGAGTGACTGCCTGCCATTACGACGTTATCGTGATCACCTTCCTTAGTTTCCGCAATCACATTGACTGTATTAACCTCGTACACATGAGCATCAACTAGCATCGAGACGTACGCACCCTCCTCGACACTCTCGGCCCATTCTCTATCGACACCGAGAGTGGCAACCTGATGGCCGAGCGGCATCCCCAAATCTCCGCTGAGGGGGGACTCGCCTTTGGTTTGAGCGGGATCGTAAATTAGGGCGCCTACCGCACCATTGAGACCAGCGAACTCGCTCTTCTCGCCAAAAGGACACTTGCCTCTCTTGATGACAGCAATCTTCCCCTTTGCATCCTTGAAGTCACTGTTTGTACATCCATACTTGTCGGCGAAAAACAGCGGAGCCTTGAGGAGGCCATCGGTGCCAGGAGTCAGGCTGAACGGCTTGTTCTTGATAGTTTCCCCATAGGAGTCCAGCTCGTGCTTACTGCAGCGGCCGTCAATTGCAGTTAACGACTGCGTGCTGACAGTGTAGTAGTCTGAAAGCTCGTCGAATGTATCGTACAAATACTCGAGGCTTTTGAGATGACCAGGCGTACCAATGGCCCTAGTGGGGTGGCCGAATTCATCTTCAGATTCTTTTGCACACTCGTACAATTTCTCAGCGCCTTTTCTGAGGTTCTTTGTATCGATAAGTTTCTGAAGGGCTTTGCTTGAGACTAGCGGAGCAGACTCCTCAAGCTCGGTAAAAGTGACGAGCGGGATCCTGGGAAGAAAATACGCCGGATCAAGCGGCGATGCTACAGCCGGAACAGCGAACAGCCAGCACCAGAAGTTCATGATCGGGTACGTAGGGTGGCAAGATGAGGCGAGATACAGCCAAGATGTATGATAGCGAATCCACGTCACGTGTCACGCATTCGCACGCATTCGTCACGCATACTTAGCGATAACACCGATAGTACGAGAACTCAACTGCGTCGTCTGTACATAGCTTTCTTTGCTTAGTAGTTCTCTGAAAGGATCGAGTTTGGTTCTAGTGTATCGCATTAATAGTTTGTAGTTGTGTGCCATGTTCTAGCTCGGATTGCCTTCATTCTAGTACACATAGAAGTGCTCCTCATTTCGGCGATGCTAGAGCAGCAACGGCCACCACCAGAAGTTCATGATAGGGTGAAGAGGGATGAGGCGAGCCAAATGAATTGCAAAGCCTGGCGTGTTTGTAACTTTTTACATTCGAGTACAAGTGACGTGCTCAATTGTAGGAGTTCAATGGAGTGGCTCATCTCAACCCAAGCTTTTTTAGGGAAGCTAGGCACCGCGCTGTTCCCAAACCGATGAACAAGTCCTACAAATAGCGTGAATTTTTATACCCAGTCCACTTATGAGGAGAAACATATAGCATTCATGAACTGGCGAAACTTGGCAAAGAATCATTTTCTGCATCGAAACCATTTCTCGGTAAAGGTTACTAGATCCAAGCCAGAATACTTGCATGTAGAGGAATATCACTAGAGTTAATTAGTTGATATCAAATTGACACATGAACTCATGCATCCTCCGGGCTACGCAGTATGCTTCTGGCACCGTCTTTTTTTTTTTTAGTTCGGCTATAAAAAGACGCAACATAAATTCAATTTACGGTGATAAAACGTTACATCATAAACTCAATTCATCCCTCCCAACTCGCGCGCTCTCAGACAGATGAATCAAACTAAAGCCCAGAGAAGGTGAGCCGACCAGAGACGTAGGAACTGACGTTGAGGAATCCCAATCATTAGTCGACAGAGATGATCCAGAATTCGTTCGCTTGAGAGAAGCTCACCTGGATTCCATCCTTTCGCTGATTGATAGCTGCAACAGGCTTGAAAATGCCTTAATGGATCACATATCGAGCGTTGACAACAAACTGGTCGCATCACTGGACAAGACCAGTCAAACCCTCTACGATTTGGGTGTCAATGCATTATCAAAGTTTCAGTCGCTCCAAGACAGCGAAAAGTTGTCTGAATGCCGTAGACAACCTCCAGGATGTAGACCCGAGGACCGTCGAAACGGTGATGGAACTGAGGTTTATGATCCTTCAGAAGAATAGATGAACTTCCAGAGAGCTCTAGACGATGCTATGGAGGAATCCTCTCATCTCGTTGCTTTCGCTCGTGATGCTTGTACGAAATGGGGTGCGTACAAGGCGCATGTCAACACTACGGTAGTAAGATCAGCTTCCAACGAGCTGGCGTACACCGAGGCAGCGTTTGAACTACGCAAAGAAAATATTCTTACCATAGAACGTTGCTATGGATCGACCGAAGCTGCGGAGGCAGTTGATAATGATGCGACAGGAGAACCCAACACTACTCTTGAAACGGAACTCCCTCGATCACAGGTGCAGCTACGCCAATGAACCTTTCCGATGAGGATTCTGGATCATCTCCACAGGGTGATCAGGGTCAATACAGAAGGACACGTCGCCGCCTTATTGATACCAAGAAAGATTGCACGACGAGATGATTTGCGGAGAGTTAAACATGCTTAAAAGTCTCTTAATATCATAGTATTTCTCGTTTCGAAGCGATTATTGCCCTTTTGTTTCTTTTGCGCATTCTGAGAGAACGCAGCTCGCGTATGACTATTGAGGGTTTTGCGGTGCCACTGCCGTAAATCTTCATACTTACAAGTGAAACTTCTGAGGATTCATCGAATTTTGGTCCAACCTTACCTAGTTAGTAACAAGCTTCGAGCACTATGCGCATGCAATACTCAGTAAAATCTTAAATATGAGGCAAATAGCTCTGACAGAGTTCAAGTTGCGAAGCCACGTTCGTTAGCACATGAACGAGCTATGTATTCCTACTGAAGTATGGATGTGTGTGGCAAAATACTATGAAAATCCCGTATCATTATTACGGTTAGCAGGTGCGTGTCGAAATAGCTATAAAGGAGCTACAATGGACATCGCTTGGGAAGCTCTTATACCATACGAGTGCGAAGGTAACTTTTACAGAGCATTCATTGACGCAGCACTGGCCACCACCGAGAACAATCGCTGTATTATCAGGTGTTGTTGGACAGGGTCTTTTCCGCCGAAAGAATGTTTCCCAGATTGTGCCTTCCAAAGAAAGGATTTTGATACTGCATTCGCACTAGCTGCTCAAAAGGAACATCTGGATAAATTGGAATATACGCACCTATTGAAAGGCTGGGGCCGTCATCGACGCATGTGCCCTAAAACGTATAGTTATCTGTTCGACATATGTGTCCAAGATCGAACATTCATGGTTACTGCCTTGAAATTTAGCCCTTGGCTCTACGATAAGTACACCAACCCGTCAGACTGGTATAGCTCTCAATATGTGAGCTCCAACGCTGAGTACTGTGAAATGGCGATGCAGTATTCCGCGCACGCATGGGTATCTGCGAGACGTCGCGACTTTCAAGCGTGGAAAAGCTATGATCTCAGGAAAAAGATGCTTGCTTTGTATCCTCGTGCTTTTTTAGACATTTTTTGGTTAGGACAACCTTGCAGTGACCCAGAGTTTATACTTGGATCTGCACCCTTTTGCCCGCCGGAGATTTTAGTTCCTGCCTGTCATCCTGACGTTTTTGGATTAGGGCTTTGCGAGCAGCTCTGTAGAATTGGCTTCCCTATATGGCTCGCCAAACCCGATATTGACCCATCGTTCTTGAAAAGATTCCACAGCTTCACAAGACTCCCTCCCATGCTCAACAATGATATAGAGATGGTTGCGTCGGTCGCGAAAAATGACTGCTTCAGTCTGAGAAGCGCCGTACCAGAGCTTCGTAGAGACATTCCTTTAGTATTGTCGATTTTCGAACACAACCCTCACATATTGCATCACTGTGATGCATCGATATTTACAGATGCAGAGTTCCTGAGAAGCTTCAAGGAGGCATTGAGAAAACCGAACCACTTTTTCTTTCTAACAAGGTCTAAAGGATGTCAATCCAGTACTGCCCCTTTCCCTAACGTCTTGCAAACACGAGAGCTGGCTCTGATTGCCGTGGAGTCCCAAGGCCAATGGATTCATTATTTTTCAAGATTCTGGAAAGACTTTGGAGTGATGAAAGCTGCAGTGGTGACTTGGCCCCTCGCGTACAGGTATGCACCACTCAAAATTTATCCCAGTCGCGAGTGGTGCGATTCAATATGTAGAATCAATCCGAGCGCAGTTTGGCTTGCCGGAGAACGGTTCATCAGGGAAAACCGCTCCATTGTAAACAAAGCTCTCCAACTCGGACCACTACAAAATGACTACGACAATTTCCCATTCGTCCAGAAACGTCGTTACTTGATCGCGAAAGACATTGAGTGCGTCCTACCAGATATTCTCCGGGCACACCCCTGGAACTTCGAAATACTCTGTTCGAGCGAAATGAATCGTCGCTTCATCTTCAGAAAGAAAAGGATGATAATTGCCGCGTTAGAGGGTACCCGAGATGTTAGTATATTGTGGAATGTGTCGCCTGAAATTCTTGACGAGGAAATTTGGAACAAGGTTCGGGAAGTGAGGTGACGAGTAGTGGCAACTCCTAAATGCTGAAAGTTTTATATTCGAGGTGTTATAGAAGCGTCTTGACAAATTGTAGGAACCCAAGGGAGTGGCATTTTATCAACTTAAGCTCTTTCTGGAGGAAGCTAGGCACCGGCAGTAGTCTAAAAGAGGGAAACAAGGACAAAAAGTAGTGTGCACGTTCATATCCGGTCAGCGAACAGGGGATAGTTCAAAGCATTCATGAACAGGCGAAAGCTTTGCAAGGGATCATCTTTGGATGCAACACTTATTGTAGCGTAGCGCTCGGAGGTTGTCAGATTCAAGCCAGAATACTCTCATGTAGAGGGAATATCATTAAAGTCCAATAGTTATTATCAAACTGCCGTCGCATGAGATTTATGCATCCTCAGCGCTACGAATGTATTCTGACACATTTCTACCTAAGTAGTTAACAACAGGGAGCTTCACTTTAATGCCGAGATATGATCATCATTGCAAATGTACATGATAAACGCAAAGAGCTCCCTTGTCTACCCAAGTACGCTCAATGGAACTTCATAACACGTACAGCACAACATGAATAGTTGGGCGATAAAAAGTCACAACATTTACTTATCTGTCCCAACTCACGTATTCTTTTGATGGATCAAAGTGATGCGCCCAAAGGAACCCAGCCGACAAGAGACCTCGGAGCTGACGTTGAGGGATCCCAGTCACTAGTCCAGTCACTAGTCGACACAAATGACCCAGAACACGTTCGCTTGAAAGTTGAACATAATACAGCCGTTTATAGGCTTCTAGGTTGCTGCGACCAGCTTAAAACGGCCTTAAACAAGCATTTACGTGAATACGATGACAATATGCTCGTATACCTGGCGAAAAATAGTCAGACCCTCTCTGATTTGAGTAAGAATGTCTTTTTGAAGTTCCAGTCGCACCAGGATGAATACAAGTTGTCCGAATGCCATAGACAACCTCCAGGATGGAGAGCCGGGGACCGTCGACACGAAGACAACACTGAGGTTTATCACCCCTCTGAGGAAGAAATGAAGTTCTGTGGATCCTTGGACGCCACCATGGAAGAGCTCTCTCGTCTCAACAATATCGCTGCTATTGTCAAACTCAAATGGGATGAGCACAAGGCCCGGGTCAAAAGAACGGAGTCGAGATCAGCTCTCAACGAGCTTAAAGACACCGAGCCAGAGTGGGATGAACGTAGAGGAGAGATTCTGCGTCGCTATGGCACGACCGAAGGTAACACGGGGGCAGTTGGTGATGATGCGGCAGGAGAATCCACAACTCTCGAAACGGAGCCCCCTCAGATCCCAGGTGCAGCCAATGCAATTAACCTATCTGGCGAGGATTCTGGATCACCTTCACAAGGTGACCAGGGTCAACCCAGACGGATACGTCCCCGCCTTGAGTGAGACTAATTAAGATTGCACAATGACGTGCTTAGCCAAGAATAATTAATATGCTTGAGCTCTTAATATCATCGTATTTCTAGTTTCGAAGCTATTCTCGACCTTTTGCGCGCATTCTGAGAGAAGGCAGCTCGCGTATGACTATTGAGGGTTTTGCGGTGCCATTGACGAGCCGTGAACCTTCGTACCTACAAGTGAAATTTTTGATGATTCATTGAATTTTTGTCGAACCTTACCTAGTTAGTAACAAGCTTCGAGCACTATGCGCATGCAATACTCAGTAAAACCTTAAATATGAGGCAAATAGCTCTAACAGAGTGCAAGTTGCGAAGCCACGTTCGTTAGCACATGAACGAGCTATGTATTCCTACTGAAGTATGGATGTGTGTGGCAGAATACTATGAAAATCCCGTATTATTATTACGGTTAGCAGGTGTGTGTCGAAATAGCTACATAGGAGCTACAGTGGACACCGCTTGGGAAGCTCTTATACCATACGAATGCGAAGGTAACTTTTACAGAGCATTCATTGACGCAGCACTGGCAACGACCGAGAACAATCGCTGTATTATCAGGTGTTGTTGGACAGGGTCTTTTCCGCCAAAAGAATGTTTTTCAGATTGTGCCTTCAGAAGACGAGACTTTGATACTGCATTCGCACTAGCTGCTCAAAAGGAACATCTGGGTGAAAGCTCGTATGAGTACCTACTGAGAGGCAAAGGCTGTCATCGATATATGTGTCCTAAAAAGTATAGCTATCTATTCGACATATGTGTCCAGGATCGAAAATTCATGATTACTGCTTTGAACTTCAGCCCCTGGCTTTACGATAAGTACACTAGCCCATCAGACTGGCATAGCTCTCAATGTGTGACCTCCAACGCTGAGTACTGTGAAATGGCGATGCGGTATTCCGCGCACGCATGGGTATCTGCGAAAAATCGTCATTTTCAAGCGTGGAAGAATGATGGCCTCAGGAGAAAGATGCTTGCTTTGTATCCTCGTTATTTTTCTTACGTTTTCTGGTCCGAACAACCTTGCAGTGACCCGGAGTTTATAGTTCAATCTGCACCCTTTTGCGAGCCGGAGCTTTTGATTCTTCTCTGTCATCGTGACGTTTTCTATGAATTAGAACTTTGCGAGCAGCTCTGCAGAATTGGCTTCCCTATATGGCGCGTCAACCCCGATATTGACCCATCGTTCTTGAAAAGATTCCACAGCTTCACAAGACTCCCTCCCATGCTCAACAATGATAGAAGGATGGTTGCGTCGGTCGCGAAAAATGACTGCTTCAGTCTGAGAAGCGCCATACCAGAGCTTCGTAGAGACATTCCCCTAGTATTGTCGATTTTCGAGCACAACCCTGACGTATTGCATCACTGTGATGAATCGATATTTACAGATTCAGAGTTCCTGAGAGGCTTCAAAGAGGCACTGAGAAAACCGAATCACTTTTTCTTTCTAACAAGGTCTAAGGGATGTCAATCCAGTACCGCGGCTTTCCCTAACGTCTTGCAAACACGAGAGCTGGCTCTGATTGCCGTTGAGTCCCACGGCCAATGGATTCATTATTTTTCAAGATTCTGGAAAGACTTTGGTGTGATGAAAGCTGCAGTGGTGACTTGGCCCCTCGCGTACAGCTATGCACCATTCACAGATTACCCCTGTCGCAAATGGGGCCATTCAATATGTAGAATCAATCCGGGCGCAGTATGGGTCGCCGGAGAACCGTTCATCAGAGAAAATCGCTCCATCGTAAACAAAGCGCTTCAACTCGGACCACTGTTAAATGAGTACGACCATTTCCCCTTCGCCCCGGACCTTTGCTACTTGCTTGCAAAGAACATTGAGTGCGTTCTACCAGACATTCTTCGGGCACACCCTAGCAACTATGAAATACTCTGTTCGAGAGAGAGAAATCGTCGATTTATCCTCGGGAAAAAAAGGCTCATCATAGCTGCGCTTGAGGGAACCCGCAACGGTAGTATTCTATGGGATGTGTCTCCAGAGCTTCTTGATGAGGAGATCTGGGACAAGGTCCGGGAAGTGAGGTGACGGGTAGTGGCAGCTCTACAATGCTTGATGTTTTTCTATCGAGAGTTATACATTTGTCTGGACAAATTCTAGGAATCAACTGTAGAAACCCAGGGGAGTTGGTACTTTATCTTACCCCAAGCTCTTTCTGGGGAAAGCCAGGTACCCGCGCAACTCTCAGAATGGGGAACGAGGACAAGAAACAGTGAAAGTTTATATCCGGGCAACGTGCGGGAAAAACTCTAAAGCATTTGGAGAAAGCTTTGCAAAGGAGTTGAGGTCATTCTGTGGATCCAACACTCTCCTAGCGTAGTGCTTGAAGGTTGTTAGATTCAAGCCAGAATACTCGTATGTAGAGGGAATATTATTGAAGTCAAATAGTTATTATCAAACTGCCGTCATATGAGATTCATGCCTTGTGCTACACAGCATGCCTTTGACACTTTTCTACTTGAGTAGTTAACAACAGGGAGTTTCACTTTTGAGTTCAATGCCAAAAATTCATCATTTCAATGTAGGCATATGTGAATTCGCGAAGCGCGTCCTTTGTTCACCCAAATACGCTTAATGGAACTTCATAACACGTACAGCACAGCATCAATAGTTCGGCGATAAACAGCGTAAACTCAACTCATCTCTCCCAACTCAAGTATTCTCATAGAAAAGGATCAAACTAATGCGCCCAGAGGAGATGAGCCGACCAGAGACGCCAGTCGCCAATTGACAAACTTGACCCAGAATACGGCATATTCAAAGTTGCTCAGGTGAGAACCACTTTTAGTTTATAGACAGCTGTACCAGGTTCAAGGATGCGTTAACGGATCGTGTATCGAGCCCCTGACAACAAACTGGACGTGATACAAGACCAATTTGTTATCAAGGCTCGATACACGATCCGTTAAAGCACCCATAACTTACTGCAGCTGTCTATAACCGAATGAATGGCACTCTCATGAGGACCTCTCAAATTGATGAATCCTGAGTCAAATATGTCGATTGACGACTGGCGTCTCACAAAGTCAGGTCTGACGTCTCTGGTCAGCTCGTGTTCTCTGGGCGCATCAGTTTTATCCATTTCTATGAGAATGCGCGAGTTGGGAGGGATGAGCTGAGTTTATGATGCAACTTTATATCACCGTAGATCGAGTTTATGATGTAAGTTTATATCACCGTAAATTGAGTTTATGATGTGACTTTTTATCGCCTATCTAAAAAAAATGTCAGAAACATACTGCGTAGCGCAGAGGATGCATGAGTCTCATATGGCGATCAACTATTTGACTCTAATGACATTCCCCCTACGTGCGAGTTTTTGGCTTGAATTTGGTAACCTCTACCTTCAAGCACTACAATAGAAAAGTGTTCCATGTATAAAACGAGTAGTGTTAATGTTTCGTGCACGAGATGTCCACTTTCAGGATGCGCAAAAGAAACAAGAGGTCGAAAATAACTTCGAAACAAGAAACACGTTGATATTAAGAAACCTTTAAGCTTAGTTAATTATTGTTAGCATATCATTTGCAAACTTTCTTAGTCTCAATGTAGGCGGCAACGCGTGCTTCTGGATTGACCCTGATCACCTGGTGAGAGCTGATTCAGTATCGTCGTCGGAAACGGTAATCACCGCGTGGGACGTACATAAAAGAAAAATTAGCGCTATTCAGAGTTGTTCGAGTGGACCCACTAAGGAGGATGCAATCGGTAATGATGCAACGGGAGAATCCACCATAACTCTCGAAACACAACCCCCTCAGATCCCAGTTGCAGCTACTCCAATGAAACTTTCCGACGAGGATTCTAAATCATCTCCACAGGGTGATCAGGGTCAATCTAGAAGGACATGTCGCCGCCTTGATTAAGACTAAGAAAGTTTGCAAATGACATACTTAGCAGAGAATAATCAATATGCTTGAACCTCTCTTGATATCATAGTATTCTCGTTTCGAAGTTATTCGCCATCTTTGGTTTCTTGTGCGCACTGAGAGAAGACATCTCGCGTATGCCGCTGAGACTGTTGAGGGTTTTGTAGCGGGATTGACAAGTTATAAAATTGACTTTCATATAAGTAAAATATCTAAAGATCACTCGAATCTTTGTTGAAATTCCTCGAGCTTTTGTCGAACCTTACCAAGTGAGTAACATACTTCGAGCACTATGCGCATGCAATACTCAGTAAAACCTTGAATAGGAGGCAAATAGCTCTGACAGAGTTCAAGTTGCAAAGCCACGTTCGTTAGCACATGAACGAGCTATGTATTCCTCCTGAGGTATGGAATTGTGTGGCAAGGTACTATGAGAACCCCGTACTACTTTTGAATTTAGCAGGTGTTTGCCGAAATAGCTACAAAGGAGCTATAATGGACACCGCTTGGGAAGCTCTTATACCATACGAATGTGAGGGTAAGTTCTACTACTGAGCATTCATTTAGGCAGCATTGGCCACCACCGAGAACAATCGCTGTGTGATCAAGTGTTGTTGGACAGGGTCTTTTCCGCCAAAAGAATGTTTTTCAGATTGTGCCTTCAGAAGACGGGACCTTGATACTGCATTCGCACTAGCAGCTCAAAAGGAACATCTGGATGAATGGACATATGACTAGCTACTGAGAGGCAGGGGCCGTGGTCGATATATGTGTCCTAAAAAGTATAGCTATCTATTCGACATATGTGTCCAAGATCGAACATTCATGGTTACTGCCCTGAAATTTAGCCCTTGGCTCTACGATAAGTACACCAACCCGTCAGACTGGCATAGCTCTCAATATGTGAGCTCCAACGCTGAGTACTGTGAAATGAAGATGCGGTATTCCGTAAAAGCATGGATATATGCGAGGGATCACGACTTTAATGCGTGGAAAAGCTATGATCTCAGGGAAAAGATGCTTACTTTGTATCCTCATGCTTTTTTAGACATTTTTTGGTCCGGACAACCTTGCAGTGACCCAGAGTTTATACTTGGATCTGCACCCTTTTGTGAGCCGGAGATTTGATCCTTTTCTGTCACCCTGACGTTTTTGGATTAGAACTTTGCGAGCAGCTCTGTGGAATTGGCTTCCCTATATGGCTCGCCAAACCCGATATTGACCCATCGTTCGTGAAAAGATTCCACAGCTTCACAAGACTCCCTCTCATGCTCAACAATGATAGAGAGATGGTTGCGTCGGTCGCGAAAAATGACTGCTTCAGTCTGAGGAGCGCCGTACCAGAGCTTCGTAGAGACATTCCCCTAGTATTGTCGATATTCGAGCACAACCCTGACGTATTGCATCACTGTGATGCATCGATATTCACAGATGCAGAGTTCCTGAGAGGCTTCAAAGAGGCATTGAGAAAAACGAGTCATTACTTCTTTCTAACAAGGTCCAGAAGATGTCAGTCCAACACCGAGGCTTTCCCTAACGTCTTGCAAACACAAGAGCCGGCTCTGATTGCCGTGGAGCCCCACGGCCAATGGATTCATTACTTCCCAAGATCCCGGAAAGACTTTGGAGTGATGAAAGCTGCAGTGGTGACTTGGCCCCTCGCGTACACCTATGCACCATTCACAATTTATCCCAGTCGCGAGTGGGGCCATTCAATATGTAGGATCAATCCGAGAGCAGTATGGGTTGGCGGAGAACGGTTCATTAGAGAAAACCGCTCCATTGTAAACAAAGCTCTTCAACTCGGACCACTACTGAATAACTACGACAATTTCCCCTTCTCCCTGGACCGTTGCTACTTGCTCGCGAAAAACATTGAGTGCGTCCTACCAGATATTCGCACACCCTAGCAACTACGAGGTTCTCTGTTCGAGAGAGAGAAACCATCGCTTCATCTTCAAAAAGAAAAGATTGATAATTGCAGCTTTAGAGCACCCGCAATGGTGGTATTCTATGGAATGTGTCTCCAGAGCTTCTTGATGAGGAGATCTGGGACAAGGTTCGGGAAGTGAGGTGATGATATTGGCAACTCCGCGATGTTGACTGGCTAACAACAGGGAGTTTAGCATTCGAGTTCAGTGTCAAAAAACCATTATTATTGCATTGTGATGAGAAGAATAATCCTAGAGCTCCCTTCGCGTACGCAAGTACGCTTTAATGGAACTTTTCAACCCAATACCACACAACATCAAAGCCTTTGCTACAAAGAGCTGTTGCAAAATAATATACTGCATCAACGTTCTAACTTCATGAGCGCTCAAATGAACAGAAACAACAATACCGAACATCCTGCTGCTCGAGGCGATAGAGATGCGCCTCAAGACCAGCAACCCACTCAAGGCCCGGAACCCGAGCGCGGAATATTATTAGTCGATACAAGTGCTCAGGGTCTTATCGAGTTGAAAAGGCTATACAAGGAATCCCTGTCACAGATGCTGGAGGAGAGCGAAGCCTTCTCACGAGCAATCCGATCTCACTTAGAGGGCTTTGACCAAAGTATGAACGCATCGATAGAGCAAACAAGCCAACAAATCCTCCATGATTTGAATAGCGATGCGATCTCAAAGGTTGAGGCACTCAGAGACGGTGACCAGCTGTCTCAAATACTCAAAATGCCAGACGTGTGGGTTCCTGACGACCTCTCAAACCCAGTCCAGGCGCATCAGTTCTCTGAAACTGAGCGTTATTTTTATAGATCGACCGATCTACTCTTGGATAAGCTTGATTCCGTCATTCAAAAACGCGGGATAAGCAGGAATAGAGCCAACGAGCTTAAGAGTCTCATCAACCGTACCATACTGAAATCAGCTCGCAATGATGTCAGTTTCACTGAGGGATCATTCACAAAGCGTCCGAGAAAAGTCGTGGATCTTGAGCGCGCATTCAAACTAGATGGACGCATCGAAGAGAGCGTGAGTCTTTTGGATAGCCCAGTGGAGCCTAGCGCTGCCAGTGAACCAACTTCTCCAGCAGCAATTGCTGATGCTATCATTGATAGCAACGAATCGGAAGCAACCTCCCAAAATGATGGGAGACCTATCACAAGAGTTCGTCTCCGCTTTGATTAAGGCTTAAAAGAGATCGCACAATGACGTGCATGCTTACCTAGAGATGGTCAAAGCTGCTTGAAAATCGCTCCATATATGGGACAACTCGTTGATTAGCTAATTATTTACGTCTTTAACAAACTAAATAAAATCGCTCTTAGGTACACAATTGAATCTTTTACTGCGATTCTGACAGACCATGAGAGTTAGTTTCTGCTTAATTTTCTTGAAGTCAGGTGAAAACGTGCAGACCTCCACAGATCTATCCTCTATCAGGTGAGTAGTTATTAGACTTAGCATTTGACATATGCAATACTTTGAAGGAAACCTTAATTTTTGCGAAGCAATAGTTTCTGCTAATACAAAGTTCTGCCGTCATGTTCACCGACACGGACAAATTGTGTATTCCTCCTGAGGTATGGAGTTGCGTGGCAAGATACTATGAAAATCCCGTACTATTATTACGATTAGCAGGTGTGTGTCGAAATAGCTACAAAGGAGCTACAATGGACGCCGCCTGGGAAGCTCTTATACCATACGAATGCGAAGGTAACTTTCACAGAGCATTCATTGAAGCAGCACTGGCCACCACCGAGAACAATCGCTGTATCATTAGGCGCTGTTGGACGGGGTCTTTTCCGCCAAGAAAATGTTATCCAAAGTTCGCATTCGAAAGCAGAGACTATGATGCTGCCTTTGCTCTAGCTGCTCAAAAGGACTATAAATATCAACGTTTCCTCCCTAATTGTGGGTACCGAGACCCCCCAAAGCCGGACGGTATCAGTCCCCAATACATGTCTGAAGAGTATCCTCATCTATTCGACAAATGTATCCGAAGTAGGAAGTTCATGATCACCGCATTGAAGTTTAGCCCTTGGCTATATGATAAGTACTATATGTCGCAAGATGTGACTGACGATCCAGAGTATTGTGGACTCGCAATGAGGTATTCTGCGTTGGCATGGTTAGCCGCCAGTAGATTGCATTTACAAGCGTGTAAGGACTATGACCTTAAGAAAAGAATGCTTGCTTTGTTCCCCTACTCTTTTATTCTTGTCTTCTCACCATCAGAACCCTGCAGTGACCCAGAGCTTATACTTCACTTTGCACCCTTTTACCACCGCATGCAGGAATATTTTATCAAACATTGTCATCCTGAAGCTTTTGGATTAGAACTTTGTGAGCAGCTGTGTAGAATTGGCTTCCCCATATGGATTGCGAAACCCGACATAGAAGCATCATTTTTGAGAAGGTTCCAGCATTTCAAGGTACTTCCCCCAAAGTTCAAGAACGATAGAGAAATATTCGAGTCCGTGGCGAAGAACGACTGCGAGATTCTGAGAACCGCGACTCCAGAGTTCCGTAAAGACATTGCTCTAGTACTGTCGATTTTCGAACATAACCCAGGAGTGTTGAATTATTGTGATGCAACGATATTCGCAGATGCAGAGTTTTGTGGGGGCTTCAAGGAAGCATTGAAGAAGCCGAATCACTTTCTTTTTCGAACGGAAAAACCCAGTAAAAATCACCGTGGTCGCGAGCCTTTTCCTCATGTTCTGCAAACGCGAGAGCTGGCCCTGGTCGCTGTGGAGTGCTATGGTCAATGGATCCATTATTTCCCGAGACTTCAGAACGACTTTGAGGTAGTGAAAGCTGCGGTGGTCACATGGCCCCTCGCATACGGTTATACACCTCACGAGACAAGTATCGGAAGTGATTGGAGTGAATCAATATGCAGAATTGACCCGAGAGCGGTATGGGTTGCGGGAGAACGGTTTATTAGAAAGAACCGCACCATTGTGTGCAAAGCTCTTCAGCTTGGACCACTACCGAATAACTATGACCATTTCCCATTCGTGCAAGACCATTTTTACTTGCTCGCGGAAGAAATTGAGTGCGTCCTACCAGAAATTCTTCGGGCACACCCTAGCAACTTCGAAATGCTCTGTGCGAGAGAGAGAAATCGTCGATTTATCCTCGGGAAAAAAAGGCTCATCATAGCTGCGCTTGAGGGAACCCGCAACAGTAGTATTCTATGGGATGTGTCTCCCAAAATACTTGATGAAGATATTCGGAATAAAGCTCGGGAAGTGAGGTGATGGTAATGGTAAGTCCGCAATGTTAAATAAATAGCTAACAACCAGGACTTTCATTTTCGAGTTCGTTGCCAAAACATCAACATCATTGCAATGCGTAGAGAATAAGAACCACAGAGAATTCCCTTCGCCCTCGCAAGCACGCTCAAATGGAACTTCTCAACGCATCCCACACAACACTGAAGGCTTACCTCTAAAATGTTGCAGCATGGACCTCGTGTGTCACTCTTCTAACTTTAAAAACGCGCAGATGTATGGAAATAACGACACCAAATGGGCTGTTTGTAGCACGCCCCATGCCAGGAACCCTCCCACGACATGGGATCTGATAATCATAATATTTAGTCGACATGAACGGCCCATAGTTTAGCGATCTTGAACATGACTGTATAGAACTCCTGTGAGCGTTGTCACAGAAGTTCAGAGAGATTTCAAGAGCAATCAAGGCTCATTTGAACAAGCTTTGATGGCCAACAAGCACGATTTTGCTGCAAACAGAACAAGATCTCGATAGTTGTGTCGGTGGTATTGGCTCAAAGTTCGTATTGCTGCGGACAGCGACGAGCGAGCGTAAAGTTCATCAAAAGCCTCCAGGGTGAACTCCTGAAGGTCATCCAGCTTATGGTGATAGGGAGATCATGAGTCCTATGAAGAGCAGCTCACCATTACTAGCGTCGAAGCCAGTCTTCGATCATCATCGTAGCCTCCATCATGACGCTGTAATATGCGAAGATATAATCCATGACCTGAATGGCTCTGTAAACCGCAAAACAGTGAGCTCTACTCGCAACAATGTGATATTCATGGGAGAAAGTTCACCAGGCGAGTATGAACACTTGAAGTTCTAAATGAACGGTGTAAAAATCTCAACTTTCGTGGACGCTGAATGGTTTTTCTTCTAGTGAACGTCACGTCATCGCGAGCTGCTCTCACTATTTTGCGGTGCATATTTGCCTTGATGTCGTTGGCTTTTTTTGCATATTGCAGCGTCATGATAGAGGCGACGGTGTTGAGACAAGTATGAATTAGCCGATCCATAATAGCAGCCTCACTGCAGAGAACTCATGCCGTTCAGTACCATGCAGGTAGAAAAGTGTCAAAGGCATGCTACGTAGCAGAAGGCATGAATCTTATGACGGCAATTGCTATTAACTATTTGACTCTGAAGACATTTCCTGTATGTGCAAGTATGCTGGGTGGAAACAAAATTCAATCTCGCAGTACTACGTTAGAAAGTTCCCTTCCACAAAATGATCCCGAGTCTCCTGTAAAGCTTTCGTCGGCTTATGAAGCCATAATGTTTCCCCATACGGCAACCAGTACATATACCAACACTGCCCCGTCCGGGCTCCTCGTTTCCAAGGGCGGGTGCTATATAGGTCTCAGACATCTGATCAGACTATGTACTATTTATTTGTTCACATTCAGAAGCAAGTTTGAGTCGCCTGAAGGAACATAGGAAACATTGGGGCCGGCGTTGGCCAGCTCCTGGGCAATGTCCTTAGCAGCTTCAAGCTTACGAACGGTGAGCAGGCCGTCACCAGAGCGGCTTAAAGCACGAGAGATCACATCGGCAGCCTCAGCCTCTCCCTCAGCCCGGATAACGGCTGCCTGGCGCTCCTGGTCGGCTTTCTGGACCTGGTACTGGGCACGCTCCGCATCTTGCTGGGCGATCTGCTTTTGTTCGACAGCCTTTGTGAATTCACGGCCGAATGTCAGGTGAGTGATCGATACATCCTCGAGCTCAATGTTGAACTCGGAGGCTCTGCGGCGAAGGTCCTCACGGATCTTGTGCGACACTGCCTCACGCTGGGTGATGAGCTCGGCAGCATCGAACTGAGCTACAATTGACTTGAGAACCTCGTTTCCAATCGAGGGAAGAACCCTCTCGTCGTAGTCCAGGCCCAAGCTTTGGTAGATGAACGGCAGCTTGGGAATGTCCGGGCGGTGGAGGACACGCAGAGTGAGCGAGACCATTTGCAGATCTTTAGAGCCGGTGGTGGTGGTGATATTTCGGGGCCGAATCCGCACATCGAACTTAATTGCTTTCTGCAGCCATGGGACCAGGAAGTGGGTGCCCTCGCCAATGACGGTTTGCTTAACACCTTGGAGACGGTCGAAAATCACTGCTCTGGTTCCTCCCCCGACGTCGTACATACTCTCGCTCGCTAGATAAATAGCCGCAAACGCCGGCACGATCAAACCTTGGAGTCCACGAGACATGTCAGCGGCGCCACATCCCGGCAGATTTATATTGTGGTACATCCAAGTACCTCGAGAGTTTTTCGGGCTCCACACTGACGCTAGGCCGATTAAATAGCGGATTTGGGGTCTTTTCCAATTATTAGCTCTAATATTTTAGTCGTGCATCTTTATACATTGCATCACCTCCGACCCTATGCAGGCGCTCCAAACGAGTAAAGACAGACTCTACGCCAAATACCCTAAGTTTCAGAATAACGATGACTTCGCCTACCAAGAAGACAATCTTGAGAAAGCCCGTGCTCAATGGAAGGAGTTGCTAGCCAACCCGTTCACCCCTACCAGTACTGCCCTTGAGACTGCCTCAAAGCAGCCGGTCCACTGGCGAGTAAAGAAGATATCTCAAAGCCACAATGGCTGGGTGCATGCAATTGCGTTCGACCCTGGCAACCAATGGCTCGCCTCTGGCTCCAGTGACACAACTATTAAGATCTGGAAGTTCCCGTCTCAAAAATTGAAAAAGACCCTTACAGGGCATGTGGCCGCAGTGACCTCGCTGGCATTAAGCGATCTTACTGCGTACTTGTACAGCGGTGGTTTAGACCACGCCGTTAAGTGCTGGGACCTCACTACTTGCCAGGTCATTAGAGATTTCCACGATCACCTGAGTGGAGTGCTCAGTGTTGATGCTCACCCGACCATTGCTAGTCTCATATCTAGTGCAGGGCGCGACGGGGCCATCCGAGTCTGGGATATTCGCTCGAGAGAATGTGTTTTTTGGCTCAAGGGTCACGAAAATGCCATAAACTGTGTTAAAATGAGGTCTACAGACCCTCAGATCATCTCTGCTGGTAGGGATACAACCGTGCGTTTGTGGGATCTGAGAACAGGTACTCAGATGCAGGTTCTAACCCACCACAATAATTCAGTGCAAGACCTGGCATTGGCTGATAACGCCTTCTCCAGTATAGCTGCAGATGGCGTGTTCAAGTGTGAGTACAACGGTGCCGTGCTCGGTCATATAGAGCGTCAGAGTGACTCTGTATTAAGATGCTGCTCCTTGAGCCCTACAGGCATTCTCATGACAGGAGATGATCTGGGTATCGCTCGATTTTATGAATGGTCGACCGGCAAGTCCTTATGCAAGTCCCATAGTAGAGCTTTGAGCAAAGAAAAAGGTATCTTGGCCGCCTCTTTCGACAGAACAGGTACAAGGTTGGTCACTGGCGAGGAGGACAAATCGGTGAAATTATGGAGCGCTTGAACCTCCACTGTTATGCATCAATCATGTCGTTTTATTTATACAGTTATAAGAATCTCCATTTTGCTTGAACGAAGGTTAAGTAGTTTAGTATCTCCCAACTCACCTGTCATTAGAATAGTGCAGGCTCATTCGTCGAGTAGCTCGTACCAGTCTCAGTGGCGAAATAACCCGGAGCCTGCGTAGCACTTGGTATGGAGTCGACAATAGCCTCGACATTGGAACCACTAGGGTCAGAGTCAAGAGGCGCTAGTGCTATCTCCCAGTTGTCCAAATCATAAACCACATATGCACTTCGCAAGAATGTGTCACCTAAGATATATGTATACGAGGAGTAGTCCACACCAGTTCCTTCTGGGGAGATTCCCAACATATAGAGCGAGTTTCCATCATCATCTGAAGCTGCACCACCACCAGTAGTGGTCAAATCAAGCAGGATCTGGTCAAAGGGGACATCTATCTCAATCCCGCTGAGGCTGTATTTCAGCCCTCCAGAAATCTTGCCAGTTATATATCCGTTGACGCCTGAGTTGTAGGTAGCCTTGATCGTGTTACCAATGGCGTCAACCCAGTCGCCAGGCAAATAGGTCAGACTTGTTCCACTGTCAAGGAGCACCGATAGAGATGCACCCGAAACTACATCACCCGATTCTCCATTCCCATTGTAGACCTTGATACCATTAAGTACGACAGAGAGCATCATAGGCTCTGTGACTTGAATTCCTTGGATAGTCCGGCGCAAAACGGGTACCACTGCGAGATTTCCAATATACTTTGCATGATCAACACCACCAAATAGAATTTGTCCTGTTGTGTCGTCAAGAGCATCGAGCCATAGCGAGTAGGACGTTGACGAGATGAAACCTTGATTCTTCAGCTGGATGGGAATGTTGTCGTATGTACGACTAAGAGTTCCAGATTGAGATAGGGTATTGACGCTCGCCTCTTGATTGCGTGGTCCAACACCAAAGACGTTAGTCCCGTCACTATCGGAAGTTGCAACTGCAAAGTTGGCTCCAGACACTTGGGCGCCACTAATGTAGACGTTATCAGTAGCGTATTTACCAGAAGCACTAGATTGATCAGCATAGGCAATCGCGAAGTCATATGAGGTCTCCTGGTAAGTTGAGGAAGACGAAGTAGAGAAGTCGGAGGAGGACACCCAAAGGTCTGAACTTCCCGTATCAATCAGGAAGGTTCCCTGTTGTTTTGGGGTACCAATTTCAAGGTCAGCAGAGTAATAGGTGAAAAGATTCTTCAGTTCAAGGTCGACAGTCTCCCGCTTTCTATGGCGCCCGAATCGAGGTTTATCAGTTCTTTCGACGGTCACTGAGACTGAGAGTGTACCTGCATTTGGAAGAGCAGCACATGCAGCCAAGGCTAATAGCTCGAAGAATTGAAGGGCTGCGACCATACCCAGTATGCGTGTATACCTGAATATCTGCGAGCTTTATAGTGTCCAGGGGCATGACACCTTGCATAAGGATGGATAATGAGGTTAATCGGCGTGGAACCGATGCAAACCACGTGCATGCGCATGGTAACAGATGTTATTGATCCTTCATGCAGCTAGTCGTGCAAAAGTGGAACACGCACGCCAGCTGGAATATTCACAGTGGCTTCTAACGACCTGGTGTGTTCTTGGGGTGTTATAGTCCAATTTGGGCCAAGGATTCCATGATGAGGCACGCATATGCACTAAATGCAACATTGGCTTAATGAATATCAGTGGTGCCGTGCTTTGCCGTACCTGAGTCCCCAATGGATTCCCTGGTGCTCACTTCATCTCATTCCCCTGTGAGATTTATTTACTTTTGATAATAAATACTATATTGGAAGAACACGAAAGGTGGGACCCACATATGATGATCTCGGGTACCAGCCAGGAGAGACGCTATGGCACCCTAATAAATGGATTCGAACCGGCACGTTAAATGCGGGGGCTTGAGGGCCTGTGCGTTGGCATTTAGCTTGCATATGTAGAGCCTCGAAACGGCTCCAAGATCCCCGTATGCACCTTTACGTCACTACGCAGGCAAGAGCCGTGAATACATGGCCCAAACTTGCCTTTAATGGAGAAAATTGCGTTTTCCAGCAGTTAATACGATACTCATGAATGCACAGTGACTACGTGCGCACTCCACAACTGCTAACCTGTGACGATCTGCCACGATGAGATCACGCGTACAAACACCCCATTGGGCTCTGAGAGTGGCTATACGGGTGCATGGTTACTCCTGCGAGCTGTAGGCGTGCGGCTATACTGCGGTTTGACTGTGACGACAATAGGGATTATAGAAAATACAGTGCTGGCTACTAGTCGTAGATTACCAACTTTCGAGGGAATTGTAGCTACACCCAGCCTTCAATGTGTAAAGAGATCTCAAATTTACTTTTGGTAAATAGACATTATGCTAAAAACTATGAGCACGCTACGTATTGCACAAGTTGATTGTGCAACCTAATTTAGCAGGGTGTCTTTCTAGACTACACCAGGAAACGAATCATGGCAACCCTCTAGAAAAAGACCTTGGAAATAAGCTTAAAGAGCACAATCCCTAGTGATGCAATAAATAGGGTGGCGAATGTGTCGTCGGGAATTTCGTACTTGATGTGTTCGGCCTCACCTTTTCCGAGCACTCGTCTTCCTGCGTTGGGCTTTTTGAGTGGGGCAACTATAGGTTTTTTGTATGGAGCCTCCTTGTTATGCTCGCCGTAATGTTGAGTCCACTTCTGACGTTTGGGATCCAGCTCTACCTGACCAAATATCGGCTGCTCAACTTGAAATGAGCTCGAATATATCAGGGTATAGTAAGGGGATGTCAGTTTCTGCAAAACGGTTTGCAGTAGCTGAGATTTGTCCACATCGTCGGCTCGATCAAATTCAATGTACCAGATCTTGCGACTGCCATCAAGAACCGGCTCGACAGGAAATTTTGAGCGAATATCTATGTTCTGTAGCTGGGCCTTGCAGTGCACACGGAGATCATCAGCAAGTTCGAAGAGATTCAGAGGATAGTCAGTAACAAAGGAGGACACAGTAGCACATTGCTCGGCCTTTTTCTTCATAAGATGCAAATCTGCCGCATCAAAAGGAGTCGGATCTTTGATGATAATAAAAGTGTCAGACTTGCAATCTGTGAGCCATTCCGTCAACAGCTCGTCGACAGTGTCAATAGACTCCACATTGGGTGAGAGATACCTCTCCGGGCCAACTTGCTCGAATGACGAGAAAAACAACGGGTAGCCTCTCGCCCACGCTAGGCTGGCGAAACTAAGGACACTAATTAGATTCATGATTAGTAATAATTCAGAACGCGTCTTAACATGTGCTAGAGCGATGCAGTGGATTAATTATAAATTAGAGAGTATCAGTCAAATTTAGTTTTCTTGCCGGTCGGCTTTGCAGTGAGGGGAGCACGCTTTACATTAGCGAGAGTGGCACCCGAGGTTTTCCTTTCTTTACCCTTATTCTCCCGTTTTTCGCGTCTCTGTCGTCTCTCAGCGGTGGATTCCCTACCAAAGGAGCTCTGTTGCTCCTGCGGCTTCTCAATTGGGACCTGGGCTCGCGGTGCGCTTGATTCAACGACAGCTTCCTGCTGAGGCTCTTCACGCTTCTTTACTTTTCTGTTTGAGCGGTCTTCGCCGTATTCCATTCTGAGCAGTCTTCCATTCAGCTTTCTGCATCGCGGGTCGTTGAGTGCCTTGGTGGCGGAATCAATGTCCTGGAAGTCGATAAATGTGAATCCCTTGCACTTTCCACTGTCCTGGAAGGTCGCCGTTCTGATTCGACTAATAGTACCACAGTGCTGGAAGTGCAGCTCCAGCTGCTCATCAGTAGTGTCGAACGTGAGATTACCCACGAACAGGATGCGGCTTGGGGGGTTCTTTTGCTCGGCCTCCTCCTTCGAGGGCCTCCCCTCGTAAGAGTTGGCATTCTTGATCAGGACTCTGCGGCCCCCAAAGTCCTGCTCGCTGAGGCCCAGTGCCTTTTGCAGATCATCGTCTGAGATGAAATCCACATAGGCGAATCCTTTCTTTTGATCCAGGTGCACCCTAGTGATATTCTCCAAGTCAATTTCGCCTCTCCCGGTGAGAAAGCGCTCAAGCTCTGATTTCAGTGTCGAAAAAGGCAAGTTGCCTATCCATATGCTGAACTGAGTCCTTTTTGGTTTTTTCGTCTCATCAGGTTTTTCTGGCAGTTTTCCTTTCTTTTCGAGACGTTTTTGCTTTTTTGACAAAGGAGCTGGTTTCTCCACATCGACCTCAATTTCGTCCAGATCTCTTTTCATGTGACTTGAATCTCGAGACCGAGCGGACTATTTTTTCAGCCCACCTAAGTGTTAGTCATCATATTATGCAAGACCCACGCACCTGCACTAGATAAGTAGGTTCCTTTGTCAGCGTCCCCAATGGACCCACTTGGGGAAGGTGAACAAGTGAACCCGCAGACTCACGTTGCACCAGTTTTACCTACTCCAGGAGCCTCGATAATGCAGCACGTGGCGTTTGTGTGTCCATTCCCTATCGCCCCGGAGCCCGTCCATGGGTCAGGTGCGAAACCCCTCGGGGACGGTGCTCCAGCCCAGATGATGCCCATGTACTATGTAGCGGTTCCGCAGATGTGGCCCCAGGTCAGATCATGGCACACTCCCACTGCAGTGTCTCATACGCACTGCCAAGTGCAAAACAGTGGCATACGGACCCACAGTCCTGCAAGCTTGCCGCAGCCTCTCCCGCCTGTACTGATTTCCGAGGTAGAGAAACACTCGGGAGACCATCCTCCCTCTTCTGCATCCTCTCTCTCGAGCATATCCACCATTTTGACAGATGCAGTGCCGCCTCCCCTCGCACCGTGCACCTTGGTTCCTCGAGTCAAGCAAGAAGAGGAACGGGAGCGACCGTATATCGCCACTACAGAGACTCGGCCCGAGCCGATCCACATAAAGAATGGCCGCTACCAGTGCCGGGTGTGTCCCCGGACGTTCAAGTTTTCCAAGCACGCAAGGCGCCACATGATGAAACACACTGGACAAAAGCCGTATCAATGCGCAATGTGTGCCAAAAGATTCGTACGCCAAGACACATGTCAAAGGCACATGAAAATCCAGTGTTGCCGCCGCGAGGGTCGCTGGAGCCTCGACGAGTCTGCCGAGGAGCCGAGATTCAATATCTCGAAATCATCAGAAGTGCCCTCAACGCCGAAGAAGTCCGAAGACACAGATGATGCGAGTGACAAGCTGAAAGAAGAGCCGAAATCGCGCATCCCTCCCCCGGTAGCTCCACTGGCACATTTGAAACAGGCATAGCATTTTTATTAATTTATTGGGACTGGCACGACTGTGCTATTGACGATCATTGTCTAGTAGCATGACTACGGACAAGCGAGGCCGCTCGAAGGAGCATAGTGTCTCGCATATTATTAAAATCGATTAGACTAAGCTATATACCTATAACTGGTATCTCATACGCACGTTAAGTCTGTGCAGATTAAGAGGTTTTCGTACCGTGCGGTACTTGCTTGACGGGGCTTAGAATTGGTACTCGCCCTGAGGCTGCTGGGTACCGAAGCTGTACATGCCCTCAGTATTGGTGGCAGGTGCATACATACCGTCGGCATCGTCAATCTCGCCCTCATCGAAGTATCTGGTAATAATATCAAATGAGCGGCGGTAGATCTCCTCGTGGGAGTTATGCTGTGCTTTATTTAGGGCTTCAAGACCACCAGCTTCTTCAATGTAGATGGCGTATTCATTTTCAGCGGCACCTGTCTGCTCCTTGATGATCTCACCAACGCGTAAAATATTCTCGATACCGTCGAGCGAGACTCGGATAACGTGGTTGTCGTGCGAGTTGATCAAGTCGACGAATGGCTTGATGCATCCCTGTTTGACGAGATACTGCATCTGTTCTGGGTTCTTGACGGCGCTAGTAGTGGCATTCGACAGCGCCCAGCACGCCTCGCGCTTGGTCTTGAACTCCGCAGTGCTCATGAGGTGGATGAGGGGCGGGATCAGGTTGTTGTCAATGACGGCCTGGTTCTGCTGGGGGTTGCCAGCAGTGATGTTGGACAGGGTCCAGCTGGCCTCACGGCGGAGGTTCTCCTTGGACGAGCCCAGGAGCTGGAGCAGCTTTGGGAGAGCGCCCGCGTTGATGACGACCTGGGTCTGGGCGTCGGTGCCGGTAACGATGTTGCCGATCGAACGCAGCGCCGGGGTCTGCAGCTGGTGGTTGGGCTTGCCCATGAGCTCGACGATGCGGCGGACGATACCAGTATCGATAACGGCCTGAATTTTCTGGTTGCTGCCATCAGAGAGGTACGAGACGGCCCAGCATGCATCGATCAGCACCTCGTCGTCGTTGTAGTGCAGCAGGTGCGTCAGGGCTGGGAGCACGACCTGGATCTGGTCCCAGTCCGGGGCGGGCTGCTTGCCTCGGCAGAAGTTGCTCAAAGTCCAGGTGGCGTTGCGGATCAGGGAGATTTTAGTGGAGGACTGGATCAGGCTCAGCAGTGGGGGGAGCACACCAGCGTTCAGCACCTCGTTCCTGCTGGAGGGGGAGTCTCCGGCAATGTTGCCCAGTGCCCAGATGGCCTGCTCCTGGACCTCTGCCTCTGGAGAGCTGAGTAAAGACACAAAATGTGGGATAGCTCCACTCTTGACCACCACCTCGGTTTGTTCGTGCGAGCCAGACGCAATGTTCGTGAGGGCCCACGCACTCTGGAACTGCAGCATCGTGTCGGTGGAGCTGAGAAACTGGACCAATCGGGGAACAACTCCGCACTCAATGACCTGCTGGATGGGTGGATTGCGTTCCTTGCACAGTTCCTTGCGGAAAGCAATCGCGGCGCTCAGCTGGCGCTGGGGGTCGTCGCTGAGCAAGTCGTTCGTATACTGTCCCAGCAGGTTGAGCGACACCGATGACTGGGGTATGTCGTCATCGTCACTGTCGCTGTCGTCTACTTGGGGGACTGCGGTTTGACGGCGCTTGAACAACGATTCCTCGCGCTTGGCCTTGCGGATCTCGATCTGAGCTTCCTCACGTCGACGGCGGAGCTCGTCAGCGCCGAATGCGCCCCGGTTCTTGAAGTTTGTGCGGCGATGCTCTGGTACAAATCGCTCAATGCCGTCCATGAAAAAGATTACAAAGTAAACAGAGCTAGCGACGAAATACCTGGCTTTGTCATACGACAGCGGCCAATTCTCAGATTACAGCAGAGATTAATCTATGAAAAGAATATTGTATAGAATAATCTAAAAGCAGCGCCGCGGTGGATTTTGGCATTTACGTAACCACAAGGTCGCTGGGCCTGCGAATGCACGGGGTGCTGGTTGGGTAGTTTGTTTTTAATTTGCACAGTCTAGATGTGGGAGCTCACCTTGCCGAAGCGCCGAAGTCTTGCTGCTGGGGGGCGAGCTGACCAAGCACTATCAGGACATGAGATTCGCCAGGCATGGCGAAGCGAAAACTGCGAAAATAGTTTATTTTATGTTGATAATATCTATAGTGTCATCCAGCCGGGCTGGACTCAGCACCGCGAGAGCGTGGCCACTGTTGCGCATGCATCGGCACGACTAAACTCGTGGGAAAGGCGCCTCCGAAACACCCAAATACGCCCCACTCTTGACCCAGCGCTGTCTCGCACCCCGCCAGCGATCCCCCATTACTCAGCACGCTGACGCCACATAGGGCTTAGGGCTCGCCCTGGGGCCGGCGCGGGCAAACCCACTCAATTTTGGGGCCAAATGAAATATCACTTAGCATGTCATCGGAACTCACTGTTCAGTCCGAAAAGGCCTTCCAGAAGCAGCCTCACATCTTCACTGCCTCCAAATCTAAGGTCAACAAGGCCGCCAAGCGTTGGTACAAGGAGGTTGGTCTCGGTTTCAAGACCCCCAAGGAGGCCATCGTTGGTACCTACATCGACAAGAAGTGCCCCTTCACCGGTAGCGTCTCCATTCGTGGCCGTATCTTGACCGGTACTGTTGTCTCTACCAAGATGCACCGTACCATCATCATCCGCCGTGACTACCTCCACTACATCCCCAAGTACAACCGTTACGAGAAGCGTCACCGCAACTTGGCTGCCCACGTCTCCCCTGCATTCCGTGTTGAGGAGGGTGACATCGTCACTGTCGGCCAGTGCCGTCCTCTTTCCAAGACCGTTCGCTTCAACGTTCTCCGTGTTGTTCCTGGAGCTTCCAAGAAGAAGCAGTTCTCCAAGTTCTAAAATAATATAGCTAATTTAAGCAGTTATGCACTACTGACTATTTTGTTAGGTTCAGCTCTATGGACTAGCGATAATAACTTCCTCGTGAAGCTGGTTCTGACGGGCTCCACTTCCGAGCCTCATGTGAACTGATATCAAATTTCGATACTATTTCTTGATTTATTGTAGAGGTGCTCTAACTGTTGGGAGCTCCCCTTAGTAACGGTCGAATTGCTGCAATGGCTGCTTTGATTGTAATTGATGTGCAGAATGATTTCCTCGACGACGGGCCTTTCAAGCTCAAGGGTGCGCACGACGCCGTAATTGGTCCCATCAACAGACTGCTCGATCTAAAGTGGGATCTAATAGTTGCAACCCGAGACTGGCATCCTCACGATCATACGTCCTTTGCGTCTACACGCAACGTTGATGTTTATACTCCAATTACTCTAGAGGGCCCCAACGGTGAGACAAAACAGGTGCCTGCATGGCCAGATCACTGCGTCCAGAATACCCATGGAGCTCAGCTTAGTTCTGACTTAGATACTGACAAGATTGGCGAGATTGTTAACAAGGGTACTAATAAACTCATTGAATGCTTTTCTGCTTTTCGTGATGTTTTTCATACCACCGATACCGGCTTGAAGATATTGTTAGATGACCATGGTATCAGAACTGTGTACGTCGCGGGTCTAGTTACAGAGTTTTGTGTTCTGGAGACTGCTGTTGACGCAAAGTTGCTTGGATTCAAAACATACATCATAAAAGATGCGGTGTTTGCGATCAATGAGGACGGAAAGGCTCGAGCAGACGCAAAGTGCAAGGAACTGGACATTCCCTTTGTTAGCTCGAACGACGTAAAGAAAGCCTTGTCCAAGGATTCTTGAACTATTTATGGAGATTTTTAACAATGCAAATGATTTATTCTATAGTTTTGCTATATAAATATTTAGTCCACTTCTTCGACAGTAGGACCATCATTGCCGGCGCCAGAACCAGCAGGAGCAGAGCCACCAGTGGGAGGAGCGCCGCCACCGTACAGTTTAGACAAGATGGGGTTCGCGGTGCTTTCGAGCTCCTTCTTCTTGTCCTCATACTCCTCCAGTGAGGCAGACGAGCTAACGTCGAGCCACTCAATAGTCTCCTTGATGGCGGCTTCAAGCTTGGATTGGTCTGCAGAGTCAATCTTGGACTTGACCTGCTCCTCACTCAGGGTGTTCTTGAGGCTGTAGGCATAGGACTCAAGACCATTCTTGGCGGCAATGCGACTAGCCTCCTGTTCGTCATCGTCCTTGTACTTCTCAGCTTCAGCAACCATGCGGTCAATATCTTCCTTGGAGAGACGACCCTTGTCGTTGGTAATGGTGATCTTCTGGCTCTTACCGGTTCCCTTCTCGAGTGCTGAGACATTCAAGATTCCGTTCGCATCAATATCGAAAGTAACCTCGACTTGAGGAACACCGCGAGGCGCAGGAGGGATACCTGAGAGCTCAAACTTTCCAAGCAAGTTGTTATCCTTGGTCAATGGGCGCTCACCCTCAAACACCTGGATCAGTACACCAGGCTGGTTGTCGGCATAGGTAGAGAAGGTTTCTGACTTCTTGGTAGGAATGGTAGAGTTGCGGGGAATGAGTTTGGTCATGACGCCTCCAGCGGTTTCAATACCAAGAGAAAGGGGTGCAACATCAAGCAAGAGCATATCCTGGGTCTTTGAAGAAGTATCACCAGTCAGAATGGCAGCTTGGACAGCAGCACCATATGCGACAGCTTCATCAGGGTTGATACTGCGGTTAAGCTCCTTGCCATTGAAGAAATCTGAGACAAGTTTCTGGATCTTGGGAATACGGGTGGATCCACCAACCAGGACAATTTCGTCAACCTGACTCTTGTCGATCTTGGAATCTTTCAATACCTTTTCGACAGGAGTAAGAGTGGTACGGAACAGATCCTGGCAAAGCTCCTCGAAACGTGCACGGGTGATAGAGGTGTAAAAATCGATACCTTCGTAGAGTGAATCGATCTCAATAGGGGTAGAGGCACTGCTAGAAAGAGCACGCTTAGCACGCTCGCAAGCAGTTCTCAAGCGACGTAAGGAGCGCTGATTACCGCTGATATCCTTACCGTTCTTACGCTTGAATTCCGCAATGAAGAAGTTCACTAGGCGGCTGTCAAAGTCCTCACCACCAAGATGGGTATCACCAGCAGTTGCCTTGACTTCAAAAACACCATCGTCGATGTTCAAGAGAGAAACATCAAAAGTACCTCCTCCGAGATCGAAGATCAGTACGTTGTGTTCCTTGGTGTCCTTCTTGTCAAGACCATATGCAATAGCGGCGGCGGTGGGCTCATTGATGATACGAAGGACATTAAGACCTGCAATGAGGCCTGCGTCCTTAGTTGCCTGACGCTGTGAATCATTAAAGTATGCGGGAACAGTAATTACTGCATCTTTGACGGCAGTTCCAAGGGCAGCTTCAGCAATTTCCTTCATCTTTACGAGCACCATGGAGGAGATCTCTTCTGGAGTGAATTGCTTCTGCTCGCCTTTGTATTCGACCTGAATGACAGGCTTGCCTCCTTTATCGAGAACCTTGAAAGGGAAGTGTTTGATATCATTCTGGGTCTCGGGATCATTAAACTTGCGACCAATCAAACGCTTGGCGTCGAACACCGTATTAGCGGGGTTCATAGCTGCTTGGTTCTTGGCGGCATCACCAATGAGACGTTCATTGTCCGTAAATGCAACATAGGATGGTGTGGTACGGTTACCTTGGTCGTTGGGAATGATCTCGACACGATCATTTGAAAAGTGGGCTACACAAGAGTAAGTAGTACCCAAATCAATTCCGACTGCTTTAGACATGTTTATAATGTTTTTTTGTTTTTTGTGGTGGATGGGCTGTCACCTCTGTTTATATATTCATTGTTGGAAGTGCTCTAGTGAGGTCACGAATATTGTAGAATATTCTCGTCGTTGAAGGAGAGTTCTCGAATCCTCGAGGCTCTTTAGGTATTTGTATACTGTGATTGAATAGAGGAAGAGCGTCACAAGTTCGGCCGTACGCCCGCGCGCTTCTAGCTCGTATTCATGCTGGAACATGCAGAACATGCATACGGTACCTGCAATGCTATAGAGGTGGTTACTATAGCCTGAATCCTTACCATTCGAGTTTTTAGCTGTGATCATGTATAATGAGGATGCAAGTACATTGATATCTCATAGTATTAACCAATACTGATGTTTCATTTTGCATGACGCCCGGAAGGCTGTTGCAAACAGTTTATCAGTCAATCCCCAGTTATTCGGATTTTCGATAGCTTTGTTAATCCTGAAAACTTGGTGAAAGATTCACAATAGTGGCTTGCCCAAGGCATTAAGGTGCTGCAAGCATGAAGCTTAGACTTGGTATCAAACGTGACGTCTGGGAGACTATCCATGTCGTAAATCGATAACGGGAACAGTGGGAATAAGTGGGATCAAAAGAGTGCACTAGCAAGCAAGATTGTTCTCTTTGTCGCCCGAGGGGCAATCATGATGCCCACCATATCTTAGGATGTGAACATCAACCTTTGCTTTCCTTTCTTTATCAAAGACTTGATAGTTTAGTGGATGTTTCCCTATGAGTAACGCAAATAGTTAATAGTACGTTGAACTCTCTTTCTGCACTATCTAAGATACGTTTGCAAGTTAACCAACATATCGGATCCAATAATATATAATGGACACAGGAGAATTAAACAAATATATCGAAGTACACAGCAAAGAAGCGGTCTCATTGATAGATCGTTAATATAAAAAAGGTATTGAACTGCATATATGTTTCTTCGAAGCCGATCCTTAGACCAACCTGAGAAAGTACTAGGTATTGATTCATTAATATATACATGCCACATATGTACAAGGTGAACACAACATTAGGTGAAAGAATCAAAGAGCCAGTCCCACTGTCCCTCTTTGTGAACCATTGCCAAGATGAGAACTACAGGCAAATGGATAACAGAAGCCCAAAACAGCTGTCGAGCGTACTTCTTCTTCTCACCGGAATGTGTTGGATTCACTAATCCTTTTGCGAGAAGCCTTTGTTGCTGCCAGAATCTGAACGATGTGTACACGAGCCATGCGTTAACAATACTAGAGTCAATGCAAAAGTATGGGTCGCACACACCAAACCAGCTCAGTCCAAAGCAAATTGGAAACATAGCTATGGCGTGGCGTAGGGCGACTCGTGCGGTCAACAAAGGGTTCGTCCAAGCAGACATAACGTACCCAGCTCGTTTGTATTCGTCCGCAATACTATAAGACAAACTCATGAAATGAGGAAATTGCCACGAATATAAAAGAGCTGCCAACATCCAGGCGCCAGGATCTGCGAGCGAAGCACAAGCACCCCAGCCCATGAGAGGAGGAATCGCACCCACTACCGCTCCGACCCAGGTGTTTGCGATGTGCTTCCGTTTGAGGCTTGTGTATACTCCGCCATAGAGAACAATGTTTGCAGCTCCGAGAGCACTGACTGTAGGATTGATCGTCTGAAGCAGAGCGATTCCAGCCGCCCCTGTCACAGCTGAGAACCCAAAAGCTTCACGGGAAGTCAATTTACCAGAGGCGACAGGTCTGGTGCAGGTACGAGTCATCTGTTTATCGAACTCTGGCTCTCTACCCATATTTATTGCGTTGGCGGAGGCACTACAGAGACCGGTACCTAAAGTCAGCACGACAAGCTGAAGCACCGACAGCTCACCCGGAGCAAGTGCGTAGGCACTCATGGTAGACAAAACTACCAGGAAGGTGAGACGAGGCTTTGCAAGTTCGGCAAAAGTCGCTAATTGAGCCTTGAGTCCCTGCTTCTCTTGCACGAGAGGCCCAGTCTGACAAGTCAGGACAGGTTGAGCCCAATCGGGCCGAGTCTTTAACTTGGGATCAACCTGTTCTGGTTTCTGTGCCCCTTTCGAGATTTCGCCTCGGGCGGATATTTCTCGAATCCCCCCGAATAGAGTGTTGGCGTAAAATCCGTTAGGAACAAAGCCCTTGTTTTGCACAAAGAAGGCTCTTTTCGCAATCTTTTGACTTATTGCGAACCTCGGGCCTGCCAAAATCATCGTGCAAGTAAGGAGGAGGGTTACAATAGGGTCACATAATATAACCCTTCTTTTATTGGCACGAGCCCGGAGGCGTGGTCCCAGTAATGCGTAGAACTTTTTATGTATTTAAGTAGAATGATATAGTGATGCTACAAGTATGCTAGCAAGAAAGATCAGCGCTCGGAAGTGATTTTCCTTCGAGTGCTCCAAGACCTCGAGCTGTGGCTCGATAGTATTAATTCTCGGCCTATTCGGTATTCTATGCAATTTTTGTAGCATTTTATGTAGATATGGCGCGCAGAAGTAGATTACCTCGAGAAAAGGGCACTGATCAGAGTGCTCTAATGGAATGCACCGATTCCAGTAATCCGCCGACCAAGAGCGAGAGCGTGGATATCGCTTTGACCCTCATAAGTCTGAACGGTCTGAAGGTTATGAGCGATGATTGCAATATGGTACTCATCAGCCGAGGCGTTACCTCCAAATACCTCCATGAGAGTTCTAGCATTGGCAAGCGCACGATCGCAGTTCTGTCGCTTGATCATGCCTATCATTTCTGGTGCTTCAATGCCCTGATCCTTGAGACGGGTGACATGCAAGGAGGCCAACAGGCCGTAATTAGCATCAGTGAGAGCCTGGGCAAGCTTCATCTGGATGAGTTGGAAGGAGGCAAGTGGTTTTCCAAATTGTTTACGCTCCAGGGCGTATTCACGAGCCAGGCGAAGGGCCTCTTCTAGGGCACCCATTGTACCCCACGAGATACCAAGGCGGGCACTATTCAAGCATGAAAACGGTCCCTTGAGGCCAGAAACATTTTGGAATAGGTTCTCTTCCGGTACTTCAACGTTGTCCATGTGGATCATACCAGTGACGCTGGCCCGCAAAGCTGCCTTGTGTTTGATTTGAGGGGTGTCCAAACCAGTAACCTTGGAGCGTTCAATAACGAATCCACGGATTTCGCCGTCAAGCTTTGCCCAAATCACGAGTACATCCGCAATTGGCGAGTTGGTGATCCATGTTTTAGAGCCGCTCAAGAGGTAGACGCCTTTCTTGGTAGGGTGCCGTTTCGCTACAGTCTCCATTGCCCCAGGGTCTGACCCGTGGTTGGGCTCAGTAAGTCCAAAGCAGCCTACAAGTTCACCAGTGGCCAATTTTGGCAACAAGCGTTCCTTGAGCTCCTCAGAACCGAACTGATTGATGGGGTGCATAACCAGGGAGCTCTGCACACTCATCGCAGAGCGATAGCCGGAATCCACTCGCTCAACCTCACGGGCAATGAGCCCATAAGACACATTATTGGTACCAGCACAGCCGTAACCCTGGATATTGGGCCCGAGCAAGCCAACGTCCCCAAACTCACGCATGATATTTCGATCAAACTTCTCAGTCCTCCAGCCTTCTAAAACCTTTGGTTTGAGAACCTCCTGACAGAACGCATGAGCAGTGTCGGAGATAGAGATCTCGTCCTCGCTCAATGCACTTTTCAGATCAAGGGCATCCTCCCAGTTAAATCTTGCGGACAATGACGGGCGAGCGCAAGAGAATCGCCGGTAAATCACACGCTGCATTACAGTCGGCGTCTTTTGCCCTGCTTAAATAGTGGTGGCTGCAGGTTCATGTGAGCTCCTTGCATGGGAGTTTATGCGGAGAAGCTGCGAAAAGGACCCCCAAGATGAGACAATGCGAAGCCCATGGTTTATCAACTGTCTATTCTATCCTACTGCGGAGTTTTGTAGCTGCTGGCTTGTGTTCAATAAATCGATAGCCGAGCATGTGGGGAAGTGTGGCGTTATCCTCCGCTCCTGACTCATAATCTGGGAGAACCGGTGCATCGAGGACGTCGTCAAATTGTAGCGAGTTCTTGGGTCCGCATCTTTCGTCCTCTTCTGCCAAGACCAATCTGCAGGAACCCGCAAGACGAATAAATTACTGGATGTGCCAGCTAATTTATTGCCGCAAGCTGAATTCTGCCCCCATCTTAGACGAGAATGCTCGGTAAACGAGACTGTTGCAGCTGCAGACGCCACATATCGATATAGCCGCCGACTGATTGCGGAGCAGATATTCTAGTTTCCAGGTTAAGAAGGACTGGTTACGTGCAAAACTTACCGAGGATTGTCGACATTGCTTGTATCTTCATATTTTTGACCCTCGATGATATATCCAGCAGAGTGGCGCCAGCCACAAATATTTTTCACAATTATATCCATGATTCGTTTAGGACGTGGGTGCGTGCCGAAATGCATTAGCATAGGGAATATCCGGTTTAATTCTCATGACTCCAAATATTTAGTTCTCAACCCCGAGAACACAGGGGTAATCCCTCGTTCAAAGGGCCGCAGGAACAAAAAGCGAGTTGAGGACACTCACAAGAATGCAATTCTACAGGATATTGCCGAGAGTCAGCGTATTCTATTAGCAGATCAAAACCAACCGTCGGGATTAGATGTTGTCATGAGAAATATCGAGAGTTTACGCCCTAATGGGAAGTCAGTCTCAGAACAAACATTCGACAGACTCTCTGCTGAGCTCACCAACGGCTATAAGAAACAGCAGTTGTCGGAGTATCTGAGCGCACACAACATACGTGCTAGCAGAAATACTAAGAAGCGCACTCTGGTGAGCAAAATTCTCTCGGACGTATGGAAGTTGCAACCGCAATATTTCGCGTTTGATACCATGAAAGAACGCATTATCGATCTCAGTGAGCGTGATTTTGTTTTATGCCTCGCGCATGACGGGCAAATTCTGCGGAAATGGGCTAAAAATGGTGCGCGAGTTACACTGCTCCCTGCCAAGCGCCAGCTCGTGATTAAGTCTACCCAATCAACATACGAGTGGATAGCAGCGTCTCTACTACAAATGCAAGAGGGGTTGAAGATAGGTGAGGTGTCGCTCGAGCACTTCACCAAACTCGTGAATCTGGACCCTCAACTAACTCGGGCAATCCAATGGCTTTCACACACTTACTTTGAGCCATCATCCGAGCCTCTGATTATTTATTCTAGTACTGCTGGGGGCATAAATTCTGCGAAAAGACTTCTTCTGCAGCTGTTTCCTCAATCGGAGCTGGTCACCAACTGCTTTCTCTACGACGTAAACAGTGAGAACACACCAAATTACAGCTTCTATGAGTTTGATGATCTGAATGCACTGCAATGGTTCGAAAGAGCAAATAAATGGTTCCGCTGGGAGCAAGTTAAGTTCAGAACACCTCGAAAGCTAGCAGCTCCGGTGTACGCAACCCTAGAGTCTGCTGAGTTCTCCGACAAGGATTCCGTGCACGAAGAACTGAAAGCCCAAATTTTCTCAAGGCTGGATAAAGCGGCTAATAGTGCACCTCAAGAGGGGGCGCTGACACTAACTGCAACCCCTGGATATTTGCTGCATGAAATGAACGATACTATATATCCACTTCCCAATGTGGCAATGAAAAAGCTCTTTTGCACTAATATCCCCTACGTCACGAAGTTTGCAGGTCAGTTGGGCTCCTACTCCTTGGATGTTGCCCAGGAAGTTGGGGATGAAAATGCTCAGGATATCATCCAGGAAGTCGGAGCTGAAGATGAGCAGGATATTTTCCAGGAAGTAGGGGCTGAAGATGAACAGGATATTTTCCAGGAAGTCGGGGATGTAAACGATCAGGAAGCTGTTCAGAGTACCACCCGGAAAGTTGGCGATGTAAATGACCTAATTGCCTCCCCGAAAGACGGTGATGGAAATGATCTGGACGTTTTCCAGGAAGACGGTGATGAAAATGAGCAGGATGGTGACTTGCCCATCGGTGAGGTATATGACCAAACAATTGCCCAGTATAATGCCCAGAAAGTCGGTGATGCAAAAGCACAGAATACTACCCAGGAAGTCGGTGATGTAAAACCTAAAGAAGTGCACCGCGAGGACTCCGCTAGTTCCCTTGGTAATACTGACGCGCCGAAGGAGAATGACCCGTGGAGCAGTTTGCTTGAATCGGTTAAGCCAGTGTACCCTACCAAACGAAAGGAACTAAAAATACGCGAACGCCTCGACATGGTTCAACTAAAACTAACCCCCAATCTCTTTGAGTTGAGTGAGGAGGCATTGTCAAAATACCCGAACCTGGAGATATGGTGCCCTATACGACACGGTAGGGTCCAACCTAATGAAGCTAAGGCTGTAAAGGTGACAAGTGAGGATAGATCCAACGTTAGCTTGGCCAGCGATGCAGCAGACCTTGTTTTCTCCGCTGGAACTTCAGAGCCCCTGGAGAAAACTGATGAACTCAATGAATACATCCAGAGCGTCTCGGCAAATACACGGGGCATTGTGTATGTCCCGCCTGATTTGATTGTCGATTCCATCCCCTACAAGTTCTCCGAGTCGAATTTCCAGACCTGCGTTGAGCTCAGTTTCAATGGACACCTTTTGCAGCTGGTGTCCAACAATAGCGAAAAAATAGGGGGGCGAAGAGTCGAAGCGAATCTGGTGCTGCATTACGCTAAAGCTAAGGACTACAACCCTGAGGAAGCCGAAAAGTTTATCGATACTGCGATAGAATTGGTTCACGCAATTGGCGATACAAGCGTTGAATCATTGCAGTAATGTACATAATAATTGCACAGTGGGCCACGCGAGCTGAATGCCGCACCCACGAAGCCTGTATATTTAAACAGTACTATAATCACGTGACCAAAGACCGTATACTCGAGTTAGTCAAGTCTCGCCACATGGCTACCTACGATGGTGCACCAGACGAAGAGGCGAATAGGCTTTTGAAGGCAACGGTGACGAGCCTAGACTCACATACAGATTTCAATCCGAGCATCAAAAGGTGTCAATATGACCTTGACGACATTAACGAAAAAATCAACCTCGAAATAAAGGCAAATGCCCCAGCCCTTCTCGAGTGTGCATCCACATTGAACGAGGCTGGAAATAAAATGAGTGTAATTGAGCCCGATCTCGAAAACGTGAGGCAGGAGTGCTCACGACTGCATAGGGAATTCGTCAGTCCTTACGAACGGTTGGAAAAGGCCTTTCTAGCTGCGCAAAAGCTAACGAATACGGCAAATCTGGTCAGAAATTTGTGCTCGTACCTCGGCCTATCGCAGCAGTTGGCAAATATCGATGAGACCAATGCCCCGAGCGTCGACATTCATTCTGCTGCAAAACTCACATGCCAAATCGAGGAGCTTTTGACAGAGTGCCCGAGCCTACGAAGCATGGAGGTCGTGCGCACTCACGAGAAGACATTAGGGCAGACTCGAGACAAGCTCATCGATACCTCTCTGAAGACTGTGCGAGACTTCAATGGTTCCATGAGCAATTCTCTGCGTTACAGCCTTCTAACGCTAAGTATGCTACATTCTGACAAGTTGTTTACTACTTTGGATACGTACGTCAAGTCGCAGGTCGGTTTTGCCGTGAGTCAATTATCCCTTAGTATCGGAACTCGAGCAACGTTTGATGCGGCGTGGCAGCAATGCATGGACAAAGCAAAAAACCTCGAGTTGATGACTACGTCACTTTCTGAGGCATTTTTGTTGACAAGGGCCGAGATCAAGGTCGGAGGACCACTCGTGTCGGTGTACTGGCAAGGAGTGGCCAAGAACTTGGATCAAAAGCTTCATAAGAAGAAACTCGCAGACGTTACTGCGTTCAGGGGAATGAACAATCAAAAAGAGAACATCCTGCAAGCTATAAATGATATTGAGCCCGTGCTGAGCATATTCAAGAAGTATTTGGTGTGATAAGCATTGCATGCGTGAGTCGTTATGCAGACAAGGGGGGTGCGTTTAGCCGATGTGCTCGATGCAAAATCAGATTACTACGGATGTGCAAGATGTCACCGAAAAGTAGTAGCAGTGATCTAAATCGCTTGCCCCTCGACTAGTGTCCCTGCTTCACCTCTTTACGAACGTGAACGGAGATCAACTATACGCATCAGTGTTTTCTTCCACATTAATATATAGCCTGCATAGTGCCTAAACATAGATGCCTAAAATCTCGCACATGTGGGGTACATGGTACCCATAAAATCTGCTCAGATCTGGAGCCACTTTGCAATGACACCAGATGAGTTCTACGCCTTGACCCCGATAGACAGCAACGGGGAGCCTTTCTCGTTCGAACAACTCAAAGGGAAGAGTGTGCTGATCGTCAATACATCCCTGGTCTGCAGCTGGAAACGACAATTCCCAGGGCTGGAGAAGCTGCGAGCAAAGTACGCCGATGATGGCTTGGTAGTTCTTGCGTTCCCGTGCAGCCAATTCCGGCCAGACGAGGAGGCTAGAGAACCCAAGGAGGTGTCTAGTTTCTGTGTCATGAACTATGGAGTCACATTCCCAGTCTTGCAGAAGGTCAAGGTCAATGGCAGCCAGACAGACCCGGTGTACAAGTACCTCAAGTCTCAGAAGCCGGGACTTTTCGGCCTTCCGTTTGTAAAGTGGAACTTTGAGAAATTTTTGGTAGATCCCAATGGCAATGTCATTAAGCGTTGGTCGACAGTCACCTCGCCTGAGCGGATTGACAAGAAGATAGAGTCGCTTGTGAAACATCAGAGTGCCGGAGGGACTTCTCAAACCGCAGGGGCATAGCCAGAACTATTTGCCAGGGTCTGTGACAGACTGGGCCATTCAATAGCGACTATGCAAGAGCTATGCAGGTCAGAAGCTCCTAGGTGCGACACCATGGAATCGGAGCACCTGCACTGCTCACACTAGATTAGGAGTACAGTAACTGAACCAAAGCATGCTAGATATTCTCTTTCAAAACAGAGACGATCTTCTCAGCTGCCTTCACTTGATCCACTTCTTGCACCTCGGCCTCGGGCTCGTTCTGTTCCCGAACGTGGCCAAGGACCCAGGCCTCTTTGAGTCCTCGGGTGACGACCAGCAGGTCCTCCACAGCTCGTATCATCGAGGTGGTGCAGGCCTCAATTTCTGCGGTTTCCACAGCGATGGTGCCAGTGTCTTTCTCCTTGTTCGAGGCCAGCCTCACGAGCTCCACCTGCCGAGTAATTAGACGCTCGGTGGCCTCATCTATGTGGTCTATTAGCAATTGAGCTCTGTTTCCTCGAGACATTGACAGCTGACGCTGAATAAGCTCACGACGACGATGGGGGCATCCATTACTCAGCAGATTACTACTATAGCTTGAGATAATCATAGTGACAATGCATGCCGCTAAAGTACACTGGTGACTTTCTAAGGTTTGTGAATGCGTCGCCCTCGCCGTACCATGCAGTGCATAATGTCGTAGCAGCTCTCAAAGAGCACAATTACACTGAAATCTCCGAGAAGGCCGACTGGACTATCAACCCCGGAAATCGATACTTTGTTAAGCGAAATGACAGCTCCATCATCGCATTCAGCGTGGGAGGCAAGTGGAAACCAGGCAATGGAATGGCCATCATTGGTGCCCACACTGACAGCCCCACGCTGAGGGTCAAGCCCAAGAGTGCAAACAAGTATCAGAACTACCTGTCCGTTGGAGTCGAAACGTATGGTGGGGGAACCTGGCCGACTTGGTTCGACCGCGACCTGAGTGTTGCCGGCAGAGTGTACGTCAGGGAGGGGAATCAGCACGTCTCGAAGCTCCTCAAGGTCGATCGTCCGCTCTTGCGTATTCCCACTGTTGCGATACACCTGAACCGAGACCAGGGAACCAAGCTGGACCTCAACAAGGAGGACCACCTAGTTCCTATCTTGGGCCTGGAGAATGATATCAATGAGAAGGTCGATGGTGACCACGGGGCGCTCGTTCAGGTCATTGCGGACGAATTGGAGGTCGCCCCAGAGAGCATCGAGGATTTCGAGCTTGTTCTCTATGACACCCAGCCTTCGCAGGTCGGAGGTCTCAGGAACGAGTTCGTTTTCAGCCCTCGCCTCGATAACCTGTGCAGTACGTGGTGCGCGATGCAGGCCCTCATCAACTCTGGCGCCAGCCTCGCCGAGGACGAAAGTATTCGGTGCATAGCCTTGTTCGACCACGAGGAGATTGGCAGCCAGAGTGCCCACGGAGCGGCGTCCAACTTCCTCGAGGCCATCATCTCGCGTCTTGCCCAGCCAGCAGTTTTCCAGAGTCTGGCCAGCTCGTTCCTGCTCTCGGCCGATATGGCCCACGCGGTACACCCCAACTACAAGTCCAAGCACGACTCGAAGCATCAGCCGCTCATCAACGAGGGGCCCGTGATCAAAGTGAACGCCAACCAGCGCTATGCGACAAATTCGCAGGGTACGGTGCTAGTAAAAGAGGCTGCGAGGCTCGCAAACGTGCAATTGCAGCCGTTTGTTGTTCGAAACGACTCGCCATGCGGGTCGACCATTGGCCCGATTCTGGCATCAAGACTCGGCATCCGCACGCTCGACATTGGAAACCCGCAATTGTCGATGCATAGTATCCGCGAAATGGCCGGTACTAAGGATATTGACAGCTCAGTGGAGTTGTTTACGAGCTTTTTGGAAAACTATACCAAGATAGACCGGTCAATTGAATGAGATTTATCGAGCGAGTAATTTCTAGTATATATGTTTAATTTATACAGTCGATTCCCCCGGATCGAATTCGAGGTATGCACACCCCAGCTCCTCGCAATAGCCTTGCAGCTTAGGGCGAGCGTTGACGGTGCATCTGTGTCGACAGGACCGGCATAAATACGCTGGAGCTTGACCATAACTACAAAAAAGCCATGGGCTCGTAATAAGTACTGAGCAAACTCAATGCATGCAAGTATATATCAAGGTGCACTGCAGTGGTTCCACGGACTCAATTGTGGCATAGCTGACGATACCGTCCCCAGAGGGATTGATTACATAGAGGCTCAATAAGGGAAATCAGCCATAACACGGAGAATGACGAGCAGCTAGCTGAAAAAACCCGCGAAAATCAGACTGGCGACAGTTTAGCCGGACACAAGGAACGTTGTTTTGACATAAGCGATGATTCGGCACTTGTTGAGCTTCGTGAATATGCCATTCGAGACCTGTCAAAGTGTGGGACGGGTTTCATTCAGTTGCTATTGAGTAAGAATCTCATATATGTCATTAAGCGTGATGCTGCAAAAGTAAATCTTTATACTGACAGGTTGGCGCGGATACACGTGACAGCAAGTGGTGACTGGGGAACTGACTGGTGGAGCAGCCCTGCATATGCTGCAGCTCCTCGCGTTTCCGAGGTTGCTCAAGGGGCAATTTGGGGCCACAGAGCGCGTGCCCCTGGCCCCTACTGTACTAGAAACCAATGCGGTTGCATGAGCCACAAAATTTCAATCGGGGCCCCGAATGTGCGGGATAGCAACTTCGAAGTTGCAAAATGTCAGTTGTAATATACATGCATCATGCAGGAAATATGCATTGCATTGTGTGTATAAAAGGCCGGCAACCAACTTATGTTACCAATGTCTCTTTTGCTCAAGGAAGATTTCCCCAAGGTTTCCCCTCTCGCTGTTGCCATTGGCGCTGCTTACAGCCATGTCAGCTCTTTCATCATCCAGCGTCCCGTCTTTGGTGCCCTCTACCAGAAGGCCAAGTCCGTCGAGACCGACGAGCAGGCCAAGTCCGTTGCACAGAGTGAGGAGGCCAAGTCCGCCGTTGCTTCTTACGGTACTTCTGCCGTTGCTTCTGCCGTTCAGTCTTACGGTGTCGCCGCTCTCCTCAAGTTGACTGGCACCACCACCTACAAGGCCGCTAGCATCTTGGGTACTCTCTTGTTTGCAGTTGTCACTGGTCCCCAGCTTGTCACCGGCTTCTTTGTCGACAGCAAGCCCGTTGACGTTTTGGCTGCTCAGAGCTTCGTCTCTTTGCTTGACACTGTTGGTTTGTCTTTGGTTCTTACCTGGGCTGAGGGTGGCAACCCCGTCACCAACGACGTCAGACGCAAGCTCTAATCTGTATGTAGTCTCAGTATAGGCATGTGTAATTAACTACTGGCTAGTTTCACCTATTGACGACCAATCTGTTGATTGGCTCAGACACGCAGACTATATGCCCGCGTATGCGCTAAAGATGTGCAACAACGCCGGGTGGTTGCAATTTCGAGTGTCGCATCGGGCCGATGGCGGAGTGTACTTAGAGAAGCTGAGATCTGGTAATTGACGGTTCTCAATGAAGAGAGATGCCGCTTGGGCATGGAGCTATATTATAGGAGTCAATTGCGGGCTCCGCGGAGTTCATGCATAATGACCAACTAATATAGCGTATGCATGATCTCATTAAATGCTCAATTACTGAGACCGAGCACGCAATTGACGAAATGGCCACTTAAAGAGACTAGAATTCTGCAGAAGTTGACATGTTCATCTACGTTACCAGAATGCGACGAATATATACACTGGATTCAGGCTGTGCAGCCTTGAGCAAAATCGCCTATTTGCGCAGTTTGTACACTGCAATAGTAGCCAGGCCTACTATACTAGCAAGTGCCACTGTGAATGAGCTCTCGAGCACCTTGTTCTGGCGGTCGTTCTCTTGAATGGCCTGCGAGTAGGGAATATCGCTCCTGAACGAGATCATTGTGTACAGAGGGAGCCAGCTGTCACCGAAGGTACGGCCAAGGAACCCATCAATCTGCTTCCTAATATGGAACAGAGGCTTTGTGACCGAGTCCCTCATCTCAATATAGTTGTCCATACTGAGCTGGCGAATAGCGTCTAGATCGGCCTTGCGGGTCTTTGAGTAGCTGTTGAACGCCTCCAACCTTGTGGGGCTCTTGTCCAGAAGCTCCATAAGCACGCGTACGTCTTCAAGGCCGCAGTTCAAGCCCTGTCCGTAGAACGGCACCACCGAGTGGGCCGCATCGCCAAGTATAATCACCTTATCCTCATAGTTGTACGGAAACGTCTTGATTGACACAAGCTTACCCCTAGGGTGTCTGTAAGACTCCTCGATCCCTGCGGCTCCGACCAAATCGTACACATCAGGGAATTGAGTCCTGAATAACTCAACGAACTTGGCAGGGGTATCCCACGACTTGAAGAAGGCCCTTGGGGCGAAGAGGGTGCCCGTAAAAGAGCCATCCTTGTTGGGTAGAGCAATAAACATGTGCTGGCCCCTGGGCCATACGTGCAGGAAGTTCGGTGGCCAGCAAAACGTGCCATTGGACGCCGGAATGGGCACCTCGAGATACCAGTGGTCAATGTACTCCTGGCTAAAGTCGAACTCGCCAAACTTGAAGACGTTTTGGCGAACCTTGGAGTACGTTCCGTCGCAGCCCACTACAAACTCAAAGGGCTTCTTCTCACCGTTGACGGTGATGTCGTCCTTGCTCAACTTTTCCACCTTAGCATTGAAATGGACGTTGATGGAGCACTTGTCCAGTTCGTTCAGCAGCAGCTCATTGAGGGTCAGCCTGCTTATCGACTGGATGCTCTCCCCGTACAGCCCATAGTTGACACTGCTCTGATGCTTCTCCACATCGTGCACCATACGCCCGTGCATGGGCACAAAGAACGACTCCACCCGTTTGGCCATGTCTGGATCGATAGACTCGAGGGTGCGGAGGCCGCGAGCGCTCAGGGCCAAATTGATGGATCTGAACTCGCGATCGGTTTTGCGGGGATCGCTTCGAGCCTCAAAAACATCGACCTTGTACCCCCGTTTCTGGAGAGCCAGTGCGGTGGCCGCACCAACCGGCCCTGCCCCAACTACTGCGACTGCCATAAGTGAAATATCATCACGTGAAGACCCACATCCTCACAGGTGCCGCACCACCGCTGCGTCATACAACCAGACTCCGTTAGTAATCATAACACGGAGTGGAAAAAGTCGTGGTCGTTTTGGTAAGCAGTGCGGAAATGAGTGAATTGCAGGTCGGCTCGCAGGTGTTGGCCTACCACGGGCCCATGCTGTACGAAGCAAGGGTCCTCAAGGTGTTCGACCCCAGGACCGGCAAGGTGCTGTCAAAAAAAAGTGGCCGAGGCGACATCGTCGAGCATAAGGAGAAGGACCTGCCACTTCACATCGCCGATGGTGCCGATTCAGCGTACTACGTCCACTACAAAGGCTGGAAAAAGACCTGGGACGAGTGGGTGTTCGAGGAGCGGATTCTGCCGTGGACTGACGAGAACCTCGAGCTTGTTGAGACTCTCAAGAATCAATACCTCACGAATCCCGGTGCCCAAACGGTCTCCAAGAAAAAACGGGGTGGAGAGAAGGTGGCCAAGATGCCGAAAAAGCCCAAACGGGACCCCACGATGCAAACTCAACAGGAGTACTTGTCAGGTCCTGAGATACAAATAGCCATGCCAGCTTCGCTCAAAGCCCGGCTGGTCGATGACTGGGAGCTCATAACCAAAGAGCAGCGAGTCGTGCCCCTGCCTCGCTCACCTAGTGCCAGCGAGATCCTTGAAAAGTTTCGCCAGGCCCGGCTGCCAGCACTCCAGAAGCAAGGCACGGGGCCTGTGGAGATATTGGAGGAAGTGGTGGCCGGCATCAAGCTGTACTTTGATCGCTCGCTGGGCTCCTTGCTGCTGTACAGGCCTGAGAGAGCCCAGTATTTCGACTGGAGGTCGAAGCAGGGCAACAAGTTTAGTGCCTCGAGCCTGTACGGTGCCGAGCACTTGCTCCGACTCTTCGTGGCCCTCCCCGGGCTCATTGCGCAAACCACCATGGAACAAGAGGCGGTGTCGGTTTTGCGCAAGAACTGCGAGGACTTCTTGAACTTCCTGGCAGAGAAAGAGGACGACTTCTTCACCTCCAACTATGATGACAACCGGAATGCTTCAGCCTAGGGACATGAGGAGGAATCCTGAATTCCAGTGTCCAGACTCGCTTCAATTCGTCAACATACCGCTGGGCTAATGACAGTAACGATGCTCAACTAGATCAGCGACTTCATTGCCTCGAGTGAACGTTGTATTCGGTTAGAACGGAGATCCCTCGTGTCTTTAACGCAAGATACTCTCGAGCAAGTTGTATATTATTGTAATTATTATTGAGATCTATCTATCTTGAGCCAGCAGTATGTATTCGACCAATTACTTCAGACTAAAATAGTAGCGTTAAACCATTAGACGCGGTTTCTCGATGAGTGGCCCTGTATGACTAGTGTAAATCATAGGATGTATTAGGAATGTAGGTGAATAAATATTAGTGGAACATCTTGCGAAGTTTCTGAGCAATTCTCTTTGACTTGACAGATGCAGTGCTTTGAGAAGGGGAGAGGTTGTAGGAGCGAGAGTTGCGAGACCAAGCTGGAGACATGGCGCTCTCAAAGATTTTCTCTTGCTTGGGAGTCAGGCTCACAGAAGGACCTAGCGCGTAGAAGTTAGCAGCAGACATGATGCTGGCAGTGGTGTGTTGCACGCCTTATATAGACCGTCCATGGCTAAACTATTCTGGGTCATGCATGAACAAAGGCACGACTGGTCACAGAATGTGGCTTGCATGTACACAACTGCAAAACTACTGTACTGTTGAGGATGGAAAGAAAAGGAAAAAATTTTCTCTGCTACACTTGACTTTCAGTTGAATTTTGGTGCTTCTTGCGGGCTATAGTAGTGGATTTCTGACTCTTTTCATGAATACTGATGTTAGGGTTTTTGGAGGTTTGCTGCAGAATTCATGAGCATGATCTGACGAGATATTCCACGAACCGCGACAGAAACCGCGTACAAGGAGCTTAAAAAGGAGAAAGTGATTTAGAGCAAACACAAAATACGTGTACTGCAGTTTTGTGACAATATCGCTAGTAAAAACGTGTTTCTGTGTTCTACAGGTTTTTCCGTGGGCGCAGAACCGAGTGCACCTAGGCTACAGCTGGCTTGCGTAGTTCCAATGCCGATAGCCACGTGCAGGAAGAGTCATAGACTTTAACAAAAAAGGCCAAATAAACCACAATTTGTCCAGAAAAAGGGCAATGAATGCCGCACAGCGAGATTGCTCGCAAAGGACACCCTACCAGGCTGAACGCAAATTCGAACCAAGAAGCTCGGCCATCGACGGGTCGAGCACGCGAGCTGCAACCATACCGGGATGTGATAGGATTTTGCCACGTGATATTGTTTGAACTCATAAAAGCAGAGAATTAAATGTTATATTTTACCTGTGAGGATCCTCGAGGTCTTCGTGATGTTGCTTGGGCTTGAGTGTCCACCCGGACGTTCGAGCGAACGGCCAAAAAGCTGTACCGAGCTTATTGGATCGGTATTACGGTTGTACGGATTGAACGTTTCGCTTATGCACCAGCACATCTGCAGCTCCTGAGCTACGTTCAGAGGCTCTGTTCATAAGCACTAATATCATAATAACGTGGAATACTAAGGCTTAAATATATAAATAGGTATGTACAGAGAGTGCTAAGGAGAAGGAGGGAGAAAGTCGTTCTCTGACGAGTCGCTCGACGGATTCGGGCTACTGGGAATGTTCTCAACTTCGTGGTAGCCAAAGTATCCGTCTGAATCAATGGAGAAAGCTCCGCGATCTGAGAGCTTCATATCGACGAATTGTTTGTTTTGTGAAATGACCGGGCGTGTCTCGTAGAGAAGCTCGATGTTAATGTCCTTGGACTGGCGGTTCTGGAAATCTTTCCAGGAGTTTGGTCTTGCCCATTGACCTTGTGAATCTGGGGAATTGCGAGAGCGGCAGGTGTGAATATCCCACAGCCTAATAGTTCCATCTCGCGACGACGAGACAAGTTGTGAGGAGGACTCGCTCGCCCATTCGACTGATGTAACTGCATCAAGGTGGCCATCGTAGACGGCGAGGGGTCCACTAGAGCGGATGTCCCAGATCTTGATGGTATCGTCGTTGTGCACAGCAGCAACGAAGTTCTCATTATGAGGCGACCAGCGCACAAATGAAACGGGTGTGTTGTTACCATCGGGAGGGCTGAGACCGTTGCTTCCCTTGACTCGCATATCGCTGATGGAGACCCCCTTGCGGCCGCCAAACGCCACGATGCCGTCGCGGAGATCGCAGAGATCAAAGCAGTTGACGCCGCGGAACTTCTGCTTGAGCACGGGGATATCACTGCGAGCAGGATTCCACAGGAACAAGTGCTCGGCACATATCGTAGCGATGCAGTTCACGGGGCAGCAGGACCAGTTCTCGCCAACGAGCTTGAGCTGCTTGATTCGAGTAGACATCGAGGTCGGCACATCAGCAAGGTGACGAAGGTGATTGAACCGCTTGAGGATCTCCGCAGGAGTGTCTGAGGAGTAGGTGTCGGGCAGCAGCGTCATGTGCACGAGCCCGTCCTTGTGCCCGGTGACCACGACGTTACCCTGGGTGCCCAGACCGGTGTTTGGGGGCACCCACTTGATGGAGTGGATGTTAGGGAGCGAGATCGTCTGATGATGGGTGAGAATCGGCTCTCTGTAGGCAGAGCTGCCGATTTCGTAGACAAACAGGTTGTTACTGCTTGAGCCGCTAGCCACCGCACACAGGGGCTCCATTGGGTTGAGAGCAATCGAGGTCAAGTGATAGCGTTCGTCAGGGACCTTCCAATAGCTCGAAGCTTGTGGAGGTTTCATGTAGGGGAGCTGAAACTGTTTGTGGAGATCATCGTACTTGTTCTGCATGAACTGGGAGTCGAACGACTTCAGCCCAATGTCGAGATCATAGTGGAGGGCCGTAAGAGTATCCATGATGGCGACCGCTGGGGTTTGACGCTTAATTATATGCTCTGCGATTGTGACGCTGCATGATGCAGAGCCATGCATGCATGAGTGGCAGGTCAGGGCCCCGAGATGATCTCAGTGTGATTATTTCGGGTGCAGATATTATATGCACCATGATAATACCCGTGCCCCTAGGGCCTGCCGCCAAATGGCTCCAGCATTTTAGAGTTTAGGTGCCCGCTGGTGCGACCCCTGCTGGATCTGGGGTAGCAAATGTTCCTCCTGCACGTCCAGCCACCATATCCAAGGTGGCGGGCACCAGGCCAGCCAGACAGGGCTCTCGATTACGTAAACGACCCGGATAGTGGGCCTGGACCCGCCACCATAGCCACAGCTGTCAGTGGTGGAGTAACTATCTTGCACCCTATACAGTAATACGTCGCGTAACCGGAAATGACCTGCACATTATACGGGAATTGCGGCTCGACCTCGAGATTCACCCCCAATCTGCCTTGCGTGGTGGAGAGGGAACCGGCCGAGCTCGATCCAGACTCGAGAGCAGCCCTGGAGCACATTTGTGGGGAAATGCCAGCAACAGTGTGCTGTACGGCCGAGCAACTGACCCAGTTAAAGACTAATCTACATAAAGCCGAAGCGATTATTGGGAGTTGCCCTGCGTGCCGCAAGAACTTCTTCAATTTGTTTTGCGAATTCACATGCAGCCCCAATCAGTCCGATTTCGTCGAGGTGATTCGAACGCAGCAGAGCCTGCTGGGCAAGACGGTGGTGGCAGAGGCGAATTACTCTGTGGACCCCGTGTTTGCCGAGGGGCTCTACAATTCGTGCTCTGAGGTCAAATTCAGTGCCACCAACGGCCGGGCCATGGAGCTGATCGGCGGCGGAGCCACGAATTACCAGGAGTTTCTGCAGTATATTGGCGACGAGAAGCCTATGCTCGGAGGGTCCCCGTTCCAGATGAATTTTGACTACGATAGCTCCACGGCAATGAACATTTCCGCCTACCCGTGCAACGACGACGTCTACAAGTGTGCCTGCGTGGACTGCGGCGTGTCGTGCCCGGAGCTGGAGCCGCTGAACCCGCCAGATTCCTGCAAAATGTGGGGGATCCAGTGCGTCTCACTGTGGTTGCTACTGGGGTACCTGGCCTGCATCATCATCCTCGGCACCGTGTGGCTCAATTCACGACGATCCAGGACCAAGGACGCCCTGAGGCTGCGGCTGCTGGTCGATGACGAGGAGGACGACGTCGTCGGCGACCCTCTCACCCCCGTCCGCTCCGTCAAGAGCCTCCCGAGCTACAGGGTGAACAACTTCCTGCAGTCGTGGTTCCAAAAACTCGGCTACTTCTGCGCTCGCTTTCCCCTGCTCATTATCACCGTCTGCACTCTGTTTGTGCTGCTATCGTCCATAGGCCTCCTCGGAATCGAGTTGCTCGACGACCCAGCCAAGCTATGGGTCGGCCCCAAGAGCCTCGAGGCGAAGGAAAAGGCGTACTTTGACGAGCATTTCGGCCCGTTCTACCGTACCGAGCAGATATTCGTTATCAACGAGACCGGCCCGGTGCTGCAGGACTATGATACCGTCGAGTGGCTCTTTAGCATCGAGGATCGGGTGAAAAATCTCCAAACCAACCTCACACATGATACCCTGGAGAACTTCTGCTTCCAGCCCCTCGGATTTGAGGGAGGCTGCGTGGTGGAGTCAATCTCGTCGTACTTTGGCAACGACCTTCGTCGGCTCCCAGAGTCTCGGTGGAAGCCACTCTTAAACAACTGTCTTCATACCCCAGTGAGCTGCCTGCCTAAATTTGGTCAACCGATCTTACCGAATCTGGTTCTTGGAAACTATACAAACAACCCGTTGGACAGTAGGGCTATAGTGACCACGTGGCTCGTGAACAACCATGAAGACCTGGTGTATCTCGAACGAGTGCGCCGATGGGAGCGGGCTGTTGAGATGCTCTTCAAGCAAGTCGAGAAGGAGGCTAAAGGACGAGGGCTGCGATTCTCCTATTCTCTGGAGAGCTCGCTAACACGAGAGCTCAATAAAAGCAGCAATACCGATGTTAAAATTATCGTCCTTTCCTATGTGTTCATGTTCCTGTACGCTTCATTCAGTTTGGGTGGGCAATGGCGTCATGATGCCTTCATCAAGTCCAAGTTCAGTCTCGGTCTTGAAGGGATCCTGATTGTGCTTCTCAGCGTCGTGAGCTCGATCGGTATTTGCGCCTCATTCGGGGTGAAGCTGACCCTTATCATCACTGAGGTCATACCGTTCCTAGTGTTGGCGGTGGGTGTGGACAACATCTACCTACTGGTGCATTACCTCGAGCTCGTGAATGACTTGTACCCTCAGTACACAATTGAGGAGAGGATATCAAAAGCCGTGGGCCTCATTGGCCCCTCAATATTCCTCTCCAGTACCTGCGAGGTTATTGCTATTGCGTTCGCCATCAGAGTAACAATGCCGGCAGTCCACAATTTCGCTATCTACTCTTGCGTTGCTGTGATGATAAACTCCATCCTCCAGCTTACCGCTTTTGTGTCCGCCCTAACACTGGACCAGTATCGCATAGTAGCTCGGAGAATCGACTGCTTCCCCTGCATCGCCCTACCGGAGCCACTCATGGACCCCGACGAGACCAGAGAAATGGATTATGTGGACTCGCAAGTCGACCACCGTCGATTCTCTCTGCTCATTCGCAATCTCTCGCCTAGACTGTTCACTAGAGGGGCGAAATTCACCATTGTTGCCATCTTCACTGCGTGGCTGGCGATCTCATTGACGCTCATTCCAAAAATGGACATGGGCCTGGACCAACGATTCGCGGTGCCCGAGGATTCGTTCCTGGTGGATTACTATACCGACATATTTGAGCATTTCCAGGCGGGACCACCAGTGTATTTCGTTGTTTCTGATGCAAAGCCTGAGCTTCGTCAGGACCAACAAGCTCTGTGTGGCCGATTCTCGACGTGCAACGAGTACTCGCTCGTCAACATCATTGAGCAGGAGCGCAAGCGCCCGAATGTCTCGTATATAGAGAGCCCTGCAGCTTCGTGGATTGACGACTATTTCCAGTGGCTCAATCCTGATCTCGACTGCTGCTTCGAGACCACAGAGACCCACAAACTGTGTTATAGTGACAGTCCCGGTTGCCAGAAGTGCTGGAAGGACAAGGAATGGGAATTTGATATGACTGGCCTCCCAACTGAGGAAGAATTCTCGCACTATCTTAATTTATGGTTAAAGGCGCCTTCATCGGAGTGCCCGCTTGGGGGTGAGGCAGCCTATGGTAACGCCATATCTCGCCGTCACAACAAGACCGTGAAGGTGAGCGACTTCAGGACTGCGCATGTGCCCTTGAAGAGTCAAATGGACTACATTAACGCCTATGCGGCTGCACGTCGGATCTCGGAGTATATTACAGACAAGACTGGATTTGATGTGTTCCCGTACTCTATCTTTTACATCTTCTTTGCTCAATATCGCACGATTGTGAGTACTACCCTGAGTACATTAGGAGGTGCATTCCTTGTGATATTCCTGATCAGTTCGCTCTTGCTAGGGTCCCCGAAAACAGCTCTTGTCACGACGGGCGTTGTAATAGCGATGGTTGCCAATGTCGCTGGCCTCATGGTTCTGTTTGGGGTCAGCCTCAATGCGCTGTCGTTGGTAAATCTCTTGATATGCGTTGGATTTGGAGTAGAGTTCTGCATCCACATTGCTCGAGCATTCACGTTTGTCCACAAGGTCAACGCTCTAGGGTTACAGGGCATCAGCAAAACTGAGCGAGCATTCAATGCACTGGCGGGAACCGGAGGAACCGTATTCGGCGGAATTGCGCTCACAAAATTAATTGGAGTAGCGGTTTTGGCATTCACGAAAAGCAAAATCTTTGAGGTTTACTACTTCAGAATGTGGCTTGCGTTGATATTCTGTGCCACGCTACACTCTTTGGTATTGCTACCAATACTCTTGAGCTTCGCTGGAGGCGGAGCGTATGTTATTGCTGATGTGGGGCTAGTGGACCAGTTCAGAAATTTATCTATATAATATTTATTCATGTTTATGATGGATTCGTCAAGCTCAGGTAGCAGTTCCAGAACACGCTGAGGGTGGAACTGAATGGAATCTGCAGTGAATGTGGGATAACCAGGAAGTTCAGGAACTGGGCCAGCGGCCAAACGCAGAAATTAACTCCTAGCGTGGGCAGGTATGCGGACATGAGCTTCCGCTCGACGTCTGACCGATCGCCCTTTTCCATCACGACCGTCATATAAATAAGAAAGCAAGCAAGCGAGATAGGCGAGTATACTAGTTGATCGCACAGTACTCTCTGTAACACTGATACGAACTTGAGGTTCCCGTTCCAGGTGCTGTTGAGGAACGCATACCAGGGGGTTTGAAAGAACGAAATAATCACTCCCCACATGCTGAACAGGGCTAATCTCCGGAAATTAAAAACTTCTGGGTGCGTGACCGGAGCACTGGGGGTAGCCGATGGAGCGAGGTAACCCAATCCCAGCTCCACCAGATCATCGTCGTAGTCGTCTAATAAAACTTGACGAGATCTTCCACGATCAATGATGTACCTGAACCTGTTTCTTGAGTCATCCATTGAAACTGAGGGTCCACTCTGCTTGAATGATGCGACGTTACGGATTGTCTGAGCCAATGTGTCGGCTAAGCCGTACAATAATAAATTAGTTGGTAGCACTGCTAATAGGGCCACCTTGGAATGAAACTCTGCGAACCGCAGGGACATTTTGAAAATGTTTACCAGGTAGAGGGAAATAATCACCCAATTTAGGATGGGAACCTGCAGAAGCCGATACTCTGTTACTAGATCGAGCACATAGGTTAGCATACGGCGATAAGCGGCTGGGATGTGGCTAGATCCGTGGCGGGATTTCGGTGGCGGCGCGAGGTGGCGGGGCGGTATGTCATGACATAAGCATCTAGGGCACGCAGTCCTGTCTCAAAATTCCACTCAAACCAAATGACGAACCAAGCAGTCAGTCGCCAGTCACTAGAATGTACATCCCTACCCCCGACCGCCGTGCTATCCACGAGTATCTCTTCAAGGAGGGTGTTTGCGTTGCTAAGAAGGACTTCAACCAGAAGCAGCACGAGGCTATCCCCGTCAAGAACCTCTACGTCATTAAGGCCATGCAGTCCCTGAACTCCAAGGGCTACGTCAAGACCCAGTTCTCTTGGCAATACTACTACTACACACTCACCGACGATGGTGTTGAGTTCCTCCGTGAGTGGCTCCACCTCCCCGAGAACGTCATCCCCTCCACCCACAAGACCACTCGTGAGGACTCTTTCGCCCCACGCTCTACTGGCTCTCGTTCTGAGAAGGTTGAGGCCGCTCAGCCCCAGTTCAACTAAAATTATATATCATAATAGGTAACTACCTGTATTTTAAGTTCCTTAATGAATGAACAAGTTTGGTCAGCACGGGAACGGTGCTGCTTTGGAGCACGTGGATTGCAAGGCAAATTGTTCAGTTCTCAGTCCGGGGTTTCTGCCATCTGAGCCCGAGCAGGGGTTACCTGATGGCCGTTATCGTCCAGCCCAGATTTCGACTCATGAGGCGTGCTTGGGGTGCATTGATTGCAGTGACGTTTGGAGTCTCTTATCACCGCTGCGATGGCTGCCAATAGTCGAACAGGTGTTGAGTGTGCTTACCCAGTGGGTTCACCTTGGAATTGGGAGCATAACGCTATCTGCCATATCGATTCTCAATTTGTGCTCTAGAGAATACGAACAATACAGAGTGCTAGACTGCATTGGTGCCTTATGGTGTGGCTCCATGCACCCTCGGGCCCCCGAACTGGTGATGAAATGTTGAGTTTAACCACTTGCTACATAAGACTGCGAGGATTATCTCAAAAAGTTTTCCTAGTAGTTTAGCATGAATTCTTCTATCCCAAGCACTCTTGAGGGTACCCAAGCTTACCTTATGGCCCAGTGATTGAGCTAAAAATAAAACAACGTCATGCATATGCATCGGATTTTTACTTTTTTAGACTTTACACTCATACCTAAGCGACATGTTTTGCATGATCTCTAGCGCGCCGAGATCTAGCCCCTCGGATATTTATAGCTGAATACAGTCCATTTGTGGTCGATCGTCGCATCGTTGATGATCGTACTTTCGTAGTGCGATCTGAGCGGTTTCTCGGTGGTGTGTGGTTTCTCCTGCCGGTTTAATTGTTATCTCCGTGTAAGTTTGCGGTAAATAATGCCATAAATTTAATTTTATATCGTCAAGCTAGATTGGGCACTGTCAAACATAGTTCAGCTAAATTCTGCGAGTGCAAGTTAGGCAAAGGTAGTCTGTCCCCACAGGTCACGACCTGCAAGCGTACTGCTACCCTATGTTTCGCACTCGATCATACCCATGACCGCCATAAGCGCGCATTCATCTAGCATGGGAGCGCCACCCAGGCAACTGCAAGCGTTGCAACCTCGACGTCACTCACGCAACTTTCTATGTCATAGCCATGTTATTTAGGATCTTGGCGTTTTTGTGACGCCGAATCGCTGCCCTTATGTGGGCATCAACGAAAATCTTGTGCTTCTGTTTTAGGATAGGCAGTACTTGCGTATGGGAAATGTAGTGACGTCATTATATGCAACGCCTCTCTGCATGATCGTGCATCCAGTTATCGCGTCAATAGGCTGTGGGCCAACCCTGTACACCTTCCCGGCAACCCACGTGGTGGGGCGGTAGAAGGCTTGACTCTTGTCTCATTCCAGGCGAGGTATTGGTTGTTCTAGACGCTCAACCGATGCCTGTGATCAAGGGCGGGGTGCTGACCAACATGCAGATGATGCCACCAAAATACTAGACGTCTACAATGGGCATGGTGCTCGAAATAGTCAAGTTTGCACAGATCAGCCGAAAAACCTGTCGGTTCGGCTCTAGTCAAGTACTTTCGTGCCGCATCTGCGGTGCGGTTGAGGACTTAGCGAGCCAGGCAGCCGTGCCAGGCGCGCAACTCTCGAGATGGCGGCACGATCTGGTGAGATGGGACGGTTCAAAAAGAAACGGGCCGTGCCATTAGTCTATTCACCCCGGATAGTTCGCAAAAAAGCCTATGCAGGGGAAAGCACGTGACGGTATGCATGATCAAATATAGACGTGCATTTGCTTGAGGGCCGGGTTTTTGCCTAAAGCACCGTCGTGAACCGACATTGGTTGCGAGCCAAAGTTTTGTGGCAAAACACCCAGTTTGCACACCGAAAAGCAGCGTGCAGAGATGAGACACTCGCCGAAATTACCGATCGGTGCATATACTGCGCATGATGCTTGCGTAATAGTTGAGATTGCTTCAAGTCGGTTTCTCTTACAAATTACAAATTTCATCCGAAGCCATCTAGATTTGATTTAGCCTGGATACTAGCTGAAAATGGGTCGGAGAAGCATTCCAATCAAGCCAATTTCGGAAGAGAGAAATCGGCAAGTGTAAGTTGGCCAGTTTTCTAAAAAAAGAACCAGAACTAACTTTAGGACATTTGTTAAACGCAAGCAAGGCCTATTCAAAAAGGCTCATGAGCTGTCAATTCTGTGCCAAGTCGACATTGCACTCGTGGTAATTAATGATGGCAAGATTCACGAGTTCTCGTCGAGCAGCCTGGAGGAGGTTATGAAGCGATATAACAAGGCTGAAGTCACAGAACTCAAGACAAACAAGGACTTTCCGTCGGACGGCGGGGCCCCAACTAATCACAGCCGCCATTCCTCTGGAGCCAACGCAGATAACAGCGAGCCCGAGCCTGAGCACCCGCCCCCGAGGGCACCAGACGAACAAGGGGTGGCGTCGATTCCTTTGCCTGGGATGGCCGAGAATGGGCCTGCGGCGGGAGCGGCGTCCGCATCAGCGGCGATGTACCGGTTCCCGCAGTACTACTACCCCCAGGCTCGGGGCGTGCCCCAGCAGTACCCCCCCATGCAGAACCTAGCGGTCCCGTCCTCGACCACGCCCCATCAGACGCCACAGGTTTCGACCTCGGCGCCTCAGTCTTCATCACAGCCGGCAGAGGCTCCAGCACCCCTGTACCACGCGACGCCACCGGTCAAGTCTGAAACGTCCCCCGTCCATAGTGAGACCAACAGTGAGGGGGGTGGCCGCCCGAAACTGACGGTGCAAATTCCCACCGATCAGCAAAAAAGAAAAGACCAGTGGCCCGTGGGGCTCACTCCTCAGCAGCAGCAACAGTGGCCGGGGCAGTTTGGCCAGTCCCCCATCGGGCCCTATGCTATGTATGCGCCACCGACTGCGGGCCCTGCAACCGCCGCTGAGCAGCAACGGTTTCAGCAATTCCTGCAGATGAGCGGCGAGCAAACCCCGGGAGCTCGCTATGCAAATGACTCGCCCACTGGCTACATGACGTCCGACTGGGGGCTGTCGTGGAGCGCGCACCCCAACTCGCAGTTTGTGCGGGCAATGGTGCCAGCTCAGGGCCAGCAGCAGGGCATGCAGCCGATCCCGGGCTCGTTTTACAATGGTGGGTTTCCTGGCTCGGGCCTTGGTCCTGGTGCGCAGGGCAGTCCAGCGCAGTTTACGCCCAGCGATGGTCGAAAGCACCCGGATGTGCAGAGCGTGGCGAAGAAGGCTCGGTATTAACGAGATTATTTATTAGTATGCATTCACTTTCATAATTTTTGTTCCTTGAGTAATGGCATTGGCCGGGGTATATAGGAGTTAATCTACGTATATAATTGCGAATATTGAGGGTGCATTCGCGCGGTTCAGATCTGCAACGGGCCGTTTGACGCTAAGAATAGTACTCAACTGAGCTCGTCGCATATGCGGGTATTCGCTCACGCACCTGAGTGCATTGGGCGCACCTCGCTGCAAGGCGCACGTGGGTCAACAAAAGTGGGTGAATCCTAAAACACCACGGGACCAGAGTCAAGACCGCGATGCATCACGCGCAGTGCCACCGCAGCCACAGCCCCAGTCCGGCAAGCCCCTGACTAACACTTTCTGACTAACTATTTAGGGCTCAACCCCATACGCTGCCCACTCACCTGTGAAATATCACTCTAGGTTTTCGAGAAATCTACAATGAAGCTCAATATCTCGTACCCCGCCAACGGTACCAATAAACTCATTGACATCGACGAGGAGAGTCGCTACCGTGTCTTCTACGAGAGGCGCATGGGCCAGGAGATCGAGGGAGATCTTATTGGCGACGAGTTCAAGGGATACGTTTTCAAAATCACCGGTGGTAACGACAAGCAGGGTTTCCCCATGAAGCAGGGTGTTCTGCAGCCCACCCGTGTGCGCTTGCTCCTCAGCAAGGGCCACTCCTGCTACCGCGAGCGCCGCGACGGTGAGCGTCGCCGCAAGTCCGTGCGTGGCTGCATCATTGGCCCCGACATGGCTGTTTTGTCGCTTGCCGTTGTCAAGCAGGGCGACGCCGAGATCGAGGGTCTCACCGACAACTCTGTCGCCAGACGTCTTGGTCCCAAGCGTGCCAACCACATCCGCAAATTCTTCGGTCTCACCAAGGAGGATGACCCCCGCCAGTACGTCAACGTCTTCCGCCGCGAGGTCACCGGCAAGAACGGCCGCACCTACACCAAGGCCCCCAGGATCCAGCGTCTCATCACCCCCCGCCGCTTGCAGCACAAGCGCCGCCTCCGTGCTCAGAAGCTCGCTGGCGTCCTCAAGTCCAAGGACGAGGCTGCCGACTACGCCCAGCTCCTCGCCAAGCGTGTGTCTGAAAAGAAGGCCGAGAAGGCCGAGATCAAGAAGCGCCGCGCTTCTTCCCTCCGCGCTCAGGCTTGAGCTAATTTAATAGCAATAACTTAACATAGTCTAATAGACACATTAAAGTAAGTGTATTCACTACTTGGGTTACAATTCGAGTCAGAGGTATCCACAACCTGATCAAGTATGTAGAATAGTTGTAAGTGTTCTACTTAACAGTATTCTATACAAGTATTCTAGACTAAGGTACTACACTACTCTATAAAGGTATCCTAGTACTCGCACTGTCACACCAGCGGTCACAAGCGTCACAAATTTGCAAACCTCCCAAATCTTGCAAACCTGCCAACCCGCAATCGCGCGGTGCACATAAAGTAAGTGTATAGACAGAGCACTAGTCGGGATGCCTCGATGCCCAATTGCGCACCTCCGCAGTCAGCGCGAGCAAGTCGCCGCAAACCTCCCGCAAACCTGCCAAATCTCGCACCGCCGCCTCGCCGTGCTGCGCAACTCCGTGCACCATAGCCTCTAGCCTCAATGCACCACACCGCATATAACGCCCCGCCCAGCCACAGTTTGTTGATTCATGCCAGACGACCTGCAGCACTTTCCTACTCCTCAAGAAGCGTTCGGAAAGACCAGCTCGCCTTTGTATGGGGACTTGGGCAACATCCCCAAACCCCCTCAGCAAAGATACGGCTCGCCCAGGCCCCAGCAGCCGGGCTCGTCGGGGCGCTCAGGGCGCCCGCAAGAAACGCGCCCGCCAACGTCGCATTCAAAACCCCCAACGCCCACTCCGCACAAGAATCAGGCCCGCACCAACTACGGCCAGCCCAACTACGGCCAGCCCGCTCCGCAGGGGTACCGTGCACCCGAGCAGTACCAGCAGCCCCAGTACCAGCCCCAGCAGCCCGCACAGCCGCAGTATTCGCGGCCGCAGGACTATTCACAACCGCAGGTCCACCAGTACGGGCAGCCGCCGCAGCAGTACCAGCAGGCCCCTCAGTACGGGCAGCCAAAATACTCGCCCCAGCCGTACGCCCCCCCGAAGCAGAAGCAGAGGCTCCCCGTGCAGCAGCCGTACGCTCCCCCCGCGCCACAGCAGTACTCGCAGCCCCAGCAGTACTCGCAGCCAATGCCGCAGCAGTACCAGCCCCATGGCGTCGCAGACCCGCACGATAGCTATTCCCAGCACGATTATCACCACAACTCACAGCCCCAGGGCGTACCTGCAGTCCCTCAGGCGTATGGACAAGCGCCAAGAATATCACCGCAGCACTCCCAACCGCAACAAGTCCCTCAGACAAAGACCCCTGTTCCTCAGCAGCAGATGAACTCGGCCCCAAACAGCTACCGCAACCAGACCGCGTCCCCGGGCTCGTACAGCGTGAACTCGTACTCCCAGCAGTCCCTCGGTGGCAAACTCAATGGCAGCAACAACTCCGTCAACAGACGGCCAGCGCCCGCCACAGACCTCAGGTCCATTTTTGACGGCGTTGACCGTGATCACAACGGGTTCCTTACCGAGAAGGAGCTCAGCTCGGCCCTCATCAACGGCGACTACACCAAGTTCCACCCAAACACAGTCAGGATGATGCTCCGCATGTTCGACCGCAACCACGACGGCGCCCTCTACTACGAGGAGTTCACCCAGCTCTGGAAGTACCTGCGCGACTGGCGCAACATCTTCCAGCGGTTCGACGTCGATCGCTCCGAGTGCATCACAGTCGACGAGTTCTCCACCGCCCTGCAGGCGTTTGGATACAAGCTCAGCCCGGACTGCGTGACTTCCCTGTTCAGATCAGGGTCCCGGCCGAGCAGTCGCGGCCCCCCTGAAATGAGCTTCGACATGTTTGTACAAACTTGCATCAACATCAAGAGCATCACAGAGATTTTCAAGGCTTACGACGAGGATAGAGATGGAGTCATCACCATCGGGTTTGAAGACTTTTTGAGAAGAGTTAATGAGTTCAATGCCCCGCATTAGTGGGTAATATATACATGCTAATCGATTACAACCTGACCTGAAGTAACTCTGAGAGGTCTCCTCCATTGATCAAACTCAGTTTCAATCACAATTAGTTATCCCAGAGTTTGAATCACAATGACTGTTCTGCAGATTCGGCTAGACAGCCTTGGTAATGTCTATCCGCATCCGCTAATTGGATGCAATCGCGATGCTGCCCAATTAGGCAGGCTACCCAGTCATTTAGTGATTGTGACTACATTGACTCGTGGTGGCTGGCCAACGTCAGTGGCTCGCCCAGCACCGGTGGCGATACGCGCCAGAGGCCGCTGCCTGCATCTGTGAATAGGGTTCGCAGTGTCTCACGCCTTTTCGACGCAATTGCCATCGACCTGCGAGACTATGCACCATCACGAGCTCGATGCACCCCAGACACGTGCATGGCAACCGATAATCTCTAGGGTGATTGTCAAACCGGCAACCACCTTCCCCGTAGCGAGCGACACCGCATTGCCTCGGCCACGCTCCCAGAATTCGTCTATCCCGTCCGCGAATCACTAATGCACCCACTGACAGTGCTCGGCCGCTCCCCAGGCACAGGGTGCATGGTTGCCCCGGTTGCGGCGAGCACCGCGCGCTTAGTCACCAGAGCGTGCACCAAGGTTACCGTCCTACCACAGCCCTTCCTCCGCTGGATAAATGAAATACGTCGAAATCTCCTCGTTTGACAGGCTGTCGAATCAGCTGAGCCACGAATTAGGCGACACCCAACTGCTCGGGGGTGTCGAGCTCTTTACCACGAAGATGAGCCAGAATGATAAGCGCCTCCAGCGTGTTTTGGACAGATCAATAGAATCGAAATACGAAGACGACGATTCTGTGCCCATGGACGCCCTCGACGTCCCTGGCTCGCTGCCCGTTTTTCCCCTACATGGGTCCCTCAACCAGAGCCTCAGCACTTCACTTGGCTCGGTGGAGCTGCTGAGCCCCCCTTCAAGTGTCGATCGCCCTCGCAGAGCATCGCACTCTTCGCCTTTCGGCCCCATGGACCTCGGGTCCAATCGCAAACAGTATTTGTATCTGATCTCGGTGCTCAACGCCTCCGATCCCGATCGGGACTTTAGCGGGCTACAACCAGACTTGTTCACAAGAGAGACAAACACCTCAAAGGTTATCGCCCAGATCAGCCATATCCTCAGTAGCATGGGCAGCAAGTCCCCAGCCAACATGTGGGAGCTCATCGATGAACAGATCTGCCTGAAAGATTGCAACTGTTACTCTCTGATGATGCCAGACAGAGTGCTCGCTGACGAACAAGGCTGTATCTGGGCAAGAATGTGGTTTTGGTTCAACAAGCGGCGAAGAAGAGTAGTGTTTCTACATCTGAGAGCCATCAGGAGCTATAGTCCTGACGCCAAGCCTGAGGACGAGGACGAGGAGGCTATTTTGGGTTATCTGGATTAAGATGCACTAATAGTACAGCACTCGTCTTCCTCAAAGAAGTCCTCAGGCCGTTGATATACCGCCTCTGGTGACCGATGTATGACTCTGTACGTTCGCTTCTCCAGCTGACAGATCCCCAGATTTATATGCTTAATATCCGCTTATTTTTCCGCTTATCGTATGACTAGCTTACTATTGTTCAATCAGCAGATATAGACTATTTATTCAACATTGTACTGTTATATATGTATGTTCCGTTGTTTGCGTTTGCTCAGTAAGACTCAACCCAGAAAGAGTCATCTATACATTATTCATGGATATACTACCCGTGTAGTAGGTATGCCTAAGTAGGTAGACTCATCACCAAGAGTCATTACTTGTTCTACGCTTACTGCGTCTTCCAATAGGTATACATGAATAGGAACAATACCCAGTCATTAGTTAAATCTATACATAAATAATACTGCCTTTAGTAGGTATACTTGAGCAGGTTCTGTCTCAGTGCTCTTCGGTGATTCATCTTCTGAGATTGGATGAATGAGTCAACAATCACCCTGATTGCGCGGGTGACATCGTCAGACGACACATACTCGCTCAGTCTTATTCTCGCGAATGCCTCAGACGTACGAATTATCGACTCGAGGTGACGTACGGTGATGGGGAATGAGCCGGTCTTGATGGACTCGGCCCTTAGAGCACTGTACAGCCCTGCAATCCTGCCCTGATCGATGTTTCGCAGCTGCGGCTTGACATGGGTCCGCGCATAATGGATGTACTTGCGGAGCATGTCTTGGCTGATCGGTCCCTCGAACTCGGGCTCAGCGTTCTCCTCGAGCGGAGTAACGTGCTCACGGGCCTCTTTGAAAGCCCGGGCAGATGCTTTAGCATGCGACCCGACCACGAACCGCGCCAGCTTGTCGTCGTGTTCTTCGTTGACAAGGTCTTGAACCACGCACACAATATCGAATCGTGACAAGATCGGCTCAGTAAGATCCACATTGGACATGAGCGTTTCCGAGGCGTTATAACGACCATAGCGTGGATTGGCTGCAGCGACCACTGAGCAACGAGCCTTGAGGTTGGCCACAATACCGGCCTTGGAAACAGATATACTTTGCTGCTCCATAGCTTCGTGAATAGATGTACGGTCCTGGTCATTCATTTTGTCAAACTCATCGATCAGGCACATGCCTTTGTCGGCCAGCACCAGGGCACCTCCCTCTAGAGTCCATTCTCGAGTGATGGGGTCTTTTCGAACACTTGCCGTCAAACCTACCGCAGATGCACCCTGTCCAGTAGCAAACACTGCTCTGGTGGCAGTTTTCTCTGCGTACTTGAGAAACTGCGACTTTGCAGTTCCAGGGTCACCCAGAAGGAGTACGTTGATGTCACCACGGAGAGTGATCTTGCCGGTTTCTTTGGGAACTCCACCAAATAGCGCACACGCTAGCGCGGTCTTGATGTTCTTGTGACCGTAAATGGAAGGAGCAATACTATTGATTATGTCCTCGACAATCGTGGGACTTTGCGAGATTTTTCTGATTTCGCGCTCCTCAATTTCACTAAGGCGAATCTCATTCAGTATCCCTGCGTCTCGACGCTGAACGGAATCTGCCTCCAGAACAGTCGAAAACACCGGGAATCCATTCTTGACATTCAGCGTAAAGTCAAATGCGTTCTTATAAATGGCGACCATGTCGACCTCATCACCCGGTTTGGCACTGTCGATCAGGTCTGCTAGCAGGATGACTTCTCGGTGACGAGGCAAGCGTCCCGCAGGTACGGTTCCTGGACTTTCTTGGAGTGTGAGACGCTGGTAATTGCGGTAGATGGTGTTTTGCTTGTTGATCACAAAAGGGCCTCTGGACTGGCAGTCCTGGCAGTACGACACCTTGATTTCCTGATTAGAATCCTGGACAAAGGGACCCAGCTGGGCACCGCACTTTACACAGTCGAACTTGACGTACTTGAGCTGTGGGAAAACCCCTGTACGACGGGTTACAACGCCAGTAACTCTGACCAATGTGTTGAGATGGTGCTCACGAAGCTGCCGTAGATTAAGCACGACCGGCAGGTTCACCACGCGTACGTGTAGCTCCGAGTGGATTTGTGAAAAGTTGGGAAATTGCAGCTCCACCACATGCATCACGACCGAGTCCATGATCTTGAGCATGGGCGTGGGAGCAGCGACTAAATAGTATGCAATAAGGGCTCGAGCCTTTTGTAGATGTTGGAAGTCAAGCATTAGCGACTCACTGTTGTTTTCACCCACCGACATGATTCGAGTACCGTACACTGAGTGGCCCTTGTCGTCGGTATACTCGAGCAAGAATGTGCGAAACTCTCGAGCAATTGTGCGGTGTACCACTGGCTGTGTAATCCATTCTAGCGTGCTCGCAGATTGCTGAGAGCTTAGTTCCTGGAGAGTAAAGAGTCGGTCTTCTTCGTCATCGCTACCCATGCGATCATCAGCATCGACAGTCTCCAACTCGGCAGCGTCTCCTGAGGACCTGAACCTAGAGTTCATGGGCAGCTCACCCTCAGAGACATCGCTCTCGAGATACGAGGTTGACTGCGCAGAGCCATCACGTGCCTGCATGGAGTCTATGTTTTCACCTCGAGCTCTTGCTCGCAGCATTGCATCGACTTTTCTGCGCTCGTCAACGTCGAGATCAGAGTACTCCTGTTCATCGATGTCAGGTGCGTCGAGGTCGTAGCGATCCTGGCGTGAATTGGCAGCGTAGTCCCCTGCTAATGTATCGTAGAGGTCCTCGCCTTCTTCCTCCTCCTCCAGATCGTCAATATCCTGCTCCATATCGTCTTCAAATGGAGCGTCTGGGGGACTGGACGGTGGCAGGGTATCTCTAGCTGGTGGGGAGCTGGGAACAGCCTCAGAGTGATCTGCTTCGCTTGTGTGTTCGTTGAAATCTCTTTTGCGGGCCATAATCGAGCAACACTGGTCGCTATTAAGTGTAAGTTAAGAGAAGTAATTAGATGACAAATGTTACTATCAAGTGTGGACGCGCTTCCAGACATGCAGAGCGGCGAGAGTTCGATTAGAGATTGTGTTTGGGATTTTTTTTCAAAGCGTGTACCGTCCGTGAATTTGTCCCTGGCGGTTTAGTGTGGGTGGTAGGGGGCTGGCACTTTTACGCGTCTGTCACGTGACATGCAGCTTAATTGGTCGCGTTAGTGGCAAGCGCTGGAATGTGCAAAGTCTGCCAAAACATCACAGACTGACGGTCTGGGCAATCAGTCGAGCACGCCACCTCAAGAGCACCTCGAATCTGGTTACATCAGCTCGTCGAGCATGCGCTCTCGAGCAGGCCGAGATGCATGTGGGGCGACATCCAAAAATGGCTCTACATATACCATGCTCAACAAGCAGATAGGGCTTCTGAGACACTTGTCCGGGGCACGTGTAGCAATCATCGACCCCTAACCGAAGAATCGGATGCCACGGATCGGTTTGCTCTTGGCACAGTAGCTCGGGAGCATCGCCATGGCGTCCTGCGACTTGTACCGCTCGCCTGACAAAGTGACGTCACTCTTACGTCATTATAGCTGCGAAATACGGCCTGGTTATTGGCTGAATCGAAATCCAACTATTCACCCTGGCCATACTGAAAAAACAGCCTGCGTAGACGGGCCAATTTTCCATGGCGGCTCCCCGATGTTGCACGTCAGAGTGAAATGACTAGCGCCGACGCCACACGTATGGCCCCATATATCAGCAGGGAGTGAAACTCTGTGGCATGGCATCAAATGACGAGCTCAGTTGCCTAGCTCGAGTTTCTGTGGCTCGCTGCTGCAGGCACTGCATGGGTGAGTCGAGCCCGCAGCCAGGGTGCCGAGATGTCAAGTGAAAAACAGCGGGCTCCCAGAGTGATCGAAATCATGACGGCGAGCCTCGAAACCCTTGCAGCAGAATCGGGATTGACAGATGCACTGTCATGTACGATGCTGCATGGGGGATGTGAATCGACAGTCGAGTTTCACCGGCCAGCCCGGAATATAGGACTATCTAAATAAGCTACAAAAAAATGTCAGTGTCAAGTTGCTTGCTCGTTGCGTCTAGACGCACAGGCAGGTGTAGTGCTCGCAGTTGCGGCTGCAACCTGTCAGTGGTCCCAACTATGCGCATGCCGGCCAGGGCCCGAATTAACCAGCCAATCCGGACAGTTTCCGATTTAGTTCATTGTACCAGCGTTGCTCGAATTGCTCAGAGCGAGCCGCCAGCAACCCAAACAGCGTCTCAGATGTGGCGTTACCATCGGTCCACCCCCCCGGGCCGACGTTCAGCGACAGGGATTCGCCCTCCAAGGTGACCACCGACACGCCGTGGGGCAGAATGCGCATCTCCCCCACGTATTCCTCGAACTCGCGGGCGGACTCGTACTCGCTGGCCACATCCATGTTGCCAATCACCCCTGCACGTCTGCTTAGGCAGCGTGGCGGCGTGGCAACATGGGCTCGTCAGCACCCCACAACCCCTCATCGTCCTACATCATGGCGGAAGTCGTTCAGAAAGTGAAAGACGGCCGCACAGGCGAGAAGCGCGAGTTGTGGTACACCCAATGCAAAGTCGTTGGCAACGGCAGCTTCGGCGTGGTGTTTCAGACCAAGTTGCTGCCGTCAGGCGAGGACGCCGCCATCAAGCGAGTTCTCCAGGACCGCCGGTTTAAAAACCGCGAGCTCGAGATTATGCGTAAAGTGCACCATCCCAACATCGTGGAGCTCAAGGCATTTTTTCACTCAACAGCCGAGCGGGATGAGGTGTACCTGAACCTGGTGCTCGAATACCTGCCTGCGACGGTTGCGTCGGAGATTCGGTGGTTCTCCAAGGCCAAGATGCCAGTCCCCGACCTGGACGTGAAGCTGTTGACCTATCAGATGTTCCGGTCGCTGGCGTACATCCACGGGCTGGGGATCTGCCACCGCGACATCAAGCCGTGTAATCTGCTGTGCGACCCCCGCACGGGGGTGCTCAAGCTGTGCGATTTTGGCAGCGCCAAAGCCCTGGTGCGCGGCGAGCCGAACGTGGCGTACATCTGTAGCCGGTACTATCGGGCCCCCGAGCTGATCTTTGGGGCCGTCAACTACACCACTAAAATTGACGTTTGGAGTGGCTGCTGCGTGCTGGCCGAGCTCATGCTGGGGGTGCCGTTGTTCCCTGGAGGAAACGGCATCGACCAGCTGGTGGAGATCATCAAGCTGCTCGGCACCCCCTCTCGCGAACAGATCAGATGCATGAATCCGAGCCACAACAGTGACCACCGGTTCCCCCAGATCCGACCACATCCATTGAACCGGGTGTTTAGACGAGCTAGCCCCGAGGCCGTCGATTTAATAGGCCGCATGCTCGAATACGCCCCCGACCTTCGACCGTCCGCCATCGAGGTCCTGACCCACCCCTACTTTGACGAGCTTCGCAATAAAGACACCAGTCTCCCAGACTGGAGGCATCCGGAGAACCCGAACCGGCCCCTCCCAGAGCTGTTTAATTTTTCACAATTCGAGTTGAGTATCGCCCCGCACCTCAATGACCGGCTCGTGCCCCCGTACGCCAGAGACAAGTTAGGGTTCGACTGGGACTCGTTCACCCCGCTCACCGAGCAGGAAATGAGAATGGAGGCCACTAATTAGTGGCATCAAATGCATAGGTCAGCGACCATAGCACTATTTAGATAACGACGGGCCCGCTGGATGTCCCGGGGCCACTGTAATAAAATCGGTCACGCCTCTGATACGTAGCTCTAACATAGCAATGTTTCGCATCTAGTTCGAGCTATCTAGTCATTAAAAAATCTTACTACGATGCACAATATATAGTCGCTACAGTTGCAGGCTGTAGCTGTAGTCGTCCTGCAGGTTCTGGGCAATCCACAGCGACGCACAGCTCGCCATCACGCTCACCGAGCTCAGAACGTTCGAAATGCCCATGTTCAGCACCGGCGTCGAGTGGTGGTGAAGGAGGTACCGCAGCACCAGAATGACTACCGAGCCGGCAAGCCCGCCAGAGAGAAAGGCAAAGCCCATGAACAAAACCACTTTGGCCTGCCAGTTCTCGCTGCCAGAATACTCTGACGAGAACGTCACACCAGAGTTCAGCCGGGTCTTCTCCACCAGGTTGATCACAGCCATCCCGAGGGACCCCAGCAGCAGGGGGATCCAGTCGACAAAGCCAATGTGTAGATCTGACGGGTTTTTGTGCCGCGACCACAGAGCAGAGTCCAGAATTAGGTAGAATGCAGCAGCGTAGAGTGCACCGCTGAGGTAGACACCTCCGGCCCGGAGGGCCTGAGAGGAGAAGCTGTTGGACAGGTTTCCCAAGTTTAGGCGAAGAGACATCTCAAGTTAGGCAGTTGTCTCGACTAGTGCTAGAAGAATCAATTAGTTATGTAATAGTGACGTAAGGGCGCTTGGAGATAGCAGGTAACTGGAATTAGGTTTAGAGAGATATAGTGTAATGTACAACGACTTAAGAATCCATCCATTGCACAACAGGATTAGAGTGAATCAGTGATCCAACTATTTCTGTAGTACGAACCTTGACAAGGTGACAGTGAGATGCAAGAATCGGTGGTCCAACTATTATTGTAGCACGAACATTGGCTGCACAGTATAATGATCATGATTCTTGGACACCCTCCATTTGCGATACCCTCCATTTGACGAACTCAGCCGGCAGGAACCCCAATCTGCCTTCGAAATTGAGCTCCTTGGGAACAAGCTCAAGATATGGGCTCTTACTCTCGTGCTTCAAAACGTACGTCTGGTTGGGCTTGGTGCTATCTTTTAACCAAGCAATGACAACAGCCAGGAACTTGATGGCCTCCTTTCCATGCCACTTTTGCTGGGGCAGTGAGTACTTGGACGACTTGACCATGTTTGGGATTTTGTCGGTCTCAAACTCTTCTACCGCCTCCAGATTGAGATTCTGGTCACGGAACCCATATACAATTTTCTTTGTTCCCACCAGGAACGCCTGGATCCAGGATCGCGAGAGCTTGCGCTCGAAATTCACCATTTGACGGGGGTTCGTGATCGTGCTCGAGGTTTTCAGCTCTACGTAGTCATTGAGAGGATTCGAGGACTTGTTTCCTCGGATACAATCTACCTCAGCCCCATAGATCATTTTTATCGCACCCACGCCAGACCGTACAACCGTGCAGTACTCTGTGTCGTGCACCGGCGTCTGTGTATAACGGCCCTCAATCTCCTCACGGGTGCATTGGCCCCATGGCTTGTCTAGCGTGGCAAAGTTCTCAAAGTTGTATCCACTGTACATGAACTTCTCCAGGGCCTGGTTACCCTTGTCGGCCTGCTTGCGCTTTTGGTCGGCTTCAGCGTCGATCTCGATAAATATTTGATCATCAAAGTTCTGTACATGTAGTTGAATCTCGTTGCGGTCGTCAAAAACCAAGTGCATGATCTGGGTCAGGATCCCTCGCCAGCAGACTATCAGGGCATCAGCGCGGCCATGCTCTTTTTCATAGTGTTCCAGACACTCTAGAACAAGATCAAGATGGCCGTCGGTTTCCGGTTTCGGTACGTATTTTTCATAACCTACTCCCAGGTTTAACTTCCTATTAAGTTCTGCATCGGGAAAATAATAGTATTTTAGAGCACTGTCGTCAAAGCGTACTTTTCCATCGACTTTTGAGCAAGCAATTAGTTCTTGGGGCTGCCTAATCGCTTTGTCGAGCCTCTCACTTAGAGGGAGTCTGCTACTCATGAAGTTGAAAAATGATGACTACATGGGCGATGCATATGGGTCAATATAAACGAGATACAAGTGAGTTAGCATGATCCAACCGCAAAAAATGTGCAGTTTGAACGAGAACTAATCGACGAGGCATCTCGTTTGTGGTCAGTTCATGCAAAAAGAATCTCTCGAGTGAGAATCGAACTCACGGCCTCAGGATACCAATACACATTACAGTCCCGCGCTCTAGCCAACTGAGCTATCGAGAGGAATTGTTCTTCCGAGACGCAGAGATGATCAGATCGAATACTCAACTGCGGTACCATCCAACAAAGTCCAGTGTACAATGGGCCCCAGCGAGTAACATTGAAGCTAGTCTATGAGTGTTGATCAAATACATCCTTTTATTTATATATGCATGCAATTAGTTTATCCAGCTTTGGAGAGTAGAAATGGACGTGTAGATCATTACACAGGTTCCGAATACCAGGAGGATAAGGTCCAGGTACCACGCGAATGATTTGAACGCGACAACCTTCATGTGGAGAAGAGGAGGATAGATATAAACCAAGGGGACACAAGCAAATGCGCCGACCAGAGCGACAAACTTATCCAGGTCACCAGCACCAGCAAACGCAATAAACCCAGCCACTACAACGAAAATGAAGCGGAAAAAGTTCTTCTCCCACTTGACTTTACGGCTGAACTTGCCGCTTCGTACAAAGAGCCAGTTCTCGACAATGCGAATACCAGGGAAGAGTTGCAGAGGAGTGGAGAGCAAGATCGCCAGCGAATACAGGAGCTGGATAGTACAAACGGCGGCCGAGCCTTCTGGCAAATTGAGTAGAATGACAGTATGCACGCTGGAGCCGCAGGCCATGTACAGCAAGGCTCCGATGCTCACAAACACGATGGTTATGCCTACCATGACCCAAGCGAGAACTTTAGAGAACTTCTGGGGCTGCTTCATGCTCTCCTCAATGGGAATAATGAGCCCGACTCCTTCAAAAGTAAAGATGGCTGTGCCGATGAACAAGGGCCAATCGCGCTTGTTCAGCATGACGACATCAGCGACACCGTGGTTGATAATGGTATCCGAGCCCCACCCGTACAAGTAGATAATACCAAGAAGGATAAATGCATCCGCAATTAAGGCTGTGAAACCAAGCTTGGCGATATCACGAATCATACTGAGGGGCAAAAAGATAATGATCTGGACGGCGATCAGGGTGGTGAGGTTGAGGTTTGAGGTTTTTCCAATGTTGTGCCAAAATGACCGGAAATTCTCACTCACAAACACAATGTAGGCCGAGGCAAACCCGATCTGGGAGAGCACAATCGAGGACAGAATGACCTGGCGGACGATATTGCCGTACAGCATGCCACCAATGTCACCGAATGAGGACACCTGCGTCGCCTTCTTGCTGCTAACAAGAAGCAGGAAGCACCAGTAGGACACAGCCGACACGAAGCACAGCACGAGGGACGAGAAAAGAAGACCTCCGTTGTAAAAGGCCCGAGGCAGGAACAGGATTCCGGTTCCCACGAACGATTTCAGCAGCAGCATCACCGTCTCTAGCACCGACGCCTGACCCTTGGACTGCTCGCTCAGCTTTCGTGACAGCCTCGGTCGTGACTGGGTGCGGATCAGCGGCGTCTGCTCGTCTTCGTCTTCGTCTTCGTCTTCCTCCTCCTCGAGGTCCTCACCGGCAAAGTGGCCGTACAGACTCAGGAACTCGATGAAATTACGGGTGAAAACGGTCGGCCTCTCCACAGCGGGGGTTGTGGCAGTCGGATTCACGGTCTTGTGGGTAATGTACTCCCGTCGGAACCCGCCAGGGGCCAGCATTTGCTTTGCGTCCAGTGCTTCGCCGTTAGGAGCCACAACTGGCGGTTTGGGGATGTCGAAAGACCGAGAGCGGCCCCGTTTGATGATGCCGTCCTCACCCTCGTGATCTCGTCGCCAATTGTAGAGCTGTCGTGTAATGTCGCCTCCCTGCAGCTTTAGCGATCGGAACTTGTCCTCCTCTGTGTCGTCGTCGTCAACCAAGTGCTTGCCGACAACCTTGACGACCTCCGGGTCGGGGTTCTCGATATCCACACTGTAAGCACTGGCATGGCTTGGGGACGACGCCCCAATCACCGGCTCGTCGATATGGCTGAATGCTTTACCAGACGAGAATGATTGGCGGGCCTTGCGGGAGGCCACCGAGCTAGCGAGATGGGCACTTTGCGCTTTATATGAGTGCGGAACTGATTGTGCACTACCCGAGTCGCTCCGATCTTTTTTGATGTTTATGCTCCTAGACATCGATAACAGCACGTTTCGACCGCCAAATTAGTAATGGCCTCCCCCAGCTGGCTCGCTCCAGGGTTAGGGGGCCTCGTGCTAAGGCGTGGCCACCGGTGGCGGAAAAAATTCCGTAAATGAGCAAAAAGTGGATCGACAAAAAAAATGCCACCACGTTCAACGTGGTCCACAGGCCGCACGACGACTCTCGATTCTACGATGAGAACGCCCCGGAGTCGGTGCTGGTCCCTGCCGAGGATCTGAACGATAAGGAGCACAAACAGGCTCGCAAGGACAAGTGGATCGTGGGGCCCAAACTCCACAATCAGGAGGCGAACTACGCCGCCCAGGGCCGCAGAGACAACGAGGGAGAGGCAGCCGTCTACGGGATCACCTTTGACGACTCGAGCTACGACTACATGCAGCATCTGAAGCCGATCGGGGCCCACGAGGACGCAATTTTTATTTCAAACAGCGGCAAAACCGAGCCCTCACGACGCAAAGCCGATAAGGGCCACGGCCTCGTGTTCAAGGAGGCGGCCCCCGAGCTGTTCGCCGAGCCAGCCCCAAAGGTGGTGTCTGCAAAGGCGTACGAGCGCCAGCAGGCGATCCCAGACTCAATTGCTGGTCTTCAGCCAGATATGGACCCTGCGTTGCGCGAGACGCTCGAGGCCCTCGAGGACGACGAGTTCATCGACGACGAGGACGATGACTTCTTTGGCGAGCTCGTGTTGGGCGGAGAAGTCGGTGACGAGAACGAGTGGAGACAGCTGCAGCCCAAGGAGACTGCCGACAACATCGAGCGCAAGGAAGGCGAGCAGGACTGGGAGTACGCATTCCGCAAGTTCAAGCTCGAGCAGAACACCAATGCGGTCTCAGACGACGACGGAGTGAGCTCTGATTTTGGCGGCTCTGATTTCAGCGAAAAGCAGGACACCGTTGGCGAGCTGCCGCGTAAACCTCGGAAAAAGAAGATCGGGGCCAAAACGGACCTGACAGGGTTCTCAATGTCGAGCTCGGCCAACTACCGTAACAAGGGACTGACTCTGCTGGACGACCAGTTTGACAAGATTGAAGAAGAGTACGAGAAAGAAGACCTCAGCGACGACGAGGGCGAATTCGACATGTCAAAGGAGCGGGGCGATTTCAACGACATCATGGACGATTTCCTACAAAACGAGGTGGTCTTTGGCAAGAAAATGTGGAGAAAAGACAAGCGTTAGGCCTCCCCCATTCATCTCATCTTCAACTGCATCAAACTCGAAACCGTTAGAGCGAGTCGAGGTATCTCATCTAACAATAATTCTTAATAGGCCTGGCTCGCTAGTGCATACATATGGACCAGACGTCTTACATAATTTTTTTCTGTAACTGAAATTTCATGGCTAAATCTCTGTCGGAGCGACTGGCAAAGTTTTCCAACCCAGAGCCCGAGGATCACGATCCCGAAGGCGATCTGTCTGCTAATTCAGGCTCAGATTCAGATTACGAACAGGCTCGAGCCCATTACGTCGAAGTAGATAAGAGCAGGCTAAGAGATGATCTCGAAGTCGATCAGCTGAAATATAAAGGAAAGAGAGCATCTCGGAAGGACTTTGATGAAGACAGCATCCTTTCTAGCGAGGAAAAATCGGAAGAGGAGGAAGAGTCCGAGGAAGAGGAAGACAGCGACGACCTCAAGTCAAATAGAGTTGAAAGCGTCAGCGAAGACGAAGCCGTACCGGTCAACAGGAGTGACATTGAGGACGAGAGCCAGGAAGATACAGATGGTAGTGACATTGACCAGACACGAGAAGATTCACATTCTGAGGACGAAAGTGAAGACGAAAAACAGAGCCAGGTGAAGAATCTGCTTCGCCAAGAGCAAAAGCAGCTCCTGAACCGCCTAGCATCGTCGAATGACGCCGACATCACAAAAGGCCGAGGCGTGAGGGCGCAAATGAAAATATACGAGAATCTTTTGGACCTCCGCATATCGCTTCAAAAGGCCCTCACAGCGTCAAACTCGTTGAGTGAGGGCTCTGTCTCGCCTGAGACGTCTAATTTGGCCAAAGACCTGATTGGAAAGGTCCTGGATATCCGCAATAAACTCGGGGCGCCCGCTGCGCCCAAAAAGCGATCATTCGAGGCTCTCGTAGAGGCCAGTTTCGAAGAGGACCAAGAGCTGTTCAAGCGCAGGGAGGTCGTGCTGGGCAAATGGAGTCGCAAGGTCCAGTTGTCGAATGCAAACTCTGCCATTCAGGGTCAAAAGTTCAAGTCTCTCAATCAGAGCGCGGCTCAGCAAGTAAAAGCCACACTTGCAGACATGTCCAGACTCGTGCAGCGCACCCAAATCAACCGTGGCCAGGTAAAAATTGGGGGCGAGGTGCCCGAGGAGAGCAAGGCCATCTTTGATGACACTGACTTTTATAGGACCCTGCTCACTGACCTCGTAGACAAGAGAATGGCAGAATCCAGCGAGAACGGTCTGCTGAAAATCGCCGCACAACAAAAAAAGAAGAAGATTGTGGACACAAAGGCCTCAAAGGGCCGCAAGTTGCGATACACAACTCAAGATCCGCTAGTGTCGTTCGATGCTCCCCGTCCTGACGTATGGTCCTGGAATGAGGATCAGGCCGAGGAATTGTTTTCAAATCTCCTAGGAATGAAGATCACCATGGACGATGAGGAGCCAGAATCTGAGGAGGACGTCGATGTTGAGGACTTTGCATTATATGGTTAAAATCAGTGTGCATTAATCGTACTATAATACTAGCCATTAACTTATTTACTTAGTATCCGCTCCATTGCGTCGATTAACCACGTTGCTGGATTCAGAAATGACACTACAGGTCCTTCAATTAGCTCTCGAGGACCCTCAGCCGGACCCTCCAGACCGCTCGATTAGACAATCACGTGCGTAATTATACCCAGTGCGGTAACCTGATTACGTTTAAGGACTACTTCAACTGATCCGTATCACCTAAGCAAATTATGCGTCTGGTGTGGCCGTTGCTCGCTGCGGTTGGTCTATGCTTCGTAGATGAGTGTCCCCCATGCTTCAATTGCGCAGCCCCAGGGATGGAATGTAAACATTTTGGCGAATGTGACGAGTTTTCGGGCCGATGCATCTGTCCTGATGGATTCGGCGGCGAGGATTGCCAGGAACCAGTGTGTGGATCCCTTCCAAAGGGCCCGAAACGGCACCTCCGAGAGAACGGGACTGTCTGTGACTGCGATTCTGGCTGGTATGGTATTAATTGCAACATGTGCTCCGAGAACAAGGCCTGCAACGCTTTGATGCCCGAGGGCGAAGCCGGCACTTGCTACACTGGGGGCATTCTAGTGCGCGAGAACTTCCACTACTGCAATGTGACCAACCGTAAGATCAAGGATTTGCTGAAAGATCAGGTTGCTCATGTCACATTTGGCTGCGACCGCAACGAGAGCTCGTGCGACCTTCAATTCTGGATCGACGACCTCGAGTCATTCTTTTGCAAATTCGAGAGCTGCGACTTTGACCAGGGAACCGGCAACTCCACCGAGTACAACTGCGAGAAGATCTCCTGCGAGTGCGTTCCTGACCGGTTGCTGTGCGGAGCCAAGGGCTCAATTGACATCTCAGAGTGGCTGGTGAAATCAGTGAAAGGCCCGGGAGATCTAGACTGTGATGGCGATGGCAAGTGTGTGTTCCAGGAGCCGGCCATGGACCAGCTGATCAAGTTCGTGATGGGCGACGCCTCAATCCAGCTACAATGCGATGCAAGCGAGTGTCTTCACTACAGTGAGATACCCGGGTACGAGCCTCCAAAGCAGGAGATAAACAAACTGTTTGCGATAACTGCTCTCATATTCGTTGTTGTTGTGCTGCTTGGGTCCGCCTGGGGTGTGCACCGCCTGTTCTATCGCGACGATAAAATAGTCAAGCTTCCTGTGGACACACACTCGCTGGTGAATACGGTGCCAATAAGCCTGCAGTTCGAAGACATTGGCTACAAGGTCGGCGAGAAACAGATTCTTTCGGGAATATCTGGCGTGGCTAGCCCTGGCCAGGTCCTGGCCATCATGGGTGGCTCTGGAGCCGGAAAGACGACGCTGCTGGATATTCTGGCGGCAAAGAACAAGAGCGGATCAGTCTCGGGTTCTATTTACTGTAATGGTGTCCATCGTTACAATAACAAACTCTTCGGCTTTGTCGATCAAGAGGATGAGCTTCTCCCCACCCTCACGGTTTATGAGACCGTGGTAACTTCTGCATTACTGAGACTCCCCAAGAGTATGACCACCGAAGCCAAAAAGATGCGTGCTTTGGATACGATGAACGAGCTCGGTATTCTACACCTACGCGACTCACTCATTGGCTCCTCTGGACACAGAGGATTGAGTGGAGGTGAGAAACGGAGAGTGGCCATCGCGTGCGAGCTTGTTACCAGCCCCTCGGTATTGCTCCTCGATGAACCCACCTCTGGACTGGACTCGTTCAATGCGTTCAATGTTGTCGAGGCACTTGTCAATCTGGCAAAGTCATCGAATCGAACGGTGGTATTCACGATCCATCAACCAAGATCCAATATTGTCGCTCTGTTTGACCAGTTCCTCTTGCTCGCTCAAGGCCAAGCGGTATTCGAGGGGACGCCGTCTCAGGCGCTGGATCACTTCAACAGCATCGGCCACCGGTGCCCTCCTGGATACAATCTTGCTGACTTCCTTATTGACCTCACTATGAGAGCTCGAGCTACCGACAGCCTTCCTTGCGACGAAGCACACGAGGCGATCAATGTAGATGAGGAGGTGGTCAATCCAGATGTGTATTTGGACGATAATCAGCCTGACTGCTTGGACCCGTCGGTGCACCAAGATCCAACACTTGATGACCCCTCGAGACTATGGCAAGATACAGAATATCATCAGCGTCGCCAGGAGCGCGCTCGGGAGATTGCAACTGACACACAACACGATACTTGGCATGCAACGCATGGTTTGAAGCCTCTGTTCCAAAGCTTCAAATCCAGCATTTACTACTCAAACATTCAGAAGGCTATTGAGGAGGCCAAGGAGCACCCATCTGAAGAACACGTAGATGCTGCCCCCAAGAGAATTGGTCTCTGGGCTCAATTCGTGATTCTCAGCTCTAGAACATTCAAAAACCTGTACCGAAACCCTATGCTGGTTCTGACCCATTACAGTATCTCGGTTGCCCTTGGTTTATTCTGCGGTCTACTCTATTTCCAGGTCGCATTCGACATTTCCGGCTTCCAGAACAGACTGGGTTTGTTTTTCTTCTTGCTTGCGTTGTTTGGATTCAGCACTCTAACTACGATTTCATTGTTCTCTCAAGAAAGAGTGATCTTTGTTCGTGAGCGTGCTAATGGGTACTACAATCCTCTGGCATACTACATGGCTAAGGTGCTGCTAGACATCCTTCCTCTACGGGTGGTTCCTCCTATCCTACTCGGGTTCATTGTTTACCCGCTGGTTGGGCTCAATCTGGAGGACAAGGCTCCATGGGTGTTTTTACTGACGTTGGTTCTATTCAACCTCGCAGCCTCGACTATTATGCTGGTAATTGGCATTCTCATTCCCGATTTCGGGGTTGCCTCGTTGGTCGGGTGTCTTGTCAACCTGTTTGGAATCCTCTTTGCTGGTTTATTCCTGAACCAGGAGACAATGCCCCCGGCATTCGCTTGGATGAAGTACGTGAGTATTTTCCACTATGCGTACGAGGCACTCAGTGTCAATGAGGTGCGCTACTTGAGTCTCAGTGAAACGAAATTCGGTCTTCAGATTGAAGTTCCTGGCGCTACTATTCTTAGTGCTTTTGGATTCGACAATGAAGGAGTTCCTCGAGACATTCTGGGATTGGGAATTTTCGCCACTGTTTTCCTGATCCTCGGGTATGTTTCTACTTACTTCTGGTTGGTTGAAAAGCGCTAGTTCATGCATTATTTATGTGTATAATAATCATTCTATTATTGCTATGAGGGTATATTCAAGATAATCGGGTGCGTTCAGACTGAGCCACACTCTGGGCACTGCAATTGAATCAGATAGTGCACTCAATGACTGGTATGCATGCAACTAGACGGGTAGCGCACCTCATCTTTACTTATTTGGGGTATTGCGTTACCACGTGACGTCAAATGAACCATCGTACCGTCTTCCTCGAGGGGTTTGTTGCGGGTTAAGGACGTATCGGAGACGGCGACAGTGCTCACCACACTAGTCGCAAAGTATTATACTGTACAAGGACGCGCAAGACCTGCATGCCACCTTGTACACCAGATATGTACAGAGGCAAGGTATGATTGTTGATTCGCAGCCAGTGAGCACAGAGCCTGTCTATATTTAGCAATTGAGTCCACATAAATATCGCACAACCTTATCTAGGTACCGTTCTGGGATAATGCGATAGTACCGTAACACTCGTGGACCTAACCCAATGTTTAGCCGCGTAAGAGTGCATGGGGATGGTGGAGAGGGTTGCTCGTTTAGTATAAGGCTCAAGCTAGACGCGAGGCGAATAATTAATTGAGTGCATACATGTAAAAAGTATTTAAGGAATCAAGCTTAGAGAAAGTTGTTGTATAACGGCTTTGAACTATTTGATGGGAGTTTACTAGTTGGTAGTGCTCGAGGCTGGCTCTGGCCATTGTGCCATGTGCTAATGTAAAAAGAAAGTTCGCCGTCACACCGCAGATAACACCGCATGCCCTGATTACGGGCTAGGGCGCCAAAAGTGGGCAGATGGCGGCAAGGGGCGAACTGTAAGCGATGTGTGGCACTAATTCTAACTATTTAGACCCGTTGGCAAGTGCTTGGCCGGGGCTAGCTTATCTCTCTACTGCATGGAACTGCAGGGGTGCAAACGGCTGCATCGAGGGTGCAGTGATAATTTTAGTGGCTTAGTTATTCAGTGACGGTATGGCACACTAGACTATGCGAGAAAACTCCCGGCTTCCGGGAGTCGGCAGGTGCTCCGGGATTCTCCATCCCCCGGAGTATGCGGGGCCGCAGTAAGCAAACTGCCGGTGGGAACCGACGGGCATTTCCAACCACACAAACACAATATTGGGTTCCAAACTAGCACGGGCCCTGTCCGGAAGACGTTTCCTGCCCGCTACTCATTAATTGATATGGATACATCTTGGCAGGCGTGCCCATGCGCGATGACGCATCAGATCAGTAAGGTGAATGTTGCTGCAGACGGCTCGTTTCGAGTGAAAAATTGAGGATTTCCAGTTCAATTAAAAAAGCTGCATTGATCTATTTTGAAAGCTCGCATAGTTTTTTCGGATTGTTGCTCCGATCAAGTTGTCAGCGGTTACATAACTCAGCGTGATTTATTGGCTAAGCACTTACCGTTCTACATTTCAGATCCTCGATCATTTTCTCTGCCCCACACTCAATGAGCTCGGTACCTATAGATATCTCGTACCGCAATAGGCAGCTGCCACAACAGTTTCGGCGTGACTCCTTCGCCCATAGCCAAGGTATGGGTGGCGTTAGTTGGGGCGGTATGTCCGTAGGATCATGGCTTCGAGAGGAAGTTATGTCGTCAAATTTCAATTATCCGGCTAACAAGCTGAGCATGAGCCCGGAGATCACTCCCGCCTACTTCCCGGAGCTCGAGGCAGACTTCTGCCGGGACTACTCGTGTTGCGGAAAAACACTGCCTACTCTCCACGATCTGCTGCGGCACTATGAGGACTCTCATATTTCGCCGAGCCCGCCAATGGAGAGCCCCGTGGCCCGCAGAATGACCAACATGGATATGGTGCCGACCAACGAGGTGTTTCTGAGCCAGCCCAATTTGCAGCAGCTCCAGCCCCAGGCTCCGCAGCCGATCCCCCCGATGCACAACGTGTCAATACAGCACCCCCCTCCCCGCAAAAAGGACGACGAGGACGAGGACGACGTGTGCATCGACGACCCCGCCCGGCGACTGTATGTGATTGAGCGAAGCGACAATAAACCGTACAAGTGCCCCGTCATTGGGTGCGACAAGACGTACAAAAACCAGAACGGCCTCAAGTACCATAGGCTGCACGGCCACCAGAACCAGACATTGCATCTTAATGAAGACGGAACATACTCCATCATCGACCCACTCTCAAACACTCCATATCCCGACGGAATGGGCATGGAGAAGGACAAACCATACCGATGTGAGATTTGTGGGAAGCGGTACAAGAACTTGAATGGCTTGAAATACCATCGCGCACACAGCACCCACTAGTGCTTAAAATATTTATGTATTTATTCAGTTTTGCACGGCAAGCACCCCGGGTCTGGCGTCGACTGAAGCAATCCCGCCCCGTATGGCGTCAAGGCGAATTTTTGGTAATACCGGTGCCGCTAGCTCCCGCATAGTCGTTGCATTCCACATAATTATCCATATCAATTACTACTACTCGATGGTCCCACAATTACTTTATTATGTAACCACAGGCCCTCATTACCAACTCGCGTTGTTTACTACAAACTACCTGGTGATGGACGCCGCTCTGGAGAAGGCAGTCTATGACTTGAGCAGCAGGGGGCTCGTGCAGGCCGCGCGGTGGGCCGCCGAGGCCCTCCAGGCGATGGACGATCCCGCGACGCAGGGAGTAGTCCAAAACATCCCCGCAAAGGTTTTGTTTGCAAAAACCTGCTTTGACAACCACGAATACGACCGCTGCATCCACATGCTCGAGAATTGCGCCGACCCAGTCGGGATTTTCCTCCGCGAGTACTCTCGGTACATCAGCGGCGAGAAAGCGAGCGAGGACAAGCCGTTCTCGGCGAAACCGCAAAAAGCCAACCCAAACTACGCGAAAATCCTAGAAAACCTCAAAGAGCTCCAGGATCCGTTCGGCAAGTACCTCTCTGCGGTGGTTCTCCGCAAGCAGCAGCAGGAGACGAGGGCGATCCCCCTGCTGCTGCAGAGCCTGGTGGAGTATCCGTACAATTGGAGCGCGTGGCAGGAGTTTCTGGCGTGCTTCAAGACTCTGAACGACGTCGAGACCGCCCTCGAGGCCGCCGAGAGCGCTGACCCGTACTTTGAGGTGTTCCTCGCCGCATTCAGGATCCACTACAACCAGGAGTTTTACGAGGCAGAGGAGAAGTCGCAGACGGACTTTGCCAAGCTCGAGCAGATCTTCCCGAACTTTGCGTTCCTCAGCGGCCAGCAGGCGCTGGTCAAGATGCACAACACCAACTACGACCAGGCCGAGAAGATCTTCGAGAGCATCCTCATCAAGGACCCGTACCGGCTCGAGGAGCTCGACTTGTTCTCGAACCTGCTCTACGTCACTGAGCAGCCGACAAAGCTGTCGTACGTGGCCCAGCTGGCGTCGAAAACGGACCGCTACCGGGCAGAGTCGTGCTGCGTGGTGGCGAACTACTACTCGCTGCGCGGGGAGCACGAGAAGGCGATCGACTACTACCAGCGGGCGCTCATCTCGAACCCGAACTACCTGAGCGCGTGGACGCTGCTTGGCCACGAGTTTGTCGAGCTCAAGAACACGCACGCCGCCATCGAGTCGTACCGCACCGCGGTGACGATCAACAAGCGCGACTTCAGGGCGTGGTACGGGCTCGGGCAGGCGTACGAGGTGCTCGACATGGTGTCGTACTCGCACTACTACTACCAGCGGGCGCTGGCGCTGCGGCCGGGCGACACGCGCATCTGGAGCGCCATGGGCAACTGCTACGAGCACATGCACCAGCCCGACGAGGCGATCAGGATGTACCAGCAGGCGCTGCGGATCTGCGACGGGGACTCGTACCTGTACTACCGGCTCGGGGTCACGTACGAGGCGCAGGGGGACCTCGAGCAGGCGTACCAAAACATAAAACTGTGCGCGTACGAGCAGGACGACGACCAGGCGGTGGTGAAGCCGCAGGCGCGGCTGTGGCTGGCGCGGCACGCGGTGAAGCAGCAGAAGTGGTCCGAGGCGCACGACCACGCGCTCGCGGTCACCGAGTTCCCGTTCACGACCGGGCTCGAGGAGGACGCGCGGGCGATCGTGCGGGAGGCGCTCGACCAGATGCGGCGCTAACCACATTATTTATTGCATATAGTTATGGCTGAATTAATTATCCGAATAAATAAATAAATACTAAGAGTCGTCGGCAAGAGGGGGCTCGAGCTTGAACGCCTGGACCGACGAGGTGTCGACCTGGTGCTTGGCCAGCTCCTGCCGGAGCCGCTTGTTCTCAGACGCAACGCTGAGGATGTACTCGTAAACGTTCGAGAGGATGACGCTCTTTGGCAGCGAGTCCTTGCCGGTGCTGCCGATCCCAGGGACCATTTCGCGCATCTCGTTGAAGTGCGTCGATATGAGGTCGCGGCGCCGCTTTTCGCTGTGGATGTGGTTCTGGCGGATCTGGTCTTCGGTCAGGTAGTCGCGGCGCTTCTTTCGCGGCCCCCGGTCGGGCGACACCGACGACGGGGGCGAGCTGCGGGCCCGATGTGCGATGCTGCTGGCGGGCGGCGACAGCGACGCCTCTGGCTTGAAATCGGGCGGGGCCCGAGGCTTGCCAGCTGACGGAGCCGCTGCTCCCCCGGGAGCGTCGGGGTGCCCGTACAGGAACGGATACTGCGGGGGGACGCTCGACGGAGGGGGCGCGTGAAAGCCGCTCTGGGGCCCCGCGAGCCCCATCATCGACGGGGCAGGGTACGTGGCCGGTTTCGCAGGCAGCCGGTCGCCAAAAACCGGCTCAGTCTTGAGCCGCTTCGGAAGTGGTCCCACGAAGCCTCTGTAGAACTCAGAGTTCGCCAGCGAGCTCTCGTACTCCTTCTTGGGCTGGACCAGCATCTCGCTGTCCAAGCAATTGCCCTCGTCGATCTGGGCTGCCCCCGACGGGTTGTTTAGCACATGCTCGATGAAGTTGGACACCGCGAGCTGCTCTTTTTCGTTCAGAATCGGGACGGCAATGTCGTCTGGATGGAGGCCATGCTCAGGGGGGATCCTCGGGTCGTGAAACGTCTGGCTGAACCAGTCGTACGCCTGGTCGAAGTTGTCTGGCATCTCTTCGCTGCTCATGATGGATGAGATTTGGCGCATGTGACAAATGGGGCGACGCCACCCCAGCAGGCCCACCTCGAGTGCTCGGTGCTCCGGCTGTTCCATGGAAAAATAAAATAGAGAGTTGATCAGAGCGGGTTGATGTCGGGGGTGCTGCTCGCCTATTTATACCGCTCCGAGTCTCTCCGCTATGGCACGCTCCCCCACCTCGTTGTCGGACCCTGCATATGCCGCATCGATGTTTGAACCGCCGCTAACGGCTGCGTGGAGGGGGCCGATTCGGTTTGCCAATGGCGATTATTTTCGACCGTTGTGGGGTGCTGCGACACCTCCTCGAAGACTTTGCCAGGTTGCGGTCCCTGCGGCTGTTAATGCACGGCCACCGCATTGATGCACAGGGCAGATCAGCAGCCCACTCGGGCATGTGCTGAGACAACAGCCACGCCAGCGGGCTGCGAATAGGTAAATATTCATAGAGCTATAACCGATCAACGCATCAGGCTACACGTATTCGTGGTGCCCTCGCATCTATACTCGACTGCAGAGTTGCTAAAATTACATTGTACTCGAACGTGAGCTCTCAGAGCTCGCCTTTTGCCGCCATCACAGCTTGTTGACGATGGCGCTGGCCGGGCTCCACACCTGGACGATGTTGTCCTCGGACGTCGATGCGATCGTCCACGGGATCGTGGGGTGCCAGTCTAGGTCGGTGATCCGTGATACGTGCCCGCCGTGGATGAATACGAGCTCTGGGGGGCCCTCGGGGTCCTCGTCCTCGTGTGCCAGCGTGATGTCCCAGATCTTGATGCGGCGGTCGTTTCCGCCGCTCGCCACTAGGAATCGGTCGTGCGGGGACCACCGTATTACTCTGACCTGCTGTGAATGCCCCCGTAGTTCTCGAATCGGCTCTGCGGACCCCCGCAGGTCCCAGACTCGCACGGTGCTGTCGTCGGCGCCAGTGGCGATGAAATTGGGGTCCAACGGCGAGAACGCCAGCGTATTGCTCGGATGCTGGTGCGCCTCGAACGAAAACGCCGACTTCTTCGGTTCTCGAATGTCCCATATCGACACGACCCCCGTCTCGGCAATCGCTCCAAACGTCTGAGCATCCCGCCACTGCACCTCGCTGAAGTTGCCTCCACAGGTCTTTTGCCTCTCGTGCACCTTCCAGTTCCACAGAGTCACCCCCGTATCGGTGCAGGTCAGTAGCAGGTTTTCGTCGGTGGGGTGCATCGCGAGCCCACGGCCCTCCTTTGCATCGGCCTCGAGGGTCGCAGTGGGCTTGGGGGCCTCTGCCTCGCTGGGCATCGACGTAGGAAAGTCGCTCAGGTCGTAGATCTGGGTCTCGCCGCCCTCAAACGCCGATATGCTGGCAACCAGGTTACCGTTCCGAGGAGACACCCTAGACTGACGCACAGGGCCTTGGTGCAGAATCGTCTGGCCCTTTTCGACAAAGTTATGCAAGTCTGAACCGTCACCGTCGCCCTGCGGTAGATCTACCAATGCCTTGAACAGGTAGTTTGTCTCCTCAACCGGGGCCGCAGTCGACAGCAATAAATTCGAACTGAGAAATGTGTCCGTTCCCTGTTCAGTCGAGGTAGGGAACCACTGAACACTGAGCGACGGCCACTGCAGCGAGCTCACGAGGCAAGTATCGTACAGAAACGGAGAATGTTTCTTCCACAATTTGTACTCCTCATTCGTTACTTTTTCATTCAGCTGTTCCTCTTTTAGAGTGCTCTGGTCAGTCATGTGGAACTTCAGACGCAAATGATCTAGCTTATGTAAATACATCTACTGGAGATGCGATATCAACCGAGCGGTGGCGCACAATTCTCGTTGTAGCTCTACAGTATCATGTCCAGGTAGTTTCAATTATTCAATAAGTTAATAGCGCTAGTTCTCGCAGTTGCGAGACACTACAATTCATGTAGTTAGTCTGCAGCACGTGTATAGATAGCACCAGGTCAGGTCTAGAGCCTCAGCACCTTGGACAGACTGAATCTCTTTTCCTTCTTCAGCTCTTCGCGGAGAAGCTTGATCTCCTGGAGCAGCTCGCACTGCTGAAACCGCTGTTGATCAAGCCTGATATTCGTCTCCTCTATGCGTCGAGACAATGCGAGATACTTGGCGTCAGATAGCTTGGCAATCGAGGCATCATAGTAGCTGCGGTTCGATCCAGAGCGCTCAGTGTTGCTTGATGGCGGAGCAAACCGGCCAAAGTACCCCCGCTCGCCTTTGGAGGTAGGGAACCGCACAATGCGATCTTTGCTGATGGGGGGAGGGACTGCGATACCGTACGATGATGGTTTCGTCACTTTAAGTGGGCACACGGGGCTGAGGTTCATGGTAGATTGTAAACGCAACAAGCTAGAATGTAACATTTCCGACGCACATTGCAGCAGCTGGTACTCAGGACTTTCCTAGCGTCAGTGATACAGTCTTTACTGGTTTTCCATTGTACCAGATGTTCCTGGCTGGAATAACTAAACCGAGCGAATCGCTACCACAAGTGGTGATGGTGGTCACAAAACCGTTGCCTGGCTCACCCACTTGTGTCAGTTGGTCTCCATACAGGCACGCATAGCCACCGTCATGGTTATAGAACCGCGGCTTGTACTCATACTTTTCCTCGAGCTCGTCCTCATCAGGTGGATGCCCTGAAATGTACTTTAGATCGCACGCTGTCAGGTCCCATTCCGCGGAAGCACCTCGAGGAAGACTAGATATTTGGCATACTATTAGAGGCACTCGCGAGAACGCATTCCATAGATCCTCCACGAGCTGCTTGTCCTGCTCGTCGACGATGTAAACAATAGCGCTAGTGATTTGCCAGTTATCTGCTCCATGCATTGCATTCAGAATCCGAAATGCATTCTGCAATGCCAAAACTGGCTGCCTCTCGCCTTGCAAGAGCTCTAAATTCGAGGGTACAAGCCCGATCTGGCCAGCGAGGAAATTCAAGCCAAATCGGGTTCGAGACTGCGAATACGGGCCAATGTTTGCCGGTGCCCAATAACTGAGACCCTGCACGTGGAGACATTTAGATTCAGGGTCGCGGGCCCCTCCAAACACCGTAATCTCAACGTCGTGGGGGATCTCAGCACTGATGCATTTCCGCGATGGGGGGTCGTCAATGGCAAACACCTTCAAGTAAACCTCGTTGAACTCCTTGAATTTAGCCATATCTCTGAGGATCACACCAACATGGATTGTCTCGGCCACATCGGTGCTCTGGTAGAAATGCGCTAGCTCAGCAGCTACGTGCTCTGCAGTTCCTTTGGCAGAAAAAGACCACCCAGATGTTTGGCCATGATTATTGTACGAGGATTGTGGGAGAGCTTTTTTAGCGCTGTGCTCCCCTTGCAAATACTCGTTAAACCACTCGTCCCAAAAAGGCGGGGCACTGACTTCTCCTTCCACTGTGGAGGCAGGCCCAACCTTTGTTTTAAAGCTCAGGTAAAAGACGTCGTCGTTCGAGTGTTGCAATGCCTTGGGCTCGAGCATCTCCAGCGAGTTCTTGAACTGGGGCCCGTCAAACACCATTGTTTCGTACTCACCACCTTCTCCACAAGGGTGAAATCCGTACATGTCATTGAGTTCCAGCAAATACGGCTGCAATTCAGCCAGGGACTTGTTCAAGTGCCTTTGATCCAAGCCTATCCCAGCCACTTTGATTATTCTGGCGTCCATGCCACTCTGAATGATATCTGTAAGAAGCTCCTTCTGGTCGCGTTGCCACAAAAAGGCCAAAGAGATTAGCCCCAGCTTTGCACAGGCCTTGTCAACTCTTATTTGTTGATAAACTGATGCAATTGCTCCTACTGAGACCCCTTTGATCTCTGGGTGATGCTTCAGCACTTTTGACAAAACCGCTACCACATCATCTACCGCCTGCTCACCGCTCGCATCACTTATCTCGTGGGTGTACAAAGGGACCCCCAGACATTCAGCTAGATTGTGCATAGACGATGATCCCACAGTTTGGAACATGAAGCTGTCGATCTCCTCCGGTTCGTTTGGCTTGGGATGCAGATTAGCACACGCCACTAGCTCGTGGCCCTCCTTCTGGCAGTAAAGAAGGTTCATGCAAGAGTCTTTACCGCCCGAGATCAGAGCACAAAACTTCATGATGTCAGGACTGAAAAATCAGCAGTGAAGAAAATACATAATCTCGAGGTAGCGACACAGATTTTATGATTACTATGATGGCGTTGCCTTTTAATATATTAAAGCTACATGCAGCTTGTTTAGCCAGCGCGCTGGGCCTGGCGCTTGGCAAGACGGCGTCCAGTACCGAAGATCTTCTTGCCACGGTTCTTCTTCTGGGCACGTTGTTGCTTGGAGATCTTGTCGATCTTCTCGGCAAGACCGTAGCGAACGAGACGGTAACGGGGCTCGAACTTCTTGAGGGAGTCGACGGAGTCGTAGATCAAACCGAAGCCAGTGGAGCGACCACCACCGTAGTTGTACTTGAAGTGGAAGACGCTGACCTGGTCCTTCTCAACTTTGTAGCTCTTGGCCAAGCGCTCGCGGACCTCGTCCTTGGAGACGTTGCCTTGGGCGGGGTGGATAACGTCAATGACGAACTGGGAGCGGTTAAGCAGAGGGTTACGCAAGAACTTGCGGGTACGAATGGTGACCGCGTCAGACATGATGGTTTACGATGTGGCTGTGAGTGGAATTTCATTTCAGAGTCGGTCGGGGACGGGTCTGAGCCCTAGTAGCTTAGTCATGCAGCGGTGCCAGAGGTGCCAATTGAGCCGGACGTCCGTGAGTAAGCGTCTGAATCCATTCAACATTTAGTTCTATTATTTACTCAATTAACTTAAGATTGCTTGTCTTTTTCCTGCTTCTCAAACGCCTTGTAGGAAACCATCAGAGACTGCAGCCAGCCGAGGGCAATGACGGTAAGCGAGAGCACAGACACACTCACGATCAGGCCCATGAAGATGCCGGGCGAGAAGAAGATGTAGTCGGTGAACAGGTTGCTCTTGGACTTGGAGGCCTCGCCGGTGGCGTCGGTGGCGTTAATAGTGTCACGCTCGAGGTTCACTGCGAGCAGAAAGTCGCCCGAATTGAGGTGGCCGAGCAGGTTCGAGATGCTCTTGTCGGCCTTTGCGACGTCAGAGCTGAGCTCGAGCTTGAACAGGCGCGGGGCGGCGTCAGAGTAGGGCTCAATGGCGCCATCAGTGCCGACCTTGACGATCTGTGCGCCACACTTGTCCTGGATGGCCGCCACGTTTCTCGAAACGGACTCGGAGTCGTAAATAGCAAGTTTCTGATAGTCGGCACTCTTCTCGAGTAATTGCCCAAGCTCAGGCATAGATTTGATGTTCACCTCGCGCTCAGAGACCCCGGGGACGGTCGCAAAGACGTAATTCTGGTACTCGCAGTGCTCGACGGCACCCTCGAGCGCAGAGTCGAACGAACTCACCGAGCCGGCGTTCGTCGAGGGAAGTTCCCGAGTGCCTGAAATGATGAGCGCAGGAGCTACGTTCTGGAGCGCTGCTACGCTACCAATCAAAGCGATCAAGCTGGTCTTCATAGGGCGTAAGGGGTGTAAGCAGAAGGGCTAAAGATAAGATAGCGAGTGGGAGTTGGCGCTCCATGGATGTTGTATTTGAGGTGTCGGAGCTGCTTGGGACTGGTCTCACGAAGGAAGACCTCGAGACGATCCAGCGAGCCCTCGACGACGGCGTGAGCGTGCAGGATATTGTCAAGGCCTTGAAGAGCGCAAAATGAGGCCCTACGATTTGTATTAAATTATTTGCATCAAGTTCATTTGTACCAGGTTCATTGTGTTAAAGCGTGCATGCAGGATCCAAGACAGAAGGTGCGTATGGTAACTGCCCTGCGTACATTCACAACACTAATACCACAGAATGCGGCAGAAAATAAGATCTACTGAGTTCAGGTAGCTGATTCTAAGGAAAACGTATATAAGGCACATCACCACAGTTGTCGACTGACCTAACACGAAATCATGTTCCGAGTTCAGCAGATTAGCGTGATGTATTACTACATAGTTTTACTTAAGCGCCCTTGGGAGCCTCCTTGTAGGTGACAGCAGCCTCCTCGCCCATGGCGGAGACAATGGTGACAAGCAAGTCCTTGCCCTCGTCGAAGTCGGCCTGGATCTTCTCGCCGAGATCGCCCTCAGGGAGCTTGACATCGTCTTTGGTGGAACCGTCAGGGTTCATGAGAGACAAAAATCCATCGTCAACGTCAATAAGCTGGTATTCGGTACGGGAAACGTTGGGGACCTCCATGTTGTGGGTGGATGGGGACATGTCCTCGAGCTTCTTACCAGTGAAGATGTCGATAGCGGTGATGTTGACCTTGGCGTGGCCGTGCTTGCCGGTCTTGGAGGTGGACATATCGACGATCTTGCAGGGGCGGCCCTTGATGACGACGTGACCGTTCTTGCGGAGTGCAGAGCACTGCATGGGGAAGGTCAAGGAAGCTCCAGCGTTAGCGGTCTCGAAGGTGGTGTCGTCGTCAGCCATTTGTATGAGGGAGAAAAGAAACAAGTTGGGAGCTATATGCAATTTTTCACTTAGTCAGTTTCAACGTCAGCATTAGGGCTTTTGCCGGTACTGGCGCACTGGGGCGGCTAGACCACGGTTTGTAGAATGAGGAGGCAAGATTCCCCCGTGTGCCCCGTCCAATTGGCCCTTGGGGCCGTTCGAGGCGAGATCATTTCTCGCTCGCGCCACCACGCCACACCTGCAAGCAAGAGCTGCAGCTTAAAGATGACTCTGTACGAGAAAAGTTCCAGAAGATTTCGGCTGAATACTGCGGGAACGAAAACTGATGCGTGGCTGCGGGTGCCGGCTTGAATTAGGAGATATGTATTTATATATTAGCGATACAATGCGTGGGGTACACCGATGACGTAGCGATCCTCGAGCGGGCTCCAGCAGCGAATGAGCCTTTACATAATGATTTACCTTTTTCAGGACTGGTGGCTCGGCCGCCAGCTAGCAAATCGCCGCAGAGATATTATGAATCATCTCAACTGCGGCTCCAGACCAGTTCTGCCGGTTGCTGGCGATAAATTGAATGCTTATAGTTTGCAGTCACATGCTCGCTAGGGCTTGGGCTCCCAGTACCATGCCAGTAATACATATATTGACAGCTCGATTGTATCTGAGCTTATGCATATTTCAACTGTCGTTAGAAAAGAAGTACAGTCGTCATTAGTACATATTTGTCGTATTTAGAGAAAGTTGGCTAGGCAGCAATTATTTGTACATACACCTGGTTACGCTGAAGGTTGGGGTGCGTCCTCTTCCATCTCACGGAGCTCACTGAATTCTGGCGGGTCAAAGTACTCCTTGCTATTCATTAGCTCTGCTCCAGGCACTGGCAGCTTGCGACGCTTGAAATACTTGAGTGGCCATTTCGTTTTCCAGGCATATATTAGTTTCATGCATTGACGACATACCACTATCACCACGATAATTGCTCCCCCAATTACCAACATTACACTTCCAACCACAAACATGTACACGCAGTGATCTGCAGAGGATTTATAAATTGCCAGTAGTTGTGGTCACGATCAAAAGGGTAACCTCAAGAGATCCGCGGTATCACTGATCTTGCATGTGGCCGAGCACCGCGGTGAGGACTCTCTGAGTTAGTACGTCGTCGCCGCCTAGACCATGCGGCACCAGTTCTCGGATGTGGTTATTCCATTAATTATTATTTGTTCAACTAAACTACTGCATAGAACCAATCGCTGTAGAGGTAATACTATAGAGCATATTAAACGAGCTCGTGCAGAGTGTATGCTGCCTACCTGCGAGTATAGACAATTTGAGCTGGCTTCTTTGGCAAAGTGACCATGCTCTCGTAGTCAACATCAGGAAGCTTGCCGCCTTCGGGGAGCGTCCATTTTAGATTCTGGATCATAGTGGACATGATTGAGCCCAACTGGAGGGTTGCAAACTGCTCGCCAATGCAGCGATGACGGCCTGCACCAAACGGCAGGAACGGAGAGGTGGCACCCTTGGAGACCTCACCGAAACCATAGTCAATCATCTCCTGAGGAGTGTCCTTAACATCCAGCCATCTTTCGGGAATCCACGCCTCGGCGTCTTTAAAGTACTCGGGGCTCATCATGGTGTAGCCGGGACTGACCATGACGAAATGGCCCTTGGGCACTACGTATGAGGTGTCGGGCACGGGGAGAGGACGCATGACCTTGCGGAAAATCGAATGCAGAGGGGAGTGCAAGCGCAGAGTCTCCTTGAGAACGCCAGTCAACAGGGGCATTTCCTGAAGATCCTCGTAGGTGAGGGGATTGAAGTTTCCCTGGGCGTCGCGGCCGACAACCTCCACCTGTTCGCGATACAGGCGCTCTTGGTACTCGGGTTTCTGACCCAGGTGGAGCATTATCCATGCGCTGGTAGATGCAGAGGTGTGCTGGCCACCCATGAGAATTCCAATCAGCAAGTGCGAGATCTCCTTGTCAGTCATCTTGACACCGTCCTTGTAGGTTCCGTTTCTCATGATTGCATCGATGAGGTCTCGGTCCTCCATGACCTGGCCCTTCTCCTCATTGCGTCGCCGGGTGATGACTTCGAGATACTGGGCAGAGATCTCCTTTTGGGCATTATCGCGAGCCTTGTACCAAGGCAGAGGCAGGTTGGGGAAGACAAAATTGATGGGGGTGAAGCCCTTGTCCAGATCAGAGTACAGCTTGGCGGTGCGAGCGCTGAACTTGCCGCGAACCTCGTCACCAAGAAGACAAGAAGATGCAGTGTAAATGGTCAGCTCAGGTGTGGTCTCCAGCAGCTCAATAGTGCCCGAGATGGGGGGCATCTTCTTGTCGATGATGCCCAGGGTCTCCTTGACGATCTTGGGGACGTAGGACTTGAAGGCCTCGCGGGTGAGGGCACTCTTGGCGAACTTCTTTTGCTCCATCAACCGGGCATTAGAGCAGTCGTACACCACTCCGGACCCGAAAACGGGAGTCGTGAGGTGCTTGTAAGCCTCCTCGGCGCTCACATCAGCCAATTTCGAGTTGAACACAAAGTCCTGGCCTCTGGGCCCCAAATACACCGTCATTACTCGGCCGCACATGACAAACGCGAACTGGTCTCCGTATTTCTGGCGACAACGCTCGAAAAATCCATACGGATCCATACCATACGTCACAGCAGAGCCCACCCAGGGAAATAGGTACGGCACCAGGGGTGCACGGTGAGGATACAGGAACCGGTAGCAAAGCTGGCACAGTAAATTGGTGACAATAATAGCCACGAAAAAGCCCACTATGAAAAGCCAAATTGGGACCGCCTTGGCCTTCTCTAGAGCGAATTCAACGAGCGACATAAAGGTAGACAGACGAGAACTGACTAATCCGTATTTATACGGTCGTGATCGCGACCGCTGCAGCTGGTTGAAACGTAGAAAATAAGTGAAAAATACAACGTTGTTCGTCGCGTTGCGATTATTTATGTTTTAGTGCTCGACCACTAAGGCGCAGTCGATATGCATTCATCGGTAGATTAGTGGTCAGATGATTGCATGCTCCACGATGTCGAAAGACCACCAAAGTGGCGTGAGTCGCCAATTCAGTAGACGACAGCAGTACAGAACCGAGTCAGAGATATAGTAGCAGAAGTTTGTACGTATTAATGAGCTGTGTACACAGATATCTACTGGTCGTGTCACCCTCAGGCACTCTGAAAAGTGATCTTGGGCATGGCGTACTCCTTGACATTAAAGTATGATCGCTTAATTCCGTCCCAGGTCCCCTCTGGAATGCTGACGGGCAGCATTTCGTACTCCACCTGGAATCCATACTCCGCCAGATCGACCTCTACCACTTTCTGGTAAACGTCGTAGATGATTTGCTTGTCGGCCCCGAGTCCGTTGAAAAAGGAAAACACACCGTCAAAGTCGAGCAGGCCGCATGCAAAGTCGAAAAACTCCAGCATATCGCCGTAATCCTCGCTGAAAGTATCGAAATAGATGCCATGAAACGTGATCCCCTTGCTCAGCAGTTCTGGAAGCACCTCTTTCCATGGACCAGCCAGAATTACTACGTTCGGCTTGTTGTACCACCCAGTAGCCTTCATCTTCTCGAGCACTACAGGGTGAGCCTCTACAATGTAGTGCATCCCAGGGTTCAGTTCTTGGACGAATGAGTCAATGATCCCCATTCCGAAACCCACATTGAGAACATTCTTCCCAGGCTCTGTGATAAGTTCTGCGCTTTTCTTCATTATTGGTGTCTCCCAGTCCATCATCACTCCGTCGTTTTGAGACGTGAGGAGATTACTGGTCTTTTCGTCGTATCGCACATTATTCTCCAGGTAGTCCTTGGTGTTCTCCTCGGGCCGGGGCTCTCGCCGCATCTTCTTACGCCTGTACTCACCGTTAGTCTCCTCCTCGTCCTCAATTTCCACTTCTTCAGTCATTCTCCGCAAAAAAACCTCTGATGTGACGCCCTGACGCACAAATCGTTCATATAGTTCAGGAATACTCCGGTCAAAGCTTATGCACCCCGGTGTTTGCTGCTTTGAATTCAATAAAACCCAGCTTGCACCATACTCGAATATTAGATCGATTAGCTCGAGAGCCAGCTCAATCTGATTCGGTTGGACATTCTCAGAAATCACATGGAGCAGCCCACTTTGATCAGTAGACTCATCTCTGACATCGCAAACCCGAACATTAGCAGGCATGCCCTGAGCTAAAAATTCATTTAAATCCTGCTTGGCTGTAGAAGGGTCAGTCTTGAATTCGCAGATGCTGAATATGTCCATAATGTATGTAAATCAAATGTTCGAGCGTAACGCCACAAAAAATGAGGCACATGAACATTAGGGCTGCCACTGACATCATAGTGGCACATAAGAGTTCAACGCCACATGGGACGCTGGCTAGTGGCGTTTAGGCATGAGGTTCACTTATTTGTTGGCAATTGGCAATGCTGTCGCCACCAGAGGTGTGAGTCCAGAAAATGAGAAATATTACGTTCCCGATGCGGACGGAATGTTCTCATGTATTTCTGACCCTTCAGTCAAAATCCCATTCTCGCAAGTTAATGACGATTACTGCGACTGTCCAGACGGCAGCGACGAGCCAGGGACTTCGGCCTGTACCAACGGCCGCTTCTACTGCGAAAATAAAGGCCACGTGCCGTCGTTCATCTCGGCCAGGTACGTCAATGACGGAAAATGTGACTACGAAATGTGCTGCGATGGCAGCGACGAGGCTCCGGGACTTTGCCCCAATAAATGTGCTGAGGTCCACGAGAGAGTTGAGAACGAAAAGAAGGCCGCCCGTGATACCCTAAATAAGGGGTTGGCTGCACGCGAACAACTCGTGCATAAAGCTGCAGAGGTGCGAAGCCAGCTATCGAAAGAGATAGAAGAGAAAACAAAAGAACTTGAAGCCGCAAAACTGCGATTGAAGGAAGCAGAGCAGCGTGCTGCCGATTTGTCCAACGCTCCCGACGAGGTCGACGAGGAGCTCGAGGCAAAGTTCGAGCTTTCCAGAGGTGCAGTGAAGGAAGCATACAAGGCCGTGGACGACCTCAAAAGAAGACTGGCAGAGCGCTCTGAAGCATATGACAAGCTTTTCAAGATCTTGGAGACCATGAAAAATGACTATAACCCAAACTTCAATGATGCTGCCGTCAAACAGGCTATCCAAAACTGGCAGGAAATGGCCTCAAACCAAGTGAAAAACATTGAGGATACTTCCATCAAAGGAGTAGACGAGGTCGTGGGCTATATCGATGCTCTGTACCCCAAAGGAGGGGCCAACGCCCAAACAGGCTTGTGGCAGGACCTGAAAAATAGCCTGCGTACCTGGCTAGTCAACCAGAGAGTCTTGCCTCCTTCCGCTGCGCCAAAACAGCACTCCAAGAGCCACAAAGATGCCGAGGACGCGGTAAACACGCTGAAGAAAGAGGTCCAGAAGATAGAGACTGATATTGAAAAGAAGCAGCAGGACTTGAAATCTGAGAACGGTCCCCAAGATGTGTTCAGAGCTCTCAAGGATGTGTGTGTGAAGAATCGTTACGGAGAATACGATTATGAAGTCTGCTTCTACGGTAAGATCACTCAGACAGGGAATGGCCAGAATACGAAACTTGGTGTCTTCAACGGGAAAATCGAGGTCGGTCTAGATTCAATCAGGCTTGGCTTCACTAATGGCGCAAAGTGCTGGGAAGGTCCTGTTCGTAGCGTGGATGTCACGGTTCGTTGCGGCGTAGAAGATAGGGTGATCAAAGTGGCAGAGCCCGAAAAGTGCATTTACTCCCTGGATATGCTCAGCCCTGCAGCTTGTATTCCTCCTTCAAACCCCGAAAAAGAAGCTGGGCCAGTCAAAGACGAACTCTAAGGCCTCGTCTAAATATCAATGGTCTTGTCAATGATGCTCAGATCTACATAGTCCAAATCAACGAAAAAATAGTCTTCGTAGGCAAGTTACACTAGAATTCTAGAATTGATTTACTTTTTACTTTCTCATAAAGCTGGGTTTCCAAGCGCCGCCTGAAGACTTATTATCAGACTTGGTGTCAGAATTAGCATCCTTAGAAGGTGCTCCAGTCGTGGTAGGTTTAGCAGCACCAAAGGGACTGGGCTTCGCACCAGGACCGGTAGGCGCAGGTTTCGCAGCACCGAACGGACTGGGTTTTGCACCCGCTCTAGTTGGGGCAGGCCTTGCCGCACCGAAAGGACTTGCTTTGACCCCAGGACCCGTGGATGCAGGTTTTGCAGCTCCAAAAGGACTGGATGCAGGCTTTGCAGCTCCAAAAGGATTAGGCTTCGCACCAGATCCAGTAGCAGTAGGTCTGGCAGCGCCAAAAGGACTGCTAGCTTTAGGAGCCGCATTGGGAGCCGCACCAGATGACGATACTGGAGTAGCATTGCCAAAAGGCGACGATCTCTGAGGAGGCTTGTAGCTGCTTGGAGTAGCTGGTTTGGCGCCAAGGCCAGTAGGAGCAGGGCGAGCACTTCCAAAAGGATTTGCAGCAGCATGTGCAGCAGCACGCTCGGCGCGGGCTGCTTCCTCGGCTTGACGGCGTTCTTCGGCCTCTTTTTCTCTCTTCTGGGCTTCTTCACGCTCGGCCTTGGCCTTCTCGACGAGCTCTGCTTTAGCCTTTTCAAGAAGTTCATCGTTCTCAACCTTTTGCTTTTCGTAGGTAGACTTGCGCTCCTTCAACAGAGTATCCATGTACTTGTTGTATTGCGGCACCATCCTTTCGTACCGCTTGACAGCAATTTGGATTCTCTCGACACGTGCCTTGGCAGTATTGACGATAGTCGCCTTGCGAGCTTCCCATGCAGCTCTATCACGCTCAAGCTGGGAGTCTGCGTCCTTTGTCCAGATCTCTGCTTCCTTTTCACGCAAGGCACGCTCGAAGTGATCTTGACGACGAGCGACAGTACGCATACGGGTGCGCAAGTCTTCGGACTCCTTTGCCAACTGCTTGACCTGCATTTCCTGTAGAGTCTGAACAGTGAAATCATCCAACTTGTCGAGGTCAACCTGGACAAGACCCTTAGAGTTGATGTCCTCAGCGAGTTTACGCTTTTTGGCGTCGTCAATTGCCTTTTGCTCACGCATGATTTGCTCTCGCGCAAGGTCTGCCTGGGCACGCTTTTCACGCTCAATCTCAGCTTCCTTCTGTTCCTTGAGTTTGCGTGCACGGTCCTCAGCTTGCTGAGCCTCGAGGAGACGCTGCTCCTTTTGGGCCTTTTCAAGGAGTTCCTTTTGGCGTTTCTTGCGATTAAGGAAGTCGTTATTCTCCTTCTCGAGACCGCGCTCAGCGGCGTTAATAAGAGTGGTCTTCTGCTGCTTGAGTTTCTTTTGTTCCGAATCATCAATGAGAGGAACCACAGAAGAAATGCAAGCGTTCAAATCGCGCAGCTTATTACGCAACAAGGTTGCAGGTGTTGGCTCCAAGACGTCTTCAATGGACACTGCAGTGCTCAGGTTGAGAGAGTCATCGAAGGTGACAGTACCATCTTTGTGGGAGATGCGGGCTCTATAATTACCGGAATGAGAACCAAGGACCAGCATTTTCTCGATATCGGTGCGCGAGAGTGCAAACTGATCCTCGAATGTGACAATGTCCACAATAAAGTCGAGCTTGAGAGTGGTGTAACTCTGACTCAACTGCACAAACACGCGACTGATGATAACATCGAGCAGAGGCTTCACGTATGGGTGGAATGCCTTGACCTTGCCGAGCGACTCAAGAATCGGGCCCAAACGACGTTTGAGAGTCAGAGGATGGAAGTCAGCCTCGAGCAAACGATTGAGATCGCGGATTTCAGGACGCACATAGTTGAGTACATTCTTACCGAGTGCAAACTCGATCAAGCTGTCACGAGTGGGGACGCGAGTCATGTTGAGGAGGGAGGTCAAGCGGTTTTGACGGCTCGGCAGATCAGGGGAGTTGGAAGGAATGCAAAGGACGCTGAGGTAGAAGACGCTAGCAATCCGTTCAAGCTCGCCTTCAGGGGCTGTCTCACGAGTGTTGTAGACCATGCCGTAGTATTTGGCCCACGATGCCGCATGGAACAGGTGGTTGTTGGACACAGCACAAATACGAGCAAGAGTCTCATAGTAAGTGGCCAAGCTGTTGATCTTGATGGGACGACGGCTTGCCAAAAACAACGTGTGAATATCCTCGATGGACCGGAACGCCTCTTGCCATAGTTCAAGCTTGACTGCGATCTTGAGCTGCTCAAACCGAGTGCCAAGGTAGAGCTGCAGAGTCTCGGGATCGTGCAAATCAATGGGGTTGGTGAGGTTGGCCTGGTTGGGCTGACGGGCTTGCTGTGCAGCTTGGACCAAGTGGTTGCGCAACAATTCGCAGAGGCGGCGGAACTCAGTCTTACGCTGGTACTGGAGGCAAAACTGGAACGCCTGGTTCACAACCTTGGCATACAGCTTCTCGAGCTTGGAGTTATTGCGCAGGACGTCCAGAACCGATCTGTAACCCTCCCAAAGGAACTTGAGCCAAGGGGTGACAACCTCGCGGTCAGTGCGGTCCTTAGTCTGCTCGGCACTAACAGTGCTCAGTAACAAGTCCTCAGGACTCTGCTCGGCCTCGAGATCCTCTTCATCAATGGTGATTTGCTTGGCTTCGGCCTGAGCCTCAGACACCTTTTTCTCGCTGGCAGCCAAAAACTTCTCTACAGCAGTTGCAAGAGCGCCAACATTGTTGGGAGCAGTCATTTTTTTATACTGATACAGCACATCCCGAACATTTTTGCCAGAACGCAGATCCACGCTGAGCTCGATAAACTTGAGCACAACCGGTTCTTGCCAGTCGAGTGAGACGAAGCGAGTACGCTTGGAGTTGATAGTATCGTACAGAAGTTCCAAAGCACTTCCGGCTTTGTCCATTTTCACGAGCTCTTCGGCCCGCTGAAGGACATTCTCTGCCCGAGCGATAGGAGCCATGAAAAATTCACCGCTGACAAAGATACTTGACTGAAGAGAGCATGCGGCAGCGCGGTCGCCATGGTGTAGGGTGAAATATCAAGTGACATGGCTCCGAAAATCGTAAATATGAGTTAGCCTACCATGCACTGAGAGGTTTTGGACTTGGACAGCCAGAGCTATGCAGGACCCACTTGTTAGTAATCAAGACGATATCGAGATGCTGAAACTTGCGAGACTTAGAATTGACAAGTCACGAGTATTCAGACTCACATTCTGAGGATAACAAGTCCCAAGGGCACCGGCTCTCCGAGGTCCTGGATGCAATTCTGATTTAGGGCTAATTGGCTAAAGCATAAAGCTCGATCACTTTAGAAATTTACAGCAGTCGGTCCCTATTGCCATTGATAACTATATAAGTGTCCAGAGCAAACGACAGTCCGCTGCATTATGCCCTATAACTCTCGACTAAACTAGCTAAGCGACCTAAACTGGGGGCCAAGCATTTTTCGAAATCTAATGCTAGTCCTATGCACGATTACTCGCTCTATGCAGCCATTACACATGATGACGTAATAATTACTACATATAGGGGCACTCACTATCGATTGTTGGACACTGATGGAATCCATAGAAGAAGACTCTAGTTTCGTCCAAAAGTATGGCCCAGTGAAGGTAAAGTACATCAAACCTCCTAAGAAAACTGGTCTATTCCAACGACCCTATGCTCTGAATTATTTTCACGATGGAGTGCTCTATCGCACGGCTGGCGAAAGGGGATCCTCAACGATGGAGCTCTTCTTTGATCTGCTCTATGTCGGTATTGGTGCCAATCTTGCTGAGGCTGCAACAGAAGAGGCTACTGGAGCCGCTCTTGGCAAATACGTCCTCCTGTTTTTGGGAGCATACCAGATTTGGACGGATATGAGAGAGTTTATGGACTACTATTACAACAACGAGCTGTCTCAGAAGCTTTACGTGTGCTGGATCATGATTCTTCTCGTTGTGTATGCTAACAATGCTAATCAAATCCTGCACTCCAAGTCGATTACTGGCCTCGTGGTCGGGTGTTTTATTTTAGCCCGTTGTTCCGCTATGATCATGACGCTTATTTATAGCTTTTTCGTCATGGAGCACCGCAAGCAGATGAGATATTTTTGCCTCTTTAGTTGCGTATCCATTTTTACGATGGGATTTGTGATCATGGCTCCTTTAAATGGCAAGATTGCAATTGCCTCCTGCTGTTTCGCATATGATATCATCATCTACACGATCTCATTCCATCCGACGTTCAAAAGACTAATTGGTGCTACGTACTCAACAGCTCTCAACATCGAACACGAGGTGGAGCGTAATGGTGCGTTCGTGGTTATCGCGATAGGCGAGTTCCTCTATACTATCGTGGCTAGCAGCCCGGCCGCTATTGGCCTGAACGAACGCACGGCAAGAGCAATATTGCTTCTCATTATTGCTTATGCGTTATGCTGGACTTATTTCAGAGGTGATGGCTCTGGAAGAGCTATTCACGCTTTGCGTCGGAGCATTCCAAGCGCATTTTTTTATGTGTACCTCCATATTCCACTGATCATGTCACTCCTTCTTGCAGCAGACGCTGGCGGCACATTGACCCGAACAGAAGAGCTTTACCCTATCATTGAGAGTCTTGGAGAGGCTATAGGCGATAGTGAGCTCAGCGGCGTGACCGCACAACAGACTATCCTGAAACAAGCGAAAAAGACACTGACGTCAAAGAGCATCAGACTTTTCGGTCGCGATACAGTACAGGCTACCGAGATCGAGCGAGCAGATTACCTGCACTCGGTACAGCTCATGTTTGGCGGTGGCATCGCTGTGGCTCTCGTGACGATGACTGCTCTGGCACTTTGTGATAAGAGTCTAGATACCACTGCGTGCCGAAAATGGCATGTGCCTTCATGGCTACCAGTGGCTCCGCGTGTTCTTATAGCGGGAGCTATCCTTGGTATGGGCTTTGCAAGAATGAGGATCACTCTTTATATCGGTATTACTGCTGTTTTAGTAGTTGGGCAGCTTCTGTTTGAGAATATCATGGAGTCTCCGAGCTACCACTTCTACTGTGACGAAGCAACGATAGAGACTGAGATCGAGGAACAAGAAGAAGTAAATGATCAGGTATCTGGGCTTGAGTAAAGCTGTGGACCATGCTGCTTTAATATCCTCAGCTGACACTGGACCTTCGGTGTTTCACGCGGCATATTATGCCCCAAGAATGCACATTACTATGATATAGACTATCACCTTTTAACACTAGTTTAGATCTAGATCAACAGCAAGCGCACACGTGATCGCTAATTAGCTGGTTATGTAATTAAGTCTCGTTTACCACTCCAACCTCTAGATGTTCCGTGACCGAACAAACCTCTTTCTCAGTTTTAGGCAGTCTTATACGCACCATCCTTATGCATACAATCAAGTCCCAAGTGGTGCCGAGCCGTTGATGACCAATGACTTTGAGGCCATTGAAATGGAATCCATGCCTCCAGCTTGGCTAGACATTTCCTCGAAAGTAGACCAGGCATTGGGTACGATTCGCACAGAGATGGCGACGTTAGCTGCACTACACAAGAAAAATGCTCTTCCCGGGTTTGATGATCGTACCGCTCAGGAGCGGGAAATCGACAATCTGACGTTCAAAATTACCTCCTCTCTACATAAATGCCAGGGGATTGCAAAACAATTTGAAGGCATGAGTGCCAACGAGTCAGATCCAGCCGTGAAGAAAATGGCCCAAAACATTCGGGTATCAATGGCCCAGAAAATCCAAGAGGTGTCGTCAATGTTCCGTAAAATGCAAAGTTCCTATCTCAGAAAGCTCAGAAAAGATGTCGACATGCCGACGTTTCGCTCTCAGGGCCCTGTTGGTGGTGTCGAATCCGATGTTCATTTGAGCGAGCAGACGTTGCAGCAAACCCAGAGCCTTCTGAACACCGAGACCGATGCTGCGTTGCAACAACGGGAGCAGGAAATTAACCGCATAGCACAAGGCATTTTAGAGGTCGCCGATATCTTCAAGGACCTTCAAAACATGGTCATCGATCAGGGTACCATATTAGACCGAATCGATTACAACGTCGAGTCAATGTCTATGAATGTCAAGGGCGCCGATAAGGAGCTCATAAAGGGTTCGCAGTATCAGAAGCGCACCCAAAAATGCAAAATCATCTTTCTACTTTCACTGATTGTATTTGGCCTACTGCTAGTACTAATACTGAAGCCTCGGAGGCACTAATATTTATTAAAGTTAAGTTTTGTCTATTAGCGAGATGCGTGGCCGTTCATGAGTCGGAGAGAGCCGAAATAATGCTACCTAATCTTTCTATAAATAAATAACTAATGGACTGGCCACAGTGCATCAACGCTCTCAATGCGTGCTGCTTCGTGGGCATTGGGCAAGTCAGGCAGCAATGCATCGACATCGCTATTGCTCAAATCAGGATTGGCCTGCACGAACTTTGCAATAGCTCGGTTAAGGGTGTTACTGTCTACAAGACCGTAGGCGCGAATTTGAGAGATGAAATCCACGCGGGAACTGCAGGAAGTGATGTGATCGAGAACCTCCGCAAGAAGCGGCGTGTTGAGGGAAGCAGCTACAAATGCCATCAAAATATCCACATCGTTAGCGAGCAATGGCTTTGGAGACAATTGTGACCATTCCCGACTCAGATCGCCCTGTGCACGAGACAGAGCGAGGATGTATTTGTGAAGAAGCTTGTCTGGAACTTGGGGACGGATACGCTCTAGAAGAAGACGCGACTGCTCCAAAGGCGTGCCAAAGTTGGTTAGCGGAAAGCTGTCTAGCAAACCCTCAATTGTCTGGGCAGACAAAGGCTCGCTGACGCGTTTATTCCGCAAATCCATGGCCCTGCCTAAAGCCCAACCGTTACCCACGCGTGCACAGGCGAGAATGTAATAGTCGAGAGCGTCCTGGTTGAGCTTAGCAACCTTGTCGAGGCGCCACACAACTCCCACCGCCTGCGCCATGATGGAGCGATTCTTCAGTCCGAATCTCTCGACGGCATGGATGATGTCGACCTGGCACTCTCGAAGCACATGCGGTGGAGCTGAGTCGATGAGGAACCACAGTTCTGACAGAGAGCTGACCCAGACCATGAGGAACTTGAACGATGCAGGAGTGATATCGTTGACCAGCAAGTCCTGCAGAGGAACCAGCTCTTGCTTGACGGTATCGGCGTCCATGGGGTTCTCTGCGAAATGTTTTGCCATGGTAGCGAGTAGTTCCTCGACTGCCTGAGGACTAATAAAGATGTTTCGATCCAGTAGCTCCACGGTACGGCTCTGCGTGTCAGTGAGAGGACCACAGCGGGCGTGCAGTCTAAACAGCAGGTCATCCACCGCGTCGAGGGAATTCTCGGGGCGCTGTAGGGCCATGTACTGGAACAGACTATCGACAAAACGGTCGAACCTGGGCAGATCTGGGATACCAACATGCTCAACACCATGCTGGTAGCTAGTAGCATGGTGTATCTCCAGTGCTCGAGTCAGCACCGCCTGGGCCTGGGCTCTCGCTACACGAATCATAGGCCGCTGGCCATTGACGCCAGATTCCCAGTACTTGAGAAGGAACTGCATAACTGCCCGAAGACCAGTCGGGTCTGCTACGCTAATCAGCTGGCCGAGGACTTTCTCGAGCTGATCAGGCAGCTCGAATGCATGGACGGGACCGACCACGTGAATTTTCAGGTACGAATCGATGTCCTTGGACGTGAGTCCTCTAGCACGCATCATTGTCTTTGCAGACTCTGTGGCAGCTCCGTAATCAGGCAACGACAGCAAAACACTGGTCGATTTTCTGACGTTTTTACGTTGAGAGAGTTTCTGCAGCTGCTTGAGAGGGTGGAAATCAGGTTGTGCAGCTCGCAAACGCGGCCGCAGTACTTTTTCAAGCACTGCGTACTCGTCGAGAATGCGAAATGGATTCTCTGCCAATGCTAATGTTCGTCGCATTAAGGTAAAAGAGCGGATCGGACAATTTGATCAGTCAGCTTTTAATATACCAGAAGCGGGCGGAATACAAACAAACGCCAAAGTGGGGCAGGAGTAAGCGGGTAAACACCGCCACGGACTTGGCACATTATGCTGATCCAGAGCGACCTAGAACACGAAAAGCGGTATAACGCCAGATAGCCGCGCGGGTGTTTGCGCGGCTGAGGGCGTGGCTGATGTCACGTGGCGTTTCCGGATTGGAGGGGTACAAGCCTGGGGCACATTAAGGTACGAACAGGCACCTGCATTGGTCGTAGGGCCGAATATTCCCGAGTTGGGCGTCAAAGTGTATGCGAACGTCGCAATCGGATACAAACGCTACGGGAAGACGCAAGAAGAGTGCATCGCGAGCCCGCCTTGACCGCCAACCCGAGATCAGAGTGGAATACGACAGAAATGGACAATCGCTAGAAGAACATCAATCGGTCACACGTGGACAGCTGGAGCATGACTTTGGCTTGGACCTGGGCCGAGGAAAATACTTTGTGTTCGAAGCAGCTGCCATCTCGTGGCTGAAGCTTCTTATCGAGGACCACCTCCTGAATGGAGAGACAGTTTTGCCGCTGCCACTCCTGCAAAATCGAATCGCTGCTCTGAGGACTAACCTCCACGTGCCTGAACGAGATTGGGTTGCTCCAGCTCGCTGGCTTGCCCGCACTAAGGCGAGAAACCCTAGGCTGCAGAAGATCGAAATTGTCAGTAATGGTGAGCTAGCATCTGTTGACGATGCAATGTTCGACAGACTCGTTGACGAAGCCGTGAGCTTGCTGGGGAACTCAGTGCCACAGCGATTGGACACAGCCTGCCCGCTCATGGCTCGAGCAAATTCACCGCCAGAGAAGCCGGCGAGCGAGCAGCAGACAGTCATGAGTGCATTGCGATACCCTATAAACCCTATTCTGGTGCTGAGACAACAGGACAGCCCTCAGGCCAGGCGAGTAAAGTCGCTGTTCAATCCCAAAAGGCAGGCATCCGACACTCCAGGTTCTCCTCGGAAAAAGAAAAGACAAAGGAAGAGTAGCAACCGGGCCTTAGTGACAGACGCAGACTCGACCAGTGCCGATCGAGAGCAGCCGAAAACAGGGGACTCAGAAACAAACTCTACGAGCTCGTCCCCAGAGCACCCGGTCGCACAGTTGACGAGCTACAATGCCGATTTCGGCGAGAGGTATGCGGCTTTCTTGCGAGGGGTGTCTCATTATTTTGAAACCAATGAGATGAGGCTCCCAGTGTCTCATCGTAGACAGCTTCCCGAGATCATGGCAACTCTCGATGAGTTACAGAGGTCCAATCAAGAAGCTTTGGACGCTGAATCGAAAAAGAGGCCTAAAAAGTGGTGCATTGTCATGTAAACCTCTGCCTGAGATCAAGAGCGGTGCGTTACCATGTGCCATCCAGAGAACAACTCAGCACTATTTAAGCACACTTATAATCCATATGTTATTTATTTGCAAGCGTAGATGCGCTCGTTTACAGCCATTCCATGCACTTCGAGAACCCCGAGAACCATAATGTCCACCCATTACATAATCAAGCTTTCCTACTTCCATGCGACGGTCTAGTCGGATCAGAGATCACCAGGAGGTCCGGAGAGCGCCATCTCCGCCCCCTGCTACGCCGGTAAAGCGTAAAACCCCCAAAAAGGCTCGCAGTAAGGTCCAGCAGCCCAAACCAGCCGTGAAAAGGAGTGCCCCGAAACCTCAGGCCCCCAAAGTCGAACCAATTGGACAGCTGGTGGATGTTCTCGACCGGTTAGATGATAATTTGAGGCTGTTATTCCACCTCGAGAAATTTGTATCGCTCGTATACTACGATCCGGCCGAGGCAAAGCAGGATCACACTGCCCTCTACAGAAACTGGGCTCAGAAACACGATCCGTGGGAGCCAGCACTAGATAGTGCGCCCAACCGAGTTGCCAGACGTGCAATTCAAAAATTAAAGGATGAGGCGGAGCAAATCATCTCCGAACAGCACAAAGTTGAGCGTCCCAGCAAAAAACGAAAACTCGAAATCAAAGAAGAATACGAACAAGCCAGAGAATCCGAAGAACCTGAAGAGTTAGATGCTGAGGACGTCGCCGAGGAGCACCGAGCTGAGACCGAAGATCCCGAGGATGCAGTTAAGGAAGAATACGATGTGCCTGCTCCACGGTACACTCACCCTGAGCACCTCACAAAACCCCAGTTTTCGAGCCTTGACGATCTTTTGAACTCGTACAAATACCTCGAAGACGATCAGACAATGGACCCAGTAAAATGGGAGCAGTACGTTGCTGATGAAGCCAATATTTATTTCAAAGTCAAGAATGCCGAGCGCTCGGGCCTTTTGGACGAAATCAAACAATTCCACACCGAAAGAGAGATTCCAAAGTTTGTGGATCCTGGACTCACACCCACCTTTCAGGACAATTTAGTCGCCCAGGCCATATACTTGGCAAAGTACAAGCTCAACCATCGTAAGGTTTATCTCGGAAATGCAAGGAAGACTGCGCAGAATATCGAACAATACCTTAAGCGACTTGCTGGAGCCGCTGAACGCGAAAAGAAAGACCAAGAAAAGGAGCTGCGCTTTACTGCAAGGAAGCTCGCGCAGCTAGTGCTCAACCAATGGAAGGTTGCCCTCAAGGTTGTGGACCTCCGCAAGCAACAGGCTGCTGATGAACTGAAGAAAATCAGGGGAAAAGCCTATTTGAACGAAATCCTCGAGCACTCTGCCCAGCTCTTGGAGAATCAGCATCACAATGAAAGCCTCAGCGATGAGATGGATGCTCTGAGCTCGGAAGCAGAGTCTGATGCTAACCAATCAGGAAAGGAAGATAGCTCAGACTTTTCAAGTGCCTCAGAGTCCGAAGAGGAAGGGGCAAACGAAGACGATAAGTTAACGGTAGAGCAGTTGAGGGAGAAGTACGGTGTACCAGATTCATCTGCTCCCGAGACAACTCCGGATATTACTCCTGCTCCCGACGCCGCTCTTGCTTCCGAAGAGCTGCCTGCGGAGCCTCCCGCATCTGGGTTTACAGAGGCTGAAGCGTCACTAGAACCAACGAGTGAGACTCAAGATACCACGGTCGCGCAGGATTCACTTGATATTGACGAAGAGGCCATCGCGAAAATGAAGCAGCTTTACGATGAGCAACCCGAAGACGAGGAATCTGACGTTGACATGAGTGACCAGCGAGACGACATGGAGGACTCTGAGGACGAGAGCGAAGATAGTGATGGTCAAGAGGGAGGCAGCTTGCTCTCCATGCTGTATAGCAAATCGAACCCCAAAGATGAAGACCAAGACGAGGAATTTGATGCTGCTAATGACTCCGTGTCTTCACCTCACAATTCTAACGATGACGATGAAAAAACCCACATGTCCGTCGATGAGGAGGTTACCGTAGGCGTTCAAAGTCCTCAAGACGAAGAGATGAAGCCAGCTTCTGATGCCGATGCAGAGCAAGCCCATGAAACGAGCGATCAGAAGCTGGACGAAGCTAGGGACAAAGACCTTGTCAAGCACTCTGACGAGGATGCAGAGTCGCCAGCTGAGGTCAATGAACCTGAAACACCCGCTGGATTGGATAACTCGCAGCTTGCTATCGCAGGGGAGCATTCCCAGGCTTTGAATCATATGCACAAGATAGAGCCACCTTTCTTGCTTAGAGGAACATTGCGTGAGTACCAACGAGATGGCCTGGATTGGTTAGCCGGACTGTACAATACTCAGACTAATGGCATTCTAGCCGACGAAATGGGACTTGGCAAGACTATACAAACTATTGCCCTCCTAGCGTGGCTCGCATGTGAAAAACAAGTATGGGGTCCTCATCTAATTGTCGTTCCGACTTCGGTTATGCTAAATTGGGAAATGGAGTTCAAAAGGTTCGCTCCAGGGCTCAAGGTGATGACCTATTATGGTAACCCGCAACAGCGTAAAGACAAACGTCGTGGCTGGAATAAGGAAGATACATGGCATGTTTGCATCACATCGTACCAGCTTGTGATTCAGGACCAGGCTGCTTTTAAACGTAAGCGTTGGAAGTACATGATTCTGGATGAGGCCCACAACATCAAGAACTTTAGGTCTCAGAGGTGGCAAGCACTTCTCAATTTTAATAGCGAGCGCCGTCTTTTGCTTACGGGTACTCCCTTGCAGAACAACCTTGTGGAATTGTGGTCACTCTTGTACTTTTTGATGCCCTCATCAAAAGGCACGCAGATGATGCCGGAGGGATTTGCAAACCTAGAGGATTTCCAGGAATGGTTTAGTCGTCCAGTGAATCAGATGGTTGAAGAAGGCACCGAGGCAGACCAAGAGACTCGCATGACTATATCTAAGCTCCATCAGGTGCTGCGTCCTTATATCCTGCGACGTCTCAAGGTTGATGTCGAAACTCAAATGCCTGGAAAGTACGAGCACGTTATAAGCTGCAAGTTGTCTAAACGACAAAGGTATCTATATGATGACTTTATGTCGAGGGCGCAAACGAAGGAGACCCTTGCATCAGGTAACTTTATGTCAATTCTCAACTGCTTGATGCAACTTCGTAAGGTTTGCAACCACCCTGATCTATTCGAGGTGCGTCCGATCAAGACATCTTTGGCTATTGAACACTCGGTTGTACATAAGGATGAACAACTGTTCAAGAGCCTCGAGATTGGCTCAGGTTGGTCCGACTCTGTTAGCTGGGATATGCTCAACCTGATTCTTCCAAATATCGAGGCTAAATCTAGCTGTATCGCCAATATTGGGGTCGTTGAGGAGCACTCACTAAAGGAGTTATCAAAGATCAACGAATATCCTAGTCCAGAGCCCGCCGATTTGACTGACTTGGAGAGATGGGCAAAATACTCTGTTGAGCGGCGCCGGGCTGAGCGGGAAGAGGCGAAAAGACATAGCAAGTACCTCGGAGCGTTTATGGCTCGTCGGGTTCCAGTGTATGGCATCGATGTACGGTCTGCTGTGACTATGAAACCAAGGCTACCACCACTAAATCGGCCGCAACGAGGGTTTAACTGGAATGCGAAATTTGACAAGCTGATCTATGGTATCGAGGATCGCGAAAGGCAACTAAAAGATATCATTACCAGGTACAGTTTCGTTACTCCAGAGGTCATATCTCTTGACTACCCGCAACTACAAGCAGGTGATATCACCCGGACTGACTTGGACTCGTTCAGCAAGCAACCTGAGTTTCACGAGAGTCAGGTACGTCTTTCGATCCAGTTTCCTGATAAGCGATTACTACAATATGATTGCGGAAAGCTTCAAAAAATGGCTGTTTTACTTCGAGATCTAATTGCTAATGGCCATCGGATTCTGATATTTACTCAGATGACGCGTGTCTTGGATATCCTGGAGCAGTTTCTTAATATCCATGGGTGGCGGTACCTACGTCTAGATGGTGCAACCAGGGTGGAACAGCGTCAAGTGCTAACGGAGCGATTCAACAAGGACTCGTCGATTCCAGTTTTTATTCTCAGTACTCGATCTGGTGGTCTCGGCATCAATTTGACGGGTGCGGACACGGTCATATTTTACGATTCTGACTGGAATCCAGCCATGGATAAGCAATGCCAGGATCGGTGTCACCGAATTGGCCAAACTCGCGATGTTCACATCTACCGACTCGTTAGTGAGTATACAATTGAGAGCAATATCCTCAAAAAAGCGACTCAAAAGACGATTTTGGACAATGTGGTAATCCAGGAGGGTGACTTCACGACTGACTACTTCAAACGCATCTCAGTGCGTGAAATTCTTGGCGTGCCATCACCCGAGGTCGGTTCGGCCGAACCCCAACAGGAGCTGGTGGCTCCAGAAGAGAATATAGAAGCGGCATTGGCCCAAGCAGAGGATGCCGACGATATAGCCGCTGCTCACATGGCACTCAGCGAGGCTCGTCTCGATGCGGAGGAATTTGGCAAGCAGGAGGCTGACAAAAGCCCGTCTGCTACCGAGACACGAGAGGTGAGTCAAGAGCCCGAAGAGGAAATAGGTCACGTTGACGACTATATGGTGAGACTTATCATGCGAGGGGACTTTGGTGAGTAACCATGTCCTGACGGCTCTGCATATTGTTGCAGACAACTAAACATAAATATTTATTGTGCACATATTTAAGTTCTATTGATCAGTTAACAACTGGGGATTGTGCAGGACCCAATCTATATTTGGCTCGCTTAGGAATCTTCTTGAATTTAGACGAGAACGAGGACTAACGCATTTTCCTGCACTGTGATTACACATCCCTGACAACGGTTTAATTCTTAGTAATCAGACAGCTCGGAGGACGCCATATGCATACCATCGCCCTGGGCTGATTCGAAACAAGGTGCTAATATTTCGAATTGCCCGCAGATAGCCTACAAGGTGCTTGATTTTCTCGGCCCCACCGGTTATGCACGAGCGGCTACTGCCCCAAGAAAAAATGCCCTGATCAGCAGGGTTAGGGACAAACGGTCGTGCATAAGGTAATCTGTCCCGGCTTGTATAATGTTCGTCTCTTCCCAGTCACTGTTGGGTCGCACTCTGTGGTTTTTGGATCAAAGCCGGTGCACATGACTATTCATTCAGAGTTACGGACTCTTGTCTACCGTGGTGATTCGTCTCCCGAGGTTATCGAGCAGCTGTCCGCTGGAGGCTATCACCCAGAACCACACTCCCGTGAGGATTTGCTTCGGGCATTGCTGGTGATCTCACCGGAGCCCATAATAGTAGTGGTCCCCAGCTCCACCAAGGAGGACGCCGATTTCGCTGAATTTTGTGCGTTTATTTCCTTGCATACCCCAACAATTGTCCTGGTGGTGGGCGACTGCCTGCCCCCTCCCGACGATGTCTTATTCCCGTTCCTTACGACGGCTGGCGAATTTAGCCTCGACGAGTTTGCCGAGTTGGTGAGGATTTTATTGGCCCGCAGGAACGAGAGTGTCGAGCACCGCCGGTCGCGGGTCAGGAGCAGGCTGTTTTCCCGGCCCCCGCACATGAACGCTGAGATGGTGCAAGGCTCGCTGTCGCTGACCGACTTCTTGGGTGAGCCTCGGCTCAAGGAGCTCGAGCAGCTGTGTGCCGGGCACCTGGCAGAGATCGAGACGTTTGACGCCTATGCATACACTCTTGACGAGATGCTGGTGATTGCGTACTATTTCTTGAACCACGGACTCAAGCAAGCCAATGTCGAGATTGCCGAATCGCGGCTGCTGTGGTTCTTGGCGATGGTGCGATCGTGCTACTGCTTCCAGCAATACCACTCATTCAGGCACGCAGTGGACGTGCTGCAAATTGTCTACTATTTTAACAAAAGGAACCTTTGCTACGTGACCTCGGACATAGCCATCACGAACACAGACTGGTGTGCATTGCTGTTTGCGGCATTTGGGCACGACGTGATGCATCCCGGGGTGTCGTCAGCGACCTGCAACCAGCTGAATCCAGAGTGGTGTGCCAACTTTGGGAACCTCGAGAGTTTCCACGACCATCTCTACCACAAGCTCATCGAGTCGTTGCTACCCGAGCTGTACGAGATCAACCAGTTCAGCGAGGTGGTAAACGAGACGGTGTTGGCGACCGACATGGCCCAGCACGCCAAGTTTTTGTGTAGCCCGCTGGCGGACCCGTTGGACAGAAGATCCCAGGTGCTGTGGATGTGTCTGGTGATCAAGCTCGCCGACATCTCCAATTGTTCACGCCTTTACAGGGTGAGCGTGTACCAGTCGTCGGTGCTTTTCAGGGAGCTGGGGTTCGAGGCAGCCATCAAGGACCCCTCGCTGCCCGTCCCCAGCAAGGGCGTGGACTCGCAGACGTGGGCCAAGATGCGCAGCGGGCAGCTGATGTTCGCCGACCTGTTTTTCCGGCCGTTGTATCAGCTCCTGATCAAGAATCAGACCGGCAACAACTTCAAAGCGCTGAGCAACTACGCGGACAGGTTTGAGCTGTGCATCGAGCAGTGGGTCAGCGACACCGACGGGTGCTCGCTCGGTTTTGAATATTTATTAGCATAGCGGTGGTGCGAACGATGAGCGTCCGGCGCTGACCGCGGCATATTGCATAGTAGCATAGTATAATAGTACCTTCTCGAGTTGGAAGCTGATAATGGATTTGCACATTACATATATATTTCATTATAGTGCCTCCAGGGCAGAGTAACACCACCAGGGTGGACGTGGGCCGCCAGGGCCGGAGTGTTTATTTTGGGAGACGCCCTGCCTCCTGAGCTGCACGGATTTCTTCAAACATCTTGAGCATTTTGCGGCGTGCACCCAGTGCATTTACGCCTCGCTGCTCCAGCTCTGCGTCCGAGAGCTTGACGACCTCCTGCCACGGCATACCGCTCAAGTTGTCGGTGTACTTGTGAAGCCGTAGCGATCGCAGCCACGCCCCGATATCGGCCAGCAGCTCGGGGTCCATGAAGTTGACGTTGCGCTTTTGGTAGCCATTGCCCGGCCCCGAGTGGCTGGGGTGGCCCGGGGTGAGCCCTGCTCCCTGGCCGCCGTGACTGGCGTGGGCGTTGCTGGGAACGGGGGAACTATGTCCAGAGGGGGTGGTGGGTGTCGGCTTCGCGTGGCGCTTCCACGGCGACTGGATCTCAGAGTTGGCGGGCGCGGGCGTCGAGGGGGCCGACGAGTTGCGGCCCACCGCAGACGGCTCGGGCGGCCGAATTGGCGGCTGGCTCGACCAGCTCCACGAGTCTGCCGCGCTTTTGGGCCGCCCGATCTCCTGGCTGATCGGCCACGGATTGAATGTCTGGGGGCGCAGGAACGCCTGGCTGAAGTGGTCCTGCTTCCCAATGTACCGCAGCGGCGAGTTCTGGAGCCGCACCGGGCGCCGCGCGTTCACGGCTGTCAGGCGGTCAAACACCTCAAAGTGGTCTGCCCGAGGGCTCGCCGACTCGGCGCGCGCCGTGGGCGCCCCGGGCGACACATCAACGTCTTCGAACGTCACGTCTCGCGCCAGCTGGGCGAATTCGATTTCTTGCTGGTGGCAGCGCCCCAACAATGCGTACAGAACAGCAGCCCGGTCGGTAGCGCCCAGCGCATCGAACCACTGCTCCAACGCCATAACTTCCTTGCCCAGCGGCTGCTGAGCAAGTGCCTGCTGAATCGCGGCTAGCTCCTCGCTACCCGTGGCTGCGGGCAGCGAACTGTCCACAGCGTCCGGCATCACAAGTTATGGGATGACAAAGGGCAGCCACTTGGAGACGAGGAGTGGTTGGGCAGTGGCCTGGGCGCAGAAGCGGCCGCGCCTGCGCGAGCGAGGAATTGCAGAGATTTACGCTCGATTGGCAGCGCATGAGCTGCGCTCGCGCCGGTCGTGGCGCCGACGCGCGCGCGGCCGCCAGGGGCACAATGGAGTAATTGAATATATTATCAGTATTTAGAGTGAATTGCCGACGATTAGCGCCGAAACGTGCGAGGCCCGCGCTGGGTCGCCGGGGTGGCAGTGGTAGTGATGAGGCAGGTTGAGCTGTGCGCGCGCAGGATCGATGCGAGCCGCCGCGACCATGCTGGGAGCGCTGGCAGCGCGCTGCGCGAGGCTCGAGGCAGACGCAGGCAGCATCGTCGACCGAGCGCCGCACCACTACCGGGCCGTGGCCGTGGCCGCCCTGGGGCGAGCCGTACAGAACTACAGAATTACTGAATACTAGCTAGGTGCCGCCTGTCAAGTTGCCGAGGCACAAGCGACTGACTGTGAACCACATAATCCGCCAATGAGCCAGCTGCGGGATTGAAACATCAGCTGCATGAAACGGGCCCAATGAGGAGGCGCGCTGCAAAAAGCAGCGGCCGCGCCAGCCGCCCAAATAAAACCGCGGCTCCAAGAATTGATTTAACTACCCCTGACAACTACCGCTGCGGGTGTGCTCGAGGCGATTACCCCAAAATAGCTTACATCAACCAGGACCCCAGTTCGCCAACGGCTGAGAACCACCGCGAGCGAGCTGAAATAGACCCGTAGCCCACCGTAGACTAGAATACCGCTATAGCGAACCGCCCGCACGCCATCCCCGCTCCTCGCGCACCAATCCGCCGAAACCAGCCCGACCTCGCGGCAAAATCGACGGCGACTGCCCGCAGCAGCCCGTGCCCGCACAGCGTGTTTCGCGGCCGATTTCCCTCGCAAACACTCGTCACCTCACTCCACCACTGTTATTTATCTTGCTTGCCTTAGTCAGAAATTGTTCTTACCTACAATGGGCGACGTAGCAGAGCCCGATATTGACAGCATTGTCGACCGTCTGCTGGAGGTGCGTGGGTCGCGTCCCGGCAAGGCTGTGCACCTACAAGAAAGCGAAATCCGCTGGCTGTGCACACGGGCTCGGGAAATCTTTATTCAACAGCCGATCTTGCTAGAACTGGAGGCGCCGATCAAGATCTGTGGCGACATCCACGGCCAGTACTATGATTTGCTGCGGCTTTTCGAGTACGGAGGATTCCCTCCCGAGGCGAATTACCTATTTCTGGGCGATTACGTCGATCGCGGCAAGCAGAGCCTCGAGACAATTTGTTTGTTGTTAGCATACAAAATTAAATACCCCGAGAATTTTTTCATTCTCCGGGGAAACCATGAGTCGGCATCCGTCAACAGAATCTACGGATTTTACGACGAGTGCAAGCGCCGCTATAATATCAAGCTGTGGCGCACGTTCACTGACTGTTTCAACTGCCTTCCCATCGCTGCTATTATTGACGAGAAGATCATCACAATGCACGGCGGCCTGAGTCCAGATCTCAACAGTTTGGACCAGATTCGCCGGGTCATGCGTCCTACAGATATCCCGGACGTGGGGCTGCTTTGCGACTTGTTATGGTCGGACCCAGACAAGGACATTACCGGCTGGGGTGAGAACGACCGAGGAATCTCGTTTACTTTTGGACCCGACGTGGTGTCGCGCTTTTTAGATCGCCACGAGCTCGACCTCATTTGCAGAGCCCATCAGGTAGTAGAGGATGGCTACGAGTTTTTTGCAAAGCGCCAGCTCGTCACCTTGTTCTCAGCACCAAACTATTGCGGAGACTTTGATAATGCCGGCGCCATGATGAGTGTCGACGAGAGTCTCTTGTGCTCGTTCCAGATTCTTAAGCCGACAGAAAAGAAGAAGAAACCTCCCCAAGTTAGCCAAGGACAGGCCAGACCGGTGACCCCGCGTAAGAAAAAGTAGAAAAGTAGTCTGCATGCTAGTAATTATGATCGGAAGTGACTGAACCATGACCGAGCCATAACCTACTTGACAGAGGCAACATCACCCCTATCCTCTATTTTGGTGCCGTATTATAGCTAGTTCAAAGTTTCTGCCTTTTTAACCTCTTTCAATCCCTCATGCTGGGTCTGCTTAATAGTCGTTTAGATCACAGTGTAGGACGGCATGTTTCTAGTATTGTCTCAAAGCTAGAAATTCGATCTACCCAGTATGTCTAGGTGGAGAGTCTGCCAAAATGCCCCCTAGGGACTCGATTCCTCAAAATCTACAAAAATTGCTCGTTATTCCCCTCGAGCATAAAGCAGTGTCTTTTGCTGTGCTATAGATATATATTTAGAAAATGCCCCCACTTTCGGCTCGTACTGACCGAGTATTGCGAGGGCTAAAACATCCATACGAAAATGTCACTCATACTAACCCTAATGACCAGCCTTTTGTCAACACCAAGACGCCATATTAGCAGATACAGGAACTTAAACTTATTTTGATGATCAGTAAATCATCTGTTTCAATTATTTTGCCGTGGCGATCACCAACACTGGTCCAGCCAAGCAATTCTTATCGCCCGAGATTTGACGAGAGATTTCTCGATGCGACACTGAAAATTGGCTTTTAGAGTTTAGTGGCTTCAAACGTCTTTATAATATTATACTTTTTCCGTGCGTTTCGTCGAGAACATCAACTTTTCACTGAATCCTCAGCATTATCGATTCCCTGCATGAACCAGCTAAGTGGCTACATTTGGATTTTCGATGGGCGATCAGCGCCCAAACTGGGCATCACTGCCATGAAACTCTCATACTCCAAATAAAAGTCTCGTTCTTGTTATCCGACTGGTAAAGCGCTAATAGTGAGTTGGGCCACAATTGCAATGCACGTGGGTATCACGAGAGGGTCTGGCAATTTCGTGGGGGCGTTAGGTTTTGCGCAGCTATTCTGCTCAAGGCGACTATCCCCTGTAACAACCAGACTATGAACGAATGTTACTCGAGCTCTCACCTAGCTGAAAAAAAAACTGAATACCAAGACATCATTCTAGCAAGCTGCGCTCAAAAAATCAGCTCATGATCTACACTCTTGCCACATCGGCTCATGCAGAGAAGTCGAGGGGGTCACATCGATGCCGCGCCTCAAGTGCATGCATAATGCTCTCACATTGCATGTACGTATGCATCACATTAACGTCGTCATCACTGTCGAGAAAAGGGTGCAGGGAACAGTATTCGTTATTTGCAGCATGCATATGGACAGGGATCCCACAAGGCCCTAACGGTTATCACTGATATACATCAACAATTGCTGCTGTTCAATAATTATAGGAGTCTACATTTGGAACAGAAGCGAATAGCTGTGAAACCGAATGCTTCTTAGCTAGTTTGATCAATTTGACCAAGAGCTCGTTTTGGCCGGCCTTGAGACCATGTTCTTTGGCTAGCGATACAATATATCCATTGATGAAATCAATTTCTGTTTCTTGTCCACTCTCGATGTCTGCCCGCATCGACGTTATATTGGCAGCGGTTTTCTCCAAAGCATCATAAACGAGTCCCGTCATTCTCTGATAACCAAAGCGCTTCCTTATATTAGGATGGGTTTTAGCAATAATGGCACTAGACTCGCGAGTCACACTGTCAATCAGTCCTCGATGCTGGAGCAGCTCACCATTTTGACATCTAAGGAGAGCCGTCAATGGATTGGCCACTGAATTGATAACCAGCTTTTCCAGTTGCTCTGCCTTGAAATCAGGCGAGAACTCAAAAGGCTGAAAGTTGAGCTCGTCCACAGGTTTTTCCAATGTGAAGGGTAGGTACTCGGTTGCCTTGAAAACCCACGCCACGGAAGTTTTTTGCGAACCCTGCTTGGTGATAGCCTGAATAAAATCTGGAGAGTCGTCGCGAGGCCATAGATCCCGCACAGAATCTACAACTCCCATTCCATTTTGGACGAAAACAATCTTTGATTTTGCATCCAATCGAGACACAAGTGGTTCTAGAGCTCCACGAGTCTGGCCTGCTTTTGTGCAGACCAACAATGTGGAAATCTTTCCCAGATCATCGGCAGTTTGTGCAGGAATCCGGGCCGATATGGTTTCATTGGGCCCAATAACTTTGATCTGGCCACCAGCCTGCTGATATTGCAAAAGGCGGTTGGTAGAGCTCAAAATGAGGTTCACTGGTCGATGCTGGGAGATTCGCAGCGCGGCAAATCCTCCTATACTACCCACTCCGAGGACGTGCATTTGATATTAGCGCGTTTAATAGGACAATACTCGAGGAATCAGTCAGTTAGATGGCTGCGTCGGCACACACAAACTTTGTGCTCGTGAAATTTCACTTTGTAGATTTTACGTAATCACGATTTATGGCAAGCCTGGTCTAATCCAACGCACCTCAATCACATCCGCATGAACTCTACTGACGCTGAAACTCTCCAACTCATTGAGGAGCTGAGCCGCTTCTCTGGCCCCGAGGATGCCGCACAAGCCAAGGCAGAGGCCATCACATTTCGTTTAATGGAACGCCAGAATCAGGTACGAATTGCCATTCTCAAGTCTCAGAAACCATCCACTGAGCTTGACCGTCAACGAGACTCAGATAAGCTTCTCACCCGTAGGCTGAGGAGCGCACTAGAGAGTGCCAGAACCCGCAGACAAGAGAAATGGTTTGAACGACGCAAACGTGCACTAGTCGAGGCCTCTAAAGAGGGGCTATTCGACTCAGTTTCCAGGGACGACGATGAGGAAGATTCCAGGGATGTTGCTCGAGCTGAGCAGGTCACGCAAAGCATGAGACGCATTCATCAGATGGCACATTTGGAGGTGCTCAAAGGCGAGATGAACATCGAAGAGTTGGATGCCGCCACTAAGAGCCTCATCCAGGTACAAAACACGTACTCAGCCGTGGATCTACTTTTGAATGGCTCCAGAAGACTGGTCAAGCTGCTGGACGAGGCAGACACTCGGGATCGAAGAATGATGATGCTGTCGTTGTCGTTCTTGGGAGCAGTAGTATGCTGGATTATTTATAGAAGAGTTCTGAAGCTACCGCTGAAGCTTTTGTTCTGGCTCATTATGCGCCTGGTCGGCTTGGGAGAGTACGTCACAGGTGTTGGCTCATCAGTGCGAAGCATCAGAGAGGGCCCACTTTCCGCTTCAGACCAAAGCATTGAGAGTGCTGCTAGTAGTACAAGCACCGTCATATCGCGCGTTACTGAGGTTCTCACTGTCGTCGAGGCTGCTATAACAAAGAGTGCAGGCGATCTCGATAGCCTAACGGAGATCGACACTTTGGACCCGAGCAATTTGTCGGAAAGTCTAGAGCCACTCACGCAGACCTTGAGCGAAGCCATTGAAATCGTACAAGAGCATTTGGAACTCTAGTTTACGACTATTGCACATTCTCTAACGTCTGGCACCATAGTGCAGTGTGGTGAACCCCTAGGTTATGACCTCCTAAGAATATAACCGGTCACATTTGCAGTAAACAACTACTCAAAAATCTAATCATCACTAAAATACAGTACTATAACTGGTGTCAAGCCCACCAATACCTGGGGTGAGCTAGCCACCTCGCTAAAGCCTTGTTACATAATCACTGTGTCCATGAGCCCCTATTCGTTTGCAAACGAGAGTCTAGGGGATGTACTACTAGATCTCGCAGTACGATTTATTCTAAACTGTCCAAAAGAGGACCTCAGTACTGCTGAGCGACTGTTTTTCCAGATTGAGGAAGCTCATTGGTTCTACGAAGATTTTTGCCGAGTGGACAATACCGCTTTGCCTTCAATGAAATTGCGGACTTTTGTTGACAAGTTTTTCTCGGCCTGCCCTATTCTATATCAGTTTCAGAGTGATCCGCTTGGTGCACTCACGAGCTTCCAAAGTTACAAGTCATTTATTCCGGTTAGAGGTGGAATTATCCTCAATGAGGCACTGGACAAAGTGCTAATGGTGAAAGGTTGGAAGTCCTCGTCGAGTTGGGGTTTCCCCAAGGGCAAGATCAACAAGGATGAACCTGATGAGACATGTGCGATTAGAGAGGTTTATGAAGAAACTGGTTTCGACATGACCCCGTACATTAAATCAAATGATTATTTGGAAGTTACTCGTCAGGGCAAGAATATTCGCCTCTACATTATCCGTGGTGTGCCTGAGAACACCCAATTCGTCACACAAACTCGCAAAGAGATTTCTAAGATCAAGTGGCATCAGGTTTCAAAGCTGCCATTCTTTAACAAGAAGGTGCAGGATAGCAATTACTACATGGCGGTTCCGTTCATGAACGGACTCAAGAAATATATCAACAAGTGCAAAGGTCTCGCGACCAGCCTCTCGAGTTCTGAAACTGACGCACTCAAGAACGTACTTGGATCCGACAAGCTTAATGACGATGAGGCTGCAAAGAAATTACTCAGTCTTCTGAAGCCTCAGAAAAAGCAGGAGAGTGCCGATACAGATCGAGAAACCTTGCTCAACCTCCTAAAAGGAACCTCGAAAACGTCTCAATTGGAGAACGCTCAACAAGTCTTGGGTCTATTCAAAACAGAGATCAATGCAGAGAATGTGCTTGCTGCTCCTACTAAAGTTACCATACCTTCACACTACTCCTCTCAGGTATCGTGTTCCAATGAGGCCCCGCCAGTGCCTCCTAATTCGATGCTTGAAAGCCTAGTGTCCAAGCGTAGACAAAACGCAAAGGCAGGGGGCCTACTCTCCATTTTGAGCGGTAGCGTGCAATCTTCTGGCAGCCAGAATGCACCTATTCCAGCTTCCTCTAATAATGTTAATAGGGGCCTTGAGAAAGATTTGATGGACCTCCTCCAAAAACCAAAGAGAGGGCAAGAACAAGGGAAGGATAACCCGATTGATCTGTTGGCCTTGTTAGAACCAGGTACAAAAGGATCAAAAAAAGGCGACGATAAGGAGGTGCCTGAGAAAGAAACCCCAGAAAAAGCAAAGTCGGAGCCAATTCAGTTACTCAAGCTTCTCGAGAAACAAGAGAAACCTGCAGCGAACCTGCACCCGTCCGAAGATGCCTTGGAGCAGTATTTGAGAAAAGTGACGGGCTCATAAGTTATTTGGTCTTTAACCATAAATGTATTGATACAGGAAAGTACGTAGGAAAATTTTTAGCCTCACCGACGGTTCCTGAAACTGCATACATGGTCTAGAAGTAGTTTAGGGTATATGGCTGTATCTGCAGTTCTGAAACGTATGGCCTACCCTTGTTTATTATGCGTAGCTGTTTGTATGGCTCTACTATCATCACAATATCATAGCAACAAGCCACAATGTGGTTGGCACGGCAGTCATCCCGTCTATTTTTGGTCGTGAATATCAACCGGCGCTAAGGTACTATATGTTGAGTTTAATCTGCACGATTTGCTCAGCCATGCTGCAGAACAAGAGGTCTATCTTTGAAAATATTCATTACTGGCCCGTTCAAGCTGAGGGGTCCCTGCATTGAATATATGTTTCTCGGTTCAACGACTCAGCTGAAAACTGGCGAGACATGCACGATTATGCAGCGTCACGTCCAGGCAACAAATTGAAGCAGGCAGCAACCATCGTCACACACATCATCCCAGGGAAATGAAGCACACGTCAGTTAAGGAATTAAGGAATATATATATCATCATCACCTACATAGACTCAGTATTGGGATCACTGCATCAAGTGCATGCATCGTGTAGGCCAAGACATTTCCATCGTACCGCTTATGCACCAACGTGCATCCTCTTATGTGGCCACTTTGATATGATCGTAGGGCGTATATGGTCCGCCTTTAATATACAAGTAAGCTGTAACCACATGGTAAATTCAATGTATTCTCAGCGTTTTTGCGTATATTCTATGCATGTCTGAGGGGTCAATTGCATATCTGCCACTTTTAGGCTCATATTTTTCTTAGTCACCGGGGCTAATCCGCTAAAGCTGAAATCTAATGACATCAGACCTGCATGTGGGGTGCAAAGATGATTGTGGTCATCTGGACAGCCATGCACGCCTTACCCTGAGGGGAGGACACCCAGGTTTTGTGAAGAACACTCATGGTCGAGATGCTTAATTATGGTGGTCAAATCTGTAAACAGATTAAGCATTAGAAAGTGTCGGGATGCACCCGATCATTCCCCGATGCACCTATCATTGCATACGGCAAGACCACAGATAGGTGTTTGGGCGGCGGAGCCTCCTGTCCGAGTTGCCTCCGTGATATGGAGGATAATAGAGCCACGTAATGGATTTTATATATCAATAGTATAGAATGTGGAGCAGTTTCATTAATGACTGAGAGCAGGGTGATTCTGTACTCAACGCCACGAGAAATCCTCACTTTAATTTCTTTTTCCACTCGTGCAGATCACACAGTGGTACACAATCAGAAACATGTATATAACCCAGACATGAGAGCCATGTATGTTTTGCAATTGGGACCATCAACACAAGATGTTCACTGCTTTGAACCTAATCTAGCTGATCTCCTATTATGGATGAAATACATAGACCTGCAGCAGCCACACCGCAGCTGTCATGCAGTTGCCAATTTCACCTTGTAACCATGGTAACATGAGGTTGTCAGGGATACAAACTGGCATGATCTGCAAGGAACATTTGAAGCACCAGATGTTACTGAGGACGCTGAATGGCACAGTGTGAATTTCACCAGACAATCAGCACAGATGATCTTGATGGATGGTGTGCCCACATACGGTTGGCCCCTCGGGGCTCGAGAGGTACTGGAGATTGCCATAACCCGTGATTTTAATAAGCGGTATCAATAACGTGACTAATCACAGAAGTGATACAGGTCCATTCGCAAATGTGCATGTCCATCTGCATGCACAACCTCATTCTCTGCAAGGTATCGCTGACAAACTTCACTGCGTGTGGAGGCGTAATAGATATAAAGCATTGGTTCCGCTGGGGATAAGAATTGCTGGTAGGAACCTGATCAGTCAAGTTATCAGTTCCTGAGTAGTGTGTGCACCTATTAGCATCACTTGCATAACTCCACACAGTTAATCTATTCTTCGGGTAAAAGAACAAGCCTCTGTCAAGAAGTCAGAACGTGCTATTGCTTGGACAGGAATAATTTCTGATCCATTAATTACCTTTGTTGTTACGGGCGTCCTTTTTTAAGCGCTTCCTACAAGTTTTTCACCCTCTGCCCACGGCATCCGCTTAGTCATTTTAGCGTCTTGGTGCGTTAATATTATATATATACGTCAGTTGCTGGAAGTGGAATTACCTAGGCAACAACCTCAGGAAAAAAAATCTTTAATTGAGCTGGACTCCTCCTATTTGTTTGTGTACAAAACAAGCAGCGAAAACAAGAACTCACAGGGAACGCACACACATATACACCTGATTAAAACATCATTGAAATGGAGCAGGAGCATGGAGTTGATTCCGCTATATCCGCACTACACGATGTCGTCTTTGATGTCTTGGCCTCAATGAAGGAATCCCAGTACAAATACATGCCTAATGTGAACACGATGGACTCGCAACCAGAATACAAGTGGTTCATGCGGCCGAGTCTTTTGGGCTTTTTGCTCGAAGGCCAAACCAGCCTTGGGCTAGCAACCGAAGTGTTTAGTCTAGCGGTCAATATCCTTGATCGTTACGCTTCACGACGTGTTGTGAATGGTCGCCACCATCAGCTGGTGGGGGCCGTCTGCCTGTGGATTGCCGCAAAGTACACCGACAACAAATCCCGCGTCCCGACCGTGAAAGAGATTGAGTACCTGTGTGCCAATACCTTCAGCGCAAGCATAATCTGCGAGATGGAGCTGCACATACTCAATTCGCTCGAGTGGGAAATATCGGCCCCCACCGCGGTGGAGTTCGTCGACCTAATTGTCGGCCAGCTCTACGCTCACAAGGCAAATCTGACCTATGCGGATCCTGTCATCTATTGCGCACTGAGCAAGCACATCTGCGAATGTGCACTATTCCAAAGAAACCTGCTGAGGTATCTGCCATCGGTAGTTGCCAGCACGGCGGTTGAACTTGCCTGTGTTGTCATGGATCTATTTTGCGGGGTCGATCGCCAGTTCTGTCAGGTTATGGGTTCTGACGGTGAGGTGTTCAATCTCCTCGCCGCAATGGTGTCAAGACCGCCCCAGCAGCTGTCAATACGTCGCGACGCCTACAGGCCGTACGACGTTGTGGCACTGTTGTCTCGGTTTGTGGAGCTCGGACGCCAGCAATGCCAGGAGCCTGCTCCGGGCTTCGCTGTATCCCCTAATCTGAGTATAAGTCCTGGCGGCCTCACCTCGCCCGCTACCACAGCAAGCATCGACAACAGCCCGTACGGAATGCCTCCCACCCCGGATAGCGTCTTTGGCAATACTCAGCTGCCCTATCCCCAAAAAATTGTCTCGTCCCCTCCGACGGACTTCTCATCCCCACCCTTGTTTATGCCCTAATGATTGATTGCCTGGCGCAGTAATGTTTCCCTTTTCTATATCACATGCTTATATTTATGATGCGGTGGAATCAAAAAAAAACAAACGGGGGCACCTGCTATAGAATGTATTTATCACTACTTGCTACCTAAATTGCACCTGACGCATGAACGAGTCACACCCGACTAGTGGCTTGTCCCTGCGTCATTAGTAATACCCAACGATATCTGGGGTAACCGGTCCGCTACTGCATGCGTGGCGTTAAGCGATTATCGGAGCTCCACTAAGACCCCTCGAAGGTGTGGCGACGGCCATGCAGGTCGATGCTGGCCCTAACCCATTGTTTACATTCGCTAACTTCAAGCCTCTCATCTAGTTGTTTGACAGCATGCCTCAGTCTCCAATTAAGGTAGCCGTGAGAGTCCGCCCACCAACTTCACCGCAGACAAAGAAAAGGAGCTCCACGAAGCTCCCAAATGGAAGGTCGGATCAGCCGCAGAACCTTATTCACGTTCAGGACTCGCTGCTGATCCTTGATCAGCCTGAAAATAAGCTCAACTTACCGTCGCAGCACCTTAGGCAGCATAAGTTTTGCTACGATAGCGTTTTCGGTCCGGAGTGCACGCAGGAGCAGCTTTTTGACAAAACTGTGAAACCACTCATCTCTTCCTTGGTGGATGGGTATAATGCGACGATATTTGCATATGGCGCTACGGGGTGTGGTAAGACGCATACGATTTCGGGGCCCAAGGAGAGTCCTGGAGTGATTTACCTGGCAACCCAAGAACTGTTTGCGCAGCTCGAGAACCAGAAGCTGAACCGAAAGTTCAAGCTCTTCTTGTCGTACCTAGAGGTATACAATGAGCGGATCCGCGATCTTTTGTCTCCTTATCCGGAGAGCAGAGCAGACCTCAAGCTCAGAGAGGATAACCACAGTTCCATCGTTGTGACCAACTTGAGCTTCCACGAGCCCACGAGCCCAGACGAAGTGCGTGAGTTGGTAGAAAGAGGGAGTAGTCGGCGAACCCAATCGTCGACATTTGCCAATGCGGTCTCGTCTCGATCGCATGCAGTGCTACAAATCAAACTGGTCCAGACAGATCACTCAAGCGGGCTTGAGGATGATCAGCTCGTTTCCACACTAAGCATAATTGATTTGGCCGGAAGCGAGAGAGCAGCTGCGACAAAAAACTGCGGCAAGCAGCTCAGAGAGGGTGCCCATATCAACAAGTCGCTCTTGGCGCTAGGCAACTGCATTAATGCCCTAAGCACGAAGAAGTCGTTCATCCCCTATCGCAACTCCAAGCTCACTAGGCTACTCAAATTCAGTTTGGGGGGAAACTGTAGAACCCTCATGATCGCCTGCGTGAGTCCCAGCGCACGTCACTATGACGATACCCTCAAAACTCTGCGATATGCGGCCCAGGCAAAGGAAATACGCACGAGCAGTCTTCGAAATCATCAGCTTGTGAACAACCAGGTTGCAAATTACGTTGAGAAAATAGACGAGCAAAGAAGAAATATCGTCGATCTAAAAGCGCAATTACTGAAATGGCAGGAGGTCTGGAAGTTGGCGAGCCAGGCGTCAGAATACGGGAAAGATCTCGCCGAGACCGAGTTCAGGAAACTCCTCACCGACTATGGGCAGGCCCCATACCACTCACAGGAAGGCGAGCTGGCACTTCAGCAAGCTTTTGATGCCGAAAAATACAAAACATTGTATAACCAGACCCTGAACTTGAACCAGGAGTACTGGAACAGAGAAAACCTCTTGACGTCACCTGCCAAGCGTATCAAACCGGGTATATTGCCGAAGTCGATTTCTCCCTTGCGAGTGCGCTACGAAGATTCTACTATCAATTCTACCATCAACATGTCCATTGACTCCTAATCTAAGCTTTCTCGTGCGCTACGAAGAACCTACAATCAATTATACCGTTCACGTGCCCATTGACTTGTAATCTACACTTGCTCGTGCGCCAAGATCCGGTGGCTGACATATCGCGCCACGTGACCTGGACCAGGATATAATCCAGGATTAACTTGCCACTCTGTATTACATGGGAGAGAAGCTGACTTCAGAACAGACCGCAGCATTAAAGGATGCATTTAGTTTGTTTGATAAGGACGGCGACGGAGTTATTACCGCCAACGAGCTAGGTGTGGTGCTCAGATCCCTCGGCCATTCTCCTAGCGATGCGGAGGTGGCGGATATTATCAACGAGGTTGACGCAGACGACAGTGGAACCGTAGATTTCGAGGAGTTTTTGGTCATGATGGCTCACCGCATGACGATAGTGGACCACGATAGCGAAGCTCGCGAAGCGTTCAAAGTGTTTGACCGCAACGGCGACGGGTTTATTTCAAAGAATGAGCTGCGTGAGGTGCTCATGTCAATTGGTGACAAGATCTCCGAAGAGGATGCTAATGTCATGATCAAGGATGTTGATGCGGATGGAAATGGTATGATCGACTTTACTGAGTTCCGCAAGCTCATGAAAGCTAGTAGTACGTAACCTATTTATACTATATACTGTTTTATCAAAACGGTTCAATCCAAGCAGCGAATACGGGCCTGTATACTCGGACAGTTCCGGTCGTCATCTGCTGCAGGTTATACGATCCGTCCTGGACGGGCGAGCCCCCTACGTTTTGCTCGACTACCAAGATCGTCGCATGGTTGACTGATGTGATAATGGATGTGTGATGTGGTCCCGTGCGTGATTGTGATGCTTGGCCAGCGAATGCGGCTTCCTCAAACTGGACAATGTCTCCACGACGCATCATATCAAACGACGCCTCGACGGCAGAGCCCTTCTGGCTGAGAACCAGTGCTCCATGCACATATCCTTGAGAGGGCATTGCTTTGCCGTCAGTGCCTTGGACGAGGGCCTCCTTAGCGAGGGTCCAGCATTCTCCGTCACCGACTCGGGTACCTCGCTGAGCCTCCGCCCAAGATGCAACGCCATCACCAAACGTCTCACTCTGCTGGATCAGCTCCTGCTGAGACATCGGCTTAGGGGGGAACCCACTGGTCTCTTCGACTTGAACCTGGCTGGGATCGGCCGGGGGCCACTGTAGCTCGATTCGAAGCACTGAGAGGTCAGGCTGACGCACATTGATGTTGAGCGTGGAGACGCTACTATTCGCCTTGGCTTGACAGGAGTACGACCTGCCGCTGAGGCAGGGCGGAAGCTGAAGCCTATCGAGCGGCTGAGCAAACCACAACGTGGAGAGCTGTAGGTCTCCAACTTTAGCAGAGGCGGTTCCAGCGGGAGCAGCCTGCTGAGGTGCAGGCACTTGCCTTGGAGCAGGAGCAGGGGGTGGTGCTGCATGACTGGCCTCGTGTGCAGGAGACGGATGGAAGCTAGCGTGTGCTGGCTTTGGTTTCAGCGGTTTAGCAGGCTTGGGCTTTCCAGGTTTGGGCTTTAGCGACACGTTCTCCATGTCCTTGTCGAGTGTATGAGTGGGATTCAGCTTCAGTCTGTTCTCGAGCTCAGACAACATGTTTGGTGCTATTCCAGACGGGCCAGCAGGGGTGTGAGGCTTGACTTCCTCAATGTGTGGTGGTTGGTGTGGCTTGAGATGCGGCTTTGGCTTTGTGGGCTTGGGGGCCTTGGCTTGTTCGTGGACAGCGCCATAGGCGGCTGGAGGGGGGACAGTTCCGCCTGCTGCGGTCGGGACTACGGATGCGGCGTGTTCGTACGATGGAGGTCTGACAGGTTGGGGAACAGGTCTCGCTTGGGGCGGTGATGACGGCACTGGTGCTGCGGGATGTGGTTTCGGTGTGCCTGCATCCGATGCGGGATTAGCGTTGCCGACCTTGGGAGGGGGTGCGAACGACCAAGGGTCCACTACGGGTCGCTTAGGAGGTGGGGGGGTTGTCGCTTGTTGACCGGGTTCGGTTATTGGAGCCCCAGGGACGGGACGAGGTGGGAGCGACCCCGGGGTGCTCACAGGGGACGGTGCCACTGGAGGAGTTTGGACTGCGTTCTGCCCATACGCTTGAGGGGGCTGGCCGTAAGCTGGGGCCTGACCATACGCTTGAGGGGCTGCTGGCTGCCCGTACGCTTGAGGAGCTGCCGGTTGCCCGTATGCCTGCGGAGCTGCAGGTGATGCTGGTTGCCCGTACGCTTGGGGAGCACCTGGGGCTGGCTGCCCGTATGCTTGTGGGGCTGCTGGCGGTGCTGGCTGACCATATGCCTGAGGAGCTGCTGGTGCTGCTGGCTGGCCATATGCCTGAGGAGCTGCTGGTGATGCTGCTTGTCCATACGCTTGTGGAGCAGGGGCTGCCTGTCCATATGCTTGCGGAGTAGGAGGGGCTTCAGGTTGCCCATATGCTTGAGGAGCTGGTGGCTGTCCATAAGCCTGGGCAGGTTGTCCGTAGGCTTGAGGAGCTGGCTGCCCGTATGCTTGGGGGGCTGCTGGCTGCCCGTATGCCTGAGGAGCTGCTGGCTGTCCGTACGCTTGGGGAGTACCTGGGGCTGCACCGTACGGTTGTGGGGTGCCTGGAGCCACAGGCTGCCCATAGGCTTGCGGAGTGCCAGGAGGAGGAGGCTGTCCGTATGCTAGAGGAGCCGCAGGCTGCCCAGGAGCCGGCTGATAACCATAAGGAGCATTAGCCGGCGGAGGTGCCTGATAGGCTGGCACAGGTTGCGGTTGGCCCGCAGCGGGCTGCGTAGAGTTCTTGAAGACTGGCTTATACGCCTCGTCGCCGTATCCGCCTCTCTTTGGGGGACGACTCCACCTGTGAGGGTCTTCTACTTCATTCAAGGCTCGGACGTGGACCGGTGGAGCAACAGTGTTGTCTCTTTTAGTTGCGGTTTTCAACAGGGACGAGTTGGATCTCTTGTCCTGGTACTTTTTCTGGTACTCGTTCAGGGAATCCCTAGCTTTATTGAGGTGCTGCATTCGGGGGCTGATCGACTAGCTACGACGCCACATCCCCCGGAGTGGCCACATGTCGTATGTCTCCGCAGTCCGCCACAGCACTCGCCACTCTGTGTCTATCGCTTATGCTTGCTGTGCATGACTTAGTAACAATTGTTTACTTTCTATTTTCCCACCTAACAATTATGGACTACGAGCCACTGGAGGTTGTGGGCCATGGGTCGTTTGGCCTGATCCGCAAAGTGCGAAGGATTTCCGACGGGGCCCTGTTTGCAAGAAAAGAGGTATCATATAAACAAATGAATGCAAAAGAACGCAATCAGCTCAAGGCAGAGTTTCGCATACTAAAACGGCTCGACCACCCTAATATCGTTCGATACCTGCACCACGATTTCATCACTTCCTGTGAGCAGGTGCATTTGTACATGGAATTCTGTGGAGGAGGAGACCTCAGTGCGGTGATTCGACGATTGCGAGAGACCGGGAGCTACATGCCCGAGCATGACGTGTGGAACGTCTTCGTCCAGCTCGTGCTGGCATTGTACCGGTGCCACTACAACGCCGATCCCCCAAAGCTCGAGTATCCGTTTCAGCAACTCGACCAGGACCCCCAGACCCCAGTAGCATTTATTCTGCATCGTGATATCAAGCCAGAAAACATCTTTCTAGGAAAGAATGGCAACATTAAGTTGGGAGACTTTGGCCTCGCCAAGTTGCTCGATGGAGACAACCCGCTCGCCAACACCTACGTGGGCACTCCCTACTACATGTCACCAGAGGTGTTGATGGACCAACCCAGCACGCCTCTGAGTGACATTTGGTCGCTTGGATGTGTGCTCTATGAACTCTGCACTCACTCTCCCCCCTTCAAGGCCAAAACTCATTTCCAGCTCACGCAAATGGTGCAGACGGGAAAGTTCAGGCCAATTCCCGAGGATCTGTACTCTTTCGGGCTGCGCCAGACTATCTACATGTGCCTGAACGTTAATCCCTCCGATCGACCGAGCACGGCTGTACTGCTCAACCTCGATATTTTGAAGATCTACCGCAAAGAGAGGGAACTAGCTCTCCGCGAGGAGCAGCTGAGGATCAAGGAGCAGCAGTACAAGGAACTGCTAGAGAAGCGTCTTGAGCAGAAGATCGAAAAGTACATTGAGGAAGAAGTCCAGCTGCGACTCAAGGAGCGTACCTCGTCCTCTCAGCAGATCCAGCAGGCTCGTCTGAGAGGCCCTCGGGCGTTCAAACACATGGACAGTCCTCGAATGCCACTGGATGACATCAAAAATGAGACTTACGTTTAATTACGATTATTTATCATGAAAACACCACCGTACTCTTGGTAGCCTCCGCCGTCAACGGTAAACTCAGCCTAAATGCATCACTCGTGTTCAGGTAGTACCGGTACATACGACGAGAGCGAATAAATCCTAAATTTTCGTAGAGAGCTAGAGCCCCGGCGTTCGAGACCTCGGTCTCGAGAGTCACTTCGTCCGCCCCGTTGGCCTGGAGCTCGTCTACGACCTTTGTGATTAGTTTTTTAGCAATTCCCTTGCCGCGATAGTCCTCCTGCACCACCAGCATCGCAATGTAGCCTCGCTGACGGTGCTTGTGCTCCCGCACACTGGCGACAATGGCCCCGACAACTTTGTCTCCGTGGCGAGCTAGGAAAGTAAGGTTCGGCCAGTCTTTTAGAAAATACTGATAGACGTAAAAACTATAAGGCTCGCTCAAGTCCTTCGCGAGCAGCCGGTCGATTTCGGCGATTTCGAGTGTCTCGTTCGACACATCGTACGGCCTGATGCCAATATCTGTCGTCATTGCGTGAGTGCCCACTATGTGTTGATGCAGTAAACTACTTTAAGCTTCTAGTCAGAACCTCGATGCTAGTCATCTGCATTGTACCCCTCTTGTAACCAATGGCAACTTAGTCAGTGTCAGCCACTAACATCACTTGCATTTATGTCGTCCACTATTGAGCGTGTTATACGCAACTTCCGCCGGGTTGGGCTGAAAGATTACTTCAAACAGCTCAACCGTATCGGTGATACCAAGGCCGGTACTCTAGTTGGCGAGGATCTCTACGGAAACAAGTTTTACGAGAACACTACTGAAGACGAAATCCACTTGCGTACTCGCTGGGTTGAGTACAAGGACTACTACGCTGACATGTCCAAGGTAGAGCCCGCGTGGCATTTCTGGCTTGCACATGGCGTTGACACTGCGCCTACCAAGATGCCCAAGGAGAAGATCTCCCCCAGGGCCTATCCTCCTTTCCAGCAGCCATACTGGAGTCAGACTGGCACCCCTGGTGCGTACATCCCATACTCTACCGTCAAGCCCCGAGTCGAGAAGTGGAGTTGGGCTCCAAAGGTCGCTGAACGGGTCTAGGTAACTAATTTAATAAATATAACTAACATTACGCATTGTGCACGCAGGCTGCTCACGTTCGAGTCAATTGACCCGAGAGTGTGAATACTCACTTAGAACTCAAGTTTCAATGCCGCACAATTAGGCAAACACAATTAGGCAAACACAGCCCAGTGTTCTACCTGTAGCGTTATCAATGCTGCAAACACTAGAACATAATTTTTCAAGGCTCTCAGCATGCTGAGGCCAACCGTCGAATTTACGCCACTCTGTATGCGTGCGACTTGACGCGTTGTGGCGGTAAATGAAGGACCCAAATTCTCAATCTGCCGACGACGACAGCTATTTCGACGACTTCTGGGATGACTTTGACGACAAGAAGGAGCTGACACAACAGCAGCCTCCGGCCCGAGCGACACCGCCCTCGAGAGGCAAGCAGAAACCGGCAAACACTAAAATTACGGACTTTCTCCCGAGATCTAGACCGACTAGCTCAGATCTACAAACACATCAGCCAAACTTCAACATCCGGCCGCTCAGTCGACCAAGTGGTGAGCCCCCAACTCACCATGCCTTGAATGCAGAAGCACTCAATGCGTACATTTACCCCACTAATTACCCGATCAGAGACTACCAGAGAAATATAATCTCAAAATCCCTCACCCAAAACATCATATGTGCCGTTCCTACCGGGCTGGGCAAGACATTCATTGCCTCGGTCGTGATGCTCAATTGGTATCGCTGGACAACCAGGGCTAAAATAATCTTTGTGGCACCCACACGGCCGCTCGTAACTCAGCAAGTTCGGAGCGTGCTCGAGATCACCGGCATCAGTGTTAGCGACACATGCATTCTACTCCAGGACATTGTCAAAAAGCCCCAGCGCCAGCACATGTGGGAATCACGAAGGGTGTTCTTTGCGACCCCTCAGACGGTGGAAAACGATCTGAAGAACGGCTTGTTTGACCCCAAGGATGTCGTGTGTTTGGTCGTCGACGAGGCTCACAGATCCACTGGAAATCACAGCTACGTGAATCTTGTTAAAGCCATCAAAGAAGAGAACCAATCGTTCAGAATACTTGCGCTAACCGCCACGCCCTCTAGCAAGCTCGACGGAGTGCAAGAGGTGGTCGACAACCTGCAAATTAGTGGCACCGAAATCCGATCAGAAGATTCCCTGGACGTACAGCAGTACACACATGTCAAAGATGTGGAGCGAGTCATAGTTGAGCTGGATTCCACTCAGTGCAAAGTCCTTGACTACATTTGCAAAGCCGTGCAGCCGCTCTTGACTGAGCTCTCAACCGCAGGGGTGATTCCCCATGACAATGCAAGGTCATTGCACCCAATCCAGTTTATCGATGGCATGAAGAAGTTTGCACAAAGACACCGCGGTGCAAGTAATCGGGTATTTCCAATGAGGGCCAAGACAAGCGTGGTCCAGCCAGTGGCCCTCGCAATTAGTATGCTCCAGGTGCATGGCATCTACCAGTTTTATCAGCGTATATTGGAGACCCAAGAGTCATACAACCAAAGCACCAAGCCTGGCGTGAACATTTCTAAAATCGTAAACAATGACGATTTCCAGTGTGCATTGCGTATGTGCAAGGAGCTGATATATACACCCGACGGTGAACGCTCGCTTGGCTTTTATACGCATCCTAAAGCACGAGCACTGACTAAAATTCTCCGGGAATACATGATCTCCAATGGAGCGGACTCCAGGGCTATTATTTTCACCGAGTATCGAGAGAGCGCCGCCGAGATTTTGTGGACTCTCGAACACCACGCAGGTGCAGCTTTATCTGCATCCATATTTGTTGGCCAATCTCAAACCAGTAGGGGTGTTAAAGGCATGACCCAGAAGGAGCAGCAAAAAATGCTGGATCGGTTCAAAGCTGGTGAGATCAATGTGCTGATTGCTACTTCTGTTGCTGAGGAAGGTCTCGATATTGGACAGGTAGATCTAATCATCTGCTACGACCAGTCCAAGAGCCCTATTCGAAGCATCCAGAGAATGGGTCGTACTGGTCGGGCCCGGGACGGCAAAGTATACATGCTCATGACCTCCAAAGAGCTCTCGAAACTGGACACTGCGCTGTTGGGACACAAATACCTGCAAAATCGAATCAACAAAAACGACCAGCTTCAGATCGGCCAACGCAAACTTATTTATCATCCTTCTCCTCGCATTTTGCCTGAAGGGACAACACAGGTTTATGAAGAGATCAAGATCGAAACGCCTAAGGAAAATTCCTCAGCATTAGAACAGGGCGATATCATAGAGGCTTTGCGTCCTGAGCAGAAGCGACGAAGGAAAGCCAAAGAAGCTCCCAACAAGAAGCAAAAAAGCGTTGCGGTGATCTTTGAGACCGCAGCAGAACTCACAAATGCTAACGATAAACCAGCACAATATTCACAAATCGACGAGATCATAAACCTGTCAGATGAAGATTAGGATCCACAGATCTACATGTTTATCGATGGATGTGCCTCAAAAGTACACAAACGGTTTTGTTATCTAGGTCTATTTGAGTACAAATCTGTGCAATGGTGGATTTTATTTGAAAGTATTGAGAAGGTCAACAAGGGCATCCACAGCCTCAGGTGTGACGGCGTTATAATTGGAAACACGGATACCCCCTACACTGCGGTGTCCCTTGAGTCCAGTGAGCTTGCGCTCAGCAGCAGCCTCAATGAACCGAGCCTCGGTATCTGGGTCTGCAAAATTGAAGACAATGTTCATACGAGAGCGGCTCGATGGACTCACCTTCTTGATATACAGGTCGCGGGCATCAATTGCGTCATAGAGCTTCTTGGCTTTTGCTTCTGATTCAGCCTGTTGAGCCTTTATGCCACCCTTCTCGAGCAGTCTCTTCACCACCAGTTTGATCACTTCAATAGCGAAAATAGAGACAGTATTGTATGCAGAGTTATTCTTGGCCACCAATGTCAAATCAAGCAACGAAGGTGCAATTGGCACCCCGAGGCCGCTGAGGGTCTCAACAGACGCTTGATCCAGAATGTCCTTCTTTACAATATACAGAGAGACACCTGCGATTCCGACATTCTTTTGGGCTCCACCAAACACAATGGCGAACTTGCTAAAGTCAACGGGCTTGCTCAGCATGTTGGAGCTCACATCGACCACGAGCTCTACTCCCTCGGGAACCTCAGGAACCTCGGTAAACTCCACTCCGTGTACGGTCTCATTATCACAGTAGTATACGTATGCAGTTTCCTTGGCGTCGCCGAATTTCCATACGGATTTATCAGGGATCTCAGTGTAAGAGCCATTCTTCTTGCCGTCGCAAACAACATTGGCATCGACACCCAGTCTCTTTGCCTCTGCAACAGCCTTTGCACTCCATGAACCGGTCACGAGGTAGTCAACCTTGCCCTTTTTGCCGGTCTTCTTAGCATACCATGCCAACATATTGTAGGTGACAGTGGCAAAGCCGCCAGTACCGCCTCCTTGGACAAATAGAATCTCATGCGTATCAGGGACGTTCCATAGCTGCTTGATATTGGCTTTGGTATTGTTGATAATCTCAGTAGCCTGCTTGGAGCGATGGGACATCTCGCCGAGTCCAACGCCCAGTTTTTCGTATTCAATGAATTCATCAGCAGCCGTCTTGATGACGTCTGTGGGGAGTGGTGCAGGCCCAGCTCCAAAATAGAATCCCTCACGCATGTGTAGAGTAAGGGATCGACTTGTGATTTTCAGTTAATGACGCAACTCGCATGCATGTGGCAACTCGTGGCGTGAGGAAGCGGTGGTTAGCATCGTCTCGCTGCGAATTTGCATTACTATTTACCGAGGAGCGGATGCAAAAGGAATAGCTGCCCACTAAGGTCAATCACCCGCCAATTGAGACCTCCAAAGTCACGACTACAAAGTCAAGACCTACCAAAGCCAAGCACCTTGGCAAGTGAATGCACGGTTTGAAAGCTTCAGTGCCCAAACTATATTATCGGCTCTGTAAATGTGTTGGCTTGCAAACACTGGTCCGCTACTCAAGTCCTGTGTTCAAACTCCTCGAGTCTTGCCAAGAGCACTTTAGCACTGCACTCCTCGAGCTCTCCGCTCAAAAACACCTCGTCGAGGGCACTGTAGACCTTGTAGAAATTGAAAACAATGTCGAGCTCGCAAACGCTGCCGAAGAACGTATCAAGGGTCTCGACGAAAAAGTGAATTGCCTCGAGGTAAAACAGCTCGTTATCCGTCGGCTCTACACAAACGCAGAAAAAGAGGCCCGCATACCTTCTGTAAACGATCTTTCGCTCCCGAAACTCGACGAAATTGGACTGGAACTTCTGATCTCTACTGGCTACTAATTGGTGAACCTCGCTCTTGACTTTGCGCCGATCCTCGTCATTGTATCTTGCATACCACTTGGATAGCCTAGTTTTGCCTTGCCTGTTTTGAATCAAGACAAACTGGAGCGCCATTCTAGCCGTCTGAGGGGACAAACAGGGTTACAATTATCGCTTTGTCATTGGGGCTTACCGGTGGCGGATCTGCCGCTTACTCATCGTCGCCACAATTTTCACACCCCATTCAATCTTAAGCCCCCTTTTCCTTGAATTTTTCACCATGGTTCTTGTAGTGGATCTTTTGCACCCTAGCAAGGAGACTGAAGAGCGCAAGTATAAGCTTGAGACTCTCGTCCCCACCCCTCGCTCTTACTTTATGGATGTTAAGTGCCCTCGTTGCTCCAGCATCTCTACCCTTTTCTCTCACTCTCAGACCGTCGTTGTCTGCCCCAGCTGCCAGTCTGTGCTGTGCCAGCCCACCGGTGGTAAGGCTAAATTGACTGAGGGCTCTAAGGTCCGCAGAAAGTAAGCACTTTTGGCACCCCTAAAATGTTTATATAGTTCTCGTAGATTACTCGAGTAACGCTATTACTGATACTCACCCTGAAAGCTAGCAAGAATTATATGATGTTGATTCGCTATTAAGTAGATTTGTTTCGTTGGTTGAGCCGCTCTGCCTACTTGCGGACTGTTGTGCTAGCCGGGACCCGACGGAACGCAAGTCGAGCTCAGGAGGCGTGTGAGGAGTTTTATAATATTATAGTGTTTGCTGTGGTTTCATGGCAGTCATCTATTATTTGAAGGACGCACAACTTTGGTCTTGTTCCAAAGTATAGCTTCACATGCGGATGCTAAAAAGCCTACACAAGTGATCGACTGGAGTTCGCCACTATTGCCTGGAAACCAAGCAAAAGCGTATGATACTAGTATTACTCAAATTCAGAAAATGATGAGTCGCTGCAGGGGCAAGCTTTCGGCAGATATGTACCGTTACACAGCCCAACTCAGCAGGGAGTTTCGCAGCTGCTTTATTAACGAGACAAAACCAATAAACCGCGTTCATCATGCCACAGGCCCTCCAGCTCCCCGTGTTGGAGCATAATCTGAGCCGATAGTGGACTAGAACCATTACGGTTCAATCACAAATCCGCCGCAGTAGTATAGTGGTTAGTACGTGACGTTGTGGCCGTCAAGACCTAAGTTCGATTCTTGGCTGCGGCACTTGAATTTTTTTGGGTCCTCCCACAGGACCCACTGATCAGTTTTTACCAATTATACCGACGGCATCCAGAATAGTGCGCTGGACATAGCTCGAGCGCCGGCCTCGCGTGTTTGCGCGTGTGCCGGTCCTTATCAGCTCGTGTGTAAACACGTGACACGCAACGCATGACATAAACCAAGCCATAATCCGGTGATGAGTTGCCATGCCCGGCATCACAGCATTCGCTGCGGTTGTAATTACACTTTTCACATTAGTAGTCAAGCTCGGGGCTCCGCCGCACCTCGAAGACTCAGATGCCCCGTTTCGTTTGAAAATGACCCACATCTTCCACCGCAATACCGACGGCTCGAATGTGCACGCCATGTACACTATCGGGGAGGAGGACGTGGCTCTGGCGGCTGAAATGGGCGAGCAGCTGGTCAGTGGGCCCCTGACGAGCGTCCCGAAGGAGATTACTCGTCTCAAACAGCCCGTGAGGAACGAGTTTCTGAGCCGAGTCAAGTCAGTGGGCGACGGATCTCTCAAGTGCGGGTCTGCGGGGCGGTACGTGGACCTGGAGATCGACGACTCGAGCTGGGATCATCACATTGAACGGTTCCCCAACGTCGCCGACCGCAACACTGTCATTACCCTCGCAGAACTCGCTGCAAACGCCTACGTGCCCACTCCACACCAAGGAGACTGGACCAATGTCAGCCGCAAGTCATGGCACCACCACGAGGACGGATTTGGCTGGATGGGCGACGGAGTTCGCGGCTACGTGTTTGTGTCTGAGGACAAGAACACCGTCGTTATCAGCGTCAAGGGAACCAGTGCGGCAGTGTTCGACGATGGAGGCCCCACCGCTCCCAACGACAAAATCAACGACAACCTTTTCTTTAGTTGCTGTTGTGCCCGCATCTCGTACATGTGGAATACCGTGTGCGACTGCTATCTGGGCCAGGACAAGCATGGCGCGCAGCTGTGCGACCAGAACTGCCTGGAGGCCGAGCTGTACCGAGAGGACCGCTACTACCGGGGCATTCTCGACGTCTACGAGAATGTCACTGCCCTGTACCCTGATGCAGAGAACATCTGGGTTACTGGCCACTCTCTCGGTGGTGCCCTCAGTGTGATGGCTGGACGCACGTACGGCATTCCAACGGTGACGTTCGAGGCCCCTGGAGACGATCTTGCCATTCGCCGCTTGCACCTCCCCCGGCCCCCTGCACAACCCATATGGGATGACCACGTCTGGCAGTTTGGCCACAACGCTGACCCTATTTTCACCGGTGATTGCAGCGGCGCTGGGTCAACCTGCTGGCTGGCAGGCTACGCTATGGAGACCAAGTGCCACTCGGGCCTCCTCTGTGTCTACGATGTCGTGGGCGATTTCGGCTGGCACTCTTCGATCGCCAATCACCGCATCCATGTCGTTATCGAGGACGTCTTACAAGCCTATAATGAATCTGCTATTTGCAGATTGCCGGCTCCATGTGAAGATTGCGACGGCTGGAAGTTCGTTGACATGCTGAAAGACCCAGTGTCAACTCATACTCTCTCGACACCCGCCACACCGTCGACGCCTGCTCCGACCCGTACCACTAGTTTTACCTCCTCTTCAACCTTGACTTCAGCCACCACAACTGAGAGCTATTGCCTTACTAGAGCGTGGTATGGAAGGTGCTTAGAATGGGGAACCACCTCCCCTGTCGCTGCCCTGATTACCAGTATGTAAGTATTTATTCAATTTAACAATGTGCATGAGAACCGAGAAGAGCCTGCTTTATGCGGAACTATGCACTGAGAAGGTTCTTTATCCGCTAGGTTTTAGAGCGCTAGTACAGCTTTGACGTGGTGGCCGCTGAAATGCCAAGGATTGAGTAAAAACTTGCGTACTCATGTAGACGGCCTCGTCGCAGCAGGATATACGATAGCTAAAGACTACGTGACGACGGCGACTAAAAAAATTTACTAGAGGACAACCACGAAATCGAGACTGTATAGTCTACCAATCAAGACGATTTCACCGGTCAATTGACACAAAGTCCTGCGTCGTAGTCCAAGTAGCACCTAACGTTCGTTCAAATGGCGTCATGCGGATCCCGAGGTAAGGGTTTTTGGGAAGCATGGGCCCATTTGGAGAGCATCCATGGACACACTCAATCTATTTGAATGTTGCACACAACCCTTGCCTGGAAACCTGAACCTGGCGTTAGCCTACCTATTTGATAGTTTGTAATCTCAACAAGGGACCCACAATAGGCAGTTAACTGAACCTTGATTGTGTATTACTCAACCTCATGGATGCACATATTTATTCTCCAAAGACCTATTCCCCAGCTCCAATAGATCCTGTGACACATTCAATAGACCACAAACGAGTGCAACCGACTTTCTGGCATTGTTCCGAGGCAGTCACATCAGTAGAAACCTACGAAGACTGGCTCTTTGCAGGAACGATATCGGGCAAAATTCATGTCTACAACCTGAAAACTTACCAGCATTCAGCTAAATTAGAAGCTCACGGTTCAAGCGTGCTTGTTCTATGTGTGCGTCATGGTGTGCTGATCTCTGGCTCTGGTGATTCGCTAGTCAAGGTCTGGCTCCCGACGGATGATTCACTCGAACTATTGCATACGGTGTATTCCGTGCACGATGTGGGCGACGTTTTTTGTCTGGAGTATCTGAATGAGACCCGCACAGTGTACTTTGGTACTCAAAACGCATCTATCAACTGGGTCACCTTGCCCAAGGAGCCTACTCGCAATAATTCTCATAAAGGTCACCCTGCTGTACGCCCGAATAAATTCTTTGATTCGGCAGGGCCAGGCGGAAAGCTCCATCCTCAGCAGTACGACTCCAAAAAGCTAGCATGCACACTCGGAGAGGACGCTACCCTCTTACAGGTGCCCACTGAATCTACAATTAACTTCGCCCATAATGGCTACGTTTATGCAATGGTCGCTACTAAACTCATGGGCCGAAGCTGCATCGTTACAGGAAGTTCTGATGGTACGATAAAAATATGGATGGTCAAGGGAGGCTGCCTTGTGGAGACTGCAGTAGTGAATGTCGAGCATGCAGTGCTGGGTATGGCTACTCTGAGCCCATGGCAAATGTACTGCACCCTAGAGTCCGGCGATGGAATCATTCTCGATCTGGAGACGTTACAGGTAATCAAGAGGGCGATTCTTCCGGGAACTCCTTTACTCACTCTGACAGTGATGTCCGGCACCGCATATATTGCCGCAGGGTCTGCAATTCTGTGCTATGACCCGGTAACCAAGGGTTCGCTCAGGTGGGCATGCTCAGATGAGATCACTGCCACAGTAGCGTTGAAGTCTCGAAATAGCCTGGTATCAGCATCGCGAGATGGTGTTATTGCTATTTGGAATGTAAGCGGCTTGCATACTTCGGTTCATAATGATGAGATTGCATGGAAGACATTTTTGAAGCATGGTCTTAGCGATGAATCCATGATCGATATTCTTGGTGAGCTCTTGAAGTTTCGCAGTGTTAGCAAGCGTGATGTTCAATATTGGAATGAGTGCCGTGCTTGCGCTTCCGCATTTCGGAGCCTCTTCCAACAGCTAGGCGCAGAGTCACGCCTAATAAAGGTGGATAATGGGAACCCGATTGTGTATGCCAAGTTCAAGGCTAGGAGGTCTCACGCAAAAACATCTAGCGTTCTGTTCTACGGCCATTATGACGTGATTGATGCGGAGGAGTCTCTGTGGGACACACACCCCTTTGAGCTCGCCAATATCGACGGATATTTGCGTGGTCGTGGTGTATCCGACAACAAGGGCCCTTGTATTGCCGCCATGTTTGCTGCGGCAGCATTATACGCATCTAACAAGCTGGATAACGATATCACGTTTCTCATTGAAGGCGAAGAAGAAAACGGCTCGTTTGGGTTTTATAAGGCTATTGAGCAGGAGCAACAAAACATCGGCAACAAATTTGATTGGATTATCTTCAGTAATTCCTACTGGATAAACGACGAGATACCCTGCGTCAACTACGGACTTCGGGGCGTAGCTTTCTTTGATCTCGAAATCAAAAATAACAAGTCCGAGGTGCATTCTGGCGTCGATGGAGGATCATTCAGAGAACCAGCTCTCGATATGGTTAATTTACTGGGTCAGCTCAGTTGTAAAAAGACTGGTGAGATCATCATCCCTGGGTTTTTCGAGAACGTGCTTCCGTTGACTGAAGATGATGACAAGCTCTTGGATGAGATCTCTGCGCGTAACCCTCAATTTACAAAAGAAATGCTGAAGCAAAAGTGGTGTTTTCCTACATTGACAATTCACAACGTCAATGTTGGCGACGACGACACGGGAGCTTCTGTGATTCCAAATACGGTTAAATCCACCATCTCCTTCCGTATCGTTCCCAATCAGACCGCGGCTGAAATCAAGGCAAAAACTCAAAAGTATATTGAGGAGTGTTTCGCGTCCCTGAATTCCTCCAACGAGTTCACAATCAAGTGCGTCTACTCTGCGGATCCCTGGCTCGGCGAGTGCACAAGTGACCCTTATAGGATTATGAAGGACTCCTTGACTCGGCACTGGCACACGGACCCACTTCTCATTCGTGAGGGTGGCACGATTCCCATGGCTCGAGCGCTTGAAAAGCTGTTTGATGCACCAGCTGCACAGTTACCTTGTGGTCAGAGCAGCGACTCTGCTCATTTGCGAAATGAACGGCTAAGAATTACCAATCTGATAAATGCTAAACTTGTTTTTACCGACTTGTTTAGCGAACTAAAAGCTCGAACAGGAAGCTAGCTCCTGTGGATTTAACCTACATTCTATAGATAATCTAAGGTAGAATGAGCTTACCCTTATTCTGCTGGTAGCACTCAGAGATCTCATCATAAGTTGTCTTGAGCTTCTCGGCACGCTTATTGAGGGCAGGGTCATCCAATTCCTTCAAAAGATCCTTCAGATTATGGCTCGTGAAGAACTCGTTAGTGCGATTGTAAAGATCACGATTGGGGTCAGCTTTAGTCTGTCCAGGATCTGGGACAGCATAAACAGCCTTCAAGATCTGAATATCGTAAGGTGTACCAAATTCAACTTCACTATCCTTGTGACTAAACAGGTAGTAGAAGTTGTCAAATCCAGACCAGGTAATGCCGCTTAGGCAGAGGGAGCAGGGTTCGTGAGTAGCCACAAAGATGCAGTCCTTTGCAGCTGGTCGTGAGTCCTTGGGCAGCTCATAGAACTTCTTGATTGCATGAATCTCACCGTGCCACATCGGATTCTCGGTTTCGGTATTAGTTTCACTGAGAACGGTGGAGAGATCGTCTTTGCGGAGAATTGCTGCACCGAACAGCTTACATCCTTTCTCCCTAACGTTTATCCAGGTCTTGGGCACGACCTCGTCCTCAATTACGTCAAAAACTCTGTTCAAAAACTTTGCATCAGTCATGGTGATAAGTTTATGGGATTTGCCGAGGGAGTCATATATAACTGATTATGCAACTCACTGTAATAGATATGCACCTCCGCGCTGAGGCTACGATTAGTCATAGATAAATACTGTAAAAGTTTATAGGGAAAACCCTTTAATCAGATCTAGGCTTCTTCGGCCCAATCAAAGCTCTGGTAGTTCTCCAGCTTTATGGGATCTCCTCCCGAACTGGGGGGTGTTGGGCCGGTCCCTAATTCATTTTGCGTGTTCCCTGAATTTCTGGGTTTCCTGTGATTATGTTTGCGCCTGCGATTGTTTCTGGATGTTGGGGTCGAAGGGGTTGTGGGGCTTGCAGGAGTGTTAACGCTGCTGGGAGTCGCATGACTGGAGGACCGATGCTCGTTCTTTTGTTTCTCTGGTGTAGCCCATCGTGATGGCAACGGAGCAGTGCCTTTTGTTATCACAATCTTGGGCTCGGTTTGGGACATGGGGAAGTGGCAGGTGAGAGAGTGGCGCCAGCCACCAAATAGATTGAATTTGAGTATGGGCTGCAAGTTAGGTATGTATAGCATTCGCGGAAAAGGGTAAGTAGATGAGCGAGATTAATGCAATCCTGACGCCGTTGAGACTGTCATTCTAAGCTTTATACGCTAGACTCACGCATCGTGAATGAAACCTGGGGTGCAGACGTACGAGCAACCCCGTAAAATTCGCTGAATTCAATATTTTCTCGATAATTTCAAAGACTCACTTTTCCTTCACATGGGTTCTTGGACACGGCATGAAAAATTACATAATTTAATTTTTCACTTTTCATGGCTAAGGACGATCCAAATAATATCCCCGCAATTCCAAAGCCTCCTAAGCCTTTGAGTTCTAGTGACAAGACGACAAAGAGGCTCATTGTTGTACTCTCTGGAGCTTGTCTTGAGACTCATAAAATTAGCAGTAGCGGCGGAGACCGTTACGCTCTACTCAACTGTGATGACCACCAGGGACTTTTGAAAAAGTTAAATAGAGATATTAGCGATGTGCGACCTGATATCACCCATCAATGTCTCCTGACCTTGCTTGACTCTCCCATAAACAAAGCTGGACTGTTACAAGTCTACATTCAGACTTCCCGCGGTGTTCTTATAGAGGTCAACCCAATGGTGCGTATTCCTCGTACCTTTAAACGCTTTAGCGGTCTAATGGTTCAGCTCCTTCACCGTCTAAGTATTCGCTCAGTCAACAGCGAAGAGAAGCTGCTCAAAGTTATCAAAAACCCCATAACGAACCACCTTCCCACAAAGTGTCGCAAGGTTACTCTGAGTTTTGATGCCCCAGTTGTCAAGGTTCAAGATTATGTCAAAAAGCTCGACGACGACGAGAGTCTCTGTGTGTTTGTTGGTGCTATCGCTCGAGGAAAAGATGATTTCGCGGACGAGTTCGTAGACGAGAAAATTGGTGTATCACAATACCCGTTGAGTGCATCAGTGGCGTGCTCAAAATTCTGTCATGGATGCGAGGATGCTTGGAATATTATGTAGCTATAGATAAATAATAAATAAACGAGTGTTAGGGTGTTACAATGCTGGGGCAGCGACTACGCAATGAGACAGCATCGTCATCGAAGTCTACCAAGTCAAGCTCGCTCTCATCATTCAGCAGGGGAATGCGGTCTGCTCCGCATTCAGATATGTGCACGTTCACGTCACTGCTATTTTCGTGGTTCGCGATCCATTGCGGAACTTCAGTTTGTGAGCCAACTTGCGACCGACAGCGCTGCAGGCTATTGTCGGTGATATCGACACTCACAACCGACGTCTGGCGGTAGTAACGGCTCCTCACTGAGCTTACGGATGAGTTGCGTGAGCCCAGATTGCTGATACTGCCGCGACTATGCTGCTGTGCTCGCAAATGCGCTAAAGTGAATGGTCGTGGGGACTCATTCAACCCTCTATTGTCGCGAGGGTTAATGGGATGACTCCTATCAAAGGGATCGATTTCACTCCCCATTCGCGATAGCTTTGGCATAGTCTTGAGAAAATCTCTTGGCATTGCAGGTGTGCCAGCAGAAACACTTCGGTTAGCAACACCTGTATGATCTGGAGACATGCTCATATTCTTTGGAGACAAAGCAGCGGAAGAAGAAGGAACAGACGCGGGCTCAGGTGTCACTGGACGCACTGGCCTCTGAGGTTCAACTACGTGTTCAGGTTGGTCCAAAGGGTCATCATGTTGGTTTGCGTTTTCCTTATGAGGCTCCACACATACCATGCTCGCGGTGCTTGAAGCTGGAGTGGATGACTCGCTATCGTCATCAGCTCTACTACGCTCCAGACTCAACCGCTCAGTTTCAGCACTAAGATTTTCGGTTTCAGTGCTATGCTGATCGCTAACGGTATGTGTTGCATGTTCATCCTCATCATCCGATCCAACATGGGTGACTTGATGCATGACCTGTTCTCCAACGTCGTCGTCATCCTCCTCCCAGTATATCTCAGAGACGTGCTGTCCGCCCAAAAGCGCGGAATCTGTCTGGCGATGAACGTACTCATCGTAGCGATTGCGATAGCTCTGCAGCGACTCATGGATAGAGTCGTAATTGGGAGGGAATACAGCAGGTGGGTTCTGGTCGGCGTCGAACGACGGAGGTACATCGGCGGGTTGGTGCAGGAAGTCTGCAGCACGATTATGTTCAGTTAGTGCGTGGTGAGCTTGGAATGCCAGTGATTCGTTCTCCGTGTTTGAGGGCGCACTGATGGCTGCATCTGCGTACGCTGGTAGTTGCGACGTCCCGAGGGTCCGAGGATCTACAAGCATTACCGGGGAGTCGATACTGACTTCATAACTTTTCCGGGCACCAGGCTCGGTTTGGTGGGGTCTAGACAGCCGCATAGAGATCTTGATCCAGTGATGGACCTTGATGCTCTGGCTATTATAGTTCGGGCGCAAGGTATCGCGGCGGTTGGGGAACCGCGTCTTGATCACGGGGTTCAGTTCGAACTCTGTAGCACCAGTACTGCCGTCGTGCAGAGCGTCGTCAAGCAGCGAGCCGGTCATGCCATTAGGAGGTTGCTTGTCCAGTAGCAGGAACCGCCGGTGCGGCTCCACGCGATGAACTTTACGGTTTTTGCAGAAGTACTCAGAATACTCGGTGATGAAGATGCGAATGCGATGCAGTCCGATTTTGTCGAATGGCAGTAACGAGAACGCAATGGGGATCTTGCCACCAAGCGGGAAGGCTTTGCCGGCCACGACGATCTCGTAGCGCAGCAGATCTTCCCAATTACGATTAAGAACAATTGGCTCAGAGTATTCAAGCGAGGCGGGGCCCAAGCTCCGCAGAACCGTGAGCTCGCGGCTACCCACTAGGTTTGACTTGAACGTACCCTGACGGTCGACGTGGGCCTCGAGCATGTATCGCACGTAGCCAAAGTTGCACCGTGTGCTTTCTGGTAACATCGCAGGGAACGCCAGCTCGAAGTTGTAGACATACTCAGCCGGGAGGAAGGTTTTGTAGCCCTTTGCGGCATCTCCTTGACTAGAACGGGACCGTAGCGACGACGGGACGGGGCTCGCGTTACGTCCCAACGACCCGAAAAAATCTTTGACCTCGAGGGTTTTCGCCCGCGACCGGCCCCTGACTGCCTGCTCTCCTTGAGCGTCAACCTCATTGACCATGGGAAGCCCAATCGACGACACTGGGTTGTTGGCGTTGAAGAACGGCCACCCGTGGTGAAACACCGTTTTGGTCTCGTGAGTGTCGATTTTCATGGGAGGGATGCCCTCGGGCCATTCAGTTCTACAGGTTCCTTTGAACTCGAGATTAATGCTTTTGATCTTGGTAGGTTTGTGGATCCTCAGCACCAGAGACCCGCGCAGAATCGCCGGCTGAGCGTCCTGCTGCTCGCTCCGTTTGAAGCCACGAAGAGTTAGAAACGGCTCCGCCAAAACAATAGCGGCGGTAATACTACTAGTGGCGAATATGACATCGTCCGAGTTAAGCTTGACGCTCTTCCCGTCGAATTCAAGCATATGGATGCACCAAGAGTAGAAAACGGTTAGAAAAGGCTCAGAGTACTTACTAAGCCGCCGAGTCGGCGATGCACTAGCAACCCTCCGGGCGCCGAAAATATAGTTATCGGGGGTGGAGTGAGATAGGGTAAAAGCTGTGCTACTGATGTATTTAACGAATTATTTTTGGAGCCGCACTCATCACCGAAGCAACGGCGTCACTATTACAAATCGAGTAGCTATATATAGCCCTGCAGTGCGGGGAACCTGACACCCGTAATTAGTACTTAATAGCGATATTTCATATGAGCACGTGTGAACTGATAACCAGGCACGCAGATCAGGCGATCTGGAGCCTGATGCGGTTCGGGGCGGCCTTCGGTGAGTCAGCGGGCTGATTCTGCAACCGCTCGATATGTCGAGGAAAGCATTGAGAGACTTTTACAAGCTGCGGCCACAAGAGCCGCAGGAAACTCCTGCTGAGGTGAGAGAAAAGCTCCCTGATCCAGAAGATGATGTGCTTAGCGAGCTCGATGCCCCGGATTTCGACGCCGATAAGTTCGTGGAGCAGCTCTCCGATGGCGAGATCCTGAACATCGTAAAGTCACACCGGGAACTGATCACACAAGTTCGAACCCTTGATAGCGAACAAAAAGCCCTCGTTTACAATAACTACAAAAAGCTTATTAAGGCCTCTGAGACGCTCGAGTATACCAACGCAAGCAATTCCGAGTGGATCGACAAATTGGCGGCCGAGATCGACAGCATTGCAGATCTGGTACGGACTAAACACACTACGCAGATCACGGTGTCCTCAGGGAACTTTGCAGATCTCAGGTCTCACTATTTGCAGACCTACCTGAGTTGAGGCTCCACTTTTGTCGGTGCTGCAACACGTGGAGTGCATGCGTATGGCCGGTCTAGGCAATTAATATTGATTCAACAATTGAGCTGCCAGTCACTAATTATATTTGCTGGGTGATCTCAATCGATGCAGCCGGCATTATTACAGGATCATATTGAGAAATATTTAATGTCGGGCTGCTTAAATCATCATCATAATCGTAATCATCGTAAACAAGAGTATAGCATGTTTCATCAGATAGTCTCAGATAATTCACACTATGTCAAGGGTTTCACTTTGCCAAAGGTATTAACAGAGCCCGGGTTCTTGATACTGCGTCGTTCTCAGCTTGATCCACGCCAAACAGAGCATCCAGGTACGCATCCTCGCCAAATCCTTCAAGACGGAGCTTGACCTTCTCCCGTAATTTGACACATTCAGTTTCTGGCCATTCTAAGCCAACAGCTGCAGCATCCATGGACTTGACAAAACTCAGTAGACTGCGGAGAAGACCACGAGTGGGAAAGCCCTGGAGTGCCGCTTTGTCCTCATCAAGCTTCCAGTTCTCGATAAGAAGATCGCAGAGTTTGCTGTACAGATCGCCTTCTACCTGAGCTGTCAGGCTCGTGGCCTTGAGTTCACGCACGAGGCTCTGAACTATTAATATTGCCCCAGCGCATCGCGTCGGCTCTTCAAAGTCTTCCCTGGCGATCTCGTTTAGTTTCGCTTCGAAAAGCTCAGCTGTCCTGGAGTCTAATGCACTCTGCATCGCCTGGCTGAACTCGGAGAAGCTGGGGGACAAATCGTCCTCGGGTGCCCGGTTTTCAAACTGCGAGACAATCGTTATTTGCTTCTGAGCCTCTCGTCGAGCCCTACCCCAAGTTTGTGCAAAGTCAATGGGTCCAGCCAGGGTCCCAACCTTGCCAATGCTTCGGTTGACAAAGTCCTCAGCAGTATCTGCTTTGTGGTGAGTTTCTATCTCTCCGCTGGGCATCTCCACGTGTTTGATGGTGTCGATAGAGTCCAACAACAACCTCTCGAATCGCTCACAGAACGCCGAATGGAACACCTTCGAGAGCAAGCCAATTTGGGCGATGTCGATCGCTTCTCTGGTTTTGGTAATAAGTGTACCATATAGGCTAGTCAAATCGGCTAGAGTCTCGGCGTGCTCCACGCTAGCCCGAGCGGTGGCCTGCAACACCGTCACAATACCGGTGATGAATTTCTCACGAGGGTTCCCCTGAGACAGCTGCTCGCTATGCTTGTAGCACTCGTCAGGGAACAGCCTCAGATCCAGTACATGATCAGGCAGGTTTCCCACATTACGGCTCAGCGCTAGTTCAACATCGTTCAGATCCTCACAGTCAACAAGCCTAGTCTCACTGAGCTGGAAGTTTGCGAGGTAGTCACCGGCATAGTCGAGGGTGTAGAGAGTGGACTCTAACAAGTCAAAGGCCCGTGGGAGCTCCTTAGTCTGTTCTATTTGGTTTCGGCGTCGCTCCAGGAACTTTGCCAAAACCGTTAGAGATGGCACCCTGTAACGGATCATGTATGCTTGGAACATCTCATTGCTGGGCGTTTGTGCATCTTTGGCTAGCCAGTCATCCATCTTTGCATCAAACTCTTGACTCTCCTCATCATAAGAGCCGTCGAGCTCAGAGAGTAGATACATTGCCCGAGCAGTCTTGAGCATAGAGTCGTTTATTAGGCATAGTTTGATGAAAGTCTTGAGTTTGCGTGTGAATTGAAGCCGGCAATTCTCAAGGACCTGTTTTTCTTGGTCAAGAGCATACTTGTCGACATTGTGAAGCACAGAGTGCCACTGGTCCGCTTTGCGGTAACTCGAGAGCTCTATCAAGAACTTCTCGTGTGAAAGCACCGAGGACGCGAGCTTTTCAATATGCTGTGATATGCTAAGGATCTCGGGGTATTTTGCGCCAATGCCACTGCTCAGAGTTTTGTCATGGGAGGATTTTTCATTATACAAGTCAGCACTTAGCTTCTTCACTTCGTTGACGCTATACTGGCGAAATATATCCTGCCACTCTGTAGTTCGCCAATCCATTACCAGTTGGTAGAAGGGTAGTATTACGTCATATAGGGGACCGGCATGCTCAGGTATCACGCCAAGCAGGTTTTATTTCAAGCCAATTTTCATAATTTACTTATGCTTTATGTAGACACTAGGCAAGACCTGAGGCTTGATTGCGGGTCTCAAGCCTGTATAATAAATATCACGTATACGAGAATAACTCACTGTCCAAACCACCATAACATTCTCTTAGCACTTCATTGATAGCACTAAGCTGGTCGGTGACCGTAAGGGTGATGAGGATGTACGAGTAAAATAAAACAAAATCTTCCAGATCTCCATCCTGACTTTCATTCTCGTATATGAGCCGTCGATGACGCTGTAGTTTCGTTAGCATCCGCTGGATAGCCTGCTCTGGCAGCGGCAACTCCTGAGGGGCTGGAAATCCCATACGCAATGACGCACATGCGACATAGAAATACAGGAAAATCGTGGAGCACAGCTCGGTAACTTCGGGTTTAGTCTCCTCTATTAGTTCCAACTCCTTTGAGCTCGGGGTTGGCTCCTTGCTAACCAGAGTTCCTAAACTGTAATAAGCGTTTAGAATGATCTGTGTGGCTTGCAAAAGTCTCTGAAATGCACTAGGGTCAAAGGTGCCCTTGAGGCGGAACTCATTCGAGGCATTCTTGAGTCGCACTTTTAGCCCAATCATTTCCTGCTGCAGCTCCTCGTCGCCATACATGCCCTGGAGCTCTGCTGGTTTCGACTTGTCCTTCCGCGGCAGGGTAGCGAGTGGGTTTGCCTTCCACACCATTCCCATTCTCATCCATGTAGAGCTCAGGTTACGCCTGAATCCCCTCCTAGCACTATCTGGAAAGATGCAGGTCGAGATTAAAAGCGCCCAGAGCACGCCAGCACTAACCGAGACCGTTCGGTGGAACGCGAAATCTACAACGTCACTCATGTCCCCAGGCGTCCTGCCCAGATCTACCTTAGTGTAGGTTGAGAGGCACACCAAATTGTAGGCGATCAGCGAGAATCTTGCAAATGCAGCTCGATCACCAGCTTTGAGAATGAAATTGAACGCACAAGTGGATAAAACGAATCCCAGGGGCAATAAAAACAGCCAGCTCTCACAAATGAACCACGCCGTCAGTGCAACAAGCGCTCCAAAGACTGTTCCTTGTAGTCGCGCCGTGATACTCGTGGTCATGGCTCCAAGGTCTCGATTCATCATGATTAAATAGATAATCAAAGCCCATTCGACTTTCCATTTGCGGAACACAGGCCTAGTAACATCCATAAATGCTGGAATTGACAAGATCAATGCACCGAATCCAACTCTGAATGCGAAGCGTATCTCGTTGGAGTGCCATTTTTGCACAATCTTCCATGCTCGCACGCGATAGGATGTCGCTCTGGCTTGTTTCTTTGGGTAAAGTGCCTCAGTCACTTTAGAGAACGGACGCGAGCTCTTTAGAGGCTGAAAGTTCTGCGGAAAAACTGGGATCCCAGGCAAGCTAAGCAGGAACTTGATATTGAGCTTGAGTCTTGAGGACTCATCATCTGAGTTCTCGTACTCGATCAGCAGGTTGAGCAAGTGCAGAATTTCCTCACCCAGCTCTTCTAGGAGGTAGCTGAAGTTACCACAGGTGGCGACGATAGCTTCCACATCGGTGCTCTTTGCGGAGCTCACGGCGAAGGCTCGGTGGCTGTATACTTTTTCCAGAGCATGTTCACGAGCCTCAGAGTACAGTTTCAGCGCCGCTTTGAGGCTTTGACGATATATGGGGTTGAACCCTACCTGCCCGTCGTGATCGAAAGGGAGGCTTCGCATGATCTCGTTCATAGTGGTCGCAAAGGAGTTCATAGGCGGGCCGAGGTAATGAATAAAGGCATGAAACAAGACCCCCACGGAGAACTGGGTGTCGCCAGCATCCTTGAGCAGCCCGGCGTTGACCACGCATGTGTGTGCCATACCTCCCAAGATACGGATCATAGTGCGGTGGCTATTCGCGATCTGCTCGAGGACGTCATACTTTTCCTGTTGTCTTGTTGCCAACAGCTCGAACCTTGCGTGGCCCAAATTGTTCTGCACTGCTATCATTTCTGTAAAGATCCTTTCTTTACTTTTATCAAACTCCTTGCACCACGTTGACTTTCCCGTGACAAACTTGTGGAGAATCAGCGTAGCCTGGTTGTTTATATCGTCCATCAGGCTGTTGAGATTCTCGTTGATCATCTCAGCAGCGTAAACCGGTTTGTAGCAAAAGCAGATCACGGCTGATATGCAGACTCCCGTGAGCACCAGGCCGAGGTAGGTGAACAGCTGGTCGAAGCTCAGGATGCCCTTTTGAATATTGTCCTCCTTGATGACGATGGTCACGAGGAAAATGATTGCGACGGTACACGAGGTGTCGAATGTGGGGTTGCCAGTTTTGATCTTGAAGTATCCCAGTATCGAGAACGCCAGGCCACAAAAGATGAGCACGATAAAGAAGTAGCCCCACTTGAACCAGTCCAGATCAACGATGATGTAGGCAGCGAGCATCGATAGGATTCCCACCATCACAGAGTACCCGAGCGCAAACAGCACGTACCCGCAGGCCTGGATCATGGCCCCTACCGTGCGGGCAGGGTGGAAGTAGATGCTCACGGTGGCGATCTGGTGCTTTGAGGTGAAGGTGCCGTAAAAGTCGTGGAGCCCCGTGAAAACAAACACTGACGCCAGCGTATAGGCCAGAGCACACTTGAACACATTCGAGCTCAGAGCATTTGCCTTGGAGATCGTCCTGGGGCCGCTGTGGTGCGACTGTGTAAGGAGCTGATAAGGATTTTCGTTCGAGGTTGGGGAACGAGGCAGTAACGGGGAGCCCTCGTCCAGGACGAACGATTGACTGTGCGAGAGGTTGGAGCTTATCCTCTCGCCAGTGTCGGCGATGATCATACTGCTTCTACGGATAACATGGAGCAGCGGCGACACCATCCCAAACAATCTATCGCTAACACAAACACTATCGATGACTAATCGCAGAGGCTGGGTGCTTAACCGATCCAGCAGTTTGCGGCTACCCCCACTACTGAGTTAGTAATGTTTGGGTTTGGAGATAAGCCCGCTGAGTCACCGGCGCTGACCTACTCTTGTCCATGTCTGACGGGTGGAGTGGAGACGAAGAGCACTTTACTGCTGAGCCTATGGACCCGGCAATTGATCACGTTAGCGCCCCCATCGACGCTCCCAGTCCCGAGCCCAGCCCCAAGCCCAGCCCCGAGCAGTCAGTCGACCGCTCCAATCATCGCAATGTTTTTGTTGGACCAGTCAAGATTCGGGTTGGGTCCCCCCAAAAGGTAACGGAGGGGGCGTCTGCGTTTGTCGCGTATCTGGTCACCAGCGAGCGTCCCGGACAGGACGCGGAGCATGTGCGCAGGCGGTTCAGCGACTTTGTCAAGCTCTACGACCAGCTGGTGGCCGAGTATCCGGGCTGCGCAGTCCCCCCGTTGCCTGACCATTCTCGACTGGAGTACATTGCGGGCGATCGCTTCAGCGAGGAGTTCACGAGCCGCCGGGCGGTGTCGCTGCAGCGGTTCCTGTTCAGGCTCACGCAGCACCCCGAGCTGTCGCGATCGCGGGCCCTGGCGGCGTTCCTGACCCCGCGAGATCTCCTCGGTCCCCGCAAGCCGGCCCTGCGACTCAATGCAGACTCCAGCGTCATCGACGCACTATCTGACACGTTGCTGAATGTGTTTGCTAAGGTGCAGCACCAATCCAAGGAGATGATTGAGGCCAAGGACAAGGCTGACCGGCTTGAGCACAACATCGGCACAATTGACCGAGCGTTCGCCCGCATGACCCGGCACCAGGCCGACCTCGTGCACGACCTGTCCGACGTGCACCGCCAGGCGTCGCGGCTGGCTGGACTCGAGCCGGGCGTGGCGAGGGAGTTCAACCAGCTCGCCAAAGCCGCCAAGGCGATCGCCTCCGCCACCGCGACCCTCCATACCGCAATGGATGCCACGTTTGCGGGAGCGCTCCGGGACATCACGCACTACGTTCAGGCCATCAAGCAGCTCCTGAAGCAACGAGAACAGCGCCAGATTGACTTTGAAGCCCTGAGCGACTACCTCGCTCGCACCCAGAACGACCTGGCCGCAGCCCAGGCGGGCGCAGGCTCCACGTCGTTCCTGCGCACAAAAGTCAACGATCTACGGGGCGTTGATAACGAACAGGCACGCCAGTCCCGGCTCGAGCGATTAAACTCCAGAGTGGATACATTGACTGCCGAGGTCACCCGGGCGGAACGGATATCACAACAGTTCGAGGAGGTCGCCAAGCGCGAGGTGGCTATTTTCGAGGCTACCGAGGCGCTCGAGCTCAAAGCCTGCTTGGGTGCCATCGCAGACTCGAACATATCGTACTACGCCAAGGTTCTCGAGGAGTGTCGAGCTATCGAAGCTGAGCTTTAATTGCATTGTAACGGGGTGTTTTCTCTAATTTATTTATCTTTATATTCGGCAGTGCCTGTAATCCTATACTTATCAAGAAACGATGCATGTAACTCAAGCGACCAGGCATTCAATATTATTTATTCGAAACTCGCATACGTCACGCACACAAATACTCGACACTTATCTACGCTTTTGCGCCCAACACAACGCGAACAATCGGATCGAAAATAAATCCCCTAATAATATCCTGCTGCGACATCGCCAACGTCGGATCTACATGCTAAGGATCGGTTGTGCAGCTTTATCATATTTCTGCAACGCATAATGCAAGGGGGCTTTGCAGGCCGACGAGCAATAATCCTTGGGGTTGCAACATTCAAAAGACACCAAACTAGGTGCAAAAAATTAAGCCTTGTCTTTGTAGTGTTTACGGCCTCTTGTAGTTCATATTGCTAGGCCTATTAGATTAGTAACGGCATGGCTGGCCACCAAGAAGCCTACGTCTAACGCATATAAGTATTAGCCTATATAATACGAATTGTGGGTCTGAGCACAGCGCCACCTTCAGAAATTATCGGCATGAATGCTACGCATACCAGTAGGATCTGATTCATAAGCGGCAGGCCTGAAGATGTTTACTAGGAATGTTGTGACAACGGAGTAGTTGAGACCCCACCAAGGCGATGCAGGTACCGAAATATACTCGTGTGTGAGCTGGTTGCATCCCAGAGCCCATAGGGGTTATCTAAACTGCTGCGCTCTCGCGCGCCTGACATGTAAGGGTTAGGGGGTAGAGAAGTATATATCGGTGTCTAAGCGACAGCGATTTAGCTCTGCAGAGTCATGTCTGTGTGCCTCGCGGACCGCCATTTGGAGATCATAGAAGCAGCAAAGCCTGTTGACATCCCCAACGGTGCAATTATAATTGGAGGATCAAACGAGAGACAGACCTGCAATCGATGCGGCGAGCAGTTTGATCGTGCTGACGAGCTAATAAGGCACCGCCGCCCAGGCAGCTCCTGTGCATACCTAACCAGCCCAATCTCGAGCCCTGCTCGATCTTCTGCGCTGAGTCGCCCGGCATATGCAGCTAGTGGTGATCACAGCTTTGACTGAATCGTTGCTCATTTCAAATCGACCCTTCAGCCTCTTATTTATTCATCTCTATTTGAGACACAAATCCAAAGAGTAATTACATCATGATATATCATTAATGCAAACCATTGTATGCACAGGCTCGGAGCTGAGACGTGCGGCTTCCGGTCTGTGCATTTAATATCATTCGAGCATGGTGTTTGGCTTTGGTCGTATTGGCTCTAGCTGCAAATTTTTCAATTTGACAACACCTCGATTTCAATTGTTGCTGTTGCCGTAGCGTCCCTTGCTTGGCTGGATCGAAGTTCGTAGGAAGGCTACTTGTCGACGTTTCAACTTCGAAAACTGATTTTTCAAGACATCCTTTAGGACAAATTCGAAACTCAGCTCCTAAGACTCGACTAAGATCATTCCTGATAGCCTTCCAATACATCTCGTGAGCTCTCGTGCGGCATCCGTGTTCCCGGCTCCTTGCGTGTCGTTCGCCACCCGCTGTACCCCCAGAGGCAGTAGCTAAAACTACCTGGGACTACCGATCTCGTGATCGGCAACACCGTCCAACGGCTGCCGCCTATGTGCAACAGCTGCATAACCGTGGGGAACATGTGGGTTCTCGAGTTATGGCGTTGGCATGTGGACGCGTTCGGCAACGAAGCGCGAGCAATGCAACTACTAGCGCCTTGGTTTCCGGCCGAACAGCAGTACATAAATCCAGGTAGCCCCCCCGAAATGCTGCGCTGTCGGGTCGATATGCACGAGCTGCATATGTGGGTCTTCTAGAAAGTTCATGGCCACTAAACCTGGCCGCACGGCTGCCACCATTCGGCCCCGCGCCGGAGCATCGGAATCCAATTCTCGGAAAGGTTTCAAACCGAAGCAGGTTCTCGCGCGTCCGAGAACTGTCCTGATTTTCCGCTGACGTGGCGGGATTACGTCACCGAGGTAACGACACGTCAAACCATACCTATATAAACGTCAATTCGTCAGCACTCATTACAACATGCGTACCAAAATGTTCAGCTTCAGCTTCTTGCTGTATGCTCTCGCAGTAACTTTTCTGCCATTATTAGCTAGCGCTGATACTGACAATGAGGACGTCGGTACCGTTATTGGTATCGACTTGGGTACCACCTACTCATGCGTTGGTGTCATGCAAAACGGACGTGTGGAAATCCTGGCCAACGACCAGGGTAACCGTATCACCCCCTCCTATGTCGCGTTCACCGACAACGAGCGGTTGGTTGGTGACGCCGCAAAGAACCAGGCCGCCGCCAACCCTCACAACACTGTTTTCGACGTCAAGCGTATCATTGGTCTCAAGTTCAAGGACAAGACCGTCCAGAACGACATCAAGCGCTTCCCCTTCAAGGTCACCGGTGATAAAAATGGTAACCCCGTGATCGACGTAGAGTACAAGGGCGAGGTGAAGCAGTTCCACCCCGAGGAGATCTCAGCTATGGTGCTGCAGAAGATGAAGGAGATCGCTGAGGACTACCTCGGCCACGAGGTCACTCACGCCGTGGTCACCGTCCCCGCCTACTTCAACGATGCTCAGAAGGTCGCTACCAAGAACGCCGGTGTCATTGCTGGCTTGAACGTTATGCGTATCGTCAACGAGCCCACCGCTGCCGCCATTGCCTATGGCCTCGATAAGACCGACGGCGAGCGCCAGATTGTCGTCTACGATCTTGGTGGTGGTACTTTTGATGTCTCTTTGCTCAACATCGATAACGGTGTGTTCGAGGTTCTCGCTACTGGTGGTGATACCCATTTGGGTGGTGAGGACTTTGACTTCCGCGTCGTCAACTACCTCATCAAGAAGTTCAAGCAGGAGCACGATGTCAACATCCGCGATAGCCCCAAGGCACTTTCCAAGCTCAAGCGTGAGGTTGAGAAGGCCAAGCGTACGCTCTCTTCTCAGATGAGCACTAGAATTGAAATTGAGTCTCTCATCAATGGTCTCGACTTTAGCGAGACTTTGACTCGCGCCAAGTTCGAGGAGATCAACTTGGAGCAGTTCAAGAAGACCCTCAAGACTGTCGAGAATGTGCTCAAGGACGCCGGCGTCACCAAGAAGGAGGTCGACGATATTGTCCTTGTCGGTGGCTCCACTCGTATCCCCAAGGTGCAGGAGCTGTTGGAGACCTTCTTTGGCAAGAAAGCTTCCAAGGGTATCAACCCTGATGAGGCTGTTGCCTATGGTGCTGCCGTCCAGGCTGGTGTTCTGAGCGGTCAGGAGGGCGTTGACGACATTGTGTTGTTGGACGTCAATCCCCTTACTCTCGGTATCGAGACCACTGGTGGCGTCATGACTAAGCTCATCAACCGTAACACTGCCATCCCCACCAAGAAGACCCAGATCTTCAGTACTGCTGCTGATAATCAGCCCACTGTACTCATCCAGGTCTACGAGGGTGAGCGTACATTGTGCAAGGATAACAACCTTTTGGGCAAGTTCGAGCTCACTGGCATCCCCCCTGCCCCTCGTGGCGTTCCTCAGATCGAGGTCACTTTCGAGCTCGATGCAAACGGAATTCTCAAGGTGTCTGCAGTTGACAAGGGCACCGGTAAGTCCAACTCTGTCACCATCCAGAATGACAAGGGCCGTCTCAGCCAGGATGATATTGACCGCATGGTTGAGGAGGCTGAGAAGTATGCTGAGCAAGACAAGGAGCTCCGTGGCCGCATTGAGGCTCGCAACCTCCTTGAGAACTATGCTCACAACCTGAGAAATCAGCTCGGCGATGAGAGTGGCTTGGGTGGCCAGATCACCGAAGACGATCGCGAGACTTTGAGCGACGCCATCAAGGACACTCTCGAATGGCTCGTTGAGTACGGTGAGGATGCTACTGCTGAGGAGCTCGACGCCCAAAAGGAGAAGCTCAGTAAGGTTGCTTACCCCATTACTTCTCGCATGTATGCTGACGACGCCGAGGACGAGCAGTACGCTGAGGATGACTTCGACGAGTACGACGACCACGACGAGCTCTAAAAAATTGTAATATAATGCCACATATATACATGGATACCAAGTAGTTCCTAGATCATAATTCAATTTGAACTTTTCTGCATGTGCCTCTGATGTGGGTATGCAAAGCGGTCGTGCCAAAACGTGCGTGAAGTCTTGAAGAAACAATGGCAATGAATTCGTAAATCCATAACATATCACGGCCCTTTTGTAAAGTCAATCGTGCGATGTACTTGCCTGTTTCAACCCAAGTGTTGCCTCTTTGGGAAAGTAGATCAAAGGGTACTAAACGGGAAGTTGCGGCCTTGGTATAAATAGAGAATAAAGTAGTACGTTTTCAATTAATATGTTTCATTCGATGGGTGTGGAATCGAGTCGCGGCAATGTTATTCTAGAGGAGTATCTCCCTTCGCCGTCCTCAAGTCAACGCTCTCGCCATCGTCGGTTCCTCGAGTCTATCCGAATCAAGTGCCATCGTATCAAGGAAAAGATGCATCGTCATAACAGTCGTCCGTCTAACCACACAATTCAGCTCCAAGACATTGAGTTGCCCCTACCATCTCCCCTATCAGTGGACTTTGGTGTTCGGCCGAGCCAGTACATTGATGAGACTCAGTACGACGATCGCACATGGATAACGACCCTTGACTCATTCAGACCTCCAGCTCCACTAGACTACAATATGGTGGGTTGACCATACCACGCCAAAGTCGGCAGAAACCGGCCGTATGTAATTTGTAAACTAAATTAGTGTTGTTATTCCCCTTCACCATTGTTCATCTGTAGCATAAAGTAGCCACTACGCCACGTTGCCACATGCACTCTGTTCGTAAAGTTAGGAGAAGTCAAGAACAGGAAGAGGCAAGACTTAATAAGGAGAAAGGTGAGATCGAAGGGTACCGAAAATTAGATGCCTACTGTCAGCTTCACCGCAGCCAGAATGATCACTCCGAAACAGCCCTGCACGCAACTACCAAGATTCTACGTATTAATCCCGAATACTATACAATGTGGAACTACAGAAGAGAGATCCTGGCAGCACAAACCAAAGAATTGGAGCTCAAGTACCTACTCGAGGACCTCAAGTCAATGGTTGAGCTAATGCAACGGTTTCCGAAGGTATACTGGATTTGGAATCATCGAGCATGGGTATTCATGAGACTGCAAGAACTGACTGGCCAGGCACCATGGGAGAAAGACTTGGAGCTAGATTCTATGATGCTCGAGAAGGATCCCCGCAACTTCCATGGATGGCACTACCGTAGATACCTGATCTCGAACTTGGAGAAGTATACTGGTCGAACGATGGCTGAGGAAGAAAAGGAGTATACCACTACAAAAATCAATCAGAACTTCAGTAATTACAGTGCATTTCATAACCGAAGTCTGCTCCTACGCCAGCTTGGTGACAATTCTCCCGAGGGATTTCGCAAAGAACTGGACTACGTCAAGACAGCTATCAACATGGATCCCGAAGACCAAAGTGCGTGGCTTTACTACAGATGGGTGCTCACATCTGATTTTTATGAGAATAGTCGCCCAGAGTCGGTATTTGGGAATGAGCTTGAGGAGATGGAGGAGCTTTTGGAGGACGAGCCTAATAGTTTGCAATGTGCGTACGCGATCTGGCAGCTGGGGATACTCTGCGGGAGTCCCAAGCTTGAGATGATCGAGAAAATGATAGAGTTGGATCCCTTACGTGCGAAACGCTACGAGTACTTGAGGACCCAGCTCCACTAAGGTTTGTATAATAAATATTCAGCGGTTGTATTGTCATTGGTTTTGGGGTCGTATGCAAACAAGTCCCCACAGTCCACGTCGACCTGTTTTAGTTTTCCTAGCTCGCGAGAGATTGGGGTCAGGATCTGCTCAAACTCCTCGATGGACCCAGGAGTAGATGATTTCGCCAGCACCGTTTCTTTATGGTAGAGCATGTAGAAATTTAGCAGGTCCTCGAGGCATTCGTTTACCCCAGGGCGTTCTGACAATAATGCCGAGCTGTTTATAGGAAAAACGTGGGCAGCATTGTGGAGTTTAGCCGCCAAGATAATCGCTGCCAGTGCCAAGGTATGCGAGGGCTGTCGCAGCGGAGCATATGTGAAAAACATATCAGTGGTAACATCCCAAGCTGTCCGTGCCACTGCCTTGTCCAATTTGAGCTCATGGCCGAGCTTTATCACATAGAGATGCGGGTTCGAAAACCTAAAGTCAAAACAAATCGTCTCCATCACTTGCTGCTCAATAGCTAGGATTCCCAGTCGGAGCTCCTCCACTTCCTTCGAGTCGGCAGGCATTTTTTGCTGGTTCAGAATAGCGGCTGCTACTTCACGGGTCTTCTTGGGTGTATCCTGACTTTTGAAACCGAGAATGATACAAGCCCCTACCAAGGCTAACATGTTAAAATTAGATACATTCTGTGCATAAATTAACGTGTGTAAATATTCAATCATTGAAACATCAAACGTTTTGATTGGGAACTTCAGCGACCTGCATACTGCCATTGTAAGATGGAACCCTTGTATCCTTAGGGACATTCCTAGAGGGCCTTCCAAGCCATTCTTGTGTGAAAGAGCCGATATTTGCTGTGTGGTGAGAAACGGTCGTGAATATTTCACAATGCAAGTATGCATAGGAAAAAACAGTTTAGGTAATCAGTAGTGAGTAGGTGCTGTGCTGTTCGACACCGTGGACTGAAAATATCGTACACGGAAATGTAGTTCTCCGAGTAATTAGAGGTCTTTAAATACACCCTGCTATTCTAGCTCGGGTCTGCCGTCGCACCCCACATAAACTGCCTTAGCTAATCATTGAGACCTGTATGTCTGAAGACGAGAACTCAAAGAAAGTAGATCCAAAGGTCATTGCCGACCTAATGAAAATGCTGGGCCAGCAGCAGGCGCCTTCTATAACGAGCAATCTCAAACCAAAGCCCATCGAACAGTACAAATTCTGGAAAACCCAGCCGGTGTTGACCCCAGACACTCCAGTTGACGACGAGGGCCCAATTGAGAACAAAACGATTGACGAAGTGCGAAAAGTCCCGCAGAATTTGCCTGAGGGTTTCGAATGGACGATCATCGACGTCAATGACCAACCGCAGCTAGAAGAGCTCTACGAACTGCTTTATGGGAACTATGTGGAAGACGAAGACGAACAATTCCGGTTCAGGTACTCCCCTGAATTCTTGCGGTGGGCTCTGTTGCCTCCTGGATGGTATGAAGACCTCTGCATAGGTGTGCGAGTGTCCGCCTCAAAGAAACTAGTGGCATCTATTTCTGGCATTCCCACTGCACTTCGAGTGCGCAAAAACACTCTCGATCTAGTTGAGATTAATTTCCTTTGCGTGCACAAGAGGCTGCGGTCTAAACGGCTAGCTCCGGTGCTGATCCGCGAGATCACACGACGAGTCAACCTTAAGGGTATCTGGCAAGCCCTATATACAGGTGGCACAATCCTTCCCACGCCAATTGCTACTTGTCGGTACTACCATCGCTCGATAAATTGGCCAAAGCTCTACGACGTTGGGTTCGCCTACCTACCCCCCAACAGTAGCGAACAACAGGAGGTAGCGCGATTGGCGTTGGACGACGAACCCAAGCTTCCTGGATTCCGACAGATGACCGAGCAGGACTTGGAGCCAGTGCTCAAACTGTTGACAAGCTACCTGTCCAAGTTTGACATGGCACAAGTGTTCACCATCGAAGAGCTCAAGCATTGGCTGCTTACCGCTCCTTCAGTCGTCCACGCTTATGTGGTTGAGAAGGAGGGCAAGATCACGGATTTCGTGAGCTTTTATGGCTTGGAAAGCACCGTATTAGGAAAGGCAAAGTACTCGAGCGTAAACGTCGCCTACACGTTCTATTACGCCACTGACGCTCCAGAAAACTCTCCTGAGCTCAAGTCTCGGCTCAACAAGCTGTTCGAAACTACTCTGATTGTAGCTCGCAATAAAGGCTATGATGTACTCAATGCCTTGACACTCATGGACAACCCGCTGTTTTTGAAAGAACTGAAATTCGGTATGGGTGACGGTTTGTTGCACTTCTACGTTTTCAACTATAGAGCTGGGGCTATCGCCGGAGGCATGAGTGACACCGGTGACTTGACCAACCCTGGCGGAGTCGGAGTAGTTATGCTTTGAGTTCACCCCATTTACATCGAGCAAATTCACATAATGCACCTATAGGTATGCTACATACGTTAGTTGGTCATTCACAAACACCGTACAATAGGTAAATTTTCACCCTTACCCTGCCAGCCTTCATCCATGTCCAACTTTGTGAACATTCATTATCAGGACTTTAAGCTTCCACTCAAGGTTGCAGCAAATGACACACCAGCACCCAAGGCAGACAGTGCTGCTCCAGCTGCTGGTCGGGTTTTGGCCAGTAAACCCCTACATGCCCTTCTGTTACCGGCCATACCAGAGGTTTTACAAGATCCCGAGGCTGATCGGGCAGCAATTGATCAAAGCACGAAATGGGCAATGATCGATGCACCAGGAGGTGTTCGCCTGTGGCAGTATACAGTTCTTGACTCCGTGCCCTCTCCTATTGTGCTCAAAACTGAAGGCCCTACTTTACCTTTGTTTATATCACCTCATATTAGCAGTAATGAGCCAGAAATTCTGCTCATTGGCGTCGAATCAGGAGAAGTTTCCCACATTCCTCGAACTACTTTGGCATTTACGCAGGAAGCTCGACGCCAGGCCAAAATTGATTTACATCCAGGAGAGAAGGTTAGGAATGCTGTTACCATTGAGGGTAATGTGGTTTGCGTTACTTCGCTTGGTCGCCTCGTGCTATTGGTTCTTCGTGGTCTAGCTCATGAGTCGCAAATCAAAGTGGTATACATGAAAGCACATCGGTGGTCGCTATGGAGCAGTTCTACCAGATCGGTAGCTCTGGCGACACACAGCAACTCGAGAACTCTCTACAGTTTATCTGAAAATGGCCTTTGTACCGAATGGACCATTGGTGATGGCGGTACGTATAGTCGTATTCGTGAAATCAACTTGAGAGAGCGAAGCCCGTATACGGACAAATTCCATGAAATCGCAGTCGAAGAAAAAGGAAAGCTCTGTGTGCTTGTTGAAACCGATGGGGTTTACGCTCTTGGATATTTTGTTCTTGGCGCAGAGGGGGGATGCTACGACTACCCATTTTACAAGCTCGACTGTGCAGCGGGTGAGAACTTGCAAGTTTCAATATGTCAAGGCTCCGTCTATGCAGTGTTCAAGCGGTCCATCACAGTCTTCACGGGTATGGCCGATGGGGTCGTTGATGGCAACAATCGCTGCCAAAATTCTATCCACTTGCGGGCAGAAGAACGTAACTATGTTCTGGTCCCCACCAAGAGTGAGGCGGTTCTTTTGACATCTGCCGGTGCTATCATAATCCAGAACTCTGAGAGCAGCAGCGATTTACACCTGCCCCAATTATTGGAGCAGGCTGTATTCTTCTACTCAAGTCGTAACCCACTCACTTTTGCTCCAGCGGTTGGAGCTGCAGTGCACACTAAAGAAGGTCAACACCAGCTCCAAATCGCAGTGGTTCAATTAGCCAAGAACATTGCTGTGGGCACAAAACTTGTTCCAGCCCTGCCCAGTATTGGAGATCATCTGAAGCTGAGAGCAAGTAGGCTGGATACCTTGATTGGCTTTATTTCGAGAAGCTTTTCAAAGCTTAATGCAGAAACCAGAGTGGAGCTCGAGAATATATTCGAAAAGGTTGTGTGCGCTAGCCACCTCTATCAATGCGATTCGAAGGCAGTTGAAGCTGCCCTTGGACCGCAGTCACGTAAGTGGCTATTGGAGCGTGTGCTCGAAGTGGAGTCGCTGCTACAAAAGCTTTCCGGCAATGGCGCTCTTATAATAGCTGCCCTGTACACCAGTGACTGCTGTCTGGAAAAGTACAAACTTATATCTCCTGGAGTGACAGGGTTTTGGCGGGCTAATCAAGAAACCGTGTATTTATTAGGACATTCCAGCTCAACTTCTACCGACAACTGCCAAAGGGTCGAATTGCTGTGCTGCTCATATACATTTGCCGCAGCCGCACATTTGATTTCGGAGGAAATTTCATTGAGCCAACAGAAAAATCTGTTGCTACAACTTAACAAGTCAACTAAAACTGAGCAAGTTCTCAAGATTGCGCAGCGTTTTGGTCTGTGGGATGCCATTGTCACAATCCTTTGCGGTGACTGGGTGGAAGGGACTGATCCAGACTTACAGAAGTTGCGCTATTTCATTGATGAGTATGGTCAGGATTTTGCTCACCGGGTCTTTACCTGTTTAAGTGACCAGGACTTGAGTGAGTTGATCAGCGATGTGTTTGCGAAACTTTACCCAGAGTATGTTTATCATTATTTCGACTCTAGGCCTGACATTCAATGGGCATATGCCTATGAACTTGGTGATACCTTCAAGGCGCGTGAGCTCTTGTATGACGCTGCGCGTCAGGAGCTGGAGCCATTCAGAAAGAGGATGCTGGTGTCTCTGATAAATCTTGAAGCCATTACATCGAATAATGCTCATGCGTTTGCCAACTCAAATGCGGAGCTTAGACGCTTACAGGACTGAAGCGCACGTCCCAGTATCCGGTACAGGTCATATTTATTGCTATTTATATATTCGGAGAAATAATTATGCAACTTGACCTCCCTTTGCTCCATCAGAGATTTGCTAATAAGTGATAGCCGCGCGAGCTCGAATTATTATTTACATGATAAAATATATCTAATAAGCCTGAAAGGGTTGAGCCTTTTGCTTATAGTGTTCATATTCTCTCTAGAACATTCCCTCAATTTGACCAGACGGGTCAACTTCAATGTCCATAAATCCAGCATGCGTGGGCAAGCCAGGAATAGTGGGCATGTCTCCAACCAAAGCATATAGATATCCAGCGCCCACAGCTGCACGAACATCACGTACGGGTAGTGTGAAGCCCGTAGGGCGACCTTTGAGATTCGGGTCATGGCTGAGTGAATACTGCGTCTTAGCGATGCAGATAGGAAGGTCTCCAAAACCCTGGCGTTTGTAGGTATCAATGCGCTCTTTGGCCAGATCAGAAAGCTCAACCCCACTAGCACCATACATCTTCTTTGCAATAATTTCTAGTTTCTCCTCTGGGGTCACCCCCTCCGTAGCATAGAGGAAATCGAACTTCTCATGAGGACCTGTAGCAGCCTCCATGACACCCTCAGCAAGTTTTATAGCACCTTTTCCGCCTTCAGCCCAATGGTTGGAAACAATTGCATCCTTCGCACCAGCCTTAATAGCCTCCTCACGAATCACTTGGTGCTCAGCTTCCGTATCAGAGTTCATTTTGTTGATAGCAACTACTACGGGCAGGCCGTAGGATTTGGCATTTTCGATATGTTTTGCCAGGTTTTCGCAGCCTTTGCGCAGAGTCACGACGTCTTCCTTAAGGTATGCCTCAGGTAACGAAGCACCTGGGGTGACCGCTGGCGCGCCGCCGTGAGATTTCAGGGCTCTCACGGTGGCAACAATGACCACTACATCCGGAACGAGGCCGGAATTGCGACATTTGATGTTGATAAAACGCTCTCCTCCCATGGTGAAGTCGAACCCTGCCTCTGTCACAACATAACCCGTAGAATCTTCATCTGGAGAGCCGGTCAGCTTAAGAGCTATTTTATCGGCTAAGATAGAATTTGCACCAATACTGATGTTGGCAAAAGGACCAGCATGCACAAACACAGGTGTGCCCTCGAGAGTCTGCATGATGTTTGGCTTGATGGCGTCCTTCATCAGGGCTGTGAGCGCACCACCGCATCCGATATCGTCTGCAGTGATCGGTTCGCCAGCCTTTGAAGATGCAATGACCATGCGTCCGAGGCGCTCACGCATATCAGCAAGATCCGTGGACAACGTAAGAACAGCCATGCACTCGGAAGCCACAGTGATATCAAATCCGGTTTCCCGAGTGAACCCTTTCTCGGTTGGATTCTGACCAATGGTGATAGCACGCAAGAAACGGTCATTGCAGTCGACTACTCGTCTCCAAGTAATAGTACTAGGGTCAATGTCAAGACGAGCAAACTTGTGAATTTCCTCCTCAGTGAGCTCATTTGGATCCGTCTTGTTGATACCAAGCTTCTCGAGTCTGCGGTACATCACAGGACTGAACTTGCGAGTTCCATTCTTTGTTGGCACAAGGCGTCGGTAGAGGGCTGCGTCCTTCTGTGTATTCTCGTGGAACATGCGGGTATCGATCGCAGCAGCCAGCAGGTTTGTGGCAGCACCTATTGCGTGAATATCACCAGTCAGATGCAAATTGAACTCATCCATTGGGATAACTTGCGAGTAACCACCACCAGCAGCACCTCCCTTGATGCCAAAAGTTGGGCCCATACTAGGCTGGCGAACACAAGCTACGCACATTTTGTTCAAATGAGCGCCCAGAGCTTGGGCAAGGCCAACTGTGGTAGTGCTTTTACCTTCACCAAGAGGAGTCGGCGTAATACCAGCAACTAGAACGTACTTACCATTGGGGCGATCGCGCAAACGGTCAAGAATTGTGAGTTTGCACTTGGCTTTGGAGGATCCATAAGGTTCTACCTCAGAGGGGAGTACGCCCATTTCCAGTGCCAGGTCAGTTACAATCTTGGGCTCCTGTGAACGACTGACATCAATGTCACTTGGTACCGGCGTTTTAACATCGATTTGGAGGGGTTTCACGACCCGCGGCTTTGATGCAGCGTCATAGGCCCGCTCTGCACTAATGATAACATTATCCAAGAGCATTGCGACTGTCATAGGACCAACTCCTCCAGGAACGGGAGTTATATATGAAGCTCGTTCTTTAGCACTAGCAAACTCGACGTCTCCCACCAGACGATAGCCTTTAGCCTTAGTATCGTCATCAACAAAATTGGTGCCAACATCTATGACGACTGCACCTGGCTTGATCCACTCGCCTTTTACAAAATCTGGCTTTCCAATGGCAGCGACTACAATATCTGCCTTAGAGACAATTTCAGGAATGTCCTTTGATTTTGAGTGAAGAACTGTAACAGTGGCATCACTTCGTCTAAGCAAGTTGGCAACGGGAGCCCCAACGATATCAGAGCGGCCTAAAACAACAGCATTGGCCCCTGCGACTTCCATGCCGGTAGTTTTGAGCAGGTGCATGATACCTTTTGGAGTACAGGGCAGGAATGCAGGTTCTCCACCACGCTTTGCGAGAGCACCGATGTTCTCTGTTCCAAAACCATCTACATCTTTCGCAGGTAGAACGGCATTGGTCACGTCATGCTCGTTGATACCTTTTGGTAGAGGTAACTGAACAAGAATTCCGTGAACATGCTCGTTCTCATTGAGCTTCTCGATGAGATGAAGAAGCTGGGCTTGGGTGGTGTTTTCCGCTAGCTGAAATATCTGGCAGCCGACTCCAGCTTCAGCGGCCGCCTTTTTCTTCATATTAACATAGGTAGTGCTATCCTTGCGATCACCTACTTGAATTATGACAAGGCGGGGATCTGCATTGGGGAAGCGACTTTTAAGAGCATCAACACGAGTATGTATGTCTTTTCGCACTTTCTCAGCGATGGCTTTACCGTCGATAAGAGTCATAACGAAGTGAAGTATGTGGCGTCACCTACCATTTTGAGATGACGGTGTTTCTCAGACTCAAAGCAACGAGCTATGTAAATCGTAAAAGAAATTCTGTTGAAGTTGAAGTTGTTAAATCATCGAAGTTTTACTTTAGAAGTCCTTGACTTCCCGAGATTCGGGCGTTTCCCTCGGTTCACATGATACATATGCACGTTAGAGAAGGCAAGTAGAGCTCATAGGTCCCATGCATGTTTATCTGACAGTGAATGTTTTCCTCGCATTTAGCGATAGTTGTGTGTGTGCTCTTTGGAGCACATGTTAGCAGAGCGATTCAATCGTAGCTGCAGGTAATGTGCATATTGTGTCCCGGGTTGGGGCGCATGCAGGGCGTCCTGCTGGAGAACTACAGGTCTTTTCCCTGCGAAGAGTAGGTGATGATGGTATATCGCTACTCCGCAATTTTCATCTAGGAAAGCATGAGTTACAGATTAGAACTGACCCTACGCAAGAGCTTGGTAATTGTGATTGCAGCTGGTCACCATATATTTGCACTTACTTCCATAAGGTCGTAAATGATGAGCAAACCTCGCCAACTATGTCACTAGTCTCGTGTCTTAAAAGCATAGACAACTGATGACGCGCCTGAAGATTTACGAGGTATCCTATCCTATTGTTGTAAACATTTCTTGACCACCGCAGTTATCTGAGCTCGTGTCTACTATCTAATACTTTCAGGGGTCAAAATGGTTGGAAGTCTGCCAATGCGCATGAATATGAGTAACTTTGGACCTGACACTACATGAAGCAAACCAAGGCAGCACAATAAGCTTCACTCGAACATGCTCCTAGCCAAGCTCTCGACCGCGAATTTATCCATCATTAATCCGCAGTGATCTAACTGAACTAACTAATCATCACCTCTACCAAGTTCTAATGGTTGTCAGGAGGAGTACTAAGAATAGTTGTAACTTACAATGGGTATATTAAAATCTAAAAAATCATTTAGAAGACTTCGCAGCTTGAGGTAGGAATTTCAACGTCAGCCCAATACAGACCGCGCTTGCTCTTCTGGGTCAAAGTCCAGGTGCTGCATGAAGTAGTACCGGTGGCAGTGGGTGCAGCTTCTCTCTTAGCCTTAAGATTGTGTGTAGCCAAAAGTAGTCTAGGGGCCGCATTAGTGGAAATGTCACCATTGCACTTGTAGATAGTAGTTTCACAAGTCTTGAAGATGGTCTCACAGTCACTCTCAGTGGTGGTGATAGTATTGCACTGGCTGGTGGTGAAATGTGCACAGGTCTTGCTGGGTGCAACAGAAGTAATGGTATTATGAGTGGTCAAGGTGACAGTGCTGGCGGGGTGAGAAGTAGCAGTAGCGCAGCCTCCAACCGATGTAGAGCAAATAGTGGAAGTGGTGCACAATGGGAAGATACCCAACCATTTAGAAGTTGTGATAACGGAAGTAGTGCAGCTAGAGCTGGTAGCAGGAACGCAAGTAGAAGGCGTAGCACTGCTGGTTACAGCGGGGACACTAGGAGCAGTGGAAATGGAAGGACTGGCACTGGTGGATACAGTAGGCTTCGCAGAGCTAACGACAGGAGTGGAGGGTGCAGGAGTAGTAGCGCATCCACCAACAGATGTAGAGCAGATAGTGGAAGTAGTGCACAAGGGGAACCAACCGAGCCACTTAGAGGTTGTGATAACGGTAGTGCTGCAGCCAGTGCTAGTAGAAGCAACACAGCTTGAGGTCACAGCAGGAGTGCTTGAAGGCTTGAGGGTTGAAGAGGTAACTGCGGGCACGCTGCTGGGAGTGATACTGGGCACCACGGGGCCAGTAGAGCTGGAAGGACCAGCGGGAACACTGGAGCTGGAAGGACCGGCAGGCTTGCTAGAGCTGGAAGGTCCAGCAGGAACGCTAGAGCTGGAAGGACCGGCAGGGCCAGTAGAGCTGGAAGGACCGGCAGGGCCAGTGGAGCTAGAAGGACCAGCGGGAACACTGGAGCTGGAAGGACCGGCAGGCTTGCTAGAGCTGGAAGGTCCAGCAGGAACGCTAGAGCTGGAAGGACCGGCAGGGCCAGTAGAGCTGGAAGGACCGGCAGGGCCAGTAGAGCTGGAAGGACCGGCAGGGCCAGTGGAGCTGGAAGGACCGGCAGGCTTGCTAGAGCTGGAAGGACCGGCAGGAACGCTAGAGCTGGAAGGACCAGCAGGAACACTGGAGCTGGAAGGACCAGCAGGCTTGCTGGAACTGGATACGGGCTTCAAGCTAGTTTCGGTGCTTGTACCGGCAGTGGACTCAGGAGGAACACTTGAGACCGTTTCGATAGAGCTGGAAGGACCAGCAGGCTTGCTAGAGCTGGAAGGACCAGCAGGAACACTAGAGCTGGAAGGACCAACAGGCTTGCTAGAGCTAGAAGGACCAGCAGGAACGCTAGAGCTGGAAGGACCAGCAGGGCCAGTGGAGCTAGAAGGACCAGCAGGAACGCTAGAGCTGGAAGGACCAGAAGGCTTGCTAGAGCTGGAAGGACCGGCAGGGCCAGTGGAGCTGGAAGGACCAGCAGGCTTGCTAGAGCTGGAAGGACCAGCAGGCTTGCTAGAGCTGGAAGGACCGGCAGGCTTGCTAGAGCTGGAAGGACCAGCAGGCTTGCTGGAGCTGGTGGGTCCAGCGGGCTTGCTAGAGCTAGAGGGAACAGCGGGGATGCTAGAGCTGGAAGGACCTGCAGGGCCAGTAGAGCTAGAGGTAATAGGGATAGTGGAGGAAGACACCAAAGTGGAGGTCACGCTGGTGCTCACGGTGCTCTCACAGTCAGTAACGTACCACTTGCATTTCCAGTAGTAGTACTCGCAGTTGTCCGAAGTATAGGTATGAACACTGCAGGTGCTGATCGTCTGCAACTCACAGGTGCTTGAGCTAACGACAGGTGTAGAAGAGGTAATTCCAGGCACACTGCTGGGAGTGACACTGGGCACGACGGGACCAGTAGAGCTAGAAGGACCGGCAGGAACGCTAGAGCTGGAAGGACCGGCAGGGCCAGTAGAGCTAGAAGGACCGGCAGGAACGCTAGAGCCGGAAGGACCAGCAGGGCCAGTGGAGCTGGAAGGACCAGCAGGCTTGCTAGAGCTGGAAGGACCGGCAGGAACACTGG